>OX595856.1:12500-1403750 GCA_951392215.1 Epirrita christyi | reverse complement strand
ACACTTTATTGACAAGGAATCTCTTAGGTCATAGCGAATAACCGCCCTCCACATCTAACCTGCCTGGAAGAAACGCTTTCAACAATAAGGCCACCGATTTTACTGTTAACTTTAATATATCCTTTTATGTTATCCTGGTGTACCTACAAAATGTTAGAGTCTATTCATTTATTGTGTAAAATTTTGTAATAAATCGCTTCCGCCTTTGAATTAAATTCTTTCGTTATGATAATGAGTTTATTCTTGTTTTTCACATCAAATAGGTTCAGTTCACATAAGCCCTTTGTGCCCTTAAATTGGGTTCATCATAATAATTCTCATCAGTTAAATTGATCTGTCATAATATTATTGATCTGTATCTAAAGGCCTAGAACAAATAATTGGACACTTACTTCTAGAACAGATAACTTGTAACAAAAAACTCGTCTTTCGCCTCTGTATTCTACTATCTGGATGATATTTAAATTAGTAAGTTAAGTTGGTAAGTAATTATAAAATGACGGCATCCGTGGCGCTGCGGGCGAGTAGCTGGCTGAGAAACAAGAGGTTACGGGTTCGATTCCCGCTACGGAACAAATGTTTGCAAGATCTGCAAATATTTGTAGATGTTGTCTGGAAAAAATCGCTTCTAAGCGATAATAACGCACATTGTACTTTTCATTATCATGTTAAGTTTTGTTTATTTTTTTATTATCTTAAGGTGTTAGTACAATAAAGTATTTTCTATTCTATTCTTTTTTATTTGCTCCGGATTTTTGTGTTGTGGTACCATGGTACTCATAGTTCCTGATGCCCACGACTCAGGAAATCCTAGTGTAGGATAAGGACTATGTAAGTGACTGTTGGGTGAATTAAAAAAAAACATTTCATAGAACTTGCGTAATCGATAAGGCTTATAAAACATTTCACCCCATCATCATAATTATGTAGAAGTCTGCTGGATAAAGGGCTTCCCCATGGAATGCCACGACGAACGGTCCTGAGCCACCTCCATCCAACGACTTGTGACCCTTATAATATTGGTCCTTCGAGGGGCCTTCCTGTGTCGTCTTGTTTATGGTTGCCACTTGAAAACCTTTATTCCCATATCAGTCAGTTATGCGAGCCATACGACCTGCCCGACCACTTCAACTTGCTAATTCTAAGAGCTATGTCGGTGATATTGGTTCTACGGATTTATTTATTTCTGATTAGTCATAGTCATAGCCATAGTCATAGTCATAATAGTCATAGATTATATCACTACTACAAACTAAGAGTAAAAAACTTTCTCTAACATAACACCCAACAGTCACACACGTTGTCATATCCCACACTAGGATTCCCTGTGTCGTGGGTATTATATATAAATTATTATTATTATTTATACGAGTAAATATTTATGGTCATTACCCAGCAATGGGACAGTACTAACAAACAACAAAATAACATTTTTATATTCACGGCAGCTACTAATTTGCTCAAACACCCTTTCAATTATCGAGTTATTTTTCTCCCAGCATCCCAACACAAAGGGTGTAGGCACTAAATCTCAATAAGTATGTAAATGGCTCATCTATTTTAATTAGTCTTTGGATTGTTACTGCGTTTGATGAATGGGAAGTAGAGTTATGTATGGGTGGAGGTGGCAGGCGAAAAAATGTTGTGTGACTTTAAATGTTATTCGTTACTGACCTAAAGAATGGTGACCAAGAAGGAACCAGGGACATGAACTTGCTCACTTCATTGATAGATAGATATATAGAATTTTTTTTACTGCACAAGACAAAAAAACAAGTATATAGGCGAACTTAATGCTAATTAAAATGTTCTTCCAGCTAACCTTTGTGTAATTGATACTTGTACTTATTAGGTTTATTTTACAAATCTTCGTAGTTGCAACTTTGTAGAACAAGAACATTTTGCTATATTGTATTCTAATCTTTATGTTTTGCAAACGCCATTTCTGACAATGCCATAAATTTTACTTAGACAGTGACATCAATTCACTTCTGTAACCTTACCGTCGGTAGAGTCCCCGAGACTCTCCTACCCTCAGAGAGATATATGTTACTAGGACTTGATAAAACTTGAACATTTACTGCGTGTATCATTTATAGAACTTGAGTTTCGTTTTAAGGGTTTTGATGCAAATTTCATAGTCATATTAAGACAAGTAACCTTCAAAACGATACATATCAAAGAAGGCTTTAGTTGGTGCATAATTTTATTTTGTTAAGTTGTTTTAATTACTAACAATAACTAGTCTTTCAGTGCAGGCAACGCATCTGCAGTGGTCATGGTGCTACATATATTAATAGGCGACGGTAACAATTTAATATTAAGCGCGACTTAAGCCTTGCCGAGCCGTTTTTTCGTTTGGAATAAGGAGCATCATTTACAGATAGTTTTGTATGCGGTTTAGGAATAGAACCCCTCCATCTCCTAGCTTAGTTGTCATAAAAGCTGAATAAGGGATACACCAGGGTATTGGGCAGCAGCATCCACCTAATTAATCAAAACTAATACGGTGTTCACCAACTTGCCAGCCGAGCGTGGTGAGTATAATAATAATAATAATATATTAATTTATTATAATAACTTAGATCCATAACTGTCAAAATTAAATGTCAAAATTACAATACAAGATAAGTAAATTAAATCAATATAACTTTTCATTTAAAAACCTGACTTCCGCCATTGTATTCAACTAAATATTTGGATGAAAAAAAAATGATGAAAGAACCATAGTGGTGAAAGGATTATGATACTTTTTGAATGCAAATGCTTGGTTTGTTGCTGAAAATGTCAAAATCGCCATATGTATGCCTACAATATTTGAGGAGTTCCCTCATGGATTCCATCATCAAAACTGGATTCTGAAAAAAATGGGACCAATCCGGAAGTATATCTATTCAAATAAAAAAAGAATTTTCCAAATCGATTCATAAACGCCGGAGATATGTGGCAAACATAAAAAAAAAACAAAAAAAAAACAACCGTATTAAGAACCTCCTCCTTTTTTGGGAAGTCGGTTAAAAATTAAAAGAAACTAAGATCAAAATATTACGTCCTACTATCCTACTCCTACTAATATTATAAACGCGAAAGTTTGTGAGTATGGATGGATGTTTGTTACTCTTTCACGTAAAAACTACTGAATGGATTTGAGTGAAATTTAGAATGGAGATACTTTACGCCCTGGATTAACACAGGCTACTTTTCATCATCATCATCATCAATTTTCATCATTATTCACATAGATGAAACCGCGGGGCGCAACTAGTAAAATTATATATGTACCTACTGTAAGAGATACAATACACTACACTAGTCAGTTTATAACTTATTAATTCAGTATTATGCTTACAGTTGCGGTTGATGAAGTCTGTGGATGGAGGCAGGCTCACGACCATTTGTCATGGTATTCTATGGGAAAAGCCTCGTCCAAACAGTAGACGTCTAACGGCTAATGATGATGATGACTTCCAGACAAGTCCTGTCTAATAGACATTAAACTCTACGCTTCATTGTACCCCTTCTATTTAATTGGTAGATTCTTCGACAGATATCGATATGCCCCGTACATACAATTGATCGAAATTAAACTTTCGTTGAACTTTAACCTAACGTCATAAGGTTGAAAATCGTATGGCAATATTTGGGGTTAGGAAGATGTATTTTTCCAATATCGTCTATTACCGTTTTGAGCCGTAACTCATTGAATTAGAGTTGAATATAGTATTTAGAACGCGGAAGATTCATTTTTTACATGTGTATTTAAGGCGCTTCCTTACAATTATTTGGGGCCGGTCATAAAATATAGTATGTATACTACTATATATTATACTATATGTCAATTTTTTTTTAAATATAGTATTATACTGAAAAACGGTTATTTAAGTCACAGTTTAAAAAGATAAATTATTTTTAAAAAAATTGCCACTGTTTGAAATTCAAATTCAGTAAGTACCCACATTGAACTGTCAACGTGTTAAACTGAATTTTGAGTATAAACTTAGCATTGAGGAACTTACAGTTCGACCAGAAAGAGTAGAAATCAATTATCGAGGAACTAAAAATTACTGTAAACTGGCAACCTTTTAAATATGTCAATTCAGTCCAGAAGGCCAGTGTGGCCGTTTTAGTGAATTTATCGCTGGATTCAGCTTTTCTTTTCATTACTTGCAATTATATTTTTTTGATGAAAATCCACTGGTGCAATACATTTTTAGATGGATTAAAAAAAATTATAAGATATATTTTGCTTTAGTAATGTCAATTCTAATTTTTATTATTCTGCCATTTACTTCTAATAAAAAAATCCAAGGAATCCAATTTTATCCTTTAAATCAAATTTTATTTTGATTTATAATCACAGTAATTATTTTATTAACATGAATCGGGGCTCGACCAGTAGAAAATCCTTATATTTAACTGGACAAATTTTAACAATCCTTTATTTTTCTTACTTTATCTTAAACCCATTAATTGGAAAATACTGAGATAATTATCTTGTTAAAGCATTTGTTTTGAAAACTTAAGAAAGAATAAATCATTCTATTAATTTATACTAAAAAAACATAATATAATTATATTGCTTCACATTGAAAAGGCTGATTTATTTATACTATTTTCATCCACCAAATGATACAATGCAAAAAAATAGTTTGTGTATTTCTCATTTAAGCGTGTAGGTTTATTTTAATAGTTTCTACAGAATTCCAAAAACAGTTAAACATAATTTCCAGAAAACTTGCAGTTTTTTTTGTTGCACTAACGAGAAACATTTTCGGATAGCGGTAACACACACTGCAATGTCAGAATTGTCAAACGGTGATTGGTGGTGTTGATATGTGGTGATACCATGTAAACGATAGTGGTGCTCTCGTTTATTTTCTACTCTTTCTTGCCGGACTGTAATACTACAAGAATAATTTCAACCAATCACCATCATCATCTAGGCCAGCATTGGACATAGGCCTCCACCTCAAACGGTATTAAGATACCTCCATCCACTGACTTCATTTGACACTTTGCCATACAACAAATAAATCGTTATTCAATGACAAAGTCGAGTTTAACAGAGAGAGATAATTCACCCCCTATATTACAGCAACCTGAACCCTGAGCCTCAAAGAGACCGGAACCGGAAGTACCTATATAACCACAGCGACTTCCGGCGATTCCAGTCGGCAGTTTTCAGTCCCATACAATACATTTAACCGGCTTAGAGTAAGAGAGATAATGTCGCAGAAATCGAGTGCTTTGGGTCGATAGATAATGAGGGGTTTTCGCGGCCGTTTCAAATCATGCTTTCAGCGTTGATAATAGATGGCGCTGCTCTGTAACGTAGCAGTCAAGTGTCAAAATAAAGTGAAATGTCTACATCGACAACGTAGAAATAATTTTCGTTTCTTGGTATTTATTTTTGCCTACTTTTAAAAACACCACGAAATCACTAGCGCACACTCAAGAAGCAATCACAAACAGAATATCATGACTAATAGCCGCAGACTACTAAGATAATAGTTTTGTACGCGTGCACCACGGACAATCTTGATTGATACAGTTGAGTCAGCGCCATCTATCAAACCAATTTGAACTACTTTTTTCTTTTTAATCGAAGATGAAAAGCCCTCATTATATGCTTATTCCTTGGTATGGCACCATACCATGTTACCAACGATACCTAAAACAGCCTCCTTATTGTCTAAAGAAATGTTAATCGCTTTCAATTACGATTTTGAAGTATATTGCGCCACATGCCTTACGCTTATTGTCACAAGTAGAAATATTCAAAACATAATGCGCAATGTAATGTAAAATCGAAAGCGATTATCAAATTGTTAGCCAATGAAGGGGCTGGTCTTTAATGCTCATTAGCGCAGAATGACCAAGAAAGAACCGATCACAGGAACTATTAGTAGGTAGTGCTATTGCAATAGAGGCTAGAATCTCACGCTACATACATAATTATTCATTCAATATAACAATGTTCTATTATCATTTAAATTATTTTGGGTCAATATTATGGATTGCCATTCAATAAGTCAATGATACCTCCCGGTGGTTGAACCCACGCTCTTTAACACGGAAGGTGCTCAGGTTACCGCTGCGTGCTTGCACATCATGCCACCAGTGCAACGATAAGTCGCAGCATGGCAATTTTTTTATTTAAGATTATGTATGGTAGTCTCGGCCTAAAAATAGGACTCTTCGAACTGCTGTGGATGTCGTAATAGGCAACTAAGAGATTATGTCGGGGGATGGACAGGAGCATCCATCAAGTCAAGTCAAGTCAAGTCAAAAAGAACTTTATTCATTGAAATCACAAGGATCATTTTGAATCGTCTTATATAAAATTAAATTACTCCTGTTCATCTGAGTACTTAGCACCAAACTGCCACCAGTCCGCCTGCCAAGCGTCGTGATTATGGCAAATTCCACTATTGCACGCTATGCATGTAGTTATAATAATAAATAATTTATTTGTTACTAAAAACCACTGAAACAATACACTTTATTATGTAATTAAGTAGTACCTAAATAATATATTAAGTAGGGTACTTACTAAACAAAATCGTTTTATTATTGTATTTGTACGGATTATGGTTATTTTAGTATGACGTAAAACAACCGTGGAGCATTCAGTTTAAAAAAAAAACACTCTAGTAAACATCATACCTGGTCTATCGAATTGTGTTTATGTTGTGCAATCAAATATTTTCAATCAATTTAATATTGTTTGGTCACACTGCTAGGTACAAGCCTCCCTTTCCTTGTTCCATTATTCACATCCCTAAGAAGCAGCTTATCAATAAATCAGTCACACGTCACGACATTCCCGTTGCCGTATGGAAGATGCCACAAAATTTAGTACGAAAGTTAACAATGCTTGTCAAATGAGCAACCTGCCTAGCCCCATAGGTCACGTCGTGAAGCTATTATGATCGTAACGGGTTGGTATCGTATTACGGTGTATTGTAATTTTATAATGAGCTCAAATATCAAATGTATTGTCAGCAGTTTTCAACTTAAGTACCTACCTACTATAAAGTATCTACTTAGTACAACCAGCGACAAAATAATTCAATGAGAGCTTTTCATCTTACATTAAAAAAAGTGCTTAGTTCAAATTGGTTCGATAGATGGCGCTGATTCAACTCTAGCTGTCAAGATTGTCAAGTCAAGATTACTATCAGTCTGTCGCAACTAAAAGAAAAAAAAAGATTGTATGAAACGCAGTAGAATTTTAATGGTGACCATTTTTATCTCACTCACTTCCTCTATCTTTCTCGTTCTTTGATGACCAGTCAGTCACATTCTCACATTGTCAGTTTGTTTCTCTGTTTCTCTTAGATAATATTGCGAAATATTTTATTATTGTGCTCTATTAATGCTAGAATACGTTTATGTGTGTTGCTTGCTTCTAATTAATTTCTGTGAATATGAAGTATATAAATTGTGAAATATGCGGCTTACAATCAGATAGAAAAAACGGCACAAAACTTTTTTATGGCCAGGTTTCCTCTGGATGAAGTCCGGTTAGTACCTACCTAGGTTATTAGATAAATTATCAGTCTTATACCTACTTCTTTTTGGGCCAAAATATCATAGATTCCTAAAAATATCATAATCCCAAGCATTAATAATTTTGATTCTGAATGATAGTGTGGTGAACGATATCTTCTATTTTATAAATATCGATAATCGATGCTTTTATTTTTTAGGTATAAAAAATTGGTGAACTTACTAATTCTTTCATCATCAACCCAAAGAAGTCTGCAAAGAACTGCTGGACATAGGCCTCCCCCATAGACTGCCACGATGAAACACTAGACACTGATTGTAGCACATGTACATTTAAGATGCTTATAACCTAAATGTTATGGGTGAGCCTAAGGTTGTCTGGAAGAGATCAATATCGATAGATTTTGAATACTGGCTGCACATCACTATTCCATTTTTGTGTGTTGGTTGAACTGATTGTTTTGTCAATCGTCCGTCATGTTGGCTTTTTGCGGTATTTGTGTTTTGACGACAGTATTTTTTTTTACTCTATGTCCCGTCTCTTATTACGTATAGTAATTGCATCCTCATTGATTACTATCTAAATCGTGTAAAAAACTTGAGGAAAACTTCTTAACCTAAAATATTCTTTTTTTTTATTTCAAAAGATTAAAGTGTATCACACACGCAGCAGACGCGGTAGTATTTTATATGCGTATAAAAACGTATCGCATCTGAAGGTATCACACACATAGCAGATACGATAATATACGAAAATGATACATTCACGCGGAAACCTTCAAACTGTATACACAGATTATAATCTATCCAACTTTTGATAATGTCGGTGCCTACAGATGCTTGACGGTAAAATTTAAGTGATCTGCTACGTGTGTGTTGCTCCTTGAGTTTAGTATACAGAGCGATATGGACAGATACGCGCTCAGATACAGATATTTTACCGCATCTGCTACGTGTGTGACACACATTACACAGCGCTAAGGTTGCAAAAATTATCCCTATTGCGTTTCCTCTTGCCATTTTGCTACCGTAACTAAAAACAACACGGTACGAGATCGGCACAGACTATAATGCAAATAATACTTAAGCTGAAATAAAGTCCATTTGTAAAAATACAAACATGACTATGCGGTTTCGCGGTTCAATTTACTCACACCCCTACATAGGTACAATTATGAATAGGTGGATATTCATGCTAGGTAGGTAACTGGTGTTGACGTGGTATTGGCAAGGCCCGCAGTTTATGATGGGAGCGTGACTTGGCGGGAACTAGGGATCTAAGGCGATGGATGTGCTGATAGGAAGAGAGTTTTTATCAAGATTGGAAGCATGAATTTTCTTTCAAGCCAAGTAATTTCACAATCGTTCTAAAACGCAAGCAAAAAACGCCTTTATAAACGCTTTTAAAAAAACAATTGAAATCTATATTACATCCTGGTTTTTATTCCATAGACAATGCACAATTTTTGTATTCTATTTTTAAAATAATAATTAATTGACCAAAAAGTTTTCATCTGGTTTTTAAATCGTGAATGCATTCGTTCAGTAAGATTTAAAAAAAGAACGTACTGGCCGAAAAGAAACTTTCAGTAATGACCGAACGTTTTTGCTCAGGAGCGAATAGCGAGAATGTTTTAAAAAAATATTGATTATTCAGATTTTGGAAAAATTGTTTTTTTTTTAGAAAAATGCAGAAACCGATGCACAGTAATACGAGCACTACTGCTTGGCGGCAGAAATAGGAACGGCGGTAGTACTTCCCCGGACAAACTCTTTCACAAGAAGTTACTAACAAAATTACAGGTCTGGGTGTTGTGCCATGGTACTCGTAGTTCCTGTTATCCACGACACAGGGAATCCAAGTGTGGGAGCAGGACTATGTATAGTATGTATGTGACTGTTGGGTGTTATGTTATGTAAATCTGCCTGTGTGCTAAACATATTTCCGCTCTGTTCATCACTTCGCTCTTAAGCAAAGTTGTTTCGCTGAATTCCATTAATCTCTCTACAACAGATCATTATTTATTATTCCGTTTCGTGTTACGTTACAAATTGACGGTACACATGGTACGGCCCGCGGTTCCGCCTCGTCTTTGATATGCTAATGTCAGTTTGTATGACATCTGACATAATAATATATGTCAGATTATCTTAGAGTCGGCTATTGCTGTGGCAAGGTGGCAATCGAGTGACATTTTAATGTTTTTTATTTTTTTTTATTTTGACAAAGCCTATACATCTGCAACTAAAACATGTGCACCTAATTGCATGTTACCTTATTATGCATAAATTTTTCTTTTTTTTCTTTGTCTTATACCTACGATGTAAAATTGACGAAACTAACCCCCTTATTCATCATCATTTTAAAATCCATTTTAGTGATAACTTTTCATTTAAAAAACCAACTTCCGCCATTGTATACGACTAAATATTTGGATGAAAAAAAAATGATGAAAGAACCATAGTGGTGAAAGGATTATGATACTTTTTGAATGTAAATGCTTGGTTTGTTGCTGAAAATATCAAAATCGCCATATGTATGCCTACAATATTTGAGGAGCTCCCTCAATTCCTCATGGATCCCACCATCAGAACTGGATTCTGAAAAAAATGGGACCAATCTGGAAGTATATCTATTCAAATAAAAAAAGAATTTTCCAAATGGGTTCATAAACGTCGGAGATATGCGACATGTATTTGACATATGACATTTTACATCAGACAGAAGAAGAAAAAAACTATTTTAACTAAAATAGGTTTAAAAAATGATTGAATAAGGCTTTAAGTTTTCATAAAGGCCGTATGGTTTTAAATAAATTAATATGAATGAATATGATCAATTATTTTCCCATTATCATTATCAATGAGTAGAAAGCCACTGCTGGGTATTGGACTACCTCATTGAATGCAATGGTAAACGGTCTAGCGCCGCCTGCAGCCAACGACTTCCTGCGACCATTGAAAATTATTTAAGACGCTATAGGTTCACAAAATGCCTTTCATGAGCTCTAGAATATTAAAATTTTTGATATATGAGTTCTTATAGTTTACAAAACGAAGATATAATCATATTATTAAGTTTTTTTTTCTAGTGAAATCATAGATATAAAGTAAAGATACGCTTGTCCGACAAAACAATATAACAATGCCTCCTTAGAGAAAAATCAGCGCCATCTCTCGGATTTTTATGTATTGTATGTATAGTTAAGGTATATAGGTATTTATTATTATTGAGTACACCGTATGTATGCATATACTTTTATTGGTTTTACACCACCGTCCTTTATCGTTCTCATCAATTCCAGTCCATCCCAAGGTTGTCTGGAAGAGATCGCTCTCAGCGATAAGACCGCCCATTGTACTTCCATACGTATAATTTTAATTATGATTGCTTTAATATTTTAATTTTAATGTGGTGTGCAATAAAGTGTTTTTCTATTCTATTCTATTCTTACATTATAACTACGTTGAAATGAACAAAAAAACCCAAACGCCATAACCCTTTTTAGCTTATTGGGAGTCCGGTTATTTACAACCACGAAACTCGCACGCGTATCAGTTATAGCGTTTTGCTTGTATGTCGTCTCTTTATTGAATTGGAGAGCGATCTACTAAGGAAATTAAATTGTTTTCTTTAATTAGGGAAAGTTCAACATACAACATTTTATCATACCGATGATAAAAAATGCCATATTTTTTTAAGTTACACTTTGCAAAGTTGTTTCTCCAGCCTTTCACCACACAATACGGCATTTTGTGGCCGAAACGATCACGTGCGATGTACGTCACCGATTGATTATCGAGGGTGTCAGTCAACTGATTTTGACACCGGTTTATTTGGCGGTTATCTAGCGAGCGTCCGGCATGTCCTTCCTTAGTGTATGTCTATGAGTGAAATCATAAATTCAACACACAATTTGAATTTTTCCACTCGATACAAAAATAAACAAAGAAACCTCATTTTTAACCTTTTTAAAATTTAAATCTAATTTTAGACTATTTTCTTACAAGTTTTAATTTTTGAAACATTTTGCCATTTTGTAACTTATAGGTTATAAATTGGGTTAGTGAATTCATCAACAAAATCTAACAAAACTTTAAAGGGAAATTTTAAATCATCATGATGTGCCATAGCATATGACGGGTACTGTAAATTAGTTTTGGTTGTGAAATGTTAGTATGTTCAGGTGACATTTTTGTCAAGTTAACGGTCGATATGGAAAATGCTACTTAATGTGGATCTTACATAATTATGTCATAAAAACTTTTTAAGTAGATGAACACTGCCCTATGCGTGAAATGCTATGGAGAGAGCTATGCTCAGAGTCTCAGTTCCTGATAAAATCTGAAACAGTTAAATCCGTAGAAGAACCAAGGGCACTGAATTAGTGGCAATGGGCATGCCATATATCTCGATGAACCAACAACAGCTAGGGAACACATCATGCATGTAGTAGAACTAAATAACTGGCTAAGTGCGTGAGTTACTTAACCTGTTATTGGTAATGTCCTTCTTGACCCAAGATATATCATTATTAGCTCGAAAAGTTATCGAAATATATTTTTGTTATAAAAAACTCCATGATCCATTTAACAAAACATAACATAACGCTCAACAGTCACATACATAGTCCTTGATCCCACACTAGGATTACCTGAGTCATGGGTATCAGGAACTACGAGTACCATGGTACCACAACACCCAGACCCGGAACAAATATTTGCAGATCATGCAAATATTACCTAACTCCAAACTGTGATCACCAATCCGCCTGCCAAGCGTGGTGATTATGGCAAATCCCCCCATTGTATTTAACGGGGGATGCTTCGTCAGTAAACAGGTTGATGATGATGACACTTGGTGCTTTTGGTGCTCCTTAATGCTATTGACCTTGTAAGCAAATAATTCATTCATTCATTCAATCATTCATTCATTCACTCATTCATTCATTCATTCATTCATTCATTCATTGTGCTAGTGGTTTCTTGTCAGATTCGGAACACTGAAAAGCAAGTACTTACCTAAGTAGGTATAGTTTTAACGCAAGTAAAGTCTGATGCTGTAGTTAGTGTATAGGGTGGTAGCGAAAACTGTGTCAATCACGGCACATTTGCACGCTTCGTTGGCATCACGCCAGTTCGGGACAATTGGCCGTATTGGCATATTGAACGCTTCCCTTTCAGGCGCACCCTGTATATGCATAATAGATTTCACGTGCAACCTGTAATGCATATTAATTGATTTCAAGCACACCCTGTATTAATTTATAGATTTTACGCATCTTGTGTGGTAATTAAATTAAACATAGTTTTGAAAATCGCGGACAAGAGAGAAATGTAGGTAACTGATATAGCAAGTTAAAGTGGCAATGGGAAGGCCATATAGCTCGCAGAACTGACAACCGTTGAAGAATAAAGGCTATCAAGTGGCGACCAGGAACTGGACGACGTACGTCGTAGGAAGGACACCTTCTCGATGGTCTGACGATATTTTAAAGATCGCTGGAAGTCGCTGGGTAGAGGCGGCTAAAGACCGTTTATCATGGCACTCTATGGAGAAGGCCTATTTTCTAGCAGTGGACGTCTACAGGTTAATGATGATGATGATGAACAACACCACGAACCACGAAGAACGAATAACTGCAGAATGAAATAACTTAAGAAGGCGTACTATGTGATTTTGCCCAACAAAATCGATCTAGAACTCAGTATTTACGGGTACTACGAGCTAAATATTTTGGAATATGAAAGTTTATATTTTGAAAGAAATCTCAGGAACCCTACGGTTTTTTAAGATAAATTTTACTACAACAAGTAGGTAATAACTATTTATTCTTATGCTAAAAACAGTTTTTTGATAAACACTTTATTTAAACCATAATAAACAAAAAACTTCGATTTTGTGCACGACACTCGCTAGCGCTATAGTGAGATGGCGCGCGGGTTATCGCGTGCGTTAAAGAGGGAGCCTAAATTGTAGTATAGTGCCCTCTTAATCACGAATAAAGCAACGATCAAATCCCACATGCATGAATTTAAATAACTTAATCCATACGTAATCCTAAAACTTTAATGACAGAGGTCAAAAGTGACAGGAATTGTCTGATACAAACCCGAATTAAGGCGAGGGCTGATCTCAAAAGTGGTATTTTGAACGCCCACTGTGACGTCTCTCTTCTTAGTCGTACACTCATGACATGAGTGGTCGTGGTTAAGTAGGTCTTGCTTGAGTGGCGGCTCTTGCGATGCGTCTCCACTCGGCTCTATTAGCAGCATTGCGAGAACATTCGGTCATGGAAGTTTGTGTGCTGGACTTTATAAGGTCTGACCACCGTGTGCGAGAGCGACCCCGTGGTGTCTTACCACTGTGACGTGGCGAGATTAAATAATTAGATGCGAATAGTGTAGGTAGAATAATATACTAATCCTATCCTACTAATATTATAAACGCGAAAGTTTGTGAGTATGGATGTTTGTTACTCTTTCACGTAAAAACTACTGAATGGATTTGAGTGAAATTTGGAATGGAGATACTTTACGCCCTGGATTAACACATAGGCTACTTTTCATCATCATCGTCAATTTTCATCATTATTCACGCGGGTGAAACCGCGGGGCGCAACTAGTAATAAATAGTTGTAACCGAACAGAATTTTGAAAAAAAGTCTGGTTTTGCAAATAAAAGTCGCACAAATGACCACCCTAAAAAAGCTTTGGCATTTAAATTCTTAAATATTTTTAGTTTTTGCTAGACTTGTATTTTAAAGTTCTTACCGCGTATTTTTTATCTATGATTTGTATATTTCGATTAATTCAAAAAACCCTCAAAATGAATACAGTCTGAAGTGCAAACCAGTTTTATCGTCAACAAACATATTATGCAGTCACATGCGATTTTCAACTTTAATAAAAGCCGTTTGGATAAAAAAAAATAGTTATGGATGTATGGATTTTAGATCATACCATGCCTTAAACCACAATCCCTAATATGACAGAGCTACAGCCGGAAGCTGTATTTGTTATTCCATTAAATCGAGAAGACGAATGAATGAAAACTATTAACACTGTAACAGGTTTTTCCACCTTTTTCCTGACGACACTTTTATAAAGCGCAAAATGAAATTGGACTCTCGTTAAAGTTCATTTTTATTTACTGTTCATTCATTTTCTTTCGAAGTTGCATTGTTGGAATAATAAACCCTTCAATAAATATTCGATTGGCGATTATTCCTTACCGGTTGTTAGCCTAACGTGTTACGAGCTAAACTCTAAGCATAGCGCTCTCAACAGCCTATTGTGCATCTTTGACTTTATAATATGTGGCCTATAAAAGATCGGCCGTTAAGTAGCCGGCTGAGATACAATAGGTGCGGGTTTGATTACCGATTTTCGATAGTTATTGTTCAATCACTTTATGTCCGTGTCACAAAGCTGTTAAGTTAGCTCTAGTATTATGCTCAGATCTATATACATACTATATATAATATAAATAAGTATATTTTATTAGTGTTCTTATGTATTGTATGTGTAGTTACGTTATATAAGTATTTATATATTATTGAGTACAGCGTATGTATGCATATACTTTTATTGGTGTACACCATCGTCTTTTATCATTCTCATCAATTCCAGTCCATCCCAAGGTTGTCTGGAAGAGATCGCTCTCAGCGATAAGACCGCCCATAGTACTTCCATATGTATAATTATGATTGTTTTAATGTTTTATTTTTTAATGTGGTGTGCAATAAAGTGTTTTCTATTCTATTCTATTCTACCGATTATCGATGTATGTTATGCAAACATTTGTTTCTAGTCGTAGTAGAGTGGTTGTGGTAGCATAATATGGTACTCGTAGTTCCTGAATTTCCTGATACCCACGACACAAGGAATATGGGATTTTCCTAGTAGGCCAGACAAACCATAACCGTACCAAATTAAGTTAATACTGGCAACACTCACTTTTGTCGATTAAAGTTCCAGGTATGATCTGCTAAGACCGGTAGAATGACAAAGTAAAATCCTCTCAATAAGAAAATCCAAGCGGAAAATCCCCGGAAAAGAACGAAACAATTAATTGCGAGAAAAAGTTTAAATAAAGGTTGAGCAAAAAGTTCTACATTATTGTCACAGTGTTGTGAGAATAGCTTGTAAAGTCTATGTACAAGATGAAATATTTTTGTAGCACTGGTTCAAATCTGAGTAGTAGCATTTGAAGTTCATGAAATTAAATGTTAATTATGAGGCTACCTTTGGTTATTCCATGAGACAACATTGTAAAAGCAGTGTCGGCATAAATAAACCGAAGAACATTATATTTTTTACATAATCAACAACAGTCACTTACGCATTCTTGATCCCGTATTAGGATTCCCTGCGTTGTGGGTATCAGGAACTACGAGTACTATGGTGCCAAAACACTTTGACCCGGAAAAAATATTTGCAGATCATACAAACATTTGTCCCGCAGTGGGAATCGAACCCGCAACCTCTTGCATCTCAGCTGGCTACTCACCCGCCGCGCCACAGAGGTCGTCAACAGGAGTCAGAAAACACACAACGGAAACAGGGTCGAAAGAGTAAAATGTATTAATAAATGTGAATTATCTTTATAATTGGACCGAGTTATGCAGAAGACAGCCAAATGGGGCTAACTACAAACCGAAATATGAGCGTTTTTCTATCGAAGGTTGCACTTCAGCTATTTATTAACTTTTTTTAGTTTTTGTAATTAAATTACAAATAATAATATTAATTAATAAATAGCTGAAGTGCAACCTTCGATAGAAAAACGCTCATATTTCGGTTTGTAGTTAGCCCCATTTGGCTGCCTTCTGCATAACTCGGCCCAATTGGTGTTTTACACTTTTTGTATTGATAAGCTGTTTCAAATTCAAACGATAGAAACCAAACCGTATCTATTACAGGTGTATTCCGGGTTTATTTGTAACTTAGTATAATTATTGTACTTACACTGAGGACTACTTGCACGAAATATTACTATCTTAAGACTGACAGCTCGCTTCACTCATCTAAAGTTCACTCTATATAATTTCAGTGAATAACATAATTAAATAAGCACTCATCATAATAGATTAATGTATCGTCTCATCATAATGCATGACGCGGTCATGTTTAATTGATGTATCTATTAATTATAAAGTGAAGTAGCCCAGGTGTTACAACTATGAGCTGTGTACTAGGAGGTTGGGCAATACGGGCCTCCATTAACTCGGTCAATACAATTGTTCTTAGTATTTTTAATTCATTAGTTTTAATTAAAAAAGCTTTAGAGTTAACTGATTTCATTCAACTGGTTTAATGTAGTTTGCTTTGAAGTGAAAACAGTTGAAGAAGTCTTGCCTTTGTTTTAGATTATGTTGTATCTTGATTGAAGCTTTACCTGTTTCGTTAATGTTTTTTTGTAAATTAGCATTATAAAGCTGTCTTTCTATCAAAGCAATGCGATCTACGTATACTAAAATCGCTTACACCTCAGATACGACATTTTGAGAGGTTGCGGGTTCGATTCCCGCTGCGGCACAAAATGTTTGTATTATCTACAAATATTTGTTCTGGGTCTGGGTGTTATGGTACCATGGTACTCATAGTTCCTGATACCCACGACATAGGGAATCCTATGGGATCAAGACTACGTATGCTATTTTTAAAATCTAGGTCAATGTTAAGTTACTTATTAGCCTGCCTTATGGCTAGATCTTAATTCTATTAAGGTACCTACTTAATATGTAAGCTAAGAAAAAAAAAGGACTACGTATGCGACTGCTGGGTGTTATGTTATGTTAACTATATAAACCATGTGGAGATAGACGAGGTATAACCTATCATCCTAAATGACCTTGACAATACGACACATCATTCTTATTTTATTGTTAAAGATCCGTGATTGCGAACCCGAAAGTAACACGCGACCGTAACATGTGACAGTTTGCCCCAACCTCCCCTCGTGAATATTTTATTTGGGAAAAATCAATGGTAACCACACGGCATGGAGTATCGATTCGTAGATTTGCATTTGAACTATTTTGAAAAGAAACTCGTGGCTCGGCAAATATTGGAATTTTAGAATTTTTCGCATATGTTAGACTTTTTTTTGCTAACCGCATAACAGATAGATAGATAGATAGATAGATAAACTCTTTATTGCACACCTAATAAAAGTACAAAAATAAAGGAAACATTTCAAAATTTAAATAACGTACAATGGGTGGTCTTATCGCTAAAAGCAATCTCTTCCAGACAACCTTTGACAACAGAACACAGATATTCAGATATTCATTTATTTAATCATTTCGTTACATTGCATAATATTGGCATGACAAATTAGTACATAGTAATTAAACATAGCCCTATATAAATAAAAATATTAAACATATTCTACACAATTACATACATACATTACATTACATTTGCGGCGGGCAAGTAGCCGGCTGAGATGCGAGAGGTTGCGGGTTTGATTCCCGCTGCGGGACAAATGTCTGCAAATATTTGTTCCGGGTCTGGGTGTTATGGTACGATGGTACTCGTAGTTCCTGATACCCACGACACAGGGAATCCTAATGTCAAATCAAAATCAAATCAAAAGAATTTTTTTCATTGAAATCACAAGGATCATTTTGAATCGTTTTATAAACCAAAATTACTCCTGTTCCTGTTATGTGATTCAGAAACTTATCAATATGGCAAAACAGATTACATAAAAAAAAATGTTTGAATTGGTTTAGTTAGAGGCAGCCGTGTTATTAATATCACGTACACAAAAATCAACCTTATTACGTGTGAAGGAAAATACAGAACCAAAATGTGCTTTTAGCACTTTCGCCCTATTGTGGGGCGAAGGTGCTAAAGACCCAAAAATCCACTGTAAGTAGATACCCTACACTTAGCATATAGGTACTTCTAGCCCTATCGAATAGAGTCCAAATCTGCCACGCCTCTAAATCGACCTTATTACGTGTGAAGGAAAATATAGAACCAAAATGTGCTTTTAGCACTTTCGCCCTACAGTGGGGCGAAGATACTACAGACCCAAAAATCCACTGTAAGTAGATACCCTACACTTAGCATATACTTCTAGCCCTATCGAATAGAGTCCAAATCTGCCACGCCTCTAAATCGTGCTTATTACGTGTGAAGGAAAATACATTACCAAAATGTGCTTTTAGCACTTTCGCCCTATTGTGGGGCGAAGGTACTGCAAATCCAAAAATCCACTGTAAATATTTCTAGCCCTATCGAAAAGATTCCAAATCTCGAATCAATATTGGACACGCCCCTTCACCCCGATAGAACGACGACAATATAAAGGTCACAGGAATTAGATGGATGGAGGCGGCTCAAGACTGTTAATCATGGTATTCTATGCAGGAGGCCTATGTCCAGCAGTGGATGTCTACTGGCTGATGATGATGATGACAGTTAGCCTCTAGATAGTGGGTGCTCGGAATGCACCAAGTTGGATCTAAGTCAGTTTTCTAAGTTTGCTAAGTTGCTCTAAGTTGGGAGGAATCCATTCGATCCGCTATTCTTAAGATGCTTTGTTTTGGGAACGGTTTTAGAATATTTGCATAAGAATTTAAGAATCACAGAGTATTGGTCTTTTCAGCGCAATTAAGATAATAATAAATAAATGGTGGACATTTCACACAACATTATATAGTCCCAAGCTAAGCAGAGCTTGTGTTATGGGTACTAGATAACTGATATACTTAATACTATACATTACATAGATAGATATTTTTTAATACACATAGAAAAATACCCAGAACACCCTGAACAAATATCTGCAGATTTTACAAATATTTGTTCCGAGGTGGGAATCGAACCCGCAACCTCCTGTGTCGCAGACGATCCTTCGCCCGCCGCAAGTCTGAAGAAGCCTCTTTCTTTTAATTATGGCCTCTGAGAAAAGTCTCCTCAATTTTGCCAGTGTTAAGTAGGTATGTTATTTTTAACCGACTTGAAAAAAGGAGGAGGTTCTCAATTGGATTGTATAAATATTTTTATTTTTTTATTTAATCGCACCGCCCCGCTTTACGTACTTTGTGTCCCTGTCAAGTCATAATATATTTTAGTAAAGTTTTATGTTAGGGGGCAATTTCCACCCATTTCTATTATATTTTTTTTTAATATTTTTAACTACCATTTAATAAGCTACACCGGTTAAAGTTAAAATTACAGAATACTACTCAAGTAATTTTTTTGTTTGGAAACATATTTTTCAAATCAATCTTTTATTAAATTAGTAATGGGATCCGTGCGCTGATCAAAATGAGCCCAAACATTGTACATACAATGTACAATGTGTAATGTATGTTGTGTGTGTATTGTACAGGCTACAATTAATCATCTAGGAGTTCCGTTGTCCACCTTCCATCTCCATCATCAAATCAACTTGCCATCACTACGTTGTATAATCATCTAAACTAGTTCCCGTGGCACTCCTAGAGGTGTCCTCCAAGGGTGCCCTGGATCCGGAATGCCTGTAATAAAAAAAGGTTGAGAGAAATAGTTATTTGTTATACAAGAGTGCAAAGTTGCTTTTTAACCGCGTGCTCATTTTTGATGACCGAGCAAGCGAAGGATTCTAAAATTTAATCACGAGCGTAGCGAGTCCATCGAGTAATTAGAATCCTAAGCGTTAGCGAGGGAATCAAAAGAGCACGAGGTGAAAAATCTTTGCACTCGAGTGCAACACGTAACTTTTCATCCCACCTCAGCGAGGAAATGACTTACTGCAGAAAAAAAACACTTACAATCACAAGATACTTTTGCGCATTTTCAACAGTTTCAGTCAATTCTGTTGGCGTCAAATAAACTTCCTCGTCGCTAGAATCACTCATTTTAGGGTTTTCACTTGTTTTCAAGTTTCTTGTTTCTAAGGTTTTAACAATATGACGTGAAAGAAAATGGCGCGCGTATAGCAAATTAATAAAATAGTAATAAACAAGCAAGAAGGTTCCGAGTCTAAGTTTGTAACAAATTAAAAAAGGTAGTATGATAAATTCGGCACCATGGAGGTAAAAGTAAATAGGTTTAATGATGTTTTGAATTCACAAACTTAGTGCACACGATGTTCTAAATTCAATTTTACTTTATCCTCTAGCGGATAAAAACGGCTTTTGCACTCAGATATCGAATAGCAAAAATACTCTTTCCGAGATGGTGGGATGAAAAGGTAATTTTTCAAAATTTTATTGGTAATGTTAACTGCTCGTTTCCAGTCGGGCTTTTATTGACCGAGTTATCGTATCATGAAATTCAGCATGATTTCGTTGCATCAAAACTGTTAGCCTGTGGCCCAAGCACATTGCCGAGACGATCGTTAACGTCAAGCCTAATAAATTAACCAATCGTGGATAGGGGTACACTTTACCCCGATGTCATTGGCCAATATGTGACATTTTATATCGTCTATGTAATGCTGGCACTTCACTTGGTGTATCTTCCCAAATGTTTGCGTTATTTTTGCAAAGCTAAAATCAAGCATGACTCTATCGGTACATAATGTTGTTTTCCTTGGCAAAATAACTCAAACATTTAAGAATATACACCAAGTGAAGCGCCACCATTATAATTATCACTAGAAACGGGATATTTACCATGATTTTTTAGCTTTGTTTATTCCCGATATTTCGGCATAGTTGCATGCGCCATGATCACGGGTAAACTGAAGTCTTTGCGAGTAGATGTTTGTGGTAGCCGTAAATCATGGTAAATCCCGTTTCTAGTGATAATTATGTTCATAACAATGATAGTTCCAAAAGTTATTATCGTGTATGTAATGTTAGTTATTCTTACAGTGGGATAAGCACGAATATCTAACGGTATGGAGACGTTAGCGAGACGATATAGTCGATGTCAAATATTGGCCAATGACATCGCAGTGGCTTGAAACTTTGTAAGTTGATTGGTTATTTTTTGACGCTTACTATCGTCTCGGTAACATAAAGGTGCCATTTCACTTGGTGTATATTCGCAAATGTTTGCGTTAATTTTACAAGGTAAAATCAACCATGAGTTTATCGGTACATAATTATTGTTATTTTCCTTGACAAAATAACGCAAACATTTGTGAATATACACCAAGTGGAGTAGCAGCAATGGATGCATCAGACCTCACTAGCTACCAAACCGAAATTAAAGACATTTTTACGTAAAAATATATCCTGAAAGTTACAAGGGTTGTCACTAACAGCTATGTGAATTGGGATTTGATGTTTTGCTTTCATTTTCCTGTTTTGGATAAATAATTTATATGTTTTGTACAGATGGTAGCTGCCGTGCGCAGTATCTTTCATTTTTAACCGACTTCCCAAAAAAGGAGGAGGTTCTCAATTCGGTTGTTTTTTTTTTTTTTTTTTTAATGTTTGTTACCTCATATCTCCGGCTTTAATGAACCGATTTGGAAAATTCTTTTTTTATTTGAATAGATATACTTCCGGACTGGTCCCAAAATCCAGTTCTGATGATGGAATCCATGAGGAATTGAGGGAACTCCTCAAATATTGTAGGCATACATATGGCGATTTTGATATTTTCAGCAACAAACCAAGCATTTGCATTTAAAAAGTATCATAATCCTTTCACCACTATGGTTCTTTCATCATTTTTTTTCATCCAAATATTTAGTCGAATACAATGGCGGAAGTCGGTTTTTTAAATGACAAGTTATATGAAAGTTGACTTTATTTATAAATAGTATCTACCTACAGCTTCGCATGTAAGGTCCCGAGATATAAAGTATAATAAATGAATATAATATAATACTTATTATAAATGCGAAAGTTTGTGAGTATGTTTGTTAATCCTTCAAGCTGAAACAGCTGGAGCGATTTGGTTGAAATTGCTTATACCCTGGATCAACATATAGGCTACCTTTTATCCCGATATTCCTACTGGATCGAGACTTAGCGAGTGGAAGCGCGGGGTGTAGCCAGTATGTTATAATTAACAGGCGTGAAATAATATAGGGTCTTCGAAAAAACCATAATACCGCCAGTTTATGTACACTGGTAATAATATATAATAAATATATAAATTACCAGTGTAATATATAAATAAGTAGGATAGGGCAATAATTTTCAAACATCCTTTCGTTGGTTTAAAACTACCATTCATATTAATTTAGTCAATTACAATAAAAAAATCGTGTCTGAACTAAAATGATAACCTAAAACTACAAATCATCGAAATAGAAATAAAATAACAATAAAATATAATATATCTCTCAAAATACGCATTGTCACACTGAATAAGATTAATAATTAAAAGTTAGACTTTATAATTCAGAAAACCATCGATAGAGTAGAAGCATTCTTTCAACCATTCAATCTCTCCAGACTCTACAGCTTAGGCCAAGAGAGACCTAGCTTTATTCTCGGCCTATTTTCCAAAGTCTATATGCCCAGCTGCCAGTTTAAATCAAACTGACAACAATATAAATCATCTGGTTCGCCGATCGACCGTTACGTCTGCTAGGCCGAATAAAAAGTGAATAGATTTAGAGACCATGGAAGAGCTTGGAATTTAAATCATTAAATTTTCGCCATGACGTGGGGAATACCCTCCCCTCATGCTTAAAGGGGTATTTTGATACACATTGTATTTTTATAACCCTTGAATTGATAGAGTCTGTTCAGCAAGAGAGCAGTCGTGGCCAAATTGTGTTACAGCCATAATTAAGAGCTAGTTACTTTCTGTCGGCATTTTGAATTATAAACTAAAGAAATAGTTACAGTTGTAATAGGATCAAAACGGAACAGACGCGCTTTTGTATTGCCCGCTAAACAAAAAAGGTCATTAAGCACAGCAGCGACATCAAATCCCACGACGGGTCTCTTCCTGAACATACTCTATTAGATTACTGGCAAAGTGATGCTTGTAAATAATATCAAGAGTGAATTGCTAAATCATATCACGTTCATCAAAGTCACTCATGGTTAAAAGGCTTTTTGCAAAACATGGTTTACAACTGACTCAACAATGATAACTCTTATCACATTAGATAACCTTTCTAGTTAATGATAAATTGGTACTCGGTTATATGAGTTAATGACATAATCATGTCATTAGGGTATCAAAGTTAAACAAAATAGCCGGTAATTCCCCCTTATTAGAATACAATGGGGGTGCTAATTACCACGCTTGGCAGGTGGATTGCGCAGTATAAGCTGAGTTCTCAAGTAGATGCTGCTGCCTATCCCTTACTGTAATACCATAGTAAGTTTTTACGACATCCATGGGAGGAAACGAAGGATTTTATTCTTAGCCCAGCCACATCATACATGTATACAACGATTCGTCCAAATTTACTTAGAGAATATTTTAGACTATTGCTCATGAGAACAATTGTATATTTTAACGATTGGGTATTTTGACTACAATGCCATTAAACCTATTGGACATTTTGAAACGTCTACCGCCAAGTCCCGAAACGGGCTTATTCCACTTTTCCCCCCTAAAAACACCCATAGGGGGGAAAAGTGGAGTCTAAAAAAAAAAAGAAAAGGAAACTGGAATTTGACGCCTGCCACGTACAAACATATTTAGTGTAAAATTTAAAAAGCGAAGCAAAATTAAATAAGGGAGATTTATGGAAATTTTATTTTAAATTTTTTTTTAGATTCCACTTTTCCCCCAAGTCAATAAGGGGTTTTTTTTAAAGAAAAGTAAACTGGAATTTTAACAATAAAATTTTCAGAAATCTCTTTATTTAATTTTGCTTCGCTTTTTAAATTTTACACCAAATATGTTTGTATACGTGGCACTTCCATTCTTCTAAAGCCGTGTCTGCCACACGCACTATTTGTCGTGCGACGTCGCGTGACCGCGCGACTTTACTACCACTTCGGGCAAATCGCACTGTTCGCCTGAGCTTTATTGATGTGCCCCGATTTTTGCACACGTATTAGAAACGATTCGGCACTGCCTCTTGTGTAAGTGCTGTGTATGGGTCGATTTTGCCTTTGTAAGGTTTCTTTCTACTTACAATGGAACGTTAGCAATCATCATCAGCCTATAGAAGTCCAATGCTGGACATAGTCCTCACCCTTAGAATGCCACGACGAACGGCCTCCATCCACCGACTTCCTGCGAGATTTATAAAGCTTTTAGTCCATCGAACTTTTATTCCTTAACGGTTGTCAGTTCTGCAAGCTATGTGACCTGCCCATTGCCATTTCAACTTGCTTATTCCCATTGCTTTCCCACAGTACTTGGCAACGCTTTCTTTCTTAAACAACACATTCCTAAATAAGCTAGCAGCTAGTCTTGCTATTTTCAAAAGCATGGTCACTCAAAATTATCTGTCATCACTCTGTACGTCATCTTGACATTCTTCTAATATCACCATTATGTATTATTATTGTATGTATATTATGTATCAATAGTATTTAAGTAAGTATATAATTGTGTGTATTATATTATACTGGTAGAATATATTGATAATATATTTATTATTTTGTTTTTTAAATCAATTTGTTTTACTGTAGGTACTTGTCATTTTGTGATTATACTAAGATGTACCCCACCGTCCTTATTTGTTAAATAGTTTCTGTCCATCCAAAGGTTGTCTGGAAGAGATCGCTCTTAAGCGATAAGACCGCCCATTGTACCTCTGATTTGAAACTTGGTATCCTTATTTTTTTTTTTATGCCGTACATTAAAGTTATAATCTATCTATCTATCTATGCTGAGACTGGGACCTATTTCACCTCACATAACACATTAGTCTATATACTTATATATTCATGTTTATTTTTAATGTTAATTTTTTTTTTCAGTTTGTTTTTTCTTTTTGTGTAATCTTGTGTTGTGTTTACTATGTGTGAAATAAATAAATTTTCTTTCTTTTCTTTCTTTTCTTTCTTTCTTTCTAGCAGCCTAATCTTACACCAGCGAAAAATGCTCTTAAGTTCAACAATAACTTACTTGCTTGTCTATTTAGATCTAGGCGTAATCCCTTAGTCGCTTTTTATGATATCCATGATTAAGGTCCAGTTAAACACACTTATAATTAATAATAGTCCCATTTAAACATGATCAAAGTTGATAACAATAGTCCCAATGTGCAATTACGAGTCTTATATAATTAATTATAATGCTCGATGCTCCAATAGGCCGATATTATAATATAGCCTGTTAGGTACATTGCATTGGTAAGGCAGAGATTATCTACAACTATTGACCATTGATGTATAGTATTACATTATGGCCCATATCTAATATGTAAATCAATGTTCGGAAGGAATGGCTGTTGCAAATCTATTGAAAATCAATGGCCAGAATTATGCTTGTTCCAATCCTTACTGAAAAAAATACTGAATAATAATATAATATACTTACATATAACATAATCTCAGTCCGTAATATTGAGCTAAGTAAGCTGTGGAGTAAGCAACACCAGAGCTAAGCAATCTGTTCTTCTTTTTTAAACTCTAACTCGGCAGCCATCTTGCATTTAGTTTACTGTCAGTAACGTCATAATTATGACTTTGACATCTCCTACTATCTCAGAATAATGACTTTAGTCTTTATTCTGAGCCTACTACTGTGTCTATATCTCAGAATAGAGGTCTATATAGTTTTTTTTAACATTACCATGGCAAGCATCAGCTGATGCATTTGACCGATCGATGTTAATTCTTCTAGAAGATATACTGCGTCAAAAAACATTCAGAGTATAGTGACTTTATGTTGAGATTTTTTCCGCTGTCTTGAAAAGAGACGTCGTCTATTTTTTATTTTTTAACCGACTTCCCAAAAAAGGAGGAGGTTCTCAATTCGGTTGTATTTTTTTTTTTTTTTTTATGTTTGTTACCGCATATCTCCGGCGTTTATGAACCGATTTGGAAAAATCTTTTTTTATTTGTATAGATATACTTCCAGATTGGTCCCGTTTTTTTCAAAATCCAGTTCTGATGATGGGATCCATGAGGAATTGAGGGAACTTCTCAAATATTGTAGGCATACATATGGCGATTTTGATATCTTCAGCAACAAACCAAGCATTTGCATTCAGAAAGTATCATAATCCTTTCACCACTATGGTTCTTTCATCATTTTATTTTTCATCCAAATATTTAGTCTAATACAATGGCGGAAGTCGGTTTTTTAAATGAAAAGTTATTACTTAAATATGACGACTGAGACTTTAACGACTTCACCCAATATATCAACGAGTACTACATATACTTGACACTAGCAAAATTAAGGAAACAACAGCGCCATAATTAAAAGAAGAGGAAGGCTTTATGTTGGTTTGGAGCTCAAGCAAACTGTAGGCCAATAAAATATTTCCGGCGTAACCTAGTTTCCTGACTTACGAGAAGGTTCTATCCAGGGCAGATAGGCGCCGACTTCGATGGAAGTTCGTAGTTCAACTATGTTTGCCTAAAGCTCTTTACGTAGCTGTGCATATCTCTTGTAATAGCTTACCGATTTTGGAAAAAGAAGTTCATCATTATCATCGGCCTGTAGAAGTTTGTTGCTGGACTTAGGTCTCCCCCCTATAATGCCACGATAAACAGTCTTGAGCCGCCTCCATCCACCAACTTCCTTTATTATATCTTTAGTTAATTGAGAGGAGGGCTTTTCTCTTCTCTGTCGTCCGGTTTGTGGTCGCCACTCGAGAACCGTTATTATACGAGCTATACGATCTGCCTATTGCTACTTCAACTTGCAAATTCTGAGGGCAATTTCGGTGATCTGGGTTCTTCTACGGATGTCCTCATTTAGGACTCTATCACGTAGTGAAACACCTAACTTTACTCTCTCCATAGCTTGCTGCGCGACTTTGAGCTTGTCTATACGAACAATAATTAGCGACCACGTCTCAGAAGAAGAGCTAGTTTTTTCTTGGTTAGCTCTGTGATCAATTTGAGGTATATGGTGGCAATCACAAGGCGGACACGAAAAGTGTGGGTGATTAGATTGAGGTATTCCACGAACAGCAACAATCTGAAAAGCACCTAATATGAGTAGCACCAATCCTATTCCACGAAAAGTTATCAATATTTTAGCTTGGTGCTATTAGTGGAATAGTAGAAAATATTAAAAATGTTTCCACGAAGCACCTACTAGTGATGGGGTGATTTTATTTATCATCATATTCTCGAATATCTCGAATGAAAATATTCGAATAACAAATATCGAATTAAAAATCTGAAATGCATTGAGTGTCCAGTGATCAGTACCTACTATAATAGTTGTTTTTCAGGGTACATACAGCTTTTAACCTTCTCGTAGCAATCTAACTATGGCTTGGCCACAGACACAAAAAGTATCTAAAAGAATGAGAAAGAAAATGCATTTACCTCCGAGGCATTTACTTTAATTGTCTGTGGTCAGATTAATCTAACAAAGCCAAACAACACAAGACCAAAAACAAGACCAAAGAAAGAAACAGTATGGTGAAAGGATTCAGCGCCCGTCATGATGCAGTTAGCTTTTTTCGAATCAAAATTTCAAATTCGATGTTATGTTATTTAATTTTCAGCACAGACAATGAGTTTTCCATTAAAAATATTGTCTATTGTTTCAGAACCATGCCATAGCGCACTACCATGGTAGTGGATAGTGCGTTCATCTGACAATATGGCGACTTGGACCTCTCTGATATTGAGCGTGCTCTGCGTGGTTGCGGTAAGTTTTTTAAAACCATCACATCATCACATCACTAGCCATTATACGTCCAATGTTGGACGAGGCCTTCACAATGAAACGAAACGAAACGAAATATATTTTACTACAACAAATATTACAAATACACAAAAATTACAATAAATAATTAATAGTTACATTTTAAAAGTTGAATTAGGTAGGTACTGATTGGAAAACCATTAGGTAGTACCAAAACTAGGATGATCTGATATGGCGTAGGTACTAGGACTTCCACCGGACAAAGCTGAAAATATGTATAATAAAGACTACAGAGAATAACTGAATGAATATAAAATTACAATAATAAATACAATTTTAAATGAATATAGAACTACAAAATGTACAATTACTAAATTAAATATAAATACAATGGAGGCAATTGCAATAATCACAACGCTTGGCAGGTGGATTGGTGATCGCAGTATTTGTGTTGAGTACTCAGGTAGATGCTGCTGTCCATCCCCTGGTGTAATCCCTATGTTGGCTATTATGACATCCACGCGAGGAGATGAAGGGGTCTATTCTTAGGCCGGAACATACATAGCATTATTATATAGAAAACAATCAGGTTTTGAATAATTTATAATAATATTTGGATGTAGAAATCTTTTACAACCTTGAATTTAGGGGATGGTTTTATGCAAACATGCTCAGTTGCTCAAATCATACCTAATATGGACCCATTTTTCTTTAGACTATTTTTTTAGAACAGCAGTTTATGTAAAATAATTATTTATACCATTAGGAAATTGTCTAAATAAATTTTAATTCATTTTATTACATTTAAATAAGTTTAAAATTTCTTAAGTACAATGTTACGATTTATTCAAATACATCATTTTATATAAAAAAACTACACAAACCTTTAGGAAATTATTAAGAATAAATTTATTATTAATTAATTAACTTGATAATAAATATTTAAATTCGCTTATAAACTATAATTTAAATGACGAATTCTTTCTTATAACTTCGAAGAAAATTAAAAGTTTCGTACAAAACCTACATCATTAGTAAGTATTTTGTACGAAATGCAAACAAAATAAAGTCTTCTGTAATGTAGGCACATTTACAATGTTGTTAATGATAATAAACGTCATAACAGTGTAGTGCGGAGCGTAATTTAACGTGAAATGCAGCATGGTATCAACATAGAGCTAGATAAAAAACAGAGGTGGTAAATTATTTCCCTTGAAATAGCCATACATTCCAGTTGCCAATGCAACCTACTACGGAACAACCTACAACAAATTTTTCGTTCTTTGTTTAAAACTAGTAATTACAAAATTACAATTAAAAAAACGTAAGCTGGAGCAAATTTTAAAAATGTACCACCTCTACCAATCGTCACTCTGTATTTTCACTCCAGTTTGTAAGTGTACCATTAAGAAGGTAATTTGCTTAAAATGCAAATGTCTAGGGACCCTGGATATCAATGTTTCAATTCTAATTATGCGCTGCGGTGCTGGTGACGTTTTATTGCGTACACAGTAAGCTATTGCTTGCGGGTTTGCCTATATCATGTAAGTATGACATAAGCAATTGCGTATTTATTGTGTGTTTGTTTGTATCTGGTGTTATGTTATGTAGTTTAAAATTTGTAGGCTTCGTTATACCATAGTCAAAGTCAAAAGTCAAAAAGAACTTTATTAATAGAAATTACAAGGATCATTTTGAATCGTAACTTACGCCTTAGGAAGGTAGTCAAAATTAAATAAATCAATACTTACCCCTTCATTATTAATCATTTTTTAAACCAATTTTAGTTAAGATAGCATTTGTCTTGTTTTGACGTATGACATTTTACATCAGAGAGAGCAAAACAAAAGCTATTTTAACTAAAATAGGTATAAAAATGATTATGAGTTTTTTATTAATACCATTGAGCTTTATTTTCACCAAGTTTTTTACAATATACACTTAGAAAATGGTTCAATAACTTTATTTTGCCGAGATGTGTCCGGCGTCAGAAAATACACTTCTGTCTCCTCCCGTCGGTGTCGAAAAACCAACTAGGGGATTACACCAGAAGTTGGGTAGCAGCATCCACCAGAATACTTAACACAACAATACTGTAATCACCAAATCACCTGTCAAGTTTGGTTATAATATATTTATAAAATGATTATTAATGATAAAAATAATTAAGTTAAAATTAAATGGTATAAAAAAACTTACTATGGCAACTTGCATGAATGCAATTAATTGTATATTGCATTCTGCGGGGATATTGTCTTTGTGGCCCAAGGTTTGAGGACCATTGCTAAGGGGGAGGCGTCGTCCAGTAGCTGATATCAATCTGTTGATGATGATAATGATGATTTCACTTTTAATGCCACACATACAAAAAACACAGAACACAAAACAAAAAAAAAACACAAAAACAAAAAAAAAACAAAAATATATTAATATATAATATTGTGTGGTTGTAAATAACAAAAGCTCTGCTTAGCTTGGGGCTAGATAATGTTGTGTGAAGTGTCCAGCATTTATTTATTTATTTTATTTATTTACATTAGTATGAATGTTACATTTAATTAAAATAATAACCACGTTACCATAAAACAGAAGTGGATACCTATCATAATAATAACAATTATTTAGGGAACAAACATCTTGCACAATAAAATAAATTCCCCAAATTTAACAATAGCAAACACATGTTCACAGTAATAATTAAACAGTAACACTACTCCGGTGGAAATAATAATTATGCAAATTGTTCATTATGACATGACGTGGTCCCTGGGATGTAATTCTACATGTAGAACTACGGAGAATGTCTTTATTACTGTAATTACATTCTGTGGCTTGGTTCTTACCGTTAATTGACTACACTGTTTTAATAAGTAACTAATGACATAGGGATAACACCAAGGGATGGGCAGTAGCATCCATCTATGTACTGAAAGCAATAATACGATCACAAATCCGCCTGCAAAACGTGTTAAACTTGGCAAATCCCGCCAATGCATTCCATAGTGGAGGTTTTGTACAGCAGTGGACGTGAACCGGTTGATGTAGATTATGAACTGGACTGAGTAAAAAATACTTGTAACAATCTGTATATTCGACAATTTTTTTTGTATGTTTAGAATGTCAGTTTCTTTTTTTAACATTTTAATTTTTCATCCATAGAAGTGACTTAGATTTCGATGCCTTAAGTTAGGCATCGCGCAAAGATCTTGTCACGGATTTAGTAGGTGGTCATTTGGAATAAGTCAATTTAACGGCACAACAATTAAAAACTGGTCCTCTTACATTACCAGACTCATTTCGTTAAAACACGTACTGAAGTGTAAAACACGTACCGAAGTGTAAAACACAAACATCTGGTCGCGTGTACCCGCATGCTGGGCAGTTTGTACAGTGTTATCGGTTAAACGGACATCTAACGTCTGGACTCCATTTTAATGGTAGTTTCAGTTTCGATGGCTAAATGTAATTTTCTTTAGCCTTATGTCTAGAAAGTTATTAGTTTATCTAGCAGATTGCTTAATTCGCTTTAAAGCTAATCTTTATTAGACTTAAATGTACATCAGCTTAAATCGCGTTTTGCCTAAATGTCATAAAACCTACAACATGCAAACTTCTTTATCGTACTTATTTACTGGCACTTAAAACTGGAGTGTTCAAATGACTACTTTCCATCAGGTAGGGCCGTAAGCTTGTTTGCTTGTAAGAAGTATAAAAAAAAAAAAAAAAAGGTACATACAACAGTGAGAACCACGAGACGAAATACCAAACGGTTGTAATTAATCTGTAACCATTTATTCAAAGTATGTTTTGTATGGAATGTCATAACTTAACGCATAATATAGCGAATGGACGTTTTCCATACAAAAAACGCTACCAATGTTTGGGAAGACAATCACGCTGAGCTACTACTTTCTACTGGTTCTTTCTTTGTCTCCCTGCGTTGTAAGGAACCAGTTTGAGGTATGATGGCCTTTTATAATAATGTAGCCTTTAATTTAGATCAACTTAGCAATCTATTAAAAATAAAATCATAAAAATCTAGTAAAAAAAGTCTAGTCTAGTATCTTAGAATATTCTATAATCTAAGTCTAGTATTTGATTTTTGTTTTTTTTCTCTAGATCTGTTTGCCAGTTAGCAAAGGCCTCCTCCAACCTTTTCCAATCATGTCTTTCTTGAGCTACTCAGTTCCACGTCCTCCTGCCACTTTTCTATTACACCACCGCATAGAGGCCCATATGGTGGTGTAAAAATAAATTTTGACCAATCGTGAATTAATCTCTTTCTTGAGCCACTCTGTTCCACGTCACTCCTGCCACTTTGTCTGTTACAAGACTACATGGTGGCCCATATGGTGTTGTTAAAATATTTTGTGGTCAATGGTGAATTAATCTCTTTCTTGAGCCACTTTGATCCACATCACCGCTGCTACTTGTCTGTTACACCACCACATGGGCCACCATAAATAAAAACAAAATATTTTGTGGCCAATGAATAAGTTTGGTAAAAGGAATCAGTGCGCCTAACAGGTTATTTCATCCCACGCTGGAGATGATAACAAAACATAACATAACAGTCACAATGTAATGTTGATCTCACACTAGGATGCCCTGTGTCGTGGGTATCAGGAACTACGAGTACAATGGTATCATAACACCCAGACTCGAAACAAATATTTGCAGATCATACAAACATTGGCCCGCAGCGGGAATCGAACCCGCATCCTCTCGTATCTCAGCTGGCTACTCACCCACTGCACCACAGAGGTCGTCAAAGATGATACATTGCCATGCGATGAAGCACGCAATGGTCTTTATCATAACCTTAACGAATCTTCTTTTAGCAATATTATTTAAAGATAGAGAATACAAGTTTCGTTTCGTGGACTAATAAGTTTTTGAATTTTTTCGCCAACCTAGTTCACATCAGGGGCTTACCATGAAATCACAACAGTTGTTCAGACGGTGGACTGTTAGAAAAATCACGCTATTTCTGCCAACAACAGGAGTCCAGTGAATGGTTCGTCCACGAGTTGAGACCACGACCGCTGTTGCGTGGTTTTGGCCTGAACGGACAATTTAATTCACTGAGTAGGTTGGTATTTATTTTCAAGGGATTGATTTTCTAAAAATAAGTTTGGTTTGAGCGTTTTGTATCACGTGTCACAAGAATTGCGTGGGTTTTGTCCGAATAAATGGACCCTTTGTGCTGCGGTGTGTTCGGTACATAAACATATATTATATACCCCTCCGTCTCCAGTGGATGTCATAAAAGCTTTTTTTTAAAGAGCTAAACAGCAGCTTAGTCAACCATATTCTATTTCACAGATGTTTCCACACATTATCCTACATCGTAACTGAGGGTTATAGCCTGTTAATTGGTTAACTTTGGCATACTCAGCCTCGAAAGAGAGCTTTGGTCACAAACGGTTTGTTAATAGTCTCAAGATTGTAGGAAGAAAGATACATAATTTTGTGATGAGGGAGTAGGCCCCGCGTGAGTTTCTTTTTGGAGACAAAATCTTCATAGTTATGCTAGCCGTATTTTTCTTGAAAAAACTAAATATGTTACTCGCTTTTCCAAACACCCAATCATCTCAAAGAAATTTACATTCGATTCACTCGAAGAGCTTTATGTAATAAATCAATATTTCTCTTCGCGAGTTCCGCTTCATTGCAATCACAGAGAGTTTGCGTTCATTCTAAGGTTTTATTAAAGAATTTCTCTCTTTATGGGAATATTTTGAGATCTTTTAAAGTGTTTTTAACTGACTTCACAAAAAAGGAGGAGGTTCTCAATTCGGTTGTTATTTTTTATGTTTGTTACCTCATATCTTCGGTGTTTACGAACCGATTTGGAAAAATATTTTTTATTTGAATAGATATACCTCCAGATTGGTCCCATTTTTATCAATATTTTTATTTTTATATGATGGAATCCATGAGGAATTGAGGGAAAATATACAAATATTGTAGGCATACATATGGCGATTTTGATATTTTCAGCAACAAAACAAGCATTTGCATTCAGAAAGTATCATAATCCTTTCACCAATATGGTTCTTTCATCATTTTTTTTTCATCCAAATATTTAGTCGAATAAAATGGCGGAAGTCGGTTTTTTTAAAATGAAAAGTTATTTCGCAGAATTTGGTGAGGTCTCTTAGAGGTATATTGCTCGCTTATTGCTTAACGTTTTGTGATAAACAACAAGTCACACCAGACAACAAAAAGATCAACGGAACGGTGAATAAAATGTACACATGTTGTGTGTACAATGGGTTATATCATCATCATCATCATCATCATCAACCAGTGATGTGAATTGCAGAACAAGGCCTAATCGAATGCAATGGTGGGGATTTGTTCAAGTTTTCCATTCAATTAAAGATATTTCTGGTCTTTTTTTAGTACAATCTGAGTTTGAGCTAAAAACATTTTTTTGGGGCCAAAATTTGCATAATTTGTCATATTCTTTTTTGTTAAAAAAAATTCTAACTGAATACATATTGCTGTGGTGTATTCAACCTAGATTAGATCCCTCCCATGAATGTCATAAAAGCAATGACTAAGGGATTACACAAGGGGATGGGCAACAGTACCCACCTGAATATTTAACAGCAATGCTACGTAACGTAACGTAACGTTACGGGCCATCATGGCAATTCCTAAATATGGTAAACACACTTAATGGCGTTGCATTCTATGGGGAGACCTATGTCCAGCAGTGGACTATTATAGGGTGATGATGAAAAACATGTTTCAATATTGAAAGTGTGTTATAAATAATCAAAATATATATAAGGAAAATATCATTCAGTATTTGAGCTTAATAATTACGTGACATTGAAATGAAACATGTTGTATTTTTATGTACTTAAAAGTTGTTGATATTGAATGCAGTAAAGGGTTAAAAACACTTATTAGCTTTATAGTTTTGTGGTTTAATGAAAATTCTACACTATTTTTGCATTTTTTTAATTTATTTATTTAGGTATGGCAAATATTATAGAAAAAACAAGAAAGTCTCGTAAGCTTATATATACCCACATAATTTATTTTATTTAAACATAAACTTGTCTTTCAATTCTAAACCCTAAGCGCAAAGACAAATCCAAACTACCCCAACCTCAATTTTTCATACCATCGGCATTTCACGACCAGCCAATAACACTTAAAACGTAATGTAACAAGTAGATTGCTCGGTGTCAATCTAATATTTATGTTGTAATGTTATTTCGGCGCGCAATGGATATAGCATGTCCAGGGAATCGTCTTGGAGAATCTCATCATATTACTGGCTGTAAACGGGTTAGGGACGGCGTTATGCGAGATCTGAGCAAGATTTTTTGAGGTTGTTGACTTGAAATTGTCTGGGTATTTTTGGTGGAATGAGAGCTTCAGATTTTTATTTTGCTTGATGTAGACACAAGTGTTATTTCTGTTGCTGTATTTCTTCTACGGCGATAAACTAAGATTAAATGATAGTAAAACTATTCTCTAAAAGCAAACGATTATGGTGATTTTTGCGATTTTGTTTATTTTTGTAGAATACTAACTGTATACCTAATAAGTATCTACTATTTTTAAATTGAAAAAACTGCTAATTACCACTGTTTTCCGTCACTTTTGATGACGTTAATGTTAATGTTAATGTTAAAGAACTCCCTTTTCCGCATTCGAACTCTATGGATGGTCCATTATGCGTGAGAGTAAACTAGCTAGATAGTTAGCCAGCCTAACTCCGTCCAGAAGCACAGAAGTTTCCTGGGGTCTTCGCAGGCTTCGCGGAGTGACCTCGGGTTGTTGAGGATTTGTTCACGTTGAGCTGCTACTCCCACGCATTCCAGGACTACGTGGGCAGCCGATTCGGTCAGACACCCCCTGCAGAGTGGGCTGTCTGTGGCTCCGATGTTGTAGAGGTGTTTGTTCAGGAGACAGTGGCCTGTGAGTGTCCCCACGATGGTACGAAGGTCCGGTCTTGAAAGGTTGAGCAGACGACGCGTGAGCCGTGGTGAGACAGCCGGAACGGCTGCTCTTGACTGTCTGCAATCCGTGGTCCGTGCCCAACGCTCGTTGTGTTGATTGAGGGTGCGAAGCCGCATCCAAGTGCGTAGCTGAGAAAAGGGTAGAGGTAGGAATGGAGATGGTCCCTCTGTGGTTGTTCCCGACCCTCTTCTAGCCAACTCATCTGCGGTGTCATTACCCAGCGATCCACTATGTCCCTTTATCCATTGTAGAGTCACCTTGTTTCCTATGGCGATTCTCTCCAGGGCCAGGTGACATTCGTAAACGAGCTTGGAGTTGCAGCTATGGCTCTCCAGAGCTCTGAGTGTTGCTGAGCTGTCGGAGAGGATCCTTACATTGTAGTCTGTGATCCCTCTCCTGCTCATTGCGGTGGCGGCTTCGGTGATGGCCACGCATTCACATTGGAAAATAGAACTGTGTGCGCCTAGCGTTAATGATATATTAATGTTGAGATCAAGCGAGTGTATTCCAGCGCCAGTTCCCTGTATGGTTTTTGAGCCATCAGTGTAGACACGGACCTCGCTGATTCCTGATTGATCTCTTAGGTCTTCGTAGAGTTGTATGTGGTAGTGTTTCCGAAATATGTGTTGTTTAGGGATCTTATCACACGGGGCGGCTAACAGCGGTTCGTAAGTTATCGCTCTGTCTAGGATGGATGCGTGCAAACTCCTAGTATTTCCCCACAATCCTAGGTGCTTGAGTCTGATAGCGGCCATGGTTGCTTCCTGCTGTATGAAGAAGTCGAGCGGCGGTAGGCCCAGAATGGTCTCAAGGGCGGCTGTCGGTGTTGTTCTCATGCAGCCCGTGATTGCAGAGCATGCAAGTCTCTGAAATCGCTGCAGCTTAGTAATCACGGTGCTTAGTTCAGTTCTGGTCCACCATACGATTGCTCCGTATGTAAGTGTCGGTCTGATTACGGCTGTGTAAAGCCACAATGTTATTTTTGGAGAAAGCCCCCAAGTTTTCCCGAGCATTCTGCTACATTGAAAGAAAGCTGCACATGCTCGTTGTAGTTTATGGTCAAGGTGCTTATTCCATAGCAGTTTGTTATCCAGTATGACCCCTAGATACTTGACTTCGTTGGTTAATCTTATTTCAGTGTTGAATAGCTTCGGGAGTCTAAGATTCCCTAAGTTTCTTTTGTGTGTGAACATAATGAGTTCAGTTTTTGTAGGGTTAACTGATAAACCATGGCTTGTACACCAGGTTTCGATTGTTCTAAAGGCAGAGCTAATGAGGTCGCATAAGATATTCTCGAAGCATCCGGTCGCAAGAATGGCAAGGTCATCTGCGTATCCCACCGTGAATAGCCCGCGGCCATTCAGTTTTCGGATGAGCTCGTCTACGACTATGTTCCATAAAAGTGGCGAGAGAACACCGCCCTGTGGGCAGCCTCTGGCCACTATGCCTCTGGTGGTCGTGTTGACTGTGAACTGTATAGCTCTGTATTTCAGCATATTGTCTAGCCACTCTGCAAGCATTGGAGCGACGCTATATCCCTCCAGTGCTTGATGTATGCTAGTGAATGAGGTTTTGTCAAACGCTCCTTCGATGTCTATAAAGGCACCTAGAGTTGGTTGTTTTGTGGTTAACCCATCTCCAATGCGTGATACTACGCTGTGAAGTGCAGATTCTGTGGATTTACCTTTGCTATAGGCGTGTTGTTGTGGATGTAGGGGCTTGTGCAAGAGAGCATTTCCTCTTATTTCCTGGTCGCACAGTTTTTCTAGAGTTTTAAGGAGGAACGATGTGAGACTAATAGGCCGGAATGATTTTGCCAAAGTGTAGTCGCTCCTGCCTGGTTTTGGTATAAATACTACCTTCACTTCCCTCCATTTCCGAGGTACGTAGCGATGGGCGACACAAGCTCTAAAGATGTTAACAAGATAGTCGGCTAACAGATCGCCGCTCCACCTTAACAGACCCGGGAATATCCCGTCAAGCCCAGCTGATTTGAAGGGAAAGAAGCTGTTTATGGCCCATAACACCTTGTCTCGATTGATTAGGTCTTGGGCTACGGTCCAATCTTGACTACTGGATGCTCGTTCGGCGTACACTTCCCAGTCGTGGGTGTCAGCAATCTGACATCCAGGGAAGTGTGTCTCAAGCAGTAGTTCACTGTTTTCAGCATCTGATTTGGTATACGTATTGTCAGGCTTCTTAAGACATCCTATTGTACGCTCAGGTTCGCGTGAAAGTATGCCTTTTGTTCTGGCTGCCTGACTGGTGCTTTCGATGTTTGTGCAGAAGCGTTTCCAACATTCCAGTTTCCTGAGACGCAAGCGCTTCTTATAGTTTGCTTTTGTGGTTTGGTAGTTCTCCCAATCCACGAATTGCCGGGTGTTTATTGCTCGGTTGAACAGTTTCCTCACTCTACGACGTAGCCTCTGCAATTCAGAGCTCCACCAGTGTCGACTAGACCCAACTTTGGGTGTCACGAGAGGGCAGGATTGTTCATAGCTGTTAGTCAGAATACAAGTGAGTTTATTTACGTATTTTTCGATGTCCTCGACTACTACGTTGTTCGGGGGCGCGGTCACGGTAGCAAGAGCTGATCGGACTATTTTTACAAATTTTGACCTATCTGTTTTACGCGGAACACGCCTAGGTAGCGGTACTGGTAGGGTCATGCTGAGGTTGAAGTGTATCGCTAGCCTCACTCCCCTCTCCGTCCAGAAAGTACTCCTCGTTTGGGTTTGAGGTCGATGGAGGGGCGACCTCTACGTCCATCGTGCCTAGATGTTGTTGGCACTCAGGTTGTTCAGTTTGAGGCTTCTCAGGCGGTTGAGAAGCAGGGTCGGTTGGAGCGTTGTCAGTGGCGTTTCCGGATTCCCCCTCCAGGATCCGGAGATAAATGTTGCCAAACAGCCAGTACAGACGTCGCTCTTTCTGTTTGATCCTGTCAACGTCAGACTCCGGGACACGTAGGAGCAGGTGGACACCAGGTGTCTCCCTCTCCGTTTGTCTCTCCGCCTTGACTAAGGACCAGGAGTTGACGTTAACAGTCGGGTTGTGCAAGGCCAATATTTTGCGCAGCTTGTCTATCTCCCTGTTCGGCTCTGGGATAAACAGCCCACACAGAATTCTTCGCTGGATTTCAGCTTGTGGTCTGACCACAAGCTTCGTTCCAGCGATTGGCGATGCCGTTTGGTTGACTGTACGACGGAGCCAACCCAGCGCATAGTCGTCCTCGCACCACAGTTTGAGGACGCCCTCGCTAAAGTGGGCTTTGCCACGGAAGTGCACCTTCGCCGTTTGGATCGTGGTTGATGGTTCGAGGAGCTCGTCCTCAAACTTCAACTCCAGCGCAGTGCGAATTCCAGTGGCTTGTTCCGCAGTAAAGTCATGGTAGGGTTCGGTCATAACCGCCACACACAGCTCGTTTGCCCTGAACGAAGCTGCGTAGCTGGCGGACCCTTTACGCTGACTGGTTCCCGGCTTCACGCGTTTACTGTCGCCAGTAGGCGTGGTCGTGTCATCTGGCCGGGAACGTTTGGCGTTTGGTTTCGGCATATTTGGGGCTGCCGCAGTGGTTTGAAGTCGGGCTTTAGCCACCAACTTGCCTGCGCGTTTACCTCTAGGCTTGGATCGGCGTCGCGGTTGGTTGCCTTCGCTAGTCGCTGGCGCTGCCTCAGGCGCTGCCTGCGCACGGACCTGTTCAGCCTGACTAACAGTCTGGCCTACTTGAGTCAGGGACTCAGCACCAGGAAGGAGCTGTCGTCCCCCGTCAGCAACCATCCGCCTTGCCTGTACCCGAGCCTGGGTGTTCGCCTTGGCCTGCTGGGGCTTCTTGCCTTTCTTCTTCGGTTTTCTCCGAGGAGAAACCAGGGTCCAAGTCGGCTCTACTGGTTGCTCAGAAATAGCTTCCTTCAGAGCCGACAGTTCAATGACCGTGCCTTTTGACGAAGCCCCGAGAGGCGCGCCAGTCGACACGGTCGGTAGGGTGTGGTATCTCGGGTTCGGTAATTGCGCATCTAAGGACGCAGCAGCCCGAGAAGTCGAGGGGGATTGCGCATCCAAGGACGCAGCAGTCCGAGACGTGGAGGGTACTTGCGCATCCAAGGACGCAGCAAGATTCCTAGTTGTGGCTGCTTTAGCAGCCTCGGTGGGTTTTTTCAAAATTCTTTTGGAATCCATGGTGTAAAAAGTTAAAAAAAGGTCATCCATGAAGTTCTCCACCCGCCACGGAGTCCTCAGTCGGGGACGTCACGCGCTCTGCGCGCAAACGCCAGAGTTACTTCATGGATCTAGGACCCGCACCCTGAAAGATGGACGAGACCAAACGCTGCGAAGGATACCGGAGCTGCCTACGACCAAAGAGAAAGCCGCACGCTCGCCGCCGGGTCCCGCGCCTCGCCGTCTGCCCTCCTGCAGTTAGGGGCCCTAGCCGACGACCCTCAGACGGGGAGTCACAGCCGATTGATCGTGAGTGGCTAACCCAAGACCGACCGTGTGAAGAGAAATCCAGACCAAAGAGATGTGTTGAAGGCAGCAGGCACAACCACCGGCTCGCTACGTTCTCAATCTCCAGGACTCCTTCATCCTCCGGTACGGGTCCCCGCGCACGGCACAAACACGCGGGAGATCATTACTATCCACCATCTGACTGTCGATGATGAACCCGCCGGGACCTGACCTCCGCATCCCGGCAGTGTACGTCTGGTGGTTTTAGTTACGTCTATTTCTTATGGAACTAGACCAATAACAGGGGGCAACCACGGGAAGGCTTGCCCACCAGGCTTGCCTTGGGGATCACGGCAACTGTTGTGTCTCTCTCCCCCAAGACCATTCGCACCTCACTTGGCTTGAGGAGCCAAGTAAGGTAGGCTTATATCTATACTATGCAAGCAGCTAAACTAGAGACACCAGAAAAGCATAAAGCGCAAGCTAGGCAGTGCAACTATTAAAGCATAGACATAAACCCCCCCCAAACGATGATTTTGATGACGTTTCGAGACTGAGTTCAGAAGCAAACAGTGAACAGTGGCAATTAGCCGTTTTTTCAATTTAAAATGATTCCCAACCACGAAAGTTTCAATTCTATAAGTATCTACTCGTTAAATCTGATGAATTGAATTGAATTTGTGGACCAATTGAATATATTAAAGTTAATGTGACGTCAGTGTAGCTATATAATAACCAGCGGAAGATCAAGACGCTTGCAACCATACTTCATTTGTCAAATTATGATAAGTAGTTTAGAAGTCATGAGAGCACAAATTAACATAAATACATACATACCGGTCAAAATCATAACCCTCTTTTTTGCTTCGCCGTAGTCGGGTAAAAACAGTTGAAATAATTCAATTAAAAACAAAGCAAAGACAATAAAAATAATAAAATTACTGCGCTCTCGCATACGTACAGCCATCAGTCCCCAGCTAGGGGTGTCGATTTTGCGAAATGGCTCGCCTCTCGATCCCTCTTTATTGCGCCACTCCGCGTCCAATGTTTATTGTATTCCCTTTGATGGACAACCCTAGTAATGAAATGAACGAGAATATTCTTAAATTAAAATTTTATTTTGTTTATTTATTAGGGCTGCTGCTGTCTCTAACGATTTTGAGAGACACTTCAGAATTCCAAATACATTTTCGTTTGTGAGAATTTCTGGCGCTCTGTGATGAATATTTAAGTGGCGTTTTCTCTACAATATCTCTACCATCCTTAAAAAGTCAGATAAATAACGTTTTCTTCCATATCCATAAAATAATAAAAAATAAGTTTTCTCACTGACATCACAACATCTCGGAAGCAACAAAATTTTTGACTGACCACCTTGGTTCTTATGATATATAGACGACCTCCGTTACGTGGTGGGCGAGGGCTGTGACGCAAGAGGTGCGGTTTCAATTCCCGCTGTGGGAAAAATGTTTACATGATCTGCAAATATTTGTTCCGGGTTTATGTCCGCAACTATATTTAAAGGCACAGTTAGTGATGGTCTTTTAGCTTCCGAGATTAATATTATTATTATTATTACTAAAAGAGTGATTAAGAGTGAGTAAGCACTCTTTATAGGTGTAGGCGCACACTAAGAAACAATTTTTGTAAATTCGCACCCCCAGGTGTTGAAAAGGGGTATGAAACTTTATAGGGGTTTTAGGGGTTGTAGGGGTTTCTATAGGGTTTGTACGAGTTTTTAGGGTTTGTACGGGTTGTAGGGGATTTTAGGGGTTTTGGAGTTTGTAGGGGTTTTAGGAGATATAAGGTTTGCAGGGTTTGTAGGGGTTTTAGATGTTGTAGGAGTTTGTGAGAGTTTTTAGGGTTTGTGGGAAGAAAATAAAATATACAGAATGGATAACAATTACCGACATTGATAATATAATATTATAGGTTACTGACATAAAATTAAATCACGGGTCACCTAACGCCTACGGGACACTTACCGTATGTCAAATATTACTTTTCGTAGAAACCTGCCAATTAGGAATGTGTTAAGTATCTTGTAAAATAAGTATTGACTGATGAATAAACACACGTCTTTTTCCCCGAAGGGGTAGGCAGAGCCTCAAAGGGCCTCTTTTCACCGTGGGTTTCACGGTTGGAATATAGTCGTGACAAGTGGATGAAAATGGGCATTAATCTGCTGTTTGTCAAGTGATTTGGAAAAATTTACATTTGTTCAATGCCTGATCTTACCCTGTTAGGATACACCCTCCTGATACCTGTTCTTTACCTGTTAGGATGCCTGATCCTGAACTTAGTGCCTTTTTGCACGCGAACCAAGTTTGTTTCTAATATGGCTATTATTTCTTCAAACTCTATTAAACATTGTACACTTGATCAGTACCTACCTACACTAATATTATCTAGAACCGTGCTGCGTTAGTTTCTTATAAAATTATATGGATACTAAATCAAAAATGAAAAAAAAAACTAGTTTTTAATAACTTTTCATTTAAAAACCGACTTCCGCCATTGTATTCGACAAAATATCTGGATGATTTTTTTTTAATGAAAAAACCATAGTGGTGAAAGAGTCATGATACTTTCTGAATGCAAATGCTTGGTTTGTTGCTGAAAATATTCATATTCATATTCATTCATTTCATTTATATCAAAATCGCTATATTACAATATTTGAGGAGTTCCCTCAATTCCTCATGGATTCCATCATCAGAACTGGATTCTGAAAAAAATTAGACCAATCTGGAAGTATCTATTCAAAAAAAAAAGAATTTTCCATATCGGTTCATAAACGCCGGAGATATGAGGTAACAAAAAAAAAATACAACCGAATTGAGAACCTCCTCCTTTTTGGGAAGTTGGTTAAAAACTGTTTCACTACGGGTCTAGATATTAGTATGCCTACTGATCGTGTGAACAAAATTTTATGGAGCTTAAAGTAATTATAACCAAAAGTCTGCTGTTTTTGAAACGTTCCACTCAAAATCGTGAATGTCCAACTAATTAAGAGCCAATTTCACCATACTCTGTTAGTTAGTAAATGTCTTGTTAAATCTAACCATTGGTCAAGGTGACAGATAATCTTTGAAAAAACCTGTCAAAAAGCATTAGTTAGACTTAACAGTTGTTTAATCGCCTGTTATTTGTTGGTGAAATCAAACCTTAGTCTCTGACTGTTTCTACATCAGCTTTTAATAAAAAAAAGTTATATCAAACGAAAATAGAACTTTACCAGAATACAAAATATGATATTTGAGTAATAATACTCCCTTGGCGCCGGGATGTCTGGATTCTGGATGCTATCGGTTCGGGAAAACTGAGGACTTTGCTTAAGAAATATCCTTATCTTATTATGGATAGGCTAGCGCTTTTGGGAGCTTACGATGTTGAAAAGGTTAGGAATTTTCACAAAATATCGATATCTAGTCTAGAGAAGTTTTGTTTTTGGTCACGAGGAACAAAACTAAATTTATCTAATTATAAATCAATTCATAATAATAATAATAATAGGGCTTGGGCCTTGCTCCGCGGCCGGAGGTTGTCCGTTTTGATTTATATTTCTTACTATAATGTTTTTATAGATAGTACTTTAATAGTAAAAAATGTTTTTTTTAACGAGATTTAAAATAAATTAGTGAAATAATAATAATAATAATGCACCTTTGCAATCGCAGTTAATAGAATGCTTTTTATTTTTGATATTGACTTAGACAATGTCCCACAGCTGGGCCTACTCTCGACGAAAAGAATGCTAGCCAGAATGTACGAAGACATGCTGGCTTTCTATGTTTTTTTTTCCGCATAACATAACATATAACACCATAGTCAGTACACATAGTCCTGATCCCACACTAGGATTCCCTGTGTCGTGGGTATCAGGAACTACGAGTTCCATGGTACCCTAACACCCAGACCCGGAACAAATATTTGCAGATCATACAAACATTTGTCCCACAGCTGGAATCAAACCCGCAACCTCTAGCATCTCAGCCGGCTACTCACCCGCTGCGCCACAGAGGTCGTCAATTTCCATCAACAATAATGTTCCAATAATGTTTTGGAGTGAAAAATTATTTGCTCGCGCGGTATTCGATCCCAGGACCCGAATTGGAATTCATGGAAGGTATATACCTAAAACTTTGTCAATACGGCTCTCTTTAAAAACAATCTTAAAAGGTGTGGCCATTATTAATAACTTGCTGTGCCCGCGGTTTCACCCGCGTGAACAATGATGAAAATAGATGATGATGAAAAGTTAGCTATGTGTTAATCCAGGATATAAAATATCTCTATTCGAAATTTCAGTCAAATCCGTTCAGCCGTTTACAGAAGTTACAAACATACTCATAAACTTTCGCATATATAATATTAGTTTGATTCTAAGATACGGTAAATCTTGGACAGGAAGTCCTGATACATAAATAAAACAAAATTGATTAAAATTTAATCACGCATCATAATCTATTAAATTAACAATTTCGGCCTTGATCCACCTCCATCCACCGACTTTAACATCATCGATCCATTTATCAATCCGCAAAACCAAGATCACAGACAAAGCTCTCAGAATTAGAGCAAATTAAAGTACTGAGATGAACTGGCAATGGGCAGGCCGCATATAAGAACCGTACCTCGAGCACAGGCTGACTAACGGAATCGTTTCGTTTGCGTAATTTTTTCGGTTTGAATACTTTTCGATACGATTACGTATAAGCTAACGGCAGCATAGGATTTTGTTGTACCTATGCGTATAGCCGTTTGAGAATAAAGGTTCTCGAGTGGCGACCAGGAACTGGTCGACGAAGGAGGAAGCCCCCCCTAACCTCACTCGATTAATGTACCTATCATCACCATCACCAGCCTGGTCCACTGCTGGGACGAGGCCTCAAACCTGGAACTTCAATCGACAAAATCTGCGTTTTGCTAGAGATGACTTAATATTTGTGTCCGGCCTAAGAATAGGCCCTCCTCCTCCCGTGGATGTTCTAAAAGCCGACTAAGGTATTGCATCAGAGGATGGGCAGCAGCATCCAACTGAGTACTTAGCACCAAACTGCGATAACCAATCCACCTGCTGCGGGTTTTTTTTTTTTTTTTATGCTACTTGGCAAGCAGACAAGCTTACGGCCCACCAGATGGAAAGCAGTTACCGTAGCCTATGAACACCTGTAACACCAGAGGCATCACACGTGCGCTGCCGACCCTGAGACATAAAGATGTAAAGTCTCATGTGCCTGTAATTTCACCGGCACCCGTACCCTTCAAACCGAAACACAGCAATGCGAACACTACTGGCTTGGCGGCAGAAATAGGTACGGTGGTAATACTTCCCCGGACGAACTCTTTCACAAGAAGTTCTACTACTAACAAAAAATGGTTATGGCAAATCCAGTTTTGAATACAGTTTGATGCTTAGTACACATGCGGATGCTGCTTCCCATCCCCTGGAGTAATACCTTAGTAAGGCTTTTACTACATCCACGGGAGGGAGGTCTATTCTTAGGCTAAATACACACCACAGCTCAAGTACCTACAGAAAAGAAAAATTACGTATGCTAACCACCCTTGCAAACAAACTCGTAAGAAGAAAACTTATATAAACTTTGTTTGCGTTCGCCAACTACTTATATGATTTATATAAAACTTCCGGAAGGAGATTTGTCAGATAACATTATGTATTTGTATACATTATGGATTTGTTCTTGGCGAAACTATGTGTTTCTTTGTTCTGCTAAGGATATTTATCATATATTTCCATATAGCTATGGAATGGTTGTGTTAGTAGTAGAACTTCTTGTGAAAGAGTTCGTCCGGGGAAGTACTACCACCGTACCTATTTCTGCCGCCAAACAGTAGTGTTCGCATTGCTGTGTTTCGGTTTGAAGGGTACGGGTGCCGGCGAAATTACAGGCACATGAGACTTTTCATCTTTATGTCTCAGGGTCGGCAGCGCGCGTGTGATGCCTCTGGTGTTACAGGTGTTCATAGGCTACGGTAACTGCTTTCCATCTGGTGGGGCGTAAGCTTGTCTGCTTGCCAAATAGCATAAAAAAAATGTGCATAAAAAAGCACTGAATTTTGTAACTATGCTGATTCATAACATACCAATACCCCACCCAATAGTCACATGCATAGTCCTGATCCCACACTAGGTATCCCTGTCGTGGGTATCAGGAACTACGAGTACCATGGTACCATAACACCCAATACCGGAACAAATATTTGCAGATCATACAAACATTTGTCTCGCAGCGGGAATCGAACCCGCAACCTCTCGGATCTCAGCCGGCTACATAGAAGACTACATTGTCAGCCTCTTTAGCGGGGTATAATCTCGCTGACGGTATAGCTGGTAAAAAAAATGTAGAAAACACTGCCACAGTAAATTTGACGACCTCTGTAGCGTGGCGGGCGAAGGTTCGCCAGCGACGCAGGAGGTTGCCGGTTCGATTCCCGCCTCGGAACAAATATTTGTACGATCTGCAGATATTTGTTCAAGGTATTCTGGGTATTTTTCTATGTATCATCAAAAATATCTATCTATGTAATGTATTGTATTAAGTATATCAGTTATCTAGTACCCATAACACAAGCTCTGCTTAGCTTGGGGCTAGATAATGTTGTGTGAAATGTCCAACATTTATTTAATTCACCTAGTTTAAGATGAATTAAACTTATTCATGTGATTTCTATGAATAAAGCACTATTGACTTTGACTTTGAATATAAACTGACTTGAAAAAATTATCTTCCTCAATGTAGAATAACTCTATTCGCTTTTAGAAAGACTTAACCACATTCATGCCGAAAGAAAAGCTTTTCTTAGAAAAAGAAAGAGAAAATCCCAAAATCCTGAGTACAGAATCATTAAGTTCAAGCTGCAACGATTACCTCAGAGCGATTGTCTTAGAATGGGGTCGAGCAAATTATCAATATCTCTAAGAAAAGAGGAAAAATCTGCCGTCTCTACGTGACGGTCATAACTGAGATTGTGCTGTGTTTAAACGTGGATAGTTACTGAGACAGTCGCTAAAGTAGCCAGTTATGATTTTGTTAAAGCTAGCGGTAAGTAAAATAAATGGCGTTTCCCGAAGTAAATAGGTAGTGACCAAACTGTCGTTATTGATGACTCATTGATTCACAAAAGGTTACGCCCATTAAAAGTAGCATTTCAAAATAGCATACTCTATTTATGTAATTAAAGAAAGTTTGTTATTTTCTAGAATTCACTGTTAATTTAAGAAAATAATGGCTTTGTAAAGAAACTCTGATATTACACCTCTTAAATTTCAGTGATTTAGTTTGCTGGATTCTCAATCGGCGTAGCTTGAGGCTTGCCTAACCTTGAGCTATCAAGCACATATCCATTTATGCGAGTTACTGTCCTAATAAGCACTTTCCTCAATACTGACACCTACACTGATAATTTTTTGTACTAACTTATTACATTAGTCATTTTATAACTAAAGGCATCAAGGTTACCATTCAAAAAGTTCAACTATTCTAAAAAAATACTTGTTGAACTAGTTCAAATATTAGATAGATTTTAACCAGTTTAATTTTCGTAGATTATAATTAAGTATACGACCCGAGATTTCGAGCAATTTAGATGCTCTTATAATCATGTATGATTGTTATTTCCTGTGTTAGTTGAAATATTTTTGTCTAATAAGTTCAACTGGATGAACTAATAATTTAACTTATTGGAATAGGTCGGTTTTGACAGTAACTATCCTAGACTAAACGCGCCTTACTCTCGGCACGTCCGTATAACCACGTGCCCGTACTTACCCCGGTATAATTATTCTAGATCTCGACCGCAGTGATATTCAATTTTACGTCGAAACTATTTTATGATTTGCACACGCTGCGCTAAAGTAGAGCAAGTAGAGGAACGAACGGAGTCTAGCTAGCGTAACGAGGCATCATTCAAAATGTGACACGTTGGCTTAATCAACAACTTAGCTTAGGTAATATAACTTAACACATAGCACTTAACAGTCACGTACATAGTCCCGCCCCCCTATTGCCTAACTTAAAGTCACATACGGCCTTATTACAGAACATGGACTAAATCTGAATTTAGTCCAGGCGTACTTGTCTAGGATTAAATATCGACATAAGGCATACGCGACTTTAAAAACGAAAGCAGGTGGTTTGTTTTCCGAAATCAATTCTCGCGCTACTACGTAAATTTCCAAAGTATCAAACTGACGGATTGTGTCACATCACAATTGAGATGTCCAAATTCACACCTCTAACAAGCAATCAACTGTTAATATATAGACCATTTGCTAAACTAGGGGGCTGCCTGGTTTTAGATAAACCAGAGATAGTCCAAGCTTATGTCATTTTTGGCATAAGCGCGGAGTATCTAGCTCGAAAGTTGCTTCTGGAAAACAAACCATCTGCTTTTGTATTACAGTCGTATATACCCTAGGTCGTTATTTAAACCTAGACTGGTAGTCCTGGTTTAAACCCAGACTAAGGGCATGTTTTGTAATAACAGCCTCAGTGACTAACGTTTGACAAGTGAAATGATCATCAATTGACAATTCTTTATGATAATTTTGAGCAATCGATGCTAATTTTACTTGTCAAAGGTTAGTCACCGAGTAACTTTTAGTTAGGGAATAGGGAGGCTGATCCCAGACTAGGATTCCCTGTGTCGTGGGTATCAAGAACTACTAGTACTATGATACCATAACACCCAGACCCGGAACAAATATTTGCGGATTGCAAACGTTTGTCCCGTAGCGGGAATCGAACCAGCACCTCTTGCGTCTCAGCCGGCTACTCACCCGCTGCACCACAGAGGTCGTCAAACTAGTTTTAGTTTCATGTAAGAGGGGTTGCGGGTTCGATTCCCGCTGCGGGACAAATGTTTGTATGATCTCCAAATATTTGTTCCGGGTCTTAGTGTTATGGTACCATAACATGGTACTCGTAGTTCTCGATACCCACGACACAGAGATTCCTAGTGTAGGATCAGATGTATGTGAGCGTTGGGTGTTATGTTATTTATTATTTACTAGTTGCGCCCCGCGGTTTCACCCGCGTGAATAATGATGAAAATTGATGATGATGATGATGATGAAAAGTAGCCTATGTGTTAATCCAGGGCGTAAAGTTTCTCCATTCCAAATTTCACTCAAATCCATTCAGTAGTTTTTACGTGAAAGAGTAACAAACATCCATCCATACTCACAAACTTTCGCGTTTATAATATTAGTAGGATGTTACCTACCTAAAGTACAAATTAGGTTTGTTACTTCGTAACCCAACCCCTTACTCCGTCATTATGTATAATACAATTATGACTCTGAAAAAGTTGAAATAAATCAGCTCATGTCTCTGTATGCCAAAATGGCGTTCAGCTTGTTTTAAAGGCCAAAGCACACCGGATGCGTATGCAGCATGTAAGTAGACACGCGCGTCTCTACGTATTTACACGCTTGCGTGCACGTCACGCAAGCGGTGTGCCATGTCTCATACAGTTCCACACATTACAAAGTCATGGTACTTCAACATGGACATCTAAGTCTACGCGTACGCAGCCGGTGTACTGTGGCCTTAAATGTTGGACTGCGTCTCAGAATAAGACTGCGTAGTAGATTACGTCTCGTTCACTCACATCTGTCGATAGGACCCCAAGTGGTTCTGTCGGAAGACCAGCGTTGGTTGTAACGTGATTTACAACTGGCTTATGCTGAGGCAGAGACCATTTTGTGACTGTATGCAAAAATTTGTAAGTTTTTTATCTTCAATTTTATATCATGTATTGTGTTAGAGTTACAAATAAAATATTTATTTATTTATGTCAACTTACAACTATTTTCACAGGGTAAACCTAATACAATAGCGTAGTCCATTAATATAATATCATAAATTATCTTATCTTATCTTATCTTAGTGCTCATGCAGACGAGACTGTTTCTCGCCGGAGCTAAGCCCGGCATCAAACCGGGTCTACGTCCGGTCGCCAGTCTTGTATTGGACACTATGAAGCCAATCACACGACACCGGCTCTAGCACCGCTCACCTCGCAACCTGGCATGGCGTAGCTTTTATACATGTACCACGCAATAATACATTTTCTAAATCAAATCAAATCAAAAAAAATAACTTTTATTCATTGAAATCACAAGGATCATTTTGAATCGTCTTATATAAAATTAAATTACTCCTGTTCCAACGCGACCAAGCCTAGAAGAATCAGGCAACAAACTCGGCTTGGCTTACATAAATGGTCCGTCTTACCACCAGGTGAGAAGCGCCTGTGTGGTGCCTCGGAGCAAGCAGTTGCTAATACATAGTAAATGAAAAATTAAAACCCTTAGGACCTTTCTCTTCTTAACACTCAACATTTTGTACGTCCGCAATTCACAGAATGAAAAGAGCGAATGAAGGCTGCACTTCCATGAAACCGGATCGTGTACAAACCGTCTTGTGTGCAAGCTCGGACGGTTTCTCGCAGCGCTGGAAAAAACCGGGCCGTGTTAAAACCGGCTCGTGTGCATGAGCCCTTAGACTAGCACGTTCAAAAAAAATCACCCGCTAATCCAACCTTTCAAACCAGCTAACATCCCTTAAATCCAAAAACATTCTTCAACTAAATTGGCGATTTCTATCCATTTACCAGCGTTCAATCAATCATTATTAAACTCGTATCGAGATAATCCGAAGGTGGAAAAACATACCAAATTACCTGCCTACCCCCCTGCCATCCCTACACGGCGTAATGATATGACTCCTACTAATAAATCTACTGTTGACATAGACGAATATTGATGAGGGGTAGGGTTCGCAAATATAGCATTCAATGTTATTTGTAAGGTCATGTTTGAAATAACATTACTTGGCATATACCGTAATGTTTGTTTGTTTGTTTATTTACTCATCATCGTTATCATCACGGACGATGATGAATATGATACCGCAAATCCTTAAGACGAAACTCTATAATCAGTACGTGTGTCATTGATGACTAACGGCACGAGACGAGCTCAAAGTCGTACAGTGGCTATGGAGAGCGCTATGCTCAGAGTTTCACTAAGTGTGATAGAATCGCAAAAAGAAGAGATTAGTAGAAGAACCAATATCATGACAAAGCTCTCAGAATTAGAAAGTGGCAATGGGTAGGCCATATAGCTCACAGACACAACAACCGTTGGGGGGTTTTTGATTGGCAACCATGACCCGGTGCTACCGCAGTGAAGGAAGGCCTCCTACTCGACGGATCGATGACACTTTAACGGTAGAATTGGTGTAAGGAGGTGGCTGAAGATCGTTGTTCGTGGTATTCTATGGAGGCCTGTGCCAGCAGTAGACTCCTTGCTGATGATGATAATGATGATTTAAATCAATTGATTAATGACAATTTCGGTGGCGCGGCGGGTGAGTTGCCGGCTGAGACGCAAGAGGTGCGGGTTCGATTCCCGCTGCAGGACAAATGTTTTTATGATCTGTAAATATTAGTTCCGGGTCTGGATGTTATGGTACCATGGTTTTCGTAGTTCCTGATACCCACGACACAGGGAATCCTAGTGTGGGATCAGGACTATGTAATGCGACTGTTGGGTGTTATGTTATGATTGACTCAGCTTTGGCCACTCAAAGTTATTATGTTTAACAGAGTTATTGATGTTACTTAAAAATAATGTTATTGGAACGTATATTCATGTGTTTTGATATTTCGAGGATAATGGATTGTGATGTAATGGATTAGATATGTTAGGTGAATGTTTTATTACCAAGTTATATTGGCTTGAAATAAAGCTTCACACAAAGTTAAATTTAGTAAAGCCATTTACTCCTATTTATCATCATCATCATCACCTTGCAGAAGTCCGCTGCTGGACTCAAGCCGCCTCCATCCACCAACTTCCTGCAACGTTTATAATGTATTTAGTCCATCGATTGGAAAAACTGTTAAAATACTATTTATTACTGTAACGAAATTCTACTTACTAAATGTTAATGGTTTTTCTGCAATCGCTACCGCAACTCCGCGGTTGTTTCCGGAGGTTACCACAGGTATCAGTAGTTAGTAATGATACCGCTAAAGTACCGGTAAACAATGGGTAAAGCGTTATCTTACCGTGAATCAATAGGCACCTCGAATACCTATTTGATATCAAAATAATTCTAAAATTGGTTGCAAAAGTAAGGCCCCAAAAGTAAGGCTATTGTATTGTATTGCGACTGCAGAAATGGAATCGCTTCAAAGCGAATGCCGTTTGGCTAGGCCTGCTGATTCCTTAACATGAGCGCTTCAGTTCAAAAACTATTCAGTACAAAATATGGGTTTCGTGATGTCCACAGCTATATTCAAAGGGGCAACAGCAGGTCTATAGACTTTTGCGATTAAAGTTATTCAATGATGACGAATGTCAACGACGAACTGTTATATTGTACTGAATAGTTTATCAACTGAATCGCTATAAGAGCTCATGGTAACCCCCTTGAGGGTCCGAAATCACATCATAATCGAATCAACCTTAAGGCTGCGTTTCCACCAGAGATGAGCTTGGATGCGTAGTGAGGAATGTGTTTTTTAAGAACCAATAGAATCACTTTATTTACCTAGCCTCACACAGCGCAGCTCTGGTGTAAACGGCTTAGCGGAGCGAGGTTTTTATACGTAAAAAACAAGTGAGGAGCGTGCGAGGAATGTGTTGCGAGTAATGTATTGCGAGGAATGTGTTGCGAGGAATGTGTTGCGAGCGAGAAACTACTAGCAGTCAGTCTGAAAAGAGCCCGCTACACATCCTCGCACCGCTCATCTACGCACCGTGCCACAGCCTCGCTACACATCCTCGCACCGCTCACCTACCTCGCACATCTCTGGTGGAAATACTCACACTATTCCACAGCCTCGCTACAAATCCTCGCTAGACATCCTCGCACCGCTCATCTTTGGTGAAAACGCAGCCTTACGGTGTGATTGATTTATAAGCAAACAAAGAAACTTTCGCATTTATAATAACTAGTGGTTCGCCCCGAACTGAGACCTCGCGATAACATCTTTATCAGCCCGACTACTTAACTAAGTAATTTCCATATTTTCTATTATTATTTTTGAAAATTTTTACCTCGAGGTCTACCAGTACAGTACAGGGTCTATCAGTAACTACTCTAATTTCCTACACATCATCGAAATAACCTTTGAATAGGGCTAAGCAACGGGGCGTAATACTACATACCTGTTAGTACCTATATCAAGTACCTGACAAATTAATTGATAACGTCCTTTTGACGAAACCATAGAACTCCAGCGTCATTCAAATTCTTAGAAATGGGAGGTCAACAATGGATGTTATATTGGATTTTGTTTTATGGAGTACATGTTCCTAAATTTTTCAATTTCAGACTTTTCCCTGTAGTTGTGACACAAAAGCCACAAGCATACCAAATTTCAGCATTGTGGGATTGCTGGAAGTACCCTATAATTTTGGATTTTTACGTTTTTTATTTTCCCTAATATCTTGAAAATTACTAAGGCTAAATAATTATGAAAAACAGTTTTGAAATGTCCAATTAAAGCGCTTTCATTAGACACCCCACTTGATCTGACTGTCTCACTTTTATTATTTGCACCCCTCTTGGACCCCAATATCTCAGCAACCCCCTGACCGATATAGCTCATAACCTTACCTACAAATTGTACCAATACTATCTACCCCCACACCAAATTTCATGAAGATCAGATTAACGGTTTGGAAGTTTTCATCGGACAAACATACATACATACATACATACAAATGCCGATTCTTCCAACTTGACTCAGAGAACTCGCTTCGCTCGTTCAATTAGTTTAAAGTTAGGACTGTTAGATAACCTGAGCACTTTATAACCTAGATTTTGAACTGTTCGACTGCTCCTATAAATCCTCGCAAATAGAGTTTAAATTTAGTTTCAATGAAATACAATAACTGGAGTTAAGCTGCGTGCCTGCGGTTTTGGGAGTTCCAAACTAAGAGAAATGAGTATTTCAGATTTTCATCAGTAAAGAGCATTTAATTTTTTTTGTAATATGCTGTTCCTTTTTGGCTCGTCCTGTAAAGAAACATAGAAAGTGAGACAGAAAATACTAAAGAAAATGTAGAAAATGTTGCATAGGATCATATCTATCTTTTGACGACCTCTGTGGCGCGATGTGCGAGTAGCCAGCTGAGATGCGAGAGGTTGCGGATATGATCTGCAAATATTTGTTTCGGGTCTGGGTGTTATGGTACCATGGTACTCGCAGCTCCTGATACTCACGACTCAGGGAATCCTAGTGTGGGATCATGACTACGTATGTTACTGTTGGGTGTTATTTTATGTTATTTAAATGATATTTTTCTCTCTGTGCAATAATTAATTAAATAAATATACGTTACGTAGAGGAAGGCTCTCCACTCGATGGACTAAAGACATTCGGTGGATGGAGGCAGCCCAATATCGTTCGTCATGGCATTCTAAGGGGGAGGCCTATGTCCCAGCAGTGGACTTCTACAGGCTGATGATGATGATGATGACGTTGCTGTTAATTTTGTTTGTATTGGATTTGACTAGAAAGATGGGTTTTCATAATATTTCCATCAAGCTACATGCCATCAACGTATCAAATACTTTAGCACCTAATAAACAAAAAAAATATTTAAAAAAAGCTAGGCATGAAATTATTTTCTGGACTTGACTGTGACTACTCCTAAATCAGTTTTTAGTGATATTCTCTGTGAGGGATTCAGTTTTAGGTGAATTATTGAAATAAATTCGATCTTACTACAAGTTCCTATACAAAAGTCGAGCTTCTACGACGTAGAGGCTTTCGTAGAGCCTCTACAGTCTACACACACGCACCTGTCGGTTGTCTAATCTTCCCTAAATAATGTCACCATAAAACATAATCCCCCATCCATCTCCATCACCCGGCTTATAACCAGGTGCAACCGGCTACAACCGCTTATATCCTGACACATACCTGGTTATAATGTCACCCACATACAAAGTAATTTGAATCATATTCTTTAGGATTAAAGACTGAATTGGTTTGTGGATAAAATCAGAATTCTCACTAATGAGCATCGTAATCACAAAATATCTGTTTGCTATTAAGTTCAAAATGTTTTTCCTTTACAGATTGCTTTTCATATCTGAACAAATTATTATTTTATTAAATTTATTGCCTTTTTGCAAAAGTCTAACAGTCGTGTTATTAGTCTTTTCTTGGGTATTTAACTTTATATCATAGCTCAATCTAACGTAATCGAGACTATAGTAAACGTCAAAAATGAACCAATCAACATACAAAGATTTGAAATCTTTGTGAGTTGATTGGTTAATTTTTGACCGCGATGTCATTGGCCAAGATTTGACATCGACAATCGTCTCGCTAACGTCTCGATACCGTTAGATATTCGATGCTTTAGTCATTATTATAAGGATATTCGTGCTTACTGTGACCGTACGTTTTCACATGAGAGGAGTCTCATTTACATGCCGTGGTGTGTCTGCCCTAGAATAGACCCTCTTTCTCCTCCCATGAATTTCATAAAAGCCGACTAAGGGATAACACAAGGGTATGGCCAGCATCATCTACCTGAGTACTTTACACCAATACTGCGATCACCAATCCGCCTGCCAAGAGTGGTGATCATGGAAAATCCCCTTATTCTATAAGGGAGGCCTCGTCCAGCAGTGGACATCTCCGGTCCTCCGTCTCCGGGATCACACCGGTGATGAAGACTTGTCATTTTTACTTTTATTTATCTTGCAATATATGTATGTTTGTCCGGGTGAAATCTTGAAACTGAGTTTTGAACCAGTTCCACCCAACCGATTGAGCTGAAATTTTGCATAACTGTCAAGTTCCGATGACAATACAATATTATGGTGACAGCGAGCTGAGTTTAAGTCACGGATTAAGTATAATGCCCTCATTGGCATCTCGCGTTTAAGGTAATTCGATCATAAGGGATCTAATGATGGAGATGGAAGGTGGAAAACGGAACATTTCGATGATTAACAGTAGCCTGGCAGTGTTTGGGCTCATTTTGATCTGCTCACGGTTCCAATCACTAATATGATAAAAGCTTGTTTCGAAAAATAAACTTTTTTCATATGAAACTATATCTAAGATATGCCTGAGTTTCTTCAAACCTCGGTATCGATGTTTTAAATAAATGTTAACCCTTAACACTAATTGGATGGTAAGATCCTATTTATTACTGCTGGTACCGTATTTCCACAAAATGTCGGAAATATTTCAAGTCAACCTCTGTGGAAACAGCCTGTAACAATAAACAGAACACCTTGTATCAAATTCAATGCCTTTACATGCAGACAACAATGGTCCTTTATGTCTGTGTCATGACGCTTACGATAGGCATTGATGTGCTGTTTGTTAAAATTGTTGCCTAGACTTATCAGCCAATAGACAACCTTGTAGCTGGCTGAAAAGTGCGGGTTTGATTCCCGCTGTCTTTGTGATTGTAGAGTGTTATGTTATTTTTTAATAACGCGGTTGGACCTAGATTCAACAAGCTTGCAGTCATTGTTATACGCGTTAATAATAACATCAATATCAGTATCAGTATCAGTGTCGTTATCAGTAGGTATAGATACTAATAAAGATAATATGGTTATTAGTAAGTTCTTATATATATGTATATCGAAGAGGAGTAATTTTAGTTTATAAGACGATTCAAAATGATCCTTGTGATTTCAATGAATACAATTCTTTTAAATTGATTTGAAAATTCTGTTGGTAAGGAAACTACAGTGCCAATCTATACGACCGCTATGGCGCGGCAGGTGAGTAGGTGGCTGAGATGCAAGAAGTTTCAGGTTCGATACCCGCTGCGGGACGTTGATACGATCTTCAAATATTTGTTCCGGGTCTGGGTGTTATAGTACCATGGTACTCTTAGTTCCTGATACCCACGCCTCAGGGAATCCTAATGTATCCCACTACATGACTACGTATGTGACTGTTGGGTGTTATGTTATAAAAGCTACATATCCATTACTAGCGCCAACTCCTTTCTCTTATAAATTACCGCCCTCCTTGAGTTGTTAGTCTGTTATCGTTGCTTAGTTTAATTAATTTTATTTTTTTATTCTTTTGTATCTTTAGATTATTGCCTGGTTCTTCTTTTCTTATATCACTTATCTTGTTTAAAGGTTCGCTTCTCTTACTTAATTTTTACTTATGTATTCAGTGGAGTGGAGTCCTGGTGATCTGTAACACAGGTTTTTTATAAACCTATATCAGGCACCGTCTCTCACAATACAGGTTCACAGGTTTTTTGAAATTAGTAAGGTTTTTCACTAAATGACCTTTGTGATGAGAAAATAAACGAATTTATTAGTATTATTATGACTTCATTCACTGTTTTGAGTAGCTATTATGCTTCGGAAATCACTTTCCTGAAATAAAACTGGATTACCTTTAAACATAAAACAAGAAAAACTAGATTGAAACGTTAAGAGCTTTTATAATTCAGTCGGCGTCTTCGGAATCTTAATCAAGAGTCGACTGGTTTAAAGTTTTCTTTATGAGAGCCACAGTTTAAGACGAGGTTTGTATTTAAATGCTTCTTATAAAAGGCAGGAGCTGGTTAATTTATTTGTACTAAAAGCTTGTGTGCTTATGTTTGTTATTCTATAAAAATATATCGGCCAAACAGATTAAAATGTGGTTTGTGCAATAGTTTTGTATGCTTTCAAGGAAGGTTCTAACATAGATTATATCGAATCACGTCAGTATTCGATTCATATTTATAGCGGTGAAATCGATTATAATGTCTTTTTTTATTATCTAACGAGGGTTTATAGTTTTACTCCTACAACGTTTAAGTGCTTAAAAGTTTTTGAAACCATTATATTTTTTTTAATTAACTGTCTTTTATATTTTATTTCCCTTTATCGGAACACGCCATAATGTGAATACGACGTTTCAAATTAATAGGTACAACTCTGATATGCTATAGTTGACTTTAGTGCAGTGCCTTATTTCACCAAACAATTAAAACTACTTAACTGTTAATATCAAAATGAGAGATGAGAGTCTGGATCAGACCAAATTACAAATTACAAATAACTACAGCGTAAATTCCAATAAAAAATAAATAAATTTTACTACAACAATTTGATTACAAAGGATACCTTCACCAACATAACGGTACGCAAAAAAATCCCTTAATTAAATAAATAGCTATAAATAAGTGAGAAAAATGATGACGCAAATTTCAATAAATCCAAAAATAAACCAATAAAAGCATTGCCAACGAAAAGACTTATAACCACAATATATCAATTCCTTGCCTTCATAATCCATTGTCACCATATTCATCTTGATGTAACATATAGGTACCTATTCTTTATTCTGTGGTAATATGATGGATCACAAAATGAATCATACAAAAGAAATCACAAAAGTGACGTATGACTTTGTGAGTTTGACTGAAAAAGGGTAACCTTCTAAGTAATTTTGATATTGTTGTGTATGATAAATAGCCTCATGCACCCAAATACTTTCACCACGCTGGTTCTTTTTTTTAGAGCCACCAGAGATATCAACCTGCGACGCAGGAGGTTGTGGGTTCGATACCCGCCTCGGAACAAATATTTGTACGATCTGCAGATATTTGTTCAGGGTGTTCTGGGTATTTAAAAAAATATATCTATCATTCTTTGTAATGTATTGTGTTATCTAGTATCCATAACACAAGCTCTGCTTAGCTTGGGGTTGATAATGTTGTGCGAAATGTCCAGCATTTATTTATTTATTATTTTTATTTGTTTTTATTTCTTTTTTACAACCTTTGTGGCGCGGCGAGTAGCGGCTGAGATGCAAGAGGTTGCGGGTACGATTCCCGCAGCGGGCCAAATGTTTGTATTATCAGCAAATATTTGTGCCGGGTCAGGGTGTTATGTTACCATGGTATTCGTACTTCTTGATACCCACGACTGACTGTGACTTTTGGGTGTTATGTTATCTCTATCAGGGTTACCAAGAAAGAGCCAGTGGTACGGAGAAGAATCAATATTAAATTTTTTAGTTGTAGTGTACTTTTAGATCATGAGATTTGCTTGTACCATTAAGTATTTATGGCGATCGTTTTGAGACTTAGAAATTTCTAAAACTTTACTGAGGCAGGTCAAGAAGTTTGCCCTTTTTCAAAGTATTATAATTATATATTAAAAAAATAAAGCATTTTGGATATCTCAAAATCCAAAATACTCTCATACGTACATATCTCACGCCTGTATCTCAGAAGGGTAGGCAGAGATTAAGTATTTCCACTCGCTATGGTCTTAACTGACAAAGTTACCTCTTTTCCTTAATTCATTATCATCACATTATTCATACATACTCGTCGGTTTATGGCAGTATTAAAATACTTTCATATTCAAGTTAATTTAATTCAAAATGCGAAAAGCTAATTATTATTCACGATGAGAGCTGAAACAATATTCTTAATTAAGTACACTAACTTTGGAGCTTGCTATTAATATAATAACGGCATAATTGGGGCACTTTAGGCGTAATTAGGCTTATAGCATAATGCTCGAGCTATAGCTACATTTGACGACATCCGTGGTTCAGTGGACGAGTAGCCGACTGAGATGAAAAAGGTGTGGGTTCGATTCCCGCTGCGGGACAAATGTTTGCATGATAAGCAAATATATGTTCCGAAAAATCTGAGCGCAACTAGGTGCAACATTAAAAAAAACGAAGCATTACTCTGTAACACAATAAATATTTTCACCACACTGGCTCTTTTACTATCGGTCACAAAGTAATTTTCAAGGACTCTTTACCTAAATGTCACTGACCTAAACGGTGGCCAAGACAGAACCAGTGATACGACAAAGAAGTGTTCTGCTAGTGAAGGAAGGGTGAAAACGGAATGTATACCTAGGTTAGTTCTCTCTGGCTTAACCATAGGTTAGCTAGGACAGGCAAGCTAGGCTATTGACATTCATTCTTCCGTGCTGGACCCTATCATGTGCCGGTGAAAGTACAGGCACATGAGACTTTTCATCTTTACGTCTCAGGGTCGGCAGCGCGCGTTGATGCCTCTGGTGTTGCAGGCGTCCATAGGCTACGGTAGCTGCTTATCATCAGGTGGGACGTATGCTTGTTTGCTTGCCAAGTTTTATACTAAGACGCTTTAGGTTCACAAAATGCCTTTAATGAGCTCTAGAATATTTAAGTTCTTGATTATGAGTTCTTATAGTATACAAAAAGAAAAAAAATATATCGTATTCTTTAGCTTTTTAACCGACTTCAACAAAAAGGAGGAGGTTTTCAAAGAGGTTGTATTTTTTTTTTATGTTTCTTACCTCATACCTCCGGCGTTTATGAATCGATTTGGAAAATTATTTTTTTATTAAAGATAAAGATAAAGAGATAAAGATAAAGATAATTTATTTGTTTTGAATATGGTAATTTTACATAGATGGTCATAATTCACACGTCCAACATACTCAGTCATACATATGACATACAAATAATTTAGTTCCCATAAGTAGGTACTTGGTAGATACATCCATTACCATGTCATTATAAATAGTACCTAATAATTAACAATTTAAAGAATTTTTGGGATGCGCATTGAAATCAAAATTAAGAAATACATATATGTCAAAGAGATAAAAATAAAAACAATTCAATTTTACAACACAATACACACAGAACAATATAATTTTACATGTCAAGAAATTGAATTACTATTTGAATAGATATACTTCCAGATTGGAAGAATCCAGTTCTGATGATGGGATCCATGAGGAATTGAGGGAACTCCTCAAATATTGTAGGCATACATATGGTGATTTTGATATTTTCAGCAACAAACCAAGTATTTGCATCCAGAAAGTATCATAATCCTTTCACCACTATGGTTCTTTCGTAATTTTTTTCTCATCCAAAATTATTTAGTCTAATACAATGGCGGCAGTCGGTTTTTTTAATGAAAAGTTATTATCTAGTGAAATCATAAATTCAGTACAAAATTTGAATTAAAAAAAATGTTTTTTTTTTTTTTTTTTTTTTTTAATTTGAATTGAAATTTTGAATCAAGTGGAGACTTGATAAAAAAAATAACCAAGATACCTCATTTTTAACTTTTTTTAAATTGAAATCTAATTTTAGACTAACTTATAACACGTTTTAATTTTTGGAACATTTGGTAACTTATAAGTTATACATTTGATTGGTGAATTCATCAAAAAAATCTAACAAAACTTTAAAGGGAATTTTTATCTGATTATTTTATATTCAAAACCAATGTATCAGAGCGCGCGTTCACCTTCTTTAGTTCATACAAAAACTTTCGTTGAAACTATAGCGTATTAAAAAATATACCGAATAGTTCTGGATTTTGTCCGATAGAAGCAATTAACTAATTGATCAAAATCTAATAATCCTTACGTGAAACAATCCCAACTTTATAATAGAAGTTAAAATGAAATAATCAAACGCTTTTTCAACTCAATTACCTATATTTTCCCTCTAAAGCTAGGGATCTGGAACATAAATTACTACGGAAAACAATTAAATGTAGATTTCCACCTTTGGCATGAGCCGATACTTGGATCACAAGCATTTACTTCCTAATGGCAGTAGAAGGCTTCCAGGAGATGTCGTTCATGCCATGGAACTGTCGTTTCATGAGCTGCCCATCAGCCCACTTGGAGTCCAGGTAGTGGTCATCATCATCTTGCTCCAACTTCTTCCATTCCTCTTGTTTTCTGGAAGACATTTTGAGAATTAAATTTATTATTATTATTCACCGTGGTGTGTCCGGTCTCAGAACAGATCACTCCATCTCCTCACGTGGATGTGGTTAAAACCGACTAAGGGATAACACCAAGGTGTGGGCAGCAGCATCCACCTGAGTATTCAGCACGAATACTGCAATCACCAATCCGCCTGCCAAGCGTGGTGATTATGGCAATTCGTCCAGCTATGGACCTCTAAAGGTTCTTGAGGATTATTATTGCAGGGGCTGGGGGGTTATTAATAATGATGATATGATAACTGTGTGTAAAGGCTCCGTGAAACAAGTTCTTCTAGAACTTACCTATAAGCATGCAGCATCAGTTGCTTCCTCTCATCTTCATTCATGACTGGCTCGCGACCCGGAGCGCCTTCCGAGCTAGGGCACAGCTTCACGGTCACCTTACATTTATTGTTCTTGCCTGGAAAAGAATAAACATAACATAAAATAACACACAACAGGCACATACGTAATCCTGATCTCACACTAAGATTCCCTGTGTCGTGGGTATCAGAAACTACGAGTACATGATACTGTAACACCCAAATCCTGAACAAATATTTGCAGATCATACAAACATTTGTTCCGCAGCGGGAATCGCAGCCGGCTACTCACCCACCGCGTCACAGAGGTAACAATATATAATAGCAACAGAAAGGTTTTTCCTTTGACCATCTGCCATTTTAAGAATCCGGCATTGCCAGAATATGCCATTTCAATAATCTACCATTTCCAGAATCCGCCATTTACCAAAAACAGGATGATGATGACCACCAACTTAAATAAAGCACTCACCCAAATGGTCACTGAGTTGATTCTCAGCCAGTAGCTTCTTTCCGCAAGCCCACAGGCAGGCTCTAGAAGGATCTATAACTTCTTTAGCTGCCTGCATGCCACTCAGGTCTTCCACATTTTCGAGTTCCGCACGAACTGGGTCATGAGGGGGCAGACCCGCAGGGAATACGATTTTTGTCGCGCCGAGGAGTTCTTCGAGTGCCCGTGCGACGTCCTTCTGGGTAAGGGGTTTGCGGAGGTCCACCTGTGTAAATGAAATCAAATAGGAGAAATCAATATAGGAAACTGTATGCATTCTCGTCACTGATTCTTTCTAACAACTGCCAAAAATACAGAGGCCCTTTTTAGAGTCACATTCCAGGAAGACCAAGAATGAACACAGTGCACACTGTCCCGCAGGGCTATTCTCTGTGTCGCGACAGGTTTGAAACAGGCGTAAATTGTACAATCATTGCAGTCACAACGGTAACTTTTGTATGTGAAAAGCGACGTTTGACAGCAATAAATAAATAAATAAATAATGCTGGACATTTCACACAACATTATCTAGCCCCAAGCTAAGTAGAGCTTGTGTTATGGGTACTAGATAACTGATATACTTAATACAATACATTACATAGATATTTTTTATTATACATAGAAAATATACCCAGAACACCCTGAACAAATATCTGCAGATTGTACAAATATTTGTTCCGAGGCGGGAATCGAACCCGCAACCTCCTGCGTCGCTGGCGAACCTTCGCCCGCCGATGATCGCACATATTTACGCCTGTTGCAAACCTGTCACGAGATAGAGAGTACGGGGGCTTATCGCCTCTAGAATTACTTGTGGGTTGTTCTTACATGTTTCTTGCTCACAAACTCCTTAGCAGTCTCAGCGGCTTTCTTCAAGACCTCCTGCAGATTAGGGGGTGGAGCCAGTCCGCAGCGTCGCCCCATGTCATCCTTCTCAAAAACAGCTCCTTGAGGTGCGCAACGCTTTGCCCATGGATCTTCTAATTTTAACTCTTTGATCTGAAAGACAAATCAGATAAAATATTGCGCTAGCTACCGTTAGTAGAACTTCTTGTGAATGAGTTCCTCTGGAGAAGTACTACCACCGTTTGTATTTCTGTCGCCAAGCGGTAGTGCTCGTATTTCGGGATCAGGTCTCAGGGTCGGCAGCTCGCGTGTGATGCCTCTGGTGTTGCATGCTTCCATAGGCTACGGTAACTACGGTTTGTGTTGTGTCCGTTGGGTAACAATAAAAATAAAATCTTTCTTTCTTTTTTTCCTTGTCAGTGGGAATAAACTTTCTCGGTTTTTTTAATTGTAATTGGTTTTTTTTCCTCAAAAATATTGCATTACCTTTTAAAAGAGAGTGGAAACGTTGTAACCGGGAACCAAACCTATACCAACTTCAACCCCTTTTGATCCCAAACTAGTGCAAAACAATTTTAAATCCAACCCTTTTTTGGAGGCCTTAGGCTTTATTTTCGAATGATCATCCAAATGGATGATAGAAAATAATATGGTAAAAGTATATACTTAACATATCACACATAACACAAACACGCAACAGTCACATATAAGTTCTGATCCCACACTAGGATTCCCTGTGTCGTAGGTATCAGGAATTACGTGTATCATGGTACCACAACACCCAGACCCGGAACAAATATTTGCAGATCATGCAAACATTTGTCCCACGAGCGGAAATCAAACCCGCACCTCTTGTGTCTCAGCCAGCTACCCACCCGCCGCACCACGGAAGTCATCAGATTAACATTTCTTCAACAGCCTCTTAGACGTCCACTGTTGGACGAAGCCTCCCCCATAGAATGCAATGGGGGGGTTTGCCATAATCACCTCACTTGGCAGGCGGATTGGGGATTGCGGTTTGGTGTTAAGAACTCTGGTGGATGCTGCAGCCAATCGCTTAGTGTAATCCCTCAAGGCTTTTACTACATCCACGGGAGGACACAAAATGGCACATTGATTGTTGATGATGACAATAATCTATGCATATTTTTTATCTCAATAACACTTATATATGTGTCCGGCTGGTCACCGTGGAGATGTATGACCAATACCCCCCAAATCAAAGAAGCAAAATGGAAAAATGACGGCAACTTTATATAGAGAACCTCAACGAAAGAACTCTACTTGCAGACACTAAAATAACAGAACTATACGAAGCGACAAAGGACATAAAGTGGGATATCATAGGACTATGTGAGACAAGACGAAGAGAAGAAAAGATTGATGAGTATCCTGATTTCATCTTATACCACACAAATGTAAACAACGGACAAAACGGAGTTGGAAAGAAAACGGACTAGACTGGATGAGACAGGCCAGAGACATGAAAACATAAAGAGAAATGAAATGGGGAGGCCTACGCCAAACTGGCGACTACTACATGACAGCGAATTAAGTAACAATGTCAATACATAATAATAGCAATAATTAATAACAATTTCATCGAATGTAAATTGTAATTGTAATCTTATGGAAATTGCAGTAGAATAAATGGCTTTTTTATTTTATTTTATTTATTTATAGTACCTGCTCATCGGTTAGTCCTTGCATCTCCAACGGTAGAAAGGTTCCATGCTTCTGAAGCTCCTCAAGCTCGTAGCAGATCCTGGTCACCTTCAACCTTCCGTTGAAGATCGCGGTGATGTCTTTCACCACTTCATCCACTGACTTCTCTACATCAGTCTCGTAAAGAAACTGGGATTCGTCACCTCGTTTTACGTGCAGAATCACCATTTTCGTTCAGTTTAGCAAATTTTCAGCGAAATAATATTTCGTAAGCTTTGTTCGAAGATTGACAATTGATCAAACAATTTCAGTTGTCATAGTGATGGTAGCGTTTCCATAGTAACTTGTAGATAGTTTGTTGGGGAAAGAAATAGATAGGTATTGATTTCATTAAAACTTTGTGTGGGTTATTGTTTTACCCAACTGAGAAAATTGAAATGTGAGGGTTAGGTAGGTACTGAGCTTTATTTATTTGTTAGAAGGTAGATGGTAGAACTATATCTTTATTACCTTTTAGTTACAATTACTGTTTACGTGACGTGGTACGTGTCTAGCTTAAGAATAGATCCCTCCATCTCCTCCCCGTGGATGTCGTAAAAGCCAACTAATGGGTTACACCAAGAGATGGGGATGAGATATATTAAAAATATTAACCAACCAAATTACAAAGGTTTCAAGCTACCCCTATGTCATTGGCCAATATCACAGCGTACCTTATTATATACGTGGTTAATATTTACATTTACTACATCATCATCATCTCCACTGCTGGGCATAGGCCTCCACCTTACAATGCCACGATGAACGGTCTTGAGCCGTCTCCATCCACCGACTTTATATGTAATGTCTTTAGTTCATCGAGTGGCGTTTCTCCTGGTCCTTCCTCTACCGCGTCGTTCGGTTTGTGGTCGCCACTCGAGAACTTTTATTCCCCAACGGTTGTCAGTTCTGCGAGCTATATGACCTGCCCACACACATTAACAAGACTTAGACCCAATTTCACGAACATATAAACAAAATCACCCCGAGGTGATTTCACCAACAAATAAATAAGCGGTTAAACCACTGCTTAGCTTAACCAATTTTTTATGACAGGTATTTTCAAAGATTATCTGTCACCTTAAACCTGTTAGGTAAACGCCCGTTTATTTGTTTGTGAACTTGGATCTTAGATAGATTGATAAATAGATTAACACTTTATTGATCATCACACAGAAACAAGAAATAAGTTATTTTACATAGAAAGGCAATACAATGGACGGCCTTATCGCTGAAAGCTATCTCTTCCAGGCAACCTTTGGATGGAACGAAATGAGCAACGCTATAATGAACTGCGGTGTACCTACAAAGCAAAACTAAAAAGTAATCTAAATTAATTCAAATATATAAGTAGTTATAAACTATATCGATTACTTAATACCTCCCTAAGTAAAATCCTAATATATATATAACTAGTTGCGCCCCGCGGTTTCACCCGCGTGAATAATGATGAAAATTGATGATGACGATGATGATGAAAAGTAGCCTATGTGTTAATCCAGGTCGTAAAGTATCTCCATTCCAAATTTCACTCAAATCCATTCAGTAGTTTTTACGTGAAAGATTAACAAACATCCATCCATACTCACAAACTTTCGCGTTTATAATATTAGTAGGAGTAGGATAGTAGGATAGGAAGTAGGATATTCACATAATAAACTAATACATATTATTATATATCAAGTTAACCGTAACAATTAAAGAATACTAATTACAAAAGCTTAAATAACGTTAGATGACATTAGGTAGTGCTGTTTAACTTTTAGCTTGAAAGTGTGTTGTGAGGATGCCTGTCTAATTTCTAGTGGCAACGCGTTCCACAGCCGCATAGCACAGCTTGGACCGTGAAAGAATTACTATAGAAGGAACTGCGGTGTAATGGCATTCCAAGTAATAAGTTATCTAAGAGAAAGGTTATGTAGGGAGTGAAGATATTCGAATCTTTAAGATACTGAGGAGAGAATGGATTGAAAAGTATAGAATAGAGAAGAGAGAATATGCATATTAAGGCCAAGACGAGTACGCAACAAGAACACACACACAAAGTACTAGAAGTTGTCTTAGAATAAGAATCCTACTTCCTACTAATATTATAAACGCGAAAGTTTATGAGTATGGATGGATTTTTGTTACTCTTTCACGTAAAAACTACTAAATGGATTTGAGTGAAATTTGGAATGGAGATACTTTACGCCCTGGATTAACACATAGGCTACTTTTCATCATCATCATCATCATCAAACGCGAAAGTTTGTGAGTATCGATGAATGTTTGTTACTCTTTCACGTAAAAACTACTGAATGGATTTGAGTGAAATTTGGAATGGAGATACTTTACGCCCTGGATTAACACATAGGCTACTTTTCATCATCATCATCATCATCATCATCAATTTTCATCATTATTCACGCGGGTGAAACTGCGGGGCGCAACAAGTAAATAATAACGTAACAATAACCTAGTATATAGTTCACGACGCATAAAATAATTATGAAAATAACAACAAATGACTGATGGTTGTTTCAGCATCCTAATTCACCCATTCAAAGCAAATTAATACACTACAACACAAAATCGATCACACCTATTCATTTATCATTTCAATGGGTGAAACAAAACAAAACATTATTTCACCAATAATTACATCAGACTGATTCATTAGTCATTAATCTAGCGAGTTAGTGAGCGTGGTCTAAATAGATACACAATCATTTATTTGAATGAAGCCACTTAGCGTCTGTTGTGAATCACGCAGATATGAAATATTGCTTGCTTACATCTCTGAAATAACACGGGCATCCAGGTGTACGATTGTCACTGAGTAACTAAATATCATCAAAAAGGCCGCAAATCACTATTTTTCAGTGAGTGGCGACACCGCGGAGCCCCATTGCACCCTGGGATCAACAGAGACCCCTGACCCTCGTCGTAGGTATCTATTTGACCTAATAGATAAGCCAAAAGTCACGCAACGAGCTATGGATAGAGCTATGCTCAAAGTTTCATCACGAAATATATCTGAAATAAGGAGATTAAATGAACCGTGGTCACCGAAATAGTTCTTATGGGGGTTAAATCCGGAATGGGGAATTATCAGTGACGGATTAACCCTTAATCAAATTAAGCAATTGCCTAGGGCATCACGACTGGGGGGGGGCACCAGAAGAAGCACAAAAAAAACCATCCTTAGGTCATCACGTCTCACTCTCACGTCACTTAAAACCACACCAAAAAAAGTTTCTAGGACTAATTCCTAATTAGGAAAATTCGCGCGTTTTAAGTTGACATAGATTCCGACCTAGAGTCATGACCCCGCTCCCGCTTGCCCACTCGCTGCCCGCTTGTGCATTTGCTTTGGTTTTTATTGTTGTCGCACCTATTCTACTTCTAAGGCACGTTATATCTCATCATCATCATTTTACAAACAACTAATGTTTTTAGGGGGTAAAGGTTTAAAGACTGATTCGAGTTGACATACGGATAGGGGGGCCCACAGGCGTGGATTGCTTAGGGCATCAAGTAGTCTTAATCCGTCACTGGGAATTTTGATCACTTAGCAGGCGGATTGGTGATCACAGTATTAGTGTTAAGGTACTCAAATGCTGCTGCCAATCCCATGATGTAATCCCATAGCCACCATTTACAAAATCCACTCTGTACCTAGTTTTATCTTATTCGGGCCAACCGTCACCATATAGGTACATAATAATTGGCAAGAAAGCCTGATAAAAATCAACGAGCAATTCTTTGATCTATATTCGTTTCACATCAGGCGCTTTGTTACAGTGATATTTTTCAAACAGCAACTTAATACTGTTCTGAAATGTATTAAGGTTCTCACTTACACCTAGTCGACTAATTCGAACTAAGCATACATTTTAAAGGTTCATTGTTTGAAAAACCTAGAAAAATGCGTTTATTAGTTTCATCCGATAATATCTATGAGAAACTATTTCTACCAGCAAGCAGTAGATAATGCTCGCATTGCTGTGTTTTGGTTTAAAGGGTACGGGTGCCGGTGAAATGACAGGCACATGAGACTTTTCATCTTTATGTCTCAGGGTTGGAAGCGCGCGTGTGATGCCTCTGGTGTTGCAGGCGTCCATAGGCTACGGTAATTACTTTCCATCAGGTGGGCCGTATGCTTGTTTGCTTGCAGAGTAGTATAACAAAAAAACAACTACATTTTTTCGTTCCGTCTGGCTCTAGTTTCCTTTTGATTTAAAAACTACACGTATCTTCATAAAATTTAGAAGATAGAATCAGGGCTCCAAGTACGTAGGACTCGATTCGATAAAGACATTTAAATTCGACAAAACAGGACTATGTAGAGGTAATAGTCCCGTTTTGTCGAATTTTAATGTCTTATTTATCGAATCGAGTCCTACATACTTGTACTGCTGATACGACTTATCAAGGTAGGTATGCAATATTCTTGATTTTTTAAATAATGAACCAGGTTTTTTGTAGAAAAAAATGAACCATAATTCAGCTTAAAATTTGGACGAAATCGACGTGCGAACCTGAAAATTAAACGAGCAGCTGTTCCAGCCCAGCGCTGGGTTAATGTGTCGGAAGCTGCTCGTTCAAGCGTATGATTCATGCGATGAAATGATTTTAGCTGATACAAGACTGATAACAATATTCCAAGTCGTTTTTGAACTAGGTATTTAAGTAGTAGTATATCTTTTTTGTATACTATTTACTACCTACTAAATACCTAGTTTTAGCTAAATATACTTAGTTCAAAAAATCACAAAAGCAACGGATGTTACTAAAAAAGTTTTATCCCTTAAATGGAATTGGGCAGGGCATATTCAGAGGCTGCAAGATGAGAGATGGTCCAAAACAATTACAAATTGGTACACAATTACATAAAAAAACTAAAAAAAGGAAGACCGAATAAAAGATGGGATGATGACATAAGCGTGGAACAGAGCCGCTAGGTATAAAGCGAGATGGCAAGAGCTTGAGGAGGCTTTTTGCCGCTAAAAGCAGTTCTTAAATTAGTGAATAGTTAAACTAAAAATAAACAAAAGAATAGTAGATTGTATCAAAATAATATTGTGTAAAAATATTATTTTGCTCCCTTAGGAGCAAAATAATATTTTTACGGCGAGGGCGTATTTTTGAATCCAGAGTGAAGTGAGGGATTCTTGAGTAGAATCCCGAGCATAGCGAGGGATTCTTTAGTAGAATCCCGAACGTAGCGAGGGATTCAAAGTACGTCGCCCGAGTCAAAAATATATTTTGCGCCCGAGTGTTACTACTCATCACCCACTATGAGAAAATAAAAGGCGCCTCATATTTTATTTCAAAACAAAACCATGAATTTCTAATAATCCATGAATAACTTATCATTTAAAAAACAGACTTCTGCCATTGTATTCGACTAAATATTTGGATGAAAAAAAAATTATGAAAGAACATAGTGGTGAAAGGATTATGATACTTTCTGAATGCAAATGCTTGGGTTGTTGCTGAAAATATCAAAATATTATGTATGCCTACAATATTTGAGGAGTTCCCTCAATTCCTCATGGGTTCCATCATCAGAACTGGATTCTGAAAAAAATGGGACCAATCTGGAAGTATTCAAATAAAAAAAGAATTTTCCAAATCGGTTCATAAACGCCGGAGATATGAGGTAACAAACATTTTAAAAAAATACAACCGAATTGAGAACCTTCTCCTTTTTGTAAAGTCGGTTAAAAATGACGAAATCGCGGGCCGTAGTTCGCGCGTTTCTAATTTGTTTTTTTTTTATTCAGCCGGTGTCGCGCGACTATGGGCCGTCGTACCAGCAAGTATTTATTTAAACAATATTTGCGTTCCCCTTCTTTGGCACTGAACACTAAGATGATCCAAATTTAAAAAGGGCGCGGCAAATATAATTGCGGCGCACTTATTTGTGTTTGATTCTTTTCAAGATGTTCCAAATTCTTAAAGTGCGCGTAAAAGATAATTGCGGCGCACTTATTTGAGTTCGATATGTTCCAAATTTAAAAAGTGCGCGGCAAAGATAATTGCGGCGCACTTATAGAAGCTTCATACAGAAAACACCACCTTTGGGTGCACTTAAAGGCGAACCAAGTCGTCCTTTTCGAATAGATGGAATGAAAAAGATTTTTGATGTACTGTGTATTTTTAGTGTAAGAAAAATAAAGCTTATTATAGCTTTTTGTAAAACAGTTCATCCGGGGTATTATTATTTTTTCACACCACCTGGTCGACAATGTCCAATTACAAATCATGCAACCTCAACGTAAAGTACAGCATTGTCTCTCTAGGGATATAAAGTTGTATGAAACTCCCTAGGGATTAAAGTGATTTGAATTTGGAACGTCAAATTCGTGTGGAGACTCGTGGAAAACTCTATGCCCATATGGCGTTGTAAAGAGGTTTGTTCAAAAATCGAACTGGCCACCATAAGCAGAACTCAAAAAAAAAAGAAAACGGTGCGTTTACCTTAGAATAAGGACTAGCGTTTACAAAGACTCTTTTGTTTCATATGACATTTTTGTGCTGTAATTTTCAGTAAAAGTTATTGCAATATTAATGTTGATAAAAAATTACAAACGATAGTGATTCTACTCCAAAGTTTATCAAAACAGACGCTTTAGAGATAATTGATAATCTACTACCGCAAAAATCAAAACAAGCCCTGGCTTTTTATTGTCTCGCAGTAGGTGTGAAAAGTAGAGTATGCTCCTCTGGAATAAAGCCTGTATTCGTCTTGGGCAGCTTGAACCCCTCGCTTCACTCAGGACTATATATAAGAGTCCCTCGTCACGCTCAGGGTTCAATATGTCCCCGCGACATAAGACACTGCTTTATTCCCTTAGTGCATAATCTACTATTGGAGCTATGACCAAAACTTCCATAGTGCTAGCAACTCCTTCATTTGCATGGAATTGTCACGTGGTTTCATAAAGCAGGTGCCTAACTCTAACGCTAATAAAAACAATTTAACGAATTCAAAATGATCAAACCTTAGAATAAGGACTGAAACACGTCTTTATTCTGAAGATCAAACACAATTCATTTTATTTTTCGAATAGCTGCCAGATTTGACTGATCTTGTATGGAAACGCTGAGTTCAACACTTAGAATAATGACTAGAGCACTTATTCTAAGGTTCAACATGTCTATTATAAAATTTGGAATCGGGATCTATTAATTTTTAATAAAAACAATCATTTTAAACAGATCCCTGGTCACAGAATCTATTAGTAACTAAATTATGAGCATAATGGATCTAGTAGTACAAAGGGTATTATCATTATATATTATATATTACTCATATTATAGAATTGAAACTTTCGTGGTTGAGAATCATTTTAAATTCAAAAAAACGGAAACCATTTCAACTTTTCTTTGTTTTTTTTAACTCATTCTCGAAACGTCAGCAAAAATGGCCGGAAAACAGTGGTAATTCGTTTTTTCAATTTACCCATTATTATTGTGAGAATCGACCTCATGTTTACGAGTGTGATACAGTTATGTTTGTTTGTTTGTTACAGATAAAACAAGCAGGTGCACACAGGCATGGCCACGACATATCTACCGAAGATCCTGAGCTAATCGAGGCACATCATAATAACAACACGCATCATGGCAAGGTGAGTTAAAGATAAATAAATAAATAAATGCTGGACATTTCACACAACATTATCTAGCCCCAAGCTAAGCTGAGCTTGTGTTATGGGTACTAGATAACTGATATACTTAATACAATGCATTACATAGATGTTTTTTACTATACATAGAAAATACCCAGAACACCCTGAAAAAATATCTGCAGATCGTACAAATATTTGTTCCGAGGCGGGAATCGAACCCGCTACCTCCTGCGTTGCAGGCGAACCTTCGCCTGCCGCGCCACAGAGGTCGTCAAGATGATTAATGTTGATTGATTACTAAGCCTATGTTCTAGGTAGTTGTCATCATTTAGAATGGGCAGATGACCTATTCTCGGAGTTTAGGACATAATGTCAAACTCAACATTATCATACAAGATCAGGGGTGCGATTTCTGAAAGTCGAATTGCCGTTTATTCCATGATTTTCAAATTTATATAAGTACATCTGAATCTAAATGTCATTTATGTCATTGATGACTAAAATTCTTATACTTATGATATTAATATAAATGCCTTCTACAGTAGGTACATCTTCTGAAAAATGGTGATTTGTGACTTTTTTCATGATATTTAGTCACTCAGTGATATTCAGAAATCGCACCCCTGATAGTTTTAATAGAACTTTGAAAGATGTATGCGTGTTGTATGAAAATGTCACGTTCCACTTTTGTCTAAAAGCGCGAGAATTGGACCCCTGACTTTGTTCTTGTAGACAGAAAAGCTAAATATAGTGACCGACTTACAGACAGAGTAGCTAAATATATTTCAAAACAAACAAAGCTCAAACTTAAACGAAGGTTAAACCTAATAGAAATGCACTGCAAAGCAGCTGTAAAAATAGCGCTACAGAGCGGAATTTACAATCAAAATGCTACGCGCACGTCAAAGGCAAGAAATGAAGCAGACGGTGCAAGCGAAAAGCGTATTTAGATGGCGTGTTGTTTTACTGCAAAGATATTTACATTGCCACTTTGAGGCTGACTTTGTGCATATACCAGTGTGGTTGCATACAGTTTGTATTTGTGACAATTTAAACAGACCAATGAGGGGTTTTCACGGCCGTTTCATATCATGCTTTCGGCGTTGAAAATAGATGGTGCTGGTCTGTTATGTAACTGTCAAGTGTCAAAATAAAGTTAAATGTCAACATCAACAACTATAGATAGTATTTTCGTTTCGTGGTATATCTTTTTGCTTACTTCTAAAAATATCACGAAATCACTAGCGCACACTCAAGAAGCAGACACAAACAGAATATCAGGACTGATAGCCACATACTATACCCTGATTTTTAATTTGAGACAATTTTTGTAAACAAACAAATGTCAAGATATGCCACTGTGTGTATAAGTATCATGTATGTGTGTCATATGTGAATTTACACGTACGCTACACAATCATGACACTTATACTCACAGTGGCATATCTTGACATTTGTATGTTTACAAAAATTGTCTCAAATTAAAAATCAGGGTATAATAGAATTGAAATTATCGTGGCTTGGTATCATTTTAGAAAAATTACGACTATACACCACGTTCTCTCTCGCACGACCTTTGAGCGTGGTCGCGGTCGGTGCTCATGAGGAAGGACCTCAAAATGGTCAACGAAACGTCAGCAGGAGAATAGTAAAGTACGTGGTGTATAGTCGTAATTTTTCTGTCACCGGTCTGACCGGTCCCCGTCCGTCCATAAGTCCCAATCTATATAGCAGCATAACTTTCACAGTAACAAACCAAAATGCATAAAATTTGGTTTCATCATCATCAGCCTCTAGAAGTCCACTGCTGGACATTATGCTCCCTCCAAAATGCCAGGACGAACATTCTTGAGCTGCCTCCATGCACCGATTTCTTACGACGTTTATATTGTCTTTAGTCCATCAAGTGGACGGCCTTTCTCTACTGTGTCGTCTGGTTTGTCATGGTCGCCACTCGAGAACCTTTATTTCCCAACGGTTGTCAGTTCTGTGAGCTATACATGAGCTATATGTCGTACCCATTGCCACTTCAACTTGCTAGTTCAATGAATTTAATTAAATTTAGTTTAAAGATTTTAAGAAAATCTTCATATATCTGTGTTACTGAAACATGAAAACGGAAGTTTGTTTTTGGCCATCCGTTGTGAAATAAAAAAATCACGTCATATTAATTGTTGATGATAATAACAAATTCAGCTAGTTCCACTTTTTAAAAAAATTTAACATTCTAGGTCTTTTTAAAAATTTGTCAATTGAGGGCTTTTCAACTTCGATAAAAAAAAAGTATTTACAATTGGTTCGACAGATGGCGCTGACTCTACAGTAGCTGACAGGATTGCCAAATGTATTATCTGTGATGTACGCGTGCTAAGCTATTATCTAACTAATCTGTGGCTATAGTCATGGTATTCTGTTTGTGTCTTCTTCTTGAGAGTGCGCTAGTGATTGCGTGGTGTTTTTATAAGTAAGCAAAAATAAATATCACGAAACGAAAATGTTTCCACGTTGTTGATGTTGACATTTAACTTTATTTTGACACTTGACAGCTACGTAACAGAGCAGCGCCATCTATTTTCAACGCTGAAAGCATGATTTGAAACGCCCGTGAAAACCTCTCATTATTAATCGCTGAATATCCATCACTTACACCACTCACACAACAGCCACATATGCAAATTTTGACATCCCCTGGGCTCAACTTCAATTTGTCAAGCCAGTATGTTCCAATTTTTTAACCCATTGTTAGAAACCACCCTAGCATAAATACAATAGGGCTCAAAATGGCGCAAAGTACAAAGATTTGCTGAAAAAATACAACCGTGTTTTTGACGGCTTTAATTTAGATACACTGAATTTTGTGACCTATGTTTACATTGTGTTGATATTGTATTGTATGACATAATTAGTATTACATCCTGAATGCATTTGGATTCTTAATTTTTGTCAATTTCAAAATCAAAAAGTATCTAACCAGTTACGTCTGCACCATTAATGGGGCTAAAGGTGATATCTGACGGGTCACTCGAATGAATGTTCACTCGATGGAATGCTTCATTTTTCTTTCATTTTATGTTCACACGGCTTAGCTGGAATGACTAAGAAAAAAATATTCACCTCCTCTTTTCATTCAAGATGTCGTCTAATGAAGTTATGCGTCTTGGAATTAGTTACGTTCGACCTGCCGTTCGTCTGCTGCAAGACTCAAGACAAAATGGCCGAATGCAAGTGAACATTCACTCTGTGTTCAGATTGTTAATTTTTCGTTCATTTGGAGTGGGAGTGAAAGATGCGAATGAAAATATATTACTTATATAACATCGTTGGATCGGTTCATTAATGAATTCATTCGGCACTATTGTTTCATTTTGTGTTCAAACGTTTAATTTCGAGTGAAAGGTGCCGAATGTAAGACGAAAATGAACGAAAAATTACCCGTCTGATATCACCTTAATCAATGGTGCAAACGTAACCACGAGATTTTATTCATTGATATCAAGGATCATTTTGAATCGTCTTATAAACTAAAATTATTCCTGTTCTACCGCGACCAACCCTAGAAACATGGCTTGGCTTAATTTGATGATCATTTTTACAACTAGGTGGGCAGCGCCTTTATGGTGCCTCGGAGCAGGGAAAAGCTGATACACAGAAAATGAGAACTAAAAATCTTAGATAACCTAGTCAAAAGTAACGAGAATTAGCAGTCACAGGAGGTCGGGTATGGCAAAACCATTCCGCGTGGCATTTTGGGCGGTGGTAAGGGGGGTGGGTAAGGATTGTGCCATAGTAACAGCCAGAAATTGTTTCAGTTTTTAATAAGTAAAACTAAAAACTCGTATGATAAAACTTTTTTCATCCCAAACTTTTGTGTAAAATATAGTGAAATTTAGCCGGAAAATTCACCAGTTTTGTGCTTCAAAAGAGTGCCTTTTTGAGTATAATAATTAAGGTCAGGGTTGAATTAAGTTTTTTGGCAAACATTCATTGCTGTTTATTTATAGAATTTCACTGCAATACTTACCCATCAAACATAATTCGACGACCTCTGTGGCGCGGCGGGCGAAGGTTCACCTGCGACGGAGGAGGTTGCGGGTTCGATTCCCGCCTCTGAAAAAATATTTGTACGATCTGCAGATAATTTTGTTCAGGGTGTTTTGGGTATTTTTCTATGTATAATAAAAAATATCTATCTATGTAATGTATTGTATTAAGTATATCAGTTATCTAGTACCCATAACACAAGCTCTGCTTATCTTGGGGCTAGATAATGCTGTGTGAAATGTTCCGAATTTATTTATTTATTTATAATAAAAATTCCCGTGGTCTGTCAAGCCTACGAATAGACCCTTTACTGCCTCACGTGGATGCCGTATAAGCTGACTAAGGGATTACACCAGGGGAGGGGCAGAGCATCGACAGACGATATGACAATGTCTTTCTTCCGCTGACTTCAGGGTCTGATGATAACCAACACAGGATGAATGGGATCTAGGGTGCAATAGGTGCTCCGTTTTTAGTGCGGTTTCGAACTAGTTGTGCTAGAAAATAGTATGTTACATTTTTATATAATTGACTTGCAATTTCGGCATCTTGACTCACTGCGTCTCAAAACACCAACCACTCGCCCGGATTATGAGTTAACAAAAAATTCTGTTTACATTTGAAGTAAAACAAAATTGTTTTTTTTAACTGCTTTCTTTTATTTTTACTGAGATTAATTTTAGATTTTTTAATTTTGAATTTATTTAATAACAATTAAAAAAATATCTTTAGTGTCTGAACTAAAATAACGTAAAACTAAAAATATGTTAAACTTAGATATTGAATTAGGAATAAAATCATAGTATTAGAAATATAATTAAAATTATCGTGGCTTAGTATCGTTTTAGAAAAATTACGACTTTACAACACGTAGGTACTTTACTATTCTCCTGCTGACGTTTCGTTTACCATTTAAGACGACTATTATGAATTGCTAACGAAACGTCAGCAGGAGAATAGTATAGTACGTGGTGTATTAGTCGTAATTTTTCTAAAACATACTTTTATTATTTCATGCCACTATGTAAGCTAGTAACTAAAAAATGGATGCATTCTGTGCTCAATTAAATATTGAATTAGAAAACTTGCAAACGCTGCTAACATACGTATTTTATATATAATAATAACATAGCCTTTTTATTTCCTTAATACTATATTAATTCATATAGTATCTAATGTAATAAATAAGGTTTAAATAAATTAACGCGTTAATTAAAATAAAATGATCTCAATAAATTAATGTATTCTTATCATACTATTTTTAAAAACGTATTTATTTTGTTCTATATATGTTTATATACTAATTATTAGGGACCTCTCAACGAGTAAGGACCTCCTCCATTTTGTTTCAAGCATCTCTATCTGTCGCTTTATTAAACCAGTCCTTGCCAGCAACGTTGTTTGTCTTAATTATCACTAGAAGCGGGATATTTACCATGATTTTTGAGCTTTATTGATTCCCGATATTTCGGCAAAGTTTCATGCGCCATGATCACGGGTAAACTAAAGTCTTTGCGAGTAGATTTTTATTGTTATTGGTAGCCGTAACGATATACCCTCTTTCTCACTCTTTTATTACAAACACCCCTACCATCAGTTTCATTGTCATACTTAACTCCATCTCGACACACCACACTAACGGTATCCGGTATCCGATATACATATAGATATGGTATCGGTTAGTTTATCTTATCTTGTCTTATCTTTGGCCTTCCCTTGTTCCCTTTGTAAATATAACTTATCATAAAATAAACAACAAAAACGGCATTTTTCTAAAATAAAAATATAATATCTGCGATAGAGATAATGTTCCGAGCGGATGTGGGACGTGTCAAGGAACCGTTATGTAATACTCGTGGAAATCAAACATTTATGAATTTAGCGATAGACGAGCGACTAATCGCCTATTTATGCGACTGCGACACAATCTTGCTTCATTGAAGAACTAAACAAAACACGGCTACCAAGACCATTAACATAACATAACACCCAACAGTCACATAGTCACCACACAGGCCTCTGTGGTGCGGCTGGCGAAGGTTCGCCTGCGACGCAGGAGGTTGCGGGTTCGATTCCCGCCTCGAAACAAATATTTGTACGATCTGCAGATATTTGTTCAGGGTGTTCTGGGTATTTTTCTATGTATAATAAAAAATATATATCTATATAATGTATATTGTATTAAGTATATCAGTTATCTAGTATCCATAACACAAGCTCTGCTTAGCTTGGGGATAGATAATGTTGTGTAAAATGTCTAATCAGCAGGTTTGGCACCGGGGCATCTCCCGCTGCATGCGTGATGGGTGTACGAGCCATTCGGAATTTGTATCAAATCGTGTTCCGTAATACCCAAAAATTATGAATAAAAACTTAATGTTTTTCATATCTTGTTGTTATTCTGTAACTTGACAATATATGCTATGTTCCTAAACACAGAATACTAGAAAGTACATTGTTTTTAATACGAAACAAGAAAGATGAAAACTTGTCATTAAAGACGTACAAATATACAAAATGGAATTCGCTTAAATTTCGTTCTAAGCAAATATTTTGAAACAAAACTATCTAGGAACCTAGATAAATACTATCTGAATCCGAATAATAGCATAATATGGAGGAAATATGCTCGAATTACAAAATAAAATGATTTTGTTATTACGTTTGCATGGGCAGTTCATCCATCTCCGAACCCTTAACAATCGTTTTGAATGAAATTCATGAAGTCGCCAGTCTGCCCTATTCTCGCTACCATAACACGACAGTAGAAATTATTACGTGATTCCGTCTGCATGAAGGAGTCACAAAGCGTTAGGATTCGAATAAAAAAATAATCTCACAACATTTTGTCGTTCTGTTGTTCAAAGGATTATCCTTTTTGATTTATCACTTTTGATATAATAATAAATCGGATAGGAATCGTAGAGGTGACGTAGAGATATCGTAGAGCTTGCTACGAATTGTAGAGGGGCTACGTGCATTTGGTTTTTATATTGTGTTTTTTAATTAATAAACGTAGAGGTTGGGTAGAGTTTGCTACGACTCGTAGAGAGGCTACGTGCATTTGGTTTAGGTAGTGTTTTTTATTATTAATCAGTCTCTCTTCAACCAGCCAGCCATTTACGCTATTCAGACAGCCATACTGTCGCATCAATCAAATCAATCGAAGTTGATGGAATAATGTGTTACCAAGAACTATCTATCGATCTCCTTTTTCTATCGATCGATAACATCTTTTAACGTTGAAAAGATATTTGGGGTAAAACTCTTTAGAGCTACTCTCAGCGAGAGTGAACGAAGGATGCGTTCAAACTCTACATTTTCGTAAGTACAAGACGTCTCCTCGTAAAAACATATCAACAACATTTTGACGTGAGTACGTCTAGTTACGCCAGTCTAACAAGTGTGTCTTGCAAACCGTATAGGGAAGAGATTTGGGCGCGTGCCGTTTTTGCATAACGCTGTGACTAGAATATGTAATTGCTCTGAAATTGCTCGGAAACCCAGGGGAAATGGTGCTTGATCTGTTTTTATGCGGATTTGGTGAGCATGTTATGATGTGATGACTCTGATGTTATTAGGAGTTTACTTCACTAATTATCTATTTAAAAAGAGTTCCAAAATTGTATGACCGCGGGAAAATTTATAACTCCATACCCAGTGAAATTAAAAGCCTTCCACATAGCAAATTTACCACAAAAATGAAGTTGTGGCTGCAAGAAAAGTGTTTTTATAGTGTTATGGAACTAATAGACACAAAATGAAATTTTAGGTATTATAGCTTTGACATTTTGTGTATTGTGCGTTTCATTTTGATGTAATTGAATATTTTATTAATTTATAGTCTGACGTAGGTATTTATTATTATTATTATTAATCGATATTATTGTACACCAATCTTGGTAACATAGTAGACATTGTTTTTAATTGTTACCTAACATCTTAATACCATAGCTGTTTCACAGTAAATGATATTTGATTTAATTTGATTTAAACTAAATAAAAATAAAAAAGTACTTTTGGCACGCAGACAGATGATTTCTGACGACCTCTGTGGCGTGGCGGGCGAGTAGCTGGCTGAGATGTGAGAGGTTGCGGGTTTGATTCCCGCTGCGGGACAAATATTTGTATGATCTGCAAATATTTGTTCCGGGTCTAGGTGTTATGGTACTCATAGTTACTGATACCCACGACACAGGGAATCCTAGTTTGGGCTACTCGCCCGTCGCGCCACAGAGGTCGTCACTCACTTAGCAGGCTGATTGGTGATAAGTATACTCAGCTGGTGTTCCACCGTGCTAGCATGGTCTTCGCCCAATAAGACTCCTCCAAGTCCTCCCGTGGATGTCTTAAAAAGTTAATAACAGATGGGCAGCAGTATCCGTCTGAGTACCCTGCCAAGCGTGTTGATTATGTCGAATCCCCCCCTATTCTATATGGGAGAGGTCTGGTCAATTAGTGGACGTCCGTTTGATGAAAAGATCAGCAGATGAATGTTCTGGACGATCTATGTGGCGTGGCGGGCGAAGGTTCGCCTGCGACGTAGGAGGTTGCGGGTTTGATTCCCGCCTCGGAACAAATATTTGTACGATCTGCAGATATTTCTTCAGGGTATATTTTATTATATTTTTATTTTATTATGACGTTATTTTTGACATTGTTTTATATTTTTATTTTTTATTATTATTATTCTGTTTTTTTCTGTTGTTTTGGCTAATGTTATTTTTATTTCTATTGTTTAATATTATTTGATTGTGTTTAATTAGTGTAATTGGTTACCTTGCCGTTCTAAAAAAAGTAAATAAATAAAATAATAAATAATAAATATTCAATGTATGATAAAAAATGTCTATCTATGTACCTAATGTATTGTATTAAGTATATCAGTTATCTAGTACCCATAACACAAGATCTGCTTAGCTTGGGGCTAGATAATGTTGTGTTAAATATCCAGCATTAAAAAAAAATGCTGCTGGCTATCCCCCGGTTTATTCCCTTTCAGCTTTTAGGACATCCATAGAAGACGGTGGGGTCTTGTCTTAGGTCAAAACTTCTATGTTGTGGGGGAATTAAGGTATATAACGTATAAAAAAAACCCAAAATTTACAGTTTAGGACGCTAAAGTGAAGCCCTGTTTTTTTCCCCACTCAAATAAAGCTAATTAATACAATACAGGTTATTGAATAAACACTCTCAATATGTAGGTTATCCGAGTGGGAGTCTCGACTCTCAGTGCATTGTAAATACGAACAGGGGTTGAAACTTTTATCGAATTTCACAGTTCACGAAATCCATCCGAATGTTGAAACAAAGGAGTGAATTGGGCAATAAACGCTGCGTTTTTGATGCAAAAATTATCATGGAAAATAAATTATCTTTGAAGTATGGAAGTTTGTATAAGTACTAACACCGTACCTATTCCGGCAGCCAAACAGCAGTGCTCGCATTGCTGTGTTTCAGTTTGAAGGGTGCGTGTGCCGGTGATAGTACAGGCACATGAGACTTTTCATCTTTATGTCTCAGGGTCAGCAGCGCGCGTTTGATGCCTCTGGTGTTGCAGGCGTTTATAGGCTAAGTTAAGTACTTTCCATCAGGTGGGCCGTATGCTTGTTTGCTTGCCAAGTAGTATAAAAGAAAAAAAAAAAAAAGAAGTAAGTTCGAAAACTAAAAACCGACTACTGAAAAATCATGCTCTAAAAAGTAGCAAACAAGAAAATATTCTCATCTGAAATTGTTATGTAAAAACTATTCAATATTTACCGTCTATTATATACGTAAACAACTTACACGTAATATATTTTAATGTATTTAATCATTCATAGTAACGTCCAGAAGATAGCCGTGGATTATTTCGCGCAAGTGAAATAATCCTGAAATTTGACCGTAACCTCCCAACATTATGTTAGTCGTATGTGGATAGTTTAGTAAAAGATCTTTTCTTTTACGTTCATTCTTTCTAAGAGCAGTTTCCGCACTACGTCTGACCCGAATCCGATCCGAACCCGTGAAAACACGGTCTGGAGTAGTCTTTGAACTATTTCAATGGTAGTTTACGCACTAGATCCGGCTTCCGTCATTCGATTTCTCTATAGATCCGAATTTTATGGATACGGTTCTGGGACTCGGATCGGACGTAGTGCGAAATCGCTCTAACGGTCCTGTCGCCCTAAGTGCAAGGAAACACGATGCTCAAATTGTTGTGTCGTGTGTTTTGCTTAAATGTGGAATACTACAATTATTTTTTACTTATTCACATCCACAGACCTTAGAGCAATGCTCTGATCCACAGACGTTCAAATCCTTAGCGTTTCCGGCAGAAATTAACGATAGTTTACTGTCTATATTGTTCCGTGTGTTGCCAGTTACGTAGCGCTTCACCGTATTGTCACGGCTGTGTACATATCCGACGCGCATCGTAATCCACTTCGTAATGGACGTTCTGTGATTAAACCCACTGTGGCTTTTGTTTCATCATAATAACGTAGGGTTGTAACCCCGAGCCACTATACAGTCATCATCAACATCATCATCATCAGCCAGCGGAAGTCAACTGCTTGACATAGGCCTCCCCCTAGAATGCCACTACGTACGGTCTTGAGCCGCCTCCATCCACCGACTTCCTGCAACGTTTCTGATGTCTGTAGTACATTGAGTGAAGGACCATCCTATACCGCTATCTATAACAGCGTGTTTACATCCACTGCTGGACAAACACCTGGCGAAACCTGGACCACATGACGAACATCTGCTGTTTTGTATAAGTAATATTGATTGTATTGTTTCTTTGCATTTTTTTTTTGCTACTCTTCATCCGTGTTTCAGAAGCGCGACGGAACTGCCGTAATCCACCTCTTAATTGTTGTTCTGTAATTAACTTCATTTAACACTGTGGGCTTCGGTTTTAATCGAACTATCCGTATTGAATGCTGAGTAAGTGCAGTAAATAATTGAGTTTAATAACATATTCATCAAAAATGTATGCATCAGAACAAGCTTTTATTAAATTACTGATTGGAACTGTGAGCTGATCAAAACAAGTCCAAATACTGCCAGGCTAATATTAATCATCGAGGAGTTCCGTTGTCCACCATCATAAGATAAGCTCGCCGTCACCATAATATTATATTGCCATCTGAATTTGACAGGTGTGAAAAATTTTAGCTCAATCGGTTGAGTGCTTCGAGCTTCACGGAAGGGCCACATTCGCAGCGTTCCCCTCTGTCAAACTACAAGCCAAAGTAGGCATATGCGTTTAATAAAACTAGTTGCTAGTTTGTTCTTATTCTGAGGAGGTGTGCAAGGTTTGTTAGTGTGAGTGTCGTCATTACAGTGTTGTATTTGGATGTGTATATGCGGAATTGCGCTTGTGTGCACATTTCCCCCCGCAAAAACAGACAGAACTATTTGAATGGTAATAACATATCGCTAAGGTTACTCCCTTCCGGCCCGCGGCAGGAAGTCCGTGTTGCTCGAAGGTTGAGTGAAACTGGTTCAAAATTCAGTTTCCAGATTTTGACCAACACTAACTAACATAACATAATATAACATGCCATAAGTCAAGTTAAATAAAAGCTTGTAATTACATAAAAAAGTTTCCTGAATTCCCCAGCTATAGCATTTAGTGGAATAATAGAATTTAAATTATCGTGGTTAGGTATCATTTTAGAAAAATTACGACTAATACACCACGTACTTTACTATTCTCCTGTTGACATTTCGTTGACCATGAACGAAACAAATGAACGACGAATCAACGTAACTTCAGCAGGCGATTAGTAAAGTACGTGTAGTCGTAATTTTTTAACCGACTTCACAAAAAGGAGGAGGTTCTCAATTCGGTTCTACATTTTTTTCTTTTTTTTATGTTTCGTACCTCATATCTTTTTCGTTTATGAACCTTGAACGTTTATGAATGATTTGGGAATTTTTTTTTTATTTGAATAGATATACATCCAGATTGGTCCCATTTTTTTCAGAATCCAGTTCTGATGATGGAATCCATGAGGAATTGAGGGAACTCCTCAAATATTGTAGGCAATATAATATAATATTTTGTTTGTATTCATATAGCGATTTTGATATTTTCAGCAACAAATCAAGCATTTGCATTAAGAAAGTATCATAACCCTTTCACCACTATAGTTTTTTCATCATTTTTTTTCATCTAGATATTTAGACGAATACAATGGCGGAATTCGGTTTTTTAAATGAAAAGTTATCTATAATTTAGTGGAATTCCTCAAAGCGAGGACATCCGTATCCGTTCTCACACAAAGCAACGCCTTAACTTTACTTGAGACGCATTTAATTTTGGCGTGCAAAAAGGTACCTACCTAAAACAGGATGCCTACGATATACCCAATACCCAATAAATGCTCTAAGACCCAATATTATAATACCCAATTTATAAATGTTGCATAAACAATCTCCCTTTCCCGAGCGTCCGTACAAAAACTAATTTCGACATGTCAGCCTGTCCGTCAAGTCAGAACAGGTTTTGATTTTGATAGCGAACGTTGGCAAACGAATAACGTACACAAACGCACATAGTACGTAGTTATGGTTACCCCTCACCCCTCGGCCTTAGATTAAGTCTAGAATATACTTTTAGTGACTAAGCATTTATGTTTTAAGGCTGACTCAGCGGCGAGACAGCCCTCGGCGCTCTGACGCCCATGTATTCTTTTATTCATAATTAAAGCATCTCCAAATCGATGCAGACGTATTTTTAATTTTAGTTTTAATTTTAAATTTTGCTTTTTAAAAACCCGTTTCTAAGCTCCCAAATCAAGAGTATGTAGTATATTGGTGTAAATTACTAAAACAATCTAAATTGTGTACCCAATAATAGAAAATTGCATGATACTACAATACCATATTATATAATCCCCCCCATTCTTAATTCTTAATTCTTTGTTGTACACAATATTACAGACAAAAAAACTTACACATAGAACATGTATAAAGGCGAGCTTAACCCTAAAAGAGTTTTCTTCCAGCAAACCTTAGAGGAGTGGGAGAAATGATAAAAGTGGTGGGTATTATGTACCTATAAAATACCATACAGAAAAATAACGATATAAAACATAATATAACTTAATTACACTAAAATTAAAATACTATACTAACAAATACATACTCTAAACATACAGAAAATAAATATCTATATAAAAATGTAATTATACAAAATAATAAATACAAATACTAACATACTAATTAAAGGAAAGATAGTGATTTTTATCTGAAACTTGGACTAGCGCGGAAAGAGTGGGGAAGCGAATTCCATAGCCTGACTGCGTGGACCGAAAAGGATCCACCATAGCGGCTGGAAGAGTGACAAGGAGTTTTCAGGAGAAAAGAAGTAGCCGATCCCATTGTAATTCATTGGGAAGGCCTCGTCCAGCAGTGGTCTAAAGGCCACTCATGATGATGAAGTCTGTGAGCAATTATTGAGGGTTAAGAGCTCTTTCATCATCAAACCATTACACAAATAATTAGGTTAGCGCGATGGGAATATGACAAAAAACAAGACTAAATAGTTACTTACCTTTCATTCTACATCCCTATATAACATAGCATTGTTCTATGGTAAGTAGTTAGCACAAAGTCCTTTCTCCAAGTCCAACTGTGATTTGACTGCGGTCTGCGAGCCGGAACGCTTATTTCCTTATATTATATTATATAGCCACAACGGAGATAAATTGGCCTACCACAGATAAAGAGTTTAATCTCTCGATAATTTAATAAAAGCTTTTAAAAGAGTGTGTTAAGTGAAACGGAGCGCTGGATTAGTATTGAATAGAACAGTTGTCAATCTAAGATACCTGTCAAAATGAAATTAAAAAAAGAACTGTTTAGTTCTATTAATAGAATAGAAAAACTTTATTTTTGAATCAGAGACAGCTGGTATACCCTTTTGAACTACATAAGCACTGGTATTCAGTGTTTTGAGATCCCTATCAGGCCGCTTGTGCCCTTATGGTACCTTAAGATGGAACATTATATCATAATCAGCTTGTAGAAGCTACTGCTGGATATAAGCCTCCCCCATAGAATGCCATGACAACCAGTCTTGAGCTGTCTCCACCCACTGGCTTCCTGCAACGTTTAAAATGGCATCGCTCCATCGAAGGGGGGGGGGCATCCTTCGCTGCGTAGTCCAGTCTTTGTTTCCCAACGGTAGGCAGTTGAAATATTACTTGACGGTATTATAAAGATAAAGATAATTTATTTGACACTATACATATTTATACAAGCCTTATATAAGCACACAAAAACACACACACACATCTTTTTTCCACAATAACACACACCAAGGTTATCTGGAAGAGAATGCTTTCTAGCATTAAATTCGCCTATGTACTTCTTTTATGTGCAATAAAGAATTTTATATCTATCTATGCATCTATCTATCTATCTATAAGCCAAGCTTATATAAGCCAATGGCTACTGAAATACAGATTTTTTTACCAAGTTCGGGAACCTATGAAATCTATAATTTAATGTATTATTAAATAAATAAATAATGCTGAACATTTCACACAACATTATCTAGCCCCAAGCTAAACAGAGCTTGTGTTATGGGTGCTAGATAACTGATATACTTAATACAATACATTACATAGATAGATATTTTTTATTATACATAGAAAAATACCCAGAACACCCTGAACAAATATCTGCAGATCGGACAAATATTTGCTCTGAGGCGAGAATCGAACCCGCAACCTCCTGCGTTGCAGGCGAACTTTCGCCCGCTGCGCCACAGAGGTCGTCAAACCATATATGTATTATGTCAATATATATTTTTATTATTTAATTTTATTTTTATATAAATCTTTTTAGGAGCGCGGAGGCTGGTCGCAGTGGAGTGAGTGGTCTCTCTGCTCGAGGACCTGCGATGGAGGAGTTTCTAGACAGCTGAGGACCTGTGCTTCTCCAGCTGGCTGCAGAGGCGAGCCAGTTCGCTACAAGATCTGCAACATGCAGGTAAACTTTATTCTTTATTGCACACAAAAAAAAAATATTTACTCGTTAAGACGAGGACTGATCTCAAAAGTAGTTTTTTTTATACTACTACGTTAGCAAACAAGCATACGGCCCACCTGATGGAAAGCGGTTATCGTAGCCTATGGACGCCTGCAACACCAGAGGCATCAAACGCGCGTTGCCGACTCTTTGAATTTTGAACGCCCAGTGCGACGTGACGAGATTAAATAATTTATTTATTTATTCATTTAAGTCAAGCTACAACAAGGCTCATAAGCATAACACACAATAAACACATCAATACAATAAACTACAGCTAAAATAACCATACCAAAGACAACATATAGATAGGAGATAATGATATGCAAAAAATAGAACGATAATATACCAATAATAGTTGTAACCGAACAGAATTTTGAAAAAATTCTGGATTTGCAAAAAAAAATTGCACAAAATGACCACCCTACAAAAGTTTTGGCATTCAAATGCTCTTAATTTTGAACGGAAACAACATAATTTTTTTCACGAATTATATAGTACTTGTATTTTAAAGTACTAACCGCTTCTTTTTAATCAATGATTTGTAAATTTTCATTACTTAAAAAAACCCTCAAAATGAATACAGTCTGAAGTGCAAACCAGTTTCATCGACAAATATGACATGCAATTTCAACTTTAAGCAAAGCCGTTTGGATATTTTTTTTAGATTTTTTGTTGTTTGGATTTCATGATCGTACTGCGCCTTAAAACAAAAATCGTTGGCTTTACCATCTAAATTGGAATGTAAGTACTTCAAAATACTACTAGATCCACTAGTGGAAACAACAGTCCTAAATCCAAAAAAACTTACACAAAGGACATGTACAAAGGCGATCTTAACCGTAAAACAGTTTTCTTCCAGCAAACCTTAGAAGGCTGGGAGAAATGATTATAGTGGTGGGTATTGTGTACAAAAAATGTAACATAACTAAGTACATAGTTAATAATATAAAACATAATGTAGGTACCTACGCAAAGTTTGCCACATTTAAAATAATTATACGGAACCACTAAAACTAATTTACACGTCGGGCTTTACCAACCTCGGAGTTCCGCATTTATTTAATAAGCCGAGACAACTTGACTCAGTTTGAATCTTCTGAAGTATATTGTACACTTGGGCCCATAAAAACGTACGATGTCAAAAAAATTGTTTCGAAAATAACAGTTTTTAAGAGGAATGTCACAAAAATGTGCTTAGTTTTGTAACTGCTTTGGAACATTCTTCTTTTTTATTGTTTCCGACAAGGTTTTAATGTGATGACTTTAAAACTTTAGACGATAAAATGTTTTCAAGTAGAAGACTCAGTTCGTGTTTTTTGATTAACTGTTGTTTTACTAGTACCGTCAGTAAAAACACATGAATCGATCATTTACTTTCTGTCTTTCATAGCGAAACATTGAAGTAGAATACTTTATTTAAAATATATATTTGGCCAACGTAACTTACTTTTCTTGACCTGTAATGTATGGCCAGAAATTCTAGTCTTCTTTTTCGCCAGGGCAGGATCAGCGTCGTTTTAAGAGAACTAGCGCTTACCTACTCTGTACAAACCGAAATTTGCTCCTCTTTTGGATATAAGTTAATTCAAGTCAATGACTTATTTTAGACACAATCTAGAGACTAATATCTGAATCTGTGCCTTATCAGTTTCTCTTTCAATTGTATAGAATCAAACTAGCATACTCATGCTATAAGATTTATTTACAAATCTTTAAGTCAGTGTGATTTGAAAACTATATTATTTTCATTAGAATTTGATAAACCATGGGATTATCCACTAGATATAAGTATATTGTGTCATATTTATAAAACATTATGGAGTTTGATAATATAATATCCAAGATAGGAAGAACTTCGTTAATATGCAGAAACTTCAAGCACCCTAGCAATACATTCCTCTTAATGAGACGGAGAGAGATATTTGGCTTGCAGGTATCTAAAATTATAGTGGTATCATTCCTGCTTAACATTCTCTAAAGATACACTTAACTTGACAGCGCGAAAAATCGTCAACTGTTTTGTCTGTTAGAAAAAGACGATAAAAATAAATTGTTATGCTTAAAAAGTTTCTATACACCAAAAATTTCACGTCTCAAACAAAAAAAAAATTGTTCCAAAATCTAGTAAATATTTTGCTCTACAGTGTATAGCGAAACCAATTACCGCGGTGAGACTGCGACAGTTTGATTGCCGCTAACAAGTTACATTATTTGTTTGTGTTTGTGTATGAGTTGTGTGAATTGTGTGCGTATCTGTATTGTTTGTGTATAAGCATTATGCAAGGTTTTCTAGTAGTGTATGTTTTTTTATGTATCACTGCAATAGTAGGATAGTTAGATCATCATACAGCGAGCGCCATGTTTGTTGCCCTGAAACTTCTAGGTTTGATCGCGTTTGGAACAGAGTAAATACACCTAGCACATAAAACTATTCCATATTAAGTGTGTCACACACGTAGCAGATGCGGTAAGATATCTGTATCTGAGCGCGTATCTGTCCATATCGCTCTCTATACTAAACTCAAGGAGCAACACACACGTAGCAGATCACTTATATTTTACCGTCAAGCATCTGTAGGCACCGACATACATAAAAAGATGGACAGATTATTATCTGTGTATACAAATTGAAATACAATACAGTTTGAAGGTTTCCGCGTGAATGTATCATTTTCGTATATTATCGTATGTGCTGCGTGTGTGATACCTTCAGATGCGATAAGTTTTTATATAGTACAGTCAAATTAGGTAATTTTTTGCAAAAGTGTGGAACTAATTAGATGTAGTCATGAAAACTTTTCTAATTGTTTTGTATGGCTTAAAAATCACCTCTAATAATAAGCATCAGTAATTTCACCCTCCGGATTAGGGTGAAATAGGGTGAAAAACCGTAAAATATCCGTAACTTAATGGGGGAAATAGAAGTAGTCGGTGCAATTTGGCATAGACTTTGAACCGTTATGATCTACATTTGCACCAAGTATTTTTTAAATCCGACATGCGGAACATACAAAAAAAAATCATTTACAAAAAAAAATTTGTGGTTATTACAGCTCCGGGAAAATTATGGTAGTCGATGCAAATTGATAGACTTATCAGAAAAATGTTCGAAATAAATTACCAGTTTTGCACCTTGGTGCGTCTCACGGAAGGCACTTTTCCATATTTTATTGTCGCTCTACTTCGGGGAAAATTAATGTAGTTCTGGAAATTGACTTAACCTTATTCATTTAATTAGTACTACATCCGCCGTAAGTTTTATACTGGTTTTTTTTACGGAACATGCATTTGTTTAACACTACGTTCCCTACATGCACGTGGTTTTTATTAAAATCATAATGCACTGAGACAGTCTCTCTATACGTAATTTAACTTGCATCAAGTAATTTCTTTCTATTTTAAAATTTACGGCCTTTTTAAGTTTGTACCTAATATTTAAAAGGGTTCCGTAAGCGCCAGAAACGGTGCAAACCTAGGATAAGCTTCTTTTCGTGTCATCTAACGTTTCCATAAGAATCCACGACTACACGACTTAGGTCCACACTTTTTGCTAATTTGCCTGTACTAATAAGCATATAAAATATTACCGCGTCTGCTGCGTGTGTGATGCCCTTTATCCTTGTGATTTCAATGAATAAAACACTATTTGACTTTGACAGTGAAGGTAGGGTCACCAACTTAAATCATTTTTGTCCAAACATCCATCAACTTACACGAATAGACTAAACACACTAAAAGCTCATGAATTTGTAAGTATCAAATTGAAAACCTTTAGTTAAGGCTCTTATTTTTACACGATACGACTACGATACGATAAAACCATAAAAGTTGGTACTTACAGAACGTGCCATTGCATATAATAGATGGATGATGCCACAACGTCTTTGAATCTTTAAGATAAGATAAGATAAGATAAAACGTATTCACATAAAATTAATTAACTAAACTTAAGGGAACTAAATAGTGCTTTCATGAAAGTTTAAGTTTCTTCAGTTTTGGGACTAAAATAAATTGTTTTTGTTTTTACGTTTTAACAAGCAGGAAATTTTATTGTATGGTCATATAAAAAAAACAGTACTTATAATATTTAATGAAAATCCATTAAATTCCGGTTTTTATTCTATGTTCTGCGCGCCGTTTTGTTTAGTTGACCAAAAAGTTTTCCTGTTTCATATAACGTGAATTCAAAAAGATTTAAAAATAGAACGTACCGCTCAATTCATTTTTTAAATTTTATAAAATGGCCGACTGCTATTTTCTTACGAACCGAATAGGCGCGAATCCAGTGAATGCGACAAAAAATAAATTATAACGAAAATAAAAATAAGAAACGTCTCATTACTATATCAAAAAAATCAATAGCAGTCTCGGCCTAAGAAAAGGACTCCTTCAACTCCTCCCGTGGATGTCATAAATGGCGACTAAGGAATTACGCCAGGGGTTGGGCTGTGGCATCCATCTGAGTATTTAAACACCAATATTGCAATTACCAATCCACCTGCCAAGCGTGGTGACTATTGGCAATGCCCTATTCAATGGGTAGGCCTCTTCTAGAACTACCGACTTCTAACTCATATTAAGTTTGATGAGAATCTTCTTCTATAGAAGAAGATTCTCATCAAACTTAAAAACCGGCCAAGTGCGAGTTAGAATCGCGAACGAAGGGTTCCGTACCATTATCTATATAAACGCCATAAAAATCACGTTTGTTGTATGAGAGCCCCCTTAAATTTTTTTTTTTACTATGTGTTGTTATAGCGGCAACAGAAATACATCATCTGTGAATATTTCAACTGTCTATCACGGTTCATGAGATACAGCCTGGTGACAGACGGATCTATAAAAACAGCAAAAAAAACACGTTTTTTGTATGGGAGCCCCCATAAATATTTATTTTATTCTTTTTTTTGTATTATTCCTTATACCGGCAACAGAAATATGTGAAAATTAACTGTCTAACACGGTTCATGAGATAAAGCCTGGTGACTGACAGACGGACGGAAGGACAGCGGAGCCTTAGTAATAGGGTCCGTTTTACCCTTTAGGTACGGAAACCTAATAAAAAGGGTAATTGATTCTATAAAATCGCAACGTAAAATCGTGTCTGTATATGAAACGTTAAATCTTTCTACAACATTGACCTACTGCATAATACAAGTAATACTATCAATAACTACTAAACAAATTACGGTGATATTGGAACGAAGTGAACTCGCCTTTTAGTATCGGTAGAATAACTACATGATTAATAGTTTAGTTGGGAGTTTGAAATTCAGGCCACATTTACACTGTAAAGCATGGCGAATAATTTTTTAATTTGTACAAAACTGCGGCATAGAATGTAGGTATAGCTTTTCATTTAAAAACCGACTTCCACCATTTGTATTCGACTAAATATCTGGAAGATATTTTGATGGTGAAAAAACCAGAGTGGTGAAAGGATTAAATCACTTAATTATCATCAATTTAAAAAAAACTAGTAGGTTCTTCGTGAATAGGTTCATTTTCTTTAGCTTATTTCTTATTACTAATTTCATCATAATAAATGCATTTCATAAAAGCTGGTTTTGAAAAGTATTCACAAACAGGCAAAATAAACAGAATGTAATATGTTATACAAAATTATATTTTAAATTAAAAAAAATAAAGTCGGCGACGTTTATTGGCCCGAAGAAGATGGTGAGACGAGTATGACGCATATCTAAGATCTTGGCCTGTAAGAAGACATCGCGAGGAAGGAGGGAAGCGAGGCCTTTGCCCTAAAGTGGAAGAATCACGAGTGATACTCGTACATTAATAAATACCTAACTATTTCAAATAAACTATAGATCAAACAAGAGTTCAGTACGGCTAGCACAGGCTGACTAACGTAAGTAATGATAGGGAGTCGCTATAGCGAGACGATAGTAAATGTCATATATTAACCAATCAAATTACAAAGATTTCAAGCAACTCCGATATGATTGGCCAATATAACATTTGCGGCCATCTCGCTAGCGTCTTGGTAACATTAGTCAGCCTGTGCTAGCCGTCCAGCCCCCGATTCCCTCTGAAAGTCACTCGGTGACTAACGTTTGACAAGTAAAATTACTATTCTTTAACTAAAAGTCACTCAGTGACTAACGTTTGACAAGTAAAATGAATATTCCCTAACTAAAAGTCACTCGGTGACTAACGTTTGACAAGTAAAATTACTATTCTTTAAATGATAGTCACTCGGTGACTAACGATTGACAAGTAAAATTACTATCAATTGCCCAAAATTATCATTAAGAAATGTCAATTGATGGTCATTTCACTTGTTAAACGTTAGTCACTGTGTGACTTTCAAGATATAGATCACCGAGTGCAGGCCCAACCGACCAAAAATCTTATTTACCGTTTCATTTTGGAATTTATATCATGCGATGTTCATATCCAAATACTTTATATATATTGCTCTTTAGAACAGCCTCTTCGTCGCTGTAGCTCAACGTATCATTTATTTTCTTCTTTTCGCTAGGTTGGTTTCGTCTTTCAACGAATCTTCTGTCGCCGTGTCTTAATGCATCGTGGAGTTTAAATTTCAACTCTTTTTCTTCGTCACTGTAGCTTGAATCTACAAAGATACCCTTCTTTTTGGTTATTTCAGTATTTTTATTAAATCTATGAGCTTTATTCTGTGGATCGTGTTTTTCGTCATTTAATCTGCTTTGTTTTATGCTAGAATAAGTGGTAGATTTACGTTTAACGTTTTTGTAACCCACAGTTTTGTATGCTGCGTTTTCATCCAATGTTTTCTTCTGTGATAAATGCCTATTTCTTTGTAGTTTTTCAAAATGATAACCATTCAATCTATCACTAGTTTTATGTTTTTTTCTTTGTGTATCAGCTCGTTTCTGGTCAAGTTTATGCCTATTTCTTTGATAATTCTCATATAACTCACGATGTTTGCTTTTCAAATGCTTCTTAGTATTGTGTTCAATTTTTGTTTTTAAATCATCTTCCTTGTTTTTATATTTGTCAATATCAAAACCTCTGTCTATTAGAAAAAATAAAATGATTAAACTAAAAACACACTAAGTAGTTATCTATCATAATATCTGTACTTAAATAACTTTTGTTAATTATAGCATTCATTTAGAAATGTGGGAAATTGTTGTTTTTATATCATATTCATCATCATCATTTACATCAGCAGCAGCTTTTATGTGTCCACTGCTGGACATAGGCCTCCCTCCTAGAATGCCATGACGAATGGTCTTGACCCGCCTCCATCCATCATGTCTTTAGTTCATCGAGTGCAGGGCCTTCTTCTACCGCGTCGTTCGATTTGTGGCATCATATCTTAATGTACCTATGTAATTAAAATTAGGTAGGATATGTTCTCTAGGTTATCTAACGTATATAATAATATATCACTACGTATATATTGGTTATCTGACGTAGTACTATAGTATAGTATTACTTACCAGTTTCTATATACAGTCTTTTATTTTTAGATTTATTTCTGCTTCTAAACGCTCTACGACCGTTTGTATTATTCATATTGGTTTTTATTTTGAGATTCCTTCCATTGTTCTTGATTTTATCATATTTGTCTTTAACTAGTAAAGCTTTGCGCAGTCCTTTAACTTTTTCTGTAATAACTGTTAGTTCGTTTGTGACCGCTTTCTGTATGTCATTGATTCTTGAACTTCCTTGGTGATTATTTAAAATAGGGTTGGTTCTGGGTTTGAAGTTTCTACCTAATACAACCACTTCAATTTGACGGACCACTGAGGCAAGATATTCGGTGTTTTGGAGCCGGAAGTATGGCATCATGAAAGCTTTGATCAGCATCTGCGCCAGCTGTAAAGAAAGTACTTGCTTAGGAGTGTTATTTAAACGTCAATCTGGGTTGGGTACTGCTACTTCGTATATATACGGGGTAACTCGATGTGTTCCCGGTGGGGGTGCATCATTGCATTTAATTAAGCCCCCAATGTGTGGCTGAAATTTAACAGTTTTTGAGATATTCGCAACTTAGTGATTTTTTAAAATATACCCATTTTTCGTATTTATGATAAAATAAAATAAAAGTTGCCAAATTACCGTCATTTTTATTTGTAGGAGAACCAGTAACGAAGCTTAATAAATAATTAAGGTGGATCGTCTCGCATTTGGTGCGAAATTCAAATTCTATTGTGTTTTTTGCTCGTCACAGCTCATCAACATTTTTTGAGATAGTGAAAACAGGTTTTGCGAAAACTGGGAGACCCATCATACATGTTTTAATTGATAACATCTCATAAATATCATTAGTTACGCTACGGATATCTCTGAACCAAAAAAATACTGTAAAAATCATTGAACAATATTTGTAGTTAAACTAATTATCATTATGAGATACTATCAACTAAAACATGTGTGTAATGTCTACTAGTTTTTGCAAAATCAGTTTTTGGCTATCACAAGTGTTGATGAGCTATGATTTTTATTATTATTATTAAGGTACCCAGAGGTATCTATAGTAGCCCCGTTGTTCCCTAGGGGGTAAGAGACCCAGAAGTATATAAAACAGTAAAGGTACCCCTTTGGGGGTAATGCACCCAGATGTATCTATACCCAAACGGTCTTGTTGCCCACTTGGGGGTAATGCACCCAGAGATATCTATAGTAGCCCCGTTGTTCCCTTGGGGGTAAGAAACCTAGAGGTAATCTATAACGATTTGTTGCTGACCGTTTCTGGTGATATGTTATTCTCTGGATACCCGTACAGGTCCTCCAGAGACGCTTTAATCTCTTGATTCTCTGCTGGTAGGTACAAGCTGCGGAGCAAGTCGAGTATGCTTTGAACGTCCTCAGCGATCAAATTACGCTTCAAAGAAATGAGCGTCAATGCGGCTTTTCCTGGGAACGTAATCAGACATTTTTAACCGACTTCAAAATTGTTCCATGTAACATTGTTAATAATAAAACTTAAACATAAATTGTTAGGGCCTTATTCATAATAATTTTTTAACCCATTTTTAACTAAAATAGGTTTAAAAAATGATTATGAATAAAGGGGTTAGTATTTATTATTATTACTATCTACCTTATATGTTTATGTTTGTGACCTCGTAACTTCGTCATTTATAAACCAATTTGGAAAATTATATGTTTATTTGATAGATTGGTCCCGTTTTTTAACCGACTTCACAAAAAGGAGGAGGTTCTCAATTCGGTTGTTTTTTTTTTTTTTGTATGTTTGTTACCTCATATCTCCGGCGTTTATGAACCGATTTAGAAAATTCTTTTTTTATTTGAATATACTTCCAGATTGGTCCAGAATTTAGTTCTGATGATGGGATCCACGAGGAATTGAGAGAACTCCTCAAATATTGTAGGCATACATATGGCGATTTTGATATTTTCAGCAAGACACCAAGCATTTGCATTCAGAAAGTATCATAATCCTTTCACTACTATGGTTCTTTCATAAATTTTTTTTCATCCAAAATTATTTAGTCGAATACAATGGCGGAAGTCGGTTTTTTAAATGAAAAGTTATTTAAAAACCCAGTTCTGATTATGGAATCTATGAAGAATTGTGGGAACTCCTCAAATATTATAGGCATACAAATAGTGATTTTGGTATTTTCAGCAACCTTTAGCAAATAAAAATATGCAGATTGCCGAATTCAATGGCGGAAGTTGTTTTTTTTAATGAAAAGTTATAATAATATGTGTTCCAAGATACTATGTTACGACATAATGTAATTAAATCTATCGCGTGTCACTCATTATACTTACTAGTTGACAACCAAGCTTTGCTTGGGAACTAGGAACAACCCCAAACACCTAAAAACCTTTACAAAACCGCGTCTTCCCTACTGCTCAACTAAATTGCTCAACAGCATCAAGTTGAGCACTGGGTAATATCAACGGCTCAACGGGTAATTGCTCAACTATGAATAGTTGAGCAGCTCTCTGATCAACTCAAAACTGCACAACTATATATATTTTATGTAGATTGATAGAAATAAAAACTCCAAGTCTCATAATTAGTACTCCATATCATCATTCATCATCAGAGGGCGTACCATGAGCTCTTATAGCGATTCAGTTCAAAAACTGTTCAGTACAAAATATCGGTACGTCGTTGACATCCGTCATCATTGAATAACTTTAATCGCAGAAGTCTATAGACCTTCTGCTACTGTCCTTTAAATATAGCTGCGGACATCACGGAACTGATATTTTGTACTGAATAGTTTTTAAACTGAATCGCTATAAGAGCTCATGGTACGGCCTCTGATCATACTATTGTTATATCATAAAAAACACTTTCAGACTGTCGCTATGACTTAATGGGAAGTGAAGTGTTATGGTGAATCTGTGATGTAGAGTGCTCACCCTGCATGACTTCCGGCTCGTAGGAGTTCATCATGGTGACAAACTTTCGAATGGTCGACCTCAACTCCTCACCCAATTCGTTTAACGCCCCATCTTTGTCCATACTGGAGAAACAACACATTCATTAACATCCTTTAAGAGGAGGTTACCAGTGGAGCTGTTACGCCCATTTGTACGCGAACGAAGTTCTATTTCGGCTATTATTTCATTGAACTCCATGAAAGTTTGTAAACATGATCAGAGGCCCAATACTCTAAATTACTTTAAAACTACACTGAAAGTTAACCGAATCGAGACTGAATTGTTAATTGACAGAAAGTTGGTATTCTGCTCCCTCAATAAATAACAATTTAGTCTACTTTCAATTCACGGTGACTACCATTAGAGTAGGATAGTTATATATATAATTAGAAAGAGTAAAGAGAGACTCTATCTACTTAAGCTAAAATTATCGAAAAAAAATTGAATCATTCAAGTTTCAGTCACATTTCGATATAATCACATTATAGTATTGTATTTTGAGTTAAAGAATACCATTTCTGACATTTAAGACATCGACGCAAGATCTAAACATGTTCCGAACTCTATTTTAACTAATTTTTAATTAGAGAATTGGGCCTCTGTACTTACACTAATATCTAGACACGTGGTCTTCGAGCAACACGGACTTCCTGTCGCGTTCCGTGTTGCTCGAAGCACGGGGTTCATCAGTATTTTAAAAATATTTTTTTTAAATACTAGGTACTTATACAATACTTATAATACTTAGGTAACCATATAATTTTAGCTATAAGCCAAAAGGCACATTCATACAAAATTTAATGTGTTTTGGAGTTCTGAGAATGAATAATTGCTTTTTTTTCGCTTAATAAAAGATATAGCTATAGATATAGAGCTCGTGGTGTGTGCGGCCTAAGAATAGACCCTTCAGCCTCTTCTCATGTATGTAGTAAAAGCCAACTAAGGGATTATACCACGGGATGGGCATCCAACACCAATTCTGCAATCAACAATGCGCCTGCCAAGCGTGGTGTTTATTAACCGACTTCCCAAAAAAGGAGGATGTTCTCAATTCGGTTGTTTTTTTTTTTAATGTTTGTTACCTCATATCTCCGGCGTTTATGAACCGATTTGGAAAATACTTTTTTTTTTTTTGAATAGATATACTTCCAGATTGGTCCCATTTTTTTCAGAATCCGGTTCTGATGATGGAATCCATGAGGAATTGAGGGAACTCCTCAAATATTGTAGACATACATATGGCGATTTTGATATTTTCAGCAACAAACCAAGCATTTGCATTCAAAAAGTATCATAATCCTTTCACCACTATGGTTTTTTTATCATTTTTTTTCATCCAAATATTTAGTCGAATACTATGGCGGAAGTCGGTTTTTTAAATGAAAAGTTATTATTTTTTATAGCAAGCATATAAGCTTACGGGCCAGCTGTTGTAAAGAAGTTACTGTAGCCTATATAGACGCCTGCAACACCAGAGACATCACACGTGCGCTGTCGACCCTGAGACATAGAGATGAAAAGTCTCAAGTGCCTGTAATTTCACCGGCACCAAAACCCTTTAAACCGAAACTGCTTGGATGCAGAAATAGGATTATGATTATGGCAAACCTCCCCATAGCATTCTATATGGACGAACCCTCTTCCAGCAGTGGACGCCCAAAAGCTGTTGAAGATGAAGAAGATATATAGATACCTAGTGGCAACTAATGTAAACCTAGGGACCCATTTAGTTCACGTCTTCTTCACCATATAGTTTCTAGATTCACCTTAAGTGGATCGTCTCCCATGTGGCACGAAATTCAAATTTTATTGTGTTTTTGCTCGTCACAGCTTATCAACATTTCTTGAGATAGCATAAACAGAAACAGAAGTATACAAAACAGTACCGTTGCCCCCTTGGGGGTAATAAACCCAGATGTATCTTTACCTAACAGTCTTGTTGCCTTCTTGGGGGTAAGTGCCCAGAGGTATCTATAGTGGTCCCGTTGTTCCCTTGGGGGTAAGAAGGCTCATAAACATTTCTTGAGATAGCAAAAACAGGGTTTGCGAAAACTAGGAGACACACACAGTCATTATTTTAATTGACCGTAGTATCTCATTAGTTTAGCTAAGGATATAATAACCCTGAACTAAAATAGATTTTTACAAACACTGTAAAAATCATTCGTAGCTAAACTAATAATCTTCATGAGATACTAACAACTAAAACATGTGTATATTATTATGGTCTCTTAGTTTTCGCAAAATTGGTCTTCGTTATCATATAAGAAGTGTTAATGAGCTCTGATGAGCTAAAAAATACGAATAAATTTGAATTTCGCGCCACATGTGAGACGATCCACCTTAATGGTATTTAATTTACTCACTTTATGGCGCATTTGGTTAAATGAAAGAACAGCTGGCCTGCATCGTGTGCGTCCTTCGCCGCCAAGAGCTCGAGCAGTTTCATGAAGAAGATGGAGAAATAGGCCATTTTGACAGGCTTCGTTGTTGTATATGGAGAAACAGGCTTCGTTGTTGTAGCTGGGTTGAAATAATTTAAAACTAAGGCTGCGTTTCCACCAGATATGAGCGAAGATGCTTAGCGAGGGATGTGTTTGTTAAGAACCAATAGAATCACTTCATTTACCTAGTCTCGCTCAGCTCAGCTCTGGTAGAAACGGCTTAGCGAGCGACGTACAAATCAAGCAAGGGATGTGTGAGAGGAAGTGTGTTTTTTTTATTTTTATTTTTTATGCTACTTGGTTAGCAAACAAGCTTACGGCCCACCTGATGGAAAGCAGTTACCGTAGCCTATGAACGCCTGTAACACCAGAGGCATCACACGCGCGCTGCCATGCCGACCCTGAGACATAAAGATCAAAAGTCTCATGTGCCTGTAATTTCACCAGCACCCGTAGTACCCTTCAAATCGAAACACAGCAATGTGAACACTACTGCTTGGCGGCAGAAATAGTGGTAGTACTTCCCCGGACGAACTCTTTCACAAAAAGTTACTAACAAAAGTGTGTACGAGGAGTGTGTCGAGGAATGTGTTCGAGGGATGTGTGCGAGAGATGTGCGCGAGGGATGTGCGCAAAGGATGGACGCGAGCGAGAAATTACTAGCAGTCAGTGCTCCGCTCCCACCACACCTCACCCGCTCGCTCGCATCTGAAATCTGAAAAGAGCCCGCTACACATCCTCGCACCGCTCATCTATGCACCGTTTCACAGCATTGCTACGCATCTTCGCACCGCTCAGCTACCTAGCACATCTTTGGTGGAAACCGCAGCCTTATGACATAATAAAGCAAAGATGATGTTGGACATTACCACTGGACACTGATTTCATCAGGCTATGATGCTGGAGAGTGTCATGGCTGTCTTCAACACAAAGAGTGGAGCATGAGATACTACATATATAACATAACATAATATAATACCCAACAGTCACATACGTAGTCATGATCCCACACTAGGACTCCCTGTGTCGTGGTTATCAGGAACTATGAGTACCATGGTACCATAACATCAAGGATGTTTGATACTTCGTAACATAATCGAATGTATTATATTTGATGATAATATACATCGATCAAAACCTGACATTTTTTTTTAAATGATTTACTTTTCACACTACATTATCTAGCCCCAAGCTAAGCAGAGCTTGTGTTATGGGTACTAGATAACTAATATTCTTAATACAATACATTACATAGATAGATATTTTTATTATACATAGAATATACCCAGAACACCCTGAACAAATATCTGCAGATTGTACACAAATATTTGTTCCGAGGCGGGAATCGAACCCGCAACCTTCTGCGTCGCAGGCAAACCTTCGCCCACCGCACCACAGAGGTCGTCGTGTCATCATTGCTCATGATCACGACTCGTGGCGCAAACTGTGATTGTGTAATTAAAAGTACGTTCATATCTTCTACTGCACCATTGTGTTCTATGGTGGACTAGCTGGTGCCCGCGACTTCGTCTGCGCAGGATTAGTATTTAGAGTAGCTTATATTAGCGTGGCGTAGAAACGAATATAACCTACGTATATATATATATATATATATATATACTGTGGCGGGCTTTTTTGTAGAATTATTTCAGATAAACATTTCCTTCATACATTACATATGTGTAACTCTAGCGGTTATGGCAGCGCACGCCAGAATAGCTCGCAGATGGTAGATTTTTTCCTACTTACTTGACACTTATCAGCATATTATGGACAAACAATATCTTTATAAATTGTAGCCTATGTGTTATTCTGATGTATAAGCTATATTATTATAAAGTTTTAATAAAATCCATTCAGTAGTTTTTCCGTGAAAGAGTAACAAACATCCATCCATCCATCCATACTTACAAACTTTCGCGTTTATAACATTAGTAGGATAGGATTTGATACCCATAGTTATGCGTGCACCCAGTACCGCCACTAGCAGTTCTTACCTATTAACACAGTCTGTGTCTCCTGGTTCGCAATCCGTGTCTCCTGGTTCGCAGTCTGTGTCTCGTGCTTCACAGTCTGTTGCTTCAGGTTCTGGGCCACCATCATCCCAGTTTGCCCGGACCTCTCCGGCACCGCCAGTGGGGCAAGCAGTTTCTTAAAGATTTTCTTATGGCCTGGTATGGTTGCTGGTCTTATTTTTTTCTTCGCTGTAGTATATACAATAGAATAGATTAGGTTTAATTGCAACAACATTCAGAACAAAAAAAAATCAGATACAATAGAATACAGTATTTAAAAAATGTTGTTTGCAAAATGGCCCCAACTTAGCATAAACAGGTTGTAAACAACCTACGCTGGTCTTTCGTTAGAGCCATTTTGCAAACAATCATTATAAATTGGTAAAAAAAGTCACGGACGTAGAACCATACAATGAAAAACAGAAGAAATAAAACATAAATTCATTAAAGTTAGAATAAAAATAAATAGTAGTTTATGAAACTGTTGCATAATAAGGGTTCTTAAAACACGAGTGTGAGTTAAAAAAACGAGCCGGAGACGAGTTTTTTTATAGCATCACACGAGTGTTTTAAGACCAAATTATATGCAATTTCATACACTACTTTATCTAATCTCATGAAATAGGTAATATTTTATTTTAAAGCCTTGGTAACATTTATTGTAATACCTTAATTCATTGTAGTTTCGAGAATGTCCGGTGGTGTAAAATTTCTTCAGTATCGCTAATGTCGTTTTCAGTCAATTTTTAAAACAAAAGCTAATTTGACAATGAAATTTGCGTAAAATTACAGCATATATTTGCATTTATTTGTAAACGTTTAGCGCGAAAACCTTTGAATAAGGACAGAAGAACTCATTATTCTAAGGCGAAAACCCATACGCGCGAGCGTGTTGCGCCGCATCCACAGATTATGTATAGAAAAACTGCATTGCAACCTCCTTGGTCCAAGTGAAGTTGTATCGTAATGGAAAAAAAGTTATGATACAGTTGTCCATAGAAGAGCTGTATCTTAATGTAATTTTTTTAATTTATTTCGATGGCATGTGCATAAAGACTCAAAGAAGGTGTCATTTTAGTGTTGTTTTTAGTTTTTTAATCTTTATATTTCAGTATGAGAGTAGATAAAATACATAATAATAATATAAACAAATTATACACAGTAAACAGTAATAAGTAAAACAGATATTATTGAACGAGCGAAGCGAGTTCTCTGAGTCAAGTTGGAAGAATCGGCGTTTGTATGTATGTGTGTATGTATGTATGTATGTTTGTCCGATGAAAACTTCCAAACCGTTAATCCGATCTTCATGAAATTTGGTATGAGGGTAGATAGTATTGGTACAATTTGTAGGTAAGGTTATGAGCTATATCGGTCAGGGGGTTGCTAAGATATTGGGGTCCAAGAGGGGGTAAAAAAAATAAAAGTGAGACAGTCAGATCAAGTGGGGTGTCTAATGAAAGCGCTTTGGTTGGACATTTCAAAACTGTTATTAATAAGTATTTAGCTTTAGTAGTTTTTGAGATATTAGGGAAAATAAAAAACGTAAAAATCAAAAATTATAGGGTACTTCCAGCAATCCCACAATGCTGAAATTTGGTATGCTTGTGGCTTTTGTGTCACAACTACAGGGAAAAGTCTGAAACTGAAGAATTTAGAAACTTGTACTCCATAAAACAGAGACCAATATAACATCCATTGTTGACCTCCCATATCTAGGAATTTGAATGACGCTGGAGTTCTATGTTTCACGTCAAAAGAACGTTATCACTTAATTCGTCAGGTACTTGATATAGGTACTAACAGGTATGTAGTATTACGCCACGTTGCTTAGCCCTATTCAAAGGTTATTTCGATGATGTGTAGGAAATTAGAGTTCTTACTGATAGATCCTGTACTGTACTGGTAGACCTCGAGGTGAAAATTTTCAAAAATAATAATAGAATAACTTTTCATTTAAAAAACTGACTTCCGCCATTGTATTCGACAAAATATTTGGATGAAAAAAAAATTATGAAAGAACCATAGTGGTGAAAGGATTATTCTACTTTTTGAATGCAAATGCTTGGTTTGTTGCTGAAAATATCAAAATCGCCATATGTATGCCTACAATATTTGAGGAGTTCCCTCAATTCCTCATGGATTCCATCATCAGAACTGGACTCTGAAAAAAATGGGACCAATCTGGAAACATATCTATTCAAATAAAAAAAGAATTTTCCAAATCGGTTCATAAACGCCGGAGATATGCGGTAAAAAACATTAATAAAAAAAAATAAAAAAAACTACCGAATTGAGTACCTCCTCCTTTTTTGGGAAGTCGGTTAAAAATGGATATTACTTGGTTAAGTAGTCGGGCTGATAAAGGTGTTATCGCGAGGTCTCAGTTCGGGGCGAACCACTAGTTATAATAAGTAGATAAAAATATGTAATTATTATTTAGTTATACAGCGTGTATAACTATATAATAATAAAACTAAATAATAATGACAGCTCCCGAATACTGAAGGTACCGGTAAAGCTACCTATATCATAGCCATATAAAATAGCTTTCGCCTGAGAGGTGATTCATACCGGAGAAAACATTTTTTTCGTTTCGTATCGTATTTGTCAGCCAGCAATGTACGCATTTATTCCGGCTACGCGGGTTCAAACGGGTACCCAGTCAGGTGATCGACCCGTAGCGCCAATAATATCTTATGTGGTTTTCATTGCTTTTTTGACGTATTTATTTATGATGGAAATTAGGTTTTTGTGTTCCTTTATGGATATTTATATAGAAAACACGAAAAAAGCGGCCCAAAAGTGAGCATTTTTTCGTATTTTTTCAACTTCAATATTTTCAGAATAATGGTCTGAATGCACTGTTTCAGTTTTCGGGAGTAGTCTGTTTACGCCTTGTATATTTTTTCGTCTAATTTATATTGTAGAATGGATTTCCGCAAAGTCACGCTCGAATCAATTAGTTGTATACAGAAATAGTTATATACTTTAAGTAGGTACTATATCCAAGGGGGTGGGTAACAAAATGTAAAAAAAAAGTTAATTGATTCAAGCGTGACTTTGCGAAAATCCATTCTACAATATAAAATAGACAAACAAATATAATACTGTAACAATTCCGCTCCTCTCCAACGAAAACTGAAAGAATTCAACACGTGTTTCGGCTCTCAACGAAGCATCCTCAGGAAACAGTAGGCTCACTGCGTGCTAGAACAACAAAGACACACTACTGCAAAAACTCCGCAGCCATGTTGCCTCGCCGAACAGAAAGTGAATCCACCTTTTTTCTGAAGGACTAAATGCAGTTGGCCTCAGATGGCCGATGCTGCGTTACCGGACTTTGTCGTGAATCCACCTGTACGCCAACCCCAAATACGCTGTACACCCCCCTTATATAGGCCCGCCGTTATCACTCAGACTGGCCCCACCCCCTGACTCACCACTACTTGTCGCAAAATTCTTGTAAATTAATTGTGTCTAATTCTTTCAGAGTTTTCGTTGGAGGGAAACGGAATTGTTACTATATATTTGTTCGTCAATTTTATATTTAAAAAAATTGTGTAAAGGTCTGCCACACACTCGTTGAGTGGCATGGGCAGTAGCAAGAAAAAAGAGGAAGATAATGTGGCCACGTTACTTGTCATGCGGCATGTTATGCACCTCGCCATGTCCACTGCTCTTTGTTTTGTCGGTTTTTTGGGCACGAGACAAAGCACCAACAAGCGTATAACAAGCGTAGCGTGTGCTGTCTTGCATGTTTTTGCTGATGTTTATTTAATTTTGACTACCTTCCTAAGATTTTTAAGTTCTCATTTACTATGTATCAGCAACTCCTTGCTCCGAGGCACCACACAGGCGCTTCTCACCTAGTGGTAAGACGGACCATTTTTGTAAGCCAAGCCGTGTTTGTTGCCTGATTCTTCTAGGCTTGGTCGCGTTGGAACAGGAGTAATTTTAGTTTATAAAACGATTCAACATGATTTCAATTAATAATATTCTTTTTGACTTTGCCTTTGACTTTGACCAAAGGCAAAGGCAAGTCACCTTGTGCCTTCGAGCACCACGGAAGGGAGTAGCCATTCGCAGCGTTCCCCTCTGTCAAACTACAAGCGAAAGTAGGCATATGCATTTAATAAAACTAGTTGTTATTCTGTGCAAAGTTTGTTAGTGTGAGTGTCATCATTACAGTGTTGTATTTGGATGTGTATATGTGGAATTGCGCTTGTGTGCACATTTCCCCCGCAAAAAATGCCAGAACTATTTGAATGATAATATATCGCTAAGGCTACTCCCTTCCGGCCCGCGCGGAAGTCCGTGTTGCTCGAAGCCTTGTGCGTAACTTTGAAATTTATTGCGCGAGTATAGCAGTGTGTGGGCGGAGAGGGCAACATCGCGACAGCACGAGGAGCAGAGCGATGATCAGCCCGAGGAGCATAGTGTGGCAGGACTATGAGCCGTGGAATTGCTCGGAATATACTCGCTTAGAATTCATTCACCTGACCCTCGTCCCCTACGCTGCGGGGCCAGGTCATAGGTACCGTTATAGGTACCGAGGGGTAGGGGGGTACCTTTTCTAATTCTGTGCGTTGTGGTGCTCTCTTCTGTCGTCGTCGTCTTCATATTTTCATATTGAAGTTTAATATCCTCTTTGAAGTTCTTCGGCAGTAACTGATCACGGTAATCATAGTTAACATCGCGGTCTTGCTGTGTCATCAACATTAAGAATTTCCATGGTATGGTTTCTTTTGTGACTGCTTCTGCAATGGGAATTTATCATTATCATTTTATCAAATATTTATTAACTTGGTGACCGAGCTCGGTTCGGAAAACTCGGAAAAACGCGTTTTCCCAGAGAAGAAACCTATAGCTAGAACGATTTTTCGATTTGCACGACTATTTCACCAAAAAGAAAAATGTCCAAAACCAATGTTCAAAAAACCCATAACAAATTTAAGCGATATCGTTAGAGCCGTTTTCGAGATCTCAAAACTTAAACACCAAAAAATTTGTGATACCAAAAAAAAATAAGGGCAGTTGCAGGCAATGGTACGTATGTTAATTTCTCAGTCGGATGTTTTTATTACTTAACTACACAAAGTTTGTCTTTATGTCAAAAATCACATAAAGAAGGTAGGCGACTATTGATCCAGGTCAAAAAAAAATAACCAGGTCCCCTTTATGGAAGCATTTAGTATTGTTTTAAATAATATTTTTTTGCCGATTTTTCCATAGACCTTGTACATTTTTAGAAGTAGGGAATCAAAAGTTACATCTAATTCAATTTATAGCAAAAACTTGATAAATACTATATAAAGAAGAGTAACATATATAAACAACTTGTTTTACTTTTGACCATATGATAGCTAATTAAATATATTCTTGAAAGGGCATAGCTTTGTACAATTTAACCTAAAACAAAATTAACCTAATAAAAAACCATTAACAAATTGAATAGAAACGTTTGAGGGAACGTTGATAGAAGATATAAATAAATAAATAAATGCTGGACATTTCACACAACATTATCTAGCCCCAAGCTAAGCAGAGCTTGTGTTATGGGTACTAGATAACGGATATACTTAATACAATACATTACATAGATAAATATATTTTTTATACATAGAAAATACCCAGAACACCCGGAACAATTATCTGCAGATCGTACAAATATGTTTAATGTCAGTCGATGTTTCATACGTATATCGTATTCCAACCGAAGTTTGCGAAGTTTTTTATGTAAATAACCTCTATTAATTATTTTCTCCCAACTTCTACACACTTCATTCAATTTGCTTTTTCATATACAGGCTGTTTTTATTAAATGGGACAGTATGGGGATATCCGAATCCATAAGAGATACGGGAAAACTGTCTTTGGAATCATTTGCTCATTTTGTATGAAAACGATTTTGGCATAGTTATTTTTTTGGTCAAGCGTGAGATCTCCATACAAATGAGTAGTTTTGATCAAAAATTTTTTTTATGCGTTTCGACTCAGTTTCATGTAAGGATTGTTTCATTGTGTCGGAAGAAAACAATCTGAGCAGCAGAAGTTAGTCAAATTTAGTAAAATGTTTTCTCATACAAATTGTAAGTAATCTGGTACCTACGTTAATAAAACTATCGCAATAAATTTTCAAAATGGCTCCCTCTTGCTGTTTCCAGGTACGGATACGTTTCAGAATATCTCTTGTGGCCTTAGACAAAGATTTTCTTATTAAAGTTTGACTAACTTCTACAGCTCTGATTTTTCTCATTTCACGAGACCATCAGAGCAGTAGAACAACATTCACCACACATCTTTGTCTAATGCCACTAGAGATGTTCTGAAACGTACCCGTACCTGGAAACAGCAAGAGGGAGGCCATTTTGAAAATTTATTGCGATAGTTTTATTAACGTAGGTACCAGATTACTTACAATTTGTATGAGAAAACATTTTATTAAATTTGACTAACTTCTGCTGCTCAGATTTTTTTCTTCCGATACAATGAAACTATGCTTACATAAAACTGAGTCGAAACGCATAATTTTTTTTTTTGATCAAAACTACTCTTTTGTTTGGAGAACTCGCGCTTTACCAAAAAAATAACTATGCCAAAATCGTTTTCATACAAAATGAGCAAATGTTTCCAAAGACAGTTTTCCTGTATCTCTTATGGATTCGGATATCCCCATACTGTCCCATTTAAAAAAAAACAACCTGTATACCAATGACCAAAAGTATCACTACTGAAGATAACGTGAAATTGACAAAAATGGTGGGTTAGAAAATGTATAGACCGTTGCCATCCTTCTTTATGGACACACTACTAGAAATAGTAACTATCGTACGCACTCATTCATAGACAGTCATTCGCCCGGCCGTCGGCAGCGCGTCTCATCTCATAGTCGCTCGCACTGCACATATTGGATTGTAATAAAAAACAAGTCCCTAGCAACCAAGGATTTTTTATACTTCGTACCTAGAAGGTGCAGTATATTACTAAAAACGAGCCGAGCGAGAGGCGTTGGAAAGTAGCTTTGTCACTGTTTACACAAAATAATAGGAGATAATTGCACAAACTATTTAGGTACAGAAAACCTGCTCCGGTCGACCATTTGAACTACCTACGCTCGAATGAATTAATGTTTTTGGTGGATAAATAAAACACCTATTATTACCTATTATTTACCTGCCTGGAAAAAGTATGAAAAGATGGTTAATTTTACTTGTCTTCGAATGTAAGAAAAAAACTGTTTTTAGAGCTGTTTCTCAGAATTGTTAGTTGAGTTAAGAAAACCGTGTCGTTTCGTTTTACAAAAAAGCTGAAACGACCCATTTTTATAGTATCAAATGAGTGTTGCCGTCAAAAGTCATGGAATAACACAAACTTGTAATTCTTGCAACCCTTCTTGGACCTTCATGTGACTAGCATACCTGTATGAATCTCTTATAATTCTTGGAACCCTTCCTGGATCTTCATGTGACTAGCGTACCTGTATGAATCTCTTGTAACTCTTGGAACCATTCTTAATGCCCATGTGACTGGCGTACCTGTATGAATCTCTTGTAATTCTTGGAACTTCATGTGACTAGCAAATCTGTATGAATCTCTTGTAATTCTTGGAACCATTTTTAGATCCATGTGACTGGCGTACCTGTATGAATCTCTTGTAATTCTTGGAACCCTTCTTGGACCTTCATGTGACTAGCATACCTGTATGAATCTCTTGTAATTCTTGGAACCATTTTTAGACCCATGTAACTGGCGTACCTGTATGAATCTCTTGTAATTCTTGGAACCCTTCTTGGCCCTTCATGTGACTAGCATACCTGTATGAATCTCTTGTAATTCTTGGAACCATTCTCAGACCCATGTGACTGGCGTACCTGTATGAATCTCTTATAATTCTTGGAACCCTTCCTGGATCTTCATGTGACTAGCGTACCTGTATGAATCTCTTGTAACTCTTGGAACCATTCTTAATGCCCATGTGACTGGCGTACCTGTATGAATCTCTTGTAATTCTTGGAACTCTTCTTGGACCTTCATGTGACTAGCATACCTGTATGAATCACTTGTAATTCTTGGAACCATTTTTAGACCCATGTGACTGGCGTACCTGTATGAATCTCTTGTAATTCTTGGAACCCTTCTTGGACCTTCATGTGACTAGCATACCTGTATGAATCTCTTGTAATTCTTGGAACCATTTTTAGACCCATATAACTGGCGTACCTGTATGAATCTCTTGTAATTCTTGGAACCCTTCTTGGCCCTTCATGTGTCTAGCATACCTGTATGACTCTCTTGTAACTCTTGGAACCATTCTTAATGCCCATGTGACTGGCGTACCTGTATGAATCTCTTGTAATTCTTGGAACCCTTCATGGACCTTCATGTGACTAGCATATCTGTATGAATCTCTTGTAATTCTTGGAACCATTCTTAGACCCATGTGACTGGCGTACCTGCATCCGTATATTCTTCTTGGTACGTTTCATAATAGTATATGACTGGCGTAGTAGCTGTTTGAATATCTGTGAATTCTTCGTTTATGTGTGGCGCAATTGTATGACCCTCGGCTGAAGAAAACCAGTTTTTGACCACCAATTTTTCTTCCGTAACTTTACTTTGTGAGTGTACTTCAACCCCTGTGAATGACTGTAAAATATAAAGTATGTTCTCTGAACTTGCTTAGGTGTAGCTTCCAGCTTTTGCTTTAGCTTATTTTTGGACTAAGAGTGTTTGGCATCATTGTCTGTCGCAGACACCAGTAACATCCAGATAATGTGTAAAGTACGAAAGAAATATGCTCTCAAAACCGAAGTACATAAAGTAAAAAGGTAAAGCTGATCTTAGCACATACATTCCTCTCATATCCACAATGTGTCACAGCGAAGGCGCCTTCAGACGAGCGCTTTATCTCACTATTGAGATAATAATCACAAAGTATTTGGCCTTTGAGAGTTAAGGGGTGGACGGGTTGGTAACGGAGAACAAACACGATATACGAAGTGAGTGGCAACGACCATCCGCGGAGGCAGTGGGGCGGTGGTCCATCGAAAATGTCTCCGTCTACCGTTAGTAACCAGACTTCCGAAAATATTAAAACATTGGATTCAGACCTGTATCTGTATTTCAAAGTCCTGACCGACTCACTTACTGAATGATATACCAACGCAAAGGCTAAGCCGCTGGCCCAAGAGACATGAAATTTGGAGGGTGTGTTTCTGTTAGGATGTAGAGGTGCAGGAAGGAATTTAGAAAGTTCGCTCATTCTAAGAGGATGAAAAGAGTTTTTTTTTTCGGAAAAAAGACAAGGGTTAAGCTTCCTATGTAAAAAAATACACTTTAGGTTTTGGCCTGTTTTTAGTTTATTTCGACGCAGTAAAAGTTAATTTCAAGGTGAAGTTGTTGAGATTAAAATATTTTCAGGACCAAATATGGAAAAAAATGGAAAATGTTCAAAATGGGACCCGAAATTAAGGATGTCGTTTCAAAGGTTGTTTATTTTATTTTATTTTATTTTAGAATCTTAAGTTTACCCGTTTGGTTGTTGACATTTATATATTTTCAGGAGGACCCCTTAATTTAAAAACTTCTATTATATAAAAGAAACAAGTCCTGACTGACTGGACTTGTTTCTTTTATATAATAGAAGTTTTTTGACTAGACTAGTTGACTTAGAGAACACACACAGCCTAAGCCGCTGGTCTTAGAACCTTGAATGTTGAGGGTATCCTCGTGCGTAGGTAAGTGCTTAAGCCTGTACCTGTTGAGTATAGTAATGTAGTATATAAAAAAAAACCAGCCAAGTGCGAGTCGGACTCACGCACGAAGGGTTCCGTACGCGAACGAAGTATTCTTCTTTTTTGGCTATTATTTCATCAAATTCCATGAAATTTTGTACACATTATCAGAACACTAATATCTAGACCTGTGGTGCATCAGTTTTTTTTTAATTTATTTTATTTTTTATTTGGTAATCACATTATTTTATAAGAATCTAACGCAACACAGGTCTATATGTCACAGGTGTATTGAACTGATCTGATCTTGTGTACACAGTTATACCGGGCGGAAAAAGACTACTCCCGAAAACTAAAACAGTGTATTCAGAGAAAAATTCTGAATATATTTAAGCAGAAAAAACACGAAAAAAAATGCTCACTTTTGGTCCGCTTTTTTCGTGTTTTCTTTATAAATATCCAAAAAATATCGTTAAAAAAACACAAAAAACTATTTTCCATCATTAAAAACACGTTAATAAATAAAAACGTCAAAAAAAAGCAATGAAAACCACATGAGAAATATTGGTCCTACGGGTTGATCAGCTGACCGGGAGCGTTGAACTCGCGCGGCCGGAATAAATGCGTACATTGCTGGCTGACAAATAAGATACGAAACGAAAAAAAAGGTTTTCTCCGGTATGAATCACCTCTCAGTATTCGGGAGCTGTCTTTTTACACCCCGTATAGAGCTTGAAGAAATAAAAGCCAAAAAGCAAACCTCGTTCGCGTGCAAAACCTAACATAAAATTTTTGGCATTAGGAAAAAGATAAAGTTTTTTTTAATGTCGACTGACATGGAAATATGTAAAATTATGCAAAAATGTATAAGAATTCCAACAAGGAGTTTCAGATTATGAAGATAAAGTTAAATATGCTGAATGATCGAACCTCTTTGGCAGCGATTTTGCTCAATACGTTTGTTTCACTTTAATACTAAAGAGAAAATGAAACAAAAGATTTAGTTCTAATTTTCACTACGTGCACGTGGCGCTATTTGCAAATTCGCGCCATTTTCTTAATTAGAAACGTCAACGATTGTTGTTACTTTCCAGAATTGAGTGACTGATTTTTTATAAAGATAAAAACGTTGTATGACACACGTGCGGATTGGTATTTACAAACTCGTGACTATGGTAAGCCCTCAACTTTCCTCTCGGGCTTACATTCGCCTACTCGTTTGTAAAAACCAACTTACCGCACTAGTATCATAAATAACTATACTTTTTTTGAGGGCCCCGGTTTATCTTTTTGAAACAACATGTCCTCCTCAAGGTGACTTCCTGTTAAATAAATGTTTGTGCAAAAACTTACCACTGTCGATATAATTAATGTCCTTGAATATTTACCGGGGTAGGCGTGGTTGAAGTGGTCAGTTCCTTGGTTGAAATGGGCAGTTCATTGATTGGAATGACCATTTCGTTAGTTGGAATGGGCATTTCAGTGGTTAATCTGGTTGAACTGGTCACAGCAATGGCTGTGTGATCTCTAAAGGAAATAATAAATTTAGTTTACCATCACAAGTAGCAGTGGAGAAACGGAGTACGCAAGATGATAATGATTCACGAAGACGTCAAAAATAATTAAGTATAACTTTTGAAACTATCATGGTTATTAACATAATTATCACTAGAAACGGGATATTTACCATGATTTTTGAGCTTTATTGATTCCCGATATTTCGGCACAGTTTCATGCGCCATGATCACGGGTAAACTGAAGTCTTTGCGAGTAGATTTATTATTATTGGTAGCCGTAAAGATCAATCCTCTTTCTCACTCTTTTATTACGAACACTATACCATCAGTTTCATTGTCACACTTAACTCCATCTCGACACACCGCACACTAATAACCAAGAACAACAAATCTTCTCGCAAAGACCGTGATCATGGCACATGAAACCGTGCCGAAATATCGGGAATTAATAAAGCTCAAAAATCATGATAAATATCCCGTTTCTAGTGATAATTAATTTTAACCAATGTTTATCTTACTTTAATAATAAAGGTAGTTTCTTGTATTACAAAAACGTACCCTTCATCAAAGATTTAAATCTTTGCCCTGCATGCGTTACGGCAGGGTAAACCTTCAACCTCCTATGCAGGACTTATTTAAAGTGAAGCAGTCGAACATCAATGTACATACATGTCATCAATTTAAAAAAGCTAATCATATTTATTATATTGTCACGGGTATTTATAGCGTGTTTTTTTGTGCTACTTGGCAAGCAGACAAGCTTACGGCCCACCAGATGGAAAGCAGTTACCGTAGCCTATGAACGCCTTTAACACCAGAGGCATCACACGCGCGCTGCCGACCCTGAGACATAAAGATGAAAAATGCCTGTAATTTCACCGGCACCCGTACCCTTCAAACCGAAACACAGCAATGCGAACACTACTGCTTGGCGGCAGAAATAGGTACGGTGGTAGTACTTCCCCGGACGAACTCTTTCATAAGAAGTTCTACTACTAACAAAACCTTATTACCTTATTATACCCCTGTGAAAGGGGTAAGGGATAAAATTGGTAACATTTTGAAGAAGTACTCAATTAAGTCGATTTTTACTCCTCTCACCAAGGTGGCGAAGCAGTTGCGAACACCGAAAGATGTCATACCTTTGCAAGTACCTAAAGTAGTTTGCAGTTGGGGACGTTCCTATATCGGGCAAACTAAACGAACAATAGCTGAACGGGTAAAGGAAGACATCGCGGCAGTGAAGAATCGTCAGGTCAACAAATCAGCGATAGCGGAGCACCGAGTAGATTCTGGACCTAATCACTGGATTGAACTTCACGATCCCAAGGTACCTTTGAATGAGCGCTATTTCTACAAGAGAATTATTCGCGAGGCCATTGAGATCAAAAAGTACCCAAAAGACATGTTCCAAAATGGCCTGTATCGATGTACACTAGACAGACATACATAATAATATACAAGTACATTTAGCCACGTTTACACAAGTGTACACCGACAAGGGCTAGGCTCCATACATCTTGGAACAACACCTTTCAACCGTGAAGACGGTTTTAGACTCTTCGTCGTGGAATCCTATCATTGGTATAGGTGTGCACGCCGCGATGTGCGTAGATACGGTTAGTGTGGTGTGTCGGACTATGAATACGACCATTTCTAATTCTGAAAACCAAGTGAGGGTAGTTTCTGCAGCTGCCACCACTTCTATACATGTACTCCAGTCAACCAGCGACCATGATTGCTGTAACGCATTCGAAACGTCGGGATTAATAAATAATAAGGTAACACGCGATAAATACCCGTGACAATACCACCAAAAGGATCTGGAAAGTCTAAGATGCAACACAAGTATTCTGTGAGGGTTTATTATTCTGAGGTTTATAATAATGGTGAGTGATTTTACAGGGCTTGTTTTGAATTATGTCAAAAGTGTGGAGGTTATCATGTTATCTATTTTATCATAAGCATAACTTTCTTCTTTTATTATTAGTCTTATGATTAGTTTTCTTTGTTAGTGTGTGTTTTTTGTATGTTTTTGTTCGTGAGTAGTTGGTCCGTAGCGCCAACAATTGGCTCTGACGGAACACCAGCGTTGGTTGCTAGCTCGCTAGTCAACCAACTCATGCTGAGGCAGAGCCATTTTGTTACTGGAGTTACACTTCGTACCTTCGGGTCTGTTTCCTCTTAGTCTTGGTTTTTTATGTGTCTCTGTGTAACTCTTGTATACAAATAAATTATATTCTATTATATTCTTCTACAATATAATAAATATGTGTTCTAATCGCGAGAGTTTAAAAAATACTAAAAGCTAATCATAAAATAAAAACTAAAAACAGAAAATCAGTTATATATAAAATGATGATCGTACCTCAGAAATGATCTCATTGAATGATCTCCAGTGATGGTAGCGGGGAAGATTTTATGCCAGTTAAAATTGGTGGTTTGGTAGTACAAGATGTCATCATCGCTCCAGTCGTAGAAGTCTATTTTGGTTTTTTGTCTCCATTTGTCTGAAAATAACACGCTAAGAATCTGAGGCCCAATTCTCTAACTTAAAAATATTTTAAATAGAGTTCGGATCATGTTTCGATCTTGTGTTTGTCAGAAATGGTATTCTCTAAACATAAAATACAACACTGTAATGTGATTATATCGAAATGTGACCGAAACTTGAACGATTTAAAGTTTTTTCGATAATTTTAGCTTAGTAGATGGAGTCTCTCTTTACTCTTTGCAATTATATATATAACTATCCTACTCTAATGGTAGTTACCGTGAATTGAATGTAGACTAAATTGTTATTTATAAGGAAGCAGAATACCAACTTTCTGTCAATTCATAATTCAGTCTCGATTCGGTTAACTTTCAGTGTAGTTTTAAAATAACTTAAAGAATTGGGCCTCTGTTCTGGTTAATGAGGGTTTTTCACGGCCGTTTCAAATCATGCTTTCAGTATTGAAAATAGATGACGCTGCTCTGTAACGTAACTGTCAAGTGTCAAAATAAAGTGAAATGTCAACATCGACAACGTAGAAATAATTTTCGTTTCGTGGTATTTATTTTTGCCTACTTCTAAAAACACCACGAAATCACTAGCACACACTCAAGAAGCAATCACCAAACAGAATATCATGACTAATAGCCACAGACTACTCAGAATAATAGTTTTGTACGCGTGCACCACAGACAATCTTGATTGATACAGTTGAGTCAGCGCCATCTATCAAACCAATTTGAACTACATTTTTTCTTTTTAATCGAAGATGAAAAGCCCTCATTAAGCACAGCAGGGCCCTCCAATCCCACGATGTCTCTCTTTCTGAACAGACTCTAATAAAGTTTACCAAGACTCATTGACTCATAGCTCTGAGAATAAGAAAGTTGAAATAAAAGTTATGAATATAAAGAGAAAAAAAATATGCATGCGCACAGTGAAGGATTCTTGTGAGACAGTATCGTTTAGTTACGTGATAAAGTAGCCTGGTAGTAACATAACATAACTTAAGGTGTAAAGTTTCACAAGTGGCGGGAAGTTCAAATTTTATTGTGTTTTTTGCACATTACAGCTTATTAACACTTCTTGAGATAGCAACCACTGGTTTTGCGGGAATAAGGAGACCTAACACACATGTTTTAATTGTACGTATCTCATAAATATCATTAGTTCAGCTACGAATGACAATGAATCAAAATAACACTATACAAATCATTCATTGACATTCGTAGCTAAACTAATGATATTTATAAGTTACTATTAATTAAAACACGTGTGTTAGGTCTCCTGATTCTCGCAAAACATGTGTTCGCTATCTCAAAAGTGTTGATAAGCTGTAATGTGCAAAAAACACAATAAAATTTGAATTTCGCGCCACTTGCGAAACGTTTCACCTAATCATCCAACAGTCACATCAACAAAACAATCCTTCTCTGTCGGTTGGAAAATTCAAATTCATTTATTACGGGTTATAATTATTATGGGTTAGTAATAGTTATTTAGTGCTACAGTTAAATGTAAGTACATCCATAATCAACGTTTACCTAACACATGCAATCAAAGTTTTTAAAATATTACATAGGTACTGTCATTTACAATTTAATCATAACAAAACATACTTAACAAGAAATTTACCGAACTTAAACACTGTTTATATGATAAATAAACGATTATTATTATTATAATTGCAGATTTTTGCTGCTTTTTCTTCGTTATAAGAATGGAAAGATAGTCAGTAATTTTGCAGACAGAGAGTGATCCTACAAGGTATCTGTTTCGAGGTAGCTATCTATCATCTCAGCGAATACTTCGGATAACGTGGACTGCGAAAGGTACCAATGTATCAATCCTTACGCAGGTTAAAGGCTTTCCACTATTTGTCACTGCCGTATACTCTCCTGCTTCGGCCATATCGCGAGGCACGGTGACGAATACCTCAAAAAGCTAGTTATCGTAGGAAACGTAGATCACGCAGTAGATCCCCGTCTAGAGCAACTGACAAGCCTTCCAATTACAGTAGCAAAAATGGCTTAAAAAAACTCTGCATTCTAACACTGCCGTGCATAGTTATTATGCAAGTAGCGGTATATGTTAGGACTAATCTAAGCGAGTTCACGAGGCTGGGTGGCATGCACGCATATAACACGCGGAACAGGGACAGGCTCGCGGCCGTAGCCCGCTCCTTTTCGAAGTCCTCAAAGCTGACGCACATTATGGGGCCCACAGTGTACAACAATCTGCCTGTAACCGTAACATCTGCCATCAATTTGCCTTGTTTAAAAGAGTTGGCTAGTCGACCAGACTTTCTACAGTTACGAAGAATTTATTAATCCGTAGGTATTTATACCTACTCTATTGTGATGTTTAACTATTGTAAATTGATTTGTAATCTATTATTTGTTAATATTATTAGTATTATTTTTTATGAATTTAATAATGTATTATTACCTATTAGTACCTATACCTAAGTAGGTACTTTGTATAGACATGTTTTTAGTTTTTGACTTGTAAAATCTGAATTTTTTACAAAATAAATACTATTAACTACTATTGACTATTAATGGCAAGGGGGAACGCAAGAATAGGGATCATTTTTGCAGACTTAGCGTTATCTATATCTTAGGAAATTTGAATTGGGGAAACTACTTGACCTAAATATTCCTCCTCGCGACGCGAAAGAAGATTGCTTCTAATTTGGCTACTATTTATTCAAACTCCATGAAATTTTGTACACATGATCAGTACACTATCTAGACCCGTGGTACGTTAGTAGAAAATGATAATTATATGGTTACCAAATCCTAAATAAATTTAAAAAACTTATTTTTTGAAAACTGACGCACCACGTGTCTAGTTTTTTTTTTATGCTACTGGGCAAGCAGACAAGCTTACGGCCCACCAGATGGAAAGCAGTTACCGTAGCCTATGAACGCCTGTAACACCAGAGGCATCACACGCGCGCTGCCGACCCTGAGACATAAAGATGAAAAGTCTCATGTGCCTGTAATTTCACCGGCACCCGTACCCTTCAAACCGAAACAGCAATGCGAACACTACTGCTTGGCGGCAGAAATAGGTACGGTGGTAGTACTTCCCCGGACGAACTCTTTCACAAGAAGTTCTACTACTAACAAAACTAAACTAGATATCAGTGTACTGATCATGTGTAAAAAAAATCATGTAGTTTGATGAAATAATAGTCAAAATAGAATCTGACTTCGCTCTCATAATGGGCCCATCTTCTAGTTCCTGTCTAGCCATAGTCTATGTAGATAGGCAAGGTACTTACCATCATAAAATGCCATTGCTTCCAAGATTAACAGAAATAAAATAAAAATCATTTTCAAAACATTTTAAATTTTGTGTCGTGTTTTGTTTTAGTGAGTTAACTCAATACTCCGGTTTTATGACTTGCATACAGAAATGTTACATATTTTATTGTTTTTGATAATGTTATATGTAATAGAATTGAAGTTATCGTGGCTTGGTATCATTTTAGAAAAATTACAACTATACACCACGTACTTTACTAATATACTGCTGACGTTTCGTTGACCATTTAGAGGTCCTTCCTCATGAGCACTGACCGAGACCACGCTCAAAGGTCGTGTGAGACGGGAACTTGCTCGGCTTCGTCGCTCCGCACGCTCAGCCCGGCTGGACAAAGGGGCAGGAGGCGGGGGCGGCGGGGGAGAGGCATGAACCCGTTCACCGTCACTCGCGTCAATCGCGTCACAGACACAAAGCTGCGTGCACACTGCGCTAATTGTATCACACTCCAGAACACCTCGGCCACAGTCTGAGTACGTGGTGCACAGTCGTAATTTTTCTAAAATGATAAAATGTAGAACGAAAATATAACCTAACTCTCATAGGTTTAAGAAATGGGTGCATTTCTTCTCTTAGTTTTTCTCAAATTTAAAGGATGACGCAAATTTAAAAAAAAACAGGTGTACGTTTGTTCTGACGACCTCAAAGTTAAAGTCAAAAGAATGTTATTCATTGAAATCACAAGAATCACTTTGAATCGTCTTATAAACTAAAATTACTCCTGTTCCAACGCGACCAAGCCTAGAAGAATCAGGCAACAAACACGGCTTGGCTTACATAAATGGTCCGTCTTACCACTAGGTGAGAAGCGCCTGTGTGGTGCCTCGGAGCAAGGAGTTGCTGATACATAGTAAATGAGAACTTACGAGTCAAAAGTAAATAAACATCAGCAAAAATATGCAAGACAGCACACGCTACGCTTGTTATACTAATAAATAATAATCCTCTGTGGCGCGGCGAGCGAGTAGCCGGCTGAGATTCGAGAGGTTGCGGGTTCGATTCCCACTGCGGGACAAAACATGTTTGTATGTCTGCAAATATTTGTTCCGGGTCTGGGCGTAGCATAGAACTCTTAGTTCCTGATATCCACTACACAGGGAATCCTAGTGTGGGATCAGGACTACGTAACTGTTGGGTGTTATGTATGTATATTATAAGTATATCAAGCGTAGCGTGGGCTGTCATCCTATCCTATCCTATCCTATCCTACTATCCTACTAATATTATAAACGCGAAAGTTTGTGAGTATGGATGTTTGTTACTCTTTCACGTAAAAACTACTAAATGGATTTGAGTGAAATTTGGAATGGAGATACTTTACGCCCTGGATTAACACATAGGCTACTTTTCATCATCATCATCATCATCAATTTTCATCATTATTCACGCGGGTGAAACCGAGGGGCGCAACTAGTATAAAATATTTCTGATGTTTTTTTACTTATTACCTTTACCTTCTTAAGGTTTTTAAGTTCTCAATTACTATGCATCGGCTTCTCCCTGCTCCGAGGCACCACACAGATGCTTCCCAGCTAGTGGTAATACGGATCATCAAATTAAGCCAAGCCTGATTCTTCTAGGCTTCGTCGCGTTAAAACAGGAGTAATTTTAGTTTATAAGACGATTCAAAATGATTCTTGTGATTTCAATGAATAAAATTATTTTAATTTTATTTAATTTGTTAGAAAAAAACAAAATGATTTTCACGATTTTTTTTGCACGAAGCTCTCTTCATTTAGTACTTCCTTACAGTGTGACTGTGGTTCTCTCAGTAGTTTCCAAGTCACTTCAACTACTTTATCAAGAGTCACATTGTTAGTAATAACAGGCGGCAGATACTTTGTCTTTCTGTTTTGTACTCTTTTGTACAATCGATATTCGCTTTCAGCCAACTTAGGGCCTCCGCACACAGGAAAAAATATACAATGGAATGTGTTGCGAGGAATGTGTGCGAGAGATGTGCACGAAGGATGGACGTGAGAGAAAGAGAGAAACTATGCTGTCAGTCTGAAAAGAGCCCGCTGCACATCCTCGCACCGCTCATCTACCTAGCACATCTCTGGTGGAAACACTCACATCGTTTCACAGCCTCGCTACGCATCCATGGCGAACGACGACCTCTGTGGCGCGGTTCGCCTGTGACGCAGGATGTTGCGGGTTCGATTCCCGCCTCAGAACAAATATTTTTACGATCTGCAGATATTTGTTCAGGGTGTTTAGGGTATTTTCTATGCATAATAAAAAATATCTATCTATGTAATGTATTGTTTTAAGTGTATCAGTTATCTAGTACCCATAACACAACCTATGCTTAGCTTGGGGCTAGATAATGTTGTGTGAAATGTCCAGCATTTATTTATTATTTATTTACCCTCGCACCGCTCATCTACCTCGTACATCTTTGGTGGAAACACATCCTGATGCTATTTTAATAGAAAACGCTCTACTTATAAATATACAGTTATTCTAGATAAAATACTCCGGTTTATGTTATGTCGTCCACTATAAGTTATTTTCCAAACGAATTTTGCTAACACCTCGTAAGTTCCGATTTATGCACCGAGCGTAAATTTCCAGAAACTTCCAGCAAAATCGAGTCCTGAATTATAAACCGCTCAATATACGAAGAGCGTAAAAATGTACGAGGAAAAACAGACCAATCAGATTTAAAAGCCTTACCAATAAAGTAGACACAAATATATCTTATTGTCATTCTGAAAGCGCTTGGGTTAGGGTTGCCACAAGGGTTTATTGTAAAAAAATAAGCGCTGATATTGAAAAAATGTGTTAGTACTTGCTCAGACTACAAATAAGTAGGTAAGCACAATGATTTCTTTATTCAAGCACAAAATAAGGCACAAATAATTATAATATCTAAATAAATAGAACTCGCAAAACCTTTTGGAATAAGGGTTCTTATAATTCTTAATTCTTGTAATTCTTAATTCTTATAATTCTGTATTCTTGTAATTCTTAATTCTTTTAATTCTTATAATTCTTAATTCTTGTAATTCTTAATTCTTATAATTCTTTATTGCACACAGAAAATATTTACAAGCAAGTAATAATTAAATACATTTACAAAGGCGAGCTTAACACTTAAAAGAGTTTTCTTCCAGCAAACCTAGAGAAAAGGTGATATAGTTGGTAGTAAGTTACAAAAACAGGATATGAAATATGACGAGATAATCTAAAAATATAAATAAAACCATAGACATACACCTACAAATAACGGATAAATATCCATACATACCTACAATATATATGTACATATATATATATATATATTATGTTTTCGAATGACAACCACGCACCGGGAGACATAGTGTTGTAAGACCACCTCCCCCCGCCCCCTCTCTGTGGACCGACATTTTAAAGGTTGTCAGATCAGAGGCAGCTCAAGACCGGTCCTCGTGGTATTCTAGGGGGTACCTCCGCCTATTTGCCGAGCAGTGGACTTTTACAACCAGCAGGGCGATTCTTAAACGTCGGAAACGTTTCCGATCGGAATCGTTAGTTTTTCATTTCGATGTGGTAAGTAACTAAAACAATTTTTTCTAGTAAAACACAGTAAAAAACAATAATTATTGTATATTACTGTGTTTTACTAGAGAAAATTGTTAGAAAATTGTTTTAGTTACTTACCACATCGAAATGAAAAACTAACGAATCCGATCGGAAATGTTTCCGACGATTCAGAATCGCCCTTATGATGATGATGATGATCTCAATACAAATACAAACAAGCAAGCATTTAACAAAAAACATTCTGGTTCACTAGCAAATAGGTACCATTATAAACAAACAATAGGAATTTTTCAAAAAAAATTGTTAAATTTCCAATTAATTGTCACACATGTCGTTTCTCACACATAGAAAAATATTTACACCTTTGCAAACATTTTACACACACACTAGCAAAAAGAAAAAAACATTAAGCGCTAGTAAAGTAAAGGCAAATACAAATACATCTTATTGCTATTCTAAGAGCGTTTCAGGCAGCACATATATACGAAAGATTATAGAAATGAATCTCCTTAATAGCTCCTCATCATAACATAAAAAGTTATTTTAAGAAAAAAAAAACAAAAACCGATTCCTTTCAAAAAACGCTAAATGAATAATATTTACCGAAAATTTATTTTTGAAATTAAATTGATTTCGGGAATAACACGACTTTGACAGGCTGATAATGGTGATGATAACTCCAAGAAATAGTGACAATGTGACATATTTATAACTGATTCTTTCAGGAAATGATTATGAGTGTCGCTTCTACTAGTTTTTCCTATTTTATGATTTGAGGATGCCACTCAACAATTGCTTGTTTGTTATCTTTGAAAGGGAAAATGTTAGGAGCTGTGAAAAAACATGAGTTAAGTTGATTGAAGAAACAAAATGAACATTACTGTAGATTGAAATGGCTTTGTTGATGTTCGTTTTGTTTTTTTGTTTTATTAAGAAATGAATTTTTGTGTTCATAAAATCAGTTTAGTCTAAATAAAATAAAATACCGCGTGAAATATTTAATTTAAAAATTCATTTATAATTTGAATATATTTTTTATTTGATACTATAGCTGAACCTCGTGCGACTTCGTCCGGTAATTGTCCGTGTTTGGATCGCCTTTGTTAGATTAATCTGACTATAAGCTATCATAGCCAGATGAAAAAAAACGAATTACTAGTAGTTCTGCGAATAGACCTCGCAAGCACAAACTTTCTTGTTGTTTTTTTTTTGATAAACTCTGATCCATAAATCCATTTTTTTTTGCATCCAGAGCGCGATCTAGCAAATATCCAATCTTACATGAACCACAAAGTAGTTGAAACTCTAACAAATGAGAGCTTACGTTATATTGGATTATTTATTTTGTTTTTCGTATATCGTATATTTTTTTTATAGTTTTGGAATGGATACCTTTAGGTACCTACGGAACCCTAAAAATCTGTCCAAAGTTAAGCAATGTTTATCCTTTACTATTGGATAATGTCAAACAAGAACCGGACTAATTTTAAGCAGTATTTAAATTTTAATTACGTTTCTAATGGGGCTACATTTTTAGAAGTGACATCCCTAAAACCCACCCTTTCTCTTCGACTTGGTCCCAGATGGAGACGATTAAATTCATAAGTGGAATGGACTTTAATATCCTTTCAATTGAATGTAAATACTCTTTCGGTGTGAGTAGCGCCCAAAGTGCTTTGGGAAAGGATTTATTTAAAGCGGTATGATCCTAAACTCTTTTATTAGTAGTAGAACTTCTTGTGAAAGAGTTCGTCCGGGGAATTACTACCACTGAACCCTTTCTGCCGCCAAGCAGTAGTGTTCGCATTGCTGTGTTTCAGTTTGAAGGGTACGGGTGCCGATGAAATTACAGGCAACATGAGACTTTTCATCTTTATGTCTCAGGGTCGGCAGCGCGCGTGTGATGCCTCTGATGTTCAAAGATTTGGTGGCACAAAAAGGAGGAGGTTCGGTTGTACTTTTTTTTGTTACCTCATGTCTCCGTCGTTTATAAACCTATTTGGAAAATTCTTTTTTTATTTGAATATATATACTTCCAGATTGGTCCAAGTTTTGTTTCAAAAGGCCAGTTCTGATGATGGAGTCCATGAGGAATTGAGGGAACTCCTCAAATGTTATAGGCATAACATATAGCAAATTTGGTATTTTCAGCAACAAGTTATTGTTTTGTAGGCCTTTAGCAAATAAAACATGCAGATAGCCGAATTCATTGGCGGAAGTCGAGTTTTTTAATGAAAAGTTATATATACAAAATCAAAACTACCAACAGAATCTTCTTCTTTACAGCCCTGTCGAGCGAACGTCTCCCTTCTAGAAGATGACATTTGGCGCGAGCAACAATGCAGCGCCCATGACAACACACCATACGGAGGAGAGCTGTTCCATTGGAGAGCTCATAGAGATGACGCAGAGCCTTGTGCCCTGACCTGTCGTGGAACGCCTCACCATTCTGGGCAGAGCCCCGATGCGGTAAGAACTGTATATGGTAATAGAGTTCCTATTAGTCTGGAGCAGACGTACATTTGAGTTCTCGTTTGGATGGTTTATTTGATGTGACTAACAGAGTAAGATCCGTGATTCGGTTATGAGTAGAAGGAACAAGAGATCTTCAAATTTGGTTAGTAGTGTACTTTTACTTGCTGTGTAATGTCCGTCCTAAGATTATACTCCTCCGCGTCCTCCCGTGGAGGTCGTAAAAGCTGACTAAGGGATTATACCAGGGGATATAGGCAGCAGTATCCACATACTCAGAAGTCAGGACTCATACTGCTGCTATGCCCATCCCCTGGTGTAATCCTTTAGTTAGATCTCACGACATCCACGGGAGGATATGAAGAGGCTATTCTTAGCTCGGACACACCTCGCGCCAAATTGATTTTAATAACTTTTTTGGTTAGGTCGTAACTTAGCTTTTCGCAAGTGGTGACCAAGTTTCTTCAGTATACTGCCATTATAAAACATAAAATGGGCCACTTCATAATAAGTATCGTGTAAAGTAATATAATTTAGACAAGCTCAAAGTCACGCAGCGGGCTATGGAGAGAGCTATGCTAGGAGTTTCACTACGTGATAGAATCCGATATTAAGAAATCCGTAGAAGAACCAAGGTCACCGACATAGCTCTCAGAATTAGCAAGTTGTAGTGGCAATGGGCAGGTCATATAACTCGAAGAACTGATAACCGTTGGGGAATAAAGGTTCTCGAGTGGTGAACACAAACCGGACGACGCGGTAGAGGAAGGCCCTCCACTCGATGGACTAAAGACATTATAAATTTCGCGGGGAGTCGGTGGATGGAGGCAGCTCAAGACCGTTCGTCGTGGTTCTAAGGGGGAGGCCTATGTCCAGCAGTGGACTTCTACAGGCTGATAATGATGAAAGTAATATCGATTGAAGAATTGGCTAAAATTACACCAGTAGTGGCGCAATTACATAATTCTAATGCAATCGATTTCAATGCTGTTTCTATTCGAAATGACGCTCTTGCGATTACCCAATTTGGCGTACAAACGTTTAATTACAACAAGACTGCGTAAATTACGTAATCGCATAAACGTAATTTCAAATAGAAACAACATTGAAATCGATTTAAATCAATAGCAACAGAAGACTCAAAAAAAATTCATAAGCTCTGCTTAGCTTGGGGCTAGATAATTTTGTGTGAAATGTCCAGCATTTTATTTGTTTATATATTAGACTTACGTAATTGCCCGCCCCCTTATTCGCTATGACCAAACGTAACATAACGCGGGCTTGTTACGATATCTGCGTGGAATCATCGCTGATTCGTATGGGTGACGTCACAAGTTATTGACAAGGAATCTCTTAGGTCATAGCGAATAACCACCCAGGTAAAACTCCGACAGTAAATAAAAATACAAATCTTAATCTTCATATCATTGAAGGTTCATTATACAACTTTTTTACAGACGGCTTCAATTGATGAAGACGACAGGGTGGTGGTTGCTGTCCTGGCAGCCAGGGTCTCAGACGGAACTAGGTGCCGACTTGGAAGCTTGGATATGTGCATCGATGGAAGGTGTCAGGTACGTCATGGTATTCGTAGACAAACTGCATGGATACAAATTCTTCCCAATTGACGCGGTATCGACGGTCTTCTTATTAACCGACTTCCCAAAAAAGGAGGAGGTTCTCAATTCGGTTGTTTTTTTTTTTTTTTTTTTTATGTTTGTTACCGCATATCTCCGGCGTTTATGAACCGATTTGGAAAATTCTTTTTTTATTTGTATAGATATACTTTCAGATTGGTCCCATTTTTTCAAAATCCAGTTCTGATGATGGGATCCATGAGGAATTGAGGGAACTCCTCAAATATTGTAGGCATACATATGGCGATTTTGATATTTTCAGCAACAAACCAAGCATTTGCATTCAAAAAGTATCATAATCCTTTCACCACTATGGTTCTTTCATCATTTTTTTTCATCCAAATATTTAGTCCGATACAATGGCGGAAGTCGGTTTTTTAAATGAAAAGTTATTCAGTACCCCAATTACAGTGGCAATTAAATGGCAATGAGGAACGCAACAATAGGGATCATTTTGGCAAAAAGATAAAGATAAAGATAATTTATTAGTTTTGAATATCAATCAAAATGTATCTAAATTTTATGAAATTTGAATAGGGGAAACTTCTTGACCTTTCAAGTTTCAAAAGATTTGGAAAGCGTAAAGGCTGCTTATTTTCTCAAAACTATGTTGGTAATCAAGGAATAAAAAACAATATATGGCACGAAAAAAAATTATTTAAGTTTTATTAATTCTATAAGCGAATGTGAGTAAACGTAGCAGGAAGTGTGCTACGTCGTAGCAGAAGCCTACAAGGACCACAGCTACGAAAGTTATGAATAATTACAAAATGATCAAGTCAAGTCTTTTTTACAGTGCTTTTTTATTGACTAGCATTTAGACTAACCCCCTTATTCATAATCATATAAACCCATTTTAGTTAAAATATGTTTTGTCTAGTTTTGATGTATGACATTTTACATCAGAGAGAAGAAGACAAAAGCTATTTTAACTAAAATAGGTTTAAAAAAATGATTATGAATAAGACCCTTAGTCTACGTGGAACCAAAGTATCAGGTGTTTTATAAACTAGAACTTTAAACCTATATGACCTCCGTGACGCGGCGGGCAAGTAGCCAATTGAGACTTAAAAGGTGCGAGTTCAATTTCCGCTGTAAGACAAAAAATGTTTGAATGAACTGCAAATATCTGTTTTGAGCCTGGTTTTGTGATACCTTGCTACTTGTAGGTCCCAGGGAATCCTAGTTTAGAATCAAGGTTATGTGTGTGTAGACTGTGGTATTTTTTATTATTTTATGACAGTAAAAACCAATGCCCAATAAACGAGCAATATTTGTATGTGTAAATATATATTAGAATCTCAAAAACAGCTCTAACAATTTCAATAAAATTTGCTATGCGAGTTTTTGGGGCTGAAAAATCGATTTCGCTTGGTCTCATCTCCGGGAAAACTGTTTTTTTTTCGAGTTTTTTGAGCAAAACTCAGACACCTAGGTACAGCCCATAAAAACAGATTTACGTTACATTTTAAAATACAGGGATTAGTCAAATTTTCGACTCGCTTCTCACGAAAATTCTGAATCCGCAATATATACCGTAATTAACTCCCATTGAAATTCAAATAACCGAAATTTTACCTCATGCATATTCGGACTTTATTTCAGGTATTTATGTACGTTATAAAACTACACAAATAACGATGTACACGGCAAATACCGTGCCCAGTTTATATGTACATAATTTCTGAACAGATAGCCTTCCGAAATTGGTCCACTGCGCCAAAATTACCGTCCACCTCATTTTGAATTTATTAGCTATGCTTGAATTAGGGTTGTCAAAGTGACTAACTAACCCCATAACTAACTAATCCTATAAAATGTTAATTGTGCTTTTAAAATTCAAATAGTTCTCACTATTTTTAGGGTTCGGTATCCAAAGAGTGCCAACGGGACCCTTTTACTAAGTCTACGCTGTCCTTCCATCTCTCTGTATGTATTTATCACAGGGGCATATCTCGGCAGCCATTAGAAAGAAAGAAAGAAAAAAAGAAAATACATTTATTTGAATAAATAAATGTTTTTTTTTTTTTAATAAGAGGCAGACAGTTGAAATTTTCATAGATAATGTGTTGTTCTAGCATGAACTCTCTGCAATAAAAATGCAAAAAACTAAATCTACGTACCAAGGGACAAAATTTTTAGGGGGAAAAGCGTGTGTTGTAGCTTCATAAGTCAACAACAACAAACAAATAAGTTTTTATTGAAACAAACCACATTATACAGTTCAGGTTGAAGCCCTGGCTCCTGAACTAGCGTTAGCTGTATGTCAGGAGTCAGTTCCTTCCCATTTTATGGTAATTTTTACATGGTTTTTTTAATTATTATAATAATTAATATTATATTGTACTCAGACACACAACAAAAAAAATATTAAGAAAAAGTGTGTGTTTTACAGGGTTTGTGTGTCTTGAATGATGCGCCTCAAAGAGTTTGGTTTGGTTTGAAAGTGTTACTGGATAACCGCTAGTAGGGTTTCCGTATCATTATATGTTTTATTTCTTAACCATTCTATAAGTTTAGGTTTAATTTGAAAACAAGAAAGATCCCTACTATTATATATTGTGTTAAAATACTTGTATAATCTCGGTGCTTGAAAATGAAAGTGTTGTCGGGCAATCCGACTTCTAACTCTCGGAACAGGAAAACGTTGTCGCCTGCTATCGGAAACAGGAAGATATGGCACAACAGTTGTATGGTACCTTTTAATACATAGAAAAATGAACAATTGACGCACTGTGAGAACATCAGCCTTTTTGTAGACTGCTGTCGTTGGGTGTCGAAATGGTAGGTACAGTAATACTTTGAGCAAAGACCGCTGTGCTCGTTCGAGTTCCATTATATGTGTTTTTGCGGCTGCACCCCAAGAGCATATACAGTAAGTAATTACACATTCACCCAGGGCTTTATACGTTTGTATTAGTAAGGTTTTGTCGCAGACTGTTCGTAACTCCTTAAAGACGTACATCAGTTTTCGCAACCTCTTAGCGACAGATGTGATGTGGATTTTCCAGCTTAGTTTGTCATCGATATTAATTCCTAAATATTTTATGTTTGTGACTCTTTCGAGCATTGCACAACTACATACAATACAAGTGATAGAACTCGTCTGAGGAATTACCACCATACATATTTTCTGCCGCCAAACAGTATTGCTCACATAACTGTGTTCCGGTTTGAAGGGTATGGGCTCCGGCGAAATTACAGGTACATGATATTTGTTTTCTTTATGTCTCAAGGTGGCAGGCGCAGGTTAATGCCACGTAGGCCGCGTCCTAGGTGAATGTGACCAGAGGCCTTACCACAATAGCTATTCAGTTCAAAAACTATTTAGTACAAAATATCGGTTCGTCGGTGACATTCGTCATCATTGTATAACTTTAATCGCAGAAGTCTATAGACCTTCTGCTACTGTGCCTTTAAATATAGCTGCGGACATCACGGAACCGATGTTTTGTACTGAATAGTTTTTGAACTGAATCGCTATAAGAGCTCATGGTAAGGCCTCTTTGTGGTAAATTGAACTAATCAAGTGCTTGTTTTGAATTTATATCTTTATACGTAATGTATATTGTATTAAGTATATCAGTTATCTAGTATCCAAAACACAAGCTCTGCTTAGCGTGGGGCTACATAATGTTGTGTGAAATGTCCAGCATTTATTTATTTATATTTATTTAATTTTGAATCTGGATAATACAATTCGTGTGAAACTCGCGTGGCAACCCTAGTGCACCTGAGATTCCCGTACAGTGCAATGTAGAATTAATTATGCTATTCTGATGAAACCATAAAACAGCTCTATTCAGAGTAATTACTGAACGTATGTTGGGGAATAAAGGTTCTCGTGTGGTGGCTCTCCATATGGACCAATTACATTTTAATGATCGCAGTAAGTTGGTGGATGGAGGTGGCTTAAGAACGTTCGTCGTGGAATCCTGTGAAGGAGGACTTTGCCCAGCAAAGGACTTCAATAGAATATAATTAATAATTAATTGAATGTAATTTTATTTCCTTCACCTATCCGACCTCTGTGGCGCGGCGGGCGAAGGTTCGCCTGCGACGCAGGAGGTTGCGGGTTCGATTCCCGCCACGGAACAAATATTTGTACGATTTGCAGATATTTGTTCAGGATGTCTGTGTATTTTTCTATGTATAATAAAAAATATCTATCTATGTAATTAATTGTATTAAGTATATCAGTTATCTAGTACCCGTAACACAAGCTCTGCTTAGCTTGGGGCTAGATAATGTTGCGTGAAATGTCCAGCATTATTTATTTATTTTATTTGTCTTTAGATATTCGATAGATATTAAGTTTACCGAAATAAAATATTTGTATTAGAAAGATGATAAAAGTGAGGACTTAATATTTATCATTTAATGTAGTCATATTATCGTAATGACTATAAATCTGATTATATAACAATCGATCTTAAAAATCTCCACCCTTTGAATCAACTAAAACAAAATAAACTAATTAGTTAAAACACTCCTAAATTATAAGCGTCTTACCGAACATAATTAATTATCTCAATTCAACCAGAATCTATTTGTTTACCAACAAAGGAACGGAACGCCTTTTCAATACAAAATCAAAACTGAAGTTCATTTATTTCGAGTGGAATGGAACGGAAGGGAGTCTTGTTTTAAATCAGAAACAAACTATCGGACGCGACTTAAGCCAGTCGCGACTTGTATAGCGTGAACTGAGACCGAAATCTGAGTTTTGACAAACATTTAACACGGACGTATGGTGTAGTGTAACACGGATTTTTGTATGGAAAATGAGGTTCACAGAGTGTACGCCAGGGGCACTACTCGGTGCCGCCATACAACATACATACGACATACGTCCGTGTCAATTGTATTATAAAAAATATCTATCTATGTAATGTATTGTATTAAGTATATCAGTTATCTAGTACCCATAACACAAGCTCTGCTCAGCTTGGGGCTAAATAATGTTGTGTGAAATGTCCAGCATTTATTTGTTTATTATTTATTTATTTATTGTCATAATGTTATTTAACAGATATAGCATAAATCGCGACTGTTTGACTGACTGCGACAAACAGCGTAAACTGAGACTGTCAGTCGTGACTATCGGTCGCGTCCGACAGTGTATTTCTAGATTTAGAATACAAACGGGTTGAAAGTTGGGAGAGCCTAGTTTTTGGGTAGGTACTTATGCAAAAACTTGAAAGCTCTCTGAGATTCTGTAAGTTCAATTCTTAGGTAGTTAGCAGCGTTGTATGCGATGCTTAGAGACAGTAGCATGGCATTTCAGAAGTCAAACTTAATTGCGCTCTTCATTTTCCTGGCCTTATGTCCCATTTCTTAAGGGGTCAGATTTTATTGTCTTCATGCTTTTGCGTGGTCCTATAAAGACGATACCCTGACTGCCTAGGATTTATTAGGCCTCGTAGTTCCTGATACCCACGACACAGGAAACTCTAGTGTGGGATCTGAGGCCCAATTCTCTAATTTAAAAACATTCCAGTCACAATGGAATCTCGTTTCATTCGCACTGTCACGTATTATACAGATTATACTACACGTATGTACTATTACATAATCTTCGCGTATACATAAGAAAATTAAGTAATACTTAATATAATACGTGACAGTGCGACTGACGGTGCAGCGGTGGTGGGCGGTGTGCGGCTGGGTTGCGGGTTCCATTCCCGCTGCGGGACAAATGTTTGTATGGTCTGCAAGTATTTGTTCCGGGTCTGGGTGTTATGGTACCATGGAACTCGTAGATCCTGATACCCACGACACAGGGAATCATAGTGGGATCAAGACTATGTATGTGACTGTTGGGTGTTATGTATGTTATGTTAAACGAGGTTATATAATATATTGTAACTGAAATGTTTTTAAGGTGATTCCTCTCGCACGTGGCGCGAAATTCAAAATTTATTGTGTTTTTTGTAAATCACAGCTAATCAACACTTCTTGAGATACAGAAAACAGATTTTGCGAAAACTAGGAGACCTAGCACACATGTTTTAATTGATAGTATCTCATAAATGTCATTAATTAAGCTACGCGTATCTTTAAACCAAAAAAAACACTGTAAAATTAATTGAAGAGTATTCGTAGCTGAAGTAATGATCTATATGTGAAACTATAAACTAAAACATGTGTGTTAGGTCTCCTAGTTTTCTCAAAATCAGTTTTTACTATCTCAAGAAGTGTTGATGAGCTGTAATGAGCAAAAACGCAATAAAATTTGATTTTCGCGCCACATGCGAGAGGAATCACATTAATTCAGAGAATTGGGCCTCTGGACTACGTAGGCGACTGTTTTGGGCTTTGTTATGTTATGTGTATTTACTTCTAATTGAAAATTCATCTTTCTAGCTTTTGTAGTGTGTATTATTAGTGTGATAAATATTTTTATTATTGTTGTTCACTTACCAATCCGACCGTGTGTCCCCAAAGGCTCTGAATTCCATTGAAGCGCAAAGTACTTTGACGTTGGATTAATGTTTACCAATGACGATGCGGAATCGGCTCGCTCATCTACCAGTCTGTGTTGCACTGGCTTCCTATTTACTAAGATAACAGCTTCGCTAATAGGATTGAGCATAATCAGTATTGTTCCCACTGCTGGGACTAATAGCCTTCAAATATTTTTTACTTTATGTCTGGCGCTTTGGAATGTTATGTAGGGCGCGTCCTAGGTTGTATAACATAACACCCAACAGTCACATAATATAATATTAAAATGAAAATTTGCGATATCTGTACTTACCTATTTACATGTTTCTATTAGTTTGTTATTTATAAGTATAACACGCGTAGCGTGTGCTGTCTTGCATATTTTTGCTGATGTTTATATACTTTTGACTACCTTCCTAAGGTTTTTAAGTTCTCATTTACTATATATCAGCAACTCCTTGCTCCGAGGCACCACACACAGGTGCTTCTCACCTAGTGGTAAGACGGACCATTTATGTAAGCCAAGCCGTGTTTGTTACCTGATTCTTCTAGGCTTGGTCGCGTTGGAACAGCAGTAATTTTAGTTTATAAGACAATTCAAAATGATTTTTGTGATTTCATTTGATTTGATTTGATTTATACGTAGTCCTGATCCCACACTAGGATTCCCTATGTCTTGGGTATCAAGATCTACGGAGTACCATGGTACCATAACACCCCAGAACTTATTTTTGCAGATCATGCGGGAATCGAACCCGCTCTTGCGTTTCAGCCGGCTGCTCACCCGCTGCGCCCCTGAGATCATCAATGAATGGCGGGAAATCCTGTTACTATAATTCCGTAATATTAGGTCTCCTTAGAATGCCACCAAGGAAAGATCTTGAACCGCTCCCGCTTCGGATTCTATCACTTAGTGAAACTCCTAGCATAGCTCTGTCCATAGCCCGCTGCGCGACTTTGAGTTTGTCTATACCACCAATAGTACAATATTAGAGACACATATTCGCTTATAAAATGTGGATTTGAATTGGTTTGAGTACGGCATAAAAACTATACTCTGATTTTTTATCTTAGACATTTTTGTAAACAAAGAAATGTCAAGATATGCCACTGTCTGTATAAATGTCATGTATGTGTATATACACATATGATACACAAATACACATACATGACACTTATACTGCACACAGTGACATTTATTTGTTTACAAAAGATTAAAAATCAGAGTATAGTTTTTATGCCGTACTCAAACCAATTCAAATCCATATTTTATAAGCAAATATGTATGTCTAATATTGTACTATTGGTGGTATAGACAAACTCAAAGTCGCGCAGCGGGCTATGGACAGAGCTATGCTAGGAGTTTCATTAAGATAACTGTGAATCTTAATAGATTAATAAAATAAATAAATACAATATTTGATATCAATAAATTAAAAATAAAACTGCTCGAAAGACAAATTTTAAAACTCGTACAAAGATTCAATAAAATATCATAAACGTCGTCGGACTTTCCACAGTCACGGACAACTTCGCGAAAGAAACGAAAGAAAAAAAGTTTAAAAAGAAAACCCTAAGTAGCGAGAACTCTTCTAACTTCTACATTACGCTTTCCCGTGATCCAATGTCCTGGTGGGATTGAATGTGAAATATTTTGTACTGTCTGGTGATATGAATAGGGTGCTATTTCCAATGTGATTTGTTTGAGTGTATGTAAAGTGATGAATTGAAGTTAGAAGGCCGAATGTCACACCGATGTGTAACATGACACTATTTTTTATTGGCTGTGAAAGTCCCAGTGGTAAAAAATATAATAAACGAGTAAGGGAATAAAATTGATGCTTAATACCAGTTTTTTTATAACATAACACACCCAACAGTCACATACATAGTCCTGCAGGGCTATTTTAAAACGTTCGGAAGGGTTTCAAATTCAATTCAAATTATTTATTTCTCAATTGGCACGTATAACATGCACTTAGGAAAGTCATAGATACATGTCGTTTACAACAACAAAACAAGTGAATAAACATACAAAATCGAAACATAAATAATCACAAAAAAAACAAAAAATTACAATAATTACATATCAAATAATAACCGATCCGTTTCCGATCGGATTCGTTAGTTTTTATAATCATCTTACCCACATTGGGGTAAGATCATTATATTATATAATACTATAAATAGGAAGATATTCAAGCAATAGTCAGCGACAACAGGAACCGGAGGAACAGGAGGCGTCGAAGGACCGAAAAAAAAGTGCTCGTTTTTGTGCAACATTCCAAATTCAAAACAAAAGCGTCGAAGGACCGAAAAAAAAAGTGCTCGTTTTTGTGCAACATTCCAAATTCAAAACACAAGGGTCGAAGGACCGTGTCAATACTTAAAATAAACAACACCGTATGATTCGATTTGTCTGCGAGTTTATATTCAAATCTGGTCCCGTACGTTTGCTAACCCTTTCGTATGTCGTGAATTCCGAATAACGGGTTTTTGGAAGGGAGAATTCATAAATTCATTGTTTTGTAGGTTTCAGATAACATGTTTTTGAGAGATATTAGGAAAAGACGCCTCAGGCTAACGCGTGTGTACGTGTGTAGCCGCATAACGTAAGCAATAACTGACCCTGGGTTGTTTTGTATGGTGGAAACTTCATCATGATCATTATTATCAGCCTATAGAAGTCAACTGGATATAAAAAAAGTCAAAGTCAAAAAGAACTTTATTCATTGAAATCACAAGGATCATTTTGAATCGTCTTATAAACTAAAATTACTCCTGTTCCTAATATACCTCCTGTTATAATAATATAGGCCTTTCTTTTTCCACAACGAATGGTCTCGAACCGCCTACGTCCACCGACTTTCTGCGGTTTTCAAAATGTCGCCAGTCCATTGAGAGGGGTCCTTGCGTCATCTGGTTCGTCGTATCGTGATGGTCGTGGGTATGATATAATACGTGTAACTACAAGTACCATAGTACCATAACACCCAGACCCATGACAACACCCAGATTAGCATGGCATATTTTTGCAAAGGTAATGTTAAGTGGTGTAGTGGCTAGCTTCCGTGATGTCCGCAGCTATATTTAAAGGCACAGTAGCAGAAGGTCTATACCGGGCGTAAAAAGACTACTCCCGAAAACTGAAACAGTGCATTCAGACCATGATTCTGAAAATATTTAAGCTGAAAAAACACGAAAAAAATGCTCACTTTTGATCCGCTTTTTTTGTGTTTTGTTTATAAATATCCATAAAATATCGTTGAAGGAACACAAAAACCTATTTTCCATCATTAAAAACACTTAAATAAATAAAAACGTCAAAAAAAGCAATGAAAAGCACATGAGAAATATTGACCCTACGGGTCGATCAGCTGACCGGGAGCGTTGAACTCGCGCGGCCGGAATAAATGCGTACATTGCTGGCTGACAAATACGATCTGAAACGAAAAAACAGGTTTTCTCCGGTATGAATCACCTCTCAGGCGAAAGCTATTTTATATAGCTATGATATAGGTAGCTTTACTGGTACCTTCAGTATTCGGGAGCTGTCTTTTTACACCCCGTATAGACTTATGCGATTAAAGTTATTCAATGATGACGGATGTCAACGACGCAACTATATTTTGTGCTGAATAGTTTTTGAACTGAATCGCTATAATGCTGGGGCCACATTATCGGACTACGGCGAATCATCGCTTTGTGCGTCTCTGTTTGTAAACATCATTCGTAAAACGACAGACAGGGACACAAAACGCAAACATTCGTCGTAGCCCGATAATGTGGCCCTAGCATAAAAGATCATGGTAAGGCCTCTGGTCACAAAGTTAGTGACCAGCGATGAACGAACGAACTCGTTTACCCATGATGAAATCTCAATGTGCAAAAAATACCCGTTTAATCCCGGCCGCCCACAGACTATAACTAACTGAATAATTGCACTGTGATACTATACAGAGAGTGGTGTGAGAAATAGGCTTACGGAAGTAGATGACCTCTTTCCGAAAACAAAATTGTCATTGCCACAAGTTAACAGCGACTCATTAAAGTGCTACGTAAGGTCAGAGGAATTACCATGAGCTCTTATAGCGATTCAGTTCAAAAACTATTCAGTACAAAATATCGGTTTGTCGTTGACATTCGTCATCATTGAATAACTTTAATCGCAGAAGTCTATAGACCTTCTGCTACTGTGCCTTTAAATATAGCTGCGGACATCACGGAACTGATATTTTGTACTGAATAGTTTTTGAACTGAATCGCTATAAGAGCTCATGGACAACATTTATGTATGATTTCAAACGACACCTAAAGACCTGGAAAAAATAATTGTTAATATTCATATCTTTATAGTTATTGGTTTTAAAGTGTTTACCCACACTTATGGGAATTATCCCCCATATGGAAAGGGTTCGATCCCCGTCTAGATGGTAATGTTTGTGATAATATTCAAATTATTGGCAACATTTCCTATTTTATTTTAAATTGTAACAATAAAACATTTCTGGATTTTTTTTTTAATATAAGCAAATTTTTCTCTTAGATTCTAAGCCCTGTTTAGTATTTAGTCAACTAAACAGCTGGCTGTTAGTCACTGGCACCCCTCCAGTTAAGTAGTTACTTACATTACTTACCTAATTTCAAACTATATTATGTATGACGTGACCAAGTGTTCGTTTCACAAGTGGCGTGAAATTCAAATTTTATTGTGTTTTTTTGCCGATTACAGCTCATCAACGCTTCTTGAGATAGCGAACATTGATTTTTCGGGAATAAAGAGATGAAACACACGTGTTTTAATTTATATTATCTAATAAATATCATTAGTTTAGGTACGAATGTCAATAATAATAATAATAATAATAAACAAATGCTGGACATTTCACACAACATTATCTAGCCCCAAGCTAAGCAGAGCTTGTGTTATGGGTACTAGATAACTGATATACTTAATACAATACATTACATATATAGATATTTTTTATTATTCAATGAATTATTTGTATAGTGTTGTTTTTGTTTATTGTTATTCGTAGCTAAACTAATGATATTTATGAGATACTATCAATTAGAACATGTGTGTTAGATCTACTGATTCCCGCAAAATCAGTGTTTGCTATCTCAAGAAGCGTTGATGAGCTGTAATCGGAAAAAACACAATAAAATATGAATTTCGCGCCACTTGTGAAACTTTCCACCTTAATAATTGTTCCTATGGTTTTAATAAATGAGTACCTATAATTATGAGAATGTTATATAGTACCAGTTTACACAAACATACAAAAGTTAGTGAAATAAAAGCTTATAATATGACCATACTTATACAATTTTACTTTTCGCCATCTCTTTTACTACAGGCCAACGGCAACCGTCCATTAAATATTCACAGCACGCCCGGCACTGAGAGCTAGGCACAAACGAGGTTATTTTTAAGTAAATAGCAAGCAAAGCCATGTAAAATCGCATTAGAATTTGAATCTAAGCCTTTCTTTGTTGAGGAAATGGAGCTGAAATTTTATATTGGTTTAAAAGAGGTTTTAAGTTTTGTTAGATATTTTTAAAAGGACCTTTTTGGTGACGTAATTATTTTTAGTCAAAATCTCGTGGGTTATGCAGTGGAAAGTAATTTTTAACCGACTTAAAAAAAGATGAGGTTCTTAATTTTTGTTTATGTTTGTTTCCTCATAACTTCGTCGTTTATATTATATTGTACTCATATATTCAAACTGAATTGGTAAATTCGTTTTTTATTTGATCGAATATTATATACTTCCAGATTGGTCCCATTTTAATCAAAATCCAGTTCTGATGATGGAATCCATGAGCAATTGAGAGAACTTCTCGAATACTATAGGCATCCAGTATCCATATAGCGATTTCAGTATTTTCAACAATATACTTTTATGATACCAAGCCACGATAACTTCAATTCTATTAATATACTTTTAGCAAATAAAAACATGCAGATAGCCAAATTCAACGGCTGAAGTCGGGTTTTTAATGAAAAGTTGTTTGTATTGTGGTGTGTCCATCCAGCCTAAGAAAAAAATCCTTTGTTTGCAGGAATTACAACAGAGGATTCCAATTTTTTTTTTTTCAAAATATTTTTGCAGCAATTCTTCAAATTTGAACTATTCTCTGTATTTGTGTCACAAAAGCTACCAGCATGCCATTGAGGGATTAATGGAAGAATACTAGAGGTTTTTATATAAAATTTGGTTAATAAATATATCAAAAACTTAAATGTTTAATAGAGATTTTTTTTATTCCAGTAGCTAGCTGATCTTAAAAACAAGTCAAACATACATATTTGATACATTGAAATCACATGAATCATTTTGAATCGTCTAAGTATTCGATTTACTCCTGTCCCAAGTTCCAACACACCAAACCTTTGGAAATCTAGTTCAACAAACATGGCTTGGAATTGTTATTAATTAACCTACATTACCTACAAAAATTTACCTTCACAATACGAACACGCTTATTTATACATTTTTCAAAAGTAAGACTGAAATTTTACAATATACTTAATATTAAAATTTACAAAATTATCAAACAGCTTAGCTCATGAAACAAACTTCTACCTACTTTATAATTACAATCGAATTTGCTACTGGCAGCTGAGGTAGAATGCTGCTAGTTCACTCCTTACACAGTCACAGTTCTAGTCAGAGTTACAGAGTGGACGCCTAATACTGCTGTCGCAAACAGGCGAGCCACAATACTTTTAAGACTCGTACTAAATTTATGTGTGAATGTTACAAGAAAAGTTACAAGAAATGTTACAAGAAAAGTGATGAATATGAATGTGGTGGATGCAAGTGTAGAGGAAGGCCTAAAAAGAGATGGATGTATTGAGTGAAAGATGACATTCATAGGAATGGTGTGAGTACTGATATGAGGGAAGTGAGTACTGATGGACTCCATTTATCTTCCGTACAAAGCTATAATACAAGCCCCGGAGAAACTAAAGCCATAGTATCGTTATTTGACAGTTTGGTTTTGACGACCTCTGTGGCGCGGCAGGCGAAGGTTCGCCTGCGACGCAGGAGGTTGCGGGTTCGATTCCCGCCTCTGAACAAATATTTGTACGATCTGCAGATAATTGTTCAGGGTGTTCTGGTTATTTTTCCACGTATAATAAAAAATATCTATCTATGTAATGTATTGTATTAAGTATATCAGTTATCTAGTACCCATAACACAAGCTCTGCTCAGCTTGGGGCTAGAGAATGTTGTGTGAAATGTCGTATTTATTTATTTTATTTTATTTTCCTCGGGTATTTATTTTGTAGTAATGTCTTGTTGACTAACCTGGCTGTTTATAGCAAGCTTTGACACATCTCCCACAATATGGTAATTGTTTAAAGCTCTCTCAAGTCTTAACCAACTTGTAAGTTATTTTCATTTAATAGCTGCTGTGATGAACGTTGTGTTCTGAAACTGTAGGAATTAATGACTTGAGTAGTGGAAATAAAGTTTAGTGTTGCTAATTGTTGCTAAAAATATGAAGATATAGTGATTAATTTTTATGTTTTTTTTTGTTATTCTACTTATTTATCGAAATGCTTTATAAAAAAAAAAGAATTTAACCAAATATATTTTATAAATTATCTAACAAAGGATCAATTTCGTAGTTTTCTATTAAAGTCTTTATTTTACTTTACGTGCCATTATCATTATGTTGTAAAATATTGTATTACAAATCAAATCAAATCAAAAGAATTGTATTAATTGAAATCACAAGGATCATTTTGAATCGTCTTATAAATTAAAATTACTCCTGTTCTAACGCGACCAAGCCTAGAAGAATCAGGCAACAAAAACGGTATGGCTTACCGTGATGATCAATCTTACCACTAGGTGGGAGGCGCCTGTGTGGTGTCTTGGAGAGGGTGACAATTGTTATAATAGCTATCTCACTAATATGGTAGCAATAATGTGAATCAATATTTACTTATTTATTATTATATTTATTATATTACCTATGTTATCAGGTATTTTCAAGTGAAATATATTCTTGTATTTGGAAAATAAATATATTAAATAGAAAAGAAACTAAAATCGAAATCGCAACGCGTATTTGGTCAATCTTGCAAATAAATTTTGAACCAGTTTCACCAAACCGATTGAGCTGAAATTTTACCTTCTGACACCTACTTGTCAACTACCGATCAATTATCTATATCTTTATAAATCTATCTATATTAGCAATAATGTGAATCAATGTTACCTATGTTATAATGTATTTTCAAGTTATCATTATATTTGTTCGTCATCATTGAATAACTTTAATCGCCGAAGTCTATAGACCTTCTGCTACTGTGCCTTTAAATATAGCTGCGAACATCACGGAACCGATATTTTGTGCTGAATAGTTTTTGAACTGAATCGCTATAAAAGCTCATGGTAAGGCCTCAGATCTGATGATGTATTAGACATACAAGGTGGACAACATAACTCCTCGATGATTCATGACATTCATTCCAGGCAGTGTTTAAGCTCATTTTCATCAACTGATGGTACCAATCACTAATTTAATAAAAGCTTGTTTTGAAAAACATATTTTTTCCAACAAAAACTTTTGTTTGTTGTGTTGTTTGCAACAAAATTTGTTTTGTACAAAAGAAAACAGTAACACTTCGCCGGTGAAAAACCTATTTCAACGAAAGTCAAGAATAAACAATACTTTTCCGAGAATCCATTCACTTTTTGCTTTCAGCAATCAACGGAGAAAGAAAATAAATATTCTATTCCTTATCTGCTTGTACTTTAATCACTTAAGAAGAAGCTTATATTTTATTTATCACATTTTATTCTGTTGTGATTTTAGAGGTGTTTGTTGAGTTCATGCATTAACAATGGTGTTATGGTTGTAAATAACTTTTTGAATAGAAATATACGTCAAACCTACTTCAGAGAGGGTACATAAAATAAATAAATATATAAATGCTGGACATTTCACACAACATTTTCTAGCCCCAAGCTAAGCAGAGCTTGTGTTATGGGTACTAGATAAATAATATAACAATACATTACATGTATAGATATTTTTTTTATTATACATAGAAAAATACCCAGAGCACCCTGAACAAATATCTGCAGATCGTACAAATATGTTTGTTCCGAGGCGGGAATTGAACCCGCAACCTCCTGCGTCGCAGGCGAACCTTCGCCCACCGCACCACAGCAGAGGTCGTCAAAAAAACGTTTTAATTCAAATAATGTTTTTAAATGTCGTGTATGCAGACAAATAAACGTGTTTCCTTCTTTCTTCTAATCACCACTGCGCTAGAAGATAATGTTAAAAAATGCTTGAAACTATTTTTTTATATTATTACTTATAACCTACACTTTATGGAAGACACGATAGAAATGAAATTATCGTAGCTTGGTTTTAGAAAAATTACGCCTAAACACCACGTACTTGAATTCTCCTGCTAACCATAAAGAATTGAGTTTTTGAGTTCATGGCTTTGAAACTTAAGTGAAATTTAAGTGTTCATCCTTTCCTCGTTCATTCAAATGACACTTCACCGAGTTTCCAAAAACAAACAAACTTAAAAAAAGCAGTGGCCTCAGAGGAAGAATAAAAAGATGTTTATTGTTCGAATAGCAAACGAAATGTTACTGGCTTAACATTCCGGGCCACATAGTTTTAATTTTCAACAACGAGAGCAAACATCAGGCCTGGGACAAAGGCGCACCGAGCTCCACAACCAGCTCCAGGCTTCAAGTTACTAACGAAAGAGATTCAGAATACTAAGACCACTGTTAAACAATACATAGACAGATGGTTAAACGCAACAATCTTCTACATTACATTAGATACGCTACTCAGCAATCAGAATGGCGACAAGAAAGTAAGGTAATTACTGCAAGTTCGCTTAGTTGCTCCTGCGTCTGAAAACAACGATGCACGCCAAACCGATTGATAAAACCAACACGTAACTTTTCATTTAAAAAACCGACTTCCGCCATTGTATTCGACGAAATAATTTTGGATGAAAAAAAATATATGAAAGAACCATAGTGGTGAAAGGATTATGATACTTTCTGAATGCAAATGCTTGGTGTCTTGCTGAAAATATCAAAATCGCCATATGTATGCCTACAATATTTGAGGAGTTCCCTCAATTCCTCATGGATTCCATCATCAGAACTGGATTCTGAAAAAATGGGACCAATCTGAAAGTATATCTATTCAAATAAAAAAAGAATTTTCCACATCGGTTCATAAAAGCCGGAGATATGCGGTAACAAACATAAAAAAAAAAAAAAAAAACAACCCAATTGAGAACCTCCTCCTTTTTTGGGAAGTCGGCTAAAAATGGCATGCTGCGTCTTTCGGAAATGCAAAAATTATACGGTGACCACAAAAGGAAGAATAAATATTTAATTTTATTTGAAAGTTTTATAATATATTACTCAAATTCGTTAAATCAACAAGTTATTTAATTATAGCCGTTTGTTTCCGGCGTTGCCACTCTGACACTTCGATAGCTTGCCGATTGTCAACCATGCTTGACGCAACTTTGAGCATATGCTTATCTCTTTCTCTCAACTGGGTTTCGGTATAGCGCTGTGATTTTATCCTCTTTTTCAGTCAATGGAAAGATACATAATACGCCAATATATAATACGGGAATTGTCATAATCATCACGCTTGGCAGGCGGATTGGTGATCGCCGTATACGTGTTGAGTACTCAGATGGATGCTGTTGCCTATCCCTAGTGTAATTCCTCAGTCGGCTTATACGACATCCGCGGGAGGAAATGGAGGGGTATATTCTTAGGCCGGACACACCACGGTCATGTTAGCACCACCCAAATACTAAAGCACACACAACAGTATTTTTGTGTATTATGGACACAAAAAGCACATTCTAAAAAAAATAAACACAAACATACTGTAAAAAAATAAAAAATACACATCTCATTAAAAAAATCGAAACACTTCTCAAGTTTATCTGTTTTAATTGATTATTAGAAAAATAAAAAATTAATTGTTACGAACTGCCAGCAAAATATAATGATGGAATTTCTGATGGTGCCACTTCACTTCGCGTATTTGCGTAAATATTTGCATTATTTTGCCAAGGCAAATAACATTGTGTTCTGATGGAGTCATGGTTGATTTTACCTTGGATAAATAACGCAAACATTTGCGAACATACACCAAGTGAAGTGCAACATACACCAAGTGAAGTTGCACTTCACTTGGTGTATGTTCGCAAAAAAAGTTCGTTTAAAGAAATAATCCTCTTATTTGGTTATTTGTCGCCAGAAAAAAAATCTGAAGTGTTTCGTTTTTTTTTGATGAGAAGTGTATTTAGATTTTCTCTCCGCTGTATCTTATCGCTTACGCCAATCCCAAGCCTTATTATTTCGCGGCCCCATTCCCTGATGATGTCAGGTCGCATCCGCCATTGTGTCACGACGTTTCAATACCCCATTTTTTTTTGATCTGAGAAAGTACTTTGCTTGGCTTTTACAATTCTTGCGGTAAAATATTCCTATAATATAACAAAAGGGAGCTACGTGGGTGTGATGGTTGAAATGTTTTTGTCCAATGCTGATACAATCTTATCAAAAAAATAATGTTTTATTTGCGTAAAAAAATACTTATACTATAAGCAAACAAGCTTACGGCCCACCTACTACCACCTACCTATTTCTGCCACCAAGCAGTAGTGCTCGCATTGCTGTGTTTCGGTTTGAAGGGTGCCGGTGAAATTACAGGCACATGAGATTTTTCATCTTTATGTCTCAGGGTCGGCAGCGCGCGTGTGATGCCTTTGGTGTTGCAGGCGTCCATAGGCTACGGTAACTGCTTTCCATCAGGCGGGCCGTGTGCTTGTTTGCTTGCCAAGTAGTATAAAAAAACCTGATGGAAGGTATTTACCGTAGCCTAATGGACGCCTGCAACACCAAAGGCATCACACGCAAGCTGCCGACCCTGGGAAATAAAGATGAAAAGTCTCATGCCTGTAATTTTACCGGCACCCGTACTCTTCAAACCAAAACACAGCAATACGCTTGGCGGCAGAAATAAGTACGGGGTAGTACTTCCTTGGACATACTCTTATAACATTTTATTTAAATTGAAATTTGACTGTAATGCTTAAAACGTTGCTCAAGATTTTTCTTACTTACATACGATATTAAGGCCACAGTTCACCAGCATAGTGACAGCTGTTTAATTAACCTAAACAATTCTTTTTGACAGATTTTTTCATACACTATCTGTCACCTTGAAAGATGAGTACGTTTTATGTAAGTATTCGTGAACTCTGTGCTTAGTGCTACATTCTCAGAATAAAGACCTAAATCACTGATTTAAACGATGCGTAAGTAACTGTCAAATTAAGTAATCCAGCGGCCTTGTTAAGTGATTTATATAGCTGATTTTTTATCTATGACACACATGTTTTGGTGTTGCTACTGCCCATGCCCTGGTATAATCCCTGAGTAAGCTTTTACGATATCTATGAGAAGAGTGTATATAAGGCTAAACATAGCACGCCACGGCAGTTGCGTAGGCGTGTTTGGCGTAGGCTTGTTATTTCGTAATTCATTTCGACATCGACGATTAAAAACTTTTAAGCTTTTGTTTTTGTTTTGATCGTTTATCTTTCATTTAAGAAATGATAAAAGGCAAATATTCTTTCCCACGTTCGTTAGGGGCCTTCAAAAAGCACCAAAGTTATATTGCACAAAACTTTGACCCGAAATCACGTAATTGCACAAACTTCCTCCGAGGTCCCGTATTCAAACACTCAAACATGAGACACTCAAAAAGCGATATAACTTCGACCACTCTTTCTCCAAAGTATTTTACATAATTTCATATATTATTTAAGTGGGAAGTTCCGAGGTATCGTTTGCATAATCTCGCGAGATGTTCGAAGCGAATACTAATTTTGCTGGAAACTTGGTTGAAGTTGGCCTGATTGGTCAAATGGTAGACGAGTGTTTTGAGTTCCTTCGTCTTTTGTAATGAGGAGTTCGTGTCTTATAAAGTTTTTCACGCTAGAATTTTTCCGCTTGTATTTTTTTCCTATTTCCTCGCGCACATTAATGAAAACTTTATAAAAATGGAAAGAGAATTTCTTAAAACAGGCTACCATTGAGTCTCTTACAGCTATCTCGTCTTCTCTTGCGTTACTAGTTCTTTATCTTAGTCAACGTGCTGGGCTGCAAGTATGGATCTCGGAATCAATAAAATTTGACATTATAATTCGACAAAACGGACCTACATACCATAACATATGATACTCTACATAGTCCCGGTTTGTCGAGTTTTAATGTCAAAATTATAAAACTATATATACTTGCAGCCCTGATGCGATATGTGGCTTTAATAAGTTTTTTGTTGATAAAAATATTTTCCAAAACAAGCTTTTATTAAATTAGTCATCAAAACTATGAGCTAATCAAAATGAGCCCAAAAACTGCCAGGCTACTATTAATCATCAAAGAGTTCCTTGTCCACATTCCGTCTCCATCATCAGATTAGCTACACGTCACCATAATATTTTATTGTCATCTGAACTTGACAGGTATGACAAAATTCAGCAGTTGGGTGGAATTGGATCAAAATTTCGTTTCAATATTTGTCTCACACTAACTAACTAACATACATAACAGGTCATGTTAAAGAGCCTAGGGGAGGCCTATGTCCAGCAGTGGACTTCTACAGGCTGATGATGATGATGATGATGATGTTGATGATGAAAAAAACGAGATTTGAACCAATTATTATTTTATTTTTTTTTTATTTGGGTAACGGGTTACTGCCTACAATTCTAATGACGGCATTTCATACCAGGAAACGTTCTGAAAGTATATATTCTCTTTGATTTTCTAATTTAACCTTTTTTATATAGGAATATAATAAAAAGCCATTACACCCTGATCATACAAGACACCTGAAAACGCTAAAAGGTCAAAAAGCATTAACACCCGGGGCTCTTATAATGAATGTTGCGGTTACAGAATTTAAATTATTGTTGAGTAGTGCCCTCGGCTCTGTCCACGTTAAAGGCGCAGACCCACCGCAGCGCATGCTGTGCACGATTTGTTCGACAACGTTGGTCTACGTTTCCACTGCAGTACACACTATACACGAATACTAACCCACGACTATATACAGCGCTAGTTAGCCGTGTACCACATGCACAGCGTGAATGGCGTTTGACAGCGTTGAACTATGTAAGCGCCTATTCGAGCAAGCCACGCTTGTATCAATGACGTCAATTGATGCGTAGCGTGTCCGTGGGTTGCAGTGGAAACGATCACATACACTTTCTTGCAAAGTGTAGCTTAACACACGTGTGTAGCCTCTCCGTGCGCCGCGGTGGGTCTGCGCCTTTGAGACCCATTCCCACCGGATACGTAATGCAGCACGTAACGTCTCTACAGCGTAGACACGCGCCTCTCTACGGCGTAGACACACACGTCTCTACGGCGTAGATACGCGCGTCTTTACGCCGTCGAGACGCGCGTAGACCCCTGACCCACCGGAATACGCATTCGTGCTGCACACGCAACGCAACCGGTCTGTTGCGTACCCAGCTGCAATGCGTTGCGTCTACGTCGTCGAGCACGTCTCGCAAGCGGTGTCCCATGTCTCATAGAGTTACATACATTACAACGTCATGGTACGACGACGAGCACGACGACGTCTATACGCGTATGCAGGCGGTGTGAGCCTTTATACCGGGGTCAAAAATAGCTACTACGTAACAAATATCCAATTTTTACTTAAATAACTTCCGTGAATTATATTATTCATTTTGTATAACGGGAAACATTTGCAAACGCGCTACACTCTCTCCTCGCGGAGAGATCGCGGATCGTACTCACCCTGCTGAAGACCTTCGATTAAGGGTCGAAACCAGTCAGTGCTTCCATAAACATATCGGTACGTGAAAATTTTCCGTTTTACGAAAACATCCAATTTTCCACATTTGCAATATTACAATTTTTTTTATTCTACTTGGCAAGCAAACAAGCATATGACCCACCCTTTGTATTGTTTATCAAAGGGCCCACCTGATGGAAAGCAGTAACCGTAGCCTATGGACGCCTGTAACACCAGAGGCATCACACGCGCGCTGCCGACCCTGAGACATCACAATGAAAAGTATCATGTGCCTGTAATTTTACCGGCACCCATACCCTTCAAACCGAAACACAGCAATGCAAACACTACTGCTTGGCGGCAGAAATAGGTACGGTGGTAGTACTACCCCGGACGAACTCTTTCACAAGAAGTTCTACTACTAACAAAACTAAGAGAGGATTACCATCATTTTAGAAGTATAAAAGAAAGAAAAGAACGGAAGAAGAAAGTAAAAGCATTTATTTATATTTACTAATATTGTCAAATACATAACACCAGTCCTTAGAATAATGACAAGAGCCATAATTATGAGCACCAGTCACATTACGTAGTCTTGATCCCACACTAGGATTCCCTGTGTGAACAAATATTTGCAGATCATACAAACTTTGTCCCACAGCGGGAATCTAACCCGCAACCTTTCACATCTCAGCAGGCTACTCACCCGCCGCGTCACAGAGGTCGTTTCGAAATGGCGTGCGAAGGTCCAAATGAAACAATTAGATTAGCAAACAGGTTGTTACCTGGTCCTCAGACCTTCTTGCCACTTCATTTGGTACCCTCACGTACCCAATTATACGGAACCGCAACATTCATTACCTGACCCTTTGTATTTTATTGGTTCTTGGATCTAGAAAGCTATGAATGAATGTAAAGTAGGGGTATTCTTTTTTTGGAATAAAAAAACTCTTACTTTACAAGCATTCATTTACCGTTATATTAATAATATGCATGACAAAAATTAAACAAAATAAATTTATTAAATAATCTCTATAACCACAGGTCTAAATGTCTTATGTCTAATGTCTACTGTTGGGTATTATGTTATGTATTATTTATTTTACCCCTCGACTAATAACTTTTCATTTAAAAAACCGACTTCCGCCATTGTATTCGACTAAATATTTGGATGAAAAAATATGATGAAAGAACCATAGTGGTTAAAGGATTATGATACTTTCTGAATGCAAATGCTTGGTTTGTTGCTGAAAATATCAAAATCGCCAAATGTATGCCTACAATATTTGAGGAGTTCCCTCAATTCCTCATGGACTCATCATCATCAGAACTGGATTCTGAAAATAATAGGACCAATCTGAAAGTAAGTAATCAAATAAAAAAAGAATTTTCCAAATCGGTTCATAAACGCCAGAGATATGAGGTAACAAACATAAAAAAAAACGAATTGAGATCCTCCTCCTTTTTGTGAAGTCGGTTAAAAAGAGAGTATTATAAGTTTGAGGCAATAATTTGTTTGCTTGATGCTTGAAATTTAAGGAAATCTCAGGTTTTTTAGAATTTTCAATAAAATAGAGTAGATATTTTAGATCTTTTTCGTTAATAAAAACAAATAATACTTAATCATCTTTTTAGAGAGACTAATTTAAAAATCAACTTTGGTCATGTGAATTGCACAAATAAAATCAACACTAAAAACTATGAAACATATTATAATCATAAGTTTTATCATATTTATTTTGCGATGATACATTTTGAAGGACACCTTGTCTTTTAAAAAGCTGTTAACTGTGAGAGCATTCACAAAATTCGAGAAAGTCTTAGGATTTTTCAATGGAAATCAGGCTTTTTCTCCGGACTTTTAATTTTTTTATCTGGTAACCCTATATGGGGGAGGCCAGCAGTGCTCTTCGTCAGGCTGATGATAATGAGATCCAACCATGAACTGGATGACGCAGAGTAGGAAGGCACCCTCTCGATTTACCGACGACATCTTAAAGGTCGCAGAAATTCAGTGGATGGAGGTGGCTCAGAGCCTATTATAATGGTAGATAGAAGACTTTATTGCACACCATAATATAAAAAACTAAACTATTCAAACTAACCTAAAACTAACTATGTTAATTGTTAACTAATTATGAGAGGGCTTATCGGTACTCTGTCAGGGAAAGCCTATTTCCAGCAGTGGACTTGTATAAGCTAATAACTTATGTATTTATTTAAAGGAAAACCAGAAAGAACAGCACAAAAACCAGAGAGAAGAAAATAAATCGTAGCAGAAGGTTTTCACGAGTAAAAAAGGAAATATCTATTATATTTCAGAAAAATGTGTATAGTTACTATAGAAATTATAGTTACTTATAGAAAGAGCAATAATAATAATAATAAAAACCATAAGATTGATAAAAGAATAAAAATATTTAACATTTAGTAACACAAGACTATAATAAAAAAAAATATACATAACAAAAAACATGGTGCGAAGGTACAGGTAAACGAACAAATATTTATAAATAGACTCGCAACGAGGAGCAGTCATTACTCAGCCGCCATCTTGCGATGATAATTATACAAAACTAATAGGTAGAGTACAATTATACGTCCAAAAATTCAACCCAACTCCACAACATATTCATACCTAACTGATTCCAGAAAGTATTCACGAATCTGACTGAATCAAAAAATCAGTTCTCGGCTACAAATAGCTGCCATGATACACCTCATCATTTATTCAGCTCCAAGCCGACTCGCACGAATGTGGCGAATTTTCCGATTATCATAATAGAGTAGCATATAGCCATTTCATTCGCACCTTTGAAATCTGAATGGGATAGATAATCAGAGGCAGGTGTCCTTTAGATAAGGGCTATTGGAAATGTTGTCGTTATACCCGGTGTATAAAAATAGGAAAACAGATCATTAAACCTTTCTACGTGAATGGAGACACTTGTTATAAACATTTCCTATTTACAATTTTATGACTATGACAAAAAGATTAAAGACGAGGACTGAACTCAAAACTAGTATTTTTGACGACCACCGTGGCGCGGGCGCTTGTGTGTGGAGAGGTTGCGGGTTCGATTCTCGCTGCGGGACAAATTTTTGTATGATCTGCAAATATTTATTCCGGGTCTGGTCTTTGTGGGTGTTCTGGTACCAAGGTACTCGTAGTTCCTGATACCCACGACACAGGGAATCCTAGTGTGGGATCACCAGGGTGATTCTAAAACGTCGGAAACGTTTGCGATCGGATTCGTTAGTTTTTTCATTTCGATGTGGTAAATAACTAAAACAACTTTCTAACAATTTTCTGTAGTAAGTTCTTTAAAAATAAGGTAGCAAAACTACACGCACTGTTTATTTAAAAAATATTTTTTTTTGCTTTTCAAAATCTCTCTCATGTTAGAGAAATTGACTAGGTAGTTTTAGATTTCTGATGGATCATCCATAGAAATATACTACAATAGCCAAAACCCCTGTATCGGGCTGTTAAAGGTGTCATCGCGAGGTCTCAGTTCGGGGCGAACCACCAGTTTATTTTTGGATGTTTGTATTTAGGATCACACCCTGCCTTAAGTTATATTATGCTATATTATTTATCACAAATATTTTTAAGCTTATGTGGCTTTTATTGCATTGTAGTCTTTATAGAGATGTGAGTTTCTAAAACAGATTCAATATTCAGAATCTGCAGAGATTGCACAGAAAACAAGAAACTTTTAAGGGTCCCATTATCCTGGAACAGTAATAGCCTCGCCACACCGAAAGCCCCCCCCCCCCCCACGTTCGACTGCGTTGTGATGCAATTAAATGAACAAGAGACTTTAGGGCCCTTATTAATAAATCGAACTTGACTCTGATAACGAACTTGAGTTAAATGAAATGAAATAAATTACATTTATTCGACAACACACGGATACAGAACAGAGAGGTAGTAGAAAGATAACCGTATACCTACCTACATATTACAATAAACAAAAGTACATGGGTATCAGGAACTACGAGTACCATAGTAACATAACACGAAACAAATATTTGCAGATCATACAAACATTTGTTCCGCAGCGGGAATCAAACCTGCAACCTCTCGCATCTCAGCTCGTTTATTTCATGGCTCTCTAAAAACTACAACGCAATAAAATTCACATTAAAACATTTGCGTCAAATAACAAAACATTTTCTCGAAAATAGTTGCTACAGCTTTAGAAATAAGGTGGGTTTTGCTGTGTGATTTTTTCACTTTTGTTTACGTACCTAGGAAGACGCCTCATAGAATATTCATATAGAATAATGCCTAGGTGAAGTGGTTGAAAAAAGGGAGGTTTCTACGTTGTTTACTATTGTATTGTATTGTGTCATTATAAACGTTGCAGGAAGTCGGTGGATGGAAGCGGCTCAAGACCGTTCGTCGTGGCATACTACGGCGGCGGCGGGCGAGTTGCCGGCTGAGATGTGAGAGATTGCGGGTTCGACTCCCGCTGCGGGACAAATGTTTGTATGATCTGCAAATATTTGTTCCGGGTCAGGATGTTATGTTACCATGGTACTCGTAGTTCCTGATCCGACACAGGGAATCGTAGTGTGGGATCATGTATACGTATGTGATTGTTGGATGTTATTATATGTATGTTATGTTATCATGATGAATAAGTGATAACACTATTCTTTGTCCCCAGCGCGTCGGCTGTGATCTTCGAGTTGGGTCTACTCGTCGCGTGGATGAGTGTGGGGTGTGTGGAGGTGATGGGTCTTCCTGCTCTCGTCCAAGGTACCACTGGCTGGCAACCCCAGGGTCTCTTTGCTCCGCTACATGTGGTGGAGGTGAGTAGGTCTCGTTAAAGTTACTTTGGTGAATTATATAAGAAGAGAGTCACTTGGTGCAAATCTTTCATTACAATTTTACGTCAAAGTTAAAAAATAGAGTAGAGAACTTGCTTCGCTCATTCAATTTTAATGAGCGAAGCGAGTTCTCTGTGTCATTGGACAAATTGGCGTCTGTTTATAAGTCTGTGGATAACTTTCGAACCGTTAATCTGATCTTCATAAAATTTGATAAGTTATTAAAATAGTATTAATATAATATCTTTATTACCCGTGTTTTGGGTCACGTAATTCTGTATTACCAAATTTCAACTTTTTTGGTCGAGTTAATTCGTAGAAAATAGACTATGACAGACATACAGACAGACAGATATTGTTTATGATGTGCCTGTACTATAGATTTATATATTTAAAAAAATGTCAGCCGTGATTATAATTAAGGCAGGGTATGATCCTAAAATTCAAACATACTAAACAATTTTTTTTTAATCCATACGTCTTTGCTTAAAGTTGAAAATCGCATTTCATATTTGACGATGAAAGTTTACACTTCAGACTGTATTCATGTTGAGGGTTTTTTTTATTAATCGAAATATACAAATCATAGATAAAAAAAATACGCGTTTAGAACTTTAAAATACAAGTCTCGCTATTTAATTCGTAAAAACAATTGTGTTGTTGCCAAACCTTTTTTAGGGTAGTCATTAATTGTGCTATCCTTATTTGCAAAACCAGACTTTTTTTTTATTCTGTTCAGTTACAACTATAATTAGTACATTATTGTTCGTTGATTTTTTGCATCTCATTATTTAATCTCACGTCGCACTGGGCGTTAAAATACTACTTTTGAGATCAGTCCTCGCCATAAAAGGGCACACAATTTTTGTGCTTAAGTCGTTTGAAAGGTCTTTTTAAATCAATAAGAGGTTTAATTAGTGATTTTGCAATTAAGAGTGCTATTTTAAATAAAATAAAACCTGTTAATTTATCTTTTAGAAAGCATTACTGTTGTCGTACTAATGGTCTCTATTATTAGTCTTCTCTCCATGTCATAACTCAAATATCACATAAGTAAGACATCTTCACACGACCCTTAGTGCTACTTAACCAAATATTTTGACCTCGCCCAAATATTTGTAGGGCCTGACCTTCTGTCAGTAGGGGTACCCAACAAATTACTCGCTCAACATTCGTAGTGCTAATTCTTATCTGGGTATTCATCTTTCAGTGGTTCTTAATTAGACTTGGCCCTCGCAAATTTCGCTTGTAATGGACGCGCAGACGAACGACTTTTTGTCGCTATCTTAGACGACTTAATGGGTAGAATTTGCATAAGTTTCGGGTAATCGGCTTGGGTATAAAAAATGAATTTACTTGTAAATGTAAATGCTTAGATTAAGCTTTAGTTCTTTTTTATTCGAACCTTATCTTGGTTAGCAAGAAACCTCTACTATTAATGCCTAGCTAATTAATTGGATCTGGAAGACAGGAATAAACAGAGGTCAGAGGAGAGTGAAATCAGACCAGTTAGCATTGCAAATGCTTGATAGTAGTCACAGATTGTGAATTGCGATGACAAAATTAGTTTTAAGTTGGGCTAGTTTTCTTGGTGCGTTTAAACTGCCAACACACTATTTACGGCTAATATTTCGAGGAATTTTCGACTTGAAATCACTTTTGCACGTGTATGCGCTAAAATATGCACCAAGGAATCTCCAGCTTTAAAATATCGTAAGTAGCGTAGGTATTTGTTTGAAACTATATCTCATCATCTAGCATAACATGACACTCAAAGGTCACATACATAGTCCTGATTTCACACAGTTGGATTCCCTGTGTCGTATCAGGAACTACGAGTACCATGGTACCACAACACCAATAGGACTAGCTGTGGGAATTGAAACAGCACCTCTTGCGTCTCATGAGGTTACCACTTGCAACCCTTGCAAGAAAGCAACTTACGAGGCATGTCTGGATATGTCTTGGCGTGTCTGGCTTAAGAATATACACTATCTATATATAGTAGTATATGTTGTCGATAGTTTTATTAACGTAGGTACCAGATTGCTTACAAATTGTATGAGAAAACATTTTATGAAATTTGACTAACTTCTGCTGCTCAGATTTTTTTCTTCCGCTACAATGAAACAATCTTTACAATAAATTGAGTCGATACGCATTCAAAAAAATTTTGATCAAAACAACTCATTTTTATGGAGAACTCACGCTTGACCAAAAAAATAACTACGCCAAAATCGTTTTCATATAAAATGAGCAAATAGTTCCAAAGACAGTTTTCCCGTATCTCATATAGATTCGGATATCCCTATACTGTCCCATTTCAAAAAAACATTCTGTATGTCTCTCGTGAGTGTAGTAAAAACCCGTGATTATACCAGGGATCATTCCCCCCATTGCATTCTATGGGAGAAACCTCAGCAGTGGACATCTAAAGACTGATAAAACGAAGCAAGATAGTTCAAATCCAGTTTTTGGAGGAGATTTTATATCTTTGTGTAATAATTACAATAAAACACCAGATAGCCACCAGCCAGGACCTAATTTATACAAACAAAAGCTTGATCGTGATAATGTCCAAGGTCATATTCATAAAAAGTCGCCAATCTACAAAGTCCTCAAAGAAACTGTTGCTCGACAAAAGGAATTCTCTCTGATTTATCGTTGGATTCGAGTAATGGCGGATTCGTGATATAAATTACTAGCCGACGCACAATTAACAATGTAACTGTAATGTATTGGATCGGAGCAAGATCTGACAGAGGGTGATTTCTATCAATCTTGGAAGTTGCTTCCAAAAATTACTGGATTTAGTATGGCTACACCTTTGATAATTATCAAAGGGCTACACGATGTTTAAGGCAGGCTATGATCCTAAAATCCAAACATCCAAAACTCAAAGGTTTGCAATTTTGATCTTTGTTATATAATAAACAATTAAATTGTAGTTTTCCATACAGCAGTTTGCTCAGTAGGATAGTTAGAAAAGATAATATAATAATAATAAATGCTGGACATATCACACAACATTATCTAGCCTCAAGCTAAGCAGAGCTTGTGTTATGGTATTAGATACCTGATATACTTAATACAAATACATAGATAGATATTTTTATTATACATAGAAAATACCCAAAACACCCTGAACAATGATCTGCAGATCGTACAAATATTTGTTCCGAGTTGGGAATCGAACCCGCAACCTCCTGCGTGTGCTCACGACATGCTAAAGAAATTTAATTGAAAACTGACAAGCGTTTTCGTTCCGCTATTGTACTTAGATTGTAGGTGCCTCGCTTGTGTCTTGTGTTCCGCTAATATACGTGGGTCTGTGGGTCTGTTAACCCGCATTGTGGTACATTTGCGGAAGCGGGCAACCTCGTTACAGGCACAATACAGCCAGCTTTGAGTTAAAATCATTATGTGGAGCAGATTACTTTGTTTTGTTTCTTTGTGAAACTAAATATTAGATATGAGTTCGCAAAGGTTTTACACGGGTGGAAAAGACCAGAGGTTGTTTTTTCTAAGAATTGTTTCAACAAACTCATTGTATTTTTAACCGACTGCCCATGGAAAAGGGAAATGAATTTTGGCGCATTCCGTAGCATAAGTGACTTGATTGATTTTATTAAATGAGGTGCTATTGAATTCTTCTTAGCCTTGAAAGTCACATGGGATAAGAAGCGTCAAGAAATTGTGTCAATATGGTGACTTATTGCCGCCATATTGAATTTCCAATGAAGCATAAAATTAACAATATGTATATGTTGTCATACGAAAGGTCTTCGTTTGTACATTTCAAAACTGTAATTCTAAACTCTTTTTTGATTTTTAATTGTCAGGTTTTTGTTTAATTTAGAATTTAATAAAAACTATTAGCCTAGAATATAATATTATGCCCTATTATAGGATACTTAGGATTCGTACAGTTTTTGTGGAAAAACTGGATAAATGAAAATTGTTCACAGAGGGGAGAAAGTGACCGATTATCGACGAGGGTGTAGTTTGAATTTGCTTTAACATATGAGGTGGAAACCACACTTTCTCCTAAGTAATACATAGTGCTTTATACTATACCTATGAGAAAAATAAAAGATTTTTTAATTCTGGCGGCGTCATCATTTCTTCTCTATCACTATTCTTTTTTTAAATTCATATTAAAAAAATGTAAGTGGACAGCTAGTGGTCAGTATAATTATACTGACCACTAGCTGTCCACTTACATTTTATAGAATTTTAAATTTGTGTTTACTATCTACTCAAACTGCTGTCTAGTGTATAGTGATAGAGAAGATATGATGACGCCGCAAAAAAAGCGCTGACAAAAAGTTTTTATCAACAAGTCTGCTTAATTAAGCAGACTTGTTGATAAAAACTTTTTGTAATTGGGGATTACCCAAAATTTAAAATAAAACAGCGTTATCAATGGATTTACATAAACATTATCTTCCGGCTCAGCACGTTAAAAATGGCTTTTCATACATTTGTGTAACAGAAATCACGTAAATTCTCCCTCATTTTCAAAAAAGTTTTAGTTTAGTTACTTTCTGACCAGAGGCCGAAGACAAAGTAACATTCTAATAGCGATGACGCCAGTAGAAAAGTCCAAAATGTATGAGATTGACGTAAGTTATCGATATGTCACGTGGTCTTTTGTATTGTAATACGACTGTAGAAATAGAATCGCTTCGAAGCGAATACCGTTTGGCTAGGCCGGCAGGTATATTATAAAATTTCGATAATTTCTCGGTCCCTTTTCAATCTTAGGGTTGTGGGCAGGGCATTGTGTCAGCCAAATTCAATCTAAACTTGCACCTAGTCTGCGCAAAGATGTCTCCAATTTCCTTCTACAGTGGACGGTCAATTTGCATACAGGAAAAAGCACATCTCTGCGCGCGGTTTCCACAAATCAGGGGTAGAAATGGACCTTATTTACATATTTATGTATTCAAAAGAACTCGGCCTTCTGCTGCTCGTTAATCGCTTATTACCATGCTCTTGACTGTAAAGTTTGGTATATTTTTGGAAGAGACATTATTTGTTTAATTTAGCAGTGTCAGGGTCAAGCTACATATCATCACGTGCCTGAGCACCGTGCTATTGTCATCCTATAAGAGTGTGTGTTTGATGTACTTTTGGAAAAGAAATCAGTTTTAAACTTCTAAGCGTAAGGGTCACGCTACATATAATCACGTGCTTCAGCATTGTGCAGCTTACATCTTACGTTGTAAGAGCGAGTTTAGTAAAAGATGATATTTGGATGCGAACACGCTGTGTCCGGCATCAAAAACCGTATTTTATGTGATAACATTCCACGTTAACATTAGTATGGATGCGACGCTATATCTTACAATGATATGTAGCTTGACCCTAAATAAGAAAGTTCCGATAAACCTTGTAAGTTAATTTCATACGACGTAGATATTTCGTAGAAGTGCTACGAAATGACTACGCCGTAGACAATTTTTGTATATTCGTCAAACTATAAAAACCACCCATATTATAAAATATTTGTTCAAGGTGTTCTGGGTATTTTCTATGTATAATAAAAAATATCTATCTATGTAATGTATTGTATTAAGTATATCAGTTATCTAGTTGCCATAACACAAGCTCTGCTTAGCTTGGGGCTAGATAATGTTGTGTGAAATGTCCAGCATTTTTTTTGATTTATTTTTTTATTATAAGAACTTAGTTTTCAAAAAAATACGGTTCGGGTTTCAGTGAAATGTTTTTTATTGTAAATACGTAAGTTTGGATGCGTTGACCGATTTATATAATGGTGGTACTTCACTTGGTGTATATGCGTAAATGTTTGCGTTTTATTGCCAAGGAAAACAACATTATGTACCGATAGACTCATGATCGATTTTACCTTGGAAAAATAACGCAAAAATTTGCGAATATACACCAAGTGAAGTGCCAGCATTAAGGGGCCTGCGAAGGCCACAAGCAAATAAAATTTGAAGCGAGTGTCAAAATCAGCTATCCCTGTTTGGCACCGGGGCCTCTCCCCCTGCATGCGCGATGGGTGTACGAGCCGTTCGGAATTTGTATCAAATTAGGTCGTGTTCCGTAATACCAAAACTTATGAATAAAAACTTCGTATTTTTCATATTATCTTGTTGTTATTGTATAATTTGACAATATACTCTATGTTACTAAACACAGAAAACTAGAAAGTACGTTGCTTTTAATACGAAACAAATAAGATGAAAACGTCGTATAAGTCGTATTAGTATACAAAATGGAATTCGCTTAAATTTCGATTCAGGTAAGTATTTTGAAACAAAAACTATCTAGGAACCTAGATAAATACTATCCGAATCCGAATAAGAGCATAATATGGTGGAAATATGCTCGAATTACAAATGATTTTGATATTGCGTTTGCATGACTACCTTCCTAAGATTTTTAAGTTCTCATTTACTATGTATCAGCAACTCCTTGCTCCGAGGCACCACACAGGCGCTTCTCACCTAGTGGTAAGACGGACCATTTTTGTAAGCCAAGCCGTGTTTGTTGCCTGATTCTTCTAGGCTTGGTCGCGTTGGAACAGGAGTAATTTTAGTTTATAAGACGATTCAAAATTTTTTGATTGATCTTTTGATTTCAATGAATAAAATTCTTTTTGACTTTTGACTTTGACATGGGCAGTTCATCTTTCCCCTTAAAGATAGAAAGACAGATTAAAACATGATCGAAACAGGCTGTGTTATTCGGATAACAAAATTAGACATTCCTCATTGTGTTGATGTAGACATATCAGCGAAAACTGCTCATCTATAAATAAATAAATAAATAACGCACTATAGCTCAACCGAGGGTGGAAGCCGGTTACGACTTAAATACTTAGTTAACAAAACCTCGTACAGATTCTCGCCATAGCAGTGTTTTAGAATAATCATAGTTCTATTATGGAACAACGTAGTTGACCCAGATACAGCTATACTATAAAATGGAGTCACTTCCAGAAGTACGCAATGTTTTGTTCCGCCCTAATGAGTTTTTGAACTGCAACTTTTACGGTTTATTTATATAGTTATCTTTTAGAAACGGTTTTAATGTGAAATTAATTGAACTAAGCTTTTGGCTTGGGAGCTGATGTTTTAAGCAAGTTTCAAGGTATTTAAAGATGCAGGCATTTTTATTTTTAACCAACTTAAAAAATGGTGGAGATTCTCAATTCGACTGAACGTTTTTTTTGTATTTTTTTACGCGATTACTCTGACGATTATGCATTGTTTTTTTATGTATGTTCACCTATTTCTCACTTCAATTGTAGACCGATTTTGAAAATTCTTATTTTTTTATGAGGTTTGGCTCGATTTGGCCCCGTTATCACCAAGTTAAAATCTGTGGCGCAATTACGTAACTCTGTTGATATTGGTTTCAATCGATTTCAATGCTGTTTCTATCTGAAATGACGCTTTGTGATTACCAAATTTACACATTTTGCTTACAAAGGTTAATTGCAACAAGACTGCGTAGATTAGCTAATCGCATATATAAACGTTATTTCAAACAGAAACAACATCGAAATTGATTGAAACGAATAACAACAGAATTACGTAATCGCCCTCTTTATGAAATGATCCCATAGAAATCGAGGGAAATTCTCAAATTTTATATTAATTTACATTATATTTGTTGAACTCTCTCAAATCAAATTAAATCTATTAATTCATAAATCTAATAATTAATTACTCAGATGTTTGAGTTTAAGAATCATTTTGGGATTTAAGACGGTTCTTTTTTATTTTAAATCATGTTAACATAATTTAAAATTAAAAACTTTCGTGGTAGGGACTCATTTTAAATTGAAAAAAAAAACGACTAAATACCACTGATTTTGGTCAGCAAAAGTGACGAAAAACAGTGGTAATTAGCCGTTTTTTTTTCAATTAAAAACATACTTTAATATGACTTGTTTTACCAACAGGTTACAAGATGTCGCTAGCGGTATGCCGCGACCGCCTCACTGGTTCGGACGCTCCTGAAGAACTTTGTGACGCTTCCAGCAAGCCGCAGTCATCTGTGATGCGATGTAACACGCATCCATGCCCATATAAGTACGTATGGCCAATTCACACCGGATGCGTATGCAGCACGTAACACGCGCGTCACTTTGTATGTACACGCTTGCGTGCACGTCACGCAACTGGTGTGCCATATCTATAGATAAGATAAGTTTTTTTTTTCATTATAGATGAAATCATTTTTTTTATTTTAGATCATAGAGGCAAAGTTACAGTAAAATACTGTTTCTAGCGAACAATTCTGGTCTAACTATAAACATTTTTATATCCTACAGAACAATAACACTAAAGAAAGTCTATTACACTCTATATAATTAAATTGATGATAAAGCCGCGTGGCCTGATATTGCTCTGCCCCTCAGAGAAGTTACTGATAAATCCTGTGGTTTGGATCCTTTGTACTAATAGATCCCTTAAGCTTATATATTTTCTTTGCTTTTTAACCAAATGGAAATTAAAGCCAGTTGGAACATTTTAGCTTTTAAAAATTATACTTCAGGGTACAATGCCCTCGGCGTTACCGTGTCGATAAGTGACGGTATCCACTTAACATCTGTGGGGAGTATGATAGTATAAAATAAACATTTAAAAAAACTAAGGTTTTAGAATCCTCTATCCTAAGGTTTTTAAGATCTCATTTACTATGAATCAGCAACTCCTTGCTGCGAGGCACCACACAGGCGCTTCTCACCTACTGGTAAGACGGATCATCTGAGTAAGCCAAGCCGTGTTTGTTGCATGATTCTTTTAGGCTTGATCGCGTTGAAACAGGAGTAATTTTAGTTTATTAGACGATTCAAAATGATCCTTGCGATTTCGATGAATAAAATTCATTTGATTTGATTATTTCCCAAACATAGAAAGTTGCCCCATTTTAGCATGTAAACAAGATTCTAAACGACCATTCGTGTTATTCAAAAAGATTTTATGTGTGACCCACTAGTAAACATGAGCAGACAGGAGCCGTATCCCATTAATCAGTCCAGAGCACACTGATATGTACGCCCACCTTAACCAGTCTCTGTACATTAATGTTCTATAAACGTCGCCTTTAGATACGTAAGTAGGTATACATCTATACAACCTTATTTGTGTTTATTTGTTTCAGTTTATTATATTTATATTACAGTAAGCAACAAAACCCGTATAAAATATAAAATAAAGGGGGCATAAAAGTTCTCGAGTGGCGACCACAAACCGGACGACGCAGTAGAGGAAGGCCCTCCACTCGATGGACTAATGACATTATAAACGTCGTAAGAAGTCCGTGGACGGAGGCGGCTCAAGACCGTTCGTCGTGTCATTCTAGGGGGAGGTTTATGTCCAGCATTATTACAACTATCATAAATAATTATTTTTACTATAAGAATGAAATAACAATAATTCTGTATTATTGTACAAAATAATAATTGAACGAGCGAAGCGAGTTCTCTGAGTCAAGTTGGAAAAATCGGCGTTTGTATGTATGTATGTATGTATGTATGTATGTATGTATGTATGTATGTATGTTTGTCCGATGAAAACTTCCAAACCGTTAATCCGATTTTCATGAAATTTGGTATGGGAGTAGATAGTATTGGTACAATTTGTAGGTAAGGTTATGAGCTATATCAGTCAGGGGGTTGCTGAGGTATTGGGGTCCAAGAGGGGGTAAAAAAAATAAAAGTGAGACATTCAGATCTAGTGGTCTCTGAGTCAACTTGGAAGAATCGGCGTTTGTATGTATGTATGTATGTATGTATGTTTGTCCGATGAAAACTTCCAAACCGTTAATCCGATCTTCATGAAATTTGGTATGGGGGTAGATAGTATTAGTACAATTTGTAGGTTATGAGCTATATCGGTCAGGGGGTTGCTGAGATATTGGGGTACAAGAGGGGGTAAAAAAAATAAAAGTGAGAAAGTCAGATCAAGTGTGGTGTCTAATGAAAGCGCTTTGGTTGGACATTTCAAAACTGTTTTTAATAAGTATTTAGAGTTAGAAGTTTCCGAGATATTAGAGAAAATAAAAACCGTAAAAATCAAAAATTCTAGGGTACTTCCAGCAATCCCACAACGCTGAAATTTGGTATGCTTGTCTCTTTTGTGTCACAACTACAGGGAAAAGTCTGAAATTGAAGAATTTCGAGACATGTACCCTATAAAACCAATATAATATCCGTTGTTGACCTCCCATTTCTAGGAATTTGAATGACGTTGGAGTTCTATGATTTCGTCAAAAGGACGTTACCAATTAATTCGTCAGGTACTTGATATACTAACAGGTATGTAGTATCAGAGACAAGTTACTTGTCTCTGGTAGTATCAGTAGTGGTAGTTACTTAGTCCTTTTCAAAAGTTATTTCAATGATGTGTAGGAAATTACCACGAAGTGAAAATTTTAAAAATAATAATGGAAATTATGGAAATGTCTTACTTTAAGTAGTCGGGCTGATAAAGGTATCATCGCGAGGTCTCAGTTCGGGGCGAACCACTAGTAATATAGAAGTATAAAAAGACGTTGAAGTTATTAAAGGCCAAAACACACCGAGTGCGTATGCAGCACGTAACGTAGACACGCGCTTCTCTACGTATGTAAACGATTGCGTGCACGTCACGAAAGCGGTGTGCCATGTCTCATACAGTTCCAGACATTACAACGTAATGGTACGTTGACGTGCACATCTGCGTCTACGCGTACGTAACCGGTGTGCTGTGGTCTTAAATGTAAACAAGGTCATGCAGTTGAGATGTAGGTATACTTTACTTACTTTACTTCAAGTCGGTTTTATTTTCAGGTGGTACGTTGGTGATTGGTCCTCGTGCAGCCTGGATTGTGGTGGTGGAGAGAAGACACGTAGGGTTCTCTGTGCACGGTCTGCCAACGTTACTAGGGCTGATACTTATCAACCAGGTTTGTATAGTCATATATTTAAATCATTTGAAACATTATTGTTATGATACTATTGACAGCAGTATGATCCTAAAATCCAAACATTTAATAATCCAAAAAAAATATACAAACGATTTTGCATAAAGTCGAAAATCGCATGTCATATTTGACGGTGAAACTGGTTTGCACTTCAGACTGTATTAATTTTCAGGGTTTTTTTTATTAATCGAAATATAGGAATCATAGATAAAAAATATGCGGTTAGAACTTTGAAATACAAGTCTCATAAAACAATTGTGTTGTTGCCGTTAAAAATTAAGAGCATTTGAATGCCAAAGCACAGAATAAATATTAGTGCCAAATCTTTTTTAGAGTGGTCATTAGTGCGATATTTTTTTGTAAAACTAAACTTATTTTCGAAATTCTGTTCGATTACAACTATTACTAGTATAATTGTTCTACTAACACTATTTTTATCATCTCATTATTTAGTCTCGTCACATCGCACGGGCGTTCAAAAATACTACTTTTGAGATTGTCCTCCCAAAGAATGCAATGAAGGGATTTGCAATAATCATCACATTTGGTAGGCGGATTGGTGATCACCAGATGTTAAGTACTCAGGTAGATGCTGCTGCTTATCCTCTGGTGTAATTCCTTAGACTGCTTTTACAACATCTAAGGAAGATGGAGGGATTCTTAGGCCGGACACATAGCCTACTGTCAGTCGTTTTACACGAGTAGCCTGTGGACCACGTATATTCAAAAAGCCCTCAACACCCTTCGCGTCCAATACAACAATGCATTCAGGATGCTGTTGGGGCTCCCGCGGTTTTGCAGCGCCTCGGGCATGTTTGCGGAGGCACGCGCCGACGGATTCGCCGCCTGCATGCGCAAGAAAGTCGCCTCGATGTTGAGCAGATTACACGGGACCACCAACACCATCCTGAATACTGTGGCTGATCAGTGGGATAGTCCCTTCTTTAAGCACTGTGTTCGAGTGATGACGAAATAAGTATGTAAATATTAATAGAATTGAAGTTATCGTGGCTTGGTATAATTTTAGAAAAAAAAAAAAAAAAAAACGACATGGTCACACGGTCGTGCGACGAGAACTCGTCGCACGACCTTTGAGCGTGGTCGCGGTCGGTGCTCATGAGGAAGGACCTCAAAATGGTCAACGAAACGTCAGCAGGAGAATAGTAAAGTACATGGGTATAGTCGTAATTTTTTTTTTTTTTTTTTTTTTTTTCTAATATGTAAATATTGTTTCGTCATCACCCGAATGCTAGCTTTTTCTTTAAATTACCTAATTGAATTTATTATTATTATTAATACCTATTATTTTGGTGCCTAACATAGCTCTACGTCATACTACCACAATATGGATCTTGTTATCTGAATTAAAATTATTATTATTATTATAACGGCATCATCACGAGTTTTATCAGCATCGGGCCAAATTCAAAAAGCTAAATTCGTGACAAACATTTTCTGTGTTATTTATTTAAGGTTTGCAAGTGGCGCGAAATTTAAATTTTATCATGTTTTTTGGTAATCACAGCTCATCAACACTTATAAAGCGAAAACAGATTGATGAGCAAAAAATGCAAACAAAATAAATTAAAAAAAAAAACAAATTTGAATTTCGCGCCACTTTCGAAACGTTCCAGGAACATACAGCGTGAAGACCCGTTGAGAGATATACTACCTTCTTCCTACCTTTAATCTGAAGATTGGATTCGAACATCCATAATATTAACTCGTGCTTTTCTTGTAACAGGAACCAGTTCTGAACCCGGCTGCATATCGCCAGCGCCTAGATCTACTCAGCCGTGCAACCAACATGAATGCCCTTCCTGGGTGGCGGGCCCTTGGTCTGGGGTAAGTACTAGCATCCGTCCAGGGCATCACTAACGTTATCCTGTGATCTCTGGTATTCAATTTCTTCGAAAACTGTTCAGCTGTGACAAGTATTAAACGATCTTCCGCATCTATAATAATTAGTAGTATCTGAAAAATCAAACAAATGAAGCTACAGTACAAGGCACATCCCACTCTTCAAACATTTTCAGCATCCTAGACAAGTGATCATCGGCGTAACGAATCGCTATGAGTGGACATGTAACATTTATACCACAACATGACGAGGTGGCCTATTTCCAGCAGTGGACTTCTAGAGGCTTATGACGGCGATGACGACCTCTGTGGCGTGGCGGGCTAGTAGCTGGCTGAGATGCGAGTGGTTGCGGGTTCAATTCGCACTGCGGGACAAATGTTTGGTATGATCTTCAAATATTTGTTCCAGGTTATAATTGTATAATAATAATAATAAATAAAATACATTCATCGAAATAAATAAAACTCAAAACTCATAGGTACAAACAATAAAAACAATGGTTATGGTACTATGGTACTCGTAGTTCCTGATACTCACGACACAGGGAATCTTAGTATGGGATCATGACTACGTATGACTGTTGGGTGTTATGTTATGTTATTTGTCAGGTGACAGCCACAAGATAAAATAACAAAGAAACCTAACAGCTACAGCTTAACAAGACTACAAAGCTAGGAACCACTTGAAAACATCAATTTATATGCTGCTCCCTTCTTACATCTAAAACTGTATTGTCGTATAAAACTTTATGCGCGACTAAAAGTATTGAAAGTCGCAACAATGTTCGGGCTGTTAGGAGTTACAATACTGACACAGAACAAACAATAGTACATGCACACGTACAAAAGTTTCACTCGCATACAAACAATCACATGTTTAAATCTGTGACAAATATGTGAGTCAAATAACTTTTCATTTAAAAAACCGACTTCCGCCATTGCATTTGACTAAATATTTGGATGAAAAAAAAAATGATGAAAGAACCATAGTGGTGAAAGGATTATGATACTTTTCGAAAGCAAATGCTTGGTTTGTTGCTGAAAATATCAAAATCGCCATATGTATGCCTACAATATTTGAGGAGTTCCCTCAATTCCTCATGGATTCCATCATCAGAACTGGATTCTGAAAAAAATGGGACCAATCTGGAAGTATATCTATTTAAATAAAAAAAGAATTTTCCAAATCGGTTCATAAACGCTGGAGAGGTTTGAGGTAACAAACATTTAAAAAAAAAATACAACCTAATTGAGAACCTCCTCCTTTTTTGGGAAGTCGGTTAACAAGCCCCTAGAGATAAAGATAATAAAATATAAGACACTAAAGTATTAAGGCTAAACCACACAGACAGGAGCTTCGCTTGGTGGCCCTGTGGCTTGAAGCGTTCAGTGTGGTTGAACTATGTGTTCCGCCATCTTGTTTGAGCCACAAGAACAACAGCAAATGCCAAGCCATATATACTCTAGCTCCTTGATTTTGATTTGTCTTCTATTGCCAAAAACTCTGTCATAATTTTTTTTTATTGGACCACTATTTTTATATTTTTGTTATTGGATGTACGTATTTTTATATTTTAACAGCATTATGCTGAGACAGTCTGTTCGGCTTTACACACGCATGGCACCAAGGAACCTAATACTCTCTAATACGAGAGGGGCATCGCACAGAGTGGACTGATTGGCACTTTTGTTCATTTTAGATATGTATAATGGTTTGTTTGTGTCGATATTTTTATTAACTATGCCTTCCTTTCTTTTCTATGTATTTGTGTGTAGAGCAGAATAAATAAATTCCAATTCATTTTAAAAAAAAAATTTTTTTGTTGACTCGCCCCGATGCTACCGTTCATTCGGAGACTTAACAGATAGATAATTTTCTTATTATACAAAACAAGGAATTACTTACTTAAAGCTAGTTAGTATTTTCTTCCAGCTAACTTTTGTGTAGTTAGTGGTAATAGTAGTACTAATGCAGCGCGGCTCCAACCATTGCTTTAAAGTTAGCCACAAGTGTTTTTTTTTTCTTTTTTTGTAAGTTGGTTTGCTGTTACCTCTCATGTAGCGTAGCTCTAAGTGCCAATGGTAGCTCGGTCTTGTGTGGTTTGGGCTTAAGCAAACGTAGGGATATGAATAGCGTTAGCGTTGATGATATTTTTGCGGTATTCGGATAGGTTAGGTTCATAAAAACATGATAAAAACATATTACCATAAGTCCCAAAAACATATCTACCTAATAATTACATGATGCCAATTGACGGTATGATCTCCGTGGCATGGCGGGCGAGGATCAAGCTGAGATAGGAAAAGTGTGTGTTCGATTCCGACCGCAGGAGAAAAGCAAATATATTTGGTTCTGAGTTTTGTGGTACTTGTAATTCCTGAAACCAATATGATACAAGGAATCCTAGTGTGGGATTAGGACTATGTATGGACTGTTGAGTCAGTGCAGTAAAGCTCATTTCACATTGGAAGCTGTTTTGTAGTAAAACAGGCACTATGCTGCCTTTCGGAGTAGAAATTGCAACGATATCGAACAATGTAGGAAATGCATAGTAGATTGGGGAAATCGGTTATTATTTTGGAACGTGCTTTCGTTTTGCTATTTTGTTCCTTGACCGATATACGGAAAAATGCATATTTGTCTATTCATCATCGTCAGTCGGAAGATGTTCGCGACGCGGCGGGTGATTAGCCGGCTGAGATGCAAGAGGTTGAGGGTTCGATTCCCGCTGCGGGACAAATGTTCGTATGATATTCAAATATTTTTTCCGGGTCTGGGTGTTCTGAAACCATGGTACTCGTAGTCCCTAGTACCTACAACACAGGGAATCTTAGTGTGAGATCAGGACTATGTATGTGACGTTGGGTGTTATGTTATGTATGTTATTTAGGCGAGCTAAATCCGTTTAAAATTGGTTAATTTTCAATTTTTAGTCAATCGCGAAAACCTAAGTTGGATGTACCCTAATACTACATCAAGCAATATTTTCCCATCAAATAAATAATAATATATAATTCTGCCAAAATATAATAAAATAAATTTCTGCCGAGGTTTTCTCTAGTGACTACAGGAATGTGGTTCTTCAAAAAGGGCGTCAACGCGCGTGTGATGCATCAAAGAGCTGATTCAAAGTTTTTTGCACACAATTGACACGAAGGTTGTAGTGCAACAAGGCTTTTGTGTGGCGACACCGATGAGCGTCCCTAACGTACACTCTGTGATGCTCATTTTCCATACAAAACGCGTGTTACACTACACCTGATACGTCCGTGTCAATTTGCTTGTCAATACTTAGAATCAGCTGTCTGATGTTGCAGGCGTCCATAGGTTACGGTAACCACTTTCCATCATCTGGGCCGTATACTTGTTTGCTTACGCAGTAGTATAAAAAAAACCTTTTCATCCCACCATCTCGGAAAGAGTATTTTTGCTATTCAATATCTGAGTGTAAAAGCCGTTTTTATCCGCTAGAGGATAAAGTAAAATTGAATTTAGAACATCGTGTGCACTAAGTTTGTGAATTCAAAACATCATTAAACCTATTTACTTCTACCTCCATGGTGCCGAATTTATCATACAACCTTTTTTAATTTGTTAAAAACTCAGACTCAGAACCTTCTTGGTGTATTACTTTTTTTTTAATTTACTTTACTCGTGCCATTTTCTTTTCACGACATATTGTTAAAACCTTAGGTTAAAAGCGAGAAACTTGAAAACTAGTGAAAAACCTAAAATGAGTGATTCTAGCGACGAGGAAGTTTATTTGACGGCAACAGAATTGACTGAAATTGTTAAAAATGTGCAAATGTTTTTTTTTTGCATTTAGTCATTTCCTCGCTGAGGTGGGATGAAAAGTTACGTGTTGCACTCGAGTGCAAATATTTTTCACCTCGTGCTCTTTTGATTCTCTCGCTAACGCTCAGGATTCTAATTATTTAAATAACAAATAATCTATTTGTTATACAAGAGTGAAAAGTTGCTTTTTAACCGCGTGCTCAATTTTGATGACCAAGCAAGCGAAGGATTCTAAAATTTAATCAAGAGCGTAGGGAGTGATTTAAAAGTTAGAATCCTGAGCGTTAGCGAGGGAATCAAAAGAGCACGAGGTGAAAAATCTTTGCACTCGAGTGCAACACGTAACTTTTCATCCCACCTCAGCGAGGAAATGACTTAATGCAAAAAAAAACACTTACAATCACAAGATACTTTTGCGCATTTTCAACAGTTTCAGTCAATTCTGTTGGCGTCAAATAAACTTCCTCGTTGCTAGAATCACTCATTTTAGGGTTTTCAAGTTTCTTGTTTTTAACCTTGTTTTAACAATATGACGTGAAAGAAAATGGTGCGCGTAAAGCAAATTAATAAAATAGTGCTTCAGTCTTTATTCTGTAAAATAGTAATACACCAAGAAGGTTCCGAGTCTAAGTTTTTAACAAATTAAAAAAGGTAGTATGATAAATTCGGCACCATGGAGGTAAAAGTAAATCGGTTTAATGATGTTTTGAATTCACAAACTTAGTGCACACGATGTTCTAAATTCAATTTTACTTTATCCTCTAGCGGATAAAAACGGCTTTTGCACTCAGATATCGAATAGCAAAAACACTCTTTCCGAGATGGTGGGATGAAAATAACTATTTTTTGCCTCTAAATAAAGAATCTAAAATCCATCTTGCATTACATATTTTACAGGTATATACACGTTTTGTGAACTTTACGTAGACATTAGTCCACCTAGGACGTTTCACGTACGCGCTGCATGTCCTAGATGGACGTGACTTACGCGAGGTAGTTATAATGGATGTGGGTCACCGCTCAGCATCAGATGGACCACATGGCAGTGCCGTTACTTACTCATAAAACCTACCAAGTTTATCATTGGGCATCTTAATTTCAATTCGTTTGCTTTCATAGGCTTTCGTCTCAGAATTCCACGATGAACGATCTTGATCCACCTCCATCCACCTACTTCCTGCGACCTTTATAATGTCCTTAGTCCATCGAGACGGGAAGGATGGGAGAGAGGGGGATTTGTTAGTAGTAGAACTTCTTGTGAAAGAGTTCGTCCAGGGAAGTACCTACTACCACCGTACCTATTTCTGCCGCCAAGCAGTAGTGTTCGCATTGCTGTGTTTCGTTTTGCAGTGTACGGGTGCCGGTGAATTTACAAGCACATGAGACTTTTCATCTTTACGTCTCAGGGTCAGCAGCGCGCGTGTGATGCCTTTGGTGTTTCAGGCGTTCATAAGCTTCGGTAACTGCTTTCCATCAGGTTGGCCGTATGCTTGATAGCTTGCTGAGCAATATATAAAAAATAAAAAAGGGCCTCATTTACTGCGTCTTACTAGACGACGCAATAAAGAAAGGTTATGCCCTACTGGTTGTCAGTTCTGCGAACAATATATGACTTAGGTACCCATCGCCACTTCAACTTGCTAATTCTTAGAGCTATATCGGTGATCATGCCTCTTCTAAGGGATTTCCTAATCACGTAGTGACACTTCGAACATAGTCCCTCCATAGCCCGCTGGCGACTTTGAGCTTGTGCGTGAGTCTAACAGGTAGCTACCACCTCTCACTGCCGTAAGTCATCAACACGCTTTAATTATGGACTTTCATCTTGAGGCTCTGCCGTATCTGTGAAGAGAAGATGAATTACGTACCAAGGTAATTTCACTAAAAAAAGTCCTATTTCCTCCGCTTGTCCTTTGCCAAAGATAAGCCGGTAGATGCAACATGGCACAATGGAAATACTGGATGAGCTCAGCGAAAGGTACGATTAGAGATAACATCTCGATGTTCCGTCAGAATGCAAACAGGAAAACTCATTCAAAATTTATTCTGTAGGTAATTTTGAGGGAAAAACTTTACGCTTTTTTATTTCAAATACCAGTTAATATTTAAATGGAAAATCTCGGAAAACAATGTGATCGTTCTCACCGTCAGTCATCGTTTCATCGTCAAGTGGAAACCAACATTACAACAACAACAATAACCAACATTATATAAAACCTAATTAAAAAAATAGCATCCCTATGAAAAAAAATGTACTTTGTGTTGTTGCTACTAGGGTATCGAAAACTAACCGAGTTCCAACTATTGTTAAAACCATTCGATTTCGTTACTCGACTGATTCGTGATTCAATTCACGAAATTGAGGGAAAATCTCATTGAACCCAGAAAACTCTTCAACTCTGGACTCTTCAGAGGAAGTTTTGTTTGTTTTACTCGTCCCGATTACTCATGGATCCCGTAATGACTGGAATTTTCCAGTAAATACTGTGCTTCGGAATATACACATGCCTCTCCTCGTTTCAAAGCATCGAAACAGTCAATAACAGGCGAACTCAGATAGCCAAACTAGCCGCAACCAACTCCATAACAAGCAAACTTTGACAACTTACCGGACCCAACACACACAGCTTATAACGAAACAGCCTGGTCAGACTATTGCATTTGTACTATACTAGTGGTCGCCAGTTTATTTGGATTACTCTTCCAAGGGTACTGAATTTCAGGATAAAAAGTATTTAATAAATAAATAAATAAATTACATAGATAGGTATTTTTTATTATACATGGAAAATACCCAGAACACCTTGAACAAATATCTGCAGATCGTACACCAGAGGATGGACAGCAGCATCCATCTGAGTACTCAACATGAATACTGCAATCACCAATCCACCTTCCATGCGTGGTGATTATGGCAATTCCCCCCATTGTATTTATGGGGAAGGCCTCGTCCAGCAGATGGACGTCTAATGGCTGATGATGATGATGAAAAGTCTCATATGCCTGTAATTTCACCAGCACCCATACCTTTCAAACCGAAACACAGCAACGCGAGCACTATTGCTTGGTGGCAGATATAGGTAGGACTTTATGTGGTGGGGAGTTGGGGACACATGCGAATGTCTTCAAACGATTTCTTCACTAGCTATTTGCTTCATATGCTGTGACTACTAAAGATGACAGAGCAAATTAAAACTCTTAATTGGCGCAGTCGTAATTAGTTGATTTTTGGACAAGTCTTTCCTCGCAAAGTTTAATTTAAAAATAAACAGTTTAGCTGTAGTTTCGTTTTGGTTTGGTCATGGTTTGTAAAGTTTATTTATTTATTTTTGTTCCAGTGTTCAGTATCATGCGGTGAAGGGGTACAAGTTAGAGGGGTTGAATGCACCCCTGCTGGTGGAGGTTGTGACCCTGCCTCTAGACCAGAGATATCAAGACCCTGCTCAACAGGGATTAGTTGCCCTTCTTATAGAGAGGCTGATGAACCTGAGGTACCTTCATCTTATTTTTCAAGATCTAAGCCATAGTAATACTTACCTACCTAGACCTACCAATCTACGTCATAATAATAATGACAACCTCCGTGGCGCAGTGGGTGAGACGCAAGAGGTGCAGGTTTGATTACCGATGCGGGACGAATGTTTGCATGATCTGTTGTTTTGGGTTACCATGGTACTCGTACCTCCTGATATCAACGACACAAGGAACCCTAGTGTGGGATTAGGATAATGTATGTGACTGTTGGGTGTTATGTTAATAATGTATACTTATAAGATGTCTTCTCATTTAGTTTTTATTCAGTTTTCTGTACGGTCTTTTGTGATTGACTACAAATTTTTCTTCAATTGACTTACTAGGCATTTGATAAATCGTATTACATGGATGACTTTATCGCATTTGTAATACCTGAATATTATTTGTTAAGACAACTGTCATTAAATAAGTAAATAATTACACTTCAACTTGTTCTAAAAACAAACCTTATTTTTCCATCAGGACGAGATAGAAGATCTGCTACCAGGCGTAGTCTACCACACCCAGCCTCTCATTCAACCATATCCAATGCCACAAGCCAAGGCCGAGCGTCTGATTGGTGAACCTGATGTTCCAGTCGAGGCCACGTAAGTTGTGTGTTGTAGTACAGTAGTATAGTATGTGGATTGTGGAGGCTATCCCCCTTCTTCATAATAATTTTGAAACCTATTTTAGTTATAATAGCTTTTGTTTTGTTCTCTCTGATGTAAAATGGCATACGCCAAAATAAGACAAAAGCTATTTTAGCTAGGTTTAAAACCTTATTATGAATAAGGGGGTAAATCTTTCTGAATTGTCTAACAAACCTAAAATTGGCTCACTATTCTCTAAAAATATCTAAAGACTGCTGTTATTCTAAAGCATCTTGGTGCTGGGATAATTTTTGCTTTCTTCCTTTCCCGAGTTGCAATTCCTCATCTGTAGACTTTTCATATCCACTAATGGCCGAGGCTTCGAGCAGAGAATGCAATGGGGGGATTTATCAAAATCACCAGTCTTAGCAGGCGGATTTGTGATCACAATATTGATTTTGAGTAAATATTCAGGTGTCAATCTTGTCTTAAAATTTTGATGTCTTTGAAAAACTGAATTGAATACCAACAGTTATTTGGTAGGTTAATTTAGTCCGACTAACTAAATAATTTCACTAGGTCCACAAAATACTTTAAAAGTTTATAAATGTTATGAAGATTTAATAATTTGCAAACAAATTTAATTTTTTTTCCGACGTATATGATTTCAATTTCAAACCCAAAATCTTCAAGCATCCTAAACATACTTACTATTACCATAGGTATTTCAGTCAACGTGGTTTTAATAAAATATGGAATCTCTCTTTAAAGATCCTGAAAAAACTAACCTTTTAATAAATTAATTTAGATTTTAAAGTGCCTTCACATTTGCAGTAGAACGTAGTCTGTGAAAGTCTTCTGTGAAGTCTGCATGCCAAACTCTATATCTGCTTTATGTCCTCTGTACCTAGGTATAATGTCTAAATTCCTCTATATCAGATGAGCTCAGAGTATTTTGTTGTTGTCTCTTTTCAGCAATTACAAAATATTCTTTGCGTGTGGCTGGTTGTATGTAAGGTATCGTACCGAAGAGAGTATTTTAAGGTTTACCACTGTCAGACATCACACATCAGGAATGACTTTACCCTTTAATACACCCCTCATTATACACACCCCTTCCATTTAACAGAACCTATCATCATCAATCCTCCATTTTGCAAAAACCCAATGCCTGTTAGTTTTGTTTGATAGTTTGATATAGAATTCGAAATCTTCTTTAGTGTAGAGAAGACTTCTAAATCTAGCAGTCTTTTGAATCCTCTGGTTTCGATATTAGACTCACTGTATATTAACATGAACCTAACAGAAACCGATGACCAAACAGCACAATTTTTCAGAGTTATTATGTTTGACCTTTCACCATCATGAATCACGAACACTGACTTGTAATTTTCTACTCTAAAGCACTGCACAGTAAAGTTGGAATCTCCTTGCACCAACTACACCTTAATTTTCTTTGCTTTAACACTTTTCCTATTACATTTCTGGCACAAACACTGAACACTGCTACAGTTAAGATGAAATTTTTACACATTGAGTGCTCGTGAGGCACTCTTGTTTCAATTTACAGGTACATTGGCGGTTAGATACACTGGTGCATACTTCTACATATACCAGCCAGATTTGATTAGGTTCTAGTATTAGACCCTAAGCACCTTTAAGCATGATATAATGGATTATCTTTGTGTGAATCTCTCATAGTAATAACTAGCTTAGCGTATTTTTGATTGAAACATTTTCGACTGAAACACTGACTGATTTTCGATTTGTGATTGAACTGAGTGTATAGTGAGTCATCTGTTCAAATCAACTATTATTTATATTTTACTTTAAGTAGCAATCAATTCTTTAACTACTTCATTGAAATTGGTATCATTATATGGCAGTCAAAAAATTTCAATTTATTTAAAGGTGGCATAATTTGCGAACGCCTGAAAATGTTTGCTTTATTCGGCTTGCTGTACACTTTTTACATCAATAACTATTGACAAACAAATTATTTTTAATAGTTACATCAAAGACGAAGAATGGAGTCCCTGCAGCGTCAGCTGTGGCGAAGGTTGGAGAAAGAAAGAAGTCCATTGCAAGATCTTTCTAGAATTTTCTAGAACTATAGCGAAACTTCCCGACTCCAAGTGTATGGGGCCGAAACCGGCTGAAGAGACGGAGAGATGTATTATGGAACCATGTTCTATGGCTTATGGGACTTCGTTTGGCGATTCAAGCATGCCGGCTTATAATGGAGGTGACAGGTAAGTGAAAATAAATTTACTTAAAAGATTTGTAATTTGTTAGAAATTCATAAACTTTCCTTTGTATCTCAAGTCTTCAGTGCAGGTTTAGCTTTTAAATTAATTGACCAACTAAATTTTTCATTGGATGTTGCGTACAAAAGTATACTATTATGATAGTAAGAATGATTATAATTTACAAAGTCAAGTTATAAACTACTGAGTTTCTCAATAATTCTATCCAAAACTCCATTTTCAACACACTCTTTCACCACATCATTCACTCTCATTTTGTAATATTGCTCTTCCCCTGGGATCTCTGAAACATCTGTTCCTTTAACTATATTAGATCCTTTTAATATAGCTTCATCTTCAGAAGTAGTGGTCAATATTCTCAACTCTGTCATAGCTATTAAGAGTCCAAACGGGAGCAACACTTTGCAATCGTCATCAAAATCTTCTTTTGAGTAAACTGAATTAATATCTATGCTGTTAACATTTAGGAATGATTTTAGACTTTCGTAGTAGTCTATCATGAGATCATCAAAGTAGGCAGATCTGAAGGCAGAATCGGTGCAGAGGAAAACGAAGTAGAGTATGTCTATAAAGGGCGATGAATAACGCATTACTTGAAAGTCGATGAAGCACACTTTCGTTTCTTTATTTTCCTGGAAAAGATAAAAGTATTACATAAATTCATCAAATATTAAAATTCTGATTGAACTAACACATTTGGAATACTAAATTTTTTCTCACTAACATAGCTTAAAATAGTCGTGCAGTGAAATTGTTTTGGAATACTTAGTTGAAAATCGTATAAATCGTCTCAGTTAAGTGAAATATAATTAACAATGAAATGCTTAACTTACGTCATGTTTAAACATAATGTTATTTATCCAGTAGTCTCCATGGCACAATACATTGTTATTTCCAGGTCTTGTATACATTTTTAATAACTCTAAAAGTCTGAACTGTATTATCTCCAGTTTATTTTTTGCTTTCAAATCTTCAACTAAATTCAAAGACATCCCAAAGGACTCGTGAAAATAATTCCTTAGTTTGCTCTTGTTCAAAAATCTTTCCGAGAATATTATATCTTGAAATTCAGATTTGATGTTTTCGAAAGTTTGAGAATCCTGCTTTTCGTAAATAAATGATAGGGCATGAAACTTTGCCAATTCCTTTATTGCTGTGCTCACTTGGGTATAATCTAAGCGTTCGTAGTTTGCCAATTTAGTATTAGTTTCATACCCTTTTACTTTCATATCTTCTAGGATGATAACCTCTTGATTTTTCTCTATTCTCGTATACTCACATTTTGGAAATACAATTCTTTGTTCAATATCTAGAGGTTCTTGTATCATCTCATATTTTTTTATAATCTTTTCATAAACATTAACTTCTCTTTTATGCAATTCATGAAACAATTCTTGCCTTGCTGTGTTTATTAAAGTTTTGACAATAAAACTGTATTGTTTATCTTCACTTTGAACATCTTTGATAAATATTCGGAACACATTTGCAATGTAGTTTACACCATTTCCACAAATAAAATCTACATGATACACGAATTCTTCTAAACCTTTAAGTTTCGCTACTACGTCTATGCAACTGTGTAGTTCATTGCAATTGAATGCATCAGGTTCACTAATATTCACATCTAGAGACATTTTCAATACTTCAATTTATACGGCTTCCCTTCGTTTGATATTGATAAGGACTAAAGATTATGTTCATTTCAAATTAATCGCAAAAGATAAGATTATTACAATCTGTAAATGATATCTGATTGTAGAATGATATCAAGTTGTTTGATAACATTTCTTAACTAAGCACATTGTTTTTTATGAATAGTTATCCTGCATATTATATAACTTAGTTTTATAAATAACCTATGGCAGAGCTTCCATGAACTTATTTTTGTCTTAGTGAGAGTATTGACGTAACTGGTGATGAAGCTCGTTGCTAATCACTCACGAAAATTAAAATATATAACTTTAGTATCTGAGCAAGGGCGTCAAAACTTAAAGACGGCGGGGCGTGCAGCGGGGCGTTTAAGCGTTCCAATAGAATCTTGGCAAAATGACGTGCTAGGGTCGGACCAAGATCACGTAATGTGTACGCTCCTCGCAGCTCTGTATTTGCGGCCAACGGCACGGTTGACGCATGTTGTTTATTTGACGTTTGAAAATCACGTTCACCGCTATATTGCGCCGCAAATAGTAAGTGGTAGTTATAGTAGTATAGTAATATACGTACCGCATCTATAATTCTGGCGTCAGGAAACATATAGGCCTTACTTTCACATCTTATTTCAACAACTTTTGGGAATACATGTTCTCGAGTGGTGACTACGAACAGGACGACACAGTGTGGGACGAGGAAGTTTTTAAAGTCACAGGAAGTCAGTGGATGGAGGTTGCTCTAGACGGTTTGCCCTGGCATTTTATGGAGGCTTATGTCCAGCAGTGGACTTTACAGGCTGATGATGGTGAAGACTATCAAAATCTAGCAATAATTTAAGGGTCTGTCTCATAATCATTTTCTAAACCTATTTTAGTTAAAATAGCTTTTGTTTTCTTTTCTCTGATGTAAAATATTATACGTCAAAACAAGACAAAAGCTATTTTAACTAAAATAGGTTTAGAAAATGATTATGAAACAGGGGGTAAACCTTTACTAAAATAGAACTTGACGTTAGCTGTGGTAGAAATACAAAACACATTCTAAATCCAGCAGGTCCTTAACCTTCGGAACTTCGAGTAATATCCGAGTGGCGCCCGGCTCCCCCGGCAAGTCCTACTCCTGGAAAGAGAAGGGGTATACCAGCTGCAGTGCCTCGTGTCTCAGTGGTGTTCAGGTATGATGTTTATTATGCCGAACGGGTTATTAAACGAACATCAAAAAATTTGGTAATATTTTCGAAATGTTTTCTATAATAGTGCAAGAAGTCGGTGTATGGAGGAAATTCTATGGGGAGGCTTATTGCTAATAGTGGACTTCTACAGGCTGTTGATGATCTATAAAAGTGATGACGCCACGCCGTGATATCCGGTCCGATTTGAAGTGTTTTCTGTGTTAGATAGATAGATTAGAAAGATTAACACTTTATACCATTTATAACCACTATACCACTTTACACCACTTTAAACACTATTCTTTACCACCAGGAATACATAATAGGATTTACTAAAATAAGCAGTGCAATGGGCGGCCTCATCGCTGAAAGAGGTTTCTTCCCGGCAACCTTTGGATGCACTATAACGAGCGAAGCTGTAACTGAGGGGGTGGTGCAGAGTAAAAAATAACAATAATTTTTATAGGTGGATAAAATAAAACTTTTTCATAACTCGAATATATAATATACTTTTTATAATTTATTTATTTATAAATAAGAGGTATGTCTATTTGCCTGCCTGATTTCCACCAGCAAAGCGTACACCAAACGCACAGCTTGGACTGTGAAAGACTTACTATAAAAAGAACTGCTGTGCACAGGCATTTTGAGAGATTAGTTTGTTGTGTTGAGAATGATTCCAGGGTAGTCCCATCAAGTTCTAATTTAAATGTTGGTTTAGCTTGTCACAAATATAAACAAAATAGAGTCAGTAATAAACCAGTTTCTTCGCAATTCCATAACTAAAACTATTACTCCACAGGAATTGATAATTCAATGTGTAAGAGACGAAGATGGCAAGAATGCGTCACCCTACATGTGCGATCCCCTCACCAAGCCTGAGAACCGTGTAAGGACTTGTAACGACCATCCATGTCCTCCGAGGTACGTAAGCTAGAGTTCTACGATAGCACAACCTGTCCTTCTTTCTTGGTCTGCTATGCCAGTTTTAGGTACATCAAGACATAAAAATAGAAGTGCAGGCACAAGCCACCACTTATTAACTACAAGATTTCATCGACTTCAGTGGCGCGGTGGGCGATTAACTGGCTGAGATTTGAGGGGTATGGGTTCGATACCAATTACCAATTATGGAACAAATGTTTGCATGATGTTGTGGTACCATGGTATTCGTATTTCCTAATACCCACAAAACGGAATCATTATTGTGTGGAATCAGGACTATATGACTGTTGGGTGTTATGTTATACCTACTATCGTCTCCTTAATAGGAGGTTCCCAGTTAAACATCAATATTCTTCCTCCAGGTGGAACTACACAGATTTTTCTCAGTGCACCAAGTCTTGTGGGATCGGAATCCAGACAAGAGAAGTGACTTGCATTCATGAGGTAATAAGCTAAACTAAAATTTTTCGATCAGATATACAAATTTTACTTTTTTTTATTTTAGTTCAAATGCCCCCATGCCGTGTGCCATGTGCTGTGGTGTGTCTAGCCTTAGAATAGACCTCTCCTTTTCCTGCCGTAGATGTAGTAAAAGCCTTACTAAGAGGTTAATACACCAGGAGATGGGCAGCAGCATCCATCTGAGTACTTATTATCAACTGCGATCACCATCGTGGTGATTATGGCAAATCAGCCTGTTGTATGCAATGGGGAGGTCTCGTTCAGCAGTGGATGGATCGTATTGATTACTCAGGTTGATGCTGCTGCCCATCCTTTTGTGTTATCCCTTAATCGGCTTTTACGACATCCGCGGAAGGAGATGGAGGGGTATATTCTTAGCCCGAAGACACCACGGCCAATTTTATTCTACATTAAATTTATCATGCCTCGTTTGGATGTCAATCTTTTATGGAGTACCATCAAGCTATCAGGTAACTTTCTCTGATAGTAAGTTCCTTCCCAGGTAACCCGAGGTGGCACCAACACAGTGGTGGTGCCAAACAGCATGTGCCCACAGCCACCTCCACCAGACAGACAGTATTGTAATGTCCTAGACTGTCCTGTCAGGTGGCATACTGGGGACTGGTCTAAATGTTCCAAGACTTGTGGAGGAGGATTGAAACAACGAGAGGTAAGTTTCTAAATCTGGAAGAAGATACCTTGAGTATTATTACGCAAAGTTTAAATTCACTTAATGGGCCAAGCTTCTTGTCTTGTTGACGACCTCCGTGGCGCAGTGAGCGAGTGTGGGCTGAGACGCAAGAGGTTGCTGGTTTGATTATGTATGATCTTCAAATATTTGTTGCCGGTCTGGGTATTGTGGTACCATGGTACTCGTAGTTCGTGATACCCACGAAACAGGGAATCCTAGTGGGGGATAGGACTATGTATGTGATTTTATGTCGGTGGGCAATGCGTTAGAGAGTTCGACTGTCTCTGGTCTGGATTTGCAGCTGGTATTTTGAAATGTTAAGCTATGGACGGAAAGGTGTCTTAAGTTCTTTTCTTGTTAATTTGAAATATTCAATTTAATTAATTTCAATTTCAATATTAAGCTTCGAACGAAAAGGTGTCTCAAGATCTTTCCTTGTAGTTGTTAGCCTGATATTTTTTATTCTACATGAAATGAATATTACCTCTTGTTACTAACAGGTGGAGTGCAAACAAATAATGGCACAATCCCACGTGGTGGAACGACCAGCCTCACTCTGCAGCTCACCACGCCCTGCCTCTACTAAGTCTTGCAACTCTAGACCATGTCTACTTGACACGGCTGCGCCGGAGATATCACTTGCAAACTCAAGCTATATTCAGCACGATCCCAAGAAGAAAAAGGTGAGTGACTGTGCTATAGCCTCAACTTAGGCCTTGCATTTTTGTCTTTCAACCATTGGGCTGGTGTTCTGCCTCTCTGTCATCGTGAATCCCTTGACCATCATTCTGTCCCTGCCTTAGCCCATCGCCCGTCATTCCCTGTTAGCCAATACCTATGAGCAAAGACAGACAAGTACTAGTGAGGCTCGCGGACTGAGGCTTCCGTATACTTTTATTTTGGCTCAGTTGCATTGGTAAGTGATTAATGCACAAACAATTAGGATTTTCACGTATTGATCCATTTAAAAATTAATGTTTGTTTCTCAATTAAGTTCATGTAATTTGAGCCGTTCTTGATTGCAAAATTTCAAGATTCTATGTCAACGTGCGCTTCGCGGGGACGAAGTCATGTGTGTGTCGGTCTGCTTATTATGATGAGTTTGTGTCTAGACACAATAAAAACGAGATGAAAATAAGCTATACAATAAAAGAGACATTGATGAAAAAGATAGGAACAATAATAGATCCTCGTGAAACACCACGTTATTTTAGATCGAGTGGTTCATTGACGTATAAATGCGATAGTTCCAGCTCCAGCCTTGGTGATTGCTCCCCTGAGGTAAGAGGGGGCCAAGTGGCATCCCACACAAGGGCCAAAATAGTATAAATAAATGTTATATAGTTTTCACCAGCCTGTTTACGTTCATTGCTGGACGAGGCCTTCCCCATTAAATACAATACCATAACCTCCACGCTTGGCAGGCGGATTGGTGATCGCAGTTTGTTGTTAAGTACCCAGGTGGATGATATAATATAATACCAGGTATCTATGATACTGATATCACTGAGTACCTATGAATTAAAGAGACTCATCTCAAAAAATTGGGGAAATAAGTTAAATATGTAGAAAGACTCAGAAAGAAAAACTCTTTCGGCTAGTTCATCAAAAACTGACGCTTTTTGCTTAGATTGCATCAAAACATATAGCTGCCGTCTCTTTCATTTCGGCGCGCCCCACATCCCATCGGTCGTGGAATAGTGACGTATGCAATATTGCGCCAGAGACGATCGCAGAGAGACGCGAAATAGTGAATACAAAAGTGACCTAAAGCTCAATGAAACACTTCTTTACGAGAAAGCCAGATGAGTTTTGATTGAAATTTGAGTCATAAAGTGCCAGATCATTTGTAATGTGCCGTTTTAGTACAATAAATAAACCAAGTAACCATGACCTGAACCTAATCTGGTCAGTTTATTACTAAATCTTATATAATCTTACCCAACTTTAGAATTAAAAAGACTTATTTCAAAATTGGTCCATGTTAATTTTATGTTAATAATACAAAACTGACTCAATTTAAGAAGATTTTCGTAAAATGTTAGTTACTTTAATAAATAAGATATATTTTATAATAGTTATAGGCTCCTACAATAGACAAAACTTTAAAATATATGCTTAATTAAAATTATTGTTGATAGCTCTTAATTTAGTTTGGCTCAGATGTCATTTAGAAAAAATCAGGAGATGCCAGGAATTATTTACGTCATTTCCCAAATATCATGTTTTTTGAGATAAGTCTATTTAATTCTAGTTGTGCGATATATATTGTATAATCAATAAGTTGTATTCGTTTTGATTGTTCTACTTACCAAAATACCATACATCCAAAGTTCTGAGTGGTAAAAAATGGATCCCGGCTAATGATTTCTTCATGTTCGTCCGTCCGCCTGTCACACCCTCGTGTTTTGTACATTAGATAATATTTGAAAAAAGATACTATGGCACGTCATGTAATACCACGGAGGAAGCGTGACCACCATAAACGTCTAACGTCATTATAACGTGTTGATTATAATGAAAATACATTTTTTTTTCAGGTGACAGTAAAAGTAGGGGGATCAGCCACCATATTCTACGGGACTCAAGTGAAAATTAAATGTCCTGTGAAAGGATACAACAGGACCAAGATACAGTGGGCGAAAGACCATCAGATTATCACAAAGTCGAAGAAATACAAAATTTCTAAAAAGGTAAGGATTTGTGTATCTAATTTTAAATGGGAATCCATCACTTGAGCTTAGGTGAATGTACCATCAATTCAATTTAAGAGGGGGCCACCGGTAGTTAGCTAAAAAAAAAAAAAAATCTTAATTTTGTGCTTTAATCTGCTTTAATATACCAAAATGAATACTTAGATAATTAATTATCTATGTGATGTGTTTATTAGTTTGTACTACCACGTGAAACTCACTAATAACAGTTATGGGAAATAAACATACATTATAAAAGTGGTTGGTTTAACTTTTTTTTAAACTAAAAGTTGGTACAGAATAATGGATTTAAAATCACTTTAAAACAGAAACGTGACATAATAACGTCCCACTTTCATGCAGTTACTGGGTAGTTTGTGCTGGCTAAATCTCTTTCCAAAGGCTATCCGGTTAAGTGTAGATTAGCATTTAGAGCAGGGATTCTGGCAGGAAATTTCATAAAAAACCTCCTTGTGACCCTTTTCATTAACATGTTAAATGTAGTAGGTTATTTTTACTTTTTTTACCTTTTTTTTTTAATTTTTAGCTTTTCGTACAAACCTGTACATGGCAGCGTTCCTCCTCTCATAAATTTGTTTTACTTATGTTCATTTTTTGTTTTGTTTTTATGCGTATGCGTGTAGCGTATGTGTTATTATGTTGTTGTGTACAGTTTGTATGAATAAATGTCTTCTTTCTCTCATAATTGCAAAATACACATTATCTATGTACCTAGTTCAAAATCAAGAACCTAATTTTTGTTCGCAGGGTGCTCTTCGGATTACTTCGCTATCACTTCGCGATCATGGAGTCTACACTTGCGTGGCTGGAAGGTCCAGCGCCAACCTGACCCTGCTGGTGAAGCCAAGACCCGGGGAGTTTCCATCCAGTGAGGAAATCGAGCGGCATAAGGCTCTGGACGAACCTTCTTCACCTCTTGCAGACAGGTAAGCGTTATGGTGGTTTTGGTTAATTCCATTTGGTTTAGATTTGGATCTGTTTTGGTAAATTGGTGCCAGTTCGGTTTAATTTTAGATTAATTTGGGTTCTGTCTCTGTTCCGTCTCGGTTTCAGTGTGGTTTTATTTTGATTCCGTTTCAGTTCTGTTTTTTTCAGTTTCGTTTCGGTTTTATTTTAGTTTTTGGTTCCATTTCTTTTCCAATTAAAAAAAATCCATTTAGTTCACAAAAATTAAGTTATTTCTTTTAAAAGTTCTTACTTAATCTTTTGTTATTTCTTCAGCAGAGCGGACGGCAGATACAGAGCTATGATTGGAGGGTCTTCAGATGATCAGTCACATGAGCAAAGGCCAGGAGACCAAAGGAGAAATTACAAGAATAGGCAGAAGGGTGAGCCAACTTTAACATTCACTGTTATCATCAGATCAAAGGTATACACTAGTGGACAGAGGCCGGCTTTATAGTATGGCGTGGCAAACAGGAGTTACCTTCATTCATCTTCTTCTCTCGGAGGTTGTTTTAATTGTGTCCAAGTTTCTAAACGTCCTGAAGCAATTTTACGGTTAGATTCTGCTTAGGTTTGGATAACACTGTCCCTAAATCTAGGATGATAAAGTGTTAGAAAGATAATTAATAACCCTCCTTCAGGACAGTCGGGTTAAAAGCTATCTACCCTTAATATATGGTAATCAACACTTATGTAGTTATCCCAAAAATCCAGGCCATTTTCAACATAAATTACAATCAAAATAACATTTTACGCGTCCCGAGCACCGAAACTACACTTTAAAACTGCTTTAAAATTAAAGTATATTCAGAATTGTAATGCGAATTATCTGCGCCCCTACCTCGTGTTTACGATGTCACATGCGAGCTAGTGAATGCACCCTTTTACTTAAAAAATTACGATCTCCACCGGGACCTTAAAACAGAGTTCGTCGATAAAGTCGTTAAAAAATATGCAGAAGCTCACGAACGTAGACTTCATCATCATTTGAACGTCGAGGCAATCTAGCTTCTCGACAATACGGACATGTAAACAAGAAAATTCAAAAGAACAAAACCTTTTGAGTTAGTGTACTGAAAATATTAGTGTAATGTAGTGCAAACTAGTGCTAGATAACACGAACACAAGAACAAAGTGTCCTCCCCTTAAATAGAGACAATAATAAAAGTGCATCCTAGTTATTATGGTACATAAATATGTATGCTAAGAAAAAAAAAACTAGCAAACTCAAAGTTTTGAAACTGAAGTTTACCTAAAATATGTGGGACCGATATAATCGCCCAAGATTTTCGTTGCCAGCGTCATCGAAACAACGTTTACAGCAAAATGGGCAAATCATCGCCGATTCAAGGCAAAAATTCGGATTTGAGTCCTCTGCACCTAGCTGCTCAAATTTTTTGGGTCAAATTTAAATTTAAAGACATTCTTTTTATTATTATTATTTGAGTCCTCTATACTTAACTGAATCGAAATTTTTGAGTCAAATTTAAAAACATTTTAGCCCTCTATACTTATTTGCTGACTCGAAATTTTTAGGTCAAACTTAAATTTAAAGACTCGCAGAGCTAGAAACCGTACGGAAATATAATTTCTTAAATGATGACCACACGACGCGTTGTAAGAAAGCCTCTTTCTCGATGGACCGATGACATTTTAAAGCTTGCAGGAAGTCAGTGGATGTAGGCAGCTCGAGATCGTTCATCATGGTATTCTATAGGGGATGCCTGTGCCCAGCAGTGGATTCCTACAAGGTTATGATGATGAATACATGACTTCTCGTTGCAAAACACGTAGTAGAGTAACTTGAACATTCTCAAGGTAACTTTGCCATAATCTGGCTTCACGGCTAAATAGCTTTTTAAAATTCATGGAGAGACTGGCAACCGGGTCTGGGCTTGGACTGAGGACATAATAGTATTTAATTCATAATGCGCCGGGGTTTGTGCAGTTTTTGATAAGGTTTTTGGGAATATTTATGCAATTTGGAGTTATAAATAGTATGTTCACACCACCTGCTCGACAATGTCTAATTACAAATCATGCAACCTCAACGTAAAGTAAAGCATTGTCTCTCTAGGGATATAAAGTTGTATGAAACTCCCAAGGGATTAAAGTGATTTGAATTTGGAACGTCAAATTATAGTGTGGAGACTCGTGGAAAACTCTTAGTAAAAAAATGCCCACATGGCATTGTAAAGAGGTTTGTTCGAAAATCGAACTGGCCACCATAGGCAGAACTCAAAAAAAAAGAAAAAGGTGCGTTTACAAAGAATGTGAAACAAAAACAAAACACTCTGTGCGCGTGTTTGGTGCTATGATTTTCAGTAAATTTTATTGCAATATTCATGTTGATAAAAAATTACAAACGATAGTGATTCTACTCCAAAGTTTATCAAAACAGACGCTTTAGAAATTATTGATAATCTACTACCGCAAAAATCTTAATCCCTGGCTTTTTATTGTCTCGCAGAAAGTGTGAAAAGTAGAGTATGCTCCTCGTGAATAAAGCCTGTCTTCATCTTGGGAAGCTTGAACCCCTCGCTTCACTCAGGACTCTATATAACTCCCTCGGAACTAACTTACTCGGGAGTTAACTTTAGAGTCCCTCGCTACGCTCAGGGTTCAATATGCCGCCCGCGACATAAGACACTGCTTTATTCCCTTAGTGCATAATCTACTATTATATTTCTCGTTTCTTTCTCAATTATTGTTAGCTAAGACGGTGAAGAAAAAATAAAACACACAGAAATCCGAAATAAAACTAAATTTATAGATGCTCTAGAACATGCACTAAAACTAAAATGGCATTGGGCAGGACACACGGCAAGAATTAATAAAGGAAAGTGGGCAATAAGGTAACCATCTGGAAAGGACCGATAGGGACAAGAAGAGTAGGTAGACCACTTGCTCAATGGTCAGATGATATACTAAAGGTTTCGAATACCCCAAACTGGGCTGAACTAGCAGAAGACCGCGAGCAATGGAAGGCGCTGGAGGAGGCCTTTACCCCGGAAGGGGGTCCTAGTTATAATCTTCAGCACAAAGGAAAAATGTAAAACACATATTTAACTATCGAATAAATATGCTTTTTTATTTATTTATTTATTAAGTTGGTGAAGAGCCGGTTTGAGCAAAATTTTTTTATGCAGCAAATTTTTGTTTTAGGTAAAATTGACAAAGTACGCGACGCTCTTTACGGAACAGTTCCAACCAGCACCAAAGCATCGCCCAGTTTCAACTCACAAGCCAGGGATATTTACGACGAAAACGAGGTACTTACATTTTCTATTTATCTTTCTGAATTTATCAATCGTTTTGTGGATAGATCATAAGTATTTACAATTTTTAATTTACTTATAAGAACGTAAGCTTTACGTGGATGTGACTGAAGAGATGAATATTATGCACATTGTTAAATAAATATTAAAAGGAGTTGTTCCAAAATGGCCTATGTCCACCAGACAGAGAATAGCGGAAAACTCAGTGGTTTTCGAAAAAATATTCTTACTGTAATTTGAAGCTTAAATATCTGCATAAAAATGTTTGAAATTCGAAGAATTTTTACCATGTTAACATATTTTCCTGGGCAGTCATGACAGTGAATGTCGCGTTTATTGGTGTGTGGTTGCTTGCTTTTGTTTGTTGGGAGATGTGTTTAAAAACGTAGTGTTTTACAGTTGTCAACTGCTGTCGAAGCATTTTACCACAGAGTATATTGTATCCGCCCCGCCATTTTGTTATTTCTTGTGTTGCTCTCCGTGAGCAAGATATTTTAAGATATTTTTTTAAATGAAGCGAAATAATAAAATAACTGCAGTGGGAAAAGGTGTTACATAATATTTAGCCACGTGTATACAAGTGAACACCGACAAGGGCTAGGTTTCATACATTGTGAAACAACTCCTTTTCCTGTATATCACCTTACAAATTGTGGGTCCCGTTTATTACTTGTCCCTAGGATACACGGAGGAACCTTAAGTAGGACAGACACTTAACATACTTGATCACATCACTCACAACCAATAAATGTGACACACCCCGAGGTATAATCTAGTAAGGCTCATACAAGTTTAAACAGTGGTTGTAGCCATAAAATTTACGGGTCGTTTTATGGCCATTCATAAAACTGTTATAGCAGAATTTAGATAGGATATATGCAGATTAATGTGCGTATTTGTAATACCTAGGTATCTTTCGGAAACTAATATTGTAATTTGTGATTTTAATTTCGAGATTAATCATATTGCATGCCTTTACCAAAGAATTCTTTGCATGGTAAAAGGTTTAGGGCACGTATTCCAGAACCATGCGCAATCGTGAATCGACACTCAAGCATAGATTTGGTGACAGTTTTTCATTTAAATCTGTCAAAAAAAAAAAAAAAAAAAAAAAACTATGCTTGTGTCACGAGTTAGTTTAAGTTTAGTTCTAGAATACGGGCCTAAGAAACAAGACTTTATTATGTTATCGTTTATATCCTTAGGTCTTATTATGATGTCCTAATATAGGACTCCTTCCTGTCTCAGGGAAGATCAAACAATGTGCTTGTTAACAAGCTCGCTTGCTCACTTTTTGTTCATTATATTACTACTAAATGTTCCGCCCGCGACTTCATCTGCGAGCAATTTTCTAAAGTCCCGTACAACAAGCGTACAACCTTTAATGTATAAATTTCGACATAAACTTTTTACACTTCATTTACGATTTTAATAATTTTTTTCTTATCCGAACTTATTGGTATCCACTAGAAAAAACTAGTCAGACACCCGACTTTTTAAAATTACATCGGCTTCCAAACTGAATTTCGATGTAAAATAGACTACAACGCGTTGTCGCAAGATTCAATATAGCTCGGATAACTTTTTTGATAATACTTAGTACTGAACCAATTGTTAGCGTTTCAAACTTATCTCACAAGCCTATCGCCACATTTTGGAATAACAGTAAACCCATCTATTTAGCCAAAAATACACCAAACAAAGCCACGTATCAGAACTTACTATTACTATTTTTCTACAAACTGGGCGTTTACAAACAACATGATCTGTCCACAAAACTTAATTTAACATAAATCTTCTTACTTGTAACCCTTCGCACGCCGCTTGGGACATTGACTTAGGAGAGCGCTGTGTCCTCACAGATGCTTCCACCAATCAGGAACAGCGCCTCAAGGGTCCTGCCGTGCCTGCACTATATTATCATGCAGCTTCAGGTGAGGAGTTACCAGAATAGACCTTAGGGTTACGGTTTAATGTACAGTTTTGGTTGGTTTTGAATGCGGCGCATGCGGACTTCTCATTCTGAACTTAATACCAATGAATTGTTCTGTTTGGTTTGTTCAGATCATTGCCTTGTTTAATTGTGATAGGTTTTTTGCTGTAGAATTGTTATTTTCTTCACGGTTTTCAGGTTTTCTTGGATTTTCAGTCTTAGTTCGAGTCATGCCATAGATACATTTTGTTACCTCATGTATAATTAAACTATGGTTTTACATATTTTAATTTTACCAACCAATTACGAGACCCTTAACGCTAACGGTACATTAAATGAATTAACAATTAAAGAGATTTAACATTTTTCATAGAAATCTATCAATTTGACATGCGTTAGGTGTCTCATTAAGTAAGAATTGGTTAATAAAAATGGGTTTTAGACTATTAACATTATAAGTGCGATGAAAACATCATGGACTTCTTCTGCATAGTCTACCTACATCAGTTTAATATTTTTGATCATCACTAACCTTGAATTAGAACGACATAATAACTGATATGTTCAGGTGTTTTGGAACTTTCAGACTATCGGGAATTCAAGAGGCCAACGTAAGGTGGATGTTATCATGTACCAAAACTACGGCGTTCCAACCAAGGCACATGTGATCAACCTAGAAGATAAACAGATAGTGTTTCCTGAGGATGATGATTCAGATATAATTATAGTGAATGAAGATTATAATAGGAATCATTATGAAGGGAGAGTTGAGAACCTAATAGAGCATGTTGAAGATGACACTACAACAGATAACAGGTAAGTTTTTTTTAAATCTGATAATCACTGAAGTTAGCGAAGTGACAAACAATACGATAAATTTAAAATTCTCTTTTAGATTGATTGCATCTCCTGACAGTATTGAATACGTTTGGAAGACAACTGACTGGTCACCTTGTACCGCTCTATGTGGACAAGTTGGACATCAAGTAAGAGGAGCAGTTTGTCAGGTGAGTGTGCCCACATGATTATAAAGCTTAGACCCAATTGTACCAACCAGTGTTGGTATTTTAACATTAGGTTAAGATCTTGCTCGACGATGATGCAGTATAAAACAACTGCGCAGTAAATTAAATGTAAAGAACTGAATTAGTTTCACAGAAAGGAAAAATTCATCATCCTTTTATACCACAACCTTCTTCTTATTTTTTATTCTTTCCGCCTCGCAGCACAAAATCAACAACAGTACAACTACTGTTGAAACGACTCAGTGTATATCAAGATATGTGACTCCTCCATCTGTAATCCGCGACTGCCACGGTGATACCTGCTCAACTTGGCGTGAAGGACAGTGGACGCAAGCATGCCGGGCTACTGGAGTTGGTAAGTGTAACACTATCAACGTATACCAGTTCACTGCTGGACATAAATCCCTTTCAGACGAGTCATTGAAACTAATATTTGAGCTTCTCTATCTAATTGCTACCATCATGCAATCTCTCATACATCATACCGTCTTCATACAAAACAATTCTATGTTTGCAACCTGAAACTTTTGGCGGTATAAGTCTCCTCCAAAAGCTGCCAATCCTTTGTGTCCTACGCTTTCATCTTATGTCTTTCCTGTAATCTTAACTATGTCATCCTGCCATCTTTCCAGTGGTCTTCCTTTTTTCCTTTTACATAGGGTTGTTTTGAGTTTAACTATATTTTCTTGTCCACCTATAATCAATTTTAAGGCCTGTGCGTGTTGAAGAGCGTCTATTACCTTTGTTATATGTTAATTGTTGTTGTTGTTTCTCTGTTTATGTTTTTTACATAATCTAATTATATTGTTTGTATAGTCTGGCACAATTACTCAAACACCTCTAACTATACTAACTAAATACTCTTAATTCTTTAGCTTTTTCTCGTCGTCGGGTACAATGCGTCAGTAGCAATGGTACACTGCTACCTGATACTTCTTGTGTATACACCGCACGCCCTGAAAGCACCAGGAGAGAGGCCAATCCTTGCAAGCCTACCTGGGCTACTGGACCTTGGAGCAAGGTAAAGGAAAAAATTACCAGAGTCAGCTTCTAACTCCTAATTTCTCGCTTCCCACTTACTGTTTCTAACTTCACTGACCAGTCCGTCACCACCACTATTATTTAATTTACCACATCTTACTATATTCTTATTTCTTGCCATTACCTTTCTCTCACTTTACCAACTTTTACTTCCCGTTTCTCGTGTCCACTTTTTCACTATCCTAATTTCAATAGTTTCAAAAGAATTTCAGTCATGACAACAATGTGTCTTACAGTGTATAGGTCCCTGCAACGATCTGGGTCGCCAACACCGCGTTCTACGTTGTGTGTGGCGAGGCAGTGGCGGGCGTGTGAAGCATCGAGAGCGGAGTGCGGCCACTGCCTGCGAGGGTCTACCCCGGCCCATAGTCAGCAGGGATTGTCATGTGGCAATATGCAAAGGTAAGACTGGTTTGAATTATTTTATTTCAATTTATTAGTATTTTTTGTTTCGATCTATCTAAGGCTTTCGACTGTGTTGATCACGACCATTTTAGATATTAAATTACTATTGAGCTGTTTGTGTTGTTGAACTAACTTGTTCTAGCTCTACAAGTATTTGTATAACATATAGAACAAGCTTAGTCTCTTATCAAAATTATTCAGAGATAATTCACTGGGCCCTTCTCTGTTTTCAGTTTATGTAATTGACTGTTATTTTCAGATGGTGTTTGCCGTGACACATCTAGATTCTGCGAGAATGTACGTGCAATGAACCTCTGCGCACTCAAACGTTACAAGGAGCAGTGCTGCAAGACTTGTTCCGTTTAATATCTAAGATAAACTGTATATTTTGAAACCGGGAATTGTTTTGGATTTGACAGTTACACGTAAATTTACATTATATGCGTTTGACTAGAAAAGATATTTTTCATAAAACGATTTATTGGAACCCACCCAAATCAAATTGATTTGTTAGAAATAACATATTAAACTGGACTCTCTAGACTAGGCTATAAAGATGTTTATTTAGTGACGCTCAAAATGTATGCTTACTGGAAATCATTATAACTTTTTTATGTTATTCAAGCCGATTACATGGACTTAAGCCGATTATCAATCTCTACGAAATTTACAGTGTACTTTAAAACATGCGTAGGTATTACAAAAGATTTTTTTTTTCTTTATTTGTTTTGTTACTTTATGGTTTTGAAACCTTATTAGTATCTAATTCAAATCATAGATTATGTTTATCTAAATATGCCTTGCATAAAAGAGTTTTTTTTTAATCACTACGTGTGACAGAGAGAAACGATGATATACGTATGTAAGCACAATCATATGATAGCTCTAGTCGACAAGCACATAAAAAATGACTAAGAATGTATGTAATTAAAATGTAAATTGTTTCAAAACATAGTCCTTTATATTTAAGTAGGAATGAAAATATTTAGTAAAAATGTTTTGTACTATATACAATAATATGTAATTGTAAATATATGAAAATCTATTTAAATATGGACACAACGCTACGCTTAGCTGTCATATAGAAAAAATCTAATATATGCACAAACATAACAAAATATATTTGAAATCTTAAAACTTTAATTAGTAAAATTGCCAAAACTGCAATGTGAAATGTATTTTTCGATTTAATGATTAACATATTTCAATATACTAACAAAACATTCTAATTAATTATGTATAATCATTATATTGAATATAATAGAATTATGTTTTATAGCATTATCATACAATAAAGTCAATTTCATAGTATCTATAATAATTGTTTGATTTTGTAGGTAGACAGTATAATAATATTATATACCTTCACCTACGAAGTATGTATTTATATAAATTTAGGAAAATAATATAAGAAAGTTCTGGTGAAGTTATTGAAGCAATACGATTCGCTTTTATGAATAATTGTATATAGTTGTATGCTGTTGCATGAAAAATATGTTACCTGTTCGTGGAATGGGCATTATAATAGTGCTATATATTAATATTATATAAGTTAATAATCAAAACTCTACGAATAAAAAATCACAAGATTATGAAGATATCAAAACAAAAACATGTTTTGACTAAACGAAGGCACTAGTAAATTAAATTCGTAGATTTTCGTTTATTAGGAAGAAACCTGTTTGAAAATTCAAGTTATTATGATTTGATTTGTCTTATATTTTTTTGAACTGGCTTGGCAATCAAACCGTTAGCTACTTATAATTTATTTAGATAGGTAGTGAAAGACCAACAAAACTTACAACTTTTTTGATTGGAAAACCTTATGTATCTACTTACTAATTCATATTATAATGGTTTTATTTGCCAGCCATATGATAATACCGTTGTTGGTTGCATAAATAATTTCAGATATATTTATATAATGGGCATATCTTTGATAATTGTCAATGTTCAACGTACAAGTTTCCAAAATTGAATAATATGTCTTTTAGCAGCAAAATATTAATTAAGGTCAGGGATGATGAGTAATGCCATGACTTGGTAGTCTTGGCTTAAAATGACTCCTCCAACTTCAGTGGATGTCGTAAAAGTTCAAAGTTTATCAAGAGATTACGCCAGGGGATGAGCAGCAGCATCCTCTTGAGTACTTAACACCAAACTGCGATCACCAACCCGTCTGTACCTGTCTGTCCGCCTGTACGCGTGAATAAATTTACCTTATTTGTTCCGTATACGTTCCTATACCATTTGGAAGACGGGAAACGACAACGGACGGAGACAAAACTAGACGGGACGTGATAGGACGGGACGGAATTGAATGGGACGACATGGGATGAAACGGGATGGGACAGGACGAAACGGGTAGATAGGCTGCTCAGCTCACGGTTCGTAAAACCTGCTGATTTCATAATGTACGCGTGTCAGATGGAAAAATAAAAAAAAACAAAAATATAACACAAACACTTACCTACTTTCTTTGAGTGACATGGAAGTGCAACGCATGCCGGGTACTTGTTGGTATAAATATTGATTGAATGTAAGCTAGTCTCAACCTATTTAATAATAGATTGCCGGTTTAAAAGCTGCCGCAATTCCCAAAACCTAAGTTAGAACATCTCACAGGTTACTTGGAATTTCGGTAGCTTTTTAGCAGGTAACTAAATTCCATTGAGTAGAGAATAAATCCAGCTTTCACTAATACTTATCTGATCAAAATCCAAATGATAGAAGACATTATCTTGGGGATAAATCTCAAGCACATCTCCACTTAGGGTTACCAGATCTAAAAATAAGATTTCTTGACAAAATGCCTGACTTTTCACCAGATTTCCTGACATTTTATCTTAATGTATGGTTTATGCGTAGACAGCGAGATTTTTAAAAGTCGCGCCTATTTTTACATTATCGAAAAATAAAATATGTATTCAATATAATATTCACAATAAATATTAAATTCAACGAGTTATTATTGGATATATCTACAAACTATAAAAAATATGAAATATATTTTTTGGTTAAGAAAATTATATCTTTTACATATTTTTCATCATTTATGTAAAAAATCCTGACAATTTCCATTTGTCCCTACAGGGATAAATGGAAATTGTCAGGATTCTCTGTCATATATGACAGAGGGCCAAAACATGTCAGGAAAATTTATTTCGTCTGGTAACCCAATCTCCACTTTAACCTAATCCTTCAGGTAGTATTTTGCCATTTGCCAAGTTAACCCCCTCTTTACTCACTATCAACCTAAATGGAAGATTTTATTTAAAGGTGCAATAATTTGGTTAAAACATTATCATGGTTTTTTTCCATACCATTGAGCTCAGTATTGTTATGTAATTTTAGTTTTTAAGCACAGAGAGTTAATTCTAAAATTGTACATTATAACCAAGAATTTTCAAATAAATATATGAATAAGTTACTGAATATATTGTTTCATTTAATTATCCCCTTGATAGCAGCATCCACCTGTATACTTCACACGAAACTGTGATCACCAATCTGCCTGCCAAGTATGCACCATATTGCAGGCTGTGCATGGTATAAAAAACGTCATGGGCGTAGCCAGTGAGGGGTTTTGGGGGCTAAGTTTATAATTAAAATCATCATTAGTGTATCTTCAGAAGTTTATTAGTTTTTAAGTTCTCATTTACTAAATATCAGCTTCTCCGTGCTCCAAGGCACCACACAGGTGCTTCACACCCAGTGGTAAGACGGACTTTGATTGCGTTGGAACAGCAGTAATTTTAATTTATAAGATGATTCAACATGATCCCTGTGATTTCAATAAATAGAATTATTTTTTGATTTGACTTGATTTGATTTTGGCTCTTTGGTTATGACAATAATACATGGTCACGTTGTAGTTGGTATAACCTAGAATTTATAGTACACGTAGCACACGGACAAAGTCACGGGTCGTACGCGTGGACTTCATAGCTTCTTCTTAATTCTTGTAATTCATAGAGTTATCCAAACATAAAAGAAGGTGTGAAAAGCCAATCAACACTATATATCTGTGTACGATACACGAAATGTTGTAAACACAAGGTAGAATTTCATTGTGGAATGTGGACCATTTGAGAGGTCAGATAGCTCAGTACGGAATGCGGAGGTATAAGTCAAGAGATCTAAACTTATCACCATCATCATCAGCCTGTAGAAGTCCACTGTTGGTCATAGGCCTTCCACATAGCCAATGCCACGATGAACGGTCCTACCACCGATTTCCTCTGATCTTAAATGTCGATCCCTAACTTAACCTAGAATAAATGCACACGTATATCCCGGAGATGCAGTTATTGTGAATGAGTTTGTGTAAAACCATACCTATTTTTGCCGCTAATCAGGAATGTTTGCATTCCGCGGTTTCACCCGCGTGGACAATGACGAAAATTGATGATGATAATGAAAAGTAACCTATGCGTTAATCCAGAGTTTATACTCTGGATTAACGCATAGGTTAGAGTGATACTTGGAATGGAGATACCTTATGGTATCTCCATTCCAAGTATCACTCTAATCCGTAGAGCCGTTTGAACGTGAAGGAGTAACAAACATACTCACAAACTTTTGCATTTACGATATTAGTGTGATTGCCCACTATTATGATAATTAACACATATATTCGTTTTTTTTTCTTAGTTTTGGTGGGCGCAATGCATTGCCAGTAAGTAATACGTAACACAACATAAAAAGAGCCACCGTCACTTTTTTAAACAATGCAAATCTATCTGTGTCTAATGTTGTAGCATTCTGTGGTTGTAGCTAAAACGGGCCTACGACGTAGACCTGCCCCAACGGGGAGCTCTGTAGCACCGTAGGCCCAAAATAATAGGCAGTAGTATAACATATATAGTATGTGTATAACAGGTAGTAGCATGTAGTACGTCGCACAGGGCGTACCTAAAAGTAAGTAAGTGGCGGATCTAAACATGACGGGTGGCGATCCTCATTGCCGCCAAGTTTAAAGTTCAAAGCAATTCATTAAAAAGTAGTATGGTCTTTGCATAACAAAACTACCTTTTATTTGATCTTAAATGTTTTTCCTAGCTTTAAAATTATAATTTTACCAATAAACTGGAATTTTTTGGTCCATAACTAAACCAAAACGTATTAATCTCGTACATTGGACCATCGCAATCCTATGTACCACCAGTTCCAGTACCAACGATTCTCTCAAAGCATTTCTTGCAGCTTCTGTGAACCGATATGCTTGTGCAACGGAAGATTAGCCATAGAAATGCGATGAAAACGAACACTGCCAAATTCTATCCTTCCAAAATGGAGCTCCTTTGTAATATATACCCTTTTGCCCACAAAGAGAAAATCCTGCATGGTTCCTATAACTAAGTTCCTACTTAACTTAGCCCATATAACCAACATCATCATCGTTCTCTTACAAAACTACGCCTACCAGCTTGCAATTTTAGTATTTTTCATAATCTTCGATCACCAGCCTATTTACGTACACTGGTGGACGAGGCCTTCCTCAACCAGAGTAGAAAAAAAAATCCCATTGAATACAATGGGGGGAATTTTTTTTTTTTTTTTATTTGCCATGATCGCCACGCTTAGCAGGCGGATTGGTGATCGCAGATGGATGCTGCTGCCCATCCTCTGGTGTAATACCGTAGTAAGGCTTTAACTACATTGACGGATTATGTATTGACGGGAGAAGGAGGAGGAGGCCGGAGACACTGCGGCTCCCGGACACACCACGGCACTTTAATCTTTGGTACATTATGATATAACCTTATTGGACTCATCATCATCATCAGCCTGTAGAAGTCCACTGCTGGACAGTGCGAAGTAATATGATGATGATGAAGTGATATGATGAACTTGTACCAAACGCACGGAGATGTCCATGCGCACAATACCTGAAACCGTCATAGAATAATGCCGTTACCACGTTCTTTAAAGAAGTCTTACAAACTGACGCATGTAATGGGACAGTACACAATAATCTCCCTGATATTATCACTAATACTCGAAGTATGTTTTCATTCAAAACAAAATTGAAACAGTGGCTTGTCGAGCAGACCTTTTATAGCTATGATGAGTTCATAAACTATAATCATACATAATTGTACTGTTATTATTTTCATGTGACAATTATGAATACTTACTTAATGTTTATTTCAATGATATTTTGTATTAGGTATTGTACTTATTTAACTAATTATTTAATACATAAATAATGTAACGTTATAGGTAGTACCTATAATGATTTTATTTGTAGGTTATATTTATAATTTTTTAGCTAGCTTATACTACAGTACCTTCCACATTGACATATAATGAATATTATGAATAAATTACTATTGACTATTGACTATTTACATAGGCCTCTTAAAATGCCTCAACGAAAGGTCTTGAGCCACCTCCATCCACCGACTTCCTGCGACGTTTATAATGTTTTTAGCTCATTGAGTAGACGACCTTCCTCTACCGCGTCGTCCGGTTTGTGGTCGCCACTTGAGAACCTTTATTCCCCAACGGTCATCAGTTCTTCGAGCTATATGACCTCATATTCATAAATAAATAAATACATAAATAAATGCTGAACATTTCACACAGCATTATCTTGCCTCCAAGCTAAGCAGAGCTTGTGTTATGGGTACTAGATAACTGATATACTTAATACAATAACATTAGATAGATAGTTTTTTTTTTATTATACATAGAAAAATACCCAGAACCCTGAACAAATATCTGCAGATCGTACAAATATTTGTTCCGAGGCGGGAAACGAACCCGCAACCTCCTGAGTCGCAGGCGAACCTTCGCCCGCCGCGCCACAGAGGTCGTCATACTGAACTCATTCCTCATATTGGACTCATATTCATTTATATTTCATATTGAGGATATTTGGCCTTATTCCAACGTTAAATATTAACATTGGAAAGAAAGAAAAGTTAGCAAACAACATCCAAGATTCATCAACCAACTATAATTCCGTAGTCCACAGGCTAAAACAACGCAAATTACTGTGAGAATATTCCCTCAGAGAAAATATTATTTGGAGGGCAGCCAACTCTTTCAATCTCTATGTTAAGTTAGAGTTAAGCTAGGGGTAAGTAATAAAAGTAATTTTGCTGGTTAAATAATGCAAGTTAAGGCGATGCCACACGGGCATTGTAGCTGCGCTGAGTCGTCGCAACGCATTGATTTCACCGCAGTGAATGAACGAGCGCAGCGTCGGCGCTACGTCAACGCAGCTATGCCATGCTTCGATATGCTATTATCTATAGTATCTCGGGACACATCCGCCAGACCATATTTTATTGCACTGAGGATCCATTCCTGCTCTGGTCATTCTTCATACAGCTATGTATGCCAGGAACAACCTGGCGTCGTTTGAGAAACTCGGAGATGGCCATATACTTACAAAACGCGGCACGCTCACAAGCTGAGTGCGGTACATTAGGCGACTCGCTAAAAGGTCAAAACTAGTGCATATTATGGCTTCCGTGGTCTACAAAATGCACTACCAGAAAGTGTTAGAAGCTCAAGTTATCTTTCAAAAATAATTTAAAAACATGGCTTGTGGGTCAGACAATTTATCAATTTCAGGATTTATTTAAAATGAATAGAATTAATTATTTGACATTATTATTAGTTTAACACTCCACATTATTATTAGTTTATTAGTTTAGTATTTTTTACCTATAACTTTATATACCTTTTACTTATGAATATGTTTAATGACCTGTAACCGTTTTCGTTATCAATAAATTACTATGACTATGACTATTGACTATTAAATACTGCGCTGCCGCTCCATCGTCTTAACGCAGCTCCCTTCCCCACCTCATCTCCCCAGCCACTTCTCAGTTGTGCGCGCGTCGCGACGACGCAACGCACCGACAACGCCCGTGTGGCATGTCGTTCAGATTTGAATGTAGAACTATGGCCTCACCGCTCCGTCGACGCAGCGCAGCCACAACGCCCGTGTGGCAGCGCCATTAGCATATTGCGAGTGTATATTGTAGGTAGGAAGACGTGTTTCACATTATTTCGTACCAACCAGCATTGGGACTGTGCTGCACTGCTACCACTGTGTGTGTGTGTACCACTGCTAGGTTGGTTTTCTGGATACCATACCTTTGAGACATTTTTAAGGTCGCAGGAAGGCGGTGGATGGAGGTTGCTCAAGACCGTTCGACGTGGCATTCTAGGGAGAAGGCCTATGTCCAGCAGTGGACTTCTACAGGCTGATGATGATGATGATGATGATTTTGTTCGTAGTAGAACTTCTTGTGAAAGAGTTCGTCCGGGGAAGTACTACCACCGTACCTATTTCTGCCGCCAAGCATCAGTAGTGTTCGCATTGCTGTGTTTCGGTTTGAAGGGCACGGGTGCCGGTGAAATTACAGGCACATGAGACTTTTCATCTTTATGTCTTAGGGTCGGCAGCGCGCGTGTTATGCCTTTGGAGTTGCAGGGGTCCATTGGCTACGGTTACTGCTTTCCATCAGGTGGGCCGTTGCTTGCCAAGAAGTATAAAAAAAACTAATTCTAAGAGGGAGGTGTTGACGTGCTGTGGGGTGTATTGTTCATTGTATTGTGACTATATTTTAAGCGAAATTTGTAACACCTCTTCATATTGATTTGTATTACACCTTAGTGTGAACATGATACAGAAAAATAATTACTAATTACTATAAAAACCTATACAAAAGATCAAAGACTTGCTTAAAAAAACTGAAACAATTTAAAAACATTGAAAATTAAAACTGATACAAAAGTATTGTATCAGTTTTAATTTTATTCAGATTTCCGTAAAATGCATAAACATTTTCGCAAAGCATGCAGTTCTGCAAGCAAACAAGTTTTATCTATAAACTGATCTGATGCATCAGGACTGCTGAGCTAGTTTCAATTTAGATGAGGGAGATTTCTTGGCATGATACCTACTTCGTTTCTACCTCGCTACTTATATCTACTTAGTATTTGCAATAGTGGTAGAAATAATATTTAGTATTATTTGATATAACTGTTTGTTGTACCAATTGTTTGTTGGTAGAACGTTTTTCAAATCAGTAAAAGTTTTTTTTTTTTTTCATCATCGCCAGCCTGTTTATGTCCACTGCTGGACAAAGCCTCTCCCATTAAATACAATGGGGAGATTTGCCATACTCACCACGCTTGGCAGGCAGATTGGTGATCGCAGTTTTATGTTAAGTACTCAGGCAGTACTGCTGCCCATCCCCTGGTGTAATCTCTTAGTAAAGCTTAGGTACTACATTACATCCATGGGAGGAAAAGAAGGGGAATATTCTTGAACACAACGTAGCATAAAAAACCCATAAAAATTCAACAAACAGGTAAAACAAAGGTACTTAGGTAACATTGAAATTCATTGAATGCACTCAAGATTATTCTTCTAGGAACACCAAATACAAAAAAGGTTTGACGAAGCGAAATAAAATTATAACGCGTGTGTTTTTTTGGACGACACTTACAAACTAATTCCTGCTTTCAATCTATTTAGTCCAGTCAGTGAGGGGTTCGACCCTGACAATAATTCCTCTGTCGCTGAAACTTTGCAGTGTGATAAAATAAGGTTTATAAATTACGGTTGACAAGATATCTAGGATTTTTTTAATTTTTAAATTAGGTATTTCTACCTAAACATGAAAATCACTTATAACATTCGGTGGAAAATGGCTCGGTCTGAAATTTCTTCGGTATATGTTAGTATACATTAATAAGTATAGATATGTAACGGTATCCAGGAATATTTCGATTTCGGTGAGGCAGAAATTAAAGAATATCTGTTTTTTTATCACAACTTTTTCAGGAAAATTGCTCAGTCAGATTTTATTTTTTTGTACGTGTAAGGTTGTTTAAACGTATCGCCTTGCAGAGTTATCTAAAAGATTTGCCTTTTCGTTCATAGCTTTATGGTTTTTTGGAAATAACTTTCGGCGGAAAATTGCTTTGTCCTTTTTTATTCATTTGTTAGTTACAGTATACCTTATTATAATAGAATTGTAAGTTATCCAATAAAATTTCGCCTAAACACATAAACTTTTAAATATCAACATTTCATACTTAGACAATTTTCGTACCACGCGGGGTTCTGTGGGCTCAGCACGAACAAGTTACCGAGACGCTATCGAGACGATCTCAAACGTCAAATATTGGCCAGTGACACTGGTGTAACTTGAAATTTTCAATATTTGTGAGTTGATATTTGAAGTTTACGATCGTGGCTCGGTAACTTTAGATATTCGGGGCACCGCACCACGCATGCGCTCGGCGCAAAGGCTGCCAGATACACCACTTTTCCACTTTTGACACAGCTTTTTTGCTTAGAGATCCGCATTCCGTTTTTGGTTATCGAGGTTCTGTTTTTTTTGGATGATACTATGAGCAACTTTTTTATCACTTTTACAACGAAAAAAAAACACCATAAAGTAGTGTCCTTAAACTTGTCTCCAAAATAACGTAAAAAAGATGTGGAAAAAATAAGAATATTGAGAATACGATGAAGAATTAAACGAATGTTATCGCGAGTGACTGTGAAAACAATCAAAACTATTACGCTATTGAAAATTCTCCCAGGGACACTCAACTAGTTTTTGAATAAAAAATTAAAATAAATTACTGAAAATATATTAAAATCATGGAAAACTACCACATTCAAAACCGTCAGTGAGCACACCTACTCGAGTACTTACGACTCGCATTTGGCAAACTTATTTTGTATGTAAAGTTGTACTTTTTTAAAATCTCGTTAGAAATCAATTGAAACATATTGGCCACCTAGAAGTCGTCAAAAAAACAGCCGACGCATCGAAGAAGAAATGATCGACGTTATAAAATTTGACAGTTTAGGTAAGATCACAAAATATAGAAAAAGACAGAAGGTCCGCTCCCACCGTCCTTGAAAATAATTACCTAAACTTGCCTGACTCACTAAGGTTGCTACTGTATTCATTCAGAATTTTGAAAAGGAGTAGATTATTAGGAGTTGGAACAAGTTACAAACAATCTCGTTTGGAAAGGTGAAGAACGTTTGCATTTGGTTGTATTTAAACAACCAAATACACTGCAATCGTAATAATACCGCTACTCATTTTGTTAACAAGTGACAACTGCCTGCACTAGCACTCACTATTATAGTCGCGACTGAACTCTGCTCAAGATTGCGTGAGAATACATGTAAACGTAAAGTCAATGTGTGCTTACCAGAAATGGCGCAATTTTCTGAGTGGACCCTCTGTAGCTGTTTGTTCACGACGACTCTGTCTCTCATTTTTATTCGTCTGAGGAACTTTACGATTTTGCTTCGGCTTTCAAATTCGAAGTTCTATGTGATGTCATATGCTGTAACGCGTAGGGTTTAATTTGGCTCTAACTTGTTTCATATAAATATTAAACTTACAAGCACTTAGAAGCTGAAAGAAACATTATTTATTATTATTTAGTACTTGAGATATCGTGATGAGTCAGCAAGTAGGTGAGTGAAATTTGCCTCATATATATATTGATTCTCATTGATCAAAACTATTGTCTCAAGAAGTAGTAAAAGTAGCTCCCGGCGGCTGTGCGCGTAATGTTGATAGTCAAAAATGCGTATGCGACGACGAAATTTTATTGGATACTTTAAAAAGCTGTTGTATTTAAGTGTACTTTAACTAATAAATTAATAAAAAAGGACGGAGCAATTTTCCGTTGAAAGTTATTTCCAAAAAACTATAAAGCTATGAATGAAAAGAAATCTTTTAGATAACTCTGCAAGGCGATACGTTTAAACAACCTTATACGTACAAAAAAATAAAATCTGACTGAGCAATTTTCCTGAAAAAGTTGTGATAAAAAAACAGATATTCTTTAATTTCTGCCTCACCGAAATCGAAATATTCCTGGATACCGTTACATATCTATACTTATTAATGTATACTAACATATACCGAAGAAATTTCAGACTGAGCAATTTCCCACCGAATGTTATAAGTGATTTTCATGTTTAGGTAGAAATACCTAATTTAAAAATAAAAAAAATCAGAGATAACTTGTCAACCGTAATCTATAAACTTTACTTTATCACACAGCAAAGTTTCAGCGACAGAGGAATTATTGTTAGGGTGTGCATACAAAGAATTGCCTCGTCCATCGGACTAATTTTGAATGCAGGAATCAGTTTGTGTCGTGCTGGAACCCAGCTGCTATCAGCTGGGTTCCGTTCGTTTGGAGTTGCCATTATGTTTATGGATACGTTCACACATTCCCACGGAATTTGAATAGTTTTGAATCATTGTAAAAACGTTTTATTGAATGTGGGCTATCTTGCGAACCGGGCCATCTAATGGCAATGCACCTTATATCAAATTCTAGAGTTGGTAGAAAAGGCATTTGGTCTCGTACCTACATTGACGTGCTGGTTAGATTGATAGTGAAATTAAAGACGCTCGAGTCTTACCAATCAACATCTGAGAGCGAATGCAATTAATTTCCAAGAAGTTTTCGATTCGTAAGTAAATGTGCGAGATTCGTCATATTATTTGCAATGAAAGATAGAAGATTTTTTTACGATATACAGCGTCTTAATCAGTTTTCGTTATCACAAGAAGTGTTTGATGAGCTGTGATGAGCAAAAGACACGAATAAATTAGAATTTCGCGCCACTTGCGAGACGATCCACTTCAACATGATTTTATTTAATGACATGAATAACTTACTTCATACCAATGTATGTACGATTATAATAAACACCCAAAGATAGGGTAATACTAATTGCCAAAATGCAAATTTCCTATAAACTTAGCTTGGCAAATAGGCCAAACTAAAAACTTTTATTGTACAAAATCTCTATTTGTACAAAAGGGAAATTTATGAAAAAAAATGTCATAGGCCAATATTTGACGTTGGCTAGCGTCTGGCTAGATCTCGATAAGGTTAGATATTCATGCTTACCCCCCAGTGCGTACCAGTAGAACCGGAGCCGGAACAAAGCCACTGCGTGCTTGATGCGAATTACTGACAGTAAAATGCTTGAGACCCCATCATCACGAATACTAAAAACAACCATTTCTCTCAACACATTGAACTGGTAAATATCTTCCATTTGTTCCACACTAGTAAACTATGTAGTTTATGTGGTATAGGTGGTATAGGATGCTGAGTTGGGGCTGTAAATCTAATGGCGTGGCCCATTGCGAGTGCAGTCTTCGCGATGCCTATTTGTGTGTAGCTAGAGTTGATACAACGGACCCCCGTTCGAGGATGATGATGATAATGATGATGCCCCCATCATCATCATCATAATCAACCGAGAGGCATCCACTGCAAGAGCTTGTCCAGATGAGGCGATTTACTCGCGATTTTCACGCGTCTTATCGCTCGCGCGAGCGCAAAACGCGCATCAATCGCGCGTAAATCGCCTCATATGGACAAGCTCTAGACCACAGCCGTAAAATCCCAAGACAACTGGTCTTGAACCACCTCTAGCCACCGCCTTCCTGTAAAATTCCCGATCCTACACTGCGTCGTCCAGTTCATGGTCATCACACGCAAACCTTTATTTCCCAATAGTTACTTGTCGGTTCTACGAGTTATTATGGCTTTCCCTTTGCCACTTCAACTTGCCAATTCTGAGAGTGGATAATCTTAACTATAATCGTCAATACATTGAGTTATTGAAGAAAAATATTGAACTTGATATCCTTGTTCCAAAAATGAACCAATTCATAAAAAGTATTAAATACATCCTCCATGTCAACAACTTGAACGGCTGAGTCACTAGTTAATTTTTTTGAATGCATCATGCTGTGCTTATGGTATACATTGTAGACTGGGAAGGTAAAATAAAGGTCGCAGGAAGTCAGTGGATGGAAGTGACTCGAAGCCGTTTATTGTGGCATTCTAATAGAGGCAGCTACTTCTATAGGCTGATGATAATGAAACCTGTGGGGCTACTCTTGAAAACAGTTCCAATCGCAATCCAGTTCCAATCTCAATCCAGTTTCAACGCTTGTTTGGCACTCTTGAACCAAATCGAGTTTAAAATCGAGATAGAGCACGCGATTGACTTTGCGTGAAGAACAACAGAGACAGAAAATCGATTTCACTTAGTTCCAATAAATTCCACTCCAAACTGTGTGCTAGTATTGAATTCAAGAGTACCAAATAATCAAGGAACTCTCTGACGACAAATTAGCCTAAATTAGGATCGAGTAGGTAGAGCGTCAAGAGTAGCCCTGTAGGTTGGGGTATTCAACAGCTCGTGTGTAGTTCTGTCCAAAAATCTATTTGGCTTGGTGCAACGAAGAATATGTCTCGGATTCGCAACCCGCTTCCCGCCTCTTATATTATGCAAAATAGTCCAAGAGCCAACAACTTCAGCCACATCGGTTACTTCTTGGTCACCCGTCAGGTTAGTGACCAGCTTGAGATTGCCCATCATTATGTGTGTGGTGTGCTTTATGACTAGCTAGTGCCTGCAGCTTCGCTTGCGTGTACCAGAATAAAAAGTATCTATGTATAAATCCTGGTCATAATAAATTAGTGCACCAAATTTCATTTAAATCGGACAAACATTTTCATTTATAATACTAGTAGTTCGTCAGCAGTCTTCAGACGTCCACTGCCCCCCCCCCCCCTCTCCCTTCCTCCCTATTAAATACAATGGGGGAATATGATCACCACACTTGGCAGGTGAATTAGTGATCGCAGTATTCATGTTCAGTACTCAGGTGGATGCTGCTGTCTATGGTGTAATCTCTTAGTTGGCTTATATACATCAACGCTACCGAGAACCAACAGCGATCGGATTGGCCATTCAATCAATTTCATGGACCAACGAATTAATTTCAGTATTTCCTTGCTTGGCATCGCATTTCCATTGGGTTTATTAAGTGCTCTGGCATACTTTAATCGAATAATTAATTTTATATTGGATTTACTTACATCCAATTTCTCCAATTTTACAGTCACAATGTTCTTGTTTGGAGACAACGAACCGAACTACGCGACGCAGTGTTAGGACGGTCCCCCTGCTCTATTGACCGCTGACGTAGTAGATGCAGGTGGTTCATGATCGTACGACATGACAATCTAAGAAACGACTATATCCAGCAGTGGACTTCAACCGAATTATGATGATGATGAGTCATTTTTAGGGTTCCGTACCTCAAAAAGTACCAACCGAAACATTATAAGAACACTCTCGTGTCTGTGTTTGGAACAGCCAATTTTCTTCGAATCTATCTAGATTCGAAGAAAATCTTCTGAAACCAGATTTGGTTCAGATGAACCAAACAATTTGAAATTTAATACATAACATACAGAGCTATTACCACGGAAGTATAGCGTAAACCAGAGAATGAATGAAAGAATGAATGAATGAATGAATTCATTAATTAATGAATTAATTCATTAATATATTATTTATTTGCTAAAAATTATTATTATTGTTATTAGTTAATAGACAGGCAGCTCAAAGCTGATGCGTGTATATCTTATTAATTGTGAGTGCACTTAAAATGTTTATCCAGTCTATTTTTAAAAGAGAATTCTGATTGCAGGCGTTCATTTTGTAGGGTAAATAAAAATAAACTTTTGTCATGTACTTGGGTCTGACTCGCACTCATTACTCTTACTTATTTCTCTATAATTTCTGGTTCTAATTTTTTGCCAGCTGTCTTTTTTACAATCGGTGTTTTAAAATTACTTATATAGTTACTTTCCATTCGTTACAAAAACGTTTTAAATTTAAGATCAACTTAATGCTAACCAAAACCAGGCTAACAAAACATCTTCTGTATGTTAAGGATATCAAGGATAAATTATTTATTAAAAAACTTAAATCTGTATTACTCAGAAAATATTACTGTACGTCGATGACTTCATCGCTAACAAGTTTTATAACTAATAAACAAAACCTACTAATTTATACCGACATACCTACCTGGGGGGTTATTATGAGCTATTATAGCCATGCAGTTCAAAAACTATTCAGTACAAAATATCGGTTCGTAGTTGACATCTGTCATCATTGAATAACTTTAATAGCAGAAATCTATATAGACCTTCTGTTACTGTGCCTTTAATATAGCTGCGGACATCACGGAACCGATATTTTGTACTGAATAGTTTTTGAACAGAATCGCTATAAGAGCTCACAATAACCCAGCTGTACTTACATTAGGACTTTTCTGTATGCCTGACATATAATTTACCGGTTTAATTTAATTTAATTCAATTGTTATTAAATTAGTTTTTTTTGTAATTTGATATGACCTGCTTAGTTTGATTGATGTTATGTACTTGCTAAATCAACATGTCTACAATCTTTAAATATAAATTACATAGATAGTAAAAATAAATAGTAATGCATGTATACAATTTAATAATTTAATCTAATAAAATTGCAGCGACCTAACGGGGTTTATGTGTAAGTACCTAACTACCTAAAAGTATAAATAGGACCAGTACTAATATGAATGTACCACTACATAAGAGCAATAAAAGAATGAATATGAATATCGCAAATCTGAGAAACTACCAGCTCCTGCTCTATACTTTAAAGCATTGTTCTCTTGTCTACTCGAAACTTGTCTCACCTCCGAGATGTCAAGCCGAGAAGTTTGAATATTCTAGCATTTTGAATATAGCTCAAGCCAAGGTTATATTCAAGCGTTTAATCTTGAATATTCCACAATTCATGAGATAAAGCGAGGCAAATGAAGTATTGACAATTTAAAAAACTGGGCAAGTGCGAGTCACTTGGACAGGGTTCCGTACAAGTAGGCAAACATAGAACCACTGGACCAATTAAACTTATTCGTCAATCAACCATCCATTAGCGGAGCCAATCGTATGGGTTGATAGGCAAATTCTACTAAAACCCAGGTAATCGTTATCGGATGCTCAAGGATGATTTCTCGACAGACTGGCATGATCTGCCACAAGTAAAAGACGGCGCTAATATAGCGTTCTCATGGCTAGGCATCTATCATGGGGGCCTCAACTAGCAGCGGTAAGCCGAAAAACCTTTGCTGCAGGCGTCCCTCTTAAATGGTTGCGAAACTTCCTTCCTCATTCCACCAAAATTGCGCTCGCACTATTGTTGTTGCATCCTATTCTGGACTACGCTGACGCCAGCTATCTTAATTTAACCGAAAACTAGCTCAATAAGCTTAGCTCAAACTTCGAAAAAAAAACAATTAAACCAAAAACTACCTCTGTAGCGCGGCGGGTGAAGGTTCGCCTGCGACGCAGGAGGTTGCGGGTTCGATTCCCGCCTCGGAACAAATATTTGTACGATCTGCAGATATTTGTTCAGGGTGTTCTGGGTATTTTTCTATTTATAATAAAAAATATCTATCTATGTAACGTGTATATCAGTTATCTAGTACCCATAACACAAGCTCTGCTTAGCTTGGGGCTAGACAATGTTGTGTGAAATGTCCAGCATTTATTTATTTAAAAAAAATCCCCAAAAAAACCCCCGAAAAGAAAATAGTCTGTGATAGACATACAGACAGAAACCTGAGTGATCCCATAACATTTTTATTGGTATTCTTAAGGTACGGAACCCTAAAAACACGACTACTTAGGTGTATTCATGAAAATCTTTAAAGTATAGTCTTCGTAGCACATTATTATTTTATTAACATACATTTCGTAGATAGTCTACATCTTCGTAGCATAGATATGCTACGAAATACATATTTACAGGCTCATGACTATAAACCCCATGGAGTTTATCCTGAGATGTCAAATCGTACACGTGATGATATCGTACTAAGGTGTAGTCAGGGGCAAGGCCTCCCTATAAATGTAATTGACATATGACCACGTTTTGCTGTTAGATACGTGAAAGTTTCTTATTGGAATTTCAACCGAAAACCTATTTAGCGATTAAATTAAGTAAATCATAGAGCAAGGTTAAGTCAGCTGTATCAGTTTTTATTTTACCAACAGTCACAGTCAATCTTTTTGAAGTTATGATACTTCAGACCAGGACGAACTGAAAACCTAAACGATCCTAAAAGGGTTCCGTCTGACTACCAAACGGACTCTTACCAAACATTAGTGTCAAATCACTAGCAAACCTTCGAGCAACACGGACTTCCTGCAACGGGCCGAAAGGAGTAGCCTTAGCGATATATTACCATTCAAATAGTTCTGTCATTTTTTGCGGGTTTGTGTGCACATTTCCGTGCACACAACCGCAATTCCGCATATACACATCCAAATACAACACTGTAATGACGACACTCACACTAACAAACCTTGCACACCTCCTCAGAATAACAACTGGTTTTATTAAACGCATATGTCTACTTTGGCTTGTAGTTTGACAGAGGGGAACGCTGCGAATGGCTACTCCCTTCCGTGTTGCTTGAAGCTAGCAACCTAAACTCAAACAAGTTGAAGAAAAATCATCCATTATTGAATAATGTAACAGACTTTGATTATGATACTAACAAAAAGTTATCAAAAAGTCATCTACTATAAACCCTCGTTTAAAACGGCTTGTACATGATTTTTATTTTTATTTTATTTCATGAGTTCTTGTTAGTGTTTTTTTGATGTTTGTTATTTTGTTTTATTTTTATGTTTTATGTATATTGTTATATACTTTTTGTGTTTGTTATTTATATACATTTAGGATATTAATATTTATCTTTATTGTTATTATTATTTAGTTTATTCAGGTTATGTTAGTTAGTAAAGAAAAGTTTAAAAGATAGCTTACAAACTAATTTGCTTAGGAATACTAAGCAAATTAGTTTGTAAGCTATCTTTTATAATTAATTTTAGAGCACGCCAACTTCTGTTAAACATCTTCTTGGATGACTGGCAGAAATTGCTGCATAGCATTAAGTCCTCCATTTATACCTACTATTTATTTCTATTTGTTTCTGCCGGAACTCATGGATATAGCGCAGCTTGTTTTGGAGAAAGTTTAATAGTAGTGGTACCTATTAGTAATATTATAGGTATTCCCCAGTAGGTGCCTACTTATTTTTAAGCTTGGTTCTTTGTTTTTATTATATATAATCATGTGCATATAACATCGCTTTAGGTCCTACTCTGCTTAGGTGTTATAATATTTTTTTATTGAATAGATAAATGTTGTAATTGTGCAATAAAGAATTAAACATAAATATAAACATGAATATGCTAGTTGATTTTTGGCACCAATTGTCTCAACTTCCCTCATCATCCCTCACCTTCAAACTCCAAACATAACCGATGACGTCACGGGAACAGTGCACGCCACTTACGAAGTTCAATCTCGACTCTTGATTAATTGTCCAAGTTGCGCCAACTCACAACTTAGGCACAACTTACATGCCAGAGGCAGGCTACATGTTTCAAGCTACGAGCTGGTTATAGACTTACCTATATTGGGTGTTCATTCAGGCTTTGTAGATAGAGATTAGAGCAGATTAGAGCTTCTAGGATTGCTGAAAGCCGAATTGTCAAACGCTGCATTTGATCAAGCTTGGTTTCTCTGTCTACGTTTGCTTTAGTCTTTATTCTGAGGTCTACGTAGTGCACTAATTCAGAATAAAGACTAAAGCAACATTATTCTAAATGCACTCACTTGCCATGCTTGTCAGATGTCAGTTAATGCACGGTATGATCCTAAAATCAAAACATCCAAAAATCTAAATAAAATAAATAAATATGAGATTTTCAACTTTAAGCAAAACCGCATTAAGTTGAAAAGCGCACTTCACATTTGAAGACTGTATCCATTTTGAGGTTTTTTTTTAATTAATCGAAATATACAAAGCATAGATAAAAACATGCGGTTAGAGCTTTCAAATACAAGTCTAGCTACATAATTCGTAAAAAAATTGTGTTGCTGCCGTTCAAATTAAGAGCATTTGAGTGCCAAAGCTTTTTTAGGGTGGCCATTTGTGCGATTTTAATTTGCAAAACTAGACTTTCTTTCAAAATTCTGTTCGTTTACAACTATTATTAGTATATTGTTCTACCTACACTATCTTTGCATCTCATTATTTAATCTCATGACGTCGCACTGGGCGTTCAAAATACTACTTTTGAGATCAGTCCTCGTCTTAGTAAATCGCTGACGCAATGTGAACAACATCACCGGCGGGAAATCGCGACAAGAGCTATCAAAGAAAAAACTCGCTCAGTGACGCTCCCTTGGCGGTGAGTTTCACTTGGGCATTTACCGGATGTTGATGGCAAAGGTGGGCAAACCCCTCTGCCAAAGTGGTATAGCCATTGTGGCTATACGCGTTGCATATAACTTGTTTTTGTGACAGCTTTTATTTGCGTGTGCGTTTATAGAGACGTAAATTTTCTGCATGAGTGTGCGTGAGTAAGTAAACGTGTGCTGCACGTGTTTCCTCGCCCCTCGCCTCGTAAATTTCGTGTTATCTTTAGTAGAGATACTTTTGGTTATTGGTAATTATAATATATACGTAGAGAATTAAAAAGCAAATTGAATGAATTTTGTAGAAATTGGGGAAAAATAATTGATACAAAAAACTTCGCAAACTTCTATTGGAATACGAAATACGTTTGACTTATCGACTGACATACTACATCTACCGTCAACGTTCCTATTCGGTAATTGTTTTTTTTTAGATTAAATTGTGCAAAACTTTCCTTCAAGTATAATATATATAATATGTAGATTAGTTATCATATGGTTAAAAGTAAAACAAGTTGTTTAGATAAGTTACTTTTCTTTATATAGTATTTATCAAGTTTTTGCTTAAATTTAATTAGATGTAACTTTTGATTCCCTACTTCTAAAACTATGCAAGGTCTATGGGAAAAGCGGGCAAAAAATAGTATTTAGAAGAATAATAGTTGCTTCCATGAAGGGGACCTGGTTAGTTTTTTTGACCTGGGTCAAAAGTCGCCTGCTTTCTTTGGATGGAATGGAAAGACAACACAATTGGAAGTGACATGTCCGCGCTCGCGCCATTTTCTATGTGGCTTGGTCCTAAGCGTCACTGGTGTGTGGCAGGTGCCTTACGACGCGACAACTGAGTATCGTGTTTCTGCACGACAGAACAAGACAGGTAAGTCAGAAAAAAAATGCTATTTTAGTACCTACGTCGTCTTAAAATACCCTACTCAGTACTCAATCATTTTCTCGTCAAAACTTTCCTACACTATGCCTACACTGCACTTTTCGGTTTGTGGTCGAGAACCTATATCCCCAAATGATAATTATTTACTTGGGTGATTCCGTGATTTTTGTATTTTTGTGTATGAACGATAGACGTTACACTAAACCGCACCAGGACCACTTTTGGTTGATGTGATTGTGGTGTGATTTCGTATAGCGTAAAGATGCCACTTCACTAGGTGTATATTCGCTAATGTTTGCCAAGGAAAATAACATTAAATTACTGGAAACAGTGATATGGCCTTTTAATCTTGTTATTTTGACCCATACAACCTAAAGAAGGCTGCAGTTAATGTAATCAAGCCATTAAGTGGGTAGCTGCGTGGCGTGAAAGCAGAACCTGATAAAAGTGCCGTCTACGAGAGAATTCGCTTAATCTGTACAGAGTAGCTGGGTTACAGACAAGCTTTTAATTTAATTAGCAAACCGGTCCTCGGCTTCGCTCTCCTGGTTCTAAGACAAAACGTAGCTTGTATAAAATCCAGGACAAATTTGACTTAGCTTATATTTAATCCAGGACAAAACGTAGCTTATATTAAATATAGGACAAAACATAGCTTCCATTCAATCCAGGAAAAAACGTAGCATATATTCAATTCAGCGCAAAATGTAGATTATATAAAATCCAGAAAAAAACGTAGCTTATATTAAATCCAGGAAAAAACGTAGCTTATATTCAATCCAGTGAAAAATGTAGCTTATATTCAATCCAGTGAAAAATGTAGCTTATATTCAATCCAGTGAAAAATTTAGCTTATATTCAATCCAGGACATAATCTATCTCTTTACTAAACATCGAATTCGGTTTACCCATTAACAGCGCATGACTAAGTAACAAACGAACATCAAAATTTTCGAATATTTTTGATATTAAAGTTAAAAGGTATTCTTTGCCTTGAAACGAATTTTTATCCTCAATGAACTGCGTTTAGATTAGTGCAACGTAGGTACTCTATATTATGACGGAACAGAAAATTTTTTGGGTATTCAAGTCTGATTCTCCTCTTTTCTACTACTCTTATACTCCCTCCTAACTTTTTCACACTCCCCATCGCACATACAACCATACCCTAAAACACTTCACATACACTTCACACACATGGACACACCCCCACTTTTACGCTTGAATTTTGTACTTTTGCCTCTTTTTCTTTTTTCCCTAAATTATTATCGTAGTTTTTGAACCTATTTTTAAATTTTTTGGTAATTGGTTTTTGTAACTGGCGTCCCGCGATATATACCTTAATGATAAAAAAAATGTTTTTTTTTTGTATTTGATCAATACATGAGAGGAAAGCAGTTCTTAAATTTAGTAATAAATCTAACAACATAACACCCCACCCATTCAAAAGTTACATAGGTACATCAATCCCATACTTGGATTCCCTGCGTCGAGGGTATCAGGGAACTAAATGTAGCATGGTACCATAACACAGACACGGAACTGATAATGCAGATCATGCAAGCTTTTGCCCCGCAGCGGGAATCTAGCACCTCTCGCATCTCAGCGTCGAAACCTCCATTTTCTACTAATCAAAATCTATAAATACTACAACTTCTCAAACTAAAAATCTTAGAAAGATTTCCACTCTGAAATACTTAAAGTGCCTGTTTTCTCAATAAATCCTAAAGCCGTTCAACGAGATCAAATCACGTACAAAAATGACACCTAAGAGAGGGTACTCACACTAACAAGAGTCACGGCTGCGTCGAACCGTGTGCTCAAAACCGCGTTTGTTTATTTTTTCCATAACAGAAGGAAGAACGGAAAATCATTCTATTCACCCTTCCTAGGGTAAAACACTAAATTATTCATTTTTTTCGCCTAGGAGGAACAAATTATAACAGGATAAATGAAGTAAACGGAACCAAAATGTATACGGACTACCCGCAGTGTAAGACGGACACTCGATGGACGGATGATATTATTGTGGCGACGGAGTTCGTTGTATGAAGGTGCGACCGTTCAGTGTGACATTGTATAAGCAAGTGGCCTTCAGTGAATGTTGATGAATGTAACTGTGCTCATAGACAAACAGTCAAGCTGTAACCTGACACAAACGTGGTGGCGTAGAATCAAAAACGTGGTGGCGTAGAGGCGCGAACGAGATATCGTAGAGGCGCGAACGAGGTATCGTAGAGGCGCAAATGCGGTGACGTCAAGGCACGGATGCTGTGACGTCGAGTCGCGTACACTGTGGTATTTAGTCATGCCGCGACTTCCCAGTGAACGATCTATATCTTTCCATTGAGCTTCATCAAAGGATTTTCCGTTGCCTCGGTTTTCGAGCCTAGAATAATCAAAGAGTAGGTAAAGAAACTACGTACTTAGAAGTGAGAACTCGTTATACTCTGGGAAAAAATTATTCACGCTTTTGTTACCATATCTTCAAAGCATTCATCTTTTATCTTATTTCTTTAAAATATTTTAGGGATCGCATAAATGTTAACTCAGTAAACAATCAATGCATACTATGCCTCATCAAGGCATCGCACAATGGCACTGGAGTAATAAATATAAAAGCTTTCAGAGTTAATAGCTTTTGATCTGGAAAAGGACGCTCTGCACCTGTTTACTCTTTGAGGGCAGTTTGTGGCGCTGTCGTCGCGCTATGACGTCATAATTCTGAAATACCCGCTCCTGTTATTCATGGTGGACACTAGCATTTTACGGTTATTGAACGTGGTTGGCTGTAGCACGTATCGATAGTTTTAATAATAATAATAATAATTGTTTATTTCAGGCTACATGGGCAATGTACAATAAATTATACTTAAACAATAATCCCATAGAAATATATACCTTATAGTCAACATACATACATAGTTAACATACATATTTTATAAGTACCTACAAAACTATCACCTAACTTCTTTTGAAGGATTTTGTTTGTGCGTCTGTAAACAATGCCAGCTAGCCAGAAATCCGGATCAAGAAGCAAATCCTTGTATTTCACCTGAATCTGGAGAGCGTAGGACTTGAAGTCAGTGGCCCTGTTGGTCTCCAGCCTCTGAAGAGGCAGTCGGAACGTCCCCTGAATCCGGCCCTCGCACCTCTCCCTCACGAACCGTAGGACATCATCTCGTGATGTTGTCTCACTTATTCGGGAGAGGTAGATCTCGATATCCGGCTCAACTTCATGCACTGTCTGTCTGTGTTTTAGTTGTAGGTATAGTTTGGATTTTCGTTAAGTCAGTCAATCAAGGATTGATATTATTTTAATTAGAATTGATATTTAAATAATCAATAACATATAGCTGAAGGAAGTCTATAGAGGTAGGTCAAGACTGTACTTTTACCGGCTGAAAAAAATGGTAACAGGTAAAAATCATGCCAAGAAACCATATTCAAAAGCTTTAAGTGAAAATTTAATTCAAATTTAATACTTTATTGCATCACAATTATGTAGAAATATCAATGTCCTAAGTAATTTAAACTTATTCTACTCAGGTGGTAGGTGTCATAATGGGAAATTTTCAGGGAGGCAATAAAAAATAAAAAATAGTTCGTTAAATTCCGATAGATGGCGGTGATTCGCCATGGTTGTCTTCTGAAGATTTTGCAAAAGCACCACACTGAACAAATTCTCTTTTCATCCCATCTATTCGAAAAGGACGACTTGGTTCGCCTTTAAGTGCACCCAAAGGTGGTGTTTTCTGTATGAAGCTTCTATAAGTGCGCCGCAATTATCTTTGCCGCGCACTTTTTAAATTTGGAATATATCGAACTCAAATAAGTGCGCCGCAATTATCTTTTACGGCCCTTTTTGAATTTGGAACCTCTTGAAAAGAATCAAACACAAATAAGTGCGCCGCAATTATCTTTTCCGCGCCCTTTTTAAATTTGGATCATCTTAGTGTTCAGCGCCAAAGAAGGCGAACGCAAATATTGTTTAAATAAATACTGGCTGGTACGACGGCCCATAGTCGCGCCACCGGCTGAATAAAAAAAAACAAATTAGAAACGACGGCCCGCGATTTCGTCATTTTTAACCGACTTTACAAAAAGGAGGAGGTTCTAAATTCGGTTGTATTTTTTTTAATGTTACCTCATATCTCCGGCGTTTATGAACCGATTTGGAAAATTCTTTTTTTATTTGAATAGATATACTTCCAGATTGGTCCCATTTTTTTCAGAATCCAGTTCTGATGATGGAACTCCTCAAATATTGTAGGCATACATATGGCGATTTTGATATTTTCAGCAACAAACCAAGCATTTGCATTCAGAAAGTATCATAATCCTTTCACCACTATGGTTCTTTCATAATTTTTTTTTCATCCAAATATTTAGTCGAATACAACGGCGGAAGTCTTTTTTTTAAATGATAAGTTATTAACGGATTGTTAGAAATTCATGGTTTTGTTTTGAAATAAAATATGAGGCGCCTTTTATTTTCTCATAGTGGGTGATGAAAAGTAGAGTGTAACACTCGGGCGCAAAATATATTTTTGGCTCGGGCGACGTACTTTGAATCCCTCGCTACGTTCGGGATTCTACTAAAGAATCCCTCGCTATGCTCGGGATTCTACTCTAGAATCCCTCACTTCGTTCTGGATTCAAAAAAGCGCCCTCGCCGTAAAAATATTATTTTGCTCCCTTATGATACAATCTACTATTGTTAACAAGTCCAACTTCGTACGCTTTGTTCTACAAACAACACAAAACTCTAGTAGAGATACTTCACCAACGAACAGCATGAGCGTGGAGGTTAGTGACACTGACAGTTTGTGGCTGACCGACAAAATTTCAAATTTAGACAACCTTAGCTGGACTGCGCCATCTAGGCATGGATTTAGAACTATTTTCTTCAGAAAACTCCCCATTATGTACTCAGTCAGGGTGTCGCTATTTTACCTTAAAAAGAGTATGTAGGTAATTAAAAAAAATTACAATCAAGTATACAGTAAAAAACACAATAATTAATCATTAATCAATGATTATTTTAATTATTAATTCATTTTTTTTTTAATTAACTATTATTTTTTAATTACCTAATTATTATTATTAATTATTATTAAGGTAAATTAGGTGTAGGTATTATTAGGTGGCTGAAGAAAATGATAAATATTTCCAAAAGCTTTAAGGTGGAACGTTTTGCTAGTGCCGCGAAATTCAAATTTTAATGTGTTTTTTGCACGTTATAGCTCATCAACACTTCTTGAGATAGCGAACACTGGTTTTACGAGAATCAGGATATATAACACACATGTTTTAATTGAAAGTATCTCATGAATATCATTAGTTTTGCTACGAATGAACCAAAATAAAACTATACAAATCATTCATCGACATTTCTAGCTAAACTAATGATATTTTTAAGATACTTCAAATTAAAACATGTCTGTTATGTATCCTGATTCCCGCAAAACCATGTAGCGAACACATGGTTTTGCGGGAATCAGGATACATAACACACATGTTTTAATTGAAAGTATCTTAAAAATATCATTAAAATAGGTTTTATCTGAAGAAGTGTTGATGTGCTGTAATTATCAAAAAATACAATGAAAATTGAATTTCGCGGTACATGCGAATCGTTTCACCTTAAGTGAAAAGTTAAGACACGGTATCGCTATTACGAATCACGAATAAAATGATTATAGCGACGAGCAATAAAAACGGTCTACAATAAGTGTCTACGAATGTGCTACGGGCTACGTGTGCTACGCGTTGCAGTAAGTACCTTGCGTCGGTTGGCATAGCAAACATTGTGCTACATTATTTATTTGGACGTGTAAATTTTCTTACCATTGCACAAAAAATTGTTTACTAATTTCACTGTGGTATCCTCCCATATAACGCAATGGGGGGATTTGCCATAATCACCACGCTTTGCAGGTAGGTGATTGCAGTATTTCCGTCCACCTAGGTGGATCCTGCTGCCCTTCCATTGTGGTAATAGTAGTGTAGTAGTAGTAGTGTTTTTGATTTGCCAATGTTATGCAATATAACGAAATGGTTAGTACATGAATATCTGAATATCTGAGTAATCCCTTAATTGGCTTATCGATATAAAAATATAGCCACAACCGAAGTTTTAGCTGTGTTCATCTCCGTAGGATCAAAATTTTGGATAAAACATATACTGTATTTAATTCCAAAATTCAATCTATCTGTGTTACAAATTTAAGCAAAATTGGCCAAGCAAACATCATAGCGTCATCATTATTAATTTCAATTTTATATACGATTAATGTAAAGCCTAATGGCCTGATGTCGCTCTGCCCCTTGACAGCTAATATTGGCAATATCTGTACCAACATATTATTATTAGTGTATTATATGCACGTAACGTGTGCTGCATGTGTGTAATAAGAAAATAGAATAAGTAGACATAATTAGTGAGTAAGGACCTACGTTCATATACGATTTGTAAAAAAAAAAACAAAATAAATGAAAAATGAAAAAAAAAATGTCTTATGAACTACTGATTCTCTTTACATTTTACTTTTGACTACCTATGGTAGATGAATACTCATTTTATATGCATCGGCTTCTTCTTGTTCTCAAGGCACGCAAACAGGTGCGGTGATCACGCACAATAACAATAAACACACACACAACCTTTTTCACATTTATCAGAAAGTTATTATTAAAATCATAAGTGTATCTTTAGAAGTTTATTAGTTTATAGAACAGAATAGTATTAGGAACTTTTGACTATCTTCCTAAGGTTTTTAAGTTCTCATTTACTATGTATCAACTTCTTCCTGCTCCAAGGCACCACAGAGCTGCCCAGAGGCCTTACCATGAGTCCCTTAAGCTATTCAGTTTAAAACTATTCAATACAAAATATCGGTTCCGTAATGTCCGGAGCTATATTTAAAGACACATTAGCAGAAGGTCTATAGACTTCTGCGATAAAAGTTATTCAATGATGACGGATGTCAACGACGAACCAATATTTTGTATTGAATAGTTTTTGAACTGAATCGCTATAAGAGCTCATGGTAAGGCCTTAGCTAGTGGAAAGATGGATCATCAAATTAAGCCAAGCCATAGATACTTTGACTTTGATATATTAGAAAGGGTACCTATCGATAATACGCAGTGCATCACTAGTACATAATTCACTAGCCCGCCCGCGCCGTTGTCTTGTAAAATATTCAGTGTTACGGATTTAGTTTTAGTCACTTCTATTCAGCTACCAATATTAAATAAGCATTAATTGCACTCAGTTTAAGTTCATAATGGCGATGAATGCGAGCATTTCGTATCACAGGTATGGTGCAAATAATTGTAATTAAAGATTAAGAAGAATTAATTAAAAAAAAATTTGCAAAAAAAATAAAATACATACACAGGTAATGAAGGTGCGTACATCATTTAATTACCTACACTTTTTTTATATAAAAATTTCAACATTTTTATTTTATTTTGTAATCATTTTGTTGTGAATAAACATTGAGCTATATTGTATTTTAATTATTTTAAACAAAAAAGTTACAGTGCAATTTAAACACAATATCTTAAACCCTCATGAGGTTATTTACTGTAAAATGTCACTTCTAATTACTCTTTGACACTTCGTCGACTGCCTTAAGTGGCTCCCGGAGAGAACTTGAAATTCCGCGGTAGAAATCTATTCCTCTCTCATTTTTAGGGTTCCAAAGTTCGAGATGGAACCCTTAAGAGTTTCGCGATATCCATTAAGTTGCCATTTGATAATGCTGTTCTTGGTTGTGTCACTGATTTTTTTTTTGTTATTGGTTACCTCAAGGTATGGTTACCTAAGGAGGGCCTTGTTTGATGGCAGATAAATCAGTGTTGTGACCCCCTGCAAAACAAACAGAACTTTAGTGAGATTTCTTTGTTATCTATTTTCATTTTGCTCAGAAAATATTCTATCATCATCATCATCATCATCATCAACCATTACACATCCACTGCTTGACGAGACCTCCCTCATAAAGTTGGAGTAGGAGTTGCCATAATCCCCACGCTTAGCAGGTGAATGAGGTGTTTTCACGGCCGTTTCAAATCATGCTTTCAGCGTTGAATATAGATAGATGGTGCTGCTCTGTAACGTAGCAGTCAAGTGTCAAAATAAAGTGAAATGTCAATATCAACAACGTAGAAATAATTTTCGTTACGTTGTATTTATTTTTGCACTTCTAAAAACACCACGAAATCACTAGCGCACACTCAAGAAGCAAACACAAACAAAATATCATGCATATATCATGACCAATAGCCACAGACTACTTAGATAATAGTTCTGTACGCGTGCACCACAGACAATCTTGATTGATACAGTTGACTCAGCGCCATCTATCGAACCAATTTGAACTACTTTTTTTCTTTTTAATCGTAGATAAAAAGCCCTCATTGGTGATCGCAGTATCCGTGTGGAGTACCCAGGTGGATGCTGCTGCCCATCCCCTGGTGTAATCTCTTAATGTATCCTTTTACGATATCCATGAGAGGAGATGGAGGGGTCAATTCTTAGGCTGGACACACCACGGCAGAATGTTCTGTACTTCTAAGATAATGATTATGATGGATGATATAATTAGATGAGAACACGGAGTTTTATATCCTTGAACATTGTTAACATTGACAGGATGATAAATCTTTGTAGGTACCTACCTACTGAGTTACATCGTATTTTTCCAAGCTTATTGAACGAGCGAAGCGAGTTCTCTGAGTCAAGTTGGAAGAATCGGCGTTTGTATGTATGTATGTATGTTTGTCCGATGAAAACTTTCAAACCGTTAATCCGATCTTCATGAAATTTGGTATGGGAGTAGATAGTATTGGTACAATTTGTAGGTAAGGTTATGAGCTATATCGGTCAAGGGGTTGCTGAGATATTGGGGTCCAAGAGGGGGTAAAAAAAATAAAAGTGAGACAGTCAGATCAAGTGGGGTGTTTAATGAAAGCGCTTTGGTTGGACATTTCAAAACTGGTTTTAATAATTATTTAGCCTTAGTAGTTTTCGAGATATTAGGGAAAATAAAAAACGTAAAAACTTAATTATGAAACTTAATTAAAATACATAACATACAGTTAAACAATTAGGTTAACTTAAACAGTTAATTACCATAGCATGACTTCCGGCATAGTATACGACTAAATATTTGGATGAAAAAAAAATGATGTAAAATAATGAGTGGTGAAAGGATTATGCTACTTTTTGAATGCAAATGCTTGGTTTGTTGCTGAAAATATCAAAATCGCCATATGTATGCCTACAATATTTGAGGAGTTCCCTCAATTCCTCATGGATTCCATCATCAGAACTGGATTCTGGACCAATCTGGAAGTATATCTATTCAAATAAAAAAAGAATTTTCCAAATCGGTTCATAAACGCATATCTCCGGTATGCGGTAACAAACATTAAACATTAAAAAAAAATTAAAAAAATACAACCGAATTGAGAACCTCCTCCTTTTTTGGGAAGTCGGTTAAAAACTAGCTGCGCCCCGCGGTTCTAACCGCATAAGTCTCGATCCGGTGGAAATACCGAGTTAAAAGGTAGCCTAAATGTTAGTTTAGGGTATATAATAAGCTACTTCTATGCCAAATTTCAACTGAATCGCTCATGCTGTTTTCGCGTGAAGGAATAACAAACATACTCACAAACTTTCACATTTATAATATTAGTGAGATAGTATAATAGAATAGAAAATAATTTATTGTACCCATAAAAAAAAGAAACTAAAAGATCGCCGATGAGTTTGAAATCTTTTGAATTTAATGAATATTTTCAAATATTTCATATTAGTACACATAGTACATGAAAAACTAACTATTAACTAACTAACACCCAACAGTCACATACATAGGTAGTCCTGATTCCAACACTAGGATTCCCTGAGTCGTTGGTATCAGGAACCACGAGTACCTACGTACTACCATGGTACCACAACACCCAGAGACCCGGAACAAATATTTGCCGCAGCGGGAATCGAACCCGCAACCTCTTGCGTCTCAGTCGGCTACTCGCCCTCTGCGCCACGGAAGTCGTCAACACACAGTACTTTCTACGAATGGTGCATAGAATTAGCAAGAATCTCTGGGGTCTAAGAAATAAAACAAACTACAATCAAACATCTAATAAATCTCAAAAACGAACACATTAGGTAGGTACATGAACAGTCTCTTAACATAGAATGATGGTCTGGCCGACTACCCTAATTTAACAACAAAATCATACAAATTTCATCCTTATACCAACAACATAGAGTTTAAGTTATTAGGAGTTGGACATTGATACATAATGTAATAAATTTTATACAAAACAGCGCATTTTGCGACGATTTAGATGAGCGAGTACAGATGTGTCATACAATCGTGTAGGCATTTAGATAGCCTGTATAATACTTCAGCAACGCAGAGGTGTCAAAGTCAAAGTCAAAGTAAAAGTCAAAGTCAATCATCATGTCATCATCTTCATTACAGTTTTACCCAAAATAGAAGTCCCCGATGTACTTCTATAGCGCGGGAACCTTCTTTCTACAAATAGCAATCGCGCGCTAAAAAATCTTGCGCTGTTATTGGTTAATCGATTTCGCGGTAAAATTGCGGCCGGTCATCCGCCATCTTGTTCATCAGTAGACTCTGTCCGACAGTGTACGAATCATGTCAGCGGGACAGAGCTATACTATCGTTCGGCTACTGTCGGGTATCAGTCTGCGCTTTTCTGCGCAAACGAAAACAGCCGAGCGGACTTATTTTCTGGGTAAAACTGTACCAACCTGTTTACGTTCACTGCTGGACGAAGCCTCCCTCATTGAATACCTACAATGGGGTGATTTGCCATAATCACCACGCTTGGCAGGTGGATTCGGTTTCTTTTTCAATAAATAATATGTAGATATAGATTTGTGTTTTTTTTCTCAGGATAACTTGATTCAAACTTCTTAATCAAAACGTCATGCGTTCTATTTACTTTCCTTCCTTAGGCCATAGTATTATTTGGGTTGAATGTTATTATTCCGTTACATCGCAAAATCTTTATCCAAAGGTTGTCTGGAAAAAATCACGTCTAAGCCGCCCATTGTATCTTACTTTTTATTATCATGTTAGGCTTTGTTTATTTTTTATGATCTTATGGTGTAGGTAGTATTTTCTACTCTATTATGTTTCACTTGATTGTCTAAGGTAGGTAATACTTTTCTGATTTCGGGGTTCAGCCTGCCTTAAATCTAAAACGATAACCTATCTGTACTTCCACCAACTCTTTGCCTTAACGGCGCCAGTACGTCGGCTGAAGCAGGAAACATGCTTCCTCCTTTGCGGTTTCAAATGGAAGGCCTTCTTCCCATTCGAGAAATTATACGAGACCAGCCGTATTGCTTTTTGAAAATTGATATTATTATAATATAATAATATTCATCTATCAACATAGATCATATTGTGTTAGTTGGTTTCTTATCCTAGATAAGCTAAAGAACAAGTCAGTCGAAACAATCTGTAGGGTAAGCACGAATATCTAACGCTATCGAGACGTTAGCGATAGATAGTCGGTTAATTTTTGACGTTTACTATCGTCTCGCTAGCGTTTCGATAACGTTAGGTGTTTATGTTTGGGCCTCAGATTATTATAAACAAAACCTCAGAATTAACACAATCATAAAAAACGCACCCATACAACAAGAAATTACAACAAAGAACACAACACACACAAGGAATTATGTGTTGGAGTAAACTCACTAGGCAAGCAAACAAGCATACGGCCCACCAGATAGAAATTAGTTACCATAGCTTAAGGACGCCTGCAACACCAGAGGCATCACACGCGCGCTGCCAACCCTGAGACATAAACATGAAAAGTCTCATGTGCCTGTAATTTCACCGGCACCCGTACCCTTCAAGCCGAAACACAGCAATGCGAGCACTACTGCTTGGCGGCAGAAATAGGTACCTATGGAGTACTTTCCCGGACGAACTCTTTCACAAAGTTCTACTAATTAACATAACTCTACGTATTAGCTAGCAACCGTTAACTGTTAACATTTTCCGTTGGGGAATTAAGGTTCTCGAGTGGCAACTACAAACCGGACGACGCAGTAGAGAAAGTTTCGTTGGGCTAAAGATATTACTAGTGGTTCGCCCCGAACTGAGACCTCGCGATGACACCTTTATCAGCCTGACTACTTAGGTGGGGAAGAAAGGGTTATTATGTATTCAATGTATGTAAGCATGTTTGTATGGATGATCCATCAGAAATCTAAAACTACCGAGTCAGTTTCTCTACCGTGAGAGAGATTTTTTATTTGACCGTTTTCTAAAAATATTTACTTACTGAGATATACAATTTTCACCTCTAATTTCCTACACATCATCGAAATAACCTTTGAATAAGGACTAAGCAACGGGGCGTTCATACTACATACCTGTTAGAATATCAAGTACCTGACGAATTAATTGGTAACGTCCTTTTGACGAAATCATAGAACTCCAATGTCATTCAAATTCCTAGAAGTGCGAGGTCAACAACGGATTTTATATTGGTTATTGTTTTATAAGGTACATGTCTCTAAATTCTTCAATTTCAGACTTTTCCCTGTAGTTGTGACACAAAAGCCACAAGCATACCAAATTTCAGCGTTGTGGGATTGCTAGAAGTACCTTAGAATTTTTGTTTTTTTCGTTTTTTATTTTCCCTAATATCTCGGAAAATACTAAGTCTAAATACTTTTTAGAAACAGTTTTCAAATGTCCAACCAAAGCGCTTTCATTAGACACCCCACTTGATCGGACTGTCTCACTTTTTTTTTTTTACCCCCTCTTGGACCCCAATATCCCCCCCCCCCCCCCCCCCCAAACCGATATAGCTCATAACCTTACCTACAAATTTTACCAATACTATCTACCCCCATACCAAATTTCATGAAGATCGGATTAACTGTTTGGAAGTTTTCATCGGACAAACATACATACATACATACATACAAACGCCGATTCTTCCAACTTGACTCAGAGAACTCGCTTCGCTCGTTCAATAAAGCTCGCAGGAAGTCTGTGGATGGAGGCGGCTTAAGACTGTTCGTCGTGGCATTCTAGGGGAGGCTTCTGTCCAGCGGTGCACTTCACGTATGCATGTATAAATAAATGTAAACAATGACGCTATAGGTACACAAAATGCCTTTAATGAATCATGTCTCTAGAGTAAATAAATAAATGCTGGAGACATTTCACACAACATTATCTAGCCCCAAGCTAAGCAGAGCTTGTGTTATGGGTACTAGATTACTGATAACACACATACATACATTACATAATGTTTTAGTTTTTTATTAAAATTTTATCTTAATTTTTTTGTGTAGTGAAATCATTAATTCAGTACACAATTTGAATTACTCCAATGGATAAAAAAAATAAACAAATATTCCTCCTTTTTAACCTTTTTTAAATTTTAATTTTAATTTATTACTACTAACACGTTTTAATTTTTCAAACATTTGGTAACTTATAAATTATAAATTGGGTTATTGAATTATTTAACAAAAGCTAACAAAACTTTAAAGGGAATTTTTATAATTAATAATAACAAAACCATAAGAGCGTGCGCTCGCCTTCTTTAGTTCATACAAAAATTAATTAAATAAGTTGTAGCGTCTTAAAAACCCAACTTTTACAGTTAGTATAACTAGGTATTCCCATCCATTAGAACCGAGTTCCAATTACCTACGTATTTTGTTTTCTGGTTTCAAGCGAAAGGCCTAAGCCAAGCAAGATATTTCAAACATACAGCCTTGAGTTTTCATAGCATAATTTGGTGTAATGAGGCTTGCGATTAGCATCTGCGACGCGTCTGTCTGACTGTCAGTAATCTCTTGTAACAGGCAATCTTTGCGGGATTACTCAGGGCTGTTTAGAGTTAACGATAGTTTTGAGGCAAGAAGTCATATTGGGCCTATAACCTAACTCAAACAGAAAATAAGTTATGGGCCCAGTTTATTCGACGTTGTGTTTTGCTTACGTAATAAGTTTTTTGAAGAATGTATTCCGTTGTCCACCTTCGTCTCCATCATCGCATCAGCTCGCCAACACCATAATATTGTTTTGTCATCTGAACTTGACAGGTATGAATAATTTTAGCTCAATCGGTTAAAGATAACTGATTTAAAATTCATTTGCATGATTCCACCCGGACAAACATCATAAGCTTTTAATAAAATTGGAAATTTCTTCCTGATGCTTTTGATTTGTATAGGAAATGTTTGTGGTTCTAAAACATCCCAACAACGGGTGAACTGATTTAAATGGACTTGGCCAGAGGTTACCATGGTACTCGTAGTTCCTGATTACCACTACACAGGGAATCCTAGTGTGGGATCAGGAATACGTATGTGTCTTTTGGTACTCTTGAATTCAATACTAGCGCACAATTTGGTGGAATTTTATGGAACTAAGTGAAATCGACTTTCCTCGATTTTTTGGTATACTCTTGACGCGATTTTGACGGTGTTCTTCCACGAGTCAACACGCAAAGTCAATCGCGTGCTCGATTCAGAGCATTTATCTGAGCGTGCTCGATCTCAATTTTAAACTCGATTTGGTTCAAGAGTGCTAAACAATTTTGTTATTAGGATTGAAATTGGATTGCTATTAGTACTGGATTGGGATTTTAACTGTTTTCAAGAGTAGCCCTGGAGGGTATAATTTAATTACTTTCTGTTTTCTCTGGAACATGACAATTACCTGTACCTTCGATCTTTTTACATAGTAAAAAATAAATTATTTTTATTGTTATTCCGTCGCGTCGTGATAACTAAATGTCATCCTGTAACGTCTAACTGATAGATCTCTCGGAAAATGTTTTTCATCGATGTGTAATTAGGCTGACGACCCATTTCGTGTCGATATTATGTTTTTGTGACCTAGTAGCCCCTGAATTACACGTAATTGCGAAAGGTAGGTACGTAGGCAGTATAACAAGCGTAGCGTGTGCTGTCTTGCATATTTTTGCTGATGTTTATTTAATTTTGACTACCTTAGGTTTTTAAGTTCTCGTTTACTATGTATCAGCAACTCCTTGCTCCGAGGCACCACACAGGCGCTTCTCACCTAGTGGTAAGATGGACCATTTATGTAAGCCAAGCCGTGTTTGTTGCCTGATTCTTCTAGGCTTGGTCGCGTTGGAATAGGAGTAATTTTAGTTTATAAGACGATTCAAAATGATCCTTGTGATTTCAATGAATACAATTCTTTTTGACTTTGACTTTGACTTTGTTTATTATGTCTCTAAAATAGTGTGGTTCTTTGTGTGGTTAAGAATAGAAAAGACGGTCAAATATGTGGCTCTGAGACTTTTGTACTTTTATTTTGCCTAGCGACATCTAGTTATGTTTTTTGAACTAATGTTTGAATATAGAATATCCGTAAAAAACTATGTAGGGTATCAGAACCGTTGTAGTTACAAGAAAGTCGACTAACCTTAACTTTTCAACCGACTTCAAAAAAAGGAGGAGTTTCTCAATTCGGTTGTTTTTCTTTACTTTTTTTTGGTTGGTACCTCATAACTACGATTTGGGAAATTATTTTTTTATTTGATAGGATATACTTCTAGATTGGTTATATTTTTATCAAAATCCAGTTCTGATGATGGAATCCATGAGGAATTGAGGGAACTCCTCAAATTTTATAGACATACAAAAGCTATTTTGGTATTTTCAGCAACAGTTTATTGTTTTGTATATCTATAGCAAGCATCGAAGCGGTGGTACGCTACGTAGAGGGAACCATTCATAAAAACATGCAGATAGCCGAATTCAATGGCGGAAGTTGGTTTTTAACCGACTTCCCAAAAAAGGAGGAGGTTCCCAATTCGGTTGTATTTTTTTTTTTTTTTTTTAATGTTTTTTACCTCATATCGTTTATGAACCGATTTGGAAAATTCTTTTTTTATTTGAATAGATATACTTCCAGATTGGTCCCATTTTTTTCAGAATCCAGTTCTGATGATGGAATCCATGAGGAATTGAGGGAACTCCTCAAATATTGTAGCCATACATATGGAAATTTTGATATTTTCAGCAACAAACCAAGCATTTGCATTCTTCTTCTTCTTGCATTCTGTTAGAGTATAACATAAACAGAAGAAAATGTCACTGTCATATTTGAATGATGTATTACTGATTACTATGGCTACGTGCATGTCTTTAAAATAAAATAAAGTTTATCGGTGTTCATCCAAAGGAATCCTGGCTTAATTATTTTCCAAAACCATCAGGTTATGGGCCCAGCATAGCAAGGAATAATACCAAGTGTATTTCGGTAAAAGTCGAGGATTCAACCACATGATGTTGGGAGACGGCGCTGGTAGCAAGCTGGCAGGGACCACGCCAGCTATCACTACAGCTTCTGGAGGTATCTCAGTCAATTTCGAAAAATTGAGCGGCATTAACAACTACTCCAATTGGAAATTTCTCATGAAAATGTATTTAGTTCATGAAGATTTGTGGGACTGCATTGAGATAAATAGCGCTGGTACACCGATCGTAACTGAAGGACGTAAACAACAAAAAGCTTTAGCGAAGATATGCCTCATGGTGCAACCATCGTCTTTTGCACATGTTCGTAATGCAAAAATAGGGCATGAAGCATGGTCAAACCTTAAAAAGGCTTACGAAGATAAGGGCCTTTGTAGAAGACTTGGACTACTGCGAGCGCTTTTTGCTTTGAAATTGGATCAATTTAGTAGCATGGAGGATTATGTTACAAAAGTGGTTGACATCAGCCAAAGCTTACAGGACATTGACTGTTCACTGGAAGACGACTTTGTGGCAGTGCTAATGCTAAGTGGCTAATCATCAGATTACGACCCGCTAATTATTAGCGGCATTAGAAAATTCAAATGTGAAACTATCATCAGAAACAGTGAAATTAAAATTACTGCAAGAAAGTTCTCGCCGTGACAGCGGTAACAACGCAGAAGAAAGCGCATTAATTGCTATGAAGCAGAAGAAAATGAGGTGTTTTCATTGTAATAAAGTAGGACATATTATCAGACATTGTCCCTTGAAAGCCATGAAGGCAAACAAGTGTAAATTGAATGCAGGATCAAGTGTTGATCAAGAATTAACTAGTGATGGGACATTGTTAACAGCTTTAGCCATAAATTTGAACTCCGATGCATGGTATATTGATTCCGGTGCTACTTGTCACATGACCAACAACAAAGATCTGATCAAGAACTATGATGTAGATCAACCAAGAAGCGTGACTGTTGCTAATAATCAGAAAATACAAACTAATGGCCATGGTGATGTGGAATTACTTCTTAAAGGTCATTTGAAAACTTTAACTGATGTTATATACGTACCGGAATTGTCTGCAAACCTACTGTCTGTAAGTAAAATGACTGAAAAAGGTCTGGAGGTGCACTTTGATAAGCACACGTGTAATGTGAGTGATGGGAAAGTGGTGGTCGCTAGTGCCACTAAGGTAAATGGCGTATATGAGTTAGACACTGAAGTTGTGGTGGAATCAACTGAAAAATCAACGAAACAACCATCGAGCACTGGCTACCGCAGCTCCTTGGCTCTCGCCAAGGAGCTGCGGTAGCCAGTGCAGGTGATGCATGCTTGCCACAGGACCTGTGGCATCGGCGGCTGGGCCACTTAAACAAACGAAGTATGGAATTACTAAAACAAGGTATGGCTACAGGAATAAATTACTCAGATAGTGATTTTAGTCCCTGTGTAGCTTGTATTGAGGGAAAGCAATGTAGACTACCATTTCCAAAAAGGTCTTACACGAGAGCTACAGAAAGACTCGGTTTAATTCACTCGGACTTATGCGGGCCTATGCCAGAAACCTCATTTTGTGGTGCTAAATACTTATTGACATTCATAGATGATTATTCAAGAATGACTTTTGGTTATTTTATAAAATCAAAAGACCAAGTTTTTGATAGATTTACACAGTTCAAAAACTTGGTAGAGAATCAAACTGACCTAAAGATTAAAGCCTTGAGAACTGACAATGGTCGTGAATATGATAATAATAAATTACAGAATTATTTAAGCGAGCATGGAATCTTGCATCAGACAAGTGTCCCATATTCAGCGCCCCAGAACGGCGTGGCAGAAAGGGCCAATCGAACAATTATGGAGGCGGCGAGATGTATGCTGCAAGATGCTGGTCTCAGCAAGCAGTTCTGGGCAGAAGCAGTAAACACGGCCATATTCATCAAGAATAAATCACCTACCAAAGCAGTGAGAGGCACCACACCAGAGGAAAAATGGACTGGTAATAAAGTTAATTTATCTAACTTGAAAGTTTTCGGCTGTATTGCATATGCTATGGTACTTGATAACAGTCGTAAGAAATTGGATTCTAAAAGTATAAGATATGTTTTTGTTGGATATTGTCCAGATACAAAAGGTTATCGCTTGGTAGACATTGATAATCCTTCAAAGTGCATAAAAGCAAGGGATGTAAATTTTTTTGAAAATAAGACTTGCAAAGATGTATTTGCATACCAGAAAAATGATATAATTAATGAAAATGAAACTCTAAAGCTTACCAGTGACAATAACATTACATTTAATAACGGAAACACCCATAGCAATATAGAGTCGGCAAACAGTCCTCAGGCAGTAACAACATCAGATTGTGATAGTTCGACTGACAGCCCAGAACATGATAACCCTTCTGATGTGACCTGGACGCCTGACATGGTTTCGGACTCTTCGTTATCAGACGAGTATGAAGAAACAGTAGCGGTAGCGGCAGAAACGCACCACCAATTTGGCGATGAGCCGCTGACTGTTCAGGAGGCAATTTCTGGAGCTGAGAGTGTAGCCTGGCATGCAGCCATGGCAGATGAGTATGAATCATTCGAAAAAAATAAAGCAAGGACTCTGACTGAATTACCTGCTGGAAAGAAGAATGTCAAATGTAAATGGGTGTTTAAAAAGAAATATGGAACTGACGGTAAGCTACTACGCTATAAAGCACGACTTGTAGCCAAGGGCTTCATGCAAAAATATGGAGTTGATTATGAAGAGACATACTCTCCAGTGGTAAGGTACTCTACCATAAGACTATTACTTGCTCTTGCCGTATATTTGAATATGGTGGTAGATCACATGGATGTTAAAACTGCTTTTCTCAATGGTGAACTAAAGGAAACTGTATATATGGAACAGCCAGACGGATTAAAAATAAATGGTAGAGATTCATGTGTGTTCAAATTAAACAAAGCAGTATATGGGCTAAAGCAAGCATCAAAAGCATGGTACGATAAAATAGACAAGACATTCACAGACTTACAATTTAGAAAAACATACTACCCATATATTGGGCATGCGTTTAAGGCAAGAGACAGGTAAAATTATTCTTGATCAGAAAAATTATATACAGAAGGTGTTGGAGCAATTTCATATGACAGACTGTAACCCAGTATCTACACCACTAGAAAATGGGATGAAGTTCGAAAAGGGAACTGAAGAAAATATTCATTCACAGTACAGAAGCATGATTGGGTGCATAATGTATATTGCGGTGTGTACAAGGCCTGACATAGCACACGCAGCAAGCATATTGAGCCAGTTTAACAACTGTCATTCAGAAGTCCACTGGAAAGCAGCGAAGCGTGTGCTGCGATACCTAAAAGGCACTATAGATTATAACATAGTGCATGAAGAATCCTCTTTAACTGTTACAGGCTTTGTTGATGCAGACTGGCCAAACTGGGCATCAAATCAAATTGACAGGAGATCCTATACAGGGTATGTGTTTAAAATTGGTGATGCTGCAGTTTCATGGGAAAGCCGAAAGCAGCGAACCGTTGCGCTCTCAAGCACCGAGGCCGAGTACATGGCGTTGTCTGACGGGACCAAGGAGGCCAAATTCATTAGAAGCATGCTTGCCGAGTGTTTAGGTCAAACCTTTACAGTAACTATGTTTAATGATAATCAGTCGGTGTCGGAGACAAAGCTTCGATCACCTACAAGCGGACACCGGAGGCGGGGGCCGGGGACGGAGGGCGCCGGCTCGGGTCCGATTGGCGCCGCCGGTCACTTTGCAAGATCTCAAACCCCAGTAGACACGCATTACGCATTAGCCTAATTGTCTGAATAGAATCAGTATTACAGTCCACTCGCATTTTATTTACCATCTAACTGAGCTAGGAACCCAACATATGGTCCTCTCACCAAAAGGACAATTACGGACGTTTTGAAGTTTACTTGGAACAAGAGTTTGACAAGTCACACGGTCATTACGTGTCGACTTCGAAGAGGTGACACAAGGACAATTGAAGGGCGAACAAACCGTCTCATCACCAAAGGATAAAGGATAAAGACAATATCTTGTGAGTTCGTTCCTATTTATTCCTTTCTTATTCCCTCTTCTCTTACCTAGTCAAATCATCTTGCATTTGTCAAAATTCATTTTACATTTTTTATCAATTTGAGTCAGTGCTATCAAAAAATATTTCTACGTCTACAACTTTCATTAAAATTTATTTCCCGTTGTCAATATCCACTATTTAATTTAAACAAAGCTTTTGTGATAATTGCCGTCATAAAACTCGAGCGATAAATGCCTATTGTTAGAATCACCTGTTCTTTTCAACGCGTATGCACAGCAGTTTTGCTTACCTACTTCTAGCGATCTATATCTAGTGCTTTCTTATCTTTATTACCGTGCTTTGTGTTAGAGTCATTGCACTTTAGTCATTAGTATATTTACTACGCAGATCTTTTTAAAAACAGCTGTTGCCTTTGTTACGCCTACTATTACATTTAGTGATCATGGCAGAACTTAAAACATTATTTAAAAAACGCTCAGCAATTCAATCAAAGCTTACAATCTTTAGCAACCATTTAAAAATCGTTAAAAGTTCCAAATCATTAACCAAGTTACAAGTTATTGACTTGGAGTGTCGCTTGCAAAAATTTGAGCCCTTATGCGAGGAATTCGACGCGTTACAGACGGAGATCGAGATTCTATCTGACGAGCCACAAACCAAAGACGAAGTGCCGTTGGAGCGCGAGCTGTTTGATAATGACTACTACTCCCTGGTGGCAACAGCAAAGAGCCTGCTTCCTGCTAAAAGCAAGGCCCAGGACATGTCTACAACAAGCTTCAGTGACGCAGAATCAGGTGGGCAAGTGAGAAACTTAGTTAGGTTACCTAAAATTGACCTACCTCATTTTAGTGGTGGCTATCAGAACTGGCTCGAATTTAAAGACACGTTTCATTCTCTTATTCATAATAGTGATTGCATAGATAACATAAATAAATTTCATTATCTTCGGGCTTCTCTTCAAGGAAGTGCCGCTCTGATTATTAAAAATATAGTTTTCAAAGGTGATAATTATGTAACTGCGTGGGAGTTATTGTGTGAGAGATACGATAATAATCGATTACTAGTAAATAATCACTTACAGGCGTTATTCAACGTAGATCCTATCCGTACAGAGACATGTAAGTCGATTAGATATCTAATAGACGTAACTAACAAGAACATCAGGGCTCTCACGTCGTTAAAAGAACCCACTCAGCATTGGGACACGCTTATCATTTATATGATGTCTTCTAGATTAGATGGTGTTACAGGTCGTGAATGGGAAGAACATAGGAATACATTGAATTCATCCCCAACCCTGGCACAGTTTATAACATTTTTAAATAACAGAGCCGACTTATTAGAAACAATTGAAGAACATAAAAATAGTAGTAACTTCAAAGTAGAATCTTATAAAACTAAAAGCTTAGTAATTAATAATAGCACTGATAATTCACAGAAAACTTACAAACGTAAATCATGTCCATTGTGTAATCATGAGTCACATCAGCTGTTTACTTGTGAATCATTTCGAAGCCTACCGCTTGAATCCCGCACTTTGAAAGCAAAAGAGTTCAATGTGTGTTTGAACTGCTTGCGTTTTGGTCATACAGCAAAGAAATGTTTTTTGTCACATTGCAAATACTGCAAAGAAAAACATAACACTCTTTTGCATGTTGATAAATCTTCGCCTTCCACTTCTCGTGATCCTTATTCTTCGTTGTCCGAAGGCATAGTTCTGACAACTGATGAAATACAGATCACTACTCCGTCGCGTGTTTTCCTTTCCACAGCGTTGGTGAGAGTGGTTGACAGCATGGGCAACAAGCACACCGCCAGAGCGATCCTGGACAACGGTAGTGGCATAAATATTGCTTCTGACGCTTTATGCAGTAAGCTGGGTTTGCCAAGGCGGAACGTGAGCTCCACGGTATCAGGTTTTCACAATCATGTATCCCATAGTACACAGTCTTGCAATCTCACAATTGAGTCCTTAAATAGTGACTACAGATCGAACATAGATTGCCATATATTCACGAATGTTACGACAGCTGTACCAATTACATACATAGATACAAAACACATACAAATCCCGTCAGGCTTATGTTTATCTGACCCGTCTTATAATATTCCTTCAAAGGTGGATCTTCTTATCGGGGCAGATACCTTCTGGGACGTACTAGGTAGTCAAAAGATTAGCCTAGGCAAGCACTTACCTGAGTTACGTAGTTCGGAGTTTGGGTGGATAGTCACTGGTCACATCCTAAATTCTAAAAGTACATTAAGTCAATGTTTTTTTACGCAAGGTCAACTTGATCATGACCTAACTCGCTTCTGGGAAATAGATAGTGTGTCTCCTAAGCACTCACTCTCTGCAGAGGAACGCGCGTGTGAGGAAAGCTTTTCTCTCACCACAACTCGTGATGATAATGGTCGCTTTGTGGTGACGATTCCTTTACGGCAAAATCCTTATGTGTTAGGTGATTCATTTGAAATGGCTAAGCGTCGTTTCTCATCACTTGAGCGAAAGTTTGAACGTGAGCCAGCATTTAGAGAGAAATACTTAGATTTCATGAGAGAATACGAGCGATTAGGGCACATGACTGAAAACACATCCTTAAAGTCTTACAGTGACAATATAAATTACTACCTACCTCATCATGGCGTACTTCGGGAGTCAAGTACAACTACAAAGTTGCGTACAGTCTTTGACGCCTCAGCCGTCACCACTTCTAAAATATCACTAAATGATATTCAGATGGTCGGTCCTAATGTCCAAGACGATCTCTTATCGATCCTCCTCAGATTCCGTCAGCATAAATACGTAATATCGGCAGATATTGAAAAAATGTATAGATCTATATATGTAGTTCCTTCTCAACGTTCATTGCAACAGATCATTTTTAGATATGATCCCTCTCATCGCTTAAAAACCTACACTCTAAATACAGTATGTCAGGGTACCGCTTCAGCTCCATTTCTTGCGACTAAAAGTCTGGTCAGTCTGGCATCTACAGTTAGCGATAACAGCGTTAAATACAGTATAGCACATGATTTTTATTGTGACGATCTTTTAAGTGGGGCGTCCACTGTAAGCGATGCTATAAATCTTTGTAGAGGAATAATTGCAGCGTTAGATTCAGCTAAGTTTAACATACGTAAATGGCAATCCAACAGCTCATTAATTCTGAATGAACTGTTTACAGGTGTAAAAGTAGATATGAACACAATATTAGATCTGTCAGATAACACAAACACATCATCAAAAACGTTAGGCTTATATTGGCTATGTCAACCAGATTCCTTATCGTTCTCAATCAACATTGAACATAAAAAAAAGGTAACAAAGCGCCACATTCTTTCTGTTATCAGTCAGATATTTGACCCGTTAGGACTGGTAGGTCCATGCGTTGTCGAAGCAAAAATTATTATGCAAAGATTGTGGGTCAATAAAAGCTCTTGGGACGAAGACGTTACATCAGAGGTATTAGACCTCTGGTCTTTATTTGCTAACACTTTGCCTTGCCTTAACGAGTTACAGATTCCTAGGTGGGTTCTTAGTGACTTTTGTGTCAAACTCGAAATCCATGTTTTCACAGATGCTTCGGAATGTGCGTATGGTGCATGCGTTTATATCCGGTCTGTGTGTAGCTCAGGGGTCGTTAGTGTTCAGCTCTTAATTTCTAAAAATAAGGTAGCACCCATCAAACCTACGACTATCCCTCGTCTTGAGTTATGCGGGGCCTTATTAGGTGCAAGACTGTGTACTAAGGTACAAAGTTCACTTACATTAAAAATAGATATGTGTCGATTCTGGTGCGATTCCACGATAGTCTTAGGGTGGTTATCCACCCCTTCTAATCAACTTAATCCTTTTGTACGTAATCGTGTAAATGAGATTCAGGAAAGCACCAGCGGTCACACGTGGAGCTACGTGCCGTCCAAGGAGAACCCGGCAGATCTTGTTTCTCGCGGGGTGAAGGCTGATGTTATCAGCGAGGCCTCCTTGTGGTGGTCTGGTCCGTCTTTCTTGCTTGATCCAGAGCATTGTTGGCCTAAGATGCCTAATGAATCCCAGAAACATGATCTACCGGATCTCAATTCATGTCTTGTCTTAAATAACAGTACAATCAAGAATGATGATGATGATGACAGTAACTTAATTAAAAATCTTATTCTAAAATATTCAAAATTTACACATTTACAAAGAATTTTAGCTTATATACAAAGATTTATTCACAACTGTAAAAGTAAAAATATAAAAAAATGCTCTAATCATCTTTCTTGTGAAGAATTACAAAAATCATATAATTTAATCATGCATACTGCACAGCTGGAAATGTTCCCTGATGAATATATTATCCTAAAATCAGGTAGCTCTTTGCCAAAGAAAAATAGATTAATATCATTGACGCCTTTCATTGATTCCAACGATATCTTGAGAGTTGGTGGCAGACTTGATAATTCTCCATATAGCTACGACATAAAGCATCCTATATTGCTTTGTAGTAAACATTACATAACAAAAATAATCTTTCATATGCATCACTTAAAACTTTTACATGCTGGACCGCAGCTGTTATTGTCCAACATTCGTCAGACTTACTGGCCTTTGGGAGGAAGAAACCTGTCTAAATCTATAACTAAAGGTTGTATAAAATGTTTCAGATTCAAAGCCAGTAATGTTCTGCCCATTATGGGACAGTTACCTGAATCCAGAACTACACTGGAATTCCCTTTTTTACACTGTTCAGTGGACTATGCAGGGCCAGTTATGATAGCCAATCGTAAAGGTCGAGGTTGCCAGCTAGTTAAATCTTACTTGTGCATTTTTGTCTGTTTGGCTACTAAAGCCGTGCACTTGGAGCTTGTTACAGACCTGACGAAAGAGGGATACATGGCCGCTTTAAACCAGTTTGTGGCTCGTCGAGGGAAGCCTCGCAGTATAACTTCCGATAACGGAACCAATTTTGTAGGTACATGCAACGAATTATATCGCTTTTTAAATGATACGCAAAATCAAATAGGTTCAGAAGTCGCTCAAGAAGGTATAAAGTTCCTCTTCATCCCGAGCTACACCCCCCACTTTAATGGCATGGCTGAGTCCGCTGTTCGTTCCACCAAATTTCATCTTCGTAGGCTTCTCCAACTTACTCATTTCACGTATGAAGAAATGCACACTTGCCTAACTCAAATTGAAGCCATTCTTAATTCACGGCCTATCACCGCCTTAAATTCAGATCCTTCCGATTTTTCCCCCCTTACACCCGCTCACTTCCTTATAGGGCGATCACTTGTGTCTGTTCCGCATCCTCAGGTGACGGAAAGAATAACCAGTCTTGAGAGATACAAACGAATAGAGTTTGTCAAGCAACACTTCTGGACAAGATTCTCCAACGAGTATGTCACCACTCTGCAGCAGAAGACAAAATGGCCCACTACTTCAAGTGAACTCAAATTGGGTTCTTTAGTCCTCATCAAAGACAAAGCGCTTCCCCCGCTTCGTTGGTCCCTGGGACGCTGTGTAGCCGTTTACCCAGGAACTCGGGACCAAATCGCACGAGTCGCTGACTTGAGGATCAAAGGAGGAGCCATCATTCGAAGGGCATTTAACAACATTTGTCCCCTTCCAGAGTCAACCATTTGAACCAGCAACCTACCTACTTCAACCCGGGGAGTATGTCGGAGACAAAGCTTCGATCACCTACAAGCGGACACCGGAGGCGGGGGCCGGGGACGGAGGGCGCCGGCTCGGGTCCGATTGGCGCCGCCGGTCACTTTGCAAGATCTCAAACCCCAGTAGACACGCATTACGCATTAGCCTAATTGTCTGAATAGAATCAGTATTACAGTCCACTCGCATTTTATTTACCATCTAACTGAGCTAGGAACCCAACAGTCGGCACAGAAACTATGTCATAATCAGATGTACAAAGCATTATAAATGCATTGTCAACCTAGGTATAAAAAATTGTTTGCTATAAATAGTAGGTTAATTTTTGTTTTTCTGTAATAGTTTTATGATTATAGCGAAGAACCTTATAAAGTTTTGTTGTCAATTTTAATTTTAATTTCTGGATGCTCATACAGCTCTAATGTTATACATGTAGTGTATGGAAAGTTTTTTTTTATGTTTAAAGTTATGAATTTTAATTCTGTTTTGTTTAAATGCAGGTGTTAGAGTATAACATAAACAGAAGAAAATGTCACTGTCATATTTGAATGATGTATTACTGATTACTATGGCTACGTGCATGTCTTTAAAATAAAATAAAGTTTATCGGTGTTCATCCAAAGGAATCCTGGCTTAATTATTTCCCAAAACCAAAAAGTAAAATCCTTTCACCACTATGGTTCTTTCATAATTTTTTTTCCATCCAAATATTTTGTCAAATACAATGGCGGAAGTCGGTTTTTTAAATGAAAAGTTATTTAATGAAAAGTTATAGAATAACAACACAGATTTTGGAAAAATCTCTTGATTTTATTACTACATATTATCCTTAGGTATCTGTAGGTACCAATACGGACCTTTTTGAATACATAACATAACACCCAACAGTCACATACATAGCCCTGATCCCACACTAGGATTTGCCTGTGTCGTGGATATCAAGAAACTACGAGTACCATGGTACCACAACACCCAGACCCTGAACAAATATTTGCAGATTTGTTCCACAGCGGGAATCGAACCCGCACCTTTTGCGTCTCAGCCGGCTACTCGTCCACTGCGCCACGGAGGTCGTCATAACATGCTGATAGCTAATTTCTATTGAATGCATTTGAATAGGAATGGCATACGAAGATAGTTGATTCAATTGAACCATTTGGATGCATTAATATTGAATCTGGGTCAAGACAGACATGCGCTGATATTGGGTTTACTTAGCAATTATGCAATTGTAGAGGGATATTTGCTTTGTTCTAGGTATTTCAAAGCTGTCTAGTTAGTTGATTTGAGTTAGTTTCACTTTGTCGCGTATACGTACCTATATTACTGAAATATAATTATATTCACATGAGTTGTGGGCAGTGGTGGATTTATACTAGGGGCAGTCGAGGCTAGTGCCCAGGGCGGCAAATTTTCTAGGGCGGCAAAATTTGGAAAGTGAGAAAAAAAAATCTATACAATATATAATTAACTAATTCTTTTAAATAAACATTTTATCTTTCAAGAAATATAATTCAAGTATTATGTATCACATTAAAATTTTGTATATTATTTAATATAAATAAAACATAATGTATAATAAATGCTATATAATACATAATAAATTACCTGCAATCAATTAGTTACTCTAATTCTTAAAAAATAAGATATCAAAACTATTAAAATAAAATTTAAGTCATAGGGCGGCATTTTCGTGCCCCAGGGCGGCACAAATTTAAATTCGGTCCTGATTGTGGGGCAATTTTCGTTGGTATAAGTTTTGTCCTGGCTACTGGCTTATTTAGGAGTGTGTTATTACTGGTAGAAAGCGTTAGCTGAGTCTGCCGAAAGCAATAAATAAATAAATAAATGCTGTGGACATTTCACACAACATTATCTAGCCCCAAGCTAAGCAGAGCTTGTGTTATGGGTACTAGATAACTGATATACTTAATACAATGCATTATATAAATAGATATTTTTTATTATACATAGAAAAATACCCAGAACACTCTGAACAAATATCTGCAGATCGTACAAATATTTGTTCCGAGGCGGGAATCGAACCCGCAACCTCCTGCGTCGCAGGCGAATCTTCGCCTGCCGCGCCACAGTGATCGTCGATGCGATGACGAATATTTGTTCCGGTACCATAGTACTCGTAGTTCCCACGACACAGGGAATAGTGTGCGATCAAGACTACGTATGTGACCACCATGTCCTAAACCGGGTACTACTGTACCTGGTACTACTGTACCTGGTACTACTGTACCTGGTACTACTGTACCTGGTACTACTGTACCTGGTACTACTGTACCTGGTACTACTGTACCTGGTACTACTGTACCTGGTACTACTGTACCTGGTACTACTGTACCTGGTACTACTGTACCTGGTACTACTGTACCTGGTACTACTGTACCTGGTACTACTGTACCTGGTACTACTGTACCTGGTACTACTGTACCTGGTACTACTGTACCTGGTACTACTGTACCTGGTACTACTGACCTAGTACTTCTGTAGGTACCTGGTTTTTCTGTACCTATTACTACAGTACCTAGTTAGTAGTAGTACTTATTATTCAGCCGTTATGGCTTGATTGATTTACATACAAAAAACAAACGCTTGTGTTAATTTTAGATAATTCTCATCAATGTAAAGCCATAGAGAACAACTTGTGGAGTACAACACCTCACAACAATTTGATTGTTAGAGTTAACTCACGACAATTTGTACAGAAAATTTCACCTTAATTTCTACAAGTTAAAATACATTTTTATTTCTACGGTAAGCATATACTTGGGTGATTACCTTTTCACACCAAAACCAACCTTAAACATAGAAATTTTAGGTAGAATTTTGTCTGTTTTGTCAGCGCATACAGTGTCACCTTTGCATTGTTATAGGAATTATAGCTTTATGTTCACGGCTATAAGGTTGAAACATTTGGCTGGTGGATTGGTGGTAGGGTGACATTGATGTAGGATCCAATCAGTAGCAAGATTTAATTGCACCATTAACTCATTGGAAATTGTCCTGGATATTGTAATTGCATGGTTGCCTTAGGAAATAGGATTGGTCTAATTGCGAGCGCTAGTTAAACTTTCTAAATGTGTGAGGACTTGTAGTTCTGTTTACAAAATCAATATTTATACATGAATTTTAAAAATTGTTTTAAAAAAGTTTGATTCGATCATTTTAATAGGTACTTTCTTTTGTTTGACTACAATGCGGTATTGTCTTCTTCTTCTTTTATTTGTGAATTCTGTGGTGAAATTGTTGACAGCCATGTTCACATAACTTTTTATTTAAAAAACCGACTTCCGCCATAGTATTCGACTAAATATTTGGATGAAAAAAAATTATGAAAGAACCATAGTGGTGAAAGGATTATGATACTTTTTGAATGCAAATGCTTGATTTGTTGCTAAAAATATCAAAATCGCCATATGTATGCCTACAATATTTGAGGAGTTCCCTCAATTCCTCATGGATCCCATCATCAGAACTGGAAAAATGGGACCAATCTGGAAGTATATCTATTCAAATAAAAAAAGAATTTTCCAAATCGGTTCATAAACGCCGGAGATATGCGGTAACAAACATAAAAAAAATACAACCTAATTGAGAACCTCCTCCTTGTTTGGGAAGTCGGTTAAAAATCAAAATGTACCTACGTACCTACTTAATTTCTTCATTACAGCGGGAACATTTTGTGAGAATATAGTAGTTATGTACTATAGCAATGAATGAATGTTTGATAATGAAGCAATAAGTGTTTTTATCAAAAAAAATGTGTAGATTTGAAGTGCTTTTATTTCTAACTTCAATTTGTGAGTAAAAAAATAATGCTAATAATTAATTTCACTATTCGTGGGAACCTGTTATTGGCTCTCAACTGTTATTCTGTAGTAAGCTGTTTGGTTCTCCTGAACATAAATAAATAAATAAAAAAAAAGAATCAAAAAACGAAAACGCTACGCGTAACCTATTTGGTTATATCTTGCAACTGAATTTTTAACCGACTTCCCAAAAAGGAGGAGGTTCTCAATTCGGTTGTACTTTTTTTTTATTTTTTTTATGTTTGTTACCGCATATCTCCGGCATTTATAAACCGATTTGGAAAATTCTTTTTTTATTTGATTAGATATACTTCCAGATTGGTTCCCATTTTTTTCAGAATCCAGTTCTGATGATGGGATCCATGAGGAATTGAGGGAACTCCTCAAATATTTTAGGCATACATATGGCGATTTTGATATTTTCAGCAAGACACCAAGCATTTGCATTCAGAAAGTATCATAATCCTTTCACCACTATGGTTCTTTCATAAAAAAAATTTCATCCAAAATTTTTTAGTCTTATAACAATGGCGGAAGTCGGTTTTTTAAATGAAAAGTTATAAACCACCTATTGAGCTGAAATTTCGCAAGCGTATCTTTACTTTTTAACTATTTTTCAATTACATTTTATTTCATATTATAATAAAAGTGTAACTTTTTCTGAAAGTATCATCATAACGTTTTTCATCATCAGAACCTACTGTTTTTTTCATTTTTTTTTTGTGTGTTTACTTGATTTTTGTTTTTTGTGCAATAAAGAATATTTTATTCTATTTTTATCTCGAAAATTCAGGTCGCAGAAAGGGGCACAGGGATCTATTCTTAGGCCGGACACCATTGCTTGCTATGCAGGAATATATACGGTAATATAAGAATTCTCATCGCATTCGGCCCGTGCGGAAACTTTGCACCTGTTATCGACAGACACAGTTCGACTAGGTACACTGCGGAGTTCGAAATAATTTCAGGATATTATTTTCAGTAGTCTGTTCAGACCTTTCTGAACAGAAAACCCCTCGAAAAACCTTTCGCTCCCTTGAGCGGTCGTGGCCAAATTGTGAATTAACGTTGTGAACTACAATTTTAACCATATTTAGGAGCTGGATTCTTTCTGTCGGCATTTTGAATCATAAACTAAAGAAATAGTTACAGTTGTAAAAGGATCAAAACGGAACAGACGCCCTATATACAAAAATAGCACAGCTGCGCCCTCAAATCCCACGACGGTTCTCTTTCTGACCAGACTCTTCTAGATATGAAAGTATCACCAATCGCAATCGTTGGACGAGGAATCAAGAGGCCTTTAGAGAGGTTATTAACATCAATAAATACGTACTACGTAGGTGACAAATATAATTTTCATCACACCTATTCGTAAAACAACAATTGCCTATAGAGGATAGCGGGAGCAAAATTCAATTTTGCTTCCATAGTAGTTCGAGTTTTCTCTCTTCTGATTGGTCCGCTCCGTGCTACTGACAGATTTGCGTTGCGTAGTTGGAGGTGCACGCGTGAAGGTTTAATGTAAAAAATATCACTAACTAACATTCAATTCTCGATGATGATAAATTCATTTTTGTGATTGGTTAGCGAGGAGTTGGTTTAACTCTTTGTTGATGTGTTGTATGTGAAGTTAACCAAAGAGGTCGAACGCATAATGGGAAATGTTAAATTTTTCATAATTATTTGTAATTTAAGTATTTACACTTTCAATCCAATGTCTAAACATAGATACGAGTTTCAAGTAGGTAGGTACTCGTAGCTTTTTTTTGTCATAGCTGTGATGAAAAATAGTGTGTGTCACTCGGGGACAAAATATTTTGTCCTCGGCGGCGTATATTTAATTCCTCGCTACGCTCAGGATTCTACTTTAGAATCCATCGCTTCACTCTGAATTCAAAATAACGCCCTCGAAGAACAAAATATTACTTTGTCCCCATGTAACACAAATAACTATAGCAATAGTGATTAGCACACAATTCTATTTCTTTGCGGCGACGTCTGGTTAGTTTTCTACATACGACTCCACAGTGACCGAATTTTATGAATTTTATTTCATTTGTTCGCAATTTCAGTGGTGACCCAGTTCCCAAAGGTAGGAATAGTTAAACTCCCGAGCGAGGAACGGCACCTTTATTATTCACTAGCGCTGACACCCGACGCTACCCGTTTTATATTACTACAATATTCTAGGATGCATTCTGAGGTTTATGGTGATGTTGCAGGATTCAGGTATTGATTTTTGCATGAAAATGGTGGCTCCCAAAGTGTCCGCTAGAGGCGCTTTTCGGTACTGCTATTAAAAAATTCGTGTAATGTATACGACGCACCTATGTAGTAATAATAATAATAATAATGATGCTCTACATTTCACACAACATTATCTAGCCTCATGCTTAGCAGAGCTTGTGTTATGGGTACTAGATAACTGATATACTTAATACAATACATTACATAGATAGATATTTTTTATTATACATAGAACATACCCAGTAGTAGCTTGTTGCATTTTTAGACTCGGCCCTGAGAGGCCGAGTTTCAGCAAGAAATTGACACGGACGTATTGTGCGGTGTAACACGGATTTGATGATGATGATGTCAGAATTGAAAGTAAAAGACTAGAAGAAACTCTGAAATTGGCTTATTCAACAGTCCATTTATGATTATACTTAACTAATTTATTGATATCAAATGTGTTTAATTATTGACATAAACATAATATACATAATATTACACACATAGGTAGGTACATAATAGGTACATAATATTATTTATTACTTTTTCTTTTTCACCAATACTATGTGTGTGAAGTCACATCAGAAGAGTGTGTGAATTATATATATGAATGTTTCAAATTACTATGTCTTTTTTAATTACTAAATAATTAATAATTTGTAGATCCTTTGTTTTTTATAAATGACTTAATATTATTGGGTGTTATGGTACCATGGTACTCGTAGTTCCTGATACCCACGACACAGGGAATCCTAGTGTTGGGATTATGACTATGTATGTGACTGTTGGGTGTTATGTTATTTGATTATTTGACCTATAACAAATTTTTATTATCAATAAATGAACAATGCACTATGAAGCTAAGTAAGATATAGGGGCCATTTCACTCATCAGAACCAGATACATGGAGAACAGTCACGGTCACAATGGTGGCTCATCCAGGCTTCACCGCATTCACAAACTTATAGAGCCTGATGCCCTGCCCTATTAGGTATCAATTCCAAACATTGAAGGCAATCAAAAATAAACAAGTCGTACTTAATCATAACGAACGTCTTCAAACATTAAGTTGTTAAATGAGTATTTTTTTCGAGGTTATTCCGCAAAACTATAAAAAAATGCCCTCTGGCCACGTGGTCCTACAGCCTTTGTCCTACCGATCGGACCACATGAACTTTTTTTTCCGGTTGGTTCGATAAACTAATCGGACTATAGAAACTGACGTTTTCATAGACCACGTAGTCCCACTAATCGGATCACGAGAACTTTTGATTTCCTGTTGGTTCGATTAACTAATCTGACTGTAGAAACTGACGTTTTCTTAGACCATGTAGTACCGCTAATCGGATCACGCATTCTAGACATGAGTAATGCGACTAATGCATCTTTGGGCAGATCATCCGAACTACAAATTGTTTAGAAGGGTAGCACTCCAAAATAAATCAGTTGGTTGGGAGAAGGAATCCAAAGTTGAGCATTCTAAATGTTTTGAAAAAAGATTCGGACTTTTATATGATCAAAATGAAATACGTAATAATACCTCTTAGAACTACGACGAAAAGAAGTGATTCGACGTGATGAATTTATCTCAAATACTAACACTGCTCATTAATTTTGATATGGAAGTCAGATTCCTTTTGGAAAGATTAGCGTGGAAAGACTCGCTTTTTAAAATGTAACGTTGGACACATATCTAGTATCAGAAAGTAATTATTTTTAATTTGAGTTTGAATTATTTTGTGGAGTTGTGACCCTTGATTAATGTCCAATAAATATTTTACCTGATCTATATCGTCGTATGTAACGTCTCATACTAATAAAAGAGGTACTTAGGTTCAAAGGTACATTAATGGGATTCCGTTAAATAAATATAATATTGTAAATAATATAGGGTACATTTAAATGCATATTAGAAAATTATTAACTTTTGAGAGGTGAGAAATTGAGCACCATTAAAAATGAGTTCATGTGGTCCGATCCGTAGGACGAAGCGGAATTACAATTCCTTGTAATCCGATTAATCGAACTAATAGGAAAAAAAAGTTCATGTGGTCCGATCGGTAGGACGAAGCGGAATTACAAATCCTTATAATCCGATTAATCGAACTAACAGGAAAAAAAAGTTCATGTGGTCCGATCGGTAGGACAAAGGCAGTAGGACCACGTGGCCAGAGGGAAAAAACTCTATCTATCTCTCTGATATCTATTGATACATCATCTTCTTTTTTTTGGGTATTAGTAGTGCCATTGGTAATGAGCTAATCTACGGGAGATTTTATAATATGCGTTTAATCAGCCAATAAGAATAGTAGTGTCACGGGAAAGTAAAATTTCCCTTCACTCTATTAGTAGTACCAAGCGGTAGTGCCTAAGAAAATAAAGGAAAAAATCTCTATCTATCTCTCTGTATCTATTGATACATCTTTTTTTTTGGGTTGGTTATGCTTTGGTATATGGTAAATAATTTAATTAATGTGTATTTGAACACTTAATACCACCCGCACTTCACAAGTTTACTATCATTGGTACAGTCAGCCCGTCAAGTGTCTTCTCCAAACTGACATTCAGTTAATTAAAGACAGAGATGGAGCGAGTGGTGACCGCAGATGCGAAAGGGAGGAAAGAGTATTTCGATCCCTGATGCCTAGTTAGGATTGTTTTGACTGATTTAATGGATAGGCTGGTAGTGAACACAATTGTACAGAATGAGTTATTGTCTTTTTATGACTGTGTATAACAACTAAAGCAATACCTACCTAATTCACCCTCTGAAGAAGTTCGTATGTGTATGCTATATCATCATCAACCGGAAAGTCATCAGTCAGTGGATGGAGGCGGCTCAAGACCGTTTGTCGTGGCATTCTAAGGGGGAGGCCTATGTCCAGCATTGGACTTCTACAGGCTGATGATGATGATTGACGACCTCTGTGGCGCGGCGGGCGAAGGTTCGCCTGCGACTCAGGAGGTTGCGAGTTCGATTCCCGCCTCGGAACAAATATTTGTACGATCTTCAGATATTTGTTCAGGGTGTTCTGATTATTTTCTATGTATAATAAAAATATCTTATCTATGTAATGTATTGTATTAAGTATTTCAGTTATCTAGTTGCCATAACACAAGCTCTGCTTACCGTGGGGCTAGATAATGTTGTGTTAAAATATGTCCAGCATTTATTTTATTTATTTTTATTTTTGATGATGAACTGGTAAGTTCCACTCCTGGACGAGGGAGTGCCATAGTGACCACGCTTGTCAGGTGGATTGGTGACCGCACTATTGGTGTTGAGTGCTCAGGGTGGATGCTACTGCCCATCCCCTGCTGTAATACCTTAGGTAGCATTTACAATATCCCCAAGAGGAGACGGCGCGGTCTATTATTAGGCTGAACACACCACGGCACCGAAAACGACTATAGGTAGGACTATAGGCAAAGTAATAACTTTTCATTTAAAAAACCGACTTCCGCCATTGTATTCGACTAAATATTTTGATGAAAAAAAAAAGATGAAAGAACCATAGTGAAAGGATTATTATACTTTTTGAATGAAAATGCTTGGTTTGTTGCTGAAAATATCAAAATCGCCATATGTATGCCTACAATATTTGAGGAGTTCCCTCAAATCAGAACTGGATTCTAAAAAATGGACCAATCTGGAAGTATACCTATTCAAATAAAAAAAGAATTTTCCAAATCGGTTCATAAACATCGGAGATATGAGGTAACAAAAATAAAAAAATAAAAAATAAAAATACAGCCGAATTGAGAACCTCCTCCTTTTTGTGAAGTCGGTTAAAAATAGAATCAGATTTAGAATACATAGGTAAGTTCAAATGCGCTCTGACTGAGCATTTAATTCTATCCCAGTGCGCTTTAATATTAATTCTAAAACCCATCAGCAGTCCAAAATTGGCCTTTACAAACGTAGTCACTGGCATCAGCGTCGTAGCTAGGGGCTGACCACGGGGGCGGCTGCTAGGGTTGCAAACCTCAAGGGGGCGCTCGCAGACCCACAACCTCCGTGGTAGTATCTTCTGCTGCAATGTTGGCTGCACTCGCTCTTAAAATCCTAGTTATTTTCGCGGCTTGCTCCGCTCGCCATTAACTTCTATAAGTGTTGCCTATTTTCACTATTTAAGTGCTTAAATGTATAACTTTAATTACTTTTAGGGTTACGTACCCAAAGTTCAAATCGGACCCTTGTCAGGCTCCAGGCTGTCACCAGGCTGTATCTGATGAACCGTGATAGTTATGAAATTTTCACAGATGATGTATTTCTATTGCCGCTATAACAACAAATACTAAAAAACACAATAAAATAAAATATTTAAGTGGGCTCCCATACAGCAAACGTGATTTTTTTGCTGTTTTTATAGATAATGGTACGGAACCCTTCGTGCGCGAGTCCGACTCGCACTTGGCCAGTTTTTTATGTTATTGTGTTGTATCTCTTCCTAAAAAACAAGTTTTAGGGGGCGCAAAATTCAAATCTTGCCCAGGGCGCTCATGGCCTAAGCTACGACACTGACAGGCATTGCCATAGAATATACAGAGCACAGTAAAATAACGTTTGAAAATGTATTTGGCGTGTTCGGTAAATATTCTTGACAGCAATCAAAAGAGCCACTTGGAGCCAAGGTTCAGGGGATGAAGAAATATATGGATGTGATTTGCTAAGTTATTTCTATACACTTCTCAGTAAAGACATTATGCAGATCTGATTTAGTTTGCCCCATGTTGGGGCGCCACTTCAATCACATCTGCAAACGCAGCCAAATGAACTGGATGAGGATAGTGGCGTCCAAACATGGGGCAAAATAAATCAGAACTAGATATTCAATAAAGTTCTTTGTTTGTATCATAACGTAACACCCAACAGTCACATACGTTGTCTTGATCCCACACTAAGATTCCCTGTGTCGTGGGTATCAGACGAGTACCATGGTACCAAAATACCCAGACCCGAACCACATATTTGCAGATCATACAAACATTTGTCCCGCAGCGGGAATCAAACCCGCAACCTTTTGCATCTCAGACGGCTAATCATCCGCCGCACCACAGACACAGGTGAGTATTCAACATGTGCTGATTATAATTCGTAATTGACGTATATTGACGTATAATGAATATTATGAATAAATGACTATTGAATATTGACTATTAAAATCAAATCAAATCAAACAATTTTATTTCAGATTACAATGATCCATTTGGTTAGTAAAACTTAAGAGTAATTTTTAATACTTAAAATATAACACAGAAATAAATACTTTTAAAAGAACACTTTGCTATGAAGGGGCTAGATATAATAATTAAATTCTATTCAAAAGCCACCCTTCTATAACAAAATGTTACCAAATGGGAGACGTACATCTCTCCGCCACTGCTTTTCTATATTGACTATAATCGAAATCTAAGAACTAAAACGTTCCTAACAGAAAATTTAAAAAGATAGCACATCCTAAATTTGTATCTTCAAGTAACCGAGGCCAGACGCAGCCAAATTAACTGAATGGGGACGTTGCTCGCTAAATCAACTCGCTGTTTGCGCTTGTTGGATAAAATGTAGCGTCTTGTTATACCTTTCACGATTATATCAGGAACAGCTGCAGCCCATCACTTTCCTCGTGATTGATTAAAGTACCTTAGTTCACTGCTAATCTATGAACCGGTAATCTTACCTACGCTTATACAACAAATAACATATACTTTTAACACCAAATAGTCGTATAACTGATCCCACACTTGTATTAAGTTTAAGTTAAGTTTTAGTTTAATTATTTGTTAGCACGCCTTTAATTGGCTACATGGTTATGTAGCCAATTAAAGGCATGCTAACAAATGTGTGTGGGATTTAGACTACATATGTGTGTGTTATGGTTATAACACATATGTAGTCTAAATCCCACACTAGAGTAACCTGTGTCATGGGTATCAGGAACTACGAGTACCATGGTACCGATAACACCCAGACCCGGAACAAATATTAGGAAATTAGAAATTAGGTTGGTAGTTAGAAATAGTTATTTGTTATACAAGAGTGCAAAGTTGCTTTTTAACCGCGTGCTCAATTTTGATGACAGAGCAAGCGAAGGATTCTAACTTAGGATTCTAAAATAGAATAATAAAAATTAGTAAAAATTAATAAAAAAACACGAGGTGAAAAAACATTGCACTCTAGTGCAACACGTAACTTTTCATTCCAACTTAGCGAGGAAATTACTAAATGCAAAAAAAAATATTTGCGCATTTTTAACAGTTTCAGTCAATTCTGTCACTTCCTCGTCGCTAGAATCACTCATTTTAGGTTCTGGTTTGTTTTAAAGTTTCTTATTTTTAACCTGAGGTTTTAACGGTATGACGTGAAAAGAAAATGGCGCGCGTAAAGCAAATTAAAAAAAAGTACCTTATTAGATAAGGACTCGGAACCTTCTAGGTGTATTCACCTAGAAGGTTCCGAGTCTGAGTTTTTAACATTTTAAAAAAGGTATGATAAATTCGGCACCATGGAGGTAGAAGTAAATGGTTTAATGATGTTTTGAATTCACAAACTTAGTGCACACGATGTTCTAAATTCAATTTTACTTTATCCTCTAGCCCATAAAAACGGCTTTTGCACTCAGATATCGAATAGCAAAAAATACTGTTTCCGAGATGGTGGGATGAAAATGCTTTTAATATATACAAAAGCATTGACTCTGAGAGCGTTCCGATCGTGTTCGTAACCTCACAAATAAAATAAATTCAACATTCGAAACAGCATCTATAAAATATTGAAATATCGTCGAAGTTACACGATGTGTTTGCGTGGAGTAACATTTATCAGATCAGGGTCCCGCGGGAGAGCACAAGCTCGTCCACTGAGACTCTGACTTGACTGGGTAGAGCAAGAGCTATACACTTAAGAAAATAATATCAACCGCAAAAATAAACTTGAAATTAAACTAAGTGTAATTAGTACTTTACCAATGTCCATTAAAAGTTATCGTAATATCGTTTCTCAGTCATAATCTAGACCATCTCACCCATGAGCTTCGTAACCTGACAGCAAGACTTTTTTTATACTACTAGGCAAGCAAACAAGTGTATACGACCCCATCTGATGAAAAGTAGTTACCGTAGTCTATGGGCGCCTGCAACACCAGAGGCAACACACGCGCACTGCCGACCCTGAGACATAAAGATGAAAAGTCTAATGTGCCTGTAATTTCACTGGCATCCGTACCCTTCAAATTGAAATGCAGCAATGCTGATGCTTGGCGGTAAAAAATAAGTAGGGTGGTAGGTAGTACTTTCACAAGGAGTTCTACTACTAACTTCTCTAAGACTACTCTACTTAGGACTTCTTTGCACGATTCAAAAGCGTGAAAACTTTTATTTGGTGTAGTTGAGATTGGCTATTTTTTGAAGGGCATTAGTTAAGTACCTGTCACGCTTAATTTAAGAAAGGTTCACTGCCGACTCGTCTCGCCTTTTTCGAAAAGAGAAGTCTTTTACTTTTGTTAATTTTTATCTTCCAGTGCTGTATATAACTAAATCCCGTTAATTTGCACGCATTTTAACCGGTACAGCTAATTTTAAACCAACAAGTATTGTGATAGAAGTGTATTTTGGCTTTCAAAAGGGGTGAAAATTGTCCACCAAAGTTTTAGTAAAACTTTGCCAACGCTTTACTAAAACATGACTTGACTAATAATTTGACGCTTCGGAAGGAGTTTAACGTTGCAAAATGCAATGGAATCTAAAAAAATACTCGCAACACAATTAGACGAAAAAGTTCTGTGGCCGTGTGAAAATTAAATCGTGATAAGTTCATACTGCTTCATAGTCTTCTGGTAGGCTCTGAACTAAGTTAAACTTTAAGCTAAATTGACCAGCATTATTAAGTCCTTGAATTTTCTACCGTTTTACTTTTACCAGATTGTTACTAGAACATTTAGTAATTTGAAAGTTGCCTGACATTGTTACGGATACTGAAATAAATTCAAAAGTCACCGGATCAAGCTCACCGGATCGGTAACTATTCAAAAATTTATTTCATTTATTTATCATCACAGCAAATATTTATTTAATAGATTATTCACATTATTATATAATTATGTATAATATATTATGTATATACGCACACAAATATTGCTCCTTTAATAGTATTAGATAATATGAAGATCTGACTTTTATTTTTTAAGTTAAAAGGAATCTACGTTTTTCCTGTTCCGTCTGGGTCTAGTTAGTTAGGACAATCTTTTATACTTACTCATATATCGATCATGTTAGAGTTCTGACCACTAGTTCCTAGACTATAGGTATGTTGAAATCTTTCCCGCGATATAACAAATTGACGAGACCACACATGTTATTTCTGTTCTTATTTAAGCCAGAGTTTCCTAACATAACAGCACCGAGCTGTTGTCGGACGCACGCAGGGTTCCCGCTGGCAAATTCTCGAATTTCAAGACCAATAAATAAACGAAATACATACAATAAATACTGGACATTTCACACAACTGTTTCTGCCCCAAGCTAAGCAGAGCTTGTGTTATTGGTATGAAATAACTGATATACTTGATATTACACAGATAGATATTTTTTATTATACATAGAAAAATACCCAGAACACCCTGAACAAATATCTGCAGATCGTACAAATATTTGTTCCGAGGCGGGAATTGAACCCGCAACCTCCTGCGTCACAGGTGAACCTTCGCCCGCCGCGCCACAGAGATCGTCAAATAAAAAAATAATAAGAGCATGTTTTAAATTTTTTAATCATATAATATTTACAAAGTCAAAATATGCGGATTATTATGTTATACTAATAATAATACTAACTATTACTCCGTCTTAATGTCAACTCTGGGTGTTATTATAAAAAATGCCCTTAGTCTGGGTTTAAACCAGCCCCCGTATTCGCTATGACCAAAAGTGACATAACGCGGGCTCGTTACGATATCTGCGTGGAATCACCGCTAAATAGCATGGGTGACGTCACACGTTATTGACAAGGAATCTCTTAGGTCATAGCGAATAACCACCCAGGACTACGAGTCTAGGCTTAAATATTGACCTAGGGTATATACGACTGTAATACAAAAGCAGATGGTTTGTTTTCTTTCGAGCTAGATATTCCGCGCTTATGCCAAAAATGACATAAGCTTGGACTATCTCTGGTTTATCTAAAACCAGGCAGCCCCCTAGTTTAGCATTGGTCTATAAATTGACAGTTGATTGCGTGTTAGATGTAAGAATTTGGACATCTCGATTGTGATGTGACACAATCCGTCAGTTTGATACTTTGGAAATTTGCGAAGTAGCGCGAGAATTTATTTCGGAAAATAAACCATCTTCTTTCGTATTTAGAGTCGCCTATGCCTAATGTCGATATTTAATCATAGACTAGTACGCCAGGACTAAATTCAGATTTAGTCCATGTTCTGTAATAAGGCCGTAGTGCTGTGGTGTGTCTGGCCTAAGAATAGGTTCCTCCGTCTCCTCCCGTGGAGGTCGTAAAAGCCGGCCAAGTGATTACACCAGGGGGTGGCCATCAGCATCTAGCTGAGTAGGTATTTATCATCAAACTGTGATCACCAATCCGCCTGCCAACCATGATGATTATGGCAAATTTCCCCATTGTATTCAATGGGGAAGGCTTCGCCCAGCAGTGGACGTAAAACCGGTTGGTGATGAGGCATCTCCGCTACATTACGGGCGTCATGAAACAGACGCTGCCATCTTAGAGAACACTTGCTTATTTGTGAGATATTGCCAGAATTTGTCATCTCATCTGGGAGTTAGCGAAGTTATTTATCTTCTGAATTATTATGAATAGTTTTTATTGTGATTTTCAATCGTGGCAGAAATTATATTTATCATCCCAACATTTAAGTTTCTAAACAAATTGTCCAATTGGGAAAACTTCGGCCAAAAGGACGGTTTTCAACATTTAATATTGTTTTATTCATTGAAATCACAAGATAGAAAATTCTGTATTACACACAAAAGAAGTACTAGGTACAAAGGTGTACTTAATGCTAAAAATCATTCTCTTCCAGATAACCTTGGTGTATTGCGGAAAAAGATGTGTCGGTAGTGCACAGAAAGGGAATAGCAAAAGTTTATCAGAAAAATTTGCAAACAAAACCAATGTTAATTGATTATCTACTAATAATTCCTAAGATGTTTGTTCATCTTCTTAAGTACTTGTTCTTTCTCGCCACCTGCACCTTAATTTGGTCAGTGACCATGTTGAGGTATTGAAAAGTAGCTTGTGACAAAAACCAGTGCGGTGAAAGGATTCACCTTACAGAGGCTCCTTTTATATGCAAATGTCTTACCCGGGCTTGTTGGACAACTTTCGGTGGTATAAGTTCCTGGCTGCTGGCTTATTTAGGAGTGTGTCATTACTGGAAGAAAGCGTTACCCGATTTGGTCGTGGAAAGCAATGGCGGCGATGAGGTCACCACTTGTCACGTCTATATTCCTGCGATTGTGCAACCCACGGTGAAATGCCCTGCCTACCCCTTCGGGGAAAAAGACGTGTGTTTATTTATTTATTATTTATTTATTAATTGACACGGTTAATTTACCAGTTACATTAATTAAAGACACAGACAATAAAACAATTTAACAATGTCAAAAATGAAACAATAACAATAGGTAATACAAGTCAAAAAATAAAAAATAAAGTCACAAAAATTAGATTACGTCATGCATGTCATTAGGCTGCAGTCACATCATACCATTATATCCATTCATACATCACGCTCACAGAACTTCAAGCATTCTGACAATATATTTGTCCACCCATGCGCAAACAAGTCAAACTCAGGATTGGCATTCAGGAGAGCATTGAGTGCGGCAAGGCAGCGAGGCACAGGCGAAGAAGCCCGAGCCTTGGTGCGGCAAAACGGCCGGCAAACAATTATTACAATTATTTTATGTATTTTTATATATCGGTATGTAAGTTTTTATGAGTTGTCGGTTTCCTTAAAATGTTTTTCTTTAACTTTTGATAACACGTAACCCAGTGGCATCTTCTATAATGCAAAAAAAAGTTTGTCTTTATTTTCAACTCTTGAAAACTTCTAAACTAAAACTTTACGCAAGAATTTAAGTTCGCTGAATTTAATATTTAAAAAGATTCTCTGCGTTTCATTGCAGCTACAACAAGCTTGCTAACTGTTATAGAATAGATTATAATGGTACTAGAAACGCTACTTATTAGTTTACTTTTGCGGACAAAATTCTTCTATCGCCCACTTGACATTTGCCCCAGCACATTACAATGATGTTTTAGCGTTATATTATCCGCACGGATATAGCTTCGCATCCATGCTAGCGAGTAGCGTGTTTTGTATGGAATTACACTTGGATGCATGTATGTACATGTACATACACGTGCACACTTTAAAAAACCTTAAGTTAAACGCACACGCAGTGTACTTGACCGGTGAACGTTTACTGCTATTCGCACCCTTTATGTAGGGGACGTAAAACTGGTGGTGAGTATCGTTTCTAATATTTAGTATTCTTAGGTAATAGTACAGTCAAATTAGGTGATTTTTTGCACAAGTGTGGAACTAATTAGATGTAGTCATGAAAACTTTTCTAATTGTTTTGTATGGCTTAAAAATCACCTCTAATAATAAGCATCAGTAATTTCACCCTCCGGAATAGGGTGAAATAGGGTGAAAACCATAAAAATATCCGTAACTTAATGGGGGAAATAGAAGTAGTCGGTGCAATTTGGCATAGACTTTGAACCGTTATGATCTACATTTGCACCAAGTATTTTTTAAATCCGACATACGGAACATACAAAAAAAATCATTTACAAAAAAACTTTTTGTGGTTATTACGGCTCTGGGAAAATTAAGGTAGTCGGTGCAAATTGATAGACATATCAGAAAAAATTTCGAAATACATTCCCAGGTTTGCACCATGGTGCGTCTCACGGAAGGCACTTTTCCATATTTTATTGTCGCTCTACTTCGGGGAAAATTAATGTAGTTCTGGAAATCGACTTAAACTTATTTATTTAATTAGTACTACATCCGCCGGAAGTTTTATACTGTTTTTTTTTTACGGAAGATGCATTTGTTCAACACTGTGTTCCCTACATGCACGTGGTTTTTATTAAAATCATAATGCACTAAGACAGTCTCTCTATACGTAATTTAACTTGCATCAAGTAATTTCTTTCTATTTTAAAATTTACGGCCTTTTTAAGTTTGTACCTAATATTTAAAAGCCTTCCGTAAGCGCCAGGAACGGTGCAAACCTAGGATATAAGCTTCTTTTCGTGTCATCTAACGTTTCCATAAGAATCCACGACTACACGACTTAGGTCCACACTTTTTGCTAATTTGCCTGTACTATGTGCTGTCAAAAAAAAAACTACAGTGCCGGAGTTTTGATTCTTTTTGTGCATGAGTTAGGTAACTTAGGTTGCTAAGGTAAATTAAGTAGATAGGAGTGTTAGGTAAATATATCTAGTCCTCTATATTATATAAAAACCAATTGCTGTTCGTTTGTTTCGTTAAAACTCTAGAACGGCTGTGCGGATTTATTTGATTTTGGTTTTGTTGTGTTCATAATTCTCACGGAAAGGTTTTAATGTACAGGGACCACGCGAACGAAGTCTCGCGCGGGCAGCTAGTTTTTGATAAAATTATAAGTAGGTATCTTCTTTCTAGTTATGTTTACCATTTACTTATTTGTAAACTCCACCAAAACCACATAAAACATGGTAAACTCGTAGTTCATGTTACCTATGCTATGACACAGGGAAGCCTAGTGTGGGATCAGGACCATATAAATACCTATCAAAGTCAAAGTCAAAGTATATTTGTTGCTGAATTACATGTTTATAAGATGACATAGTTATTATAATGGATACAATATAGTCTACCCTTAAAGGGTGTGCAATATTTAGAACAAAAAAAAAACAAAATGGTACAAAATAATGTCGATATTAAATACAAACCATCAAATTAAAATCATAAGTCACCATACAGTTATTCTAATGTGTCATCTAAAAATCTATGTGTCTGTAGTATGTAGTATGTACTTATGTAATTTTTTTATTCACCTTTATATTCACAAGCTATAATTATTCAATAAATCAGTTCCACCAATACATGACACAAAGGTTAGCTGGAAGAAAAATTTATAGTCATTTATAGTAGCACCAAGTTCGTCTTTGTACTTGATTTTGTCTTGTGCAAGAAACAAATTTATATTTATTATGCTACGGCGTAGCACCCTCGTAGATCGTTGTAGCACTTGTGTTTTGATCATAAAGCAACAGATAAAAATGTCTAAAAAGATTGTTAAAATATGGAATGACCACAAAATAACGTCATTATTCAAGTAAGTGTAAATAAAGTATTCTTCATCTTCTTTATCAGCCGGTAGTCATCCACTGGATGACTGCCTGCCCCATAGCATGCATAGCGTGCAATGAAACTGATCATTTAATTAGTACGAAATAATGATAATAAACACATAAGAACTACATACTCAAAAACAACAAACACACAAACCACATACACAAAAACGACAAATACACCCTCACCCTCACACACATTGCCACATATTTACACACATTTACACAAAGAGAGACGAAGGCTATTTATTTACATACAATATTTACTATTAAAAAATGTTTTAATGTCTTTATTATTTTTTATTAATTATATGTTGCCCTTCCTTTTATTATTTGGCTAATATAAATCATACACTCGTTATATCAAATTAAAATCATCTACTTAGTGTGGAAATGTATCTAGACACGCTTTTATTGAAAGTGCCACGCGGATCGCTGTTAACTCACAAATCTCACAATACAGGCTCGTCAGAGGCCTAGGTGTGAGGGACAGAGCTATGCCAAGGTACATCTGTTTTAGTATGTATTACTGTTTACTCATAAGATATATATAACAGTTGATGTACCTATAAGTTGCAAATGTTGAAGCCTATAATAAAAGTTATATTCAAAAAAACAGTTAACTGTTAATGGGGGGATTTGCCATTATCACCACGATTGGCAGACGGATTCATAGTTATGTAGTTCATAGTTTGATCATAGTTTGGTGTACTCAGGGGGATGCTGCTACCCATCCTCTGGCGTAATACGTTAGTCGCCTATTAGTACAGGCAAATTAGCAAAAAGTGTGGACCTAAGTCGTGTAGTCGTGGATTCTTATGGAAACGTTAGATGACACGAAAAGAAGCTTATCCTAGGTTTGCACCGTTTCTGGCGCTTACGGAACCCTTTTAAATATTAGGTACAAACATAAAAAGGCCGTAAATTTTAAAATAGAAAGAAATTACTTGATGCAAGTTAAATTACGTATAGAGAGACTGTCTTAGTGCATTATGATTTTAATAAAAACCACGTGCATGTAGGGAACACAGAGTTGAACAAATGCATCTTCCGTAAAAAAAAACAAGTATAAAACTTCCGGCGGATGTAGTACTAATTAAATGAATAAGTTTAAGTCAATTTCCAGAACTACATTAATTTTCCGCGAAGTAGAGCGACAATAAAATATGGAAAAGTGCCTTCCGTGAGACGCACCAAGGTGCAAACCTGGTAATGTATTTCGAACATTTTTCTGATAAGTCTATCTATAATTTGCACAGACTAAATTAATTTTCCCGCAGCCGCAATACCACAAAAAGTTTTTTTTGTAAATGATATTTTTTTGTATGTTCCGTAGGTCGGTTTTAAAAAATACTTGGTGCAAATGTAGATCATAACGGTTCAAAGTTTATACCAAATTGCACCGACTACTTCTATTTCCCCCATTAAGTTACGGATATTAATAAGATTTTCACCCTATTTCACCCTGTTCCGGATGGTGAAATTACTGATGCTTATTATTAGAGGTGATTTTTAAGCCATACAAAACAATTAGAAAAGTTTTCATGACTACATCTAATTAGTTCCACACTTTTGCAAAAAATCACCTAATTTGACTGTACTATATAACGACATCCACAGAAGTATATAGGAGTCCTATTCTTAAGCCGAGACTACCATGACTCATTACTGTGGTCATCATCATCATTATCAGTTTGTAGAAGTCCACTGCTGGACATAGGCCTCCCCCTTAGAATGGCACGACCAACGGTCTTGAGCCGCCTCCATCCACCTACTTCCTGCGACATTTATAATGTCTTTAGTCCAATGAGTGGAAGCCCTTCCTCTACCGTGACGTCCGATTTGTGGTCGCCACTCGAGAACCTTTATTCCTCAGCGGTTATCAGTTTTTAACCGACTTCCCAAAAAAGGAGGAGGTTCTCAATTCGGTTGTATTTTTTTTTTTTTTTTTATGTTTTTTACCGCATATCTCCGGCGTTTATGAACCGATTTGGAAAATTCTTTTTTGAATTGAATAGATATACTTCCAGATTGGTCCCATTTTTTTCAGAATCCAGTTCTGATGTTGGAATCCATGAGGAATTGAGGGAACTCCTCAAATATTGTAGGCATACTGTGTATGTGTACATATGGCGAACCAAGCATTTGCATTCAAAAAGTATCATAATCCTTTCACCACTATGGTTCTTTCATCATTTTTTTTTCATCCAAATATTTAGTTGAATACAATGGCAAAAGTCGGTTTTTTAAATTAAAAGTTATTCGAGCTATATGTCATGCCCATTGCCACTTCAACTTGCTAATTCTGAGAGCTATGCCGGTGACCTTGGTTCTGTTACGGATTTCCTCAATTTCGGATTATATCACGTAGTGAAACTTTTAGCGTAGCTCTCTCCATAGCCCGCTGCGTGACTTTGAGCTTGTCTAGACTTGAGTGACTAGTATGACGGACTAAATATAACATCATTATGTGACGCTACTAGATTGAACAATAAGTCCTTAGTCGAGAAACCAAACGAAATCAGATCTAAAACGAATTTTCAACGGCATTTTCCATCTCCGCGAATGCAAAATGAGGTTCCATACATGTTTTCAGCGCGTCGTGAATATTTCGTCAAATCAAATAACTGAGACGTGTTGGCTGCATGACGGAGTCGAGTGTTCTTCAAATTGCATGTACAGATGGCATAGCTAAATGGTTACCCCCTCGCATCACGTATTAAATAATAGTTACAACTTCCCGTTTATCAAATAGCTAAATTTATTATCGCATAGGGAGATATTTAAAATTTGTATCAATCACAAAATATTAATTGTTTTGAATACTTACCAACACAACTTAGGATACAAATTACGGAAACATGTGAACCATTTTGCGGCGACCTCTGTGGCGCTGCGGCGGGCGAGTATCCGGCTGAGATGCAAGAGGATGCGGCTTCGATTCCCGCTGCGGGACAAATGTTTGTATGATCTGCAAATATTTGTTCCAGGTCTGGGTGTTATGGTACTTACCTATTTACATGTTTGTATTAGATTATTATTTATAAGTATAACAAGCGTAGCGTGTGCTGTCTTGCATATTTTTGCTGATGTTTATTTACTTTTGACTACCTTCCTAAGGTTTTTAAGTTCTCATTTACTATGTATCAGCAACTCCTTGCTCCGAGGCACCACACAGGCGCTTCTCACCTAGTGGTAAGACGGACCATTTATGTAAGCCAAGCCGAGTTTGTTGCCTGATTCTTCTAGGCTTGGTCGCGTTGGAACAGGAGTAATTTAATTTTATATAAGACGATTCAAAATGATCCTTGTGATTCGAATGAATAAAGTTCTTTTTGACTTTGACTTTTGACTTTTGGTACCTACTCGTATTTCCTGGTACCCACGACACAGGAAATCCTAATGTGGGATTAAGACTACGTATGTGACTGTTGGGTGGTATGTTATGTTATTTCGTTGATACTTAAATTGTAAAACAGACTGGGGGCTACCCCAGTAACCCCTTGCTACTGGGGCTAGTAAGCCCCAGCTGGAGTTAGCTTTGCTGTCTGTACACTAAAGTGAAACACGAAACGAATTCTAATACACCAAACTCGGATAGGTTTTTACCATGATCCAAGAAAACAAGCTCTGATACTCCGAGATTAACACCAGCTTGCGTCATTATCCAGTTGCCACTTTATTGCAACCATTACGGAATTACAAAAATCCCAACCCAACTGAAATATTCAAAATGATACCAAACAAATTTCGCTGTTCACACTTCTTATACATACGACATTATCGCGGCTCGCTCTGCTCGCCGTTAAAAATGTTCCCTTCGCTGGCCGAGAGCGGCAGTTCTTTTTCACATGAATATTAATGTAATTTCGTGTACATTTTTGTTTTTTTATTTTCTTGAACTAAAATCTGGCTACGCCGTTGATGTATTGTGTACATTTAAGCATTTTACCCGACTTTCGTTTAAAATGAACATGCTAGCTTCCAAAAGCCAGTCACGTCCACGACACAAAAATAACCGAAAACTTGTCGAAATGGACAAACAACAAAATCTGCTTACGCTCTCAAAAGAATATATTTCGCTTTGATTGACCGGATAGGAACCACAGTGTCCTCGTGTTGCATTTTTGAACGAAAATTTGAAAACTTAATTGACACTGTTGTATTTTTGCTAATTTTTTCTGTGGTTTTGAAAAGAACATAGGTAATTCTGTAAAAAACCATTCGACCGTTGCGTAAAATTCCGTGTTGACAGTAATTAAGAGCAGATAGTCTTTGCGCGTAGGTATTTTTGGCATCCTACCTCATGTATCCTATCGTTACAAACTAGCTATCTCAATCACTATTGACGCCCTCTCACGTTGCTAGTAAATGGCGCCATCTACTGGACGTAAGCTGAGCTGGACTGATTATAAAGCCCTTATTCATAATCATTATGTAAACCTATTTCAGTTAAAATAGCTTTTGTTTTTTATAATGTAAAATGACATACGCCAAAACAAGACAAAGGCTATTTTTAACCGACTTCCCAAAAAAGGAGGAGGTTCTCAATTCGGTTGTGTTTTTTTTTATTTTTTTTATTTATGTTTGTTACCGCATATCTCCGGCGTTTATGAACCGATTTGGAAAATTCTTTTTTTATTTGTATAGATATACTTCCAGATTGGTCCCATTTTTTTCAGAATCCAGTTCTGATGATGGAATCCATGAGGAATTGAGGGAACTCCTCAAATATTGTAGGCATACATATGGCGATTTTGATATTTTCCGCAACAAACCAAGCATTTGCATTCAAAAAGTATAATAATCCTTTCACCACTGTGGTTCTTTCATAATTTTTTTTTCATCCAAATATTTTGTCAAATACTATGGCGGAAGTCGGTTTTTTAAATGAAAAGTTATAGCTATCAAAGGCTTAAAAATTAATTAAAATAAGAGGGTAAGTTTAAAGGTACGTACAGTTTTAGTATTTAGATAAAGCCTAGCTAAAACCAAACCTTCTAATCCAAGTATAGTACGTTCAAATCCAGAACGTTAACTAATGGATTTATAAAAATCCATTAGTATTAGTATTAGTTTGAGAGTATAAACACTCAAACAAAACGGACAACTGTGAGTAAGACTCGTGCCCTGAGGGTATCGATCCAAAAACTATTTTGAAATAAAGATAAATAAAGAACCTTTTCATCCCACCATCTCGGAAAGACTATTTTTGCTATTCGATATCCGAGTGCAAAAGCCGTTTTTATCCGCTAGAGGATAAATTAAAATTGAATTTAGAACATCGTGTGCACTAAGTTTGTGAATTCAAAACATCATTAAACCTATTTACTTCTACCTCCATGGTGCCGAATTATCATACAACCTTTTTTAATTTGTTAAAAACTCAGACTCGGAACCTTCTTGATGTATTACTTTTTTTTTAATTTGCTTTACGCGCGCCATATATTATTAAAAACTTAGGTTATTAAAAACAAAAAATTTGAAAACAAGTGAAAACCCTAAAATGGGTGATTCTAGCGACGAGGAAGTTTATTTGACGCCAACAGAATTGACCGAAACTGTTAAAAATGTGCAAAAGAATCATGTGATTGTGTTTTTTTATTTGCATTACCTAAGTCATTTCCTCGCTGAGGTGGGATGAAATGTTACGTGTTGCACTCGAGTGCAAAGATTTTTTACCTTGCGCTATTTTGATTCACTCGCTAACGCTCAGGATTCTAATTTTAGAATCCTTCGCTTGCTTGGCAACTTTGCACTCTTGTATAACAAATAACTATTTTCGAATTTCAGTCACATTCCCTAATAAAGGTTCGAGTGACGACTATGTTAACCAGAAGACGCAGTGAAGGACTTGAGGGACCGATGTCAATGTAAAAGCAGCAGCCAGTCGGTGAATGGAGGTGGTTCAAGACTGCTCGTCGTAGAATTCTGAGGGGGAAGTTTTTGTGTCTAGCAGTGGACTTCTTTTGTGTTATGAAAATCTTCTACAGTCACGCTGGTGTTAAGTGTTTCATAGTGAGTCTTTTTCTTCTGTCTAGTCTAGTGACATAAGTTTTTAGGGATCCGTACCACAACAGGCAAAAAACGGGACCCTTTGGTGGTGTGGTATCTGTATTTCTGTCAAACCCCTTTTTCTCTTCCTAACTTTAAACTTATACCTTGAGCTTATAGTACCATAAAAATATCAAACTTCAAACTCAATTTCGGCCTTATTACAGAACATGGACTAAATCTGAATTTAGTCCAGGCGTACTAGTCTAGGATTAAATATTGACATTAGGCATATGCGACTTTAAATACGAAAGCAGATGGTTTGTTTTCTGAAATCAATTCTCGCGCTACTTCGCAAATTTCCAAGGTATCAAACTGACGGATTGTGTCACATCACAATTGAGATGTCCAAATTCTTACCTCTAACAAGCAATCAACTGTCAATTTTTAGACCATTCCTAAACTAGGGGGCTGCCTGGTTTTAGATAAACCAGAGATAGTCCAAGCTTATGTCATTTTTGGCATATCTAGCTCGAAAGTTGCTTCTGGAAAACAAACCATCTGCTTTTGTATTACAATCGTATATACCCTAGGTCGATATTTAAGCCTAGACTGGTAGTCCTGGTTTAAACCCAGACTAAGGGCATTTTTTATAATAACACCCAATGTCATTAGTTTAGCTACGAAAGTCAATTTGTATAGTGTTGTTTTGGTTAATTTACATTCGTAGCTAAACTAATGATATTTATGAGATACTAATAATTATAAAACATGGTGTATTAGGTCTCCGGATTCTCGCAAAATCTGTGTTCACTATCTCAAGAAGTGCTGACTTATCAACAATTCTTGAGATACTTTTGATACTTTTGAATTCTTTCAGAGTTTTCGTTGGAGAGGAGCGGAATTGTTATTATATATTTGTTCGTCTATTCATTATTGTATACTTTTGATTGCTTACTGTAATATACCAAAAAACACAATAAAATTTGAGTTTTATTTACTTACTTTTAACGCCACTTTACCACAATGGAAGTAGGTAAAAAAAACGCGTTTATTGAGTACAATGTTCCACTTCCCACACACAAGACGACGTCGTAACAAGATGACGTAATAGGACGTCATTATTCCAGAAAGCGGGTCAAGCTGTAGTTGCGGACGAGACTGCGCTCTTACAAGGTAAGTTGTGCTGAATAAAAAGACACAAGAAGTTTTTAACACGAAAAGTAATCATTCGTGGAGTTTAGTAGCAGTTAGAGCTTGTCCAGATGAGGCGATTTACGCGCGATTGATGCGTGTTTTGCCGCTCGCAGAATGCATGTGGACGGAATGTATGAAGCTCTAGTATTTCACAATCGCGCGAGTACAATGGGAAGTTTTCTGACAGCTATAATAAAATAGTTCTAAATCCATGCATAGATGGCGCCCGTCCAGATTTGGTTCTCTAAATTTTGTCGGTCAGCCCCAACTGTCAGTGTCACTGACTTCACTTGCTCATGCTCGTACGTGTTCGTTGGTGAAATAACTGCGTAAAAAGTTTTGTTGAAATTCTGATATTTGTTAGTGCCACGTATGCTTCTTCGTTCTCTGCAAAGAGAATTTGTTCTCTGCGATGCTTTTGCAAAATCTTCAGAAGACAGAACCATGTCGAGTCACCGCCATCTACCGGATTTTTATGAACTATTTTTTTCTTTTTAATTGCCTCCCTGAAAACTTTCCAATCGCGCGAGTCGATTCGCGCGTAAAACGCCTCATTTAGGACAAGCTCTTAGTAGTGCTGTGCGTGTTGCCAGTGATAACTTACGGCACTGAGACGTGGTGTCTAACTTTTGGCCGTATAGACAAGCTCAAAGTCACGCAACGGGCAATGGAAAGAGCTATGCTAGGAGTTTCACTGCGTGATAGAATCCGAAATGAGGAAATCCGTAGAACCAAGGTCACTGGCATAGCTCTCAGAATTCGCCAGTTGAAGTGGCGATGGGCAGGTCATATAGCTCGAAGAACTGATAACCGTTGGGGAATAAAGGTTCTCGAGTGGCGACCACAAACCGGACGACGCGGTAGAGGAGGCCCTCCACTCGATGGACTAAAGACATTATAAACGTCGCAGGAAGTCGGTGGATGGAGGCGGCTCAAGACCGTTCATCATGGCATTCTAGAGGGAGGCCTATATCCAGCAATGGACTTCTACAGACTGATGATGATGATGAAAAATAATAAATAAGTAGGGAATAATTAATCGCAGGTATCAAAGTATTTATTTATCAATAATTTCTCTGGCCAATGGTTTTTCTTATACTAATCTGATAAAATTTAGAAAATTTGGGAATTGGATATTTTACTATTGGACATTTTGCGAATTGAATAATTCACACCAGAACGTTCCTGTGTTATTCACCTTTTAAGACCGATTCTTTTTGACAAAATATAAATCTAGAATGCTATAAAAAATATGTAGATATTCCAACAAGGTCTCATTGGATTGGGAAATAAGATTAATTTTCATGCGATCGCACCGAATAACAGTATTTCCTAAATCTAGCGCCGGTAATCAGTTTATGTTCGTTAGCCACAGACCTACTCTGAAACTACAACGGCTGGAAATATATCATCTATAATAAAAAGGAAGATCTTCCACCGGGCTGACATAGCTTGGGGCCTGTAGGCCCTTTCTACCCAACACCGACAGAAGCCGGTAAATGTATTTGGCCTGAGAGGTTTGTTAGTGTGTTTGCTTGTTTGTCTGCTAAGTTTATCTCCAAGAGCGGATTTATGCAATCTATTGGAACTTTTAGAAAGATTCTTAGAAAGGTTTTATCGGCACACGTTAGGGGCGCTGCAATAGATTAGCGAATTCAAAACGGTTCTAAGATAGGTTTTATCGCTATAGGTCACTAGGGGGCGCTGCAATAGTCATGTAATTCATACGTTACTTACGAACACGTTACGTTACCGTGACGGTGCGACGTTACGTTACGCAGAAGTCAATGTCAAAAAAAAATAGTTAAAAAATATTGACGCAGGTTTTTTAATTATTATTTGGTAAATTATTTTTCAATTATCGACGTACTTAGTTCAAAATTGTGCTGTAAAGAAACACCGAGAGGCTGTTTCGATGCAACAAATTAGGTATTACTAAGGTATGTAAACCACATATTCTCACCTTGAGTGCAAAAAATGCCTAGTTACGTCCCGGCCAGGTCAAACACTAGTTGAGTTAGATTCAGCCTCCTAGATGTATCCTGATGGCACGCATAATGGACCATCCATAGAGTTCGAATGCGGAAAAGGGAGTTCTTTAACATTTAACATTATGTATCCTGATGGGACCATTATATAACTTCAGCCATTAAAACTGCCTTTTTAGATACATATATTTACATACTTACCTCTTTTGATGCGGTCTACATGACAACTATAACATCTTCTTGTGTCGTTGTGTAAATAAAGAAAGAAGAGGTACTGCTTGGTAGTAAGTAGAAAACAATACAATATAAATAAAATACAAAACAACAAACGAAAGATGACACCTATTATTATTGGGTCCAAAACTTTCAGGCACAATTAGGTAGGCATGAGTTATTCATTCACGATGACAATATTAAGAAAACAACACGACCATACTTCAAGTTTAATTTGTATGAATTCCAGTCGATGCAATTACCACTTGCCTCGTGGCGGGTTTCACGGTAGGCCAAGTGAGGCAATTTGAGAAACCTCGGCTCGAGTCACACGGGTAACGAACTATAATAAATCTTATTTCGGTGTGACATGGATCCAAGGAATATTAATGAACCAATTGGAAAAAGACTCTATATAGATATGGTTCTAGATTCTAGGTAGGTATTTATCAACATTATTATTTAAAAAACAGGTACGTACACATTATTAGTTTAGCTACGTAGGTATGTCCCTTAACTGAAAAAACATTAAAAATAATTGAAGAACATTGTAGAGCTATTTAGCTATTTGTGTAGGGAGAGCGTTTCGTACTGTACGAAACGCTCCCTCTCCAGTCTTTTTAATGCAAAGTTGTAAAAGAGATCAGAACAAATTGTGAATTGTGATTGTAATTTTTGTGCATGATTTGTAATCGGCTTTAGTACAAATTTTGCCCACCTGAACAGATAAGATGAATGAATGAATGAACGAATTAATTATTTATTTGCTTGGTAACACTGTACAATAATAATTATGCTGTTCCTATTCGAAATGACGTCCTTGCGATTACTCAAGTTATTGTATACAAAGCCTGATTGCAACTTTGATTGACTGCCTAAATTAGATAATTGCAAAAATGTAATTTCAAATAGAGCCCGCGTTAAAACCGATTGCAACAGAGTTACGTACTGTATATTTTTATTTTCTTTTTTGTTTGAAAGAAATCATTGTTTATTATATTATTATTATTATTATATTTATGTTTATAACTAATCAATCATAATGTTGTTCCACAACTCTTTATAAGTATTATCCCAATTCTGAAGACTAAAAAAAGAAGCGAAAAGCGTTTCGCACCAATCACAGTGAAGAGTTCCGAAGTCGGTACGGCTTGGTATATCTAGCGAAACTATACTTATAAGGGTTCCTTTTCGGACTTCGGAACCCTAAAATGTACGTTTAATTGTGTTTTCCCCGTAAACTGATTGAGCATACGAGGAAAGCGTATAGCGTACACTCTGAAATTGTTCATGCATTTTTTTTAAATCTAAATATTTTATCAAACACAAAAGCCTAGAAATATTGGTGTTGAAATTGAAAGCCTCCAATAAATGTTTCCGATCCAGCCAATATTTAAACAGCAAAGTCTATTTAAATATCAATATTCATTTTCATAGATTCACATAGATACCTACAACAAAACAAGTCGGAAGTAAAATTAATATAATATGTTATAAATATTCAAACCCATATTATATTCCAGACGACGCGTAGAGGAAGGCCCTCCACCCGATGGACTAATGATATTGTGAACGTCGTAGGAAATCGGTGGATGGAGGCGGCTCAAGACCGTTCTTCATGGCATTCTAAGGGGGAGGCCTATGTCCAGCAGTGGACTTCTAGATGCTGATGATGATGATGAAAAAGTCGTGACCACTTTTTACATTGCATTTAAGTACTCTCTATGATGCTGCTCTGAAGTGTATTTGGCAAATCTATGATATCCCAAGCATTTTCTTAGCTATATATATAGCGCCGCAGTGATGCGTAGCGGATTAAACTTATCTAAGAACCTTTCTCGAAGTCATACAAAACATCAAAAACGGGATTGCGTGTGTTACATGTACATGAAAGGAGCTTCAACGAGGCGCACTGACTCCATTCACCACAATGGTTCTTTCAGTAGTAGAAGTAAGAAGATAACTTTTCATTTAAAAAACCGACTTCCGCCATTGTATACGACTAAATATTTGGATGAAAAAAAAATAATGAAAGAACCATAGTGGTGAAAGGATTATGATACTTTTTGAATGCAAATGCTTAGTTTGTTGCTGAAAATATCAAAATCGACATATGTATGCCTACAATATTTGAGGAGTTCCCTCAATTCCTCATGGATCCCATCATCAGAACTGGATTCTGAAAAAAATGGGACCAATCTGGAAGTATATCTATTCAAATAAAAAGAGGATTTTCCAAATCGGTTCATAAACGCCGGAGATATGAGGTAACAAACATGAAAAAAAAAAAATACAACCGAATTGAGAATCTCCTCCATTTTTGGGAAGTCAGTTAAAAAATAGGATAAATCGAGGTGCCCGGTGCGCGTATCATATCACTTTTTCCGCAATCTAATATCAATAAAATTATTGTCGTTATTCTAGCTCAAAACCCAAAAGCTCACACGACGTTCATCAATTTTGTGTCGTCATGAAACTTTGATTGAAACGATACACGTCGAACAGATTTTAACTAGATTGGGCTTAAGGCTCCATGACACTGAATGCGGTCCGGCTACGCTACGGTTTGGTTGCGATCGCGCTGCGTTTTGAGTACCTAATATATAATTGACGACCTCTGTGGCGCGGCGGGCGAAAGTTTGCCTGTGACGCAAGAGGTTGCGGGTTCGATTCCAGCCTCGGAACAAATATTTGTAAAAAAAAAAATATCTATCTATGTAATGTATTGTATTAAGTATATCAGTTATCTAGTAACACAAGCTCTGCTTAGCTTGGGGCTAGATAATGTTGTGTGAAATGTCCAGCATTTATTTATTATTTATTTATATCAAGTAGCAAAGCGGGCAGCGAGAGTATGGAAGTAGCGAATGTACACTCGCGTACAAAAAATAATGCGCAAAACAAAACTATTAAACTTATTTTATAAATTTAGTCGCGTATACCTAATTTCAGAGACGACACAAATGGCATTATTACAAAACATTGTCTAAATCTGAATTTAGTCAAAAGTTTAGCAAAAGTTTGATTGAATGCAAAATGTGTATTCATCATCATCCGCCTTTAGAAGTCCACTGCTAGACATAGACCTCCTCCCTAGAATGCCACGACGAACGGTCTTGAGCCGCCTCCATCCACTGACATCCTGCGACCTTTATGTCTTTAAATAATTGTTTTTTTTTTTTTTAAATGTGTATCATCAAGGACTTAACATAACATAACACCCAACAGCAGATCATACAAACATTTGTCCCGCAGCGGGAATCGAACCCGCAACCTCAACAGGGTGAAATCACGACGATTACACGATAAAATTGCTATGATGTTGCTTTTAGCTGATACTGAACTCTCAAAATTGTAGAACTACTATTTTCATATCCAGCATTTATTATTTATTTATTTATTTATTTATTTATGTGTGCTAACTGTATCAGCAGGGCGATTCCAAAACGTCGGAAACGTTTCTGATCGGATTCGTTAGTTTTTCATTTCGTTGTAGTAAGTAACTAAAACATTTTTCTGTAACAAAACACATTAAACAACAATATTGTATATTACTGTGTTTTACTAGAGAAAATTGTTAGAAATTGTTTTAGTTACTTACCACATCGAAATGAAAAACTAACAAATCCGATCGGAAACGTTTCCGACGTTTGAGTCGCCCTGCAGGGCTCGTAAATATCGCGATTATAGCGCGATTTTATCGCGATATCATTGCGACTTTGTTGCAATTTCATATAGAATAAGGGTGCAGGCTCCTCTTACTGCGTATCGAAAGAACTCATAGACAAAGTATCGACAGGAACGTGCCTGGGACATGGCGCTGCGCTGAGGGCCCTCCAACATTGTGTCGAACACGCACTTCTGAGCCTTTGTAGCTAGGGGAAGTCTTTAAATGTAAGGATTACTTATCCAAACTTACACCTTAGGCCCTGTATGAAAACCAGCGTCGCACCTTTTGGAGAAAATCTCCAATTATTTATTTACATAGGGATTCATTTTTTTGGGTAATATGGAATAATCAGAATAATCAATATATTGGTAAATAAAACATTTACAGGAACATTTTCGAACAGATAAAGTATCTATAAGTACATACATTGTCACAATTCTTCAAAAAAAATGTATGAGGGGATAAATTATATAACTTATGTAGGTACGTAGTAGTACTAATGGCTTAGTAATGATTGAGTATATTTATTTTAACCATTTAGCGGTATATATTATCTCACTCACGGAAGGGCTGATCAAAAATGGTGTTACAATGGTGTTAAAATGGTTGTGTATGGTGTTTTGTTTTTAGGGTTCCGTACCCAAGGGGTAAAACGGACCCTATTACTAAGGCTCCGCTTTCCGTCCGTCCGTCCGTCCGTCTGTCACCAGGCTGTCAACTACTGACTGTTAGTTAGTTAAAATTTTCACAGATGATGTATTTTTGTTGCCGCTATAACAACTAATACTAAAAAACAGAAAAAAAAATATTTAAGGGGGCTCCCATACAACAAACGTGAATTTATGCCGTTTTCATAAATAATGGCAGGTACGGAACCCTTCGTGCGCGAGTCTGACTCGCACTTGTATAACCCCCCCCACCCATTTTCATGTATGTGGGTATACCTAAAATATATATATTTTGCTAAGGTCAGAATCTTCAACCGAGTATTTGAAATTACCTACTTAGATAAATAGCGGAGCTCTATCAATTCAAAATACCTCTATTTTCCTCAATTACCGCAGACTCAGTATTATGATTTTACTCGAATGCGCTTATTGAGAGCCACTATCTCTGCATGTGTTCCATTTGTGACTGTGTACGGATGGCAAAAACATGTCAATTTAATATTTATAATACTTTTTTGTATATTTAAACCTTGGTGACCTGAGGCCTTACCATGAGCTCTTATAGCTATTCAATTCAAAACTATTCAGTACAAAATATCGGTTCCGTGATGTCTGCAGCTATATTTAAAGGCACAGTAGCAGAAGGTCTATAGACTTCTGCGATTAAAGCTATTCAATGATGACGGATGTTAACGACGAACAGATATTTTGTACTGAATAGTTTTGAACTGAATCGCTATAAGAGCTCATGGTAAAACCTCTGATGACCTTGGTGGCGTGGCGGGCGAGTAGCCGACTAAGCTACGAGAGGAACGGGTTCGATTCCCGCTATGGGACAAATTTTTGCATGATCTGAAAATATTTGTTCTGGGTCTGGGTGTTGTGGTACCATGGTACTCGAAGTTCCTTACCCATGATCTCCGGGAATCCTAGTGTGGGATCAGGACTATGTATGTGACTGTTGGATGTTATATTAAAAACTAACCAACATTTTAAGACCAGCAAGACTCACTCACGTATCATTTACCTTGATTTATAAGCTGTACCTTAGCAATTTTGATATTGTTTGAGGTGAAGATATAGCGATAGATATCGGCACTATCATATTATTATTATCGGGGCTGCAAGTACGTAGGACTCGATTCGATAAATTTGACATTAAAATTCGACAAAACGGGATTATGTAGAGGTAATATAGTCACGTTTTGTCGAATTTTAATGTCAAATTTATCGAATCGAGTCCTTCGTACTTGCACTGCGGATTCGGAAATCCTCAGCTCGAGTTCCAAAATTAGTTAGCCGATTAAATAAGTCTTTATTTATTATTTATTTATTTTAAACTTACACACAAATCAAACAAATCAAATTAAACCAAAAATAATTGTATTCAATGAAATCACAAGAATCATTTTGAAATCGCCTTATAAACTAATAAAAGATTGTAAAAATACTCCTGTTCTAACGCGAACAAGCCTAGAACTTTTCCTTTTTAACCGACTTCAAAAAAAGGAGGTTCTCAATTCGGTTGTATTTTTTTTTATGTTTGTTACCGCATATCTTCGTCTTTTATAAACCGATAAAAAAAACTCAGTTCTGATGATGAAATCCATTAGAAATTGAGGGAACTCCACAAATATTATAGATACCTACATACCTATAGTGATTTTGGTATTTTCAGCAACAAGTTATTGTTTTGTATACCTTTAGCAAATAAAAACCGAGATAGCCGAATTCAATGGCAGAAGTCGGGTTTTTAATGAAAAGTTATTTTGTTGTCGCTACATGCGGACATCTAAGATGCTATCTGAAACCAGTCCGGTGCATTCTGGACTCTCATGAATATCTCAGGAGAGCAGCTAAATTCAAGATCCAGTTTGCTACAATAACTATTTATGGTAAACTTACCATTTAGCTGGTATGTTTACCATAAAGAGAGGAATAACACAATAATTGTTAAGACGAGGACTCATAACTTTTCATTTAAAAAACCGACTTCCGCCATAGTGTTCTACTAAATCTGGATGAAAAAAAAATGATGAAAGAACCATAGTGGTGAAAGGGTTATGATACTTTCTGCATTGAGATATATACAACCGAATTGAGAACCTCCTCCTTTTTGTGAAGTCGGTTAAAAATAGTGTAGGTAGAACAATAGACTAATATTCTTTAGGTATATTTATAATAGATTTTTTTTTAAATCTGATTTTGCAAAAAACTGACAACGTAGTATAAAGTACGTAGTAGGTGTACGTACGTAGTAGTATTAAGGCCAAATCACACCGGATGCGTATGCAACATGTAACATAGACACGCGCGTCTCTACGTATGTACGGGTCTTTCCGTACACGCTTGCGTGCACAGCGGTGTGCCATGTCTCAGATAGTTCCATACATTACAACGTCATGGTACGTTGACGTCTACGTCTACGCGTCGCAGCCGGTGTGCTGTGGCCTTAATTGTATTCAAACTCCATTTTTTTAGGTCAAATACTGAAGTAAAATCGAATTAAAGTTAAAAAATAGAACGCCATCAAATTTTTAAATTTAGAATGTTGTGTTCTTAATTTAAGTTTTGACCATGCAGGTTTAATTTTGATTTAAACTGGCCACTATGTTACAACGGCAACTTCATGTACTTCTATTATTTACATATTTGTGTATTGTACTATTAATTTGCTCCTAGGTATATTATATATATCGATGGTCGTGTCATCACATCAAGGCCCCGTCTGAAAGCCAGCGCTGCACCGTACCTCTGACTCCCAATTATAGTAGCAATTGACAATGGGGAACGCAACAATGGGGATTTGGGCAGCCTTAGCGCTGTCTTGAAACTTGAATATTGGAACTTCTTGACCTAAATATTCCTCCTTTCAAGTTTCATAAGATTTAGATAGCGCTATAGGCTTCGAAAATGATCCCCATTGTTGCGTTACCCATTGCCATTCGCTTCTGTAATCGGGGAGCTGGTGCAGCTTATGCTTCCACGCAACACAATATGAATCACGTGCTACGCTGTGTATTGCTAATCTGTTACTACCTACTTTCATCTTGTATGTGTATGGAAACGAATAAGTAAATGTTTTTTCTTTCTGTCTTTTCTTAATTATGTTGCTAGGAAGTTAAGTTTAAAATCATTTAATTTTGCAAAAAAAGTTACTTATCTAGGTATAATGAAACCCCACTGCTGCAGTGGACGCACCCTTATCGTGGAGGCGAATTTTGCATAATTTCATACTTCGTTCTCTAGCCAGCTTAAAACGAAGAAAGCTGGTACACTCCTTGCAAAATTCTGCCCATGATCTATCACATGCAACCTTGCATATGATCTTGGATATAGGTAGTAGATACCTCATACGACACCTGCCCCAATTGTCTCACTTTATTTTTTACCCCCTCTTCGACCCTAATATCTGAACAACCCTTCCACGGACATAGCTTACTTACAAATTGTACCAGTACGTACAGCCCACCTAGTTACCAAATTGAATGAAGATCAAATTAACGGTTCGAAAGTTAGAAAATAATGTTAGGTATATGTTTGTTAAACACCAAAACATAGCGCAGCGGACCCGGCTTAAGACAAACATACAAACGCTGATTTATCCAAAAGAACTCGCTTCGCTCGTTCAATAACCAGCTGGTTACATTTCACTGTGCCTCACCATTCGTAGCCACAAAGAACTCATCCTTTCTGCACAGAATGCAAATCCGCAAAAAATAAACACCTCGAAATGGGTCAGTATTTTGTAGTTGGGTTCGTCAAAGGAAAGCAATGAGTCTTTTTTTTTGCTTGTCTGGGGCTGAAAAGGTTCAATGATGCAGGGAGTACTGCTCAAGAAGTGTCTAATTGAAGGTCCTATAAAAGACTCAGTTATCATCAGCCGGAAGACATACACTTATCAAACCAAATTAAAAAAAAAGTAAATTGACTGAAAGTTGAATTTCTAGTCCCTCATAAATAACAATTTAATCTACTTTCAATTCATGGTGACCACCATTAGAGTAGGATAGTTATGTATATTATTGGAAAGAGTAAAGAGACACTCCATCTACTTATGCTAAAATTAACGAAAAAACTTTGAATCGTTCCAAGTTTCGGTCACATTTCGGTATAATAACATTACAGTGTTGTATTTTATGTCAGGAGAATACCATTTCTGACATTTATTATTATTATTTATTTATTTATTTATTGAGACTTTAACATCATTACCTAAAGCGATGTTAAATGCAAGTACTTATTATTAACTTATTACAAAATAAAAATAACTTAATTATAATTTTGTTTCAATCAAAATTTGTGCCATTTCCATGGCTTTCGGCAGGTTTAGAAAAAATATATCTACGCTGTTTTGGGACAGAAAATTTAGTAAATAAATAGCGAGTGACATGGGGGCAAACTTAAGTAGGTTGGTCTTACAAGTGGGCACCTCCAGCATGACATTTAAGACATCGACACAAGATCGAAACATGATCCGAACTCTATTTTAACTATTTTTTAGTTAGTGAATTGGGCCTCTTGTGTAATACCTTAGTCAGTTTTTACGACATCCACGGAAGCAGGAGGGGTATGATAGCTAGGACTTTAGCAGTGTATGTTACTTATGTATGTAACTTTGTTCGACTGTTCCCTTTTAGCACCGTAACTAGGTGCTACCCTACTTGACGGATTTTATGCATGAGGTAGTAACATTTAATGGTTCCGTGCGAAGACGTCACTCTAAAAATATGGCAGAAATAAAATGCAATTTTCTAAACACGAAAATAATATAATGATTATTTCATAAAATGAGTTTGGTATCAAATAAAAGGGCTTGATAAGTACTTTCCAAAATTATAGCACACTAATGTTTAATACCCCACTATAAAAAGTTGTACAAAATAAAAGTTTAGGAGTCGACTAAGCAAAAGCTGAAAAAAAGTATCAAAATGTTCTAGAGCAAGGCCAAACCCACGATTGTTGTTATTTTTAACCGACTTCCCAAAACGGTTCTCAATTCGGTTGTATTTTTTTTCTTTTTTTTTTATGTTTCGTACCTCATATCTTTTTCGTTTATGAACCGATTTGGAAAAATCTTTTTTTATTTGAATAGATATACTTCCAGATTGGTCCCATTTTTTTCAGAATCCAGTTCTGATGATGGAATCCATGAGGAATTGAGGGAACTCCTCAAATATTGTAGGCATACATATGGTGATTTTGATATTTTCAGCAACAAACCAAGCATTTGCATTCAAAAAGTATCATAATCCTTTCACCACTATGGTTCTTTCATCATTTTTTTTTTCATCCAAATATTTAGTCGAATACAATGGCAGAAGTCGTTTTTTTAAATGAAAAGTTATGTTCGGAACTCGTCATACTTACTTTCCAAGATACCAGTAGGTACCTTTCTATTTACCTATGACTTACATAGGTACAGTCAAATCCAAAAATGTTATACAAAAATGTGTTATAAATGAAAACTTTTTTATCGGAGGAGCCGGTATAGTATTTTGGGATAGGGTTTTTTTTTTTGGCTGAGGCAAGATTAAAAAAAAAAGGCCGAATTAAGCTGAAGCTGCAGAGATAATGCATGCGACTTAAAATAAGGCTACATAGTTTGTTATGTTGTTTAGGTATAGTAAACAAAATATTAGGTAGAGTGCGTGTGCGTGTAATCTAAAACTGAACGCCCACAATTCCATTACGTCAAAATAAAGAACAGACACAAGGACCGTTTTCGAAGCTTGTGTCAAGTGCCAAGCAAGAAATTTGTATACCTACCTACATAGTCATGGTGCCAAGGAAAAGCGGTGGTGGTCGTGCAGTTTCAGAGTACCTAGATAGACTCACCCTACGTGAATTTATTTTACTGTTTATCACTTATTCATTTCGCCATTTTTGAAAAGGAAACTAGCAAGTCCTTATTTTCACATTATAATTATGATACATTGAGCGCCATCTAGTTTCTAGTAGCAGTAACATTAATTTTAGTTGCGCGTTTTATAGATGGCGCTAAAACCAAGTCGAAAGTAGTCGCCACCTACTCGCATCCAGGTGGCACGCAATTCGCAATACATAATAAATATTTTTTTTTTTTTTTTTTTTTTCTTTTATTTGTCGGCTTTTGAACATAATGTTCATGACAGCCCGTATCAACAGAAAAAAAATACTTACTTCTAAAATACATAACAACATAAAAAAAACTAAGTACAATTGATAACAAAAAATAAACTAATAAACTAATCAACAGAATGTACCAACCTATAAATACAATGTGCTTCGTTAGAATTTGGAAAAACTAAAATACTTTGGAAAACTCCAATATTAACAATGTTAATCCCTACTTCCCTTAAATAAATATTATAATATTGAACTTTGAAGACGCTAAATTAGCGTCTTTGATTGATTTGATTGGAAGGCGCTGCAGTGCATAACTACCTTTTTTGTTTAGCAGGTATTATTATGTACCTAACTACATATAATATTGAAAATGTATTGTGAGTTCTCAACACAGATATAAAAGTCAACGTTATTGAGAACTCACAACGGTAGTTCACAATTTGGACACGACGGGTGTCTGACGCTGAACCAAGGAACTTATATAAGTTCCTTGCGCTGAACCATGGAAGAAGAGACACTACTTAGTCAAGTGCGAGTCAGACTCGCCTGGAGATGGACCGCCCGATTCTGAAAGATATACCTATTTATGTTACGTGATTCAAAGTCAAATTGAAAATAAAAAGAACTTTATTTATTGATATCACAAGGATCATTTTGAATCGTCTTATAAACTAAAATTCTATGGTATAGGTACCCGTTGAACGCACCCCAGTCGTCATGTCAGAACTGTCGACGTCATCGGTTTAATGTCAAACTGACGTTTACATAACACTGATGATTAGCGTAGGCCAATAGATTGTTAGCAAGTGTGTGGATAATAAATGATTTTAAATTCGTCGTTTGTTGATTGTTTGACCAAAAAAACTGACGGCAACACAGTTATAAAATAGTGACTAAAATCTCTTTGATTACAGTGGGTGGGCAAACGCGACGCGCTGCGCGACGCTGTGTTTAAATTTTGCGAATTTTATAAATATTTTCTATTTAAATACCTGAGTAAGAAAACTATTGAAAACTTAACGGTGAGTTTATTATAATTCTGTTTTTAAATTTTATACATTTTTTGTTTTTTTTTGTACATTTTTAGTTTTCTTGATTTGAAGTAGGTAGGTAGGTGCCTACCTGACCAACTAACTTAAGAAGATAAAAATATAATTCGGTGGGTGGAGGCGGCTCAAGACCGTCGTGGCATTCTAAGGGGCAGACCTATGTCCAGCAGTGGACTTCTACAGGCTGATGATGATGATGATGATATAAGTAGGTGTTTTTTTAAAGAAATATAATTTTTATTTACTTATAAGTAGAAAGAATAATACCTATTAAATACGTACAAGTAGGCGGAACCTATACCTATAGGTAGGTTACCTATACAAAACATAAAAAATAGAAATAAAATAGTTTAGCTTTGTAAAGACCGCTGCTAACATTGATGATGTAGGTACCTATCTACCGTAATTTTTTAGGGGATTGACCTTGTACTTACCTAAAGTAGTACGTAAAAACTTGGACCAAAGCTGGTTATCTAGTCTAGGTAGAGTAAGGTCCTCCAGCTTGAACCTAACTCGTTGTTCTTCTAAACAATGAATAATAAAACAATAGGTAGGCACTCGCCGGGTTTGTTGGTAGGTTTGTACCTAGGTATTTGCATAAGTACTTCTTTTAAACTAAGCCCCTTAAAATTAAATTAAAAAAAAAATAAGGTGGAACGTTTCGCAAGTGGCGCCAAATTCAAATTTTATTGTGTTAGGTCTCCTGATTCCCGCAAAACATGACATGTGTTCGCTATCTCAAGAAGTGTTGATAAGCTGTAATGTGCAAAAAACACAATAAAATTTGAATTTCGCGCCACTTGCGAAACGTTTCACCTTAGACTCACGTGGAGAGGGTTCCCTACAAGAAAGCTACCATAGTCGCCACTATACCAATTAACTTATTAGTCAATCAATTTTATACCTACGCATTTTCTTATTACAAATATTTTCCGTTTCCTGTGGGAATTTAAGGATTTGGGAATTTTAATTAAGTTTTCCTGTAAACTATGAGTTAGGCCCAATATTCTACTCAGTTGTTTCGTAGATCACACGTAATGAAATTAAACTTTTTTGGTCCGGTAGATTCGGAGAAAAAAGGCAATGACAGACAGAAGACGCAATACGAGTGATACTATAATGGTTCCGTTGGTACCTTTTGAGGTAGGTACGGAACCCTAAAAACTAAATTAAAGTAACGAGCCCTTTCACGCGACCTTTACAATGTCAATGAAGTAGTCAGTACATACTAGTCAGTATCATCATCATACGCTGTTCTACGCCCAATCTTGTACCTACTAATATTTATTCTGTGGCCCGATGTAAAGTAGGTACCTACCTACGTATCTACTCGCAGGCTCTTTGTGCTCCAAGCCAATGACCTCGAGAACGATATCAGCTAACCTATTCTAAGGCGACTAAGAAACAATAGTAGATTGTATCATAAGGGAGCAAAATAATATTTTTACGGCGAGGGCGCTTTTTTGAATCCAGAGCGAAGTGAGGGATTCTTTAGTAGAATCCCGATCGTAGCGAGGGATTCAAAGTACGTCGCCCGAGCCAAAAATATATTTTGCGCCCGAGTGTTACTCTCTACTTTTCATCACCACTATGAGAAAATAAAAGGCGCCTCATATTTTATTTCAAAACAAAACCATGAATTTCTAGCAATCCGTGAATAACTTTTCATTTAAAAAACAGACTTCCGCCATTGTATACTACTAAATATTTGGATGAAAAAAAAATATGAAAGAACCATAGTGGTGAAAGGATTATGATACTTTCTGAACGCAAATGCTTGGTTTGTTGCTGAAAATATCAAAATCGCCATATGTATGCCTACAATATTTGAGGAGTTCCCTCAATTCCTCATGGATTCCATCATCAGAACAGGATTCTGAAAAAAATGGGACCAATCTGGAAGTATACCTATCTATTCAAATAAAAAAAGAATTTTCCAAATTGGTTCATAAACGCCGGAGATATGAGGTAACAAACATTAAAAAAATAAAAAAATACAACCGAATTGAGAACCTCCTCCTTTTTGTAAAGTCGGTTAAAAAGTTGTTAAAAATGACGAAATCGCAGGCTCGCGCATTTCTAATTTGTTTTTTTTTAATCAGCCGGTGGCGCGACTATGGGCCGTCGGCGTCGTACCAGCCAGTATTTATTTAAACAATATTTGCATTCAACTTTTTTGGCGCTGAACACTAAGATGTACCAAGTTTAAAAAAGGCGCGGCAAAGATAATTGCGGCGCACTTATTTGTGTTTGATTCTTTTCAAGATGTTCCAAATTCAAAAAGTGCGCGTATTAGATAATTGCGGCGCACTTATTTGAGTTCGATATGTTCCAAATTTAAAAAGTGCGCGGCAAAGATAATTGCGGCGCACTTATAGAAGCTTCATACAGAAAACACCACCTTTGGGTGCTCTTAAAGGCGAACCAAGTCGTCCTTTTCGAATAGATGGGATGAAAAACTAATTTTCAAAACTTGAAAACATCAGACAGCGCATCTGCAGGTAGACACCTATAAAACAAAACAAAATTAGCCGTCACGCACGACAAAGCGACAAACTCTGAACATAGATATTTTGGTGCCCCGGTCCACCCTGCACCGGGGCAACAAAATACCTAATTCTATGTTCTCTCATACAAACCAGGAAATACCTACCTAACTATAAGTATTTATGATTAGGCACCTACTAAGTACTTTTTACGAGTTACTAGTAGGTATAGCTAGGTATAAGTTAGGTATATTTTTTTTGAGAAATAGAAAATTCTATAAACTTATTCACCACCCTACCCTACTATTAACTAAGTAGAAAATTGTCATGATCACAGGAATTCAAGATGGCAGAAGACTTCAGCACCCTGAGTCATGTCTCTCCACTGCTCACGAACGAAAGACTCAGCGAAGCTCTGACAAACTGGTTCAAGCAACCTGTCTCATTCACACACTGGGAGGTAAGTTGGTAAAAACTATTGACACCAAAACCAATGCGTTTTGTAAAGATTTAAAGAGTGAATAACGACTCCTGGCAAAACGAAAATTTTATCATATTTACATTAATGTCTAACAAAGCGATCTGAACACGGACACTCGGTTTATTGGACACTTTGTGCCCATGGTCAGATCAATCTAACAAAGCGAGTCACAAATACCGAACTATAAACCTATATGTCCTACCTACCTACTACTCGTATAGTTCCTCCTTAGGAAATATAGTTTTCATCCCATCTATTCGAAAAGGACGACTTGGTTCGCCTTTAAGTGCACCCAAAGGTGGTGTTTTCTGTATGAAGCTTCTATAAGTGCGCCGCAATTATCTTTGCCGCGCACTTTTTAAATTTGGAACATATCGAACTCAAATAAGTGCGCCGCAATTATCTTTTACGCGCACTTTTTGAATTTGGAACATCTTGAAAAGAATCAAACACAAATAAGTGCGCCGCAATTATCTTTGCCGCGCCCTTTTTAAATTTGGATCATCTTAGTGTTCAGCGCCAAAGAAGGCGAACTGGCTGGTACGACGGCCCATATAGTTGCGCCACCGGCTGCATAAAAAAAAAAACAAATTAGAAACGCGCGAACTACGGCCCGCGATTTTGTCATTTTTAACCGACTTTACAAAAAGGAGGAGGTTCTCAATTCGGTTGTATTTTTTTTTTAATGTTTGTTACCTCATATCTCCGGCGTTTATGAACCGATTTGGAAAATTCTTTTTTTATTTAAATAGATATACTTCCAAATTGGTCCCATTTTTTTCAAAATCCAGTTCTGATGATGGGATCCATGAGGAATTGAGGGAACTCCTCAAATATTGTAGGCATACATATGGCGATTTTGATATTTTCAGCAACAAACCAAGCATTTGCATTCAGAAAGTATCATAATCCTTTCACCACTATGGTCCTTTCATAATTTTTTTTTCATCCAAATATTTAGTCGAATACAATGGCGGAAGTTTTTTAAAATATGATAAGTTATTCATGGACTATTAGAAATTCATGGTTTTGTTTTGAAATAAAATACGAGGCGCCTTTTATTTTCTCATAGTGGGTGATGAAAAGTAGAGTGTAACACTCGGGCGCAAAATATAGTTTTGGCTCGGGCGACGTACTTTGAATCCCTCGCTACGTTCGGGATTCTACTAAAGAATCCCTCGCTGTGCTCGGGATTCTACTCTAGAATCCCTCACTTCGCTCTGGATTCAAAAAAGCGCCCTCGCCGTAAAAATATTATTTTGCTCCCTTATGATACAATCTACTATTTGTCATTGGAACTTGAGATTCCGTTAACATTTCATCTCACTCGGAAAACGGGCAACTGGTAAATAAATAAATAAATAATGCTAGACATACAATACATAGTCACACATTACTTATTGAAGACCATAGTCTAAATTGGTTAACATTGTTTTTCCAGTAGGTACTTAATAGAGCTCCTTGTGAAAGAAGACATTATGTACAAGGAGCTCTATTAAGTAATGTAAACGTCATAACTTTTGAAACTAAATAAATAAATGCTGGACTTTTCACACAACATTATCTAGCCCCAAGCTAAGCAGAGATTGTGTTATGGGTACTAGATAACTGATATACTTAATACAATACATTACATAGATAGATATTTTTTATTATACATAGAAAAATACCCAGAACAAATATCTGCAGATCGTACAAATATTTGTTCCGAGGCTGGAATCGAACCCGCAACCTCCTGCGTCGCAGGCGAACCTTCGCCCGCCGTGCCACAGAGGTCGTCATACACATGACACTCACTATATGATGGACTATCATGGTTATTAACATAATTATCACTAGAAACTACCAATAACAATAAATCTACTCGCAAATACTTCAGTTTACACGTGATCATGATGGCGCATGAAACTGTGCCGAAATATTGGGAATCAATAAAGCTCAAAAATCATGGTAAATATCCCGTTTCTAGTGATTATTATAAACGTCGCAGGAAGTCGATGGATGGAGGTGGCTCAAGACCGTGCGTCGTGGCATTCTAATGCGGAGGCCTATGTCAAGCAGTGGGCTTTTATAGTCTGATGATGATGATGATGAGGTTGGAATCATTCACTTTTTTTTAATGGTTTCAGTACGTCAGTGAAACAGGAAAGGGAGACTCCTACCTCAGCGAATTAATCCGCATCAAGATCTACGGCCAAACCGAAACCGGCCTAAAACACTTGCAGGTCATACTCAAGAACATCCCGAGAAGCCTATCTAGACGTCTCACTTATCGGAGCGATGAATTCTTCAAAAACGAGATCAATTTCTATGAGAAAGTCCTACCAGCGCTTCTCAAGTTCCAATCCAAGAAAACTGTAAAGGATCCTTTTGACAAATACGCAAAGTTAGTCTTCACTTACACGGATGGGATTCATGATGTGATCTGCCTCGAAGATGCGTCTCTAGACAACTTCGGCAGTGCGGTCAGGCAGGAAGGAATAGACCTGACACACTGCAAACTATCCTTCAAAGCCCTAGCTCAGTTTCATGCCTTATCTTTCGCTATGAAAGACCAGGAGCCGGACAAATTCAATCAAATAAAGGACGAAGTTTTTGAAACATATTACCATGAACGTTTATGGGGCTGGTACGAGAGGTTTTGGAAGAGAATTGGTGGGATTGCTATCGATGCCGTGGAGAAAGAGTACCCGAACTCCATTTACGTGGAGAAAATCAAACAATTCTGCGTGCCGGAAACACACAAAATAATGATAGACGCAGCTACTAATACACTTGGCACTGGGGTCATATCACACGGCGATTGCTGGACCAACAATTTCTTATTTAAATATGATGACGGTACTCCAATTGACGCGAAAATTATAGATTTTCAGCTATCTAGATGTGCCACTCCGGTGTTAGATATATCTTTTATGATATACGCGTGTACGACACAAGATCTTAGGGATAAACATTATGATGAGCTTCTTAAGTATTACCACGATGTGCTGTCAACTCAGTTAAGAGAGTTGGGCAGTGATCCTGATAAAGTTTATTCCTGGGATCTCTTCATGAGTGAAATAAAGAGGTATTCGTACTTCGGACTGGCTTTTAGTTTTGAGTCTACGCCGTTTATTGTGTTGGCGCCAGAAGACGCGGTTAATATGGAAATGGAGGTAAGCCAAACTACAATTTCCTGAATAAGTATACAGGGTCACTTGCTTGCTTGGATGTTGGAGGAAAGAACCTCACAGTTAGAATGAAGAGACCGTGCACATATTGCGTGTTACATATTGAAAGTAATAGGCGAGCAAAGCGAGCTCTTAGAGAAAATCGATCGAGCGATAAACGAAACCAAACCAAAATAATGATCTTACGATACTCAAAAATTTATTTGAAAATTATTTTGTTTGTTATGTTTGGTTTTATTTGTTATACTATCTATCAAATAATAATAATGTATTTATTTATTTCGACTAATAACTAGACTTAAATGAAACTTAGATTAAATAAGGTCTAAGTACATTATGATGAACACTAGCAAAATTATACAAAAAAAAAACGACTTCATAAATCAAAGATTCTATATCTGTCAAGGCACAGCGAGCCGATAAATGAAATACTAGTTGACCCAGTAAACGCGAGTTCCATAACTTGATAGTCATGGTTCACTATAATAAAAGCTATTTCTAGCAAGGAATTTTTATACTATGATTTCTAGGGATTAGATTAGATAAAGATTTTTTGAAAATCGAACCTGTGACAGGGTTCCCCAGTTGAGTGCAAAAAGACAAATTGCGGGAACTTAGCGGCACGAAATTCATTATTTAATAAAAAAATTATCAACAGGGTGATCAGAAACTAAACATCGATGACGTTTGGCAAATGAAGCCATTTAAGACACAGGAAGGCAGACTTCGGGTGGCAAACAACGTCGTACATTGCGTGGACAATGGCTACATATAAGAATTGGCTATAAACGTAAGGTTGTTGATAAACTCACCACACCAGATAAACAGAGATTAGTCTGCCTGAGATTTGGAACAGCAATCTTTATTTCAATTCAATATTCAAATTGAAAATTCACCTTCTCCTACAAACCACACTGTCTATAGTCGTCAAAATAGGAAGGTAATTTTCAACTGGATTAAAATATTTCATTTATTTATCACACATACTACACATGGTACATAATTAAAAATCATACCATGCGAAGATAAGTAATAGTAACTAAATTACAGTGTGACTGACACGAGATTATATTGTGACTAGAATGTTTTTGAGAATTGGACCTCTCTGGACCGTTCGTCGTGGGTGGCATTCTATGGGAGAGGCCTATCCAGCAGTGGACCTCTACTGGCTGGATAATGAGTGAGGTACCCTGTAAGGGCACTGCAATCGAGTTCGAGTTTTATTGTAAGTAAGTTCTTGTTATGTTATAATTAAAATAAATTATATAAAATAAACAAACATGTATACTTACCTATGTATACTTACAGATTATTCTTGTCTCGGGTAGAGTAATCTTCGTTATTATGGCGATAGTATTTGATCATCACGTAAGTATTCATTTTTTAAGAAATAAGGTTTAGTTGGAAATGTAGAAGGCCGTTGCCCAGCAGTGGAATAGTAAGTAGGTGTAGGTAAGGAGGCGTCCATTAATTACGTTAGAAGGGTTTAGCCATATTTAAGTAAAGAAACATGTTTTACCCGAGTAATTTAACCCAGTTTTTTTTTTAGTTTATTCATAATACCGGTTTACATGTCAAAACAATTACATGTTTCATCAATTTATATGTTTTACACAGTTGTAAAAAAATTACGTGATATTTGCCGAGACCCCTCTCTCCCCCAAGTGAAATTGGGTGAGATTCGGCTTTACCCCATCCGCCCCTAATCATAATTACGTAATTAATGGACGCGTTCTAATAGGGTAAAAAGGATACAGATGGATACTTGTTATACCTAGCACAAATACTTGTTACACGTTTGCGAGGTGGACGTCATGCGCCTGCGCCACACATGGTTGGTATAGCTATTCCAAATTCTCTTTTCTGAAAGTTTGTGTAATGGTCTATTTATCATGTACCTACCTATTGAATTTGTATCCCGATATTTTACTTATTTGAACAGTAAGTATTTACTTATTTTTAATTTATTTAATTAGAAAGGTATCAAATACCAGTTACACTAATTAGATTAATTTGGTAATTAAATTAATTTTTAATTTATTTAGTCTTGTATTTTTTTAATTGCTATTTATTATCTTTATAAGTTTAACTAAAAATATACCTATGCTTTGAATACCTTTTTTTTTTTAAGAGTTATTCCAATTACTTACTTATATTATTATTATGGTGTGTCTGGCCTAAGAATAGACACCTCCTCCAGTGGATGTAGTAAAAGTTTTACAAAGGGATTACACCCAGGGGATAGGCAGCATCCGCCTACTCAGGCGTCAGTCAGGCGTGGTGTTGAGTACTCACTCAACACCAGCGATTATTAATCCGCCTGTCAAGCGTGGTGATTATGGCAAATCCCCCCATTTTATTCAATGGGGGAGGCCTCGTCCAGTAGTGGACAAACAGGCTGGTGATGTTGATGATAAGAACTATTTGATTTAATAGTTTATAATTACTGAAATAAACAATTCATGATATTTTGAATGCTGCCTAGAATCAACACTATGTTTTATTTATACAAAGTTTTTAATTAAGTATTTAAGAAGTAATAAAAACCGTTATTTATTCAGCACCTATCTAATTATTGTCCTAAGAGTTTAGAGGCAGAGAATGTTTACCAAAATTATTGTTGAACTAGGTAAGTACTTTAATAGGTACCTACTTATAATAGAATAGAAGTTATCGTGGCTTGGTATCATTTTAGAAAAACTACGACTATACACCACGTACTTTACCTACTTATAGGTTATTTCACAATGCCATAATTTTGTCAAATCTTATCTTAAGTCTTTGTTTGTACTTACCTACACAATCACTAAGTGCTACTTAAGTACTGAATACATATATTATTTACTATCGTGTTAGGTCGTATCTTAAACAAATTCTAAAATACTGACAGGTATAATTTTAATTAGGAATTAATTTTATAAAAATTCAATCCCTCGACTGTTTTTCAGTGTTCCATTAATAAAAACGGAACTCATGAAAACAGCGAAGGCAACATTTTTTTTTCCAAACTCAAAATTGAAGGTTCTTTAGTTACCATATAAATAACTAATAACAAAGTTAATACCTACCCTAGATCCTGTTCATCTTATGCTGGTATCATCAGACCCTGGAGTCTTCGGGCGAAAGATATATCATGTCGTTTTAATTTGACATTCGAGGTCAAACTTGAAGAATACACTAGGGTTCTGTGTGTCGTGGGTATCAGTGAGCTACGAGTACCATGGTACAACACCCAGGGGCCCAATTTTCGTAGTTTTTAACAGACTTCAAAAACAGGAGGTTCTCAATTCGGTTGTTTTTTTTTTAATGCTTTTACCTCATATGTCCCTGTATCTCAGTCGTTTATAAACCGATTTAGTTTTTTTTTTATTCATGCAATTGCGAAGATTAAGTAATAGTTACAACGTTACAGTGCGAATGAGACGAGATTATACTCTGAATTGAATGTTTTAAAATTACGTGAATTAGCCTCAGACCTGGCTCAAATATTTACAGATCATGCAAACATTGTCTCGCAGCGGCAATCGAACCCGCAACTCTTGCGTCTCAGCCAGCTACTCGCCCACTCCTCCACGGAGGTCGAAACGTTTGAGTGTTATGTTATAATAATAATAATTTATTTATTGAGTCAGATACTTAAAATCCATTTTTTGTTAGTAGGTACACTTAAATTATTTGTTAAAAAATACATAATAGCCGTCAGACAGTAACTGGGAAGTAGGTAATTAAAAACTTTTATCCGAATCCCGACCAAACAGACTCCAGCGAGACGCCTACCTGATCAGGACTCGAACAAAAGCCTTCATTACTGGCAGATCGTAACGATCAGGAATGACCTGCAGGATGCTGTTGGAACTGCTCCGCACTCTGCTGAGCAATGAGGCAGTTTTCTTACGGATGATGGCGTGAAAACCATCAACCCTAGCCTCCGCAAACATTGTAGATGCACTGCAGAAGCGAGGCAGTCCCATCAGCATCCTAAAACCATTATTATACTGGACGCGCAGGGCATTAAGCGATCTCTGAGTAAAGCTGAACCACAGACTGCTCGTGTAAAAAGATTGGCAGTAGGCTTTGAAGAGAGTTATTTTGACTTGCCTACTGCAACGAGAAAACCTGCGTGCCAGCATATTACATCTGACCGCCAATGCCCTACGCTCCCTTTCTATGTCCTCCTGGTCATCAAGGTCATCGGTATCATAATGCCCTAAGTACTTAAACTTGTAGACCCGTTTTAGTTCGGATCCGTCAAGCTCAATAACAGGTACAGACTCGGGAACTTTACCGGCGGCCTTGAAGACCAGGTATTCACTCTTCCTACTATTATAGAGCAGGCCATATTCACGAGCATACTCCTCGCAGATTGCCAGCAGTCTTCTGAGAGCGCTAATCGATGGGCACAGCAGGACCATGTCGTCTGCATAGCTGATATTGTTTATAAAAACATTATCAACTGAGCAGCCGACACGCTCACTGCTGAGCCCAGCGACCAGGTCATTGACATACAGGTTGAAAAGTTTCGGTGAGCTCAACCCCCCCTGCCGCACACCGCATTCCAGCCTGTACGCACCAGATAGACTGCCAGCCCATCTCACATGATTTGCCTGATTGGCGTACCAGTACTGGAAGAGACGCTGCACCTGTGTATGCACGCCTATTCTCGCCAACTTCTCCCATAGCTTGTCATAGGACACAAGGTCAAAAGCTTTAGAAAGGTCGAGAAAGCATGCGTACACAGGTGTACGCCTCTTTGTATAGTACAGAACAGTGTGCTTTAAACTCAAAAATGCGGTTTCAGTTGAAAACTGTTTTCTGAAACCAAATTGAGCATCATGGATATTCAGATGCTTATCCAATTCCGAATCAAGCACGCTGTCCAGCACCTTGGCAACTACTGTCGCTAGCGATATTGGCCTATAATTGCTTTTATCCGATAGATCACCTGTTTTATTTTTCACAATTGGTACCACAATGGTTTTCATAAGTTCCTGGGGCAAGTATGAATGGTTCAGGCACAAGGTGAGAAACATTGACAAGACACGAGGCAAGTGGGTTCCCGCAAACTTCAAGTGCTCAATGCTGAGGCCATCGTGGCCTGGTGATTTGCCTCTTACCATTTTTTTAATAACTACTGCTACTTGTTTCGCTGTAATACTGTACAGTCCACCGCTCTCGACAGGCTCAGCATTGATCACCGAACTCGATGGGCCCAACGAGGAACTCACTTTGAAGTGTTCCTCAAACAGATCAGCTATTTGGCCAGCATTACCTACTCCATCAACGCTCACCGGTAGACCAGGCCTAATATTCAACTTATTCGTTGATTTCCAAAATTCACAAAAATTCTTTGACGCGCGTTGCTCTGCAATAATGTCCATTTTAACTTGATTCTTATGATTTTGACACCACTTCAATTTGCTCTTAAATATTTTTCTATTAAGACACATTTCATTATAAATGTTACCAGATTTTGGCTTATTATGCCAAACCCAATTTTTAAAACTAAGCCTGGCCTCCCGGTGCGCCTCACTTACATGTGCGTTCCACCCTATCACACGGGCTTTGCGGAATTTTGCATTTACCGTACAGTCACTGCTATACAATGCTGCGTCACTTAAAATCTTAATAATGTCATGATAAAATATATCTAACCTATTTTTATGTCCATAGTCATTACAAATATTAAAACTACATTCTTGGAATTCATTCGGAAAATCTATTAATTTAAATTTATTATTACAATATTCATTATATTTATTTACTTGGTCAATGTCTCTATTTCCCCATATCACATTATTACGTTGAGTTATACTATGATTAAAACCCGTTTTACATACAATAAGGTTTAAATTGCATTCAATAACAAGCGGTAAGTGATCTGACCAAAACGTATCATATTTTACCTCGGATTTTATTTATTGTCTGCAAGGCAGAACTGCTAACAATACAGTGATCGAGCCACGACGTCGACCCAGTCGCACCACAAATAAATGTATAGGTGTCCAATGTACTACTACCCAACAGATCAATGTCAGCGCAAGTCCATTGTTGGTCATCACATAACTTAATTAACTCTCTACCAAATAGTTTAGCAGGGCTAGCATTAAAGTCTCCTAACAAGTAGATAGCTTCGACTGAACTGCTTTCTACAATGGCACATACCTCACTGAAGCACTGCGTGAAATCAGGTAGATTATCCATCAAGTCATTAGGCATGTAGACACTGAACACTAAGATGGAACGGTCACCTAATTTTATCTTTATCGCGCTAATGCGAGGATTACCGCAGTCAATCATTGTTACGTCACTAAACAATTGCTTACGCCACAGAATCGCGACACCACCGAAGGGGGGTTATGTTTGTTCAAGTTTCTTAGTAAATCCTGCAGAAATGTATTACAAAAAATGACAGATTGATTTATTAATTTCTATAACAAAATAGCGACGAATTGGTATCCAATGCATCAAAAACGAAAACCAGGAAGACCTCACAAGAGATGGAGTGATGATATAGTTAAGATAGCATGAAAAATCTGAACTAGATACGCTAGAGATAGAGATAGATGGAAACAGTTGGAGGAGGCTTTTACCGCCAAGAGTGGTCTCTGCACAAATAATTAAAACCTATAATACTAATAAAAATAAATAAGAAATATAACTAACAATAAGATTAACGGCAAACATACTAATACAGAATAGGTACTGTATATACTTAATTTAAGTTCATCCTGTTGTGTAAGAGGTAATAAAAAGCTTATATTATTATTATTTATACCAAAATAGCTTTAAATAGTACTTAAAATAAAAAACCAAACTGATAGAAAACCTTATATTTAACTTATTCTTACATACATCACTAATCACTGAGTCCTCAAACCGGTTGTAATCTTCCTATAAGCACTAAAATGTTCTAAATACTGGTATATAGTGTCGATAGGTGTGTAGATATCGTTCATTTTGGACATGAGGTGTTGTGGAGGCTGGACGGGGATCGAAGACCCAAGAAGGCCTTGCAGGAATTCACGAAGAAGGCCCCAGACAGCATTGGCCATGACACAGGGTCGGTATTCCACCTGAAAGAAGCAGGTAGGGAATTGAAGATGCTCTCTCTTGCACAATTATTTGTAATTTAGCCATTCTGTAAAAACGTTAGGCTGTGTTTATATTGCTCTTACATTTGAACCTTGCATCTCTACTCTACCTCTTGCTTATTCCAATTAAGAATGATAATTAAGTATGAAACAAAACAAAGGGGCATTTGACCAAACTTGTTTTGAAAAACTATGCTGACTTTTGGATGCACGCAACTTCTCATAGCATGACTTGAAATGTCTTTGCAATATTTTTATTATTCATCCCTATGCATGGCATGGCGAATCCCAACCAAAAACTATCTTCAGGGCTCACTATAATACAAGTCCACTGCTTAATGACGACCTCTGTGGCGCGGCGGCCGAAGGTTCACCTGCGACGCAGGAGGTCACGGGTTCGATTCCCGCCTCTGAACAAATATTAGTACGATCTACAGATCAGAGTGTTCTGGGTATTTTTCTATGTATAATAAAAAATATATATCCATGTAGTGTATTATTGTATTAAGTATAGTTATCTAGTACCCATAACACAAGCTCTGCTTCGTTTGGGGCTACATAATGTTGTGTGAAATGTCCAGCATTTATTTATTTATTTAACTGATACAAAAGGGTACAAGGCGCCATTTAGTAATTAAATTAATAAGAAAGAAGTTTGACAGTTAAAAAAAAATAGCCTGACTACAGTTAACAATAACTGCTATAACACACCATAATAATATCTACCAGCTAAAAACAAAAAGATAACAAACACATTGCTAAAGATGACACAATCTACGGGTATGGTGGGCATTATCACGCAACACTGATCTCAATCATCATCTACTAAAGACAGGGCCCACGAAACAGTGGACTATAAACTCGCGGCTGTCTTTATGAGACAATAGAGCGATTGATATTACAATGCACAGCTATAATAAAGCTAGGTCAATAACGAGCTGGTGCAATGGATGCACCACCCATGGAGTTTGAATGCGGATAAGGGAGTTCTTTAACATTGCCATTAATGAGCTGGAGCTTGTGCACACTGGCACAGTGATGCCATCAATAAACTTAATACCTCTTCTCCGTTATTTTAAGGAGTTGGGCTGCCTGGGGACTTTTAAGCAGGGGGACAATGCACAATACACACAAATGCAGGACATCAGTGTAGATCTCGTCAACTCTATTTCAAATTAGAATTAGGCTCACCTCAATCAAGATCCCTTTGAAATTCTGATTCATTGTCACCGATCCGAGCTTCACACAAAAATCACCAAGTTCAAACCTCGGTCCTTTACTCTCTATCTTTGTCTGCTTTTTAGAAGTGTAGTGCTGTGATAGCTTCATCATCAGCAAGTCAAAGAGTCCATCGGCTATGACATGAATGTTTTTAGACCCACTTTCTAGGATTGAGAAGACAGAGGCGGGTTGTTCAGAGTTGTGCAGGATATGGACAGTTTTGGTAGGTACTGTTACATCTGTTGAAGTAGTACATAGTATTATGAAGAAGAGTAATAAAAACCAGCATCTTAAGCCAGGTTTTCACAGAATGAGTGCACTCAGACCGAGTGAGCTCGGATGTCTACTCGGACGCTACTCGTATCGTGTAAACACGTAATCCGAGCCAACTTGGACGCCGGCCGCCAAACCGAGTAGACTCGGACCGTGCTCTATTTTTCTGGTTCACTCAGATCATTTTTATGTCAACAAAATGGCGTCAAGGAGACATATTAATACTTACGAGTGCACTATTGCGTGTAAACCGCAACGAGCGCACTCCTATATGACATAACTCATATACATCCACCTGAGCTCACTCGATCCGAGTGCACTCGTACTGTGAAACCCCAGCTTTACTCTCAACTCAAATTTTGTTACTTTACTAATGCAACAATTAGTGGCATTGATATATAAATTACTAAAGGTTATTTTAGCTCTAGCACTATGGGTCACCTCCAGCTTTTTGTGTAAGCCCTCCATTAATCAAACAAGTATTAGATGAAGTTGGGTGCTCTGATTTGGTTTCTGGATGGACCATTGACTCAACTAACCTATCGTAAAATAAAACCGGCCATTGTACTTCCATACCTACTTATAGTGTTATATTATTGAACCTACATGAAATATGAACTTCCTAGCTCACACTCGCTATTGGAAAGTAGAGCCATCATTTACTTGAAAAAATATATACCTACATGAAGGTAAACCAACAAAACAGTTTGTAGGTACTGTACAGGTATTTGGATAACTTTGGCAGTGAAATGTAAAGAATTAGATACATACCCATTGGTAGAGATAAATAGCTTTCACAGTCCACCAGAAATGATCCTTGTTGAGTAGCTCCAAGCGCCAGAATACGCTTCGTAAGCAACTCTATCACGTAAGTCCCGGTCTTGTTGTCCGGTACAGGATACTGCTGTAAACTGATGGAAAGCACACTTAGCAACATTTTAGTAAAAATTAATTGATCAGTAATCATTTACACTGGAACTTACACTGTAACACCCATTTTTGTACAATATGTAAACAAAATATTTGTTGACTGTTGAGGTTAGATTTTTCCAATGCAAAGGCATAAAAAGGGTTGAAAATAAAACCGGATTTGTGCTAAATTTGGTTTATTCGATAGTAAACCACGTAACGAACCTACCTAACTTTCTTTTTGCCCTTTCGGGGAGAATTTTATGTAAGTAAACCAAAGTAAACAAACAACCCAACCACTTTTCTTTTTTCTGGCACTTTGTTATTTTTTTTTTTTTTTTTTGGCCCATTGCCGGTAGACAATATTGCCAATGTCAGGTTGGATTTTAATGTACGTTGGGTTAGGTTAATCACAACATAAAACAAAAACAAACGAAAATTAAAACCAAAACAGTTAACATAATACTCTGAAAGAAACAAATAAATGAATTACATACATAATTTTAAAACAGGAACTAAGTAAGTAATCAACATATTAAAGTTTGATATTATTACATTTTATGGAAGCTAACATAACATAAGCATAACACAAGTTAACTCAAATCCAAAGAGGTAGACTAAAAAAAAGCCGCACCACAATAAATAATAAGGGAGAAAGAAAATAAATAACCAGAGAGGGATTTCTTAAGACAATCACATGGTCGACGTATGGATATTGGCATAACTACCTCCTATGTATTTTACATCTATGGCATGGAATGACGTCATTGACAAGCATTGTTGGACCAATAGAAAACCGACAGATAATTTATTTATTTCAGTCAGCCATGGGTAACTCAGTTAAGAAACTTGAGCTGCAATTCAGCTCGCAGCTCGAAGGCTACACTACAGCTCAAACGGCTCAAACTTTGCAACCACAACAATCCCAAAGCATATCTAGGCATAACGTATTAGCGACAGACCATTCGGAGATACCACGCATCTAATAGCAAAACAGCTCAGCTCTTCTAATATCACATTTTAATTAATTAGAAATTAATTAGAAATGACTCAAATTAATGAGAGTTACAGCTGTGAGCTACTGTGAATCGCAACTGCGTTGCATCCCGCAACGCACTTGCTTCACACAACTGGAACTAGTTGAGTTGTTGAGCTCACAGCTCAATTTGAGGATTTTACTTTTTTGACATGCGTTCTGTCAAGCCGGTTCGGACTTCGAACCGAGCCGAGCGAGACCCACGTCGTTTTCTTCTCCAACCAAGACCACGCACGTTTCATCTTCTCTCTCTCTCACTCATGCACAAATTGACAAGTACTGAGGCCGGACGTCGTCTTCGTTGTGTTGTATTTATTTACATAGAAAACGAAGCATATATCTTTTTCATTAATCCTGAAACCAACCGCGATAATAATTTTAAAGTATTTTAGTTCTATTGCGTCAGGGAAAATCTGTAAAAGTTTTGTATTTGGTGTGCAAAGAGACGTTTTTATAGTGCTATTTTTTGTGCGTTTCAAATCACGAGATTATTATTCAGTTATTATCTAATCGGGAGTACTTAAGTGGATGATTAAACAATGATTCCTGAAAACGTGACTCTCATCGTAAAGGCGCCGAACCAGCAGATCGAAGACCAAAACATCGAATGCCAGTCCTCTTGGAATGTGAAACAACTCAAGGGCCATCTCTCTGAAGTCTACCCGAATAAACCAGTATGAGTTTTTGTTATTTTATCCTCATTGTCGTTTGGTTGGAAGGCATTCCAACTGAGCACATACTGCTCGCTCATTAAGCTCTTATTTTACTTAGTAGGTAATAACATATGAGTAGGCACTCATATGTTATTACTAAGTAAAAGTAATCCAATACCTATATATTTTTTTCTAATCTGCCGGAAATTGCGCATTATTGGATTTGTATAGGAAATAATTCTATGATAGATTTGCTCAGTCATCACCAGCCATTACACGTCCACCGTTAGACGAAGCCTAACAAATGCAATGCAGAGATTTGCCATAGTCAACATGCTGGGCAGGTCATCGCTGAACTCACAACCGTTGGGGAATAAAGGTTCTCCAGTGGCGACCACAAACCGGATGATGTGGTGTATATAGAGGGAGGCCCTCCACTCGATGGATTAAAGACATTATAAACGTTGCAGAAAGTCTGTGTATGGAGGTGGCTTAAGACCGTTCGTCGTGGCATTCTAGGGGTTGCCTTCCAGCAGTGGTCTTCTACAGGCTGATGATGAATGGATGTTTGTTACTCTTTCATGCAAAATCTACTGAATGGATTTCGATAAAACTGTTCAGTATTACAGCTTATATACATATATATGTCAGAATAACATACAGGCTATAATTTATAATAGAGGTTCCACGTGGGTGGAGCCGCATGCAAATGGTAGTACATAATAGGTGCACATATACTGCATCTACAAATTCAAAACAGATGTGCAGCGCCTATCGTTTAGTCTTATGATAATATTTCCCTTCACTTCACTATAGTTCATTATCATCATAGACAAAAATTTAAAGTGCACTGGCAAGGACTAAGATATACACGCATCAGCTCCGAGAACTACCTGTGATAAATAATAACAATAATAGTTTAGAGGTATTAAATGAATAAATAATTGCTGGACATTTCACGCAACATTATCTAGCCCCAAGCTAAGCTGAGCTTGTGTTATGGGTACTAGATAACTGATATACCTAATACAATAATATTACATAGATAGATATTTTTTATTATACATAGAAAAATACCCAGCACACCCTGAACAAATATCTCCGCAACCTCCTACGTCGCAGGCGAACCTTCGCCCGCCGCGCCACATATTCATGGTATGCATGTAGGTTTGTATGCATATACATATTATATGGATGTAGTAGATACTTTTTATTTACTTATTTTGATAGTTATTCTATTTAAGTATTAGTTTTTACTTTTTTCGTTTTAAGTAGTTATACCCCCGGCTATTCTTCTTATCATACAAAACTCTACATCCAAAGGTTGCCTGAAAGAAATAGCTTCCAAACGATAAGACTGCCAATTGTACTTTTAATTATAATGTTAAGTTTTGTTTATTTTTTATTATCATAGGGTGTACAATATAGTAGGTATTTTCTGTTCTATTGTATTCTATAATCTGATGATGATGACATCTACAATATTTACTTAAGAAGTCAGTACTTGTGTGTCAATAACCTGGCCTGTTTTTTTCGCAACTCAATGGTTTAATACAAATATAGGTTTAACCCAACAATAAACTGAACATGTGTTGGTTAATTATTGTTATCAGAACAACTATTTTTACGTTTCAAATATTCAGCTTGATAAGAAATAACAGTGTTCAATCATGAAACTATAAAAACAGTTATGCTTGTAACTGTTAACTAGGTATGTCAAATGTGTCGACATAAATGTTAAACATTCTTTGTACTGTGAATAGTGTTTTTTAATATTATAATAAATGATGGAACTGTCATTTGGCCCACCTGTTGTTACCCCAGCCCATTATCAAAGCAATACCTCCTAGGTCACATCAACCTAGGACGTGCCTTAGCATTGTACTGCATCAGTCATCTGGAGAAGAAAAAAATTGCATAGGCTGAGAGATTGCAATAGACGCGTACCCAACGACGATCTCACGCCAGTCGCGAGTCGACCGAGTTCTACGTGGCGGTGTGTTGAAAATTTATTTTTCACCAATCCTTTATTGGATTTGGGTGACCAATGAAAGACATTATTTAACGATTTATGTAATTTATTTATTTATCGTTATTTATCAGGAGAGGTGTGTGCCCTCTACCTAGCTCTATCCAGGCGGAACTACTGCTAGCAAACTGCAGTGTTGCGATCGTAAAAACCTGAGCTGCCGTATGCCACAGTCTGGTTTGCCGTATTTTAAGGAAAAAAATATCAAATTGCCGTATTAAATTATTTATTTTAAAAATGTCTATACCTCATGTGTTTCTTCTCCGTAAAGGTTCCTACAGGTACCTAAGAGTACGTTGTCCCATATTTTGCAAACTTATAACTTTATTTTTAACGCAATAAAGTTCATTCCAGCTCGTATTTCTACGTCAGAGCGCTAAATGAGGGCATCTCTTTCTATAGTATGCAAACTGAGCAAGATTTCAGACTCAGTTAGTAGTGCACTAACGCGCTTGCAAAATAAAACCGCTATTGTTTTGTAGTCGGGGTTTCCCCGGCTGTGTTCACAGGGTGCGTACTCACCACAGAAATAGATACTCACCTAAGCTTGTAGCATATCTATCTCTCTCTGTCTGCCGCGTGGCACGTATTCACTTGCACTTGATACAATATACGCTATGCTTCGTGTTACTTACGTACCTACGTTTCGTTTCATTCATTACGCTAGTGAAAAAACGTTTCGTTTCACCTACAGGCAATTGCCGTATTTTGTGATACGGCAATGAGAGGCCTGCCGTATGCCGTATTTTCAGAAAAAAAATCGTGGATTGCGGTATAATACGGCAATTGCCGTATCAATAACAACGCTAGCAAAGCTTTCCAGTTTACACTAATCCTTCAGAGAACAATAAGTACTGTTTTAGTGTAATTACGTATGAAAGAGATAGACTCTTAATAAGAGTGGGACAGATTAATATTTGTCGTATTCCAACATCCTCACTGTAAATTTTTATCTTTTTTTTACAGAGGGCCGAAGAACAGAAAATAATATACTCTGGTCAGCTACTCGATGACAGCACGATCATAAAAGATGTGCTCCGTACCTATGACGGTCAAATCACGCATACCATGCACCTAGTCTGTACACCAAGTCGAAAAATGACCGAGCCAATTCACACACCTGAACCAAACACTGATGGGCTACGACGAAGAAATATAGAACCGAGCCCTCTGGAAGCCATACCTCGAGCAGAAACAAGTCAAAATCATCAGAACCATAATGTAGAGTTGCAAAACTACTTGAATTCGACTATGAATAACTATGGAAGGGTTCCTCCGTATCCCAACTATAATATGGCTGAACAAATGCCGGCGCAGGATACAGGATCGGTAGCCAATCAGATGCTTATGATGCAGCAGGCGTATATGCAGTATATGCAGCAATATGCACTGTAAGTAGATAACTAACGACTTTACTTTTTTACCTCCCCCCCCCCCCCCCATAGCATGCAAAGCGTGCAATGGGGGATTTGCTATAACTATCACGCTTGGCAGGCGGATTAGTGATCGCAGTTTGGTGTTGAGTACAGTTTTACCCAAAATATAAGTCGCCCCGATGTAACTGCGCCGTAGACCCATTTCTATAGCGCGGGAACCTTCTTTCTACCAATAGCAATCGCGCGCTAAAATCTTGCGCTGTTATTGGTTAATCGATTTCACGGTAAAGTCGCGGCCGGTCGTGCGCCTTCTTGTTCATCAGTCGACTCTGTCCGACAGTGTACGAATCATGTCAGCGGGACAGAGCAAAATACTAATACGTTCGGCTACTGTCGGATATCAGTTTGCGCTTTTCTTTGCAAACGAAAACAGCCGATCGGACTTATTTTCTGGGTAAAACTGTACTTAGGTGGATGCTGCTGTCCATCCCTTGGCGTAATCCCTTAGTCGCGCTTTTACGACATCCGCAGGAGTTGGAGTCCTATTCTATTCGGCCGAGATTACCACACCACAGCACATAGATAGCTATATATGGATATGTAATGTATGTTGATTTTCAACCCAATCCAGCTATCTAAGATTTAATTTTGGACAGACTCTACCTACTGATCTTTTGTCGGTTCAGTCTTGGTCTGCCAGAGGTGAGTATTGGATAAGAGAACTAGAAAGGTTTTGGTTCTTTGCTTGCTCACCACAGTAACAAGTAGAGGCCTGAAGTATTTATAATCTTAAGGCGCTACCCTGACCGAATGACCTTGAGGTGTTCGCCTCTACAATACATCGCAAATTATTTATTTTAGTGACACCTATGTAGTCCGTTCTAATAGTAATGCCATCTAGCCGTCCGTCCAAGAACCGGCGGCTGACTGGGCCGCTCCTTGCGCACAGCCAGATTCGCACGGTTTCATGAAATATAATTCATAAAAAATAAAGACAACCAATTTAAAAAAAATGAATCGTGTAATAATTCTACTATTAAATTAACTATCAAATTGTGTAAACAAAAAAATTCAGTAACGTCAACTTTAAGAGAAGATGTACAAAATCATGATTTATTTCAATTTTTTCATGGATTTATTGTCGAGTACTTACGACGTTAAATCATTAAACCAATCGTGGAACTTGATGACAAAATGTCAAATATATGTGGTGACTTTTAATTATTTTTCTACTTGCTTTATTTAACGAGGAGAGAGGCTTGAAAAAAACAGCTTGACGCCGTGTTTGGTCGGGGTACTGCCTTAATCAGAATGTCTCTTTAATTATGGGTAGATATTTATTTGTATTTGTAAATTGTATTTTATAAGTAATGTATGTTATGTTAATTAGTGTAATTGGAATAAATAATATTAGTAGGAATTCCGGCGCCTAGCTTTAAGGCAGCGGCCAAAATCCGTCGTGCATACTGTTAAAACTTACCACACTTTTCACAAATTGTTAAATAATGAATGAATAAATTCAGTTACATTTTCTTCTCCAGCTGGCAAGCCTCCATCCGCGCGGAGCCCCCTCCTCCCGCAACGCCGGCCCCCGTGCCCGAGCCCCCCGCAGAAGACGAGGAGGCGCATCGTGATTGGCTGGACCACCTGTACGCTGCGTCGCGATTGGCTATACTGTCATCACTGATTTATCTGTACGGCAGTGGAGCTAGACTACTGCTGGTGATTGTTTTAGCTGTGGCTGGTTACCTGTAAGTATCTAACTATTTTTTACCACTCCTTCCTCACCCCATATTAACGGCTATCGGGAAGGTTAAGGAACTTAAGTGTGTCACACACGTAGCAGATGCGGTAAGATATCTGTATCTGAGCGCGTATCTGTCCATATCACTCTCTATACTAAACTCAAGGAGCAACACACACGTAGCAGATCACTTATATTTTACCGTCAAGCATCTGTAGGCACCGACATATATCAAAAGATGGACAGATTATATCTGTGTATACAAATTGAAATACAATACAGTTTGAAGGTTTCCGCGTGAATGTATAATTTTCGTATATTATCGTGTCTGCTACGTGTGTGATATCTTCAGATGCGATAAGTTTTTATACGCATATAAAATATCACCGCGTCTGCTGCGTGTGTGATGCACTTTATTCAGTTCATAGCGTTTGAAAAAAGAAAACGACAGCGGAATCGAAGGAGCTCGTCTAGCTCGGATTTTAAAGAAACAAAATCCCTCAAATTAGTTAACATAACACCCAACAGTCACATACGTAGTCATGAGATCCCCCACTAGGATACCCTATGTCGTGGGTATCAGGAACCTCGAGTACTATGGTACCACAACACCCAGACCTGGAACATATTGACGACCTCTGTGGCGCGGCGGACGAAGGTTCGCCTGCGACGCAGGAGGTTGCGGGTTCGATTCCCGCCTCGGAACAAATATTTGTACAATCTGCAGATATTTGTTCAGGGTGTTCTGGGTATTGTTCTATGTATCATAAAAAATATCTATCTATGCAATGTATTAAGCACATCAGTTATCTAGTACCCATAACACAAGCTCTGCTTAGCTTGGGGCTAGATAATGTTGTGTGAAATGTCCAGCATTTGTTTATTTATTATTTATTTATATATTTTCAGATCATGCACACATTTGTCCCACAACGGGAATCGAACCCGCAACTCTTGCGTCTCAGCCGACTAATCGCCCAATGCGCCACGAAGGTCGTTAAAATTATTTTTTGTTATTCTTACATGATTTGAACATTCTTAATTTCAGTCACCAAATCGGTTTCTTCCGCGATCTCAATTTGAATCGCAACCATCAAGCTAACCAGAATCAACCAGCTGGCAACCAGAATCAGCCGGCTGGCAACCAACCAGCCGGCAACCCGCCAGCCGACAACCCGCCAGCCGACAACCAAGGCAACCCGCCCAATCAGCCTGAGACAGCTCGCCCAGAAGACGACCGCTCACTATGGTCGGTCACGTGGATGATTTTTACTACGTTTTTCGCATCTTTGATACCAGAAGCTAATCATCAGTGATTACAAAATATAAATTAACTTATTGTAAATTAATATTATTTATTATTGTAGGTAGAGAGTTGGGTCACATTTCGGGTATACTTTGTTGGGCTTCTGTGGCTTTAGTTACCACAATTTTGCCAATGACGATGTCGACAAGATAAGACAAAGTTGGCCGGTCTTGCAAGCGGGAGACTCAACCAGAATGTATGTTAACAAAAGGTAATTAATTGAACAATGAGATTGAACAAAAAAAAAAGTGGACAATTCTTTTAGAAAAAGTAAAAAAATAAGGATTTTTTTTTACAAAACAATATAACCATCTTCAAATGGCCTTTAATAGATTTTGATCATATTCATATGGGACCCTCATAATCGGGACTTTAGGAGCTGAAAGTCCTGTTTTACTTCATACACAACACTCTTTTAATTAACAATTTCAATTCTTTTTCTTTAATTAACTAAAGATCGTCTTCATAAGGCACTTGTCCCACCGCCGGCGAGTAAGCGATGAGCTTTCGGCGATTTTCTCGCCCAAGAAACGAACAAAAGATAATCGCTCCCGTGTAAATAAAAGAGAGAGAGATTATATTTATAGTTCATCGCTGGGCTACTCGTTCTACGTACAAATTCTACTCGTTTATCGTTCGTCGCCGGCGGTGGGACAAGTGCCTTACTGATGATAACCCTTTAAAATGTGACACAACTCTTTCCTCTAAACGAGTCTAAATTAGTTGTCTTAGGTCACTGGTAGGCAAGTCATTATCATCACCAACCTGTTTAAGTCCATTGCTGAACCTTCCCCATTGAATACAATGAGAGGATTTGCCATAATCACCACGCTTGGCATGCGGATTGGTGATCGCAGTTGGTGATAAGTGTTGAAATGTTTGAGTCACATAAATCACTAATTTTTCAAAGGTTTTGTAGCTAGTTCTATACTAAAATAGTTTAAAATTTTATTTAAGTACAGTTTTACCCAGAAAATAAGTCCGATCGGCTGTTTTCGTTTGCGCAGAAAAGCGCAGACCGATATCCGACAGTAGCCGAACGTATAGTATAGCTCTGTCCCGCTGACATGATTCGTACACTGTCGAAGAGAGTCGACTGATGAACAAGATGGCGCACGACCGGCCGCGACTTTATCGCGAAATCGATTAACCAATAACAGCGCAAGGTTTTCGCGCGCGATTGCTATTGGTAGAAAGAAGGTTCCCGCGCTATAGAAATTGGTCTACGGCGCAGGTACATCGGGGCGACTTATATTTTGGGTAAAACTGTAAGTAGGTACGTTAATTTTCTGCTTATTCAGTAGTTTTTTGGACGAGATTGTACACGTCACTTAAAGCATCTTGAAATGCTATGGCTGGCTTTCGACCTCTCAAATCGTGGTGTAACCCTGCCCTTAAAAGGAACATAAATTCAAAGTTTGTGTATACCTACACAGGTAACAATTATACCAAATGCTATGACACACTGTTAATTAAGGGGTTTTTCTTAATCGATCGATACCTGAAACCCGTATCTGAAAATAAAAAATAAAATGTTAAGAATCCAAAAATTATACAAAGGATTTGTTCCAAAATGGCCTATGTCTATGTCCACCAGACAGAGAATGGCGACAAAATCAGTGATTTTCGAAAAAATACTCTTTCTCTAATTTGAAGCTTAATTATCTGCATAAAAATGTTTGAAATTCGAAGAATTTTTAAACTGGTAACATATTTTCCTGGGCAGCCATGACATTGAATGTCGCGTTTATTGCTCTGTGGTTGCTTGCTTCATTTGTTTGTTGGGAGTTGTGTTTAAAAACGTAGTGTTTCTATACTCTTTACAATTGCCAAGTGCTGTCGAAGTATTTTACTACAGAGTATATTATATCCGCCCATCCATTTTGTAATATTTTGCGTTGCTCTCCGTGAGATAAATATTTTAGGTAATTACATTAAAAGAAGCGAAATAATAAACAAAATACAGTGGGAAAAGGTTTTACATACATTTAACCACGTGTATACAAGTGAACACCGACAAGGCTAGGTTCCATACATTGTGAAACAACTCCTTTTGATGTATTTTGATGAAGTAAGTCTCCTCTGATAACGCAGTGTTAAAGGGAACGCATAGGGATAAATCTGCACAGTGCTTATGCACTGTAAGCTCACTGTGCAGTGTGGTTTAAGAATTCGATTCTAAGTTTCCGCGTACTGATATAAAACCAAATACTAAATGTAAATATATAACTTTTTCCTGTGAATTTTTTCAGCATTAATTATGTAGGTAGTAATTTTTGTTTGAAAACTTCCCTAGTATCATTCGCAATGTTATTACACTGTTGTCATACGCAAACGCTTTACTTCAATTGACGACTTCTGTGGTGCGGCGAGCGAGTAGCCGGCTGAGATACGAGAGGTTGCGGGTTCGATTCCCGCTGCGGGACAAATGTTTGTATGCTCTGCAAATATTTGTTTCGGTTCTGGGTGTTTTCACACATACGGGTGACACAGGGAATCCTAGTGTGAGATTAGGGCTACGTATGGGACTGTTATAACATAACACCCAACAGTCGCATACATAGTCCGGATCCCACACTAGGATTCCTTGTGTCGTGGGTATCAGGAACTACGAGTACAATGTTACCACAGCACTCAGACCCAGAACAAATATTTACAGATCATGCAAACATTTGTCCCGCAGTGGGTATCGAACCCGCACCTCTTGCGTCTCAGCCGGCTACTCGCCCGCCACACCACCGAAGTCGTCATATGGGAAGTTGTTTGTATGACAATAAACTCGAGTAGGTAGAGTAAATATCAAGAAAAACAGTTCTACCGGTGTTAAAACATAACGAATCATGTAGGTAGTAGATTAATTTGGTTTTAGTTAGGTAGTTAATTACCTATTAGCATTACCATTATACTTAATAACTCGTTTAGTGTTAATGTTACATAAAATTAAATGTTTTCATAGTCTATAATTGGGTGTGAAAATCTGTTTGGTATAGACGAGACTCATGGCCATTCATCTTCGGTAGTACCTAGTATATACACCCTGTATACAAAGAATCATTGCATTTTTATTGTAATCTTATAATATATTGATATTAACCATTAAAATTATGGTTATAGTATACTGTGATAAGGTTCATATTAGTTTGAGCAATGCTCCTAAATAAATTTTTAAAAGGAATTTGGGTTTTATTTGAACATCTTATATAGGTTCTAGTGTAATAATTTGGAATTTGCAATGTCGATTTGGTGTACTTTACGATATTCCGAATTAAATAAATAAGTTGCGCGTTGTATTTCATGCTGTTCAGCCTGTTTCGATCTGTAGATTATATTAGATTGAAATAAAAACAAATTATTGTTCAGGAACTAGATTAACTTCCGTAAATATAATACAGGTGAACACCCTATATTCGTGGATTTAATTGCAAGGTTTTGAAAAACACAACATAATTCATTTCAAGAATAGTTTATTCTAAAAAAAACATATCAAAAGTCATCACTTAAATCAACATCCATTAGTTCATCAACATTTTCAAGCTCTAGAATATTTTGATCATCATTTTTATTAGTACTTTGTTTTTCAGAAACATCAATAGCGCTTTCTACTAAATAAGTATGTGATGCAATAGACTTTTTATTATTTTTTTGATGTTTCTTGTTACTATCACTAACCGAATGAATTATAGAATCATTAACATTAGAATTACTTTTCTTTTGTTCATCAGGTTGTATTACAATATCTACACTGCCTTTATTCATTGTTACATTATTCTCAACAAAGTTAGATGTTTTAAAACTATCATTTTTATTAGTATAAGATTTGTTACTATCATAACCATCGACATTGATAGATTCATTCATAACAATAGCCCGGCCACCTGCTTCTGAACTATCAATTATGTTAAACGTGTTGTGGTTCGCAGTAACAATATCACTATGGTGATTTTCAACATTGTTAACGATAGGTTCATTTATAACAAGATCATCATCATCATCAGAACTATTAATTACATTGGATTTATTGTTTCTCTTTATATTTTTAGATTTTGAGCGTATATCATTATGTTTTTCACCATCAATAGTGACACGTTCACTTAAAACAAGCGCATTATCGTCATCTGAACTGTCAATTTTGTTTTTTTTATGTTTCTTTGCAGTAACAATATCACTATGGTAATTTTCAACATCGATAGCGATAGGTTTTATAACAAGATCATCATCATCAGAACTGTTGATTACATTGTTGTTTCTGTTTGTGATATTTTTAGATTTTGAGCCTATATCATTATGATGTTTTTCTACATCAATAGTGACAGGTTCACTAATAACAAGCGCATCATCGTCATTTGAACTGTCAATTTTGTGTTTTTTATGTTTCTTAATATCATTATAGTGATTTTCAACATCGATAGCGATAGGTTCATTTATAACAAGATCATCATCCTCAGAACTATCCATTACATTGGATTTATTGATTCTGTTTATGATATTTTTAGATTTTGATCCTATATCATTATGATGTTTTTCTACATCAATAGTGACAGTTTCACTTATAACAAGAGCATCATCATCATCTGAACTGTCAATTTTGGATTTGTTGTGTTTCTTTGCAGGTACATAACATTTTAGTGATTTTGTTACCACCATACCGTCAGTATCAGGTTCAATATCACTTTTGGAACCAACTTCAGTTTTGTTACTATCTTTTGTAACACTTTTGTTCATCTCCATATCTTCGTTAGAACTATATGTTACAGTGTTGTGTTTATTTCCTATTGAAATATCGTCAATTTTGTTTGGTGATTTTGCCAAGACATTTTCTTGGGATGTGTTTTGCTGGAGTCTGGCTATTCTTCGTTCTTCCGCCATTCTTCTGCTGCGGAGCATTCTTTCACGTTGTTCATCATTTATAGACGGTGATGATGTACCTTTGGGCATTGTTGAAGACCTGAAATAACAAAAGATGTCATCGTCATCAGTCGATAGGCCTCCCTTACAGAACGCCACAGCTGTTACAATGTCATCGGTCTATCGAGTGAGCCTGGGAGTCGCTTTACACTGTGATTACGTACTTATACTTTTTACTTGTAGGAGGAGGCCTATGTCTAGCAGTGGACTTCTAAAGGCAGATAATGACGTATTTTGGGCGGGTCTTAAAACCTAAAACAACTAGCAATGGGATTACATATTAAAGTCTGTCAAAAGTTAAGCAATTCCTTTAGGGGGAAGGATGAACTGCCCATGCAAACGTAACATCAAAATCATTTGTAATTCGAGCATATATCCACCATATTATACTATTATTCGGATTCGGAAAGTATTTATCTAGGTTCCTAGATAGTTTTTGTTTAAAAATACTTACCTAAAACGAAATGTAAGCGAATTCCGTTTTGTATATTTTTACGACATGTTTTAATCTTATTTGTTTCGTATTAAAAACAACGTACTTTCTAGTATTCTGTGTTTAGGAACATAGCATATATTGTCAAGTTACAGAATAACAACAAGATGTGTGAAAAAAACATTTTTTTCAAAGTTTTAATTATGCATTAAAACTTAATGTTTTTTTTTGGTATTACGGAACACGACCTAATTTGATACAAATTCCGAACGGCTCGTATGCAGGGGGGCAGAGGCCCCGGTGCCAAACAGGGATAGCTGATTTTGATACTCGCTTCAAATTGAATTTGCTTGCGGCCTTCGCAGGCCCCTTCAGCGCATACAGAGCGCGGGAGCGGGTCGGGGTCGGGCGAGGGTGACGCGCGGGAGGCGCGAGCTGCGCCCGTCGCAGACAGCGCGCGGGGGCTAGCGGGTCGGGGGCGGTATTTGTCCGTTGGATTTATATGGAAGACAACACACAGAACGCGTGCGCGGGTACCGGTCATTAGCGCTCGACGCCGCCGCCACCGCCGACCCGCGCCTGCGCTCTTTGTGTTGATGATATCAAACAGGACCGGACTTAAGCAATGCTTAAAAAATAACGTTCAAGAAGGCGTAATGAGATTTTGCCCAACAAAATCGATCTAGAAGTCAGTATCTACGGGTTCTAAGAGTTAAATATTTTGGAATATGAAAGTTTTATATTTTTGCATTTATTTTGTAAAGTCGAAAACACGATATGTAAAAAAGACCTCGATAGTTTTATTTAATGAAAAATCCTTGATTCGCACACGTTTTGAAATAAATCTCAGGAACCCTACGGTGTTTTAAAATAAATTTTACTACAAGTAGGTAATAACTATTTATTCTTATGCTAAAATCAGTTTTTTGATAAACACTTTATTTTCGCCATAATAAACAAAAAACTTCATTTTTGTGCACGACACTCGCTAGCGCGAGCGAGATGGCGCGCGGGTTATCGCGTGCGTTAAATAGGGAGCCTAAAATGTAGTAGTATAGTGCCCTCTTAATAAGTAAGGGGGTTAAAGCTCAAATTGAGCAAGAAAATAACGAGAAGGAAAAGTCCAAAATGTCGACTAGTACCTACCCTGTAAAATGAAAAAACCTTTTTATCTTAATTATTCTTGAAGACTGCTAGAAAGGCTAAGAAATTATGTACATACATCGTGTATGTACGGTGTCTCAGTACAGGGCTAATCACTAGTTATTCGTCTCACCTTTCAGTTGAAGGTTTACTGCCCGAGCCCGCTGTCTTGTTGAGCGAGCTCGGAGCGGGCGTAGCTCGAGCGATGTCTATTTGATGTTGCAATAACTTGTCAAACTCATCCTCTGGTTCCTGAATCGGAGTGGCTTCATCGTCACTGGAGTCTCTCTGCACCACCGTGTCGTCTGATGTCATCAGGTCCATGCGGATCTTTGTGAGTTGAACCTGAAGCCCAAATAAAACCACATTTTGATCGAATCGAGACTGAATTGTGAATTCACATAAAGTTTGTGTTCTGCTCCCTCATAATAACAATTTAGTCTACTTTCGATTCACGGTGACTACTATTAGAGTAGGATAGTTATATGTACATATATATTATGAGTAAAGGGAGACTCCAGCTAAAATTATATAAAAAGACTATGAATCCTTCAAGTTTCGGTCACATTCAATATAATCACATTATCGTGTTGTATTTTAAGTTAAGAGAATACTATTTCTGACAAATAAGACATCGATACTAGATCGAAACGTGACCCAAACTTTATTTTGACTAATTTTTATTACGAGAATTGGTCCTCATATGATGGACCAAATTCGTTTTATGATTGGCAGGTTTAAAGAACATTAGTACTCAGTTGGTTATTTGGCTCATCCATTTTTTTTTTTTTTCTGAAGGACAAGATGCAGTTGGCCTCAGACGGCCGATGCTGCGTTACCGGACTTTTGGTGAGCGCGGAAGGCGCTCAACCGTTAAAATTAGGTTGGGGCAACTAGCGCAAGGGCACCACTTAGGTACGGACCTCGGCTTGGGCCGTTGCCAGATTGGGAGGAATAGGAAAACGCCCCGGAACAAGCTTGTAACGGTTTAGGCGTGTGGTACAGAAGGTACTGAAAAGACTGGAGGATAGGAGCAAACGCCCCGGAACATGCTTGTACCGGTTTAGGCGTGTGGTACTGAAGGTACTTAAGAAAGTCTTCGACCCCGCCGGCGCGGCGGGGTCGCTGTATCTGTGTAGTGTTTACTCTGTCGTGATTGGATGACGATGCCCCCGCATTCGCGGCGGTGATTTCGTCATCCGGGTCACCAAGAACGCGTCTTGGTCGACGAACGGATTGGCTCTTCCATACCTTCTTCAGCACCTTTTATACGTCCACTGCTGGACGAACCCTCCCCCATTAATACAATAGAGGGAGTTGCCATAATAATCACCACGCTTGGCAGGTGGATTGGTGATCGCAGTAGTCGTATTGAGTACTGAGGTGGCTACATGTGGTATTCGACTTTTACGACATCCCCTGGAGGAGACGGAGGGCCATTCTTAGACCAGGCACACCTCGGCACACATGTCTTAAAATGTTTGGTTTTAGGAAATGCCAGTTACCTGACGATGTTTTCTTTTAGAATTGTTCAGATACAGTTTTCGGCCGGGATTCGAACCTACATCTTCGGATTAAAGTTGGAGTATTTTATACAAACGTGGCTTAGCATTGGTATGGTTTATCTTACTCCCATTTCTTTCTCAAATGACAGACAGACAGATTTTTCTTGTTGAGACATACCAGTTCAAAATAATCTCAACAGGAAAAAAGACTTACGTCGTGAATCGTGGAACCAGTGTGGCCGGGATAAATAGAGGTTACTCAGCACATACTTATGCTTAGAATTGTCAGCCTGTCACTGTAACACAGTCATTAAAACATGTGTTAGAGAGTGACAGGGACAATGCAAAGTATCAGCATGAGTTAAGTAAAGTCTATTTATCTCTGGCTGCGACTCGACAGGAAAAAAACCTGAGACCTTACCATGAGCTCTTATAGCAATTCAGTTCAAAAACTATTAGTACAAAATATTGGTTATTCCATTTGATTTGTTGGTTTAACTTTAATCGCAGATGTCTATAAACCTTCTGCTACTGTGCCTTTAAATATAGATGCGGACATCACGGAACCAGTATTTTGTACTGAATAGTTTTTGAACTGAATCGCTATAAGAGCTCATGGTATGGCCTCTGTAGTGTCATACTGTTGGAAATTAATGGGAACCCACGGAAACATAGCTTAATATATTATATTGTTTCAATCAATTTATTTCTCACGGAAACAGGTCTCTTCTTGCCCAGAGTTTCAATTTTCTTCAAGCAGTCTTGGAATTTGAACTTTGGATACAGTCTGTAGGCCCAGTGCTCCAACTTCTTCAGAACTAAGTCCAGATCGTCCCGTTCATGACCTTTGCCTAGAATTAAATGCTATATCAACATGTATACCAGATTTAAATATAAATTATATACACTTGAGAGCAATAAAATCGCACATGTATGATTTTTGAAAAAAAAAACAAAATAAAGTTTAATATTTGTTTTATTTGGAGGTTACAGCAAACGAAAATCAAATGAAATTAAAGTGCATAATGTAGGCTTTCGCAAGACTGATAAGGGGTTGACGTTGACCTTCAAAAACAATACAATAACAACAAAACAATAGGCCACCCCGAAATCGCTCGATCCAAGTAGGGCTGGCGGCGAGACTTATCGCAGTATAAAAGGGTGTGTTTTGACGGAATAGTCATCATTTGCATACCAACGTACAGTGTGAAAGCTTCTCTATCGATTAAGACTTCAAACGGAACAAGAAAATGGATACCACACCAGAAGTAGCCGCTCAAGTGGTTGCCCTTATTGAATCGGGCCTAAACCAAAGTGAAGTGGCTCGATAGCTGAATTTGAGCCGATACTCCGTTCGTCGTGTGTGCCAGAGATACCAAGCGACTGGTGGCTACCAACGACGACAAGGATCTGGCCGTCCTCGTGCTACAACAGAGCGTGATAACCGCTTTCTAATGACGATGTCTTTACGAAATCGTCGTTTGAACGCAGTCCAACTGGGACAGCGGCTCCAAGAAGCTCGTGAAGTCGAAGTCAGTCGGTGGACAGTCAGAAGACGATTGAGAGAAGGCGGCCTCACTGCACACAGACCAGCAAACGGGCCGAAACTGACCCCAGCCCACAGACAAGCCCGCCTTCAGTTCGCTCGGGAGCATTTGAATTGGACCGAGGAGCAATGGAGGACAGTCCTGTTCTCTGACGAGTGCAGAATGTGCTTACATGGCAACGACGGACGGGGAAGGGTGTACAGAAGATCAGGAGAGCGATTTGCCCAATGTTGCATAGCAGAACGTGTCTCCTATGGCGGTGGATCGTGCATGTTCTGGGGAGGCATGTCTATGGAAGCAAAGACTGAGCTTGTGTTCATCACCGGACCGAATACTGGCCGTCAATCGAGAGGATTGACTTCTCGACGCTACATTGAGGAAGTACTCGAGTGCCAGGTTGTGCCTTATGCTGGGTATATTGGCGAAAACTTCCTGTTTATGCAGGATAATGCAAGACCGCATACTGCTGGCATAGTGTACGAATACCTTCAAGAGGTTGATGTGTCCGTTATGGAGTGGCCAGCTCGAAGCCCGGACCTCAACCCCATCGAACATTTATGGGACGAGCTGAAGAGGAGAGTTCGAGGCCGAAATGCTCCTCCATCGACTCTACAGGAGCTTCAACAGGCGATCGCAGAGGAATGGGAGGCGACACCACAAGATTTGATCAAAACTCTTGTAAAATCAATGAACACCCGGATGGAGTCAGTGATTCAGGCTAGGGGAGGAAACACTTCGTATTAATAAATAACTTTTAATGACTTTTATCTTTTAATTTATTATTTTTTTCACCAATTCTGGAGCAACCAAATTCATTAAAAACATGCACTTTGGTTTCTGACCACCAAAAGCAATTTTTGGCATGATTAAAAAACAAGATGGTATCTTATATACCATCGGATAGGTATTGAAATAGACTTTGAATCTGCGTTAAAGAAACGTAACTTAACTTTATATATTTTGTTTTTTTTCCAAAAATCATACATGTGCGATTTTATTGCTCTCAAGTGTAGTTATTAAGAATAAATAGTAATGTATGCATACAACTTAATAATCTAATCCAGTGGTGGGCAAACTTTCTTAATTGGGGGCCAGAAAGTTTAAGAAATTTCAGAGGAGGGCCAGAATTAAAGGAAAAATGCATTTTATGTTGAATTTTTAACCGACTTCAAAAAAAGGAGGAGGTTCTCAATTCTGTTGTATTTTTTTTATGTTTGTTACCTCATAACTTCGTCATTGATAAACCGATTTGGAAAAAAAAACGGTTGTCTGTAAAGTCGGTTTACTGACGATAGTTCAACGTGTCAACGTCGTTATTGTGCTTCTTTGTCGCTCGTTCCGCGCTCGCGCGCATGCGCGTATATATATATATATATATGTCGCATGCGCTAACGCCGCATGCGCGAAGCGCATGCGCTATGCGCATATATATAGCATATATAGCGCATGCGTTTTGCGAGGTGACGCATGACGAGGTAACGACGCATTAGTCATGTTTTTTCGAGCGTGCAGCCGGCTCCATCGATTTATAAGACGTTAACACGTCAAAAACTTTTTTTATTTGATAGGACATTACTTCCAGATATGTCCCATTTTTATCAAAATCTAGTTTTGATGATGATAGTCTAGCTGTCTATTATTCTTCTAAGTACCTAGAATCTACTTTATACTTCTGGATCGTCAAAATATAATTATCGCGGGCCATATACTATTCATGTCGAAGGACCGTCGGCGTCAGCGGGCCGGATTAAATGCTTTCGCGGGCCGTACTTTGCCCACCACTGGTCTAATCTAATAAAATTGCAGCGCCCCAACCCGATTTATGTGTAACTAACTACCTAAGACCAATAGGCCTATTATATATCCTATCCTACTAATATTATAAACGCGAAAGTTTGTGAGTATGGATGGATGATTGTTAATCTTTCACGTAAAAACTACTGAATGGATTTTAATGAAACTTTAAAATAATATAGCTTATACATCAGAATAACATATAGGCTACAATTTATAAAGATATTGGGTGAATTGCCCATAATATGACGATAAGTGTCAAGTAATTAGGAAAAAATCTACCATCTGCGAGCTATTCTGGCGTGCGCTGCCAAAACCGCTAGAGTTACACATATATAATGTATAATATAAATGTTTATCTTAAATATTCCTACTTAAAAGCACTCCACAGTATATATCTATATCTTATGTGTATGCCATTACAGCTAAAATGTGTATATAATATTATATACGCGAAAGTTTGTTACCTATTATGTTTGTTACTTCTTCACGCTCAAACAGCTGAACGAATTTGAGTGAAATTTGGAGTGGGGACCCACACCCCAAATCCAGGGGGCCCCTGGATTACCCCTGGGTGTAATCCAGGGACTTATACCCTGGATTAACACATAGGCTACTTTTCATCATCATCATCATAAATTTTCATCATTATTCACGCGGGTGAAACCGCGGGGCGCAACTAGTTAATAATAATATATAATAGTCTTATTAGTATAAGACCAATACTAATTCAGACATTCTTTGTATTATCATGAATATAGCTTTATTTTGTTGTTGACTTCAGCTCAGTATTCATTACGAACCATGGTGCATTGGATAGGACTGTGAATAAAGGATTCGCTAATTTATTAGTTGTGTTGTGTCTCTGGTTTTGCATTAGATCGATTGAGGTATGGTGGTTTTAAAAAGAAGCTGTGTGGTAAAAGAATTCAGTCACCGCGCAAAGTCTCCTATCATGCACAATAAATTAATAATAATAATAAATAATAATAATAAATAAATTATAAATAAATTGCTGGACACTCCACACAACATTATCTAGCCCCAAGCTAAGCAGAGCTTGTGTTATGGGTACTAGATAACTGATATACTTAATACAATACATTACTTATATATATATATATATTTTATTATACATAGAAAATACCCAGCACACCCTGAACAAATATCTGCAGATCGTACAAATATTTGTTCAGAAGCGGGAATCGAACCCGCAACCTCCTGCGACGCAGTTGAACCTTCGCCCACCGCGCCACAGAGGTCGTCATATAACAATGTCTTGAAATATTTGGTTCTTAGAGTGTGAGGTATCCTCACAATATTTCCTTCACCGTTTGAGGGTATGTACTATGCACATAACTTATTTCTTCTTCTTTTCCTTCTCTTCTTCTTCTTCTTCTTAGGCTGGACACACCACGGCACTTAAGGTCTTCGCACATCAAAACAACTCAACGGCGACTCGACTCTATGCCAAATATTGAAATTTAAGCCCTGTGTCATATGTTCAAGGTTTAATTTTAAAAAATGATATTAAAGTAGTGTACAACGAGTGGCCTACGCATCATACACTAAAAAGGTCGAGAGTGTGAGTAGAGTTGCTGCCGCGTTGGCGTGGAGTTGTTATAATGTGCGAAGACCATTATTTACACAAATAAATTATTTAATTTCATAAAACCATTGATGCACAACCAGGATTTGAACCCACAACTTTAGAATCGGAAGTATAGAAACAGAATAAATTTACCTTTAAATTTAAAATCCTTGAAATGCTCAGGTACAATTTGAATGCCCCTCGGTCCCGTTAGTCGTGCAGGATTTAAAACAAATCTTGGATGTTTAACCACACTCTTCGGCTTTGCACTTGTAGGGTCAACTCGCCTTTTATCTTCTTCTGTAAAATAAATAAATGCTGGACATTTCACACAACATTATCTAGCCCCAAGCTAAACAGAGCTTGTGTTACTAGATAACTGATATACTTAATACAATACATTACATAGTAATATATTTTATATTATACATAGAAAAATACCCAGAACACCCAGAACCAATATCTGCAGATCGTACAAATATTTGTTCCGAGGCGGAAATCGAAACCGCAACCTCCTGCGGCGCCGGCGAACCTTCACCCGACAAGAAGTAAATCAACTAAGCCTGTGCAGAAAGACAATCGTTGTGGCGATAAACGGAACTTGCAAATAGATTTTCACATGACAGCCCACAAACCAGCCTCGAAATGGTTACCTACTATCCTATTATTCGCTTTTTAGGGTTCCAAGTTTTTCTTAGCTAAATGTCATGAAACGGAACCATTCTAATCGTAAGAATAATAAATTTCATCAAGATTCTTGTTGTAATAATAGTTTTGTGATTGGTGGTTTAGTAATTAATTCACATTTGACGATTTCCCGGAGCGAAGCCATTTCCCGCCATTTTTATTTTTGAACCCTTATCTTATAACCAAACCATGGGCCTCCTAACGCGCATACATTTTCTTTATGCATGGGGTGAATAAAGAATGGTGCAAATTACCTGCTTCATCTTCTTTCGCACTGTTTCCATCACTATCGGACCGCGAGCGGGGCCTTTCCTCAAATTCATCTCCTTCGATAATGCGCTCTAACTCCTGAGCCTCACCGGCCTCATTCTCTAGGAAGACATCTTCTAGAAGCGACATTATTGTTATGATTTATTTAAACGTTCCACGTTTTTTTCATTATGAAATTATTCACAAGACAGCACACACAATTCACACAAACAACAATCGTAATTATTTACAATTTTACACTACAGTAAAAAAAAATTAGAATAGTTTTTTTTTCCTTTCTGGCATGGCAGGCTATAGTCTGAGACCATACCGCATTGTCTTCCGTTTGCTTAGTGCAAAATACAAAATAGCAATACAAAGTATTGCATAGATTTTACAAAAGCTGTAGATCCTTTGTGAGCACTAGGTACATAAGAGCGGTTTTGCACTACGTCCGATCCGAATCCGATCCGAACCCGTGAAAATACGGTCCGGAGTAGTCGTAGACCTATTTCTATGGTAGTTTACGCACTAGATCCGGCTGCCGTCATTCGATTTCTCTATAGATCCGAATTTTCACGGATACGGATCGGACTTGGATCGGACGTAGTGCGAAACCGCTCTAAGATTCCGTTCAGCGAGCCCCAGTTATTAAAATTTTAAATTGGCTTATTAGTCTAACCGCAGCCCACAAGGATTCCCTGTGTGTGTATAGTACGTGGTCGTGGTGGGTACAAGTACCATAGTACGATAACACCTAGACTCGGAACAAATATTTGTAAAACATTCAAGTATTTGTCCCGCAGCGGGAATCAAATCCGCACCTCTTGTGTCTCTACTCGACCGCCGCGCCACGGAGGAGTTGGAGGAGTCCTATTCTTAGGCCGGAACGGCTAGCGTGGTGAATACGGCAAATCCCCCTTTGCACGCTATGGGTTTTATGTACGCATAGCTGGGTACCGTTAATCAAATAGTTAACTTCGTTAATCGTTAATCCGCTACAAAAAAAGTTATCTTCGTTAAACGTAACGTAAAGCGTTACATTTCGGAAGAATTAACGCAAGTTAACGTTAATCCGTTAATATGTGTAAAATTGCATCTTTATATCGCTGTGTTAGTGAACTTATAAAACCTGTTGGTATAGGTTCTGGAAGTTAACAGGTTAGGAAGAAAACAAAATACTGGTATAATTCAAATGTGTAATTTAACCGTCGGGCATAAGGTGCATATTCCCCTTCATGGACATCAACATGTTGAAGTTCTCGTCTGAAAGCGAGGCTCGTTTTGGTGTTAAAATGTCTTTACCCGTGGAAAAAAGACGTTCAACTGCAGCGCTTGAGGGTATAGCAGTATTGTATTTAATGAATAGATTTATGAATATCTGTTCCCCGAGGAATGCAGCATCGTTTAACGAGTCTTTTGATTTCATGTCCAGCCACATTTTAAAGAGACTTTGCGCTTTACTCTTTAAAGAGTTGGAGCTCTTTGGTTCTTCTATAGACTGAGTTATTCATATAAGTATTATTTTATATTTCTATAGATAGAGTGACTGACAGAATTGAAAAAGTCTTCCTCGTCATCATCGTTGTTACTCGCATTGCTCCCTCCGCCACTTAAACTATCTCTGTCCTTCAAATTTTCCTCGTAAGCCATCTTCTACCTTTTTTTCTATGCACTTTTTTACTGCATCCTTTCTACTGCTGTCATACTTTTGGGTGAAATGCCGCGGCAAGTTGGCATTGTTCATCATTCAGGAGTGGTCCAAACCTTTTCTCTATGCCATTTAATAAGGCATTGGCTAAAACTGAGCAATTTACTAGGCCCTTAAATTTCTAGTTTTGTTTTTGTTTCACAGGCTGCCACACGCCACCCGGCACTTGTCGGTGCCGTGCGGTAACAATAATACAATAATACAATAATACAATTTATTCGTAAAGCCGATTTACATGTCAATAAATTTAAAAAATACAATACTAAATGTACCTAAGTATAAGAATAGTATAGATACTAATTTCAAAAATAATTTTAATTAATATAAATCAAGGTAAGTACCTTACTCTTAAGACAGCATAAAGCCACTGTTACCCATATAGGTAACAGTGTAACCCTACACTGTCTCAAGAGTAAGTAGTTCGTTCACAGAATAGAAATTCTGCTCGATAAGCCAACGTTTCAGACGGAACTTAAAACTAGGTAAACTGCCATCAGATGTGACAGAGTCTGGTAGTTTGTTGTACACTGCCGGACCCATTACGTGAGTTAACTTTGAGGACTTCGTTAGTAACTATTAGGCATTGGATTAACGATTAACGGACTTCTGCATATACGGAAGTTAACGTGTCCGTTAACATTTTTAAAAAGTTAATCCGTTAATCAAAATGTTAACTTCGTTAATTAACGATTAACGGATTAAACGAGTTAATGCCCAGCTATGTATGTACGCTATTATGCATGCTGTGGGAGGAGCCTCATCCAGCCAGCAGTGGAGTGGAGTGGATGTGGATATGGCTGAAGGTGCTTCAGGCCACAGACTAAGGAGAGTACTACGTACTTCAGGCGCCGCAGCGTGCCTGACTGACACAGGCACTTTACTTTACGCATGGAAGAAGAAACTTTACGCGGCAGAATGAAGATCGTTCCGTAACTCTTCCCATCAATACATAGTCAGTAAAAGTAAGAAAAACATTAATAAAAATACAATAATAATTACCCTAGTACTACCTAAGTTATTTAAATCCAAAAACTTTATTTAGACTATTGATTTCCTCAGAAATTCAATTGATTTTACCATTGTGTACCAAAAAGCCCAATAGGATAAATACATACGATCATACATTCCGAACAAAGCCTTGTAGTCTGTGGAATAGAAAGCACCGCCATTACTGTCTAGTGATGTAGTAGTATCTCATCAAATCAACGGAAACCGGTACATTGGGAGTGGTATTCGATTTTATGAATGATCGATGAAAATTATGGTTGTATTGTAAAATATTTACCGTTGTTTCCAGGCGTGAGGCAGGCAGCAGGGCTACTCTTGACGCACTACTCGATCCTAATTCAGGATTAAGTATTATTTGTCGTCAGAGAGTACTAGATTCCTTGGTCATTTGGTACTCTTGAATTCAATACTAGTGCACAATTTGGAGTGGAGTTTTATGGAACTAAGTGAAATCGACTTTCTGTCCTGTTGTTCTTCACGCAAAGTCAATCGCGTGCTCTATCTCGATTTCAAACTCCATTTGGTTCAAGAGTGCCAAACAAGCGTTAAAACTGGATTGAGATTGGAACTGGATTTCGATTGGAATTAGGGGTTGATGGCCCTTATCAGTTCGCTCACTATTTTGAACCTAACCTATTGAAGTCATAAAAATACGTACATAAAACTACGCGTCTCTCCGTGGTAAAGGGGTTCCATGGGATAGAGAAAACCAACCCCTACTTGATCCAACCCTCAGCAGCATCCCTCAATTCATACAATTCAAAGCCAACCCCGTACGTGACAAGCGTCTACCCTCCCAACAACTCACGTTACGGTTGAACACGATGACGACACCTTGTTAACAATTTTTTGATAACCTCTGTGGCACGACAGCCAGATATCCGGCTGGGACGGGAAAGAGTTGCAGAACAAATGTTTGCACGATCTGCAAATATTTGTTCCGTGTCTAGGTGTTGTGGTACCATGGTACTCGGAGTTCCTGATACTCACGACGCAGGTAATCATAGTGTGGGATCAAGGACTATGTATGTGACTGTTGGGTGCTATGTTATCCAAGTTATGTTATGTTATATTAATTTGTTTGTCAGTTTACCAACTAGGTACTCCGATTTCTGTATCTCACTGTTGTGTTGAAGCTAACTAATGCAACCACAAAGTTGCACTTCGACGGCTAAGATAAATCTATTGAGAAAATCGTATATTCTACTTCTATATTCTATACTCTCGTATACTTTGTGAATGCCTTAAACTCAACCAACGGGGGGCGAGACGGACCACACCACCACGTGCGCACCCCACAAGCACTTGGTTGGGATCACATTATTAATTTTTATATTTACATAAGTTTCGTTAAAAAGTCCATGTTAGCAAGTTGCCTGTCTGTTCGTTAGACAATATTTTAATCGATTACATTAAGGTTCAGTTGTTCGGTAAACCGTTACGAAATTTACGAGTGACTATAATAGCACAACACTAGGAAGTCACGTGACCAGCTTGCGTTTGAGCGCACTCTCAGGTATGAAGAATTGGATTTTTTCGTGAAAATCAGTTCATTTTCGATTTTTAGCGTAGTTATAAGGTAAATAAAACCTTTACGCTGCTATGCTGTGTATAAGTGCGTGAAAACGAGGTGTTGTTTGGTGCCGTGATCGGTTATTTCATCAACAAAGACTGTCAGTTTGATACCAAGAAAGGTGCTTCAAGAATGGCGTCCCCCACATGTGCCGCTGGCTCGTTGAGTTTCGTCTTGGTTGTGCTCTAATTTGATGACGTGAGTCCTCGGAATGCTATGGAAAGTGATCGCGCTCAGTTGATTATTTCTTCCGGCGCGCATCCTTGCACTGCGCAGTCTTTCCGGCGCTGCCCTTGCAATCGTAATGTAATGATTCATTCATTGTCCCGATTTGTAGCAAAATCGGCTAAACAGCTCCACCGATTCGGTGTAAGAAGCTGCCTCAGACCAGGATTCCCATTGGTGTCGTCAGTTATGTTGTAAAAGCGGGTAATTTCTTCGGAAATGTTGATCTGGTGCGCCGCCGGTTTTTAGATTTTTTTTTGTAATTATCGGTATCTAAAATTTCTTTGTCCGAGGTAAAGCCCCCTTACAACCTGATAACATAAATCTCTAGTGATAAGTTTTTGTAAATAACTTTGATTTACAAAGTGGTTTCATTTGATTCGAGCTGTACAAACCATACCTATACATTACTATGTAAAAGTTTCCTACAAGTGTAATTCTTTTCAAGTCTATAAAGTTAGATTGTTGATAAACATTTTAAATTATAAAATGAAAACATTTATGTCCTTCTATGTTTATTGTACATGATATATGTCAATACCTTGAGCATTCAGTGTCATTATCTTGAGCAATTGCATGTAGCTGCTATCTCAAACAAGTTGATAATAATGTAAGACTTATTAGTTATTTCAAGATCATAAAGAAGTGTTGTTTTTAGTTGAATCTTCATAATATTTACCATTATCCATTTTTTTTAAAGTAATCTTTTATGCAAGTTGGATAGGCTTACTTCATTGAAGTAGGTGCTTTAGCTTTTACTGGGACATTGCTATTGATGGCTTGCAGCATTTTCCATAAGTTAAACCACACAAAAAATATTGTGAGCCCTTTTTTAAGACTAAAATAAAAAGAACAAGGTGCATTGATGGTATCCGTTAATGCATATAAGAAAACACATAAACAAAAGTTAAAGTTAGCGTACATATTATCTTTAGAAAACTCAACCTGTTTACGTCCACTGCTGGACAAGGCCTCCTCCATATAATACAAGGGGATAATTGCTATAATCAGTATGTTATAATATATTATATGAATCTGTGTTATTCAACATAATTCATTAATAGGGATGTAAATTCATGGTTCTGTCCAGGACACAAGATGCTTGATTGTACCATTCAACATCAATAAGCCTCTGGATTGATATCTAGAGATTGAAGAAAATTTATTCCGTTTAAAAACTTTAGTCTAAAATGGTTTGAAATATGGCTAATTACGACTTTTCCATCATTTTGCTAATTTGTCATTTGCTTGCAATGTTATGTTGGACAGTTTTAAAGATACCAAAAATTATTCCATGAAAATCTCCTTATTAAAATTGAATCAAGATATTTCTAATGAACTTTCATTGTTTGAATGTCATCGCATTTTTTAATTTTTAAGTACAGTGTAGTTAGTACAGTGTACCTGTGTTACATTCCTTTCAGTCGGTTTTGTAAGGGATTTGGTCCCGATATTTGGTGGTAATATTCTGTGTGGGTTCTTTCTACCTATGTACATTTGGTTTGATCTTCTAATGAAATTAACATTTTGGCTCTTTAAATTACTACAATACAATCGCTCAGATTCACAAAAATATGAAATTACCTTTAAACACAGCATAGCAAGCAGCATATAATTTAGGTATAGGATTTAAGGGAAAACAGGAAACTCAATCAGGAAACTGAGTCAATGCTATTGACCATAAATCAATTTTTTTTGCATGTTTCTACAATCTTAGAATTATAAGGAACCTTGGGCATGAAAGAGTTTTGAGACCCATTGAATCCTTTAACCACACTGGTTTTTTTACCAATGAGTCAGAGGGGACAACGTCTGTGTGGCGGGCGAAGGTTCGCCTGCGACGCAGAAGGTTGCGGGTTCGATTCCCGCCTCGGACTAAATATTTGTACGATCTGCAGATATTTTGTCAGGGTGTTCTATTTTTCTATATATAATATAAACAATATCTATGTAATGTATTGTGTATTAAGTACCTATATCAGTTATCTAGTACTCATAACACAAGCTCTGCTTAGCTTGGGGCTAGATAATGTTGTGTGAAATGTCCAGCATTTATTTATTATTAAAATGTTTGTAAAGTTGTGTAGATGATATTTCTGACTCATCATCAGCCCATAGACGTCCACTGCTGGACGAGGCCTCATAGAATGCAATGGACAATGCAACTTGCGATAATCACCACGCTTGGCAGGCAGATTAGTGATTGCAATTTTGGTGTTAAGTATGGTGGATGCTGCTGCCCACCTCCTGATGCAAACCCTTAGTCAGCTTTTACAACAAACATGGAAGGAGATAAAGGGCTGGGGGGGGATTCATAGGCTGGATAATGGACATACTATGGAATAACTAGTTTCTTACTAGTTTGTCATAAATACTGGGTATTTCATTATTATTATTATTATTTATTTATAGACGAGCAGCTTTCGCTGATGTGTCTACGTCAACAGTGTTAAAATTTAGTTGAAATATTGTCTCTTAGGTTTGGTAAATTTTTTTGAGCACTGATTTATTTGTTCGAAGCACTGATTTACTGTTAATTACAGGGGTAATCTTGCATTGTGACCCACTTTCATGCATTCACACAACCTTGACCTGATTGTTGGCATTTCAGAATCTTGTAACTTACATAGCACATACTATTTATGTGTACACTTTTTCTTAGTATTTGTGTAATGAGTCTGATAATGTTAATGTTAAAGAACTCCCTTTTCCGCATTCGAACTCTATGTATGGTCCATTATGCGTGAGGGTTAACTGGCTAGATAGTTACCCAGCCTAACTCCGTCCAGAAGCACAGAAGCTTCCTGGGGTCTTCGCAGGCTTTGCGGAGTGACCTCGGGTTGTTGAGGATTTGTTCACGTTGAGCTGCTACTCCCACGCATTCCAGGACTACGTGGGCAGCCGATTCTTCTTCGGTCAGACACCCCCTGCAGAGTGGACTGTCTGTGGCTCCGATGTTATAGAGGTGTTTGTTCAGGAGACAGTGGCCAGTGAATGTCCCCACGATGGTACGAAGGTCTGGTCTTGAAAGGTTGAGTAGACGACGCGTGAGTCGTGGTGAGACAGCCGGAAGGGCTGCTCTTGACTGTCTGCAGTCCGTGGTCCGTGCCCAACGTTCGTTGTGTTCAACAACGTAATGAGTAATGTTGTAATGAGTCTGATTAATCATAATTGAAATTGAGCACATTTTATTGTAAGATGTGTGTGTGTTTGTTGTGTTTGCACTGCACTGCATACTTCCTCGATATGATATCAAAAGTCGGGCGTGATTGAAATGATGAATGTGATACAAAATATAGTCTTCTAATTCTAATTCAAAATGGGGGAGATAAGATCTGCACTGACTTCCCGCATTGGGGTGTTTGTGCATTGCCCCCCCTTGCTAACCCTAGCCCAGCCAGCCCAACTCCTTAAAATAACGGAGAAGGACTCTGGGTTGATGGCAGCACTGTTCCAGTGTCCCCTAGTGAGGAATGGAAGAAGTCAAACAGGACTCTATCAGCTCCTGGAGTCCAGTTTTTTTCCTGGCTTCATTTGTGGCCGTGCAATCCAATATCACATGATCCACTGTCTCCTCATCCTGAAGACAGCCGCGACATAGCCCACTGTCCGTAGCCCCTGTCTTCAGCAGATGGTGGTTGAGATCACAGTGTCCAGTGATGATGCCCACCATCATCCGTAGGTCTTATATTAGCTTATCTTATATATAGTCTTGTTTTTTATTTGAGTTCTCAAATTAGTTGTAAACATTTTTGGACTGTATTGTATTTTTGTCTTGGTTGATTTCAATTAGTTGCTCTTAGTTCTTGTATCGGCTGCAGCGTCGTATGATCAGTTTCCTTCGTTTTTTGTAATCATTCAGTTCTGCAGATGATAGAATAGTGACAGACAATGTTGTACTAAAATTCGTTACTGTGCAAGTAAACTACGTGATAGACTAAGTGCTCCCACCTTTGTACCGTCTAATGTATGTTTGCTTATATATGTTCTTATTTTTGTTCCAGCTGCTTGTAAATAGAAGCTGTAAATATAAAGTACATATAGATTAAAGATGAGTTTGGGTGCCCGCGGTGGTGCCAAGGGGGGTGCCAAGGGGGGCAGTGGAAAGGACAGGGACAAGAAGGACAAGCCACAGCCCAAGGAGAAGGTCAAGCCTCAGGTCAGTGACACCTACCTATGTTCATACCGCACGGCGCACTGTTCATACTCATAGTCACAAGGAAAGGGGTGGCCTTTGGGTTCCAAAGCCTCCTCCGTTACTTTAAGGGGGTGACCCCACAGCGTGACGTCAGTGCAGGTCTTAACACCCCCACTTAGAATTTGAATTAGAAAGGGGTGGAGGGAGACCGTTCAGTGGGAAGGACATACTTGGCCAGGACTAGCCACAGCCCAGCAGAATGAATACAATCCTCCTTAGTTTTTGAAATGTGTTAAAAATGTCTCCTGATGCGGGAATCGATCCCGTGACCTCTAATATCTCAAACGACTCGCGGCAAAGAGGTCGCAGAGCTACGCAACATTTGGTTTAGTTAGGGCAAGGAGAAGGTCAAACCGCCGGTCATTGCTCCCGTCTGTCGCAGACTGATACCTATTCGTAAAATGGTAACGTAGGTTAGGGTTTTTCGGGCGGGATAAGAATTAGCGCGTGCTTGAATATATATTGATTTTAATTCATTGAGGATCGATTTTAACTGTCTTTTACACTAGCCCTCGTATCTATATGAGTGTTAAGTTTACTAGCTTAAAAGCTCTACATAAACCTTGTCTCTGTTAAGCACTATCTAGTGGCTCCTGGCTTTATTCTGTGCTAGTGGTAAGATATAGCAATACTTAGATCCGGCCTGCGTCTTGATTGTACTCAATCATTATAATCATACAATATCATCATCATCATCAACCTGGTAGAAGTCCACTGCTGGACATAGGCCCCTTAGAATGCCACGACTAACGATCTTGAGCCGCCTCCATCCACCGACTTCCTGCTCTCGGAATCAGTAAGTAGATGTGGCAATGGGCAGGTCATATAGCTTGCAGAACTGATAACCGTTGGGGAATAAAGGTTCTCAAACCGGACGACGCGGTAGAGGAAGGCCCTCCACTCAATGCACTAAAGATATTATCATAGAATATATGTTTTAAATGAAATCTAGACGCATTACCATGATTCCACCATGAGCCTAGTCAAAAGCTTTTACAAAAGAGGCTGCCGTACGTCAATTTGGATCAGAGGCCCAATTCTCTAAATTATTTTAAAACTACACTGAAAGTTAACCGAATCGAGACTGAATTATGAATTGACAGAAAGTTGGTATTCTGCTCCCTTATAAATAACAATTTAGTCTACTTTCAATTCACGGTGACTACCATTAGAGTAGGATAGTTATATATATGATTGCAACGAGTAAAGAGAGACTCCATCTACAATGCTAAAATTATCGGAAAAACTTTGAATCGTTCAAGTTTCGGTCACATTTCGATATAATCACATTACAGTGTTGTATTTTATGCTAAGAGAATACCATTTCTGACATTTAAGACATCGACACAAGATCGAAACATGATCCGAACTCTATTTTAACTATTTTTAAGTTAGTGAATTGGGCCTCTGATAATATCGTCAATGACAGCTAGAAGTATTCATGGATGGAATTGGTATGCCTACTCAAAAGCTACCCTCCCCCCCCCTCCCCGTCTCATACTATTACGCTAGGACGCGTCCTATTGCACTGCGCTCGCCATACCGAGTCTCATAATTTCCCCGGCAACCCACACCCTTTGACGCTATGGCAGGCGGATTGGTGATTAGGGGGATGCTGCTGCCCATCCCCTGGTGTAATCCTCGCTTTTTACGACATTCACAGGAGGAGATGGCGGAGTCCTATTCTTAGGCCGCGGTTATCACGGCTCATTATCTGACTATTATGATATTTTTGTCTTTCAGGCTACTACAGAACAGATCCGTATGGCAAACATGATCGATCGCAAAACATCAGATGACGGCGCCGACGTTAGAAAAATGGTAAGCGACTCTCACTTATTGGCATTGGGAAATCTAATGTGATCGTGGGAATCGGCGGGAGACAATACGGCTCGTTTTGCTGTGCACTTTTTTGTGGGCAGTTTGTTGTTGAAGATAAGTTATGGAGACATCTTACAAATGTTGATGGTATAGGCTTCAGTTTATGAAATTAATTACAATAAAAACAAGAACTCATAAAAGAATTTTACAAAAGGTCACAAATCTCAAGCAAAAAATAAAAAGCTTAAGAATACGATATTTTTTTTTCTTTTTGTAAATTATAAGAACTCATCAAAAACATAAATATTCTAGAGCTCATTAAAGTCATTTTGTGAACCTATACGGCCTTATTACAGAACATGGACTAAATCTGAATTTAGTCCTGGCGTACTAGTCTAGGATTAAATATCGACATTAGGCATATGCGACTTTAAATACGAAAGCAGATGGTTTGTTTTCGGAAATCAATTCTCGCCCTACTTCGCAAATTTCCAAAGTATCAAACTGACGGATTGTGTCACATCACAATTGAGATGTCCAAATTCTTACCTCCAACAAGCAATCAACTGTCAATTTATAGACCATTGCTAAACTAGGGGGCTGCCTGGTTTAAGATAAACCAGAGATAGTCCAAGCTTATGTCATTTTTGGCATAAGCGCGAAATATCTAGCTCGAAAGCTGCTTCTGGAAAACAAACCATCTGCTTTTGTATTACGGTCGTATATACCCTAGGTCGATATTTAAGCCTAGACTAGGTAGTCTTGGTTTAAACCCAGACTAAGGGCATTTTTTATAATAACACCCATTGAGTCTTAACAAGAGGGGTTAGCGTTCGTATGTATGTACGTAAGGCTTCATATACACGAGCGGCACGATGACACGTCGACACGTCGGCGGCAGCCGTTGACAGCTGCTAAAACAACTGCAAGCGTCGCTATATGTCGACGGCTGCCGTCGACGGGTGCAGTTGCCGCTGCCGTTGACACTTGGGACTTTGTTCAACGATAACTATCGAAACGTTGATCCAATCGTTATGAAATTTTAGTAGGTATGTTGGTGATACCAATACTGTTGACATGTTTGTATAACAGCTTAATCCGTAGAGGATTTGTTGAGATATGTGAGTTTTCAGTTTGGGGCGAACTACTAACTTAGGCTGCGTTCCCACCAGAGATGAGCGAGAATGCGTAGCCTAATGTGTTTAAGAACCAATAGAATCACGTCATTTACCTAGCCTCGCTCAGCACAGCTCTGGTGGAAACGGCTTAGCGAGCGAGGTTTTTATACGTACAAAACAAGCGAGGTGCGTGCGAGGAATGTGTTGCGAGGAATGAGTTGCGAGGAATGTGTTGCGAGGGATGTGTGCGAGAGATGTGCGCCAGGGATGGACGCGAGAGAAAGAGAGAAACTACTAGCTGTCAGTCTGAAAAGAGCCTGCTACACATCCTCGCACCGCTCATCTATCTCGCACATCTTTGGTGGTAACGCAGCCTTAAACTCGTTTAAAATTGTGTACAAACTTTTTTTTTAACAAAATAACTTTTTGGACAGGTTCAAGATCTTATGGAAATGACTTGCCGTACGGAGGATGAGGTTTGCTCTGCTCTGCACGACACTGACAACGATATGGTGGCTGCGTGCAACATTCTCCTGGAGACAAAAGTTAGTCACTTTCCTACGACATTCCTTGCGACGTTTTTACCATGGTTTGTTCGTTGTTAGGAGATTTTACATTTTCCTGTGTGACTGAAAGGTACAGGGAAGTACAGAAAAAAACGTACATTTCAGACTTGGCCTAGCTACTTTTCTGGTCTGCCAAATCCCGTAATGCTTAGCCCCACAATAAAAACAATTTGATTCATATCAACGAAATAACTATTAATCCCATTATATGTTTGTTTGTCTGTACGGAATTTGTTTCTTAGATTTGGTTTTTGGGACGGGAAAACGATTACTTCCCAAAGATAACTGGAACAAAATATAAAAAAAACTGTGCTCTGCAAACGTAAGGCCCAAGTTCACGAACAAGTAAACGTGCGTTTATCGTAACCATTGGTCAAGGTGACATATAATGTATGAAAACATCTGTCAAAAAGCATTGGTTAGGCTAAGGTTGTTTAACCATCTGCTTATGTATTGGTGAATAGTGGCCTTAGTATGATGGTCTGAAGATCGTTTACAGATCATTGTGTTGTATGTTTTCAATGTTTCAAAGGTGCAATGAACAGCGAAATAGTAATCAGAAGCGTTCACTAATACGTTAGGGGATTGGTGCTGGTCACTGACCCCATGCTTTCCAAGAAAGAACCAGTTACACAAACAAACAGAACCTATAATGTTAGTAAACTGAGAATGATTCATCCCACAGCAAGGCGAATGGCAGACCAACGAAAAGAAGAAGAAAAAGCCCCCACAGCCGGTGAACAACGGCGAAGTTGCTCCCCCTCGCGAGCGGGAGCGCGGCCCTGGGGGGCCCCGACTGCGTAAGTAACACCTACATCTATCTCCATCTCTATTATCTTAGACCGAATCTCGTACTACTTGTACTTGTACTTGTAGCGCAGACTCTTTTCCGCAACTAGGCCGCCAGTGGGCCCCTTTTGCGTGGCGAGTGGAGGCTGCTAATCCAGCCACCCGATGTCCTCCAGGAAGGCCAGCAGCTCACTAATGCCGGCGCAGGCCTGCCCGGGAGTCCTCGGCGACCCGAGGAAAGCTCTTCTCTGAGACGCCACACTGCTGCACTCCAGGAGCACATGCGCCGGCGTCTCGTCTGCTACTAGACAGCCTCTACATAAGGGGCTGTCAGTAATACCTAGTGTAAATAAATGTTTGTTAAGCATGCAGTGACCGGTGACAATCCCGACAACAAGCCGAATCTTGTCCCGACTCAGATTGAGGAGCCTTCGGGAGTATTTCGGGTTTAATACCGGAAACGCCTCCTTCGACTGCCTGCAATCTGGTATACTTGCCCAAAGTTCTTGATGTCGATTAACAGTACGATTACGGATCCAAGAGCGTATTTGACTAAAGGGCAGGGGTACTAGGGGCTCTGGTCCTGCTGGCAGCATTTCCGAACCTCTCCTGGCCAACGCGTCAGCCCCATCGTTACCTCTGGAGCCGCTATGCCCCTTGATCCATTGTAACACGATGCTGTTTGACTTACTTACTTCATCCAGCAGGTGGTGACACTGAATGGTCAACCCTGAGGTATGTTCACTTTTCTGCAAAGCCCGTAGAACCGCAGCGCTGTCCGAGAGTATCCTGATATTATAGTCAGTTACCTTCCTACGCAGCACTGCGTGCGCAGCCTGGATGATGCCTACGCATTCCGCCTGGAAGATCGAGTTCCAGGCACCCAAGGCGACTGATGAGTGAATGTTCAGGTCCTCCGAGAACGTACCTGCTCCGGTTCCTGCTAGCATTTTAGAGCCATCTGTGTAAATTCTTAGTTCGTGTGTGTTGGAGCTATCACTAGGCTCCTCATGTAATTGAATAGTGTAGCCCCTTGAAAGTATGTGTTTTTTAGGTATTCTGTCATAGATAGAGAGTAGCAGCGGGTTTCCGTCAGCAAACTCATCCATGATAGTGGTATGAGTGGCACGTGTGTCGTGATCTAACAGCTTTAAAGCCCAGAGTCTGTAGGCAGCAGCAGCCGCTTCTTGTTGCACGTGTAGGTGAAGAGGGGTTAAACCTAACAAGACCTCAAGAGCGGCCGTAGGGGCCGTTCTCATACTACCTGTGGTCGCTACGCATGCAAGTCTCTGGAATTTTTGTAGTTTGCCTATACAGGTGCTCAGTTTGGTTCTAGGCCACCATACTAGAGCACCATATGCTAGCGAAGGCCTAATCACATTTTCGTAAAGCCATAGGGTTATTTTAGGGCTGAGACCCCATGTTTTACCTACCATTCTGCGGCAATGCCAGAAAGAAATCGTGGCCTTCTTGATTTTACTGTCGAGATGTTTGGCCCAGTTCAGTTTGCTATCCAGAGTTACTCCCAGGTATTTAACTTCATCGGATAAGTGTAGTTGCGTATCAAAAAGTCTGGGAAGGCAGAAGGCCCCTAGATTACGCTTCTTGGTGAACATTACTAGCTCCGTTTTTGTTGGATTCACGGTCAATCCGTATTCCATGCACCATTTCTGTACAACTTTAAGTGCGTTATTCATGATATTGCATGTCACACTGGCAAAATGCCCTGATATCAGAATAGCAAGGTCGTCCGCATAGCCTACCGTGAAGAAGCGCTGGGCGTTAAGTCTAGTAATTAAATCGTTGGCAACCATATTCCACAACAGTGGTGACAAGACACCACCCTGAGGACAGCCCCTCGCCACCACCGCTCTGGTCTCTCCCTGTAGGTCAGCACGAACTGCCCTAAGTTTGAGCATGTCAACGATCCAATCCGCCAGCGTCGAGTCTACCCTATGCTTCTGTAGAGCTGCGCTGATGCTGCTAAAGTTTGTCTTATCGAAAGCGCCCTCTATATCAATGAAGGCGGCAAGACAGAGTGTTTTGTTATATATATCTTTTTCCACTCTGCTAACCACAGTGTGTAGTGCCGATTCTGTTGATTTTCCCGAGCTATAGGCGTGTTGCTGCGGGTGTAATGGTGATATTGTGAGTATGTTGTCCCTAATGTACCGATCACACAATCTTTCCAAAGTTTTCAGCAGGAAAGATGTGAGGCTAATCGGTCTAAAGGCTTTTGCTTCCGTGTAGTCGCTTTTCCCTGGTTTCGGAATGAAAATGACCCTGACCTCTCTCCATAACAGTGGTACGTACCGGAAGGCAAGACAGGCTCTAAAAATGACTGTAAGAGCCTCAATAAGAAATGGTTTACCCCATTGCAGAAGGCATGGAAAGAGTCCATCCAAACCCGGGGACTTGTATGGTTGAAATGTGCTTACCGCCCAGTTTACTTTCTCACCCGTAACAACCAACTGCGCGACTGACCAGTCTGACTCCGATGGCGTCCCTGTACTAGAAACCTGCCAACCGGTTGCTTGGTCTAAAAGACATCCCGGAAAGTGTGTTTGTAATAGCAGTTCATGCGTTTCTGCTGATGTTTTTGTATATGTTTTGTCTACCTTCTTTAATGAACCTATCTCGCGATTCGAGTCAGTCGCGAGTATTTTCCTCACTCTATTCGCTTGTGAGTCAGATACAATGCTCGTGCAGTACCTTTGCCATTTTATACGACCTCTCCTCCGGATGCGTCTCTTATACTCCGCCTGGGCCTCCTTGTAGTTGTCCCAATCCGAGTCGTCATAAGTGTTCATGGCTCTGTTAAATAATCTACGTACTTTACCTTTTTGCCTTTCTAAGTCCTCGGACCAACCCTTGTTACCTGTAACGGTATCACGGGCCTGTGTGAGAGGGCAGGCCTCCTCAAAGCTCTTAGTCAGGCTAGTAGAAATGTGTACCACCGCAACTTCAATGTCGGATGTGCTCGACATGCCCGGTCCCGCTGTGCCAAGGCGCTGCTCCAAGGATTTCAAAAATTTTACCTTGTCAGTCCTCCGCGGGTTGCGGGACGGTGCTGTCTGTGTTGTGCTCAGATCCAGCTCATATCTGATCCACCTATGGTCGGAGCAAGAGGATTCCTCAGAAACCCTCCAGCAACGTAAGTAATCCAAGCAGTTACCCGAAAACAAGGTGAGATCAATGATGGTGCGGCACCGCCTAGTCAGAAAGGTTGGTTCGGCACCCCTGTTTGCAATTGTGAGGGAGGTAGTAAATAAGTAGTTTACCAAATCATCTCCCCTGCTGTTTGATGCGGGCATACCCCATAGGGGGTGGTGTGCATTGGTATCTGCTGAAATAATTAATTTTGAGTTATGTAGCTCGCAATCTCTTACCAGATCAGTAAACTCCTTTGAAGGAATCTCGTACTTTGCGACAAGAAAATTTTAGTGCCTTTAATTTTGCCGGCATCCATCATACCCTTCAAACTTGAAGACACCAGCGCGAACACTACTGCTTGGCGGCAGATAGCAGCAAAAATAATTTGTTTTTTGTTCCGATGATTTGTATTGTAACGGACTTAAAAGTTAACTTAAGTATTTTGAATTGCCAGGTCGGGGCGATGGTGAGCGGCCCGAGCGCGGCGAGCGAGGGCGCGGTGCCGGGCGTGGGGGTCGAGGTGGGGGCCGCGGAGGCCGGGGGGCCAACCGCGGGGGGCGCGGTCCTCCGCGACCGCGGCTCGACGCCTCGCACGACTGGCAGCAACCACTCTTCAACGATAGTAAGTTATCTATATTTCAAGGATTTTACATAGAAGGATAGCTCATTGGCCACACGATTGAATCCAAGAATCATAGTTATTTATACGCGTTCGAGCTTAGGGGGGGAGTAAACGGACAGTGTAGGCTTAGTAATAATAATTCCCTAATTCAATTCTAATTCTAAGTCAAAATGAGGGAGACGTTTCCGACGTTTTAGAATCGCCCTGAAGGTCAGAGGTCCAATTCACTAAATTATTTTAAAACTACACTGAAAGTTAACCGAATCGAGACTGAATTATGAATTGACAGAAAGTTGGTATTCTGCTCCCAAATAAATAACAGTTTAGTCTACTTTCAATTCACGGTGACTACCATTAGAGTAGGATAGTTATATATATAATTGCAAAGAGTAAAGAGAGACTCCATCTACAATGCTAAAATTATCGAAAAAACTTTGAATCGTTCAAGTTTCGGTCACATTTCGATATAATCACATTACAGTGTTGCATTTTATGTGAGGAGAATACCATTTCTGACATTTAAGACATCGACACAAGATCGAAACATGATCCGAACTCTATTTTAACTATTTTTAAGTTAGAGAATTGGGCCTCTGCACTGATTTCCCGCATTGGGGTGTATTGTGCATTGTCCCCCTGCTAACCCTAGCCCAGCCAGGCCAATTTTTAAAAATAATGGAGAAGGACTCTTGGTTGATGGCAGTACTGTTTCAATGTCCCCGAGTGAGTAATGGATGAAGTTAAACAGGACTCTATCAGCTCCTGGAGTCCGGTCTTTTTCCTAGCTTCATATATATATATAATAGGGTCCTGTTGAGCACCCTTTGGGTACAGAATCCTAAATTTGCATCGAGTATTGTTTCAGCCAATCAAATTTGACCAACTTCCTGGACCCAAAATAAAAAAATTTACAACTTTCATTGTAGTTTTAAAATAATTAAGAGAATTGGGTCTCTGGTTTAGGTATGCAGGCCAGTGTTGTGAAAGTCCATTCATGCACATGTCTCCGAATTTTCATTAGGATGTTTTCCTCGACCGTGTCACCGGACGACCTCTGTGGCGCGGCGGGCGAGTAGCCGGCTGAGATGCGAGAGGTCGCGGGTTCGATTCTCGCGGCGGGACAAATGTTTGTATGATCTGCAAATATTTGTTCCGGGTCTGGGTATTATGGTACCATGGTACTCGTAGTTCCTGATACCCACGACGCAAGGAATCCTAGTGTGGAATCAGGACTACGTATGTGACTGTTGGGTATTATGTTATGTTAGAGGACACGTAGTGCGCTTATAAATTGTTCTGGTGGTAAAACGGAATGGAGTAGGTATTTACAAAACACCGTTGCAATCAATCCGCAACTGCCAGCGGATTGCGTATTTCTGTTGCTATCAGTTTCAATCAGTCTCAATGCTATTTCTATTTTTTTTACGTTTTTGCGATTACCTAATTTACGCAAAGATACAAAGCTTGATTGCAATATTTGCAACTAACTAGACTGCATAAATTCGGCGCAAAAACGTTGTTTCGATTAGAAACAGCATTGAAACTGATATAGGTAAATTGATCGCAACAAAATTACGCAATCGAGCCACTGATCCAGATCACTCGCTAAGATGCTAGTTGCATCGGAACGCTGAATGGTTGTCAGATGGTACGTGTGATTGTTTCAGCCAATCAGATGGGAGACGCGTTCCCGGCCACCGAGGACTGGGACAACGAGGAGTGGTCCGGCTCGTTGTCCGACACTAAGGTACGACACCCCACCCGCTCAATACTCATTTATAGTGCCACTTGCCGAGCTACTTACAGCTTGTGGGTTACCGATTGCAAAAGAATTACGTAATCGCTAGATATTTGCTCCTTCATGTCTCCGGTCCATTCTTGGTCAACCTACGTTTGGTCAGCTTGAGATGTGGTCCTGAAGAACCTAGTGCCCAATTGTGAAATAACTGGTGTGGTGAAAGGATTCAGTGCGTCTCTTGTTTTGAAGAAACGATTTCCAAAAGTTGTAATAAGTTTGGGCATTGAAAAAAATTTTTTTTTTTTTACTTGTTAGCCCTAGGTTTTCTGACTGAATGATCACTGACGCTTTAAATTAACTATGAGTTAATTATGCTAACCCTGGATGACGCAAGTGGCACTAACTGTTCTCAGTTCATTAGGGTCAAGCTGCAAATCATCGTATGCTTCAGCATCGCGCCCATACTAAGCGTGTTTTGTAAGGTTACCAGAGCCCTCACTCTTAAGGATTCAGCAAACAATTGACACGGACGTATGGTGTAGTGTAAAACTGTTTTTTTTTACGGAAACACCGATGAGCGTAGCGTAAACTTCTGTACAAGCCTCAATTTCTGTACAAAATTCCGTGTTACACTACACAATACGTCCATGTTAATTGCCTGTCAAAACTCCGACTACGGTCTCGGTACCACGTGATCATATCCGGACATCATTTCACTAAATACGCTACTGTTTAGGATGGCAGTCGCGCAGTGCTGAAGCATACGATGATGTTTAGCTTGACCCTTAGCTTTTTCGGCAATGCTTTCCAATAGTTAGGAAGAATATGCTCTTAATTAGCCGTATTGGACTGTTTTGTACCTAAAGCCATTGGTCTTATTAGGTTAGATTTAGACTTAGGCCAGCTACAGACTCGTGCCGAGAAGACAGCGGAATTATCGCTGTACATCTAATCTATACGTAACAAAAACAGTCATAGAACCTATAAATAGCGGCACATAAGTCTATTACTGAACGAATCTTGGAGGGGATAGTTGCGCACGCAATAAAATTATTATAAGATAGATAGAGATAGAGATCCCCCCAAGATACCTTACTTTTGACTTCTGCGCAATAACGGGCAGCGCTAGAGTTTCGTGCCGCTTCTTATACATAGGGTGATTCGGATGTGCCATGAGGCCTTGTTATCATTTTGATTCATGGTTACTGAATCATTCTGTATATAAGCTAAACCAAAAAGGGATGCCTCATCCGCAGATCCCAGAAACTAATAGCCTACAAAAAAGAAGAAAAAATTAATGTAAAAAGCTATTCCAGGCAAGGATTAGGCTGCGTCCCCAGTACGACTGACACGAGATTATATTGTAACTGGAATGTTTTTAAATTTGAGAATTGTGCCTCTGTTCGCTGCCGACTGAGTGAGCCGGAAATTTGTGGCGAGCTGAAATTCGTGTCAGCGGCACACTCAGATCAATTTACCGACTGGAACCGGTTTTCCTGTGAGTCGGCCGCCCACTGAGACAGTAGGCGCGCGTAACGCTGCAAACTGCGCAGAGTGAGCGCAAAACTAGCAAACTGTGAACACTCCATTTCAAATATATGGAAGGGCGTACTAAACCGACATGCCGCTAACTCAGTCGGCGGCGAACAGAGGCCCAATTCTCTAATTTAAAAACATTCGATTCGCAGTAGATTATACTCGTGTCATTGAGCTGTCACGTATAGTAACTATTACTTAATCTTGGCGTTTCTTGCGAAGATTAAGTAATAGTAACTATACGTGACAGTGCGACTGAGACGAGTATAATCTACTGCGAATTGAATGTTTTTAAATTAGAGTTTGCCTACTGGGGACGCAGCCTAATGCTGGGGCCACATTAGCGGGCTACGGCGAATGTTTGCGTTTTGCGTCCCTGTCTGTCGTTTTACGAATGATGCATACAGACAGGAACGCAACATTCGTCGTAGCCCGCTAATGTGGCCCCAGCATTATTGTAAATGTCTGTAATGGTATATCACAGTCGTCCAACGATCAAAGAACAAATCCTATTGTTATTATTATGAGTTATGCCGTTTTTGTTTCTAACTAAATAAATAAAATATGTTTTTGGCGTGAGTCTGTAGCTGGCTTTATTAATATGTTGCTCACGTTTTTTTTGGGTTCCGTACTTCTTTAAGTACCTCTGGGACCATTATAGGATCACTTTGTTGTCCGTCCGTCTGTCAAGACCTTTTCCAGAAACAACTATTGGAATCGAGTTGAATTTAATACGAAATTTGGCTAACAGCCTCTTATAAAATGCGACAATAACACACAGATTTTCAAAGCGTATTGTCATATAACTTAAAATTTGAATTTTATTTTTTATTTTTGCAATTCTTTTCTGTATAACTATCACTATTCTCTTTCTGTGCACTACCGACGCATATTTTTGTCCACAATACACCAAGGTTATCTGGAAGAGAATGCTTTTTACCATTAAGTTCGCCTATGTACTTCTTTTTTATGTGCTATAAATAATTTTCTATCTATCTATAACTGACTGACTGACATTAAAAACCTATAACTATATACAGGGGTGTGAGTTCGATTGCCGATGCGGAACAAATGTTTGCATGATTTGCACATATTAGTTCCGTGTCTGAGTGATGTGACAAATATTTGAAATTTGACGGTCATTAAAATTTAAAGTTTTGTGTAGCCCAATTAAAGGAAAAAAATCTGAAAACTACACATTTAAAATTAAAACTGCGTTTTGTTATAAATGAGTTTTATTTTACGGGTTTTTAATGCTATATTCAACTTAGTACAAAAAATCTAAACTAGATGTCGCTAGTCAAAATAACGGTACGGAATCCTCATTGCTCCAGTCTTACTCGCATTTGTCCGTATTTATTTGTTTGTCGTGTCTGGTGGGACCGTTGACAGGTTCACATGCCGTTGCAGGGAGCTTATCAGGTACCTTATACAACAAATAAAATACATTCCTAGTTTTAAAACATCTATTAGAATAAGATCTGCCCCTTTATTGGCTGACGAACTGATAATCGCCTTCGATTCCGATTTTACAGTACATTGCGCTTTATGTTTTGAATATTTCTGCTTGTGACAATAAGCTGAAGCATGCGGCGCAATGTACTGCGAAATTTTAATTGAAAGCGATTAAGGTGAATCGTCTCGTATGTGGCGCGAAATTCAAATTTTATAGTGCTTTTTGCTCGATACAGCTCATCAACACTTCTTGAGATAGCAAAAACTGATTTTGCGAAAATTAGGAGACTTATCACACATGTTTTAGTTAATAATATCTCATAAAGATAATTAGTTTAGCTACGAATATTCTTAAATAATTTTTACGGTACTTCTTTGCTTTAAAGATATTCATAGCTTAACTTAATGATATTTATGAGATACTATCAACTAAAACATGTTTGTTGGGTCTCCTTGTTTTCGCAAAACCTGTTTTCACTATCTCAAGAAGTGTTGATGAGCAGTGACGAGCAAAAAACAATAAAATTTGAATTTCGCGCCACAAGCGAGACGATCACCCTTAACAGTTTGTTAGACAATACCGGGGCTGGCCCAAGAGATGACTTTACTCATCGGTATTTTGACTAAAGGCGTAATTACTTAATTCTGTTGCTATCGGATTCAATCCTGTTTCTTTCTTGTGGATTTTGTAAATTGCTATTAGTTACAATGCTGTTTCTATCCGAAATGACGCTCTTGTGTTTACCCAATTTACGCAGCTGGCTACAAAGCTAGATTGCAACTAGAATGCGTAAATTAGAAAGTAGCAAAAACGTAATTTCAAGTAGAAACTGCATTGAAACCGATAGCAACAGAGTTACGTAATCCGCAAGCAAGATGTGCATCAAAACTGATATCTTAAATGAAAGCTAGAATCATTCTCTATACTATGGAATGGGTTACCTGCTCAAAAGCTAACATATTTTCTTGCAGCCAGCGAAAAGTTACACCACGGCAGCCAAGCTTTACTTGTCTAAGCCCGCAGGGCTATTCTCTATCTCGCGATACGTTTGCAACTGGCGTAAATTGTGCAACAGAGGCCTTACCATGAGCTCTTATAGCGATTCAGTTCAAAAACTATTCAGTACAACATATAGGTTCGTCGTTGCCTACCGTCATCATTGAATAACTTTAATCGCAGAAGTCTATAGACCTTCTGCTACTGTGCCTTTAAATATAGCTGCGGACATCACGGAACCGATATTTTGTACTGAATAGTTTTTGAACTGAATCGCTATAAGTGCTCATGGTAAGGCCTCAAGGCTGTCAAACGCTAACTTTTGTATGAGATAAGCGATGTTTGAAAGCAATTATCGCACAATTTACGCCTGTTACAAACCTGTCGCGAGATAGAGAATACGGGGGCCCGTTAACTTTTGAGCAGGCAACCTAAATCCATCTTGTACTTCTAACTTTAATTGATAATTTTTATTGATTAGATATATTCGATCAAAATCCGGATGTATGGAGTCATCTCAGGCCGCATCTCGTACTATACAGCGTGTTTTTTTTAACCGGGACTGTATTGGGTAATCTCAAGCCATGGCAGATACAGAGAAACTGTCCCGATATTTCTTTCAATACAATTATATTATACTTTTATGAAACGGAGTCGATTTGGACAATTTTTTTTAATATTTTTTATGGAATACTCACACTTGACCAAAAATTAAAATTTACTAAAATTATTTCCATAAAAAAGACCTAATAGTCCCAAGAATGGACAGTTTCTCTGTATCTGCCATGGTTTCGGATTACCCCATACTGTCCCAGTTAAAAAAAACATACTGTATATCTCTTGCTAAGGTCATCTGCACATTTTAGGCTCTGACGTACCCATTTATATTGTGAATAAGTCATCACTTTGAATTTTACCAGCACACTGATGTGATAGAGCTCTTAGGCCCGTATTCCTGAACGAAACCTAATTTAATCGAAATAGAGACTAGTTAGTTTTTTGTTGCAAATTTTTCATGAAAAGCTACCAAATAATGTACCGTTGGTCTAGAAAAATCTGTACAAATATTTTTAGATCACGCAAAAATTTGTTCTGCAATGGAAATGGAACCCGCAACCTTGCGTCTTGGCCGGTACAAGGGGCATTTTGAGTTCAATACTGCCCTGGAACTTCTTAATGCGACTTTCTGTGATAGGCCGATAAGTGAATTCCTTAGGTTCATCTACAAAATTACAAGTAAATATAGCACTGTGACCATAGTGATCTGAGGTGAAATGTTTGATTACTGATTTATCAATTGGAACACTACTGCCATAAATATTATCTAAACAGGTGGATGTTGTTAGTGTCACCCTTGTAGGTTCTTCGAAGAGGTGATGTAAGTTAAAGCATTTAAATGAATTAAGAAGCCTCTCAGATAGAGGATTAACCGGAATATCTATATTGAACGATGAATGTATCGATACGAGATGTGACGTCATAAAATGGACGAGATTTATCCGAGAATACGGGCCATCTTCATAAAATGTTGCAGATATAATCGTAGAAGAATTATGCAGTACACAGTATTATAGATTTTTTAAGCAATGAACCAGAAAATGTTAAATCGTTATTCAGCCTTTTTCGACGAGGTGTACTACCTTAATAGTACACTGAGGATCGATTTCACGACCTATGATTGGCTAATTTATAACAGCCATTTTTAGCCAAGTTTAACAATAGCAAAGTGGAACCAAAAAGACACTATACAAATCATTCATTGACATTCGTAGCTAAGCTTATGATATTTATGAGATAATATCAATGTTAGGTCTCCTGATTCCCGCAAAATCAGTGTTCGCTATCTCAAGAAGTGTTGATGAGCTGTAATGAACATAAAAAACAATAAAATTAGAATTTCGCGTCACTTTGCTAACGTTCCACCTTAAGTAGCCATTGCGCTTACCTAATTTAAGGTTTTTTAGTGCAGCCGTTGTATCTGTTTTGTAAGAATCTGAGTACTGAGTTTCAATAAGAATCTAATAATGCATAAATTGCATGCATTTTATTTGTTTAAAAAAATAATTGTTAGCTTATTTATGGCGTAACTGGAGTCGTTTTGTTCGTGTGCAGGTGTTTACTCCGAGCGCTGCGGCGGCGCCGGGTCCGGAGCCGGATGGCGCCATGCTTCCCCCTACGGTAACTATTGCTACCTACTTACCTATTTATGGGAACTAAATTATTTGTATGTCATATTGTATAATAGAGTATACTGGGCATGTAAATTATGACCGCCAATGTAAAATTACCATATTCAAGACAAATCAATTATCTTTATCTTTATCTAAGAACTAGGATTCGGGATAAAATAAATTCCGAGCTCCGGTTTAACCAAAATAACACTTATGTATAATAGTAATAACAGTTATGTATCACAACACTAATTCACTTTTTACTGACTGCAGTTAACTTACACTGTTCACTAATCACTTTCAAGACAATCGTATCACACTAAAGCCAATTTGAGAGACTGCTCATTGAGCAAGCTCCTTTTTAGGGTTCTGTACACAAATAGTGCATATGGGACCGTATTAATGTGCTCTGTATTCATTTATTTATTAATTTAGTGCATACACATGTACATTTTTGAATGGCTTAGGTCTAAATTAATTTATATAGTGAGTACATGTCCCCATGTCCCCTGTAAGGGCGCTGCAATCGTACTTATTATGTAGGTCCAGTTTTACCCAAAATATAAGTCGCCCCGATTTACTTGCGCTGTAGACCACTTTCTATAGCGCGGGAACCTTCTTTCTACCAATAGCAATCGCGCGCTAAAAAATCTTGCGCTGTTATTGGTTAGTTGATTTCGAGGTAAAATCGCGGCCGGTCGTGCGCCATCTTGTTCATCAGTCGACTCTGTCCGACAGTGTACGAATTATGCCAGCGGGACAGAGCTATACTATACGTTCGGCTACTGTCGGGTATCGGGGTCTGCGCTTTTCTGCGCAAACGAAAACAGTCGATCGGACTTATTTTCTGGGTAAAATTGTACCTATTAAATGACCATCATTTTCTAAATTAAATAGCTTGTCAAAGTTTTACAATACAGAATTAAATTGATGAAATAGTAGCTGTGATTTGCATTAGTCAACAAAAAGAAAAACAAAGTCAAATTTATATGTCAAAGTTTTAATGTCTAGCAGCAAAAATTAAAATAGATTGACTGTATTCTGTCATCTCGGCAGTCTTAAGAGGTATCCTTACGAAATTTTCACAGAATATGTGTTGTTGTCGCACGAACCTTGTGTAACTTGACTTCGGAACCCTACACTTAGCGTGGGTCAAAAGGAGACGCATGGCCAGTTTACTATACTTGATAAATAGAAGTCTAGAATGTTCTACTAGAATCGACCAGGCCCCCAATTCTACTAAACAAATTGTGTTTGAATTGGTAATGAATTATCTCAAAAATTACACTTTTTACACTTTTGGTATTCTACTAACTTCAATGGTTTTTGAATTGGATTATAATTACGACCATTCAGAAACAATCGTTTCAATTCAGTATAATCACAAATTTAGCAGACTACCATCTCTAATGACAATTGTAATTGAATTGTAGTTGCATAGTCAAAGAATGGGTTTTCCTTTAAAAATATTAGAATCGGCCCCCAGTAGTGTCTTTCAAAGATCATCTATACTTAGTAGATATTCAAGTAGGTTCGAGATATTTGTAACATTTCAATTTCCAGCATTAGTTTGAACTAATAACGAGATAATGTTTGTTCATGAACAGGAGGACTGGGAAAGTCCAGTGGTGTCGGCAGTGGCAGGTGCAACGGTGGGCGTGGGAGCGGACCCACACAACATACCCACCTACACCTACCACAACGCTGCGCAGCACCACGTCAACATGGAGGTTAGTATTTTGAAAAATCTTCCGCATACATATACAGGGCGTAAAAAGACTACTCCCGAAAACTGAAACAGTGCATTCAGACCATGATTCTGAAAATATTTAAGCTGAAAAAACACGAAAAAAAAATCTCAGTTTTGGTCCGCTTTTTTCGTGTTTTCTTTATAAATATCCATAAAATATCGTTAAAGGAACATAAAAACCTATTTTCCCTCATTAAAAACACGTTAATAAATAAAAACGTCAAAAAAAAGCAATGAAAAGAAATAAGAAAAAGAATAAGAACATAAGAAATATTGGCGCTACGGGTCGATCAGCTGACCGGGAGCGTTGAACTCGCGCGGCCAGAATAAATGCGTACATTGCTGCCTGACAATTACGATAAGAAACGATAAAATTGGTTTTCTCCGGTATGAATCACCTCTCAGGCGAAAGCTATTTTATATAGCTATGATATAGGTAGCTTTACCTCAGTATTCGGGAGCCGTCCTTTTACACACTGTATACATACATACATAAAATCACGCCTGTTTCCCGGAGGGGTAGGCAGATACCACGGATTTCCATTTGTTACGATCCTGACATACCTCTTTTGCTTCATTCACTCTCATCACATTCATCATACACTTCCACATACATATGCTAAAAATTTGCTGTATTTTTTTATTTGTTTCCGTGTACTACCAGTGTACCAGCACCACACCAGTAGTAACACGGGAAAAAAAAACAAGTAGAACTACCAAGCGATCCAGTAGTAACACGGGAAGTTTTTTTTTACCCGTGTTTACACTCTTAGTTGACATGTCATTATTAGTCAAGGGACAGGAGTTAAAGTGACAGGTGCCAACTTTAACTCCTGTCCCTTTGACACTTTTCACTTTGACACTTGTCAATTATGCTATATGAAATTTCCCTACCTTAACACTGGTGTTAAGGTGGGTCAACCGCAAACATTTTTAATAATAAAATATATGTACTTTAAAAGCTGAAACGTTGTAACGTTTTTTACCAACGGTATAACACCCAACAGTCATATTTTTAATCCTGTCTCCACACTAGCATTTCCCGGGTCGTAGGTTTTAGGAACTACAAGTACCATGGTACCACAACACACAGACCCTGTACTAATATTTGCAGATTATGCTAATATTTGTCTCGCAGCGGGAATCTAACCGGCGCCTCTCGCATCTCAGTCTGCTACTAGCCCGCGCGCTGCGCCACAGACGTCCGTCTTATAACATGTGCCTTAATAGTATGCAAGCAACGTATATTCGTTTGTCTACATAGAAAATGTAGAATACAATTTTAATTAAATTCACAAGAAAGGGTTATTTGGGACGAGAAAACGTTCTAGCTAGAGGTCTGGAGGAAAAATCCCAGTCCCGAGTAAAAGCTTGGAATTTGTTTATTAGCAGTTGAACAGCGGTAGTCGAGGGTCATCCGTGACCCCGTCCGTGGACCAGCTGCCGCCAGAGCACTACCTGCACCAACAAATCCAACAACAGCAGCCGCCGCACCAACAACTACAACAAACGCACCAGCAGATCCAACAACAACATCCGCCAGTGCAGGTATTGCCGATTATTAGCAGTCGAACGCACTTTTTACCTGGCTCTGAAGCCATAATCTGTTTTGCAGCAACAATCGTAATGATTACTACGATATTTCGTGACTAACATAGTAACTATCAATTAATCTGTGCACGCACTTGATAGAAGCGTTACAGATTAATTGATAGTTACTACGTAAGTCACCGACAGTTGTCGTGTTCGTCATCGATACGATGGTTGCTGCCTGAAGCTGGTATAGAGTTTGCACAAAATAACTAAGGCACATGATAGGATATCAAGTTCGCCATAAGGCACATACACAAATAACTGGCGCAGACTGCAGGATATCTGAATTTACTTTTGTGAATTTATTGTTTTTTTTGTTTGTTTACAGCCAATGGGCATGTCTGGCAGTCTGACGGCGGCGCAGTCGCAGTATCTATCGCAGCTCACGCAGCAGTCGCAGCGACATGACGCCAGTAAGTACCATTAGTTAATCATAGGTAGTACCTAATTAAGTCTGCCATAGAAGCTATTATCTATCATATATAAAAATTACTATTTAAACGACTCAAGTGTAGGAAGGCTTAAAGATTGCGGGAACTTTGTGGATGAAGGTAGCTCAAGACCCGTCGATGTGGCATTTTATGGGAAAGGCAATGGCTTCTCATACATAGACATACGTCTAGATAGGCCTGGACATAGGTCCAGCAGTGGACTGATCAGGTTGGTGATGATTATATTCTTATCTGTTCTGCAGGCGTGTACTCGTCGAGCTACGGCGTGTACGGTGCTGCGGATGTCGCAGCGCAGAGGAAGACGCAGCGCGCGCGCGTGCCGCCGCCCTCCAAGGTATTAACCAACTAATGTACCAACAGATGGCGCTATCACCACCCAAACACACTAGTTTAATCAACTATATGTATCAACAGATGGCGCCAAACGAGTTCTAGGTCGTGCTAACGAAATAATATTAGCGGCTGAGCAGTTTTTTTTACACCCAACAGCCACATACGTTGTCATGATCCCACACTAGGATTCCCTGTGTCGTGGGTATCAGGAACTACGAGTATCATGTTACCATAACACTCAGATCAGGAACAAATATTTGCAGATCATACTAACATTTGTCCCGCAGCAGGAATCGAACCCGCAACTTCTCGCATCTCAGCCGCCTACTCGCCCACCGCGCCAGAGAGGTCATCAAATAAATAAACTATTTTAGTAACCTAACTTGACGACCTGTCGTAGATGTACGTACAGAATCCGTGATTGGGTCACCTAAATCTATATTTGTACGAAATTTCGAAGAAAATAGGTTAGGACAGATAGACACCTGAGAAACATACTCAAATAACTAATAATGTTCCGTTGTTACCTTTTGAGGTACATAACCCTAAAAGTGGAAACTATATTCTGTACTGAATCGCTATAAGACCGCATAGTAACCCAGCATTGGTAACAAAATATATTGACGACCTCTTTGTGGCGCGGCGGGCGAAGATTCGCCTGCGACGCAGGAGGTTGCGGGTTCGATTCCCGCTTTGGAACAAATATTTGTACGATCTGCAGATATTTGTTCAGGGTGTTCTGGGTATTTTTCTACGTATAATAAAAAATATCTATCTATGTAGTGTATTGTATTAAGTATATCACTTATCTAGTGCCCATAACACAAGCTCTGCTTAGCTTGGGGCTAGATATTGTTGTGTGAAGTGTCCAGCATTTATTTATTTATTATATCTTATGGAAAATTGAAGCTTATCTCATCTCTCACTTCTAGATTCCATCGTCAGCGGTGGAGATGCCGGGCGGTGGCGAGGCGTGCAACATGTTCCTGGACGTGCAGTTCGGAGCGCTGGAGCCCGACGCGCTCCGAGACCCCGCTCCCGCGCCTGCACCCCTCCACAAACAACATGTTCAGGTAGGTTATAAAAAAATAACATTTATTTTGAGCAAAATTCATAGGTACAAAGTAAAGTAAAGTTATTGCTCAAAAACAGATTAAATACAATTCGAAAACGCTATGGATCCCGCACTAGGGCTAGCCTGTATCGCGGGTATCCGTACTAAGTTACCAAATAAACAAATAATGGACAAAACATGCGAGACAATAAATAAAAATTTGAGTAAGCTAATAATAACACAACAATAGAAACTACCAGCCACAAAAATGCTAATATACTAACCACAAAATATAAACTAACAGGGGGTGTGTATGTGAATTAGTAGATTTGTTTGTGATGTATGTAGTGTGAGTGTATGTGATGATGAGTGAGTGAGGTTATACGTTTTAAATCAAAGCGACAAACAATAAAACTACTAAAAACGAATGGGGAGTTTTCAGGGAGGCAATTAAAAAGAAAAAATAGTTCTTAAAATTCCGGTAGATGGCGGTGAGTCGCAATGGTTGTGTCTTCTGAAGATTTTGCAAAAGCACCACAGAGAACAAATTCTCTTTTTTTATCTTTTTTTCCTCCAAGTTTCGCGTTGGTATTCCGAAGCTCGTTTTTCAAGTCTACAATAGGCCGGTCTACTTGGTCCGGCTTCAAAAATAACTACAAAAAATTATAACAATAACGCAACACTAACACACATATCAGAATTTCAACAAAAACTTTACGTAGATACTTACTTTACTTCACCAACAAACAGCATGAGCGAGTGAAGTCAGTGACACTGACAGTTGGTGGCTGACCGACAAAATTTAGACAACCATTTCTGGACTGCGCCATCTATGCATGGATTTAGAACTATTTTCTTTCAGCTGTCAGAAAACTTCCCATTGGATTACTGGACAGGTGCCTTGTATACGGGCAGTCCACCCTAGCGGCTATCAGTTTCAGACGATTCCGGGGCTGGGTAATTAACGTGTTAAATGTTCAACGGTTGGAATGTGCAGGGGTCAAAATGTATATACGGACCGGCTGTATATGTGGCAAAAACGCCGTCGTCAGCGGTGTAGATGCGAGGCGTGCAGTATCTTTCATAAGTGTCATAAGCGTTTAAGCGAGAGACAGGAATTGCGTAAAGGGGTCGTGAACACTTCATTCGAACTGTTTCAGAGAACTTTTCACAACGAAAGTACAGAAATACCATTAGCGTCCGTCAACAACGTCGGTGTTATGTATGTAGAATGCCTACGGGTAGCGCAGGATTCAGATATGCACTCTGACTGCAGGGCCATCTCTGTTTTAGTCTGTGATCGTTGAATAAACGCAAACAAGAATGTCATGTTTTTATCTGGAGAGATCCGACTTTTTCCCATAAAAACCTGGATAGAAAACTTACCAGTCGGAAATAGATTTGGTATTTTCAAAATACTCTTATTCACTGGTTATAACTTACACTTTGAAAACTTTGCCTGTAATTCCGCCGGCACTCGCCTTTCAAAACGGCACACGCTCATTTTACTGCTCGGCGGCAGAAATAGTATAATGCTATTACTTCTTAGACAAACTCGAAAGAGTTTGTCTAAGAAGTAGAGCTAGGAGCTCTACGCATCACCACCAGCCTGTTTACGTCCACTGCTGGACGAATCCCCCATTGAATACCATGGTGGTACCATGGTACTCATAGTTCCTGATACCTACGACACAAGGAATCCTAGTGTGGGATCAGGGCTATGTATGTGACTGTTGGGTGTTATGTTATGTTCACACAACACACACACACATTCATTCATCACATATATGTAATTGGTGATCGTAGTATTCTTGTTGAGTTCTCAGACGAATGCTGCTGCTCATCCCCTGGTGTAATCCCTTGGTCGACTTTTACGATATCCAAGGGAGGAGCAATAAAAACACTTTGACTTTGAGATGGAGGGGTCAATTCTTAGGCCGGACACACCTCAGCTGTGTCTATATATGTAACTGTAAAGTATTGTAATTTCTCAGACGCCAAGTCACGTTTCCAACCATGTGTCGCACGCGGCGGCGGAGCCGCCCGCGCCTGAGCCGGTCGTGGAGCCAGCGCCCGCGCCCGCGCCCGCACCAGCACCCGCGCCCGCTCCCGCGCCCGCGCCTCAACCCGCCCAGCAGCCCACCTACTCACAGCCGCATCAAACAATGGTGCGTTCGTCAACTCATCGCTTCTTGCTCGGTTTATTAAATATAGCTTGATACCTGTGAGACAACTGTCATGTATGAGTTTCATTTTGAGAGTCTAATACTCGTTTTCACCAACCAATTGCTATGTTATGGGACACTAACGGATGTCAAATTGACAGGTTTCTTTAAAAAACTGTAAAATTTGACATAATGTTTAGTGCATGCCTATTAAATGGTTGGTGTAAGTGAGCATTAGCGCTGTCAGAAACTTTTAAAACATGAAAAGCAAAATTTAAGGTCAAGAAGTTTCCTCTTTTCAAGTTACAAAAGTTTTGGATGGTGCTAATGGTCACTTTCACCAACCACTTAATGGCCGCCTAGCGCTTATGAGATACTTACTCCCAGTGGATTTCTACAGGCAGAATTCTCTCGATGTTATATTATCTATAAGTATGTCCTTGTTTACAGCAGTTGAACGAGAGCTTACCGTCGGTGGAATCGTCGGTGACGTCACAAGCTCCCGTCACGGAGCCGGCAGTCACATCTAATGCTACATGTGAGTTTTTTATTTCGGAAATTGCAGATGACCCAACATATTGATTTTTTTGTACTACTTGGCAAGCAAACAAGCATACGGCCCACTTGATGGAAAGCAGTTACCGTAGGTAGCCTATGGACGCCTGCAACACTAAAGGCATCACACGCGCGTTGCCGACCCTGAGATAGAAAGTCACATGTGCTAATTTCTCATGTTAAGCGGTATGCTTGCCCATTACAGCAATACCTCTAAAGTGTGGCATTGCTCTGCGCCCGCCATTGTGAGACAAAGATGAGAAGGCTCATGTACAAACAAAAAAATAAAAACAAAATGTGACTGTAATTTCACCGGCATTCACCCTAACCGAAATACAGCAATGCGAGCATCATTGCTTTGCAGCAGGAACAGCAGGGCTACTCTTGACGCTCTATTCGATTCTAATTCAGGATTTAGTGTCATTTGTCATCAAAGAGTACTACATGTAGGTTCCTTGGTAATTTGGTACTCTTGAATTCAATACTAGCGCACAATTTGGAGTGGAATTTTATGGAACTAAGTGAAATTGACCTTCTGTCTCTGTTGTTCTTCACGCAAAGTCAATCGCGTGCTCTATCTCGATTTCAAACTCGATTTGGTTCAAGAGTGCCAAACAAGCCAGGTTATTGTCAAATCTACGACCGTAAACTTTACATTAATCAATTGTAATGGAAACATAACGGATGCCCTTCAAAAATGAGCCAATCACCACTCCGTCAACCAAAAAGCTTTCACGCTCTTGAATCATTCAAAAAAGTCTTAGTGCAAGGTTGCAGGAGGTGGTATAGCTCTAGATTGCTTAAAAGCGAGAAGCGAAACATCGTCGCTGTTGAGAATTGTTTTCTTCTCGCTCTGATCATTCGCCGTTAAACACTTACGTAGCGCTAAATTTAAATGGCTTTTATGAGAGTGTTTCTTTCCACAGCTTCGCTGGAGAAGCAACTGACGGCGTCGATGAAGCAGCTAAGTGCGAATGCGGACAGCGCCGCGCCGCACGCGCACCAGCCTTATGTTAATGCGCACAGGCCTAAGGTACCTACGAAGAACCCAACGAGTCACACCCAAACGAGTCACGGTGTGATGCTTTGGGTTGGTTTTTTACCCATAGAGTCACACTATTACTTGTTGCAACTTTTTTTTTTCAGTGGCCTCTGTCTTAGTTTTAAAAAGCAATTGACATGGTCTTTTGTATGGTTAATGTAGTTAAGTATCCGCCAGGAGCGCTCATCAGTGTCTGCATACATAAACCGTGTTATATTACACCATACATTCATATTTGCCGTGATGTCCGGCCTAAGAATAGACTTCCTCCTTCTCCAGTGGACTTAAAAGCCGACTAAGGGTTACACCAGAGGCCCATTTCTCTAAGTTATTTTAAAACTACACTGAAAGTTAACCGAATCGAGACTGAATTATGAATTGACAGAAAGTTGGTATTCTGCTCCCTTATAAATAACAATTTAGTCTAAATTCACGGTAACTACCATTAGAGTAGGATAGTTATATATATATAATTGCAAAGAGTAAAGAGAGACTCCATCTGCTTAAGCTAAAATTATCGAAAAAACTTAAAATCGTTCAAGTTTCGGTCACATTTCGATATAATCACATTACAGTGTTGTATTTCAGGCTAAGAGAATACCATTTCTGGCATTTAAGACATCGACACAAGATCGAAACATGATCCGAACTCTATTTTAACTAGTTTTAAGTTAGAGAATTGGACCTCAGGTCAGCAGCGGCGTCCAACTGAATACTCAACACCAATTCTGCGATCACCATTCCGCCTGTCAAGCGTGGTGATTATGGCAATCCCCCTATTTCATTTTATGGGGGAGGCCTCTTCCTGTAGTGGACGTCTTAGCTGCTAATGATGATCGTTAGATATCCCCACAATAGCGAAAGTATGATGTTATAATTGTTGAATCACCATCGTTGCAGCAACAAACAGTGACGCAGCAACAACAACAGAACGTGTACGCGCATCACCCCGTGTCGCACCACCAGCCCGCTGTGTATGGAGCTAATGTATACGCGCCACAGGTAACGTACCGTTGAATCTACGGCGAATACCGCAAACCAAACACTTGGAAAGATAAAACTTCTTGAAACAAACTTCCCTTTTTCATGTTTTCATGTTTTTAACATTGCCCAAAAGTTTTGGGCAATGTTAAGACTCAAAATAACCCCCATAGTTGCGTTTTCATAGACATTACGTACCATATTGTCACCAGTTCCATTCTTAGTAACCCTGTCAGACCAGTCCCCGTATTATAACTTTTGAAACTATCATGGTTATTAACATAATTATCACTAGAAACGGGATATTTACCATGATTTTTGAGCTTTATTGATTCCCGGTATTTCGGCACAATTTCATGCGCCATGATCACGGGTAAACTGAAGTCTTCGCAGATTTATTTTTATTGATAGCCGTAACGATCAGACCCTGTATTGTCTGACAAACTGATGTCCAATTCTCTTGATTATTTTAAAACTACACTTAAAGTTGGCCGAATCGAGACTGAATTGTGAATTGACAGAAAGTTAGTATTCTGCTACCTCATAGTAACAATTTAGTCTACTTTAGATTCACGGTGACTACCATTAGAGAAGGATAGTTATATACAAAATTGGAAAGAGAAAAGAGAGAGTCCATCTATTTGAGTTAAAATTATCGAATAAACTTTGAATTGTTCAAGTTTCGGTCACAGGTGAGGAGCTTGATCAGATTGTTTAATTTTAAACAATGCTTAACCTCCTCCTCGACGCCCTCCTCTGGCTTGACGACCTCTGTGGTGCGGCGGGCGAGTAACCGGCTGAGGTGCGGGCGGTTGCAGGTTCGATTCCCGCATTGGGACAAATGTTTGTATGATCTGCAAATATTTGTTCCGGGTCTGGGTGGTATGGTAACATGGTACTCGTAGTTCCTTATACCCATGATACAGGGAATCCTAGTGTGAGATCATGTCTTTCGTATGTGACTGTTGGATGTTATGTTATGTGAAATATAAATAGCGTTTATAAGTAAAGGGATGTTGCTTTCAGGTAAATTCAACGAACGCATCTCTCTCTGCTGCGGCGGCCGGAATAACGACCGGCTACCCTTCCAGTGTCACGTTAACGCAGTACCAGCCTATACTCAACTCATATCAGGTATGCACAGCCGGATGTAACCCTGAAGATCTGGTGGTCTAAAAAAGCCAATTTATATGAAACATAATATGACGATTCATATAAAAGAATTGCTGAGGATCTGCTTAGGATTCGGAAAATGAATTGCTACCCGATAAATTTGCCACATTGAGCAATTCATCTGGTAGCAATTCATTATCAGAATTCTCAGCAAATCCTTAGCAATTCCTTTATATGAGTCGTATTATGATTCATATAAAGTGGTCTTTTTTAGGCTGTCATAAACATTTTGCTAAAGAAAGGATTGTTCCTAGCAGAAGCTCCATGCATGCATGTTTTGATTAAAATAGGTAGAGTCTGTTCAGCGAGAGAACCGTCGTGGCATTGGAGGGCGCTTCTAGGCTTGGTCGCGTTGGAACAGGAGTAATTTTAGTTTATAAGACGATTCAAAATGATCCTTGTGATTTCAATGAATAAAGTTCTTTTGACTTTGTGCTTAATTACCAATTTTGTTTAGCGGGCAATACAAAAGCGCGTCTGTTCCTTTTTGATCCTATTACAAATGTTACTATTTCTTTAGTTTTTAATTCAAAATACCGACGGAAAAAAAACATGGTTTATGTAGTTCACAACGTTAGTTCACAATGGGAAGTTTTCAAGGAGGCAATTTAAAAAGAAAAAATAGTCCTTAAAATGCCGGTAGATGGCGGTGACTCGCCATGGTTGTTTTCTGAAGATTTTACAAAGGCACCACAGAGAAAAAATTCTCTTTGTAAAAATAACTTGTTTTTGTGAAAAAGTTTAACAAAGTCCAACTTTTCGTTTTTGTTCTACAAACAACACAAAACTTTATCAGAGATACTTCACCAACGAACAGCATGAGCGAGTGAAGTCAGTGACACTGTGTGACAGTTTGTGGCTGAACGACAAAATTTCGACCATTTAGACAACCTTATCTGGACTGCGCCATCTATGAATGGATTTAGAACTATTTTCTTTCAGCTGTCAGAAAACTCCCCATTTCGCCACCGCGATTCTCTCGCTGAACATACTCTAACATATTAACTTATTTTTGTAGACGTCGTCATCAGCGGGCGTGTACAACAACAATGCGTTGTACACGGCGGCTGCGGCGGCGCCTTACTCCTACCAGCCGCAGCCGCACCACAAGCACAAAGACTCCACGCACCAGGTGAGCCATTCAATGCAAATTGTCATCACGGGACACTGTGATCTCAACCACCATCTACTGAAGACAGGAGCTACGGACAGTTGGCTATGTCGTGGCTGTTTTCAGGACGAGGAGACAGTGGAGCATGTTATATTGTACTGCACAGCCACAATTGAAGCCAGGAAAAAACCGGACTCCAGGAGCTGATAGAGTCCTGTTTAACTTCATCCATTACTCATTCGGGAACACTGGAACAGTGCTGCCATCAACCCAGAGTCCTTCTCCGTTGTTTTAAGGAGTTTGGCTGGCTGGGCTAGTGTTAGCAGGGGGACAATGCACAATACACCCCATTGCGGGAAGTCAGTGCAATCTTATCTCCCCCCATTTTGAATTAGAATTGAATTAGATACAAATTGTTATCAGCAAGCGTGCGACGGCTGTACTCAATACTAATGTTCTATGAAATACTGGTGGTGTAGTGGCTAGTGGATCACCAAGCCGCCTGCCAAGCGTGGTGATTATGGCAAATCCCCCCATTGCATTCTATGGGGGAGGCCTCGTCCAACAGTGGACGTATAACGGCTGATGATGATGAGTGGCTAGTGTGGTGACCCCGGTCGTGGATAGGCTTTTGTATCGAAAGGACATTTAAGCAGAACGGCCTATTAGTAGTACGTCCTAAAAGCAAAACGGCATATTAGCAACATGACCTAGTAGCAAATGGGACTAATATCAAAACGACTTGTACAGTCTTGTACAAACATGAGAAAATGAACATAAATAACTTTTCATTTAAAAAACCGACTTCCGCCATTGTATTAGACTAAATATTTGGATAAAAAAATGATGAAAGAACCATAGTGGTGAAAGGATTATGATACTTTTTGAATGCAAATGCTTGGTTTGTTGCTGAAAATATCAAAATCGCCATATGTATGCCTACAATATTTGAGGAGTTCCCTCAATTCCTCATTGATTCCATCATCAGAACTGGATTCTGAAAGAAATGGGACCAATCTGGAAGTATATCTATTCAAATAAAAAAAGAATTTTCCAAATCGGTTCATAAACGCCGGAGATATGAGGTAACAAACATAAAAAAAAAATACATCCGAATTGAGAACCTCCTACTTTTTTGGGATGACGGTTAAAAAAGATTTCGTATCAATATATAAATCAACTAAAACAATAAAAGACGATCGAAACAGAAACAAAAGACGATCAAAACAAAAAAAAAAGACAAAATTTCTGCATTTGTTTTATTAAAAAGTGACACATTTAAAAATAATTATATTCGATGATTATTGATTACTATACTCTGATTTTTAATTTTAGACAATTTTTGTAAACAAACAAATGTCAAGATATGCCACTGTGTGTAAAGTGTCATGTATGTGTGTCATATGTGAAATTACACGTATGCTACACAATCATGACACTTATACTCACAGTGGCATATCTTGACATTTGTTTGTTTACAAAAATTGACTGAAATTAAAAATCATGGTATAGTAACATTTGTATATTATAGAAAAAATTGGTAGATTGAAGATTTAAGGTCATGAATTTTGTGTTTATTTAATTTGTATTGAATTGTACTAGGCCGTTCAGCTAAGGTGTCATTTTGATATTAGTCCCATTTGCTACTAGGTCATGTTGCTAATAGGACGTTATGCTAATATGCCGTTTTGCTTAAATGTCCTTTCGATACGTAAGCGTGGATAGATCTTTCCACTCGTCCGTAAAATGGGTTTTAAAGTAAAAATATTCAAGGTACTTTGATGTAAATCACCTTTCGATTTTTTCTTGATTTCAGTACGATGCTAGCTCTGTGGCGTCCAGCAATAGTCTCACCAGTACGTCGACAACGCAGACCGCGGCCGCTAAGGTTGCCGCTACCACGGGTAAGCAGTAAATTTAGAGTTTGACCCCCTACCCCCCGACATAACTGCATAGCACTGCCAGCAATGTCATGGTAAAAAGATGTGGACTTGCTGTAGTTTACCGTACCGTATAGTGCAGTGTGAGTGGTGTGACGACCTCTGTGGCGCGGCGGGGAGTAGCCGGTTGAGATGCAAAAGGTTGCAGGTTCAATTCCCGCTACGGACAAATGTTTGCAGTGGCGGTTATATTATGTATGTAGCAGTAGAACCTTAGTTAAAAAGACTTGCTGTTTATTTATTTATGTTTAAAGTATATATACAGGGTGTTTTTTTTAAATGGGACAGTATGGGGATATCCGAATCCATAAGAGATACGGGAAAACTGTCTTTGGAACCATTTGCTCATTTTGTAAGAAAACGATTTTGGCATAGTTATTTTTTTGGTCAAGCGTGAGTTCTTCATAAAAATGAGTTGTTTTGATCAAAAAATTTTTTAATGCGTATCGACTCATGCGTATCGGTTTCATGTAAGGATTGTTTCATTGTCTGGGAAGAAAAAAATCTGAGCAGTAGAAGTTAGTCAAATTTAACAAAATGTTTTCTCGTACAATTTGTAAACATTCTGGTACCTACGTTAATAAAACTATCGCAATAAATTTTCAAAATGGCCTCCCTCTTGCTGTTTCCAGGTACGGGCACGTTTCAGAACACCTCTAGTGACCTTAGACAAAGATATTCTTATTAAAATTTGACTAACTCCTGCTGCTCAGATTTTTTCTTCCGATATAATGAATCAATCCTTACATGAAATTGAGTCGAAACGCATTAAAAAAATTTTTGATCAAAACAACTAATTTTTATGGAGAACTCACGCTTGACCAAAAAAATAACTATGCCAAAATCGTTTTCATACGAAATGAGTAAATGGTTCCTAAGACAGTTTTCCCGTATCTCTTATGGATTCGCATATCCCCATACTGTCCCATTTAAAAAAAACACCCTGTATACTACTTTTCTTCCCCTATTCACTATTTGTGTGATTAGTTAGGCTCTAGTTGCGCTTACCATAAGGCGAGGCTAAAAGTACCTAAACCGTATTAAAAATAAAACTAAGTTATTTATTTTTAGGGTTCCGTACCCAAAAGGTAAAACGGACCCTATTACTAAGGCTCCGCTGTCCGTCCGTCCGTGAACCGTGATAGTTAGACAGTTGAATTTTTCACAGATGATGTATTTCTGTTGCCGCTATAACAACAAATAATAAAAAAATATTAAATTTAAGGGGGCTCCCATACAACAAACGTGTTTTTTTTTGCCGTTTTTGTAGATAATGGTACGGAACCCTTCGTGCGCGAGTCCGACTCGCACTTGGCCGGTTATTTATTCGTACTTATTGGGAACTTTTACGTGTCTATTGACGAGCCGTGGATGTCGTAAAAGCCGACTTAAGAGATTACACCAGCGGATGGGCAGCAGCATCCACCTGAGTATTTAACATAAGTACTGCAATGACCCCCATTGTATGTAATGGGGAAGGCCTCGTTCAGCGCATTTGGCCTGACCGAGACTTAACTAGAACCTGCTAACTTGTAACTAAACGTAGTCCAATAATCGTCTATGCATTGTACTCGTGCTTGTAAATAACCTTTTGTTTTACGCACTTCAGAACACTTTTTATAGTTTGTTTGTGCTCAAACAAAAGCTCAAAAAGTTATGAGATCAAACAAATCATCCAATTGTCTAACAAAATCATTCATTTTCGACATTGTTAACTTTCACACAATAACAGTTCACAACAAATGGTAATATCACTGCAATGTTCGTGAGTAATTACACCGGTTGTAATTCACTTTAATTTTCAAAAAAGTTCCAAATATAGGCCAGTAATTTCAATAATAACGCGTGGTTTCGAGCGAGTGGTCAAGGTCAAGTTCCGTCAAGCTCACTCGATGCAAAATAAATGCATTCTTCCTCCGATAATGCAGAGCGCAATCCGGTTCGGATATGACCACTATGATGATGCGGTTAGGGTCCACTTTGTATTGGAGCCGATACTGGTAACAAAAAATGCGACCTTACTCGTGTATGATTTATTAGCAACTAACATATAGAAATTACCCTAACATTGTTACTGTTATAACTTGCTAACCCTTGTGATGTTGTCTCAGCGGGTCACACGACGTCGACGGCGGGTGCGAGTGCGGCCGCGGGCGGCGCCTATGCGGGCGGCGCGCTCTACGGCTCGCAGGGATACGCGTACGACGAGCAGATCATGCGGTCCACTATGCCGCATCATATGGTGAGTACGCGGACGACGCGCTCTACAGAAGGCCGAGTCTTAAGTTTTTTGCAAACAATTGATACGGACGTATGATGTAGTGTAAGTAAATGACAGTTCTGACGACCTCTGTGGCGCGGTGGGCGAAGGTTCGCCTGCGACGCAGGAAGTTGTGGGTTTGATTCCCGCCTCGGAACAAATATTTGTACAATCTTCAGATATTTGTTCCGGGTATTCTGGGTATTTTTCTATGTATAATAAAAGTATCTATCTATATAATGCATTGTATTAAGTATATCAGTTATCTAGTATCCATAAGCTCTTCTTAGCTTGGGGCTGGATAATGTTGTGTGAAATGTCCGGCATTTATTTATTTATTTACACTCGAGAGCAATGAATCCGGGTCACTTAAAGAATCCTAAAAATCTCGGAAACTAAAAATGCTAGGTTAATGCAATAAATTGTATTTAATAGACAATGTAATACTCCTTAAATGAAGGTATTAAAACTTCTTAGTTATTGTAAAGTTATATCATAAAAAAATCAAATTTGAAAAAGGGCCACTTTCGAAGATGGAACTACGAAATTACAGCATTTGGTTTTGCTTTTGTTTGTAATCTGTCATTTATGTGGGTACATAAACCATGTTGATAGTGCTCTATATTCATTATATGGAAGCACGAGGAGGCAATACGAAGTATTAAAATTCAAGAAAATCGTAATAAAGTTCAAAAATTTCATGTTTCCTATTTTTGTTTTAAGGAGAGATCAGCAGTTTTTTTCTTTATGTAATTTTGTGTTAATAAAATGTATGGTGACTCATATTTTTTTTACCTTCATTTAAGGAGTATTACATTGTCTATTAAATACAATTTATTGCATTAATCTATCATTTTTAGTTTCCGAGATTTTTAACATTCTTTAAGTGACCCATTTCATTGCTTTCGAGTGTAGTATAACACGGATTTTGTATGGCGACACCGATGTACGCTAGATACATTCCGTGACCTCATTTTCCATACAAAAATTCGTGTTATACTACACCATACGTCCGTGTCAATTGCTTGTTAAAACTCAGACTTCGGTCTCTGTTGATGAGGTTCACTCAGCCGCACCATTACGTGGTTACGCGGGCGATGCGCTCTACATGTGATGCGCCGTGTACCGTGTTAATAAGTGATGTGTGGTTGCAGGGCGGGTACTACGAGGTGGGGTATGGCGTGAGCGGTGCGCGCGAGGGTGCGTTTGGACTGAGCGCGGGAGAACGGTTCGGAAGGACGGACGCTGCTTCACCTCAACAGGTAAACTAACAATCTTTTGATAGAAGTGTGTTTCCAATCTTTATTTACAGAAAGAATAATACAATTAATACAAAATTTTGAAAAAATCCAAATGAATGATGTCGAGCATTCTTACCTAATACCTTAATTAAACGATCTAAAGATAGCTCAATTGATCCAAATACCTACCAGAGTGAAGCATCCCTAAGGCGAGCCAGTTGTATGTTATGTTATTTGAATTCCTTCTTGCTGGCGAGACAGTTGCGTACATATAACGCGCTTAATTTTCGCGCATTTTCGGACGACGCAATGTAGCGGATAGACAGTTATTTATTCCGTAATTTCCTCAACAATAGGGTGTCTGAAAGGTGTATATGTTACTTTTTGATCTTGACCTCCAATTTTTATTATGAGGGAGCAGAATGAATACCCATCAATCACAATTCAGTCTCGATTTCGTCAACTTTCAATATGGTTGTAATATAATAACGAGAATCCACACAAACACAAGCTTGTCACACTAGAGTTGTACACATTATAAATTTCCTTACCGTCAGGTGCCGGCGGCTGCCCTCCCCCCCGGCTACGCGTACTTCTACCAGCCACCGCCGCCCACCACCTACCAGTACGGAGTCTATCCTACGGTGAGTATCATCATATCATAGAACCAGTCACACAACACATGAACGCAATCGGGTTAACAGAAGCCCTAGTCCAAGTTTTGCAGCAACCATCGGTGACGATCGTCCGTGTATTACAAGTAGCGGCACGCGCTACTCTAGCGTTGACCGTTATTGCGCAGAAGTCAAAAGTAAGATATCTTGGGCGGGATCTCTATCTATCTTATACTAATTGTATTGCGTGCGCGACAGTAAACATGCGCAAATATCCCCTCCATGTTTCCTTCAGCGCTAGACTTCGTGCCGCTACTTATGCGTAGTTACTTGACTACTTGATACTTGATACTGTGCCGTTTGTATCGAGCACGCGCGCAAAGGCAGTCTGATTTTTAACAAACAATTGACAAGGACAAATGGTGTTTTGTAACATTCATTTTTGTAAGGAAATAGAGGTTCCCAAAGTGAACGCTCATCAATGTCGCCATACAAAATCCGTTTTACACTACAGGGGTCCCCAAACTTATTTTGTTTACTGCCCACTTTGAGAATGAATTATTTTTTAGCGCCTTCATTTTTTCACCTACTTAAACACCACTATAACTTCAAATTAAATGATATATTATGAGCTATATTAGCGGAGAGTTAAGCATTCTAAACGAGACTTTTACTATAACCCGCAAGAGTTAACTTGAGACCTGAGCGCACCAACCATTTTTTTTTCTGGGTCTCTTACTGCCCCCCTTTAGGGCTGTAGCGCCCACAAGGGGGCGTTATCGCCTACTTTGGGAAAGGCTGCACTACACCATATGTCTGTGTGGCTATCTATTTCTACCTAATTTTCTACCATGGCTAAATATTTATCACAGTCGGCTTTATACGCCAATACGGCTGTGTTCAGTTGCATACACAGTTGTTACACTTTTTTTTGAGCATACGCCTATAATAATATATAATTATCTGAACCTTGAGAATAGAATAGAATAGAAAATATTTTATTGCACACCACATTAAAAATTAAAACCATTGAAACAATCATAATTATAATTATACGTATGGAAGTACAATGGGCGGTCTTATCGCTGAGGTCTTGAGTTTGGCATAGTGTAGACCTGAGTCAAGACAGTCAGCGAAGCCCACTGTGAAAGAGGCCGAAAACCCGATTGTTCATGCTGAATCTTTGCTTTTTCAGTACGGGGGTGGATCCAGTGTGGGTGGAGTGGGAGGAGTGGGCGGGGTAGGCGGAGTCACGGCTGGTGGTAAAGTGGGCAGCTACGCTCAGCAGCAGCAGCCTCAGTACGACGCGCAGGACTCCTACAAACCCGGTACGTAACCGTTTGTTAGTAGTAGAACTTCTTGTGAAAGAGTTCGTCCGGGGAAGTACTGCCACCGTAACTGTTTCTGTCGCCAAGCAGTAGTGCTCGCATTGCTGTGTTTCGTTTTGAAGGGTACGGGTGCCGTTGATATTACAGGCGCATGAGACTTTTCATCGTTATGTCTCAGGGTCGGCAGCGCGCATGTGATGCCTTTGGTGTTGCAGGCGTATGAACGCCTGCTACGGTAACTGCTTTCTATCAGGTGGGCCGTATGCTTGTTTGCTTGCCAAGTAGTATATAAAATTTTTTAAAGTGCTCGCCATTTTGAACTTTTTAGTTGTTCACCCGATTGATTTTAATATCAAACACCATCATGAAACATGAATCAGTTGTCAGAATTGAAAAAATGTTATAGTATGCATTTGTTTATTAGTAAACTAATCTGTTTTAGAAAGAGGGCTTTTCATCTTCGATTAAAAAGAAAAAAAGTAGTTCAAATTGGTTCGATAGATGGCGCTGACTCAACTGTATCAATCAAGATTGTCTGTGGTGCACGCGTACAAAACTATTATTCTAAGTTGTCTGTGGCTTTTAGTCATGATATTCTGTTTGTGATTGCTTCTTGAGTGTGCGCTAGTGATTTCGTGGTGTTTTTAGAAGTAGGCAAAAATAAATACCACGAACCGAAAATTATTTCTACGTTGTCGATGTTGACATTTCACTTTATTTTGACACTTGACTGCTACGTTACAGAGCAGCGCCATCTATTTTCAACGTTGAAAGCATGATTTGAAACGGCCGTGGAAACCCCTCATTGTACCTGAGTAGCTATAGGAAGGTACTGAAAGTTACACATTTTAGCTACAACTTGTATAGCTACATATATTTATATTCCAAGGGTTTACACCAGGGGATGGACAGCAGCATCCATCTGAGTACTCAACATGAACTCTGCGATCACCAATCCGCCTGCCAAGCGTGGTGATTATGGTAATTTCCCCCACTTAATTTATGGGGGAGGCTTCGTCCAGCAGTGGACATCTAAAAGCTGCTGGTGATATCGCAAAACTAGAATTAAAGTGACTCATCTCAAAAAATTGGGGAAATTAGTTAGATACGTAGAAAGACTCGGAAATAAAAACTCTTTGTGTGAACGTGACCTAAAGCTCAATGAAACACTTCTTTACGAGAAAGCCAGATGAGTTTTGATTGAAATTTGAGTCATAAAGTGACCGATCATTTGTAATGTGCCGTTTTAGTACAATAAGCAAACCAAGTAACCATGATCTGAACCTAATCTGGTCAGTTTATTACTGAATCTTATATAATCTTACCAAACTTTAGAATGAAAGACTTATTTCAAAATTGGTCCATATTAATTTTATGTTAATAATACAAAACTGACTCAATTTAAGAAGATTTTTGTAAAATGTTAATTACTTTAATAAATAAGATATATTTTATAATAGTTATAGGCTCCTACAATAGACAAAACCTTAAAATATATGCTTAATTAAAAATATTGTTGATAGCTCTTAATTTAGTTTGGCTCAGATGTCATTTAGAAAAAAATCAGCAGATGCCAGGAACTATTTACGTCATTTCCCAAATATCATGTTTTTTGAGATAAGTCTATTGAATTCTATATCATGAATCAGTCATGAATCGCCATAATCAACATGCTTGGCAGGCAGATTGGTGATCGCAGTATGGTGTACAGTACACTATTTACCTCATTTCCCAAATATCATGTTTTTTGAGATGAGTCTATTTCATTCTAGTTGTGCGATATATTCATAAGACATGTATGACATGTTACATTGCAGGCGGTGGCTATGCGGGCAGCGGCAGCAAGGCAGGTGGCGCCGCGACGGCAGATCTCAATAACGCCATGTACGCCAAGACACACGTCGCACTCAACAAGGTCAATGTAAGTACTCACATCCGTTTCATTTATCGTGTCCCAAGTTCTTTCTTGGTCACCCTGCTTTAGACCAGTGTCCATATTTCCATAAGAAGCAGTGTGGTTGGTAGTAAAAGGGTATGGTTATGTTTGTAGGTGTGCATGATTGTAGGAAGCTTTACGTAGATAGATAGAAAATACTTTTCAACACACTTGATCATAAAGTGGCTCTAATTTCACCGCAATTAGGCACATAATGACACCTGTAATCAAACTGTTACTTTTTCATTGCTTTTATTCACAAGTGAGTTATAGAGTTTTTCTTTTTAATTTATTGGTTGAGTTGCTTTGTTCTTAAAAAGGTTTCGATACAAAAAAGAGTGTGTTCAATAGGTTAATACAAATTAATTAATGTACCTATTGCTTGCTCATTTAATGCAACTTCGTATTTAAATTCGTGTTTTTCCTAATTTCCCTCTTTCTTTATATCCCTTTTTATTATGAGTTTTTAATTTTTTTATTAGTAATCCTTGTTAACTCTATACAATTCTCACTCATGCACAGTATCAAATCATCCAAACTAACTAAACCCATTGCCGGATATTCAAATCTAGAGCTTATGTATGAAAATTTACGTCTGATTGTTTCTGATGTAAATGTCTGCTGTTGCGTTGCGTATTTTGTCTATACACACCAGAGACTTTTTGTCTGGACATCTACTCGTTATTATCAATTATGTTTAGTGATTTAAACAACGTTATGGAGGACCTCGATGTCCCTACCGATATAAACTGCCATCGTATTCATGATACGATGGATTGTAAAAATATCTTAGGCAGTAATTCAGGTGCTCTACGCGTTCTTAGTGAATATAAGAAGCATCATCTGTAACTTAGACTCGCTCATCGTTTTTGTATCCAGCACCGGGGTTGAAGTAGATATTATTGTTTTGGTCGAATGTTGGACGCAGGATAAAACGACACTACCAAGCATTGAAAACTATACCACCTATAATACAACCAAAAGCACTAACAAATGCGATGGAGTTGTGGTATTCATTAAAAATACTATCTTTGCCACTGTTACCGAACCAGATTTTAATGATGGTAGCCTTCTAAAGTTAGAATTTGGATCAGAATTATGTATACATTGTTCATACAGACCACCCAGTTTTGGCAACCCTGCAGGATACTTAGATTCGCTCGTTGGCACTCTAAGCATTATTAAGAGTAAGAATATCATTTTGACTGGTGATATTAATATTAATATTATGCCAGACAAAGTCACGGGTCACGTGGCCGAATACTTGAATATAATGGCTTGTTTTGGTCTTAAACAAGGAATAGACTGCCCTACCCAGAAAGGTTCTTGTTTAGATCATTTTATGATCAAAACAACAAACAAAGTAGATACTTTTGTTTTCGAGAAGCTAACAGACCACAGTCCAATATCACTATCTATGACTAACGTTGTCATTTTTAGAAAAGAAATAATCTATACAAAAGTTAGCATAAATTTTGTTGAAATTGCCAAAATACTTAGCAATACCAATATTTGGAATGAGTATTTTTTGATTACAGATGTTAATATTGCTACGATTTATCTAATCAAAAAGCTTCAGGCACTTATTAGGGATAACTCAACGGAGAAAACTTTAAAGGAAAAAGCAGCCTTTAAAACCCTGGATTACTGTAGGAGTTGTAAGATCAATACGAAAAATAAATAAACTATACAAAAAAGTCAAGCTATCGGAGGATCATGATCTAAAAATGAATTACGTAAAATACAGAAACACTTGTAACAAACTAATCAAATATCTGAAAAAAGAGTATTACAGGAACAAATTGAATAATAGTTTGGGTAACTCGAAAGAAACGTGGAGGAGTATAAAAGAAGTTTGTAACAAAAATCAAACAAAACCGCCGCCCACTGAATTACTCACGCTCAAGTCATCATCTGTTGATTCTTTGAACTGTGTTAATGATTACTTTACTAACATTGGTAGAGATTTGGCTGGTGTAACTCTAACTAAGCTTTGTGTTAGTGATTACGAGCTATCAATCAGTGCAAGAGAAACAGTTACACCGCTGAAATCTATGATGTTGTCACCGACTGACCCATCTGAGGTCTTAGCAATAATAACCAAATTAAAAAATAGTAGCTCTGTTGGTGCTGACAATATTCAAACGAATTTTATAAAAAAAATTAAACATGAATTAGCGATACTAATAAGTTTTTTGTGTAATTTGAGCTTTGGCAACGGTAAATTCCCCAACGAATTCAAAAAAGCAATAGTTTGCCCCATACACAAAGCAGGTGATAAGGCGCTGGCGTCTAATTATCGGCCAATATCTCTACTCTCGACGCTTTCTAAGATTTTAGAAAAACTTATGAATAAAAGGCTCGTCAAGTACTAAGAAAGTAATGGATTGATATCGGAAAACCAGTTCGGATTTAGATCAGGTCGATCAACAGACGACGCTGTCCTAAAACTAACTACGCTCATTTCATCACATCTTGATAAAAACGATAAATGCCTCGATGTTTTCCTGGATCTTCAAAAGGCATTTGATACTGTATCAATCCCGATTCTTCTTACAAAGTTGGAAAATATAGGAATCAGAGGGTTGCCTTTTGAATGGTTCAGGGATTACCTAAGTAATAGGACTCAAGCAGTCAGGATCGATAAAGTTTATAGCGATGATGCCAGCTGCTCATACGGGGTTCCCCAAGGTAGCACACTAGGTCCTACGTTATTCCTTATCTACATTAACGTCTTGTGCAAAATGAACTTAGAAGGTGCGGATCTTCTGATGTTTGCGGACGATACTGTTCTTTTATTCCGTGATAAAACCTGGGCTAGTGTAAAAAATCGCGCAGAGAAAGGTTTGTCGCAGTCAGTAGTTGGCTGGAAAATAATTTACTCTCCTTGAATACCGCGAAAACCAAGTTTGTGTCCTTCTATAAAACCGCTGTTACTAGTCCTCCTTCTAATTTAAGCGTAACTGTACATACACATCCATGTAACAAGCTTAAGGAACGTAGTGATCAATGTTGATGTGATGCACTAATGCGAGTAACATTTATAAGATATCTAGGGGTTATGATTGACCAAAAACTAACATGGCAGCAACATCTGACTGTCACTGCGAAAAGAATAAGATCACTTATATACATTTTTAAAAGTCTCAGAATCGTTGCTGATGACGAGCTTTTAATTAAAACATAAAAGGCTCTAGGCCAATGCGTCATTAATTACTGTATCAGTTCTTGGGGAGGTGCTCCGAAAACGTATATGATAGAAGTTGAAAGAGCCCAGAGAGTCCTTCTTAAAATTATGATGTACCTTCCATTCAGGTACCCTACATATCTCCTATATAGTAGACTAAGAGTCCTTAGTGTTCGCAAATTATATATATATCAGTGCATCCGAAGATATCATCGTTTCGTAGTGCCAACGTTAATTCTACCTGAAAGACGAACTATTCGCTACCCTGTTCCCAATTCGATTTGTTCTTTGGCTCGTAGACAATTTATTTACAACGCACCACGATTGTATACAAAGTTAAGCTCTAAATTAAATATAAAAAATTACAGATTACTGTAATTTTTTATTACCAATTAAAAGGCATATTAACACAATGGTTAGGTTCATTTGATTATACCGGTATAGAGGACCTACTTAAGTAGGACTCATATGCACCCACCCAAACACAATTAATGAATATACAATTAGTTGATATAATAATTTAGTTAGCTCACACACTCACACAATACACTATACATAGTAGTTAGAGTTAGTTCTTAGTGTAAGTTTTTTGTTTTCGACGTTTTTTTTTCCAAAATTGTTTAAATGTTTTTTCATCTCATTTTGTTTATGACGACTGTAATCTTTCTTGCTATGTCATTTGGGAGAGAACTGTTTCCTGGGCCACAGCTCACGCTATTCCGGGAGACAGGGCCACATTTTATATAAGTCATCATGTTATGGTCAATAAATATATTATTAAATAGATAATTTCAACTTGTACGTGTTTAATAAATAAAACTTTCACTCAAATATAGCTTTTGTTTTATCCGTAATAACGCTAACCGCGGAAAGCCAAAAAAAAGAAACCTCATTCCTTTAGTCTATGGCCGATCGCCATTGTGCGCGCGCATAGGAAAACTGATAAATTTTTCCCGCCATAGCGAAAAATTTTTCACAACTCGTTTTCACTGTTAAAATTATAGTTATTTTCTTCACAAGTGTGTTGAAATACACCGTATGATAAACGTGTGTATTAACAACACACTTGTACCATAATGTACTATTATTGCACACATATATGAAATGTGTTCTGTTGCAGAGCTACGAGAAGGCTGCGTTTCACAGCGGCACGCCGCCTCCCTTCGGTGCCGCTTCGCACCTCTACATCCCGGCGCCGCCGCACCACCACCACGTGCCTCAGCAGCACCAGGTACTGTCCTCTACATGTACACTCCTCCATACAACTACCCTATCCACGCACCAATAAACACACCATATAAATACCCTATCCACGCACCAATTAACACCCACCATACAACTACACTACCCACACACTAATAAACACCAACAATACAACTGCCCTACCCAAGCACCAATAAACAACCTCCATACAACTATCCTATCCACGCACCAATAAACACTCCATATAAATACCCTATCCACGCACCAATTAACACCCACCATACAACTACACTACCCACACACTAATAAACACCAACAATACAACTGCCCTACCCAAGCACCAATAAACAACCTTCATACAACTATCCTATCCACGCACCAATAAACACTCCATATAAATACCCTATCCACGCACCAATAAACACCCTCCATACAACTACACTACCCACACACTAATAAACACCAACAATACAACTGCCCTACCCAAGCACCAATAAACAACCTCCATACAACTATCCTATCCACGCACCAATAAACACTCCATATAAATACCCTATCCACGCACCAATAAACACCCTCCATACAACTACCCTACCCACGCACTAATAAACACCTTCCATACAACTACCCTATCCACGCTCAAATAAAAAACCTCCATACAACTATCCTATCCACTCAACAATAAACACCCTCCATATAAATACCCTACCCACGCACTAATAAACACCTTCCATACAACTACCCTATCCACGCTCAAATAAAAAACCCCCATACAACTATCCTATCCACTCAACAATAAACACCCTCCATATAAATACCCTATCCACGCACAAATAAACACCCTATTCACGCACAAATAATCAACCTCTATACAACTACCCTATCCACGCACCACCAAATGTGCAACATATGCCACTGTGGCAGTTATCCTGACAATCACCTCTAGCTAGTCTATACAAAATGTTTCTATCAACTTTTGTAAAAACTTTTACGTCCCGTTAGTATATACAATATATATGTAATACATAGTATGTTTATCACCGTGTGGCGCATGAGATTAGACGAAAAGTATTCAAAATAATGCATGGTTATTTAATTTCTTTTATTGTTATCATAGAGTTTTGTTTTGTAGATGGATGTACGGACGAACAGTAGTCATAATAGGCGGGTAAGTTGACATATAAATAAGTATGTATATGTAATACACTTACATTTATCGCACATTTATGTATCGCTATAATACTATGTTACCCGCCTTTACTTGTGCATGCTCACGCTCAGTGCTTTGTTTGACTAATTTTATTATATTTATGCAAGTATGATATTTATTTTGTATTCACTGAAATTACTTTAAAATAGTAATATTGTACGCCGGGTGTATTAAAAACTCAGGGTTTAAAAAGATTTTCCCAGTGGGAATTAGCTAGATCATTTCCTCCTCCCAAGAATCTCCTACGTACATATATTACCTATCTATGATATCCATGAAGTTATAAATAAATAAATGCTGGACATTTCACACATTATCTAGCCCCAAACTAAGCAGAACTTGTGTTATGGGTACTAGATAACTGATATACTTAATACAATACATTACATAGATATGTAGATATTTTTTATTATGCATAGAAAATACCCAAAACACCCTGAACAAATCAATATCGTACAAATATTAGTTCCGAGGCGGGAATCGAACCCGCAATCTCCTGCGTCGCAGGCGAACCATCGCCCGTTATTATTAGTTATTCAAATAAAATGAAATCAAAATAATTAATTAATAATTATTAATAGACAAATAATAATGCTTCGATCGTTTAAGGATTATGTCTAAAACTAAAACTATTTCGCGAATGTGTTAGTTATACGCGTAAAGGCTTGGGTAGCGGGCGCGGACGTGGCGTGATGCTTTGTTAGGGCTCCTTTTGTATCAAAAGCGTCCAACAGTGGGTTTGTCCGTATTATTACAAAGTACTAATCTACAAGTTTAAATTCAGATCATAAGATTCTGCATGCCAATTATCGCGCTAATAGAGACAATGTTGAACCGACATTTTCATACAAGATCTGTCAAAACTGACAGCTATTTGTATGTATATGTCGAATTCGGCATTATGTCAATAATTCGAGATTTGGCCCCCTGAATTGAGACATTCTCGTTAGATATCTATAGATATATCTGTGTACAACATTTCATACAAAAAAAACACATTTGAATCCTTTTTTAAAGTCAGTTAAAAACAAACATTTAGGGCTTTATTCATAATCATTTTTAAAACCTATTTTACTTAAAATAGCTTTTGTCTTGTTCTCTCTGATGTAAAATGTCATATGTCAAAACAAGACAAAACATATTTTAACTAAAATCGGTTTTAATATGATTATGTATAAGGGGGTTAATCTATTGCATTGTAATATTACTAAGATGTCTGATTACTGTATAAAAAAGTCAGATTCTACAGAAGGAAAGGTCCAATGATCTCACCACAACCTCTTTAGCTAACAGTTTTTATAAACCGACCGTCGGGAGTCGTTTCCCTTGCAAATATGATGAGTAATGAGCAATGTAAGAAAACGCACGCTAAAGTTTTTTTATTTGGCCGTGTCTCACGGTTTGGGGATTTGGCGGTATGTTTAGATTGCAATTTGCAATGTTGCACTCTTTCCAAGTCGTCGAAGTCTCAGTCAAGTCATGTTTTAGTAAAGCGGTGGCAGTTTTACTAAAACTTTGGTGGAACATTTTCACCCCTTTGAAAAGTCACGCAATACAAATTTAATTTCATTACACTTGTGCCTTTAAAATAAGCTACATCGGTCAAAAAACCACCGAAATTACGTCTCAAAAAAAAACGCTGCTTTTTTGTTTTTGTTGGCTATTTATCCGGTAAGTTTAGTTTGGCTACTTCAATGACTTCGTTGAACGAGCGAAGCGAAGTTACTCGTAACTAGAGGGGTCGGCGTTATATGTCTGTGGATATGTATCTATGTTTGATGGTTGTTTGTTCGACGATTACTTTCGAACCGTTGATCCAATCGTCATGAAATTAATATGGTAGGTAAGTGATACCAACACAATTAGCAAGTTCGTATATGAGGTTAATCGGTAAAAGATTCGTTGAGATGCTTCGCAACTGTCTCAGTCCGGAGCGAACTTGTCATAAAAACTTGATTCTTAGAAAGTCGCATTAGTAATGATTTTGGCATAAATGGCGTAGAAATGTAGACAAAACTCCTAAAATGTCAACAGAAGAATAGTAAAGTACGTGGTGTATAGTGGTTATTTTTCTAAAACTCCTACCCCCTTAATAAAATAAAATAAAATAGCCTTTATTCCTACCCCCTTATTCATAATCATTTCCTAAACTTATTTTAGTTCAAAAATGTTTTGTCTTGTTCTGGCGTATGATATTTTACATCAGAGAGAACAAAATAAAAGATATGTTAACTAAAATATGTTTAAAAAATGATTATGAATAAGGCCCATAAACTACAAAAGTCGCGCAACATTATATGGGCGTGATTCAGATACCGGTCCCCTGGCGATGCTCTAGCTCTGGACTTCAGCTTGACATAATTTCTTGGAGCACCTTGTATAATAATAGATGTTGTGTTTGTTGCAGCAGGAGTCGGGCAGCACGGGCGGGCGCGCCAACAGCAACAAGGCGGCGCACAGCAAGCCCACCTACTCGCATTCCTACTGGCCGCCCAACTAACCGAGACCGGTAAGCAAAACTCAACTTTAATGCCGAGATAAATAGAGGTTACTTAGCACAAGCTTAGCACGTACTAATACTTAAACCTGTCCCTGTCACTGTCACGCAAATGTTAAAACACGCGTATTAGAGAGAGACAGGGACGATTTCAAAGTACCGTAAAGTATGTTCTATTTATCTGGACCTAAGAGACCACTTGCGCATTTCAGTTTTCTATGAAAAACTTTTAGTGGCGTGAAAATAGTTATTTCGTGTTAGCTGCAGTCTATTCGTTCGTCGTGTCACTGGTTTTTTCCTGGTCACCCTGCGTTCTGTCAGTGCACCAGCATGTGTTATGGTGCTGAAAGGATTTAGTGCGCTTCGTACAGGCTTTTTTCATGCACAAGCCTTTGAATGTTTTTGGTTTTGGATGTAAATGATTTGGTACGTTTTGTTTGTTGAGAACATATGTTTTGTTTCAATGGCGTCCTGCAGGACGGTAACCGACCTAACACCAGTGATAGATAACGTCAACACCACACACCGCCAGTGATAGATAACTAAACGTCAACACCTCCCACACACCGCCAATGATAGATAACTAAACGCCAACACCTCCCACACACCGCCAGTGATAGGTAACTAAACTTCAACACCTCCCACACACCGCCAGTGATAGATAACTAAACTTCAACACCTCCCACACACCGCCAGTGATAGATAACTAAACGTCAACACCTCCCACACACCGCCAATGATAGATAACTAAACGCCAACACCTCCCACGCACCGCCAGTGATAGGTAACTAAACTTCAACACCTCCCACACACCGCCAGTGATAGATAACTAAACGCCAACACCTCCCACACACCGCCAATGATAGATAACTAAACTTCAACACCTCCCACACACCGCCAGTGATAGATAACTAAACGTCAACACCTCCCACACACCGCCAATGATAGATAACTAAACGCCAACACCTCCCACACACCGCCAGTGATAGGTAACTAAACTTCAACACCTCCCACACACCGCCAGTGATAGATAACTAAACGCCAACACCTCCCGCACACCGCCAGTGATAGATAACTAAACGCCAACACCTCCCACACACCGCCAGTGATAGATAACTAAACTTCAGCACCCCCCACACTCCGCCAGTGATAGATAACTAAACGTCAACACCTCCCACACACCGCCAGTAATAGATAACTAAACTTCAACACCTCCCACACACCGCCAGTGATAGATAACTAAACTTCAACACCCCCCACACACCGCCAGTAATAGATAACTAAACGTCAACACCTCCCACACACCGCCAGTAATAGATAACTAAACTTCAACACCCCCCACACACCGCCAGTAATAGATAACTAAACTTCAACACCTCCCACACACCGCCAGTGATAGATAACTAAACTTCAACACCTCCCACACACCGCCAGTGATAGATAACTAAACTTCAACACCCCCACACACCGCCAGTAATAGATAACTAAACGTCAACACCTCCCACACACCGCCAGTAATAGATAACTAAACGTCAACACCTCCCACACACCGCCAGTGATAGATAACTAAACGTCAACACCTCCCACACACCGCCAGTGATAGATAACTAAACTTCAACACCCCCCACACACCGCCAGTGTTAGATAACTAACGTCGAGTGTGTTTGTTGCAGGCTCTCTTCACAAGCGCAGTCTCAAGACGCACGTATTGTATATAATATAAACAGTGGCTCTGCCAGTGGCCAGCCCTCGCCGCTCCGTCAATTGTACGCCCTATCCTCCCAGCGCTGGGCACAACCCCACGCCCACGCCCACGCCCAACCCCTCGGGGCGACAACCATCAAAACATAAAATGTCTTTCGTGTATGTATTTTTAATTGTATAAAATTTTGAACTGCGAATTGTTAATATTATTTTAAAATTGATAGTCGGCGCCCCATAGGAGTAGTATTTGAATGTTAGTTCGGCGCCACACCCGCTCGTTAGTTAGGTTACGATTGTTCGTTTTCTAATAAAATTAACTGTAGTCGCTATGTATATGTTTACTATAATATAATATGTATGTACGCCCGGCTCGCCGTGCGCGCCGGGCCACTTGTATTTAGTTCGACAGACTTTGTAATTATCATTATAATATTATGAAAACTAATTGTAATAGGTGGATGATAATCGTAATGTAACAAGTACCTATAGTCGAGGTCGTTTTTTATGTGGAATAAATGCTGTTGTGATGATCTCGCGGGCATTCGAGAGAATGAGGGATTACACATATTTCAACTTGATGCACGACTTTTATTTGTCACTACTCGATAGGCACCGACGTATGGTGTTGCGACACGGAGTGTGGTTCCCGAAGTGTACGCTAGCGGCGCTTATCGTAGTCTCCATACAAAAAAAGTGTTACGCTACACAATACGTCAGTGTCAATTGCTTGATTAATACTAACGCCCTTATTCATAATCATTTTTTATACCTATTTTAGTTTAAATAGCTTTTGTTTTATTCTCTCTGATAAAATCATAAAATGATTATGAATAAGGGGGTTCGGCTCAAGGCTCAGAGCCCCGAGTCCGAGTTTTGTAGCAACCATCGTACGATGATCGTCCGTCAATGACGTAGTAACTATCAACTGATCTGTGTGCATGTGGCCTTATTTCCCTCCGATTGACATCTTCACTTCGAGCAACACAGACTTCCTGCTGCGGGCCCAACACGGAACATCTTCATCGCGAATGGTAATGCCACAGTCTATAAGAAAACACTTGGATCACTTCATACAAATTACCGAGTGCTACAAGGAATAAACCCCTCAGTCTCCTACCGTGGATGTCTTAAAATCTGAATAAGAGTTTATACCAGAGGCCCAAGCACGAACATTGTGTTATCGAGACGCTAACGAGACGATTGTAAATGTCAAATATTAACCAATCATATTACAAAGATTTCTTGGCACCGCGATCTAATTGGTCATTTGACATCGACTATCGTATATATATTTTTATAGCTTATCAACACTTCATGAGTTACCGAACACTGAATTTGCGGGAATCAAGAGACCCCGCTACTGAGATACTATTAATGATAACACATGTTATCATTAATAGTATCTCATAAAAATCCTCTCATAAGTATTAGTTTAGCTACGAATGTCAATTAACCTGAACAACACTATACAAATAATTAATAAAATTGTAATTTCGCGCCACTTTGCTAATGTTCCACCTTTTTATATTTGGCATTTACGATCGTCTCGCTAACGACTACATAGCGTGAGAAATTCATGCTTGGGCCTCTGACAAAAGACAAACCCAGTTTAATAGCCCAAGTAAGTTTATTTCAACCAAAAATCAACAGGAATGTAAAAGTATACAAACAGTGTGTAAATATAAACAATTTGATAAATTTTATTTAGCACTTAAATTAGGTATCTTTTATTTGAACTCAAAGAGGTCAGGAACTAGGAAATTTACATACATTTATTTACAAGGTTCTAAATGATGCGGGTCCAGCCCAGTTATCATTAAAGCACAAATTATATAGGTACAGAAGGCCAGCTAAGTACAACAAGCGATAATAGGCGCATGCACACATAGACACGCGTACCCACGTAGAACTCGGTAGACTCGCTCAAGGCCATCGCCACTCGCTCAAGGTAGCGCGTTATTTACCTACATCTAAGCCGTTCCCCAAAGGGAACAAGTGACAGTCGGTTGTCGCTTGTCGGGCGCACGCCTGAGCGCTCGCACAACAAGTTCCCCGCGCAAATATCACTTCGCGTGCATATTATGTTGTAAATGGATAAAGAAACATCAAACAGAAACATATCATTTTTTAAATTGCGGAAGGACGAATAAAGGTAAGTTATTTGATTGATGTACATTAGTTATTTTCTGTAGGTGGATATCGAAGTTAATGCCTATAGGTGTGATTTCATGTGCATTTAGCATAGATTGCAATGATCTAGGTTGGAGATACCTAAATAATTACTTGAATTTTCTACCTACTTACCGATGTACTCATGATGTTGTCGTCAGCGACAAGTCGACAACCCGTACGAGTTGCATCACTCCGCGCCAGACAGCGACAGAGTTACGCGTTAGGAGAGAGCCGCAATGTTTAGGTGAATATTGTGTTAGGCACAAAGCGCTTATGCGAGCTGAATTGCACTTTGTAGCGTCCTAGCAAGAGTCGCTATTTTCATATAAAATATATAATATATATTTATATAAAAAAATCGTGAAGTGAGTCTTCTGTACTTGTATTGTATTGTTGTGTATTGTTGTTGTGTGTTTATTCTGTGGTTCTACCGAGATTGTCGTGCATGCGCCTGTTACCGCTTTTTGTACTGAGCTTGCTTTCTGTACCTATATAAACTTGTGACTACAGTATGTATGCTTGGTTACCAAAAGTCAATGTTCATGTTTAATTATCCTAAAAATACCTCTTGGATAAACCCCCATAGGCCTTACAATGAGCTCTTATACCGATTCAGTACAAAATATAGGTTCGTCGTTGACATCCGTCATCATTGAATAACTTTAATCGCAGTCTATAGACCTTGTGCTACTGTGCCTTTAAATATAGCTGCGGACATCACGGAACCGATATTTTGTACTGAATAGTTTTTGAACTGAATCGCTATAAGAGCTCATGGTAAGGCCTCAGTACTGAAAATTACAAATTCTGTTTCACAAAAAAATATTTCTCTTAACAAAACACCCAACATTATGTAAGTATTTGTCCTGATCCCACACTAGGACTCCCTGTGTCGTGGGTATCAGGAACTAGTACCATGGTACCACAACACCCAGATCCGGAACATTTGTTCCGCAGCGGGAATCGAACCCACACCTCTCGCATCTCAGCCGGCTTCTCACCCGCCGCGCCACGGAGGTCCTCTTTGCTTTTATGTTTTGGTAATCAACATCAAACATTCTTGGTCATTTACACTGATATTGAAATAAATTCGATGTAAAAACATTCGGAGCATCACAGTGGTAAGTCAGCGGATGAACAAATGGCCATCGAAAACGAAACACGTCACGAAAACGCAAATGTGATGACGTGATCGACCATCGAGAAGCTTCCTGTATATCTTGTTTTTCATTTTTGTGTATGATATTGTATTGTTAGCGACGAATGAGTCATGCATGCACTTGCATGAGTCAAAATGATCCCCACAATTGCGTTAACCATGACCAGATGCTAGCGCAATTGGAGCCAGGTTATGTTAGGTTAGAGTTGTGAAGCGGCTGCGCTGTCCACCAGCCAGTAAACGGAGCCGCTGTGTGGGTCGACCCGGCCGGCCGGCAGGTCTTCTTTATCCTTCAGGATGCGCTATAACATAACAACCAAGGCACATAAATAATCTTGATCCCACTCTAAGATTCCCTGTGTCGTGGGTATCAAGAACTACGTAGGAGTACCATGGTACCACAACACATAGACCTGGAAATAATTAAGTAATTGTGATCTTCTTTTGTGTCTAATAAGACAATATTTAAATAAAATTTGTCCACTTCAATTGCATTCCCTGTGGCTTTATTTAGGTTGTCCCACGTACATGCACAAGGGGGCAGGTGAGTCAAACAGACTGAATAGGAGCTCCACAATTCAAATCAGGGAGATGTCATTAATTCCCCATTTACAGAGATTCTATGTACAGCAGCCAACTTGAGTTCGAAGTCTATTGATCAATGTCCAGACTGACCACAGGAGATATACGGGTGGTGGTGGATTAGTAATGATGGCTTACCTTGATCATGTCAGCCTTTCCTGCCCCGCTGCAGGCAAATATACAGTTCCTTGCATTATTCAAGACTGGATACGTCAGTGTAATCCTCTCGGGGGGTGGCTTAGGTGAGTCCGTGATTGCAGCTACTTGTAAGCTTGTTTCATTCAGTAATGGATGTCCGGGAAACAGGGAACAAGTGTGTCCGTCCGGACCCATTCCCAGAAGGAGTAAGTCGAACTTGAAGTCATCGCTATTAAAGGCCGTTTTTAGTTTGTCCGTGTAATCTTTTGCTGCTTCTTCAGCTGTAATTTGGAATAGTTTTTTATATTTTGAGCAAGTGAAGGGACACGCTACATATGCTATGGTGTGTCGGCCTAGAATAGATCCCTCCTCCTCCCGTGGATATTGTAAAAGCCGACAAAGGGATTACACCTTGGTATGGGCAGCAGCATCTACTTGAGTACTCTACACCAATACTGCGATCACCAATCCGCCTGCCAAGCGTGGTGATTATAGCAAATCCCTACTTCTATGAGGGAGGCCTCGTCCAGCTGTGGACGTCTAAAGCTGATGAAGAAGTGGAGGGACAGATTAGACATGTTATGCTAAAAAAAACGTACCTGACACTCCTTGCTTGATCACAACAAACTGAGTTTCATCCAAAGCCGTCTTAGGTATGAGTTCTTTCTTATAAACTCCGAATGTGGAGTCGGCGCTATCTTCAGGAACCAATCTCTCATCACAGAAGGCAAGCGTCCATTTTGACCACTCAGTGTCTACTTTGGGTAATCCCTCGCAGAGGTATTTGACTACAGAACCACCTAGAATTGTAAACTTTCTTGTAAATGTTGTATCCTATTAAGTACTTAAAATTGACAGTGATTGCAATGTTATTAGTTAATTTTCATTGGTGGGAATTCTAGTCGGTTTAGGTAAATAAAGTCTATACTTCTGAGATGACTGAACTATGGAATAGTGATATCATGGCACAGTGTAGTGGGAACAGTTAGGTTGTTTGGTGTACATCCTTTTCGGAGAGTAACAGAAAAATATACTAACTCCTCAAAAGTAACCTCTAATAGTACTCAATACTAACTTTTCTATGATCAAATTGAAGATGTATCAGTCGATGATGATGACGCACATCAAAGTTAGTTAGTTCTTATATGGAAACTTTGTAGAACAAAAAGAACATTAAATGGAAAATTACTAAACTTTACTCACCGGAAAGTCCAACATAAAATCTTCCTCTATTATTTATCGCATCATTTGAAATCTTCTCCACGTAAGAAGAAAGTCTATTGATGATTTCTCTTTCGTCACTTACTTTAATAATTGTAGTCATTTTGCGTAAAATAAAAAGTACGGAAAACTAAATTCGAAACTAGAACTAAAAACAAAATTGAGGTTATAAAATCTGTCCTGTCCTGACAGCTGTTTAGCTATGTGTATGTATAAATGTACGGTAGGTATGTATGTTTGACCTTGACTTGACTGTGACAGTCACGGACGGAAGCTAAGCGATCAAAATGTGTTATTTTTAGCATGTAAGCATGATGATTTTGTTCTTCCATCCTTCCATGGCATGATGATAGCATCACTATAATTTTTGTGAAAGAAAGAGGATGAAAAGGAAAGTAGATAAAAAAGGAGAATGTTTCTGTTACTTTTTCCCACCCTATTTCTAAATTCTAGTTTCACACCCTCACCACCAAGTAGAAACCTAACTCGGTGCCCTCACCATAATGGAATATTAGGCATCCTGAATTTTTTTGAAAAAAGTAAAAAGTATTTGTCAGAAGTGGGATTCGAACCCACGCCCACAGAAGTGGACTGCGACCTGAACGCAGCGCCTTAGACCGCTCGGCCATCCTGACTTAAAGATCTAGTTTAAAAATTCAGGAATAATTTGGGAAACCTAAAGACTATTGCCCTTGAAACTATTAATAAATTCAGAATGAAAAGCATAGAACAACATGACATGACGACGTGTGAATCGTGATGATTTCACCTTTGAAAGTAGATTTTTATAATGAAAGGACTATCTGATAATAGATGGCGCTGATACCCCTACTGTTGCTACTTGCCAACAGATGTCACCACTAGTTCTTTCTCTGCACTCTGCAATCCGCACTTGATCCGCAATGTAAAAAGTGAAAGTAAAATGCATTGGAAAGAAAAACGACAGTATTGACCGCGACTAAACGGTTGTTGACCGCCAAAACCATTAACTCAATGACGTAACAGTTGCTCATTGGCGTAGAAGGGTTATAATTTATTTATCTAACTAAATCTATGTTGGTAAAAGCTGGGAGCTCTATTTGGATTTTAAAGAGATATTATGTAGGTAATTGCACGTCGTTGACCCTCTGTAGTAGTTCTGCCTATTAATTTAACTGTGTAGATGTTCGTAGCCTTCTAGGGTACCTAGGGTCTTACCTTCATTATTCGATAGTCCATACCTGCTAAATTACCTGCCTATTTACTGTGCTGAGATGATAAAGTACGATGGGCGTAGTGTTTTGATGAGTCAACCCCCCCAGAAATGTTCAAAATGTTAGGCCGGCAGTTTTTTTCACATGGATATTAGTGTCATTTCGTGTACATTTTTGTTGTTTCATTTTCTTAAACCCCCCGATACTAAACCCTGGCTATGCCCGTGGGAAGTACCTAGGTAAGTGATTGTAAGTAGTTTTCTTTCTCGCCTGCCTATTAGGTAGGTACCTACTTTAATCCTTGCGGCAGTAGGCTGTAAGACTCAATTTTTAAAGGGTTAGTTCAAACACATACAAACAGAAATACCTATTCTCTATAAAACTATGTCACTGTGCTAGAGAGTCGTCCCCTCAACATAATATTATAAAAGGAATAATTGTGGAGGTTATCAAGATGGCTTACCTACTGTATACTGTGCCTACTCAGGTACCATTATCTTACACACATGCCTACCTATCTAGGGAAAGACTCATTATACATACCTACACTCTGTCACAGAATAAATTATAGTTTATAATGACCTTAGGAACTTCTCTCGTATCGAGTTGTATGTGTGGCGTCATGTAGTATTTAATTGTAGATAGGTATTAGCATGACTTGCCGGCCGCGTATCTATTCTACATTTGCCTACAAGGTAGGTAAAATACTACTGATGAAAGTTGTAAGACGAGATAGGAGTAAAGAAGAAGATAAGTTATAGGACAAAACGAGAGAAAAGTCTCGCAGTTCGAATCTTACGCCAAGACAACCACAGCTTTTTCTTGGCTTCTGAGGTAAATCTCCTCAATTTTGCCAGTGTCAAGTAGATAGGTCAAGTCAAGTAGATTTTGATAAAATTTAGGTTAAGCCTGGTTAAGACGTTAGTCTCATGCAAGTCATGCCTCATGAGAGGCAGTTTTATTAAAATGTTGGCAGGCAATTTCCTCTCATTTGACAAGACTATATACTTATTTAAATTCACTACCATGTGCTCTTTAAATAAGCTACACCAGTTAAAATGCCACCAAAGTTACCTACACGATATTACTCAAAAAACACTAGAAATTGAAATAAAAAAAATGGACGTCTCTTTTTGTAAAAGCGGAAAAGTTTACAACCACAGCGTATGGAACCTATGGATAACAGACATAGATTATGTCTATGATAACAGACAAGTTTATCTAACTGACAATACTATAGCTAATCAATCTGTGAATATTATTTCTACTGATAAGGTGTAGGTATATATACCCTGATTTTTAATTTCAGACAATTTTTGTAAACAAACAAATGTCAAGATATGCCACTGTGTGTATAAGTGTCATGTATGTATGTCATATGTGAATAGTAGTAGTAGTAGTAATAGTAGGTATAGAAAGGAACTTTTCCCAAAACTTTTTACACCAACGTAATTTTTTAGAAAATATTTGTATTTATGAGATTAATCAAGTCTTGGACGAATTTTGAAGAATCAAGAGGTTTTCGAGTTTTGAACGCTCATCACACGTAGTATTTATTTTCTCTATGGGCTCATCTATCAAAACAGCCCGAGTCAGGGTATCCGACACACCGCTAAAAAATTAATGAAATATATTAAAAAACAACAAACATTACAAAATACACAATAAGTACAATGAATAATGAATAGTTACATATTTATAGTTACTAGTAGGTACTGGTTGGAAAAACATTAGTACCCAAACCACAGAATAAATATTAGTACAACCCAAACTAGGGTGACCTATGATATGGCGTAGGTAACAAAAATCTGGCGTGTTCCGCCGGACAAAGTTGAAAAAATGCATAATTATTAGAAATTACATAATAAATGAGAATTAAACCGCTAGGGCGTTACAAGGGACGATCTGACTGTCAAAATGTAAAAAAAACAAAATTAGACTTTATTGAAAAATAGCGTAAGGTCAAGCGAGATACGATTGTTGACAAAATAAATTTTCAAAATTGTTCTTTATTGAAACTAGCTCAAAGTCTAGGGAATAAAATTCTTCTTCTCGCAAGTCTAGAGGTTGAGTAACATGCTCCAACAACACCCAGACGAACAAAATACATTTGGAGATCATGCAAACATTTTCCCCGCAGCGGGAGTTACATCTCTTGCGTCTCAGCCCGGCTACTCTCTCGCTGCTAAGGTAAAGATAAAGATAAAGATAAGTAGGTATATTTATTTCCTGTTATACAATTAAAGGTCTTAAATGAGCAGGCAAGTTTTCTAAATTAAATCTACCTTATTTAGCATGCATATTTCAAAATACATAGGTAATTCATTATAAGCAGCCTTTAGGCATCCACTGCTGGACGAGGCTTCCCCCATAAAAAACAATGGGGGGAGTTTGACTTCTAAAATTAAATTTCCAAAATAAAAGTTATATAAAGAGAAAAAAATATATATTATAAACATAGCTACCATATAATATGTAGGTGCGTAGGTATGAATAGTTTTACAGTGCAGAATGAACTAAAAGTAAGTATGTCAAGTGTAACTGCTCACACAGGTATAGCCAAGTATTTGCTATAAAAATCGACCTTTCTATCAATCGGAAATGACCGCAGGCTATTACTTGTCTGCTGGTTTTCAAGTTTATATATCTAATGTTAGTTTAGTACCTGAACAAGGTTTTCTACTATTATTTATTTTCAGGCTGTATTGTCTCACTATATACCTAACAGGGTGTAGAGGCCTCCCTTTTGCTCGACTACTTCAGTGAGGCATAGCCAAGCTGTCTCGCTTCGGTGAGGAAGGGGATGGGCAGCATCATAATAAACGCAAATATTTGTCTCGCAGCAGCAATCGAACCCGCACCTCTTGCGTCTCAGCCGGCAGTAGCCCGGCGGTCTAGCAAGCCCGCCGGGCTACGGAGGTCGTCTAAAAAGAAGGAGGACTTAATCATAGGTGGGTCTCAATTAAGCTGATTGAACGATTCCACGAAGTTATACCCTAATTCTGAGTTCTTAGAAGAACCTGCGACCTCTACAGCGCATGTTAGTATCCCACCGCAGTCACTGAGGTCACGAGTTGTTTACATCGCATCGGCAAAATCGTGCATCGATCGAGGTGAACACTTTCCATGAACACGAACAGAACTGTCATGACAGGTGTTATCTAAGGCCATATATGGGGAACCAATAGCTATTCGTCGTGTTACTGGTTCTTTTTTGGTTATCCGTCGGTAGGTCGTTTCGTTATCAGATTGAGGAAATATGCGCCAGTGTGGTGAATGGATAATGTGTGCATCTAGCAGATGTTCCTTTCATGCATATGTCACATGTTTTCGATTTATTTGGTTCTAGGACATGCCAGTTTCCTTAAGATGTTTTCCGTTTGAGACGGGTTTGTCCTGTCTGATCACGCGAAACAGGTCCCGTCTGATCGCGTGATCAGACAGGACTGACAAAAAATTAAATTTCTGTCCTTTCTGATCACGCACGAAACTGATTTCATGTTATGCTTTGCATTACATGTATAATCACAATGAGGTGTTTAGGCGTTCATAAATTTTTTTTCGAGTGTGGAAAAGTCCATTGTAGGTAGAAGGCATTCAAATTTCGAATCTGCGGCTACGGATTGAAGTCTAGATTCCATGCAAATACAATCCAGTGATGGACCCTCATTTCTATACGAACTCATTGGATGGTACAGGTACCTACTTCTAAAAAATAAATTCCATACATTCTGACCACTTGACACCTTTCTTACTGGCCATCTCTTCACTAAACAGTAGTTACCTATCTCTAGCTAAGGTTGGAATATAAAATTAAGATCTCATCAGTTTCTGACCAAAGGGCCTAGTCAAGCAGCATTCGTTTCGAAGCGATTCCATTTCTACAGTCGTAATTCAATACAAAAGACCACGTGACATATCGATAGCTAAAGTCAATCCCATACATTTTGGACTTTTCTACTGGCGTCATCGCTAGTAGAATGTTACTTTGTCTACGGCCTCTGAGCATCAATCTAGAACTAATCGTTTGAACTGGGGCAAGACCTCAAAGTCGTGAGAATTATGACCTCTTGTAATCATGTCCAAATTCAAAGTCAAACTCCACTATCGATTGCTTTGGACTCATGAGCATTTTGTGTATCTTTGAGTTTTGGACTAGGTATGTGTTTTTTTTTTTGTTTTTTTAGGATTGAGAGACTTATGTGATTAATTTAGTTACGGCTTACGCTGCGCAGAAAGCGAACGAAAATAGGTCTCGGTGTAGGTACAATGAATAGTAGAGCAGTAGACTTATTGTCGATGGTGAGGTTATGGTTTGAATTGAAGTTTTCTTTCTCTATGCATCAGCAACTCTCTGCTCCGTGGCACATTGTGCTTTCCACCTAGTGGTAAGACGGATCATCAAAGTAAGCCAAGCTGTGTTTGTTGCCTGATTCTTCTAGTCTGGTCGCGTTGGAACAGAAGTAATTTTAATAAGACGATAGCAAAATTATCAAGATGATCCTACACTGAGAAAACAGTTCATCAAAAAATATGGTGATTTCACGTAAAGTAGGGAGCATACGGAAATAACCATAAAGTACGATGAAACTACTGTTGCTGCTGCTAACCATATATTATGATGAGCTGTCACCATGCATTAGTAGTTCGTATCACCGTATGTCCGGACTTACGGTGACGGTAATCGTAATGGACCATTACTTTTTGAGAGAGAGCATAACATTACATATGACTGTCATCATATTTTTGTATCCTTTCCTACTATTTTTATGTGCTCTCCTCTAATTTCCGAGTAATCCCTATTATTTTATCATACTATTTATCCATGCTTTCCTACTATTATTGTATGCTTTCCTACTATTTTTAATGTGCTTTCCTCTCATTTCCGAGTAACTCCTGTTATTTCATCCTACTATTTATCCATGCTTTCCTACTATTATTGTATGCTTTACTACAATTTTTAATGTGCTTTCCTCTTATTTCCGAGTAATTCCTGTTATTTCATCCTATACCATTTATCCATGCTTTCCTACTATTATTGATGTGCTTTCCTATTGATTTTTCTTACTATTTTTCTATGCCTCCCGTTGTAGTATGGCTCGGGTATTGTTCCTTTTTCTTAAATATGTATGGGCCAATTAATAAAGATAATTGACACATAGAATAAGCAAGAGTACGGTTAAGAGAATGATGATGATGTATAGTCGTTCATCGTCATCACTCCCGTAACCGTACTTTTGCACGGTTATGGGTCAGAGTAGATTACTAAGTGTCAATTATCTTTATAAATTGGCCCACACATATTTAAGAAGAAGGAAAAATACCCGAGCCATGCTACAACAGGAGGCGTAGAAAATTATTAAGAATAAACAATAGGAAAGCACATCAATAATAGTAGGAAAGCATGGATAAATAGTAGGATGAAATAACAGGAAATACTCGGAAATGAGAGGAAAGCACATTCAGAAAAAAGTACCTACGCAATACAGAAAATAACCCTAATAAAGTAGGTACTTCTAGACAGAAGTACCTACTTTATTAGGTATTATTCTAGAACAGTGGATTTGGGATTTGGGGAATTATTTGCTATAATGGAAAAACATATGACGGATTAACATTTTAATTAAAAATTACAAAATATTATTAAATAACGCAAAATATATAATTTAGAGTAACGGAGTAGTAGTTTTGGGGTAAAGGAGGCGGGCTCGCACCGTCTCTTGCCAGAGGGCGCACGACCTCCTGTCACGGACCAGCTGAGGGTCGAGACCACTGTTCCAAAGCTGACTGCACCTTATCCGCGTCACCTGTACAAAATTGCAAGTGGTTAGGTCAAATAGACTTTTATATATGGGGGTCGAAAGTAGCTTTAAATTTGGGGTAGTAAATTCTGCCGAAGTCAGCCTACAAAACTCGAAAGGAAATTAGCTAAATTTACCTAAATGCAGTATTTTGTGACATGTTTACTTTATGGTACCATAAAGAGTATCTCTAATTAACATGGGCTTTCACATTAGATATTTTACTTAATACGAGACTAAAATCAATACCTTATTCAAATCCCTGGTGATTGATCCTAGAACACGACGCGACTTCAGGCGTGCTGGACAGAGAACGGGATCGAGACTCGGGCTTTGCCAGGATACCCAACGTAATAAGATAGGCACGTTGAGCCCTCCAGGCGTTCACCAACCAGCCATGGTTATGTACTGTCACAAGCTTTTACATCAACAGCTTGCATAAACTGGTGCACTAATCTTAAAACACTTATTTTTGTACACGAACAAATGTTAGGTATTATGAAACCCAGCTGATCTTTGTTGCACTTTGTTGCTTCAAATCACTTCACATTTTGTAACACTAACTATAGACAATCCGTAATATTTAAAATAAAATTACAAACAAAAGGCGGAGCGCATGTGCTTCCCTGCTAACTAAATAGAATAAAATGACCGGGCTAGGACCTACCCGCGTGCCGTTCGCAGTAGACTGGTGATTTCACAGTATTTTAATATGCCGGTCATCCAATATTATGAATCTGTATTCATACTTTAGTAAAACGATAAACGTATTTTTGTGTGATGATCACGGTATTTTGGAGTGCCGCGTCAAATATTATGGTTCCGTAATCATATTCGATGGAATTTGTTACGTAATTGTATTTTTGTGTACTAGTCATGGTATTTTGGTGTGCGGTGTCAAATATTATGATTCCGTAATCATTATTTGATGTTTGTTCATTTGTTAAAATTAATTTTTGTATGCCCGTAGTCACATAGATAGATAGATTAACACTTTATTGTACACCAGGAATACATAAAAGGATTTATTAAAATTAGCAGTACAATGGGCGGCCTTATCGCTGAGAGCGATTTCTTCCAGACAACCTTTGGATGGACAGTAACAAGCGAAGCAGTAACGAAACGGCGGAAGATATAGTCCGTAGTCGTATATGACAAGGATTTTATGCAAAGAAGCTTCAAGAAAATTGATGCTAACTACAAAAATAAAGTGACGAAAACTGTTATATCTTAGGTATCATCGAATTTCTGCCAAGCAGACATCCAGCAGACCATTTCATATTACGTAGTGTTATTTTAAGAGGAAAGCATCGTAAAGTATCGATTTAATCTTCTTATATTCTGTCACCGTTTATTACGGAGAATGGTCATCATAATATTGTATTACTTACTATTTAAACTAGATTATTTTATTATATATACATGATACAACCTTATTTTAGAACAATTCATCGTATTTTTGAAAGACGTATTGATATTTTATAATGAAGCCAAAATGACATTTTTCTCAGTGTAATGATTTCAATTAATAAAATTCTTCTGATTTGATTTGAATGACTCACATTTTCCGCTAATCGCTTGATAGCCACCACACCCTAGCTCGTGATCATTCACGACCTCTGAACGATCCAATGTCACACCATACAAGCTTTCATGTAGGTTAATGCCGTCTATTAATAGATCTATCACAACAATTGCACTAAGAAATGGCTAGTTTTGATGCGACTATACCTAGAATTGTCGTGGTGTTCTTTAGGATAGACCTCTCCTCCTTCCGTGGATGTCATAAAAGCCAACTAAGGGATTATACCAGGGTATGGGCAGCAGCATTACCTGAGTATTACACTACACCAATACTGCGATCAACAATCCGCCTGCCAAGCGTGGTGATCATGGCAAATACCCTTATTCTGAGGGTGGCCTGGTCCAGCAGTGGCAGTCTACAAGCTGATGAAGATGAAGAAGACCTAGAATTTAAATTATCATGGTTTGGTATCATTTTAGAAAAATTACGATACCACCTCTACTTTGGAACGACAGCAGGAGAAGTAAAGTCTAATTTTTCTAAATTTAGGGAACGTGTCGAAAATCTTAAAATTGTATTTTGACGTTGACGTTTCCTTAAAGTTTCGTAAAAAACTTGGGTTATTACCGCTCCCGTGGGTCCGCGTGGGGACCCACGCTTCCTTTCCACTGGGGACCAGCGAGAAGATTTTTTCCCTTTTGTCCCCGAAGGGGCTAGCAGGAAGGTTTTACTAGCGTTTGTCCTCACTAAGATACTACGAGGTTTATTTTTAAATTAAATCACAGTAAGTTTTGTAATCAATGTTTATGTTGTGACCCTATACGGTAAAAAAATTAACAAAGAACACTATATCCATGCAAAGAACCAATTCCATCTCTTCTCAGAATGAAAGTGGACTTTATGTGACTTGTTTTGTGTATTTCTTCACTTCACCAGCCGCTAGACATCCCCTGATAACCACCAAAGCGCATATCACGCAATAGGGGGGATTTGCCGTAATCTTCAGCGCGCATGGCAGGCGGATTGGTGTTCGCAGTGTTATTTTTTTTTATACTACTTGGCAAGCAAACAAACATACGGTCCACCTGATGGAAAGTAGTTACCGCAGCCTATGACGCCTGCAACACCAGAGGCATCACGCGCGCTGTCGACCCTGAGACATAAAGATGAAACGTCTCATGTGCCTGTAATTACACCGGCACCCGTACCCTTCAAACCGAAACACAGCAATGCGAGCACTACTGCTTGGCGGCAGTAATAGATACGGTGGTAGTACTTCCCCGGACGAACTAGGTGGAAACACCATGGCGCACCTAGTCGTATGGTCACGTCTATACTATGCACTGCAATAGTTGCGGTTGGCGGTCGATCCACATCTCCACATGTCTAGTTATCGCAAATATCAATCAATCTCTGCTATTAAGCAATGCGTTATGTACCAACAGCACAGAAAGTGTTTATTTTCAGCATCCCACTATTTTTGAAACAGGCAATGTAAATCAAATCAAATACAATAAAAAGATTTTTTTTTTCATTAAAATCACAAGGAGCTATTTGAATCTTCTTATACTTAAACTAAAATTACTCCTATTTATTGTATTTCTCGAAATTTTTGAATTAGTATTAGGTATATAATAACACTATAAATAATTGACGACCTCTGTGGCGTGTTGGGCGAGTAGCCGGCTGAGATGCGAGAGGTGGCGGGTTCGATTCCCGCTGCGGGACAAATGTTTGCATGATCTGCAAATATCCGGGTCCGGGTCTGGGTGTTGTGGACCATGGTACTCGTAGTTCCTGATGCCCACGACACAGGGAATCCTAGTGTGAGATCGAACTACGTTTGAGACTGTTGGATGTTATGTTAATATACCTAGTAGTATAATAGTAGATTGTTATACAAGGGGCTAAAATTACCCATTATATACGAGATAGTTTAGCGAGAGAGTAAATAGAAACCAAGTTTTAATGGGTTTTTAGCGCCGTGTGTTAAACTCTACTTTTCACTACGATTTCGAGAAAATAAAATAATCCAATGCAATATGAAATTAACTATGGCCACTTCAATTTGCAATTAGAGAAAAGAAAAATTCTAAAGATTTCGCGCCAATATCTTTTTTTTTATTTCTTCTGTAGCCGCAACGCATTGCATGCATTCTACCAACCGCCGATTTTAGTTCCATTTTCAAAAATAAAATGTTGTTCTTTTTTTATGAAACAGTAATAAGTCGAATCTTTATTCATGATTATTTTACTTATGACTAAAGACTTTTTCGTTTTTGTAGGCTCATTGTCATTTGAAAGACAAAAATTAAAAAAAAAAAAAACTTTTTCCCGTAGTGGAAGAAATGCTATTTTTTCTTTACACAATGACGGTCTTTTTGAGCAAGAGGAGTGAAAATACAATGAATTAGTGAGGACGCAGGAAGTCTGTGTATGTATAGAAGTGGCCCGAGGTTGTAATATTTATTCTGTGCCCGAGGCCGTTCGTCGTAGAATTCTGTGGGGAGGCAGCAGTCCAGCAGTAGGTCTACAGGCTGATGATGATGATGATGACGTAGGTAGGTACTACAGGCAGGCAGAGTAACCAAGAATTAACTATTGATATGAGAGGAGCAGAAAGTCCATCAAGTAAAACTCACCTCATCAATACACGTTAAAAAATACATAATGAATGGACTTTCTAACGACCCCATTAAAGATTGAGAACGTAGATGAGATTTTTTAACAGAACCTTCTGGCGTTGCTCTAACATAAAAATAAAACCACGCTTGGCAGGTGGATTGGTGACCGCATATTGGTGTTAAGTACTCAGGTGGATGATGCTGCCCATCTCATGATGCAATTCCTTAGTCAGCTTTTACGACATCCATGGGAGCACACCACTGTAACTACCTGCAACCTAACATAACACAACATAACCCCCAACAGTCCCATACATAGTCATGATCCCACACTAGGATTCCCTGTGTATCAAGAACTACGAGTACCATGGTACCATAACACCCAGACCCGGAACAAATATTTGTAGATCATAATCATACAAACATTTGTCCCACCGACATCAGGAGGTTGCGGAATCGAACCCGCAACCTCTTGCTTCTCAGCCGGCTACTCGCCCGCCGCGCCAGAGAGGTCGTCAAACCAAATACCTAATAATGTAATGTAACTAATAGTTAATAGGTTTGTACTTATGTACTTATAATTTTATTTTTATTATTATTGCAGTCATTTATTTTCATAACACCATTATATTCACCTTTATGAGGCATTACTGGGGCCGTATTAGCCAACAGTAACAGGCCCTTTTACAATGGGAAATTTTCTGACAGCCGAAAGAAAATAGTTCTAAATCCATACATAGATGGCGCACTCCAGATATGGTTGTCTAAATTTTGGCGGTCAGCCACCAACTGTTAGTGTCACTGGCTTCACTCGCTCATGCTGTTCGTTGGTGAAGTAAAAATTAAGTATCTACGTAAACTTTTTGTTGAAATTCTGGTATAAGTATTTGTTAGTGTTACGTTATTGTTATTGTTGAAGCCGGACCAAGTAGACCGGTCTATAGTAGACTTGAAAAACGAGCTTCGGAATCGTAACGCGAAACTTGGAGGAAAAAAAGAGAAAACAAAGAGAATTTATTCTCTGTGGTGCTTTTGCAAAATCTTCAGAAGACACAACCATGTCGAGTCACCGCCATCTACCGGAATTTTAAGAACTATTTTTTCTTTTTAATTGCCTCCCTGAAAACTTCCCATTAGGATATAATAGTAGATTGTATAATAAGGGAGCAAAATAATATTTTTACGGCGAGGGCGCTTTTTTGAATCCAGAGCGAAGTGAGGGATTCTTTAGTAGAATCCTGAGCGAAGTGAGGGATTCTTTAGTAGAATCCTGAACGTAGCGAGGGATTCAAAGTACGTCGCCCGAGCCAAAAATATTTTTTTGCTCTACTTTTCGTCACCCTCTATGAGAAAATAAAAGGGGCCTCATATTTTATTTCAAAACAAAACCATGAAATTCTTACAATCCGTGAAAATTGTCGAAAACGAGGGCATTTAAAGTCGCACGTTTTTTTTTTTTTTTTTATTCAGCTTGCGGCGCGACTATTTGCCGTCGTACCAGCCAGTATTTATTCAAACAATATTTTCGTTCGATTTCTTTGGCGCTGAACACTAAAGATGTACCAAATTCAAAAAGTGCGCGGCAAAGATAATTGCGGCGCACTTATAGAAGTTTCTTATAGAAAACACCACCCGAACCAAGTCGTCCTTTTCGAATAGAGGATGAAAAAACATTATTGTTATGCTGGATGGAAGACAGATGATTAAACTATTGTGGAAATGGATGAAAGTTGGTGCTATAATATTGTAAAGAGAACATGTTAATTGAATGTTTATTGGGCTGTTATTATTATTTTAATGTCTGTTTTGCCATCATTACCAAACCAACACGGTTCCGAATGTGTGTCGCTGGGTGCGGCATGCGTGCGAGATCCGTATGACCCTACCCACTACCCAGCTGCCCATTAGTTAAATAATTTAATGTAGCTAAGTGAATTATGGATTTTCTACTGTGATATTTATATTAGAATCCAAAAGTACGGCCCAACTTCACCGACATATCTCTCAGAATTAGCAAGTTGAAGTGGCAATATAGGCTAAAGCTCGCAGCTCTGAAAACCGTAGTGGAATAAAGTTGCTCGAGTGGCAACCACAAACCGGACGACGCGGTAGAGGAAGGCCCTCTTGATGAACTAAAGACATCGGCTCAAGATCGTTCGTCGTGGCATTCTTAGGGGTAGGCCTATGTCCAGCAGTGGACTTCTACAGGCTGATGAGGTTGATGATGTCAAAAATGTGTTGAAAATGTCATACGAAAGCAATTTTAACTAAGATAAGTTTAAAAATTATTATGAATCAGGGGGTTATTGTTTAGATACTTATAATTTTATTGTTTACTAGTTGCGCCCCGCGGTTTCTCCCCCGTGAATAATGATGAAAATTGATGATGATGATGTTGATGAAAAGTAGCCTATGTGTTAATCCACGGCGTAAAGTATCTCCATTCCAAATTTCACTCAAATCCATTCAGTAGTTTTTCGTGAAAGAGTAACAAACATCCATCCATACTCACAAACTTTCGCGTTTATAATATTAGTAGGATAGGATTGCCCATGTAACTTGAAATAAATATACACTCGAGAGCAATGAATCCGGGTCACTTAAAGAATCCTAAAAATCTCGGAAACTAAAAATGCTAGGTTAATGCAATAAATTGTATTTAATAGACAATGTAATACTCCTTAAATGAAGGTATTAAAACTTCTTAGTTATTGTAAAGTTATATCATAAAAAAAACAAATTTGAAAAAGGGCCACTTTCGAAGATGGAACTACGAAATTACAGCATTTGGTTTTGCTTTTGTTTGTAATCTGTCATTTATCATTGTTTGATTTCTGTTTTTTTGTTGTTTTTTTTCTGCGTAAACGCAGTAATGGAAGCACGAGGAGGCAATACGAAGTATTAAAATTTAAGAAAATCGTAATAAAGTTCAAAAATTTCATGTTTCCTATTTTTGTTTTAAGGAGAGATCAGCAGTTTTTTTCTTTATGTAATTTTGTGTTAATAAAATGTATGGTGACTCATATTTTTTTTACCTTCATTTAAGGAGTATTACATTGTCTATTAAATACAATTTATTGCATTAATCTATCATTTTTAGTTTCCGAGATTTTTAACATTCTTTAGTGACCCGGATTCATTGCTCTCGAGTGTATTATTATTAAAATACAAACGTGCCATAACCACCAATCCTCCCCAAGGCATTCAAGCCATGTTTGCTTGCAAATAAGCGTGACATTGGGGAGAGCTTGTGATAAATAATAACGTACATAAACTGTACACGAAGCGTTTGAACTTCGTGATTATTGTGCTAATCTAAGATAATGTTTTTGTGAAGATGTGGAAGTTGATTTTCATACTAATATTAAAGGCCACAGCACACCGGCTACGTACGCGTAGTCGTAGACATATACGACGTCGTACCATCAAGTTGTAATGTATGGAACTGTATGAGACATGGCACACCGCTTGCGTGACGTGCACGCAAGCGTATACAATACGTAGAGACGCGCGTGCTGCATACGCATCCGGTGTGCTTTGGCCTTATGTGGAACAGGCTTGCAACTTCGTCCGCGTGTAGTTTTTTTCTATAGAATCTTCAACAGGCAAGGGTGCAGCGGGGCCATAAGTTGGTGAATTTCAGATAAGTATTCCTTTCTTAGTGCACCCCTGTAGAACACAAAAGGAATGTATCCTTAAGAAGGCGTACTATGTGATTTTGCCCAACAAAATCTATCTATAACTCAGTATCTACGGGTTCTACGAGTTAAATATTTTGGAATATGAAAGTTTTATATTTTTGCATTTATTGTGTAAAGTTGAAAACACGATAGATAAAAAACCTCGATAGTTTTATTTAATGAAAAATCCTTGTTTCCCACACGTTTTTAAAGAAATCTCAAGAACACTACGGTATTTTAAGAAAAAATTTACTATAACAAGAAGGTAATAACTATTTATTCTTATGCTAAAATCAGTTTTTTGATAAACACTTTATTTTCGCCATAATAAATAAAAAACTTCATTTTTGTGCACGACACTCGCTAGCGCTAGCGAGATGGCGCGCGGGTTATCGCGTGCGTTAAAGAGGGAGCCTAAATTGTAGTATAGTGCCCTCTTAAAATTGTCTCGGTTTCATTACGATATTTTTCTTCATCGTTTGGTGCACTACCGGGATTTTAACTTTAGGATCAGAGGCCCAATTCTCTTTTTTAAAAAACATTCCAGTCACAATATAATCTCGTGGCAGTAGCACTATCACGTAGTAACTGTTACCTCATGCGAAGATTAAGTAATAGTTACTACGTGACAAGTGCTACTGACACGAGATTTTATTGTAATTTAATCGTTTTTTAAATAAGAGAATTGGGCCTCTGAAGTCGGGGCCCTCCAACAAAACCATCTGTTTATCAGGGTTTTTGCTATGTGCACATAACAAAAAACCCTATCTCTCCAGGGGGTTAGTACGGGTTTTGATAGTTTTCGAAACTAAAATGAAGTTTCGTTTCCTTCCATACATTTACTTGCAGCGCACCTAGCGAAAACGAGAAGAAAACTAAGGAAGCTGTCAGTAAATGTATGGAAGGAAACGAAACTTCATATAGTTTTCGAAAACTATCAAAACCCGTACTAGACGTGCAGACAAAGATCTCTAGAGAGAGTTTTTGAGAAGAGGCATTTGTCACTGCAAAATGGTATTAACATTTTACTGTTTACAAATGCAGCCAGGAATGCAACGCTGGCCGGTTGCCAATAGTGTCACGGTTGCCACGAACTTCATAGAGATTTGACAGTTTTATTATCTACCTACTTACCTAAATCTGACGGTCAGTTTAATATCCTGGATGAGAAGCTTAAAATTATGTTATGCCCTGTTTAGTTAAGGATTAATTGACATAGGCATTGACATAAATATACAATAATGTACAATAAATTGCTATGTGTACTTAGAGATATATATTTTTTTATTAAGTATACTATTATGTAAATTCATAACTTTGAAGGAAAACGTAATATACCTACACTTTTTACCCATAGTTTACAGGAAAAACGAAATTCAAATTCACGTCTTTAAATTCCCAAGGGAATCGGAAAATATTCGTGAAGAATAATATAAAAATAAAATGGGAGGGTTCCCAACTAGTAACACCTAAACGAGTAACATTGTTACTCATTGGGATTTTTTTCCTATCAAGAAACAGGTTACTCAATGGGAAAAAATGTGTTGCTTAATTTCACCGAGGACTGATGTACCTACCATTGGTGTATTAGTTACTTTGGTAGCCTATACTTGTACCTTCAGATATCAGCATGTCTTATAGACGTACACATATTATGTCTCTTCCAGCTCCTTCCATTCCTTTCTTTCCATGGCCTCTTGAGGCTTTCTTTACCAGTTAGTCTTTCCATCTCTTACTTTATTTCCCTCTTTGTTTTACCAACACTCTTGTTATATTTCGGTTATTATTTTTTACCATTTCTCCCTGCATTCTATTGTCATGGCATGGTTATATACAAGACGTTCAGCTACCTACCTACTAAAGTTTGGGTACAATGTGAATCTGTGACATTGCAACACCGCGCATGTGTGTTGGCCAACGCACTCGCGCACTAGAGATGCGACTGATCGATATCTTCATAAGATTTGTGAATATCTACCTTCCAAAAGCATTACACGCTATTATTCTAAGGGCGGTCACAGGTCTGCTGGTTCTATTCTTTTCTACCTAGAACAATAAAGAAAATAATTTAAATCTGGAGGCTAGAATGCAATAGGTACTCACAAAATGTACCATTCGTCACACACCTGCCCCCGTCTTTGTATAACGAACGAAATTGCTTTCGATTAAGATTTTGCAGTACACTTGCGTCGAACACTTAAGCATTTTTTCAAGACCCGAAATATTCAAAACATAAAGTGCAATGTACTGTAAGATCGTAATAGAACACGATTATCAGATCGCTAGCCAATAACGGGACTGAACTGGACCGCAAGCAACAGTCCTCATCGCCGGACGTTCTGGCAGTTTAGAAAGAGCCCTATATCACAGAATAAATATTAGTACAAGTCCTATATGTCGGTACACACAAGCGCTAGATTACGACTTAGTGCCAATCAAAGCCCGGCGTCCGGTACGTAAGTGTGTGACGATGAACCCGGTTCCAATTCTGTTCTTTGTTGTTCTAGGTAGAACAGAATAGAATCGGCAGGTCTGTGGCCGTGCTAAAGGCCAAAGCACACCGGTTGCGCATGCAGCACGTAACGTAGACACGCGTGTCTCTACGTACACGCTTGCGTGGCGGTGTGCCATGTCTCATACAGTTCCATTGATTACATCGTCATGGTCTAACGGCCTACCATCTGCGTATGAAAGTCCAATTTACTTATAGGTATAGCCTTCCTGTTGAATCTATTATAAGGCGGTACCTAATTCCTGCCTCTCACAACTGCTATTCAGCAGTCACACCCACCTAGTACGTCCTATGGTCACTGCAACCATCTCCCATCCATAAAACTGAACGTCATGTGCTTGTTAAATCAGTTCAATTAAAGTAAAACTATTATTTCATTAATGTAGCCAGTGTTTTCGGTAGTGGTCCTACATATTTCTCTTTGTAATTTATTTAATTTTATATACATTTATGTATCTTAGGTACCTACCTACCTATATTAGTTGTATTATAATTTCTGTAAGTACATATATTTAATAGTAGTTTATGCACTAAGGGAATAAAGCAGTAAATATGTGAAAAAAACAATTATTTTGTTTCACATTCTTTGTAAACGTCTTAGTAAAGCACATTTTTCTGGTGAGGTCTGCTTATGGTGGCCAGTTCGATTTTCGAACAAACCTCTTTATAATGCCATATGGGCATTTTTTGACTTAAGAGTTTCCACGAGTTTCCACACGAATTTGACGTTCCAAATTCAAATCACTTTATTTCCTAGGGAGTTTCATACAACTTTATATCCCTAGAGAGATAATGCTTTACTTTACGTTGAGGTTGCATGATATGTAATTGGGCATTGTCGAGCAGGTGGTGTGAAAAGATTTTTGTTCTATAATAACTTTAAACTTATCGATAAATCCCATCACTACTAGCCGTATAGATCGTGTAGGGCGCGGCTTGCAAGCATGTGTGTACCGACTGTAAGTACCGATAGCCAGGACCTTTATAAAACTTGTATTCTCGCAACCTTGGTGTGACCTTGGCCTGGTCACTGTTCTTTTGGATAATTGACAGGCAATTTTTTGAATAATAATGTCAATAAATTGTTTGCAAGTCTTTAAATATAGCAAAGGAATAAATAATAGTATAATTTTTTTTTTCTGTATATTCTTAAATATTTTTTCTGTATATTTTTAAATGCATTTTTTTTTGTTATTTTGTGTCGCATTTGTCTCAAGGCCATCATTATTTGCAAATAAATTATGTTTAGACAATAATATTTAACAGTTGAACAGTTGAGCTATCGAAAGACCGTTGCAAACGATCAAAAGATAGCTCAACTGATTCAAATCACTATCAGACGGAAGCGTTCCCAAGATGCTGGCTGCATTGCCACGCTGAATGGCAAAACTAATGTGTTGAGCCAGATAAGAGCTCTCGGATCACGCGTAGTTATTAACTTATCTTATCTTATCATATCTTATCTTATTCCAATATATCGCAGTAAAGTTCAAAAAGGCATAGTTTTCAAAAAAATATTCCTATCGAGAAAAAATATGCTTTTGTGTTTTCCGTAGTTGAAAATCTAAATAATTGTTAACTTTTTTGTAGTCTGTACGTAGTTGATATGAATAACAATATATCTTTTAAGATAATACGTGTAGAAACTGGTAGCCTGCCATATCTTGTCCCTGCACGCCTTCTTATCTTTATCAAGCAATTACTGCAGCATGTTGCCTATTCTGGGTCAAATAATAGTGTGATACGTTTAGTTTAATGTACATAAGTAAGTATAAGTTGTACTTATTAAAATACGGCTAATAACCACGTAATTATTGTGCTGGGCTCAAATTATAAGTTTTGACGTTTTGCTGAACTTCACGTGCGTGATTTGAGCGTTTACTCCCAGCGTCCCCCACCGGTCTGGCCCCACTGGGGGACGTTGGGAGAAAAAAGTGCCAACGTCCCCCACTCGTGACAACGTGCAGAAATTTAATATTTAACAGTAGGAGAACTTTTTTTTTCTATTTTTATGTGTCCATTATGATGATCACTGAACATGATTCTGCTGTCAGAATTGAAAATAGTTGCCGCGATTTTTTTTTTTTTTGTTTCTTTGTTGTTCGATTGCTTTCAAAATATATATCAGAGGATCCCTGTGATCACTAAACAAGAATCATTAGTCAGAAATGAAAAAAAGTGGCCGCCATTTTGAACTTTTTTGCTATCGGACCGATTGCTTTCAAAATCGATATCTGAGGATCCATGTGATCACTAAACAAGAATCATTTGTCAGAAATGAAAAAAAGTGGCCGCCATTTTGAACTTTTTTGCTATCGGACCGATTGCTTTCAAAATCGATATCTGAGGATCCCTGTGATCACTAAACAAGAATCATTTGTCAGAAATGAAAAAAGTGGCCGCCATTTTGAACTTTTTTGCTATCGGACCGATTGCTTTCAAAATCGATATCTGAGGATCCATGTGATCACTAAACAAGAATCATTTGTCAGAAATGAAAAAAAGTGGCCGCCATTTTGAACTTTTTTGCTATCGGACCGATTGCTTTCAAAATCGATATCTGAGGATCCGTGTGATCACTAAACAAGAATCATTTGTCAGAAATGAAAAAAAATGGCCGCCATTTTGAACTTTTTTGCTATCGAACCGATTGCTTTCAAAATCGATATCTGAGGATCCCTGTGATCACTGAACAAGAATCTGCTGTCAGAAATTTAAAAAAGTGGCCGCCATTTTGAACTTTTTTGTTACCAGACCGATTGCTTTCAAAATCGATATCTGAGGATCCCTGTGATCACTGAACAAGAATCTGCTGTCAGAAATTTAAAAAAGTGGCCGCCATTTTGAACTTTTTTGTTACCGGACCGATTGCTTTCAAAATCGATATCTGAGGATCCGTGTGATCACTGAACAAGAATCTGCTGTCAGAAATGAAAAAAGTGGCCGCCATTTTGAACTTTTTTGCTATCTGACCGATTGCTTTCAAAATCGATATCTGAGGATCCCTGTAATCACTGAACAAGAATCTGCTGTCAGAAATGAAAAAAAGTGGTCGCCATTTTGAACTTTTTTGCTATAGGACGGATTGCTTTCAAAATCGATATCTGAGGATCCCTGTGATCACCGAACAATAATCTGCTGTTAGATCTGAAAAAAGTGGCCACCATTTTGAACATTTCTGTTACCGGACCGATTGCTTTCAAAATCGATATCTGAGGTTCCCTGTGATCACTGAACAAGAATCTGTTGTCAGAAATGAAAAAAAGTGGTTATGGCAGTGATTACGCCACCAAGGTCACCAAGATTATGTTTAGGTCTTCCGAGGGACTGACAGGACGTCAAGCGAGCATTTGATACCAGACCAATAGAAGCCTAGAGTGTTCAACTTTAATCGGCCAGTATTCTTTCGATTATTCCATATTCAGGTACTTAGACATTTAAGAAGGTTCGTAAGAAAAGATGCAGCTAAGAAGCTCTAAAATGCGTTACCTCATTTTTGCCTTTATAATATTATTAAAAAAATGTGAACTTCAATCATATATTTATTATTATTAACTTTGTGCATAGTTGTGTGTAACTGCAATTACACACATCCTTGTTTTTCTATCCACCAAAACAATGAGTTTCTTACACGTCAAATTACTAGAATCAGTCCCGTCATTTAAAGGTAGGTACGGTTAAATCACGTACGAACGATAACAAATAAAATATTCTTAATTTCTCTAAGTTAAAGAGTATTAGAAAAATTAGTCTTCAATAGTACAACAATCACCTTTCATCACCAATCATGTACAGTGGCGGAATGAAAACTTTCGTCAGGTTTCAAAGAAATTTCCTTAGCATATCACGAGCACATAATATTACTTTTTCTAACTATCCCATTCCACTGCGCAGACTGCTATATGGAAAACCATAATTTAACTGTTTACTAACAAAGATCAAAATTGCAAACCTTGAATCAGTTGCTTGTTTATATTATGACACGAGACCTTTTTTATTGAGTAGTCATGGCATGTACAAGTCTCTTATTTAAAAAAAACTGTCACGTAGTAATTATAAATTAATCTTCGCGTAGATTAAGTAATAGTTACTACGTGACAGTGCGACTGACACGAGTTTATATTGAGACTGTATTTGTGTATAAATAAAATAAAAATAAATTGGGCCTAAAAAGTGTAAATTTTCGTGATATTGATACATTATGGCAGTTCAAAATAACAATTAAAAATATACCCTAAGATGACGAACGTTATCTTTCTCCCACTGTACTTACAATAATCGTCCAGAACTATACTTTGATAACAAATAAAATAATTTACAGAAGTTAACAGAAACATACAGGATTCAAAAATAACGAAATAATATACCTAATATACTTAAACACCACTAGGAAAATCTGTTTTCATATTATTATCACATCAATCACAAAAGTAATGTACATCATCAGGTAGCCGAACAGGCTGCCGTCCAGCAGTGAACGTCTTGGGAGAGGTCCCATTAAGAATGCAATGGGGGGTGATTTGCCATAATCCCCACGCTTGGCAGGCGAATTGGTGAACATAATGTACGTAATTAACTATATTAGTTATTTTAATACCTAGTAGAAAAATCAGTCTTTATTGATATCATAATTATTATTACAATCACTACTTAACGACTAGAATCAAACTTTGATATAAATTGACATAATTTACAGAAGTTATAAAAGAAATTAAGAACAAGAACAAAAATAGATAAGATTTAATAATAGCCAAATAATACCTTATTAATTAATACCTACAGCACCAGGAAAATCAGTTTTCTGCAGGGCTATTCTAAAACGACGGAAGAGTTTCCGATCGGATTCGTTAGTTTTTCATTTCGATGTGGTAAGTAACTCAAACAATTTTCTAACAATTTTCTCTAGTAAAACACAGTAATAATACACAATTTACTCTGGACAACTTTTTGGAAATTATGAGACACTGATAGTTTCAGTGTCTCATCATTTCCAAAAAGTGTCCTACTGACATGGATTTTGAATTCAATAGCTCAAGTTGAGCAGTGTCTATAAACTCGTCATTCAAAATAGTTTTTTTCATTCTATTTTTCAACCTTTTGGCTCCACTTTTAATTTGAATGCATCGCACTTCATTAAATGCTGAATCTTTTTCTAGCTCATTGAGAAAATGCATTATGTTAGGTTTTTTTTTTCCTACCGCCGCGTTCAATTTGTGGTGCCATCCTTCCAAATAATTGGTGGTCCGATGTCGTTCTCCAGAAACGCACCATTTGTCATATATATTCAATAAGTTTATTTAAAATCCATTCAGTAGTTTTTACGTGAAAGAGTAACAAACATCCATCCATACTCACAAACTTTCGCGTTTATAATATTAGTAGGATTTTAAAAGGTGTTGTTACAAGATGTATGGAGCCTAGCCCTTGTCGGTGTACACTTGTGGAAACGTGGCTAAATATATGTAAAACCTTTTCCCATTGTAATTTTTTAATTATTTCGCTTCCTAAAATATCTTTCTCACGGAGAGCAATACAAGACAAAACAATATGGCGAGGCGGATACAATTTACTCTGTGGTAAAATGTTGCAGTTGACAACTTTGACCAGAACTGCATTTCTTTCGCGTCTTGGCTCCAAAGTCTTGGATCAAGGAAAATATTTTCGCGTAGAATCGAAATGTTGAATTGAAGAACTTGTACTGATATGATGATCGTAATAAAGCTAGAGTAGGCAACGCATTCTAAGTAGACACACTACTCCCAACTAACGAATAAAGCAAGCAACAACAGAGCAATAAACGGGACATTCCATGTCATGGCTGCTCAGGAAAATATGTTACCATTGTACAATTTTTTCGAATTATAAACATTTCTGTGAAGTAAATTATGCTTCAAATTAGCGTAAGAGTATTTTTACGATAATCACTGATTTTTCACCATTCTCTGTCTAGTGTACATCGATACAGGCCATTTTGGAACATGTCCTTTGACATGTAAATCTTATATGTCAAATTTTAAGCATACATTTTTACTAAGAAATTGTATTGTATTGTGGTGATTGTTCTTGAAAATTCTTAATGGCAACTTGAATTTGCCATTAGATAAAATTATCGCTGGTTTTCGTGGGTGGTAAGGGTTATAATAACTAGTTAATTTCATAAACTAAATAACACATCTACTTATATTAACAGAAAAAAAATGTTTTTTTTTCAATATTTGCTGTGAATTTCACTGCCATACCTTATTTTATAAATATAGTTTACAATAACTATTCGAAGCCAAATAGAAAGATACAAAAACTATTTCAAAATTCAAAAATGCTAATATTGTGGAAATTATAAATAAATTTACTAGGACCACAAAACTACGAGTACCATGTTACCACAACAGTAACACCCACCACCCGGAACAAACCTTTGTATATCCTATGATATCAATTTTGTAAGCAATCGGTCCGGTAACAAAAAAGTTTAAAATGACGGCCACTTTTTTTAATTTCTGACAGCAGATTATTGTTCAATGACCACAGGGAACCTCAGATATTGATTTTGAAAGCAATCGGTTCGGTAACAAAAAAGTTCAAAATGGCGGCAACTTTTTTAAATTTCTGACAGCATATTCTTGTTCAGTGATCACAGGGATCCTCAGATATCGATTTTGAAAGCAATCGGTTCGATAGCAAAAAAGTTCAAAATGGCACCCATTTTTTTTCATTTCTGACAAATGATTCTTGTTTAGTGATCACACGGATCCTCAGATATCGATTTTGAAAGCAATCGGTCCGATAACAAAAAAGTTCAAAATTGGCGGCGACTTTTTTCATTTCTGACAGCTGATTCTTGTTCAGTGATCACAGGGATCCTCAGATATCGATTTGGAAAGCAATCGGTTCGATAGCAAAAAAGTTCAAAATGGCGGCCATTTTTTTTCATTTCTGACAAATGATTCTTGTTTAGTGATCACACGGATCCTCAGAAATCGGTCCGATAGCAAAAAAGTTCAAAATGGCGGCCACTTTTTTTCATTTCTGACAGCAGATTCTTGTTCAGTGATCACAGGGATCCTCAGATATCGATTTTGAAAGCAATCGGTCCGGTAACAAAAAAGTTCAAAATGGCGGCCACTTTTTTAAATTTCTGACAGTAGATTCTTGTTCAGTGATCACAGGGATCCTCAGATATCGATTTTGAAAGCAATCGGTCCGATAGCAAAAAAGTTCAAAATAGCGGCCACTTTTTTTCATTTCTGACAAATGATTCTTGTTTAGTGATCACAGGGATCTTCAGATATCGATTTTGAAAGCAATCGGTCCGGTAACAAAAAAGTCCAAAATGGCGGCCACTTTTTTTCATTTCTGACAGCTGAGTCTTGTTTAGTGATCACAGAGAACCTCAGATATCGATTTTGAAAGCAATCGAACAACAAAGAAACAAAAAAAAAAGTTTAAGATCGCGGCAACTGTTTTCAATTCTGACAGCAGAATCGTGTTCAGTGATCATCATAATGGACACATAAAAATAGAAAAAAAAAAGTTCTCCTACTGTTAAATATTAAAATTCTGCACGTTGTCACGAGTGGGGGACGTTGGCACTTTTTTCTCCCAACGTCCCCCAGTGGGGCCAGACCGGTGGGGGACGCTGGGAGTAAACGGATTTGAGTAACACATCAAACCAGAGACCCAATTGTCTAACTTAAAAATAGTTATAATAGAGTTCGGATCATGTTTCGATCCTGTGTCGATGTCTTAAATGTCAGAAATGGTAGGTATTCTCTAAACATAAAATACAACATGTTATGTGATTATATCGAAATGTGACCGAAACTTGAACGATTCAAAGTTTTTTCGATAATTTTAGCATTGTAGATGGAGTCTCTCTTTATTCTTTGAAATTATATACATAATTATCCTACTCTAATGGTAGTCACCGTGAATTGAAAGTAGATTAAATTGTTAATTCTAAGGGAGCAGAATACCAACTTTCCGTCAATTCATAATTCAGTCTCGATTCGGTTAACTTTCAGTGTAGTTTTAAAATAATTTAGAGAATTGGGCCTCTGCTTATCACATAACGGGGAATGCTCTGAGAAACTGTTCAAGCTCATACCATCGCGCCTCTAGACACAGGAAGAGAGCTCATTCTCACATTATCGACACATGGGTATATCGTACAGCTCGCTTTAAGAGATTTTTTTCTCCCCCACTTTAGAATGAGCTACCCCGAGGTTTTTCTGCATAAACTAAAATAAGGAGCGTATTGGCATGGTGTTGCAGATGTCAATTGGCGACGTTAACCGCATATACGATCATCATACGGGTCAGAAGGCCTATTACGAGTTTTAGTATTCAACGTGACTTACATAGTAACTTATTCATCTTTCTGCGCCACGCAGAATAATGAATAAGTTACTTACATAGAAACAGCACAGATTCATAAATAGTTACTAGTACTCACGTAAGTCACGTAGAATACTCACGACTCGCAAAGTAATTCTTGCAATGCAAAACTCGTAATAGGCCCTCAGTTTGTGTTGAGTCGAGCCATTAAAAAAAAGAATAGTTTGGATTTGCCAGTTTCACCACGCTTGGCAGGTGGATTGGTGGTCGTATTATTGCTATGTATTCAGATGGACGCCGCATATCTAATTTATGTCTATTATTTTATTTATTTTATATTAATATTCGGTTATTTTTATATTCGGTATACGCAAGTTTGACCATGTATCCGAGTTTAGATCCCAATTAAAGTGGCTTCCTATTCGTCGTCGTCGTGATCTTCATGTTCTCTCTCTTCTATTCAAAATTCTTTATAGTCCAATCGCTCCTCCTTACCTCCGGGAGCGCTTTGAATTTCTTGTCCCTCGTGGTAAGCCTTGCAGAACGTGCATGTCCCTCCTGCTACAAACGCCCCCTCACTCTTCCAGTCGCTACGGTGACTCCTTTACCGTACAGGCGGTAAGGCTTTGGAATGCCCTTCCCCATGTCATCCGTGACAGTCCTTCAGCTAACGTCTTTAAGAGTAGAGTAAAAGAGCACTATCTTTCTCTGTAAATTGTTTCTTTGGTAGAATTTATATTTTTATTTATGTATGATACCTACCTAATTATATATATTAGTATATTTATGATATGTATTTGCTATTTAATATATATATATTTATCTATGTTTAAGTATGTTTATTTTAATTAATATATAATTTTTAATTTGTTTTGTTTCTCACTTTTCTTTTTACATGTGTGCACGAACCTACCTCTATAATCACCACTCTCTAGCCTCAGAGGTTTGCTGGAAGAAAACTCTTTTTAGGGTTAAGCTCGCCTTTGTACATGTCCTCTAGTTCTGTCTTGTGTTCTTATTAATATGTGTGTACAATAAAGAATAAAGAATAAAGAATAATATCTATAGTTTTATGAGTATATTATGCACATAGTTGATGTCATTGCACTAAACTAACTGCTCAAGCGGAAATAATTTATGGGCAATGGGTAATTCCTGATGATAGTAAATTTTGCTCGATTGCATCAAATATTCCCACTATAGGTACTTACTAGATATCAAGGATGGTTGTACAACTGCCGTATCTATTTACAGAAATCTGTGCAATGACACGCGATGCAGTAAAGCAATACAACACCCGGCTGTTACTCTGACGCATTGCCAACAAAAGAGAGCTAATAAAATTATTTTACAAATAACGTCGCGTATACCACGCCAAGCAGTACTTGCATTGCTGTGTTTCAGTTTGAAGGGTACGGGTGCCGGTGAAATTACAGGCACATGAGACTTTTCATCTATATGTCTCAAGGTCGGCAGCGCGCGAGTGATGCCTCTGGTGTTGCAGGCGTCCATAGGCTAAGGTAACTACTTTCCATCAGGTGGGACGTATGCTAGTTTGCATGCCTAGTAGAACAAAAAAAAATTGTCATGTTGTTCCATGGTGTGTCCTAACTCCTATTTATAAGAATATACCATTCCATGTCATAAAAGTCGACTAAGGAATTACACTATTAGGGGATGGGTTCACCTGTGTGCTCAACACCAATAATGCGATCAGCACCAAACCGTCTGCCAAGCGTGGTGATTATGACAAAACCCCCCATTGTATACTGTGTGGGAGGCCTCGTCCAGCAGTGGACATCCAAAGACTGTTGATGATGATGAATGAAATAAAAACACATGCCTTTCCCCGGTCTCAATTAGCCTCTTTTGTGAGGGAGGCCACATCCAACAGTGGACTTCTAACGGCTGATCAAGAGAAATACGTAACGTGCCATCCAAATAGGCTCTACAAAAACGAAGTCAGTAGAGTTCTTGGTGATCTCTTGCCTAAGTGTGTCATAACAACAGCCGGAAACTGTACTTAACAATCCAATAAAGGGTCTTTCCTGACGCCACGTGGTTGCAAAATAATCTTGTTGACAGTGTCTGGTGCTACTGATCTGTGTTTACTAACAATAACTAACTCCGCAGTCACAATATATGTATAATGAGACATGTGGTAGGCCGGAACCAACCTCTTCTGATGATCTCAGAAACTTGGTAGAATCTGAAATGAGAATTCGATTTCTAAATTCTAGGTTAGAAATTGGACCTTCATACTACTACTCCATTAGAGCATTAGAGCATACTTGCACCGTTGAAATCAACTAAGATTCAAAACGTAGTTGTTTAAGACGTTATAGGTTCACAAAATGCCTTAATGAGCTCTAGAATATTTAAGTTTTTACTATGAGTTCACAAAAAAAAATCTTATTCATAAATTCAGTAAACAATTTGAATTACTCCACTCGATAAAAAAAATAAACAAATGTTAGAGCATAGATACTAGACTAGTGAATATAAACTTAACAGTTAGTTGTCAAACTCTCCTGTAATGTGAAAGGATCGTACCAAGTTGCTCTAAAATAATTATCTCAATTTCTTTTGATAATCCGTGTTTAATTTGCCACAAATACATCAGGTTATGGGCCCAGTAATCTTCATACGCGTTATTTCAACAAGATTTTGCGGATTTCATGAAAAATAATTATTCGTGAAAAAGCCGGCCATTTTTGGCATGACACCGTTTTTTCAAATAATTGGAAAAAATTCACGGTGCACGGATTCACAATGGCAGGGACGACGGGTGGTTCAATTCCTGTCGAGAAACTCAAAGGTATCCAGGATTATAACACGTGGAAGTTCTTGATGAAGATGTATTTGATGCATGAAGATATGTATGACTGCGTATCGTCGGAAGATGCATGCAAAGACGAGAAGAAGCGGCAGAAGGCTTTAGCCAAGATCTGCTTGTCGGTGAGTGCGGATGTGCTTCCGCATGTACGCAACGCTTCTTCGGCATTCGAAGCTTGGAACAACCTGCAACGTGCTTATGAGGACCGGGGATTGAGTAGAAGGCTTGGCTTACTACGATCGCTTTTCGGGCTCAAGCTAAGGGAGACCGAAGGCATTGAGAAGTACATTACCAGAATCACTGAGCTATCACAACAGCTTAGAGAAATCGACTCACCATTGGTCGATGAGTTTGTGGCCATCATCATGCTAAGTGGACTCACAAATGACTACGATCCACTTATCATGGCCCTGGAGAACTCTAATATGAAGTTGACCACGGAGCAAGTGAAGTCAAAGTTGCTCCAAGAGACACAGAGACGAGACTATAAGTTGGAGGCACCGGAGGCATCTGCCTTGGCTGTAAAGAAGGTTGTAAAATGCTTCAAGTGCAAGGAACCTGGCCACTACAAAAGGGATTGCCCGACGAACACTCGTAAGGCGAAGGATACAAGCAGCAAATCGAAAGATGCGTTGTTGACCGCGCTTGCAGTGAACGTGAATGATAATAGGTGGTATCTCGACTCTGGAGCGACGAATCATATGTGTAATAGAAAAGACAACATGAGTGAGTGTGTCTCGGTAAAAGCGTTAGATGTGCATGTTGCCAACGGGGCAAAGTTAGCAACGACTTGTCGAGGAAATGTGATAGTGATGTTAGGAAATGGTAAAAAGACAATTAGCAATGTTTACTATGTGCCTAATTTAAGTACTAACCTTTTGTCAGTAAGTGAGTTGACTAGGAAAGGTTATACTGTAAAATTTGATAGGAAACAATGTAAAATCTTAGGTAAATCTGGTAATCAAGTGGTAGCGACAGCGTCATACATCAATGGTGTTTATCAATTAGACACTGTTGGAGAGTTGGAGATTGCCATGAGTTCTAGTGTGGAGCCGGAGGCCTGTGAGGAGTCACAGAAGGTATGCAGTGACCGTGCTGCGGACAACGTCACACAAGAAGTTTGGCACAAGAGGTTAGGTCATCTCAACTCCAGTAGCATGAACCTTATGAAGAATGGGATGGTTACAGGTATGCATTTTGAAAATTCTAACTTCAAAAACTGTGTTGCCTGTATTGAGGGAAAACAGTCAAAGTTACCCTTTCCCAAGAAATCTTTGAGTAGGTCTAAGGTGGTTTTAGGCCTGGTACATACAGATGTATGTGGACCAATACAGATACCATCACTTTCTGGTGCTCGGTATTTTGTCACTTTTATAGATGATTTTTCCAGAAAAACGTGGGTTTATTTCCTCAAAACTAAAGATGAAGTCTTTGAAAAATTCAAGAGCTTCAAGGTCCTAGTGGAAAATCAAACTGATAGAAAAATAAAATCTTTGAGGAGTGACAATGGAACTGAATATGTCAACTGTGTATTTCAGAAGTACTTGGAAGCCAGTGGAATCCGGCATCAAACTACGGTTCCGAGATGCAGTTCACAGAACGGGGTAGCAGAGAGAGCCAACCGGACGATCATGGAGAAGGCTCGTAGCATGCTCCAGGATGCAGGCTTGGCCAAGAAGTTCTGGGCGGAGGCCGTAAATACAGCAGTCTATCTGAAGAACCGCTCGCCTACTAAGGCGGTACTGGGGATCGTTCCAGAGGAGAAGTGGACTTCGGAAAAGGTAGATGTTAAACATATTCGGGTTTTTGGATGCATTGCATATGCTTTGGAAGAGAATCGGCGAAAATTAGATTCCAAAAGCAAGAAATGCATATTCGTGGGTTATTGTGAGGACAGTAAAGGCTACAGGCTGTTGGATCCATCATGTCCTAAGAAATGCATCAAGGCAAGACATGTAACGTTCTTGGAAAATGTATTTGTTAAGGGAGATATATCACATGATGATAACAAAGACATCGCCGGTGTTTATGAATGTCCAACTGATTCAAATAGCTCTGAGAGTAGGAGAGGATCCGGTTCTATTTCACAGGAAACACCTGAGAGAATTCACCAGTCTGATGACACTTTGGATGAGACAGAGGGTTATGACACAGGGGTAGATGAAGCAGATAATTCTTCGGATCCAACATACGTTCCAGGTTCTTCAGATGAAGATTCAGAGATGGAGTTTGAAGGTGTTCACGAGTAGTGCAGCTAGCTGGGATAAGAGAGTTGTGAGGTATTTAAAGGGTACGGTTGAGAATGGTCTCACGTTAGAGGAAGGCGACTTGTGCATAACTGGCTACGCGGACGCGGACTGGGCTGCAAATGAAGTGGATCGGCGCTCCTATACCGGGTATGTGTTTCATATTGGTAACTCATTGGTTTCGTGGGAAAGTCGTAAGCAGAGGACTGTGGCTCTCTCCAGTGCTGAGGCAGAATACATGGCTATCTCTGACTCATGTAAAGAGGCGTTGTTTCTACGTACATTTATATTTGAATGCTTGAACATAACTTGTAATGTTACTCTGTGGAATGACAGTCAGTCAGCACAGAAATTGTGTGTAAATTCAATTCATCATGCAAGGACCAAACACATCGATATTAGGCATCATTTTATAAGACAATTGGTTAATGAAAAGATTATTTGCATTGGCTATGTATCCACTAGGGCATGTAAAAACCGGGTTGTTTTAAAAAACCGGTTTTCTCGGTTTTTATGTTTCAAAAACCGGTTAAACCGGTTAATCGGTTATTTTTTAGTTATTTTTATATAGGTGTCTTAGGATAAGATAAAACCGTAAATTTTAATAAAAATGAACTTATTATTTGAATAAGGATGCACCAGTTAAATTAGCTTGTAAAATTTTTAAGTATTGTAATGTGCAGAACTCACTCTTACTCGAATAAAGTAACAAAATTCAACAACATGATAAATCAGTCCTAATAGTTAGTTACTAAGTGTAATTTACTTATTTATTTGGTAGTATTAAAACTGTCTCTCTTCAGGTTATAGAGTATTTATTATATTAAATATGTTCTTTATATATTTAAAAGAAATTAAATTTCACTTCATGAGAAAACTATAAAAATCAACAAAATAGTTTTTTTTTAATGTTATGGCTCGACAAACTGGCCTACGGCCCACCTGATGGTAAGCGGTTACCGTCCCCTATTGACATCTGCAACACCCGAGGCATTGCCAATGCGTTGCCTGCCTTGGAGGACCCTTTTTACATTTTTTTTTGAAGCTGTGCATGTTTTAGTTTAGCGGAAAAACCTCAAAAGGGAGCACAATTTCCACGTATGTGGGAGAAAAGATCTTGTAAAGCGAGCTGTACGAGATACCCACACATCGATGATATGTGGATGAGCTCCCAACCGATGTCGAGAGGTGCGATGATAGAACCTGGAAGCGGGTATAAGATCAAATAGTTCCTCAGAGCACTCCCCATTATAGAGTCGATAGAATACACAGAGCGAGCCGATATCTCGGCGCAGGCTCAGCGGCTCTAGTGTACTTACTGGTGAGCTTGAGGTCGTTGACGATTCTAACGGCTCTTCTTTGTCAAAACAAAGCAGCTGGTACTTGGAGGCCCCGTGCCATAGGTGAGAGCAGTATTCCATGTGTGGCCGAACTTGTGCTTTGTATAGTAGAAAGCGCTGAGTTGGCGTGAAATATTGTTTTGCACGATTAAGCACTCCAAGTGTTTTAGAAGTTAGTTTTGCCTTTACTTCTAAGTGACTCCCATATTGGACCTCGTTAGAAATTTCAACTCCCAGAATCCCAATGCTCGCGGAGGTGGAAAGAGGAATGCCCTGAAACTGCGGCACGATGGTAAATGGGGCTTTTTTTGCGGTAAATGCGCACACTTGTGTCTTAGTAGCATTGAAAGTAACCAGATTTTGGATACCCCAATCTGATACGAGCTCTAAGGAGCTTTCCACTTCAGACACAAGTGCTGACCTATTTTCATCCACTTCGGCACGAGAGGCGTTTGCACGGCCAGAGTAGAGGGTATCACCAGTGCTGTCATCCGTATAACAATGGAGACCGCTAATTTGTAGCATATCATTGATGTGAATGATGAAAAGCGTGGGTGATAACACTGACCCTTGGGGAACGCCAGCGTTGACGGGCATGGAGTCCGAGCAGGATCCATCAACTACGGATTTAATGCACCGCCCGGAAAGAAAACTGGAGACCCAATTACATAAGCCCTCGGGAAGGCCATATGATGAAAGCTTCGATAGAAGCGCCCTGTGCCACACACGATCGAATGCCTTTGCGATGTCCAAACTTACTGCCAAAGCCTCTCCTCTACTCTCAATGGCTTCTGCCCAACGGTGAGTAAGGTAGACTAGAAGATCACCAGCTGATCAGCAGCTGATCGCCCGTGACGGAAACCGTATTGCCGATCGCTGATCACCTGGCGTTCCTCCAGATAACCAAGAAGCCGAGTGTTGATCACTAGCTCCATCATCTTGCAAAGTAGGGAGGTTATCGCTATAGGCCTGTAATTGGACGGTTCGGTACGATCCCTTTTTTTAGGGATAGGGTGGACATGGGCTACCTTCCATGAAGATGGCACAACCCCCGAGGTATAAGAGAGGTCGAAGAGGTGCGACAAAATGGAACACAGCTCGGGAGAACATTATTTGGGCACAATAGCCGGGATACTGTCAGGCCCACTCGACTTTCTCACGTTTAGGGATAGGTATCTTTAAACATTAAAATAATTTAGTCTTATATTAAAACTCTCTCTCAAGTAAAGTTTAAAACATTCGGTAATATTCAACTCACTCATACTCAAATAGAGTAGTTAACTATAATCAACAAGATAAGTAGTTAGCCTAAAATATTATCATTAATCTGTCCTAAAAGTTACTAAGTCTAATTCACTTTTTTGGTATAATTAACAATTTGCCAGTTCGACCGCTGACCGCAGCGACGACGGTGGCGCCCAGTGCGCTCATGCAACGCTGCCTTTGCTTTCTTGCTCTGCTTGTTTAATAGTAGGTAATAGCTTATTTACACAACGATATTCACTAACGAAGTTTTATGCGGTCCAATGATAAAGTTTTCTGAGAAGTGTTTGTCTGTATTTTTGCAATTTTAACGTATTATGTTGTTATATAATTAGATGGATTAAAATGGTCGTTCTAAATAAAGTCTGCAAGGCGTAGTTTGAAATGAATTTGTGATTTATTACTCTTTAAAAAAAAACCGAAAACCCGGTTATTTTCTAAGAAAAAAACCGGTAAAAAACCGACCTAAAATCAGTCGGTTAATCGGTTTTTCGGTTAATCGGTTAACCGGTTTACATGCCCTAGTATCCACTGATAAAATGATAGCTGATGTGTTGACTAAACCATTAACTAGGGAAAAACATGTAAAGTTTGTTTCTTTGTTTTTCAAGTAATGTAATAATTTAAATGTATGTGTGTAATTAAGCTTGTTACATATTTGGTAATTAGGTATCGGTGACTTGTGAAGTTTGATACGTATGTGTTTATGTTACATGTAAGTTAAGTTTAAGGGGTAGTGTTAGAGCATAGATACTAGACTAGTGAATATAAACTTAACAGTTAGTTGTCAAACTCTCCTGTAATGTGAAAGGATCGTACCAAGTTGCTCTGAAATAATTATCTCAATTTCTTTTGATAATCCGTGTTTAATTTGCCACAAATACATCAACAAAGAACCTCCTTTTTAACCTTTTTCAAATTGAAATCTAATTTTCAACGATCTTATGATAAAGATCGTTGCTAATTTTAGATTATCTTCCAAAATGTCTTAATGTTTAGAACATTTGGTAACTTATAAGTTATAAATTGGATTAGTGAATTCATCCACAAAATCTAACAAAATTTGAAAGGGAGTTTTTATATCATTATTTTACACGCAAACCCAGGAGCGGAGGTTTAGGAGCGTGCGCATTAGTTCATACAACAATTTTCGTTAAACCTATAACGTCTTAAAAAGAAAAAAAAACTTGCTACGCAGTCAGTCGCAGTAGAAGATATTCTATTCATTTAGAGAAATTACGACTATACACCACGCACTTTACTATTCTCCTGCTGACGTTTCGTTCACCATTTAGAGGTCCTTCCTCATGAGCACCGACCGCGACCACTCGAAGGTCTTGAGACGGGAACACCGTATTCAGTATGGGATATTCAGTGTTCATCTGCCTTGACACTACGATACGAGGTGAAAACAAGGTGAAAATGAAGGTTTTAAGTTCTATATAAGTGTCATTGTATTGAATGTCGCGAATGTGGGCGCCGTTAATGAGTCCAATGTCAAGCCAAAACTAATCATTTGGATCAATTAATTAGTGGTGACAGATTCTGTTTTTCGGAACAAGCTGTCATGCCTACTTATTGGTTGTTGATTAAAGGCCAAAGCACACCGGATGCGTATGCAGCACGTAACGTAGACACGCGGGTCTCTACGTATGTACCTACATTGTTCACGCTTGCGTTCAACACGCAAGCGGTGTGCATGTCTCATACGTTCCATACATTCCAACGTTAAGGTACGTCGACGTGCACGTCTACGTCTACGCGTACGCAGCGCCGGTGTGCTGTGGCCTTAAGAGGGCGCTCCGAAAATATAATATGTATGAATCGTCTTTTAGACGCAAATACTAACGGAATAAGATTGAATATCGCACGACCCTATCTTGCACAGAAGTAAAGTCTCAAATCATATATTTAATTTATTATGAGAATACTAATTAGTCTAGGTAAATTTTGGTTTGGTCACGGATAATAAACTATATTTTCCTTCGGTGAGTATTTATTTTGGATATGTGACTGAAGTTATTTCCTAGAAATTTCAAAAAATCTAGTTTAAGCATAACTTTCAAAAAAATCAAATATCGAGTAAATGTCTGCCAATTGTGTTTCTGGCTTGGTCACGGATAGAAAAAAGTTTGAAAAGTCACATATTTTCTCTTAATTCAAGTTAAAAACATCACCTTCAAACGCTTCGAACACGCTCCACGCTGCTGGGTCGCGACTGCAAAGACTTATCGAAAGAACAATATAATTAGGCTTGTCTCAAAATCCGACCTCCACGCGACATCCACGACGCTGTGGGCAAGTACCTATAGCCGGCTGAGACGCAAGAGGTGAAATTAGGTTTTTGTGTTCCTATTATGATGTTTTATGGATGTTAATAAAGAAAACACAAAAAAGCGCCCCAAAAGTGAGCATTTTTTTTTCGTGTTTTTTCACCTTAAATATTTTCAGAATCATGGTCTGAATGCACTGTTTCAGTTTTCGGGAGTAGTCTTTTTACGCCCGGTATAGCGCCATGGTGTGTCCCGCCAACTCCGGCCTAAAAATAGACACCTCCCGTGGATGTATTAAAAGCCTTACTTAATTAAAGTACACCAGGGGTTGTGTAATCTTTTAGTAAGGCATATTATTGTATGGGCAGCAGCATCTATCTGAGTACCAAACTGCGATCACCAATCCGCCTGCCAAGCGTGGTGATTAAGGCAAATGGGGGCATTGTATGTTATGGGGCAGGCCTCGTCCTACAATGGACGTCTAAAGGTTGCTGATGTGATGTTCTTCCTAGGTCTACAGATAATGCAGATTATTAATTGGAATGTGTCAAAAGTATTCAAACATCTTGTTTTGACAAAACAGTTCAAAGGTCAGCTTCCGAAAATTATCTTGTTTGCGATACTCAACAGATAATTATGAAACAACAGTCAACAAATTAGTCATAGCGGTTGGCAACACAATTATCATTTTGTTTTGCGGAAGTTGAGCTTTTTTCATACAGATCTTAGTGATAAGAATTTGTTAGTAGTTGTTTGTAGTTGTTTTTTGCATATGTGTTACTTATTTCAATATTTTATATAATATAATATAATATTTTATATAAATATAATAATAAGATTTTGAAGACGATATTTGCTTTCGATACATAGAGTGCAACATCTGAAATCAATTATCTTTGGTAATTGATTGTCTGTGGCAAGAACAAGCGACTCTCTCTTGGCTATTTTGAAAAGAAAAGCATTATTAATTTAATATTATAATAATTACAACTTCGGTTGGTGTTTTCTGAATAAATAAATTGTTAAATTGGTATATTTGTGGAGTCTAATCTTAACATATGATTTTGCATAATTTTCTTTTTGAAACATAACATAACACTCTACAGTCACTTAGCTAAGTAGTCTTGATCCCACACTAGGATTCCCTGTATCGTCGGCATCAGGAACTACGAGTACCATGGTACCATAACCCCCGGAGCAAATATTTTGCAGATCATACAAAAATAGTGAATTTCAATAAAATAAGTGAATTGCGTGTCTTTTCGAAGGGGTGGAAATCGTTCAGGAACATTCTAGTAAACTGCCATCGATTTACTAGAACATGACTTGACAGAGGACTTGACGACTGGACTTTGTTTGATAATTATCTATGCTACTTGACATTGGAAAAATTTAGAAAATACTCAGACGCCATTAACAAAAAAAAACCCGTTTATAAAATTGCATTCTATCCATCAAAATCAGAACGACAAGATGGCTGTCTTTGAGTACGTTCCTTTTGGGTGACATTTACGTTATTTTCGTTATTTTTGATCTCAAATGATGTTCCATTCGATTTGAAAGTGCTCACTGTGATCGTTTGTAACTGTTTTCACCGTTCTTTCAGACAGATTAAAAACGCTAAGAACGCCACCGAATTTTGCCAATTTTTACCCAGCTATTTCGATGGGTAAAAATTATCGTTTTTTGACATTTGCGTAATGTTTGACATTCTGAAGTTATTTGTTTCGTAATATGCTGTAGAATTAACATTTTAAAACGGTGAAAATGAAATATTTACTAGTCTAGGAATAAGTTAAAACGGCCTATGAATAGGGCTCCTCGAACTCCTCCTGTGAATGTCGTAAAAGGCGACTAACGGATTACGCCAGGGCAGCAGCATTCACCTGAGTAATAAACACCAAACTATGATCACCAATCCGCCTGCCAAGCGTGCAAATTCCCTCCATTGCACGCTATGAGGGAGGCATCATCCAAAAGTGGATGTCTACCGACTGATGATAGTAAGTATAAATAATATTTGATATATAACCTGCACCTGCATAATTATGTTTACAATTAGACTTACCACCAAGTAACTGACAACCGTTGGGGAATGAAGTTCTCGAGTGGCAACCACAAACCTAGCGCAGAAGAGGAAGGCCCTTCCCCCCCTCTCAATGAACCAAAGATATTATGAAGGTTCCAGGAAAATGGTGCATGGAGGTGGTACAAGACTGTTTGTTGTGGCATTCTATGCGGGAGGCCTATGTTTAGCAGTGGACTTCGATAGGTTTCATGATGGAGATGATGAATGGACATACTGATCAGAAGCCAAATGTTAAAAAACATAATAAGTCAGGTACATGTCTAGTTTAATTTTATGTTGTACCTATATTTTATTTTTTCAGTGACTCTTCGCATTCTGGTGCTACAGCCAGCACATCAGCTACCTACATAGAAAAAGATAGGCTGAAGAGAAATCTCCAAAAGCTATTGGATCATTATCGGACCTTATGAATACCGTTTTGGAATAATTTTGTAGAACATGAAGTCTGATTTCACCTCTTATAAATCTTTAAATTGAACAGTGTTAAAAGATACATGTTTTTTTTTGTTTATAAATGTAAATTGTGATACCTACTTAAGAGAAAAATGTTGCTTAGGAATGTCTAATTTGTAAATTCAGGCACATTGGTACTGACTGATGCACACATTTAATAATATAAGTATACATTAAATTACAATTTATGATAGTTCTTAGAAGTAAAGACTGATCTAAGATTCTTTGTTATAATTTTTTAGTTTAAACAATATTATTTCATTTAAATGCTGTGGTATGTCTGGCCTAAAAATAGACCTCTCCATCTCCTCCTGTGATGATGTAAAAGCCATCTAATGTGTTTGCCACTGGAGAACCTTTATTCCCCAGCGGGTGTCAGTTCTGCGAGCTAAATGACCTGCTCATTGCCACTTAAACTTGCTGATTCTGAGAACTATGTCGGTAATCTTGGATCTCTAAGTCATCACTCGCAACACGCACTGATTATAGACAATAATAAATTACAAACAGTATATTCTGTTACCATATATTTTATTATATACATTATTATATGCAAAAACATGTACTTAGCCTAACTGAAATAGACTTTTATATTTAAATACCCTCTAAATATCCTGAAGAGGTAATTTAGTTGCTACATAACATAATAATTGGCAATAGCTTCTTGATGATAGAGTCCACGCACGCACAGTAGTCGACAAGAGTGTCTGAACTTGAGGCTCAGACTGAGCTATTGTTATCTAGAATTAGTTATCTCATTATATTATTCTACAGTCCTTTCTTGCTTTCTATTTCTTTCCAATCCATCCACAATTTCTCGAGTAATTTCCACATACCACATGTTTGTTTACAGTGTTTGCGTGTTTGGTTTGGTTTGCTTGACAAGTTTGTTTGACAGATTTCGTTCCAGACACCTGTGAACAAAATTTTTGAAAATATCATTTTTATCAGTTTATAGCCAAGTGGAACACTATTGAACGAATGTAATCGTTTTTTGCGTTCTTGGCAAAAATTTTATCAAGTGGAATGGGCCCATAATAAATCATGGTAAGTTCGTACATGTCAATAAATGCAAATGACGCAGAGGCAGAGCTTTTGAGGTCCACACATCACTCACACACACACACACATGTGTGTGCGACAACGCACTGAAACCGTGTCAAGGTCGTCAACAGAGGCCCAATTCTCTAATTTTAAAACATTCCAGTCACAATATAATCTCGTGTCAGTCGCACTGTATCGTGTAGTAACTACTACTTAATCTTCGCGTATGCATGCGAAGATTAAGTTATAGTTACTATATAGGTGACAGCTGACAGTGCGACTGAGACGAGATTATACTGCGAATTGAATGTTTTTAAATTAGAGAATTGGGCCTCTGATTTTTAAATTTATCTTTGGATATCGTTTATGCATTTACGAACAAGCAGGTCAAACAATTTTTTTTTGCCAAGTTGAACATGTCGCTTTAAGCACTTTAAGGTTCCCACGTACGCCTCGTCGAACAATTCGGCAATTTGTTTTTCTGATTCATTGTTTCAAAAATCGACACGTCATCGTAGATGGAGTGCGTTGAACGCCCTACTATTCCAATACGTCAAAATAAAATCCTACTAATATTATAAATGTAAAAGTTTGTGAGGATGGATATGGATATAGATGGATATAACTTTTGAAACTATCATGGTTATCTTAGAGAATATGGTTATTAACATAATTATCACTAGAAACGGGATATTTACCATGATTTTTGAGCTTTGATATCCCGTTTCTGGTGATAATCACGGGTAAACTCTTACCCGTGATCATGGTGCACGAAACTGTGCCAAAATATCGGGAATCAATAAAGCTCAAAAGTCATGGTAAATATCCCGTTTCTAGTGATAATTAGGATAGATAGATGTTTGTTACTCTTTCAAGCAAAAATATAAAAAATGGATTTTGACGAAACTTTACAGTAGTGTAGCTTATACATCAGAGTAACCTATACGCTATAATTTATAATAGAGGTTCCATGCGGGCGGAGCCAATAGAGGTTCCACGCAAGCGGAGCCGCGAGCAAATGCTAGTATTCCATAATCCGTAACAAGGACCGCTTTCGAACGTCAAGCTTGTGTCATGTGTCAAGTAAAAGCGGTGGAGGGGCGTTCAGTATTTGACTAAACGCACGTTATGACCTCACTAAATAAATAAATAAATGCTGGACATTTCACACAACATTTTCTAGCCCCAAGCTAAGCAGAGCTTGTGTTATGGGTACTAGATAACTGATATACTTAATACATAGATAGATATTTTTTATTATACATAGAAAATACCCAGAACACCCTGAACAAATATCTGCAGATTGTACAAATATTTGTTCCGAGGCGGGAATTGAACCCGCAACCTCCTGCGTCGCAGGCGAACCTTTGCCCGCCGCACCACATCGAGGTCGAATAAGAAACATACATAGAAATACTCTCGTAATGAATGCCGTGTGCGTCTGGCTTAAAAATAGACCCCTCCTTCTCCCATGGATGTCGTTAAAGCTGACTAAAGCATAACACTAGTGCAGGGTAGCAGCATCCACCTGAATAGGTACAGAAATACTGCAAGCGTGGTGATTATGACAAATCCACCCACTGCATTCAATGGAGGAGGCCTCATCCTCAGCAGTGGACGTCTTACGGCTGATGATGATGAATGAGAAACTACGTTTTTTTCGTCCCGTCTGACTCTAGTTTCCTTTTAACTTTGAAACTACAAGTTAGATCTTGATACAATTTTGTAGATTGATCGTTGTACTTAGTGGACATAAAATGCCCATTTATTTCAGCTATAACATATTTATTTTGAATTAGCACAAAGTTGAAATAATTGGACTTTTTTGTGCAATAAGTTCAACTGGTTGAACTAAAAAAAAGTTCAACTGGTTGAACTTATAGTCGAATTTAGTGGAATAGGTCAGATTTTTAAACAACGAACCAGAAAGTTTTTAGAGAGTAATTTAGCTAAAAAGTTCGTCTCAGGTGTACGTGGGTACCTTAAGAGACATTCATTTCGAAAAGGTGGTATGAATTTTGAAGCGTCGATTATAAATCAATGCTTTATAATTACACATGGCAGATTTATTTTTCAATATGGCGACAGGGTTAACCGGTGGCCACCTCAGGGCAACGATAGCCTAAGGATTTTAATAAAGGAAGTTGACTTATTTACGACTGAATTGAATTTAAGTAATTTGAAACCAATAATGGTAATAAATAATAACAACAATAAAAGCATTTAACGGTGTTTATCTGTCAATGGCCGCATGTTTTAATTTATGTTTTGAAGTTTTTAACGCGGATACCATTAAAATATGTTTTTATTAGCAATTCAAATGATGTTTTGATGAACACGCGGCGGCAAATAATTACCAAAACTACAAATATGATAATGACGCGAAAAAATAAATAATGTTTTTGGAAAACCCACTCTTAAATTAATGTATGTGTAGCAACGTGTAAATAATTGGTGGTATATTTTAAGATAATGTTTATTTACTTATCTGATAAACTAAGCTAAGGCTGTTTCGCATGATGTCGCAAGCTAGGCGTCATGCCGCGGCACTTGCGTGACTTACCGGCAAGCCGCCGCAGGCGTGTCTGTATGACATTCAGTTGACACCAACAGCTATCTTGAGCTTTTATACGATAGAGATCTCTTCCAAGCCACAGAAGCCAAAGAATAACTTTTGACTTCCGCCATTGAATTCGATTAATTGCATGTTTTTATTTGCTAAATACTTTTCTAAAATATTTTTTTTCCCAAAATCGAGCCTATAATATTTGAGGAGTTCCCTCAATTTCTCATGAATTCCATCACCAGAACTTGGTTTATAATTTTTCAAATCGGTTTATAAATGGCGAAGATATGAGGTAACAAACATAAAATAACAATACCTACAACCGAATTGAGAACCTCCTTAATTTTTTTAAAAGCTTTTATTTAACTTGCAATGTATTATATAATGTTTGGCCGGGTGGAATCTTGCGAATGAAAATTAAATCTGTTATCTTTAACCGATTGAGCTTAAATTTTTTCATACCTGTCAAGTTCAGATCACAATACAATATTATGGTGACGGCGAGCTGATCTGATGATGGAGACGGAAAGTGGACCACGGAACTCTCGATGATTAATAGTAGCCTGGCAGTATTTGGGCTCATGTTGATCAGCTCACGGTTCCAATCACTAATTTAATAAAAGCTTGTTATGAAAAATACATTTTTCAAAAATCATGTTTGAAGTCGGGTAAAAAGAAGAAGAGATCTCTTCCCGCCTATTTCGAAAGAAGACGTCGCGTCGCCTCTTCTTTAATTTAAATTTCTAGTATTTTTTTTTAGTAATTTTGTGTAATTTTGGTGACATTTTAACCGCTGTAGCTTATTTTAAAGAGCACAAGTGCAGTACACTATCAATTTAATTTATAGTGTATTACGTGACTTTTGTAACGAGTTTTCTTGGTAAAACTGCCACCGCTTTACTAAGGTACGACTTGACTGAGACTATAGTATTACAGCTGAACATATGCCTCACTCACCCATAGAATGCCACGACGGTCTGGAGCCGCCTCCATCCATTAGTCCCTTGAAATGCTCTCATCTCAAAAAATCTTTTAATCAAAGGCTCAATTCTCTAACTTTCAAAATGATTAAAGTACAATATAATATCGTGTCAGTCGCACTGTCATGTAGTAAATATTAATTAATCATCGCGTGTGCATCATGTATGCGGAGATTAAGTAATAGTTACTACGTACTCATAGGTGCAGATGCGACTCACACGAGATTACATTGTAATTTAATCGTTTTTAAAATTAGAAAATTGGGCCTCAGGACTTTGACCGAGTCGTTGAGAGTCGTATGTAAGAGCCAAGATCGCGATAAGCCAGGTCAAATATTTATTCTGTGGCCAGGTGTACGATATCGGTTCAGCTTGCCCGTGTAGCATTGAACTTATTACGACCCTGTGGTTAATTGGTATGCGTTTACCAAATACGTACCTCAGGTATGTACGTATACACGATTGTCACTTTTGTTATTATACCTTTTTCCATCATCATCATCATCATCAGCCAGTAGTCCACTGCTGGGCATATGCCTTCCCCATAGAATGACACGACGAACGGTCTTGAAACGCCTCCACCCACCAGCTTCCTTTACCAACTAGACGAGGATCACTTAACATTTTCAAATCCAAAGTAAAAGAGCATTATTTCTCCTTGTAATTAGAGTATGATGGTTTATTTATATTTTATATATATAGGTATATATATATATATATATAGGTATATATATATATATATATATAGGTATATATATATATATATATTTTTAATGAAACATGTATACGATTGTTTATTCGTTATTTGTAGGTTTATGTATGCAGTGTAATATTTATTAAGCTTAGTTAGCCTGTATTATCATTATCTTTATATTATTAAGTACTTAGTATGTCTATGGTTTTATTTATATTTTTAGATTTCACGTTGTTTTGCACACTTTCTACCAACTTTATCATCTTCTCCCTAGCCTCAAAGGTTTGCTGGAAGAAAACTCTTTTAAGGGTTCAGCTCGCCTTTGTACATGTCTTTCTTTGTTAACCGACTTCCCAAAAAAGGAGTAGGTTCTCAATACGGTTGTTTTTTTTTTTTTTTTTTTAGTGTTTGTAACCGCATGTCTCCGGCGTTTATGAACCGATTTGGAAAATTCTTTTTTTATTTGAATAGATATACTTCCAGATTAGTCCCGTTTTTTTCAAAATCCATTTCTGATGATGGAATCTATGAGGAATTAAGGGAACTCCTCAAATATTGTAGGCATACATATGACGATTTTGATATTTTCAGCAACAAACCAAGCATTTGCATTCAAAAAGTATCATAATCCTATCACCACTATGGTTCTTTCATATTTTTTTTTTCATCCAAGTATTTAGTTGTATACAATGGCGGAAGTCGGTTTTTTAAATGAAAAGTCATTATTTATTTAAGTATATAATATTTTCTGTGTGCAATAAAGAATTATAAAGAGGATCGAACCCAACACTGGTAGTTTTCATTTTTACCTACACACACACACACCCACACACACACACACACACACACACACACACACACACACACACCCATACACATACCCACACACACACCCACGCAGACACACACACACAGACACAGGGAATCCTAGTGTGGGATCATGACTACGTATGTGCCACACCAGGCACATACGTAGTCATGAAGTTGGGTGTTATGTTATGTTATACCTACTCTATTAATTGTAAAGTAAAAATTATTAAATACTTATTAAGAAAACTAGTTCGATGAGGTAATTTAGGATAAAATAGGTACATCTTAATGTGTTCTATGAGATTCCTGTTTCGTTAGTAAACCCATAAACGTTATGGTAGTAAACAGGAAATATTCAATTATCATATTTTACTTCCTTTTATATTGATTTATTTGGTAATTTATTATCTACTTACCTGTACTAAAACTATAACAGTAGTTGAAAACAACTGTACCTATATAATTAAATATATTATAACATAAAACACCCCACAGTCACATATATGTACTCATGATCCTACACTAGGATTCCCTGTGTCGTGGGTATCAGGAAACGACGAGTACCATGGTACCGTAACACCCAGATCCGGAACAAATATTTGCAGATCTTACAAATATTTGTCTCACAGCGGGAATCGAACCCGCAACCTCTCGCATCTCAGCCGGCTAATCGCTCGCTTTGCCACAGAGGTCGTCAAAAAATTTATAGGTCAAATCAAATATATATTTTAAATGAAATATATATTTATCTTGGAACAAAAACATGATATACAGAAACAGTAAGAGAACGATAACATTCGCAGAAGTTTGAAAAACTGTGTCGCGAACATTAACGCCTTCCTCCGAAATGTTTAACATCCAAACAAAAATATTTATAAGAAATTGAATGGCTGAATCTATACATGAGTACAAAAGTATATTATAAGTGTGTGTGTGTGTGTGTGTGAGTGAGTGTGTGTGTGTGTGTGAGAGAGTGAGTTTGTGTGTGTTTGTACGTAAAAATATCGCAAAAACAAGGAACTTGAAATAGGTATATGTGAAGAGGTATATGTATTAAAGATGCCGTGTCCGGCTTAAGAAGTCCCCTCCATGTCCTCCCATGGTTGTCGTAAAAGCATACCAAGGGATTACACCAGGGGATGGGCAGTAGCATCCACCTGAGTAATCAACACCAATACTGCGATCACCAATCCGCCTGCCAAGCATGGTGAAGGAAAAATCCACCCATTGGGGAGGCCTCGTCAGACAGTGGACGTTTAATGATAATAGATGCTGGACATTTCACACAACATTGTCTAGCCCCAAGCTAAGCAGAGCTTGTGTTATGGGTACTAGATAACTGATATACACATTACATAGATAGATATTTTTTATTATACATAGAAAAATACCCAGAACACCCTGAACAAATATCTGCAGATCGTACAAATATTTGTTCCAAGGCGGGAATCGAACCCGCACCCTGCGTCGCTGGCGAACCTTCGCCCGCCGCGCCACAGAGGTCGTCAATGGCTGATGATGATGATGATGATTGGAACTGTAGAGGTTATTGACTGATTTGACTATTGTCACACACTGATGAACAAAATTAGAGTCAGGGGCAACGCACAATAGCATGAAAAATTACCTATAATTTGTCCATATATCACGACTGAAGTCTATTGTTCATTTAACCGAGTTTGATAAAGGTGAATCTGGTTCTTCAGATATTTAATTATATTTATTTATGTCTATGATACTTAATTACCGCCGATTTTCTAAAAAACAAACATCTTATTGTTATGCCGTTGTGTGTTTAGCTTTAGAATAGATCTCTCTTTTTCCTCTCAGAGAGGATGTTGTAAAAGCCGACATCACTCCTGATGCATCAGCATGGATAGCAGTATCTATCTGAGTAATTAACATCATTGTGAACAAAAATCCACCTGCCAAGCGTGGATTTATTGTAAATTGTATTATATGGCTTAGGGGTCTTTCGTAATAGGATAATTAAAAAATATATACCCTGATTTTTAATTTTAGACAATTTTTGTTAACAAACAAATGTCAAGACAATATGCCACTGTGAGTATAAGTGTCATGATTGTGTAGCATACGTGTAAATTCTCATATGACACACATACATGACACTTATACACACAGTGGCATATCTTGACATTTGTTTGTCAAGATACAACAATATTGTGTGAACAAATATTTGTGTGATCTGCAGATAATTGTTCCGGGTGTTCTGGGTATTTTCTATGTATAATAAAAATATCTATCTATATAATGTATTATAATTACGTATATCAGTTATCTAGTTGCCATAACACAAGCTCTGCTTAGCTTGGGGCTAGATAATGTTGTGTGAAATGTCCAGCATTTTTTTTTTGTTTACAAAAATTGTCTGAAATAAAAAATCGGGGTATAGGGTAAATTCGTCATAAGTCAAATAAATTCAATATTTTAAGGGTAAATTCGTCATCGATTCTTTCAAACAGTCAGCTTTTGAAGTGGAAGTTTATTGTAAATAATAATTATAATAATGCCTCGTCCAGCAGTCTACTAATCAAATAACAAAAATACAAAACTGTAAAGGAAGTTTTTAATGCGAAGTATTAATTTAAAGCGAAATATTATTATTATGATAAGACGGATTAAAAACTTACTGAATCTTATCACAAGATCATCAAGAAATAACGCAAAAACCCCAAAATTCAATCGCAAAAACACCACAATTCGTTTCGTAACTCCAAATTGAGCTACAAAAACCTACATTAGTTATCGCAGGTGACCTAATGTAGTATTGTATGTAAATGCGATTATGTGGACTAAATACATTTCTGAGTGAGGGTTTACACACGACAGACTAAATAGTTTAAGACAAGTAGGTAACACAGAAAAATATAAAAACATTTAAAAATATTTTAAGCTTCAGCTAACAAAAATAAATTGTAGGTACCTATAAATTAAATATAACTTTTTTATAACCTCATAACGTGATCTTATTGCGCGTGGTTCAACCGTTTCATTGGATAGAGTGAAAAGAGACATAAGCTCAAATTGTAGAAAAAACTTTTGGAATACATTTGTAACGATTGATATTTTTTTTATACCAATCAATCACATTTCAAAAAGTCAGATTTCCTATAATACTCTGATTTTTAATTTTAGACAATTTTTGTAAACAAACAAATGTCAAGATATGCCACTGTGTGTAATAAGTGTCATGTATGTGTCATATGTGAATTTACTCGTATGCTACACAATCATGGCACTTATACTCACACTTATCTTGACATTTGTTTGTTTACAAAAATTGTCTGAAATTAAAAATCAGGGTATAGATGAAAGTATTTTAACATTTAACGAGAATTCCATTTTTGAAATTTAATGATATCGACACTGTAAGATCCACAACTTATAACTTTAATATGACTTAATTGTTACGAAAGTTGGACTTGCGATCCTTGTCCAATAGATAAAATAAAACGTGCTCATCATCATCATCATCATCAGCATGTAGAAGTTCACTGCTGGGCATAGACCTCCTCCTTAGAATGCTTCAACAGACAGTCTTGTGTCGCCTCCATTCACCAACTTCCTGCAACATTTAAAATGTCTTTAGTCCATCAATAGGAGGGCCTTCTTCATTACGTCGCGCCATCCGGTTTGTGGTCGCCACTCGAGAATCTTTATTCTCCAACGGTTGTCAGTTCTACGAGCTATATGACCTGCCCATTGCCACTTCAACTTGCTAATTTACCAATCCATCAATCCGTTTGCGTGGTAGTTATAGCAAACCAATATGCCATTTGTCCAATGTGGTAAACACGTTTTTTAAAATAGTTTGAACCGACCGATATTATACCTACTTATTGGGATAAACTTTGTGGGTTAAAAACGGTATATAAGCATATCAATAGTCACTATGGTGCGACTTCTATGGTTTGCTAAAAGAACATAGTAGATATCTTCTATGATATATTCTTTTATATATATATATATAAAAGAAAGTCGTGTTAGTTACACTATTTAAAACTAAAGAACGGCTGAACCGATTCGGCTGAAAATTGGTGGGGAGGTAGCTTAGAACCAGGAGAAGGACATAGAATAAAGAAAATTTAATTAAAAATCCTAAATTAGAAATTCATATTCCCGAACATTGGGAAAAAGTGAAAGAAGATTATTATTAAAAAAAAATATCCTGAGAATACCAGGCGCTCTTGGCATGGTAGAAAGTGGATGAATACGCGAAAAAGTTGTCCTAATTTTTTCAAAAATATGTCAATTAGGCCAAACACCGGGATCACGCGAACGAAGTCACGCGCGGGCAGCTAGTAATATATAAATATTATGTTTATAGACAGACAGTCGTGTTATCCGAGAGTCGATAGTGCAAAGTCTAGTAAAACCTGCTCTCACACGTGCAACTTATTAACTAGCGTAGATCATAACGCACTCAACTATTTAGAAATATTGCACCTCATAGGAACATGCACTAATCAAGGTCTGGTGATAATATAATTGATATGTCAATTGGTGATTCCTCTCGCATGTGGCGCGAAATTCAAATTTTATTGTGTTTTTGCTCATTACAGCTCATCAACACTTCTTGAGATAGTAAAAACTGATTTTGCGAAAACTAGGAGACCTAACACATATGTTTTAGTTTATAGTTTCACATATAGATCATTACTGCAGCTACGAATATTCTTCAATGATTTTTACAGTGTTTTTTTGGTTTAAAGATATTCGTAGCTTAACTAATGACATTTATGAGATACTATCAATTAAAACATGTGTGCTAGGTCTCCTAGTTTTCGCAAAACCTGTTTTCTCTATCTCAAGAAGTGTAGATGAGCTGTGATTTACAAAAAACACAATAAAAATTTAATTTCGCGCCACATGCGAGAGGAATCACCTTAATGTAACTCTGACACCAATACAATGTTACAAAAAATATATGGTTCGTGTATTTCTAAATGTTGTCTGGTAGAGATCGTTACTTAGTGGTAAGAATACCTATTGTTCTTATCTCTTCATTAGCCGTTAGACTTCCACTGTTGGACGAGGTCTCCCCCATAGTATGCCATGGGGGGGATTTGCCATAATCACCATGGTTGGCAGGTGGATTGGTGATCGTACTCAGTAGATGTTGCTGCATCTCCTGGTGTAATCCCTTAGTAAGGCTTTTTCTACATCCACGGGAGGTGTCGGTGGTTGTTAGAGGAAGTGACAACCACTGTGGCGTGGTGGGCGAGTAGCTGGCTGAAATGAAAGAGGTTGCGGGTTAAATTCCCGCTGCGGGACAAATCTGCAAATATTTATTCCGGGTCTGTTTGTTGGACCATGGTACTCATACTTCCTGATACCCACGACACAAGGAATCCTAGAGTGGGATCATGACTACGTATGTGACTGTTGGGTGTTTTTTTATGTTATGAGACCGATTATATCTAAAAACTCAAAATAATTAAAGTTAAATTTTTCTTTGCCAACACTTAATTAAAATATCCACTACAGCTTATAATTGTGCATGTCAAACTTACAATAAAGGTTAAAGAGATTAGTTATTGCTTATAGTGATTAACTGTCAAATGTTAAAACCTTATCTGATAGTTAATATATCGATCATGGTATTTGCAATAATGAATATACAAAATATAAAGTGAAACTGTTGTCTTTTTTTTAATTATTTATCGATGCTAACGGCTCGACCAATTATAATGAAATTTGATACAAAGATAGATCGAAACCCCGATTAAAACATAGGGTATTTTTGAGGGTAACACCTATCACCACATTGAACACACTCTCCCAAGAGATGGTTCTAGCGCCAGGAATTCACAGAATGTTCTGAATCGTGCAAGCAAAATAATCCTGGAGTTTGACCATAAACTCCCATATTCCATTCTTCCATATTCTTTGCTATAGGCGTAAAAACGGCCTTTGTACATATCTTATGTTTTTTGGTATTACGTTTTGTCCATATCTTTTGTTTTTTGTTATTTCGTTAAGTTTTTGTATATTATTATCTGTGTGTTAGAACTATGGTTTTGTGTAATATAGAGTTAATCTATCTATCTATCTCCGATCAATATCTATAATCTGTTGGTCGTACGAGCCCGGACAAGCGGATAATCAGGATACAAAATTTTCCCTATTAAATACACATTAACACATTTCCAACTGTTGTTACTTCAGAGATCTATGTTCTTCTCCATACTTATTGTCTCTAATTTTATATACTATATACATTTATAATTATAATTACTATAACTCAGTAACCTTGGGAAATTAACTCGGTGAAACCGCGGGCGACCGCTAGTTTTTAACCAACTTCAAAAAACGGATGAGGTTCTCAATGAGGGCTTTTCATCTACGATAAAAAAAAAGTAGTTCGAATTGTTTCGATAGATGGCGCTAACTCCACTGTAAATGTCAATATTGTCAAATATATTATCTGAAGTGCAAGCGTACTAAGCTACTATCTAACTAGTATGTGGCTATTAGTCATGATTATTCTGTTTGTGTTTGTTTCTTGAGTGTGCGCTAGTGATTTCGTGTTTTTTTAGAAGAAGGCAAACATAAATACCACGAAAAGAAAATATATCTACGTTGTTGATGTTGACATTTCACTTTATTTTGACACTTGACAGTTAAGTTACAGAGCAGTGCCATCTATTTTCAACGCTGAAAGCATGATTTGAAACGGCCGTGAAAACCCCTCATTCCACTGTATGTTTTTGTATGTTTGTAACAAATTGATTGTGATTATTCTTTTTTTATTTGGTAATTTATATGGTAAATTCGAGGTCAAGCGAGGGTTTATGCCTCAGGGTCGAAAGCGCACGTGTGGTGCTTCTGGTGTTGCAGGCGTCCATAGGCTAAGGTAGCTACTACCTTTCCATCAAGTGGGCCGTAAGCTTGTTTGCTTGCCAAACAGTATAAAAAAAAGGTAACTAAGAAAACATAGTTGAAATAGAATAGAAAAAGCTTATTTGCAATAAGACATAGATTTCACAAATAAAAAATCTAATGATAGGTATAAGCATAATATGCAAGTTTTAAACCACCTACGCTGGTCTCCCGTAACAGCCTTGAATTTTAGATCGAATTACCCTCATTTAGTTTATACTATAAGTATACTTAAAATATAAATACACTTATATTACTTATACTATTTAGTCAATGTTTGCTCAGATTTAAGTGAACTGTAAAGTTCTTTGTGAGATTATTCAAGTTGTTAAAACCGAAGGTCACGTGTCTAATTTGGTTCCGTTTGTGACACCCTGCATAGCAAAGTAACACATGTGGGTGAAATGGTGCTCTTATCAAGTGACATTGCGTAAGGTCGCAGCGTACTGTGAGTACAGATAGAAGACAAACTTAGCTAAAATAAATAATATTTTCATCCCATCTATTCGAAAAGGACGACTTGGTTCGCCTTTAAGTGCACCCAAAGGTGGTGTTTTCTGTATGAAGCTTCTATAAGTGCGCCGCAATTATCTTTGCCGCGCACTTTTTAAATTTGGAGCATATCGAACTCAAATAAGTGCGCCGCAATTATCTTTTACGCGCACTTTTTGAATTTGGAACATCTTGAAAAGAATCAAACACAAATAAGTGCGCCGCAATTATCTTTGCCGCGCCCTTTTTAAACTTGGTACATCTTAGTGTTCAGCGCCAAAGAAGTTGAATGCAAATATTGTTTAAATAAATACTGGCTGGTACGACGGCCCATAGTCGCGCCACCGGCTGAATAAAAAAAAACAAATGAGAAATGCGCCAACTACAGCCCGCGATTTCGTCATTTTTAACAACTTTTTAACCGATTTTACAAAAAGGAGGAGGTTCTCAATTCGGTTGTATTTTTTGATTTTTTTAATGTTTGTTACCTACTTCATATCTCCGGCGTTTATGAACCAATTTGGAAAATTCTTTTTTTATTTGAATAGATATATGTACTTCCAGATTGGTCCCATTTTTTTCAGAATCCAGTTCTGATGTTGGAATCCATGAGGAATTGAGGGAACTCCTCAAATATTGTAGGCATGCATATGGCGATTTTGATATTTTCAGCAACAAACCAAGCATTTGCGTTCAGAAAGTATCATAATCCTTTCACCACTATGGTTCTTTCATAATTTTTTTTTCATCCAAATATTTAGTCGAATACAATGGCGGAAGTCTGTTTTTTAAATGAAAAGTTATTCACGGATTGCTAGAAATTCATGGTTTTGTTTTGAAATAAAATATGAGGCGCCTTTTATTTTCTCATAGTGGTGATGAAAAGTAGAGTGTAACACTCGGGCGCAAAATATATTTTTGGCTCGGGCGACGTACTTTGAATCCCTCGCTACGATCGGGATTCTACTAAAGAATCTCTCGCTCCGTTCGCGATTCTACTCTAGAATCCCTCACTTCGCTCTGGATTCAAAAAAGCGCCCTCGCCGTAAAAATATTATTTTGCTCCCTTATGATACAATCTACTATTCACACAACATTATCTGGCCCCAAGCTAAGCAGAACTTATGTTATGGGTACTAGATAACTGATATACTTAATACAATAACATTACATAGATAGATATTTTTTATTATACCTACATAGAAAAATACCCAGAACACCCTCCACAGAACAAATATCTGCAGATCGTACAAATATTTGTACCAAGGCGGGAATCGAACCCGCAACCTCTTAGCCCGCCGCGCTACAGAGGTCGTCAAAAAATTAATAATTCATTAATACATTTAAATGAGTAAAAAAATTGTTAAAGCTATAAATCGTGATCGTTTTTGGAAATAAAAAACTTTACTATTACTTTTTTAAAGTCAAGCTCAAAGTAATGCAGGGGGCTATGGAGAGAGGCATGCTAGGAGTTTCACTACGTGGTAGAATCCGAAATGAGGAAATTCTTAGAAGAACCAAGGTCACCGACATAGCTCTCAGAATTAGCTACCTATAGTTGAAGTGGCAATGGGCAGGTCATATAGCTCGAAGAACTGATAACCGTTGGGGAATAAACTGGGGGTTCTCGAGTTCCAATCCCAAATCGGACGACGCGGTAGAGGAAGGTCCTCCACTCGAAACGTCGGTGGATGGAGGCGTCTCAAGACCGTTCATCGTGGCATACTGAGGGGGAGGTGCATGTCCAGCAGTGGACTTCTACAGGCTGATGATGATGATGATGATTTGAAACTTGGTTTAAAACGCAGGTTGCTATAGCAGTTGCTTCTTAGAAAGAAATCGATGGCGAGATTACTTTTAAAATATTAAATTTATTTAACCTGTGTATTATTTACCCTATGCTTTTTCGATGACGAAATTACCCTATGGCGAATGACCGTTTGCACTTTACCTACTTTAAGTATTTGTATGAGTAACATTGTTTTGCAGTCTGTACCGTTATCTTTCACCGACTGAATGCACATCGGAACTCGTGCGCAGGAAGTGTCGTGTTGCCTCAATGTCGTCGATATATCTATTGTTTCGCATAATATGTTTATGCTAATGGAGTAAGTAATAGGGTTTTAATAATCTGACAGGTATTAAAAGATAGAACTGTATTCTATCTTTTAATACCTGTTAGATTATAGTTAGATTAAAGTTATAGAGAGCCTTTTTTATCCGACTACAGCAAAGAAAAAGAAGAGTTATGAACTTAGCGTCTATGTAACTTCTTACGTATGTAAAATGTTCATTTGTTCCCATGTAGGTAGCTCCGAAACTATTAGATGGAATTATTTTTCATATGTCGTGGGTATCAGGAACTACGAGTACCACAGCAACCAGACCCGGAACAAATATTTTTAGATCATGCAAACATTTGTCCCACAGCGGGAATTGAACCCGCAACCTCTTGCGTGTCAGCCCTCTGTACCACGTAGGGCGTCAAAATTAGTGAGCCTAGAAGCTCCGGAACGGATACTCTGATTTCAATGCGGTTTTTTTTATGACAGATGGTGTTTGCGTAGCTACTTTTACCTAGTGGTCTTTTGTATGTTGATGATGAACCACTTTTAAAGTTACCGCACTTGAGACCCCTGGTTTGGTAATCACGGATATTATGCTCATAAATCGAAAGTAAAAAAAAAATCCTCTCTCGAAACTGCAATCACTTCCTAATATAACGAAAACAAGTTATGTCATGCATTTATAAATTGGTCAACTAATAAGTTTGACTTTTTTTTTTTTTTAACAAACTAAACAATAAACTGACCTACTGGGGTGCGATTTTGAAGTCATCAAGTGACTAAACGACAGTTAGATTGACGTTCATTCCACGATTTCCATATTCCTATATGGAAATCGTGAAATAAACGTCAATTTAACTTTTTAATTTCTAATGATGATGATGATGAACCTAATGAAGATGAACATTAACCTATTAATAGGTTATAGTGATTTACCGACTTAAATAGGTTACGGTTGGCATTTACCAAGTTAGATACATTAACCTATTTTACACGGTAAAATAGAGGATTTTGTGGTACCTAACGCAATTGGTAGTTTTAACCTAATTCTGTAGGTTGGCTGACACTAACCTAATAATAGGTTGAAACTTACGTTAATACAACCTATTTTTTTTCTGTGTATACATGTGAACCGCATTGATAACTAAAATTCTTATACCAATGATATCAATACAATTGCCTCCTCGAGTATATCTCCTGAAAAACGGTGATTTACGGCCTTTTCGATGACATTTAGTCACTAAGTGACATCGCACCGCTGGCCGGACTGACTCGCAGAACTGACAACCGTTGGGGGATAAAGGTTCTCGAGTGGCGACCACAAACCGCACGACGCAGTAGAGAAAGGAGTAAATCTCAATGTAGTTCATGTTAAAGAACTCCCTTTTCCGCATTCGAACTCTATGTATGGTCCATTATGCGTGAATCTCAATGTAGTAATGACATTATAAAGCTCGCAGGAAGTCGGTGGAAAGAGGCGGCTCAAGACCATTTGTCTTGGCATTGGCCTATGACCAGAAGTGGACTTCTACAGGCTGATAACAAACAATAGGTAACAGGGGCCACTGATTTCAAGTCCTAATACGCTTTCCAGGTTCAGGCGAAATACAAGGATCCAAGGAGGAAATCAAGGAAGGTGCTTCTTGATCCGGATTTCTGGCCACCTAGCATTGTTTACAGACGCTATATGGAAGCGGTTTTGAAACAAAATCCTTCAAAAGATGTTAAGTGAGAGTTTTGTGGGTACTTATAAAATATTAGGTATATATTTCTATGGAATTATTGTTTAGGTATAATTTATTGTACATTTCCCATGTAGCCTGAAATAAACAATTATTATTATTATTATAATAATGATGATGACTGTGGCTACTATCGTTTGATCTAACCAGAAGTGTGGGCGTGACACGTTGCTTCCGAGTTCTGAAAGATGCCAATGAATAAAGTGCATCACACATGTAGCAGATGCGGTAATATTTTTTTCACACCACCTGCTCGACAATGTCCAATTAAAAATCATGCAACCTCAACGTAAAGTAAGGCATTGTCTCTCTAGGGATATAAAGTTGTATGAAACTCCCTAGGGATTTGAATTTGTAACGTCAAATTCGTGTGGAGACTCGTGGAAAACTCTAAGTAAAAAAGGTTTGTTCGAAAATCGAACTGGCCACCATAAGCAGAACTCAAAAAAAAAAGAAAAAGGTGCGTTTACAAAGAATGCTATACACGCTGTGCGCGTGTTTGGTGCTGTGATTTTCAGTAAATTTTATTGCAATATTCATGTTGATAAAAAATTATAAACGGTAGTGATTCTACTCCAAAGTTTATCAAAACAGACGCTTCAGAGATTATTGATAATCTACTAGCGCAAAAATCAAAACAAGCCCTGACTTTTTATTGTCTCGCAGAAAGTGTGAAAAGTAGAGTATGCTCCTCTGGAATAAAGCCTGTCTTCGTCTTGGGCAGCTTGAACCCCTCGCTTCACTCAGGACTCTATATAACTCCCTCGCTAAGAGTTCAATATGCTGCCCGCGACATAAGACACTGCTTTATTCCCTTAGTGCATAATCTACTATTTCACACCACCTGCTCGACAATGTCCAATTACAAATCATGCACCCTCAACGTAAAGTATAGCATTGTCTCTCTAGGGATATAAAGTTGTATGAAACTCCCTAGGGATTAAAGTGATTTGAATTTAGAACGTCAAATTCGTGTTGGAAACTCATGGAAAACTCTTGAGTAAAAAAATGCCCATATGGCATTGTAAAGAGGTTTGTTCGAAAATCGAACTGGCCACTATAGCAAAACTCGAAAAAAAAATAGGCGCGATTTTAAAGAATGTAAAACAAAAGAGATGTTTGGTGCTGCGATTTTCAGTGAATTTTATTGCAATATTTTTGTAATATAATATTATGTCAGTGACAATATTAGTGTTAACAAAAAATTTCGAGCGATAATGATTCTACCCCAGAGTTTATCAAAACAGACGATACTTATTTAATGGAGCCCTGGCCTTTTATTGCCCCGCAGTAGGTGTAAAAAGTAGAGTATGTTCCTCTGGAATAAAGCCTGCCTTCGTCTTGGGCAGCTTGAAGCCCTCGCTTCACTCAGAACTCTATATAACTCCCTCGCTACACTCGGAAGTTAACTTTAGAGTCCCTAGTTACGCTCAGGGTTCAATATGCCGCCCGCGACATAAGACACTGCTTTATTCCCTTAATGCATAATCTACTAATATGCGTATAAAACTTATCGCATCTGAAGGTATCACACACGTAGCAGATACGATAATATACGAAAATGATACATTCACGCGGAAACCTTCAAACTGTATTGTATTTCAATTTGTATACACATATATGATCTGTCCATCTTTTGATATATGTCGGTGCCACAGATGCTTGACGGTAAAATATAAGTGATCTGCTACGTGTGTGTTGCTCCTTGAGTTAAGTATAGAGAGCGATATGGATACGCGCTCAGATACAGATATCTTACCGCGTCTGCTACGTGTGTGACACACTTTAGAGAAAGAGAAAAGTGTTTTCAATCATCAAATTAAATTTAAATTAAATTATTTTATTATTTATTATAATATAAAATCGTTGCGTGCTGACTGTCGGACTGCAATGACTGACTATCAACGCACAGCCTTAACAAGTGCTAGATACAGATAGATAGATAGATTGATAGATGATAGATAGATGATTTTTATATACAATAGATTAACACTTTATTGTACTACGAATACATACTTAATAGGATTTATTAAAATTAACAGTACCTACAATGAACGGCCCTATCACTAAGAGCGATTTCCTCCAGGCAATTAACCTTTAGCAAGAGACCTGAAATTTGGACGGTACATTCCTTTTGTGGCCTAGGAGTGCAATATAAATATATAAATGCTGTGGACATTTCACACAACATTATGTAGCCCCAAGTTAAGCAGAGCTTGTGTTATGGGTACTAGATAACTGATATACTTAATACAATACATTACATAGATAGATATTTTTTATTACACATAGAAAAATACCCAGAACACCCTGAACAAATATCTGCAGAACGTACAAATATTTGTTCCGAGGCGGGAATCGAACCCGCAACCTCCTGCGTCGCAGGCGAACCTTCGCCCGCCGCGCCACAGAGGTCGTCAATAAGAAAGGAATTTCCGAAATTCACCTCCTAAGCGGGGTTATGAAGTTTGTATAGGAAAAAACTAGTTAGTAGTAGAACTTCTAGTGAATGAGTTCGTCCGGTTCAGTACTACCACCGTACGTATTTCTGCCGCCAAGCAGTAGTGCTCGCATTGCTGTGTTTCGGTTTGAAGGGTACGGGTGCCGGTGAAATTACAGGCACATGAGACGTTTCATCTTTATGTCTCAGGGTCGGCAGCGCGCGTGTGATGCCTCTGGTGTTGCAGGCGCCCATATAGGCTACGGTAACTACTTTCCATCAAATGGACCGTATACTTGTTTGCTTGCCAAGTATTTAGTATTAAAAAACCTGACCTAGACCCGAAGGCAGGCAGGAAGTCACCTCGGAGGAAAGGAAGCCATTTACTGATAATGTTCTTATAACATGTTTCGTATGTTACTTACGCAAACTAAAAATAAACAAGTATTTAGTTGAAAAATATAACTAACCAGTAGCTCGATTACGTAATTCTGTTGCTATCAATTTCAATCAGTTTCAATGATGTTTCTATTTGAAATAACGTTTTTCCAATTAGTTTATGCAGTTTAGTTAGTTGCAAACAAGCTTTGTAAGCAAACTGCGTAAATTAGGTGATTGCAAAAACGTCATTGTAAATAGAAATAGCATTGAGACTGATTGAAACGGATAGCAACAGAAAGACATAATCCGCTGGCTGTACAGTAAATTGATTGAAATTAGCCCAAATACTGCCAGGCTACTGTTAATTATCGAGGAGTTCTGTTGTCAATCTTCCGTCTCCATTATCAGATCAGCTCGCTGTCTCCATAATATTGTATTGTCATCGAAACTTGACAGGTATGCAAAATTCCAGCTCAATCGGTTAGATGAAACTGGTTCAAAACTCTTTGTCAAGATTTGACTTAAAAAACAAACATTTCAAGTTACAAAATCAATGCATAATTGAAAGAGTAATCGCGTTAAAGAAAAAACCATACAGTTGAATTAGAACTTCTTCCTTTTCTTGAAGTCGGTTAAAAATAAAAGCTTGTAAAATGTTTTTTATCGATAATGGTCGGCGCCAACACTTCAAGGCGAAAATGTTTTCTGACTCTTCTAATGTTTAGTAAATGATTAACCTTTGTTTACCTAAGTAACGTTTCATTTATTCTAGCGATGTTTTTAATTACCATATAAAATGCAAAATATGATAGATTACCGAGGAATTTGATACCATATTTTCACTTTTATTTATTTCATTTTATTTAACTACCACGACCAGTAATTACGGAACAAATTATAAAGTACAATTTAATCGATACTAAAATTAATCGAACTGTAAACTAAGATAAAATTTACAAATTATGGAAAATAATAATTAATTAAAGTTTTTAATTTAAAAATGTAAATTAAAATTAATGTTAAAACTAATGTGTAAGGTGTGTGTGTATGTGTGTATGTAATGTTATGTGTGTGTGTAATGTGTGTTATGTGTGTGTATGTGTATTTTGTATGTAATGTTATGTGTGTGTGTGTAATGTGTCTTATATGTAATGTGTGTCTATGATAAATAAGTTATGGTATGTTAATTAGGGATCTATTTATGTATTAAAAGCCATATTTTAGGCCCAATTGCACTAACTAGGATTTAATAAATATCCCGGTTATTGCAAGCCGGTTACTTGGAGCAAGCCACACAAAAGCCACAAGCCACAGATCTAAACCACATGATCTATGAGTAACTACTCAGATTTCTCCTAGCTAATTTTTGCCGACAACATTCCCATAAAGAGTCCGTGATTGCCATAGACGATATACAAAGTCATACCTTTTGAGGAAAGTACTTTTTTAAAAGCGAACCATGTAAATGGTAACCTTTATCTTGAAGCGTTTAAAGTTCAAAATGAAACTTAACCAGTTGAAGGACAGTTGTGGTTACTGGATAATCCCATAGTCGAAAGAGAACAGCTGACTCAGTAAAAGTTTGCCTCTTCATCGTCCAAACATTGGTCTAATGCTGGACGAGGTCCCATAGATTGCAATGGGATTTGCCATAATCACCACACTTGGCAGGTTGGATTGGAAATTGCAGTACTCAGGTGGATGCTGCTGCCTATCCTCTTTGGGGTTAGTTCAAATATTTAACGTAAGCGAGACAATAGTTTGCCAAATATTGGCTAGTGACATCGGGGTTGCGTATGTTATTTGTAATTTGATTGATTTTTATTTACCAAGCCCTGTCTGGGTTTTGCAGCATTTTAAGTATTATGTAGATGTTATGTTATTTATCGTAACGATAACGATTACGACGATCATTCGTGTATTATGTAGTTACTAGCTATTAATCTGTGCCATTTCTATCGAGCGCCGGCACAGAGGGCGTACGAGTTTTGCATTGCAACAATCGATTTGCAAGTCGTTAACATTCAACGTGACTTACGTATTAACTATTAATAAATCTGCAGAGCTGTTTCTATCGACTGCGCTGCACAGAATGATGAATAGTTACTATGTAAGTCACGGTAAAAGCTTATGACTCGCAAATCGATTGTTGCAATGCAAAACTCGTAATAGGCCCTCTGATTAGGTGATAGTTACTTATACGTATTACATGGCGATCGCATACGATGGTTGATGGTAAACTCAGACTTCGGGCTCAGCGGTATAATCCCTTAGTCAGATTTTAAGACATACACGGTAGGAGACGGTTGGATCTATTTATTGTAGCACGCAGTAATTTATATGAAGTGATCCAAGTGTTTTCTTATAGACTGTGGCATCACCATTCGCGATGAGGACAATGTCAATCGGAAGGAAATAAGGCCACATGCACACGACTTGTTGATTACTAATAAGTCTGTAATTAGCTTTATTGCTTTAACATTTTTTTATTTTTTTATGGAAGGCAAGGATTTTTTATTTGAACTCTGTGTTTTTCTTGTTACTCGTAGAAGCAAATTATTTTACGAAAAAGAGTGGGTTTGATTCCCGGGCGGACTATGTTTATATACTTAATGCTGATTTGTCATTCCTTAGAAATATGTAAAAGTGAAACGTTATCTTTCACTTACTTGTTTGGATACTTGTCAGTATTTTAAGCCCAAAAAGGGCTAAGCCAATATTGATGTAGTTTGGTACAAAGATAGATGAAGATAGATAGTACTTTGGGATATAAAGTTGCTACCCATCTCTTGATGTAATCCCTTAGTTAACCTTTACGACATCCATGGGAGGAGATAGAGGGGTCTATTCTTGGGCCGGACACATCACGGCACTGGAGCCGTGAAATGAAATGAAATGAAATTAGTTTATTTAATAATATGATAATACATAATAATACTAATTAATTAATTACAATGTTGTATATACAATAATCTGAGGCAAATAATAATACATTTTAAAGCTAAGACATAAAAATAACTAGTTGTTTATATATTACATAATTCTTATCTTACTGACATTGTCAACCTCCAATCAATATGACCTGACACACCTGTACACCTACTTACAGTGTATGTATAGATATATCTGAGGCTGCTATCTCTCGGTACTCAATGCCGAATTTTAATAAGGTCAAGAACTGCTTACTTGTACTTATGGTTTTATATAAAATGTTGGACTAAGTTAGAGGTGAAGGCGATTAATAGGACCACAGAGACCCGAGTCTCTATCCTATTATAGGACTAACGCTAAGTAGGACCAAGCGCACTGTAGAATCGTCATCTTTGGTGAGCTTGGTTGTACTATTACATGGCAATAGAGACTGTTAAGTTTATGTGATTTGATTTATTGGACCACAAAGACTTTAATTTTTGGTAGTCCCTGTTGTTCGATTTTACAGTTAGTTCAAAGAGCTAAAAATAGTTCCATATTTCACGAAAATACTGTCAAAAATTTAAGCTGTCAAATATCTCAAAGATGTCAGGAATTTATAGCATGAACCTAAATTAACCATAAAATAGATGCCATAAACTAAGAAGTGAAGTGAAATTAATCTTAACTAGCTGTCAAATACAAACAGTGAAAAGGACTACGTATCATTTGTTTTCAAGTGTTTGAAATCTGTGCCATGTCCGTGTTGTGCCCGGCCTCAGAATAGACCCCTCCTTCTCCTCCCCTGGATGACGTAAATGCCAACTAAGGGATTACACCACGGGATGGGCAACAGCATCCACCTGGGTACTTAACGCCTGTCCAGTGGGGTGATTATGGCAAACCCCCACATTATGTTCAATGAGGCTTGTCCAGCTGTGGACGTAAACAGACTGGTAATAATGATGATAATGAGTGTTTGGAATCTTTGAAAGATTATTAATATGAATAAAAATAAGTTATAGCCAACAGTATTTAGTTTTAGTTGATACTTAGTCCTGACTTTACTCACAAATACTGGACGTGATCGGTTTCTTGTGATCAGAAAGAACAAACCCAAATTTAAATGTCGCATCATTGAAATACCGAATATTTACAATATTTTCTCGCTTCAGCTTATGACTTGCACCAAGCGGTTAATTGAAAGGATTAACTTTTTGCCCACTTGTAGGTAATCAAGTGTTAAAATATAAACGTGTAACTATGATTCTATGAATATCTCTACATATACTATTAGTTAATGTGTTTGTCTGTCAACCAACAGTGTGCATAATCATTTTAGAAATCAACCTGTAGGCCAACTTATTTTATTTTTATTTATTTATTTTATTTTAACCTGCTGGACAAAAGCCTCCCCCCAAAAAATGCCACAACGAATAGTCTTATGCCGCCTCCATCCACAAATTCGTTATTGCTACAAACTTACCTCGCGCCTGTGATGGTCCATGATTCACGGGTGTAGCCAGGTTTTAGTTTCGGGGGGGCGTGGGGGGGTGGTTCAAGAAAATAAAACCACAAAAATGTACACGAAATTAAATTAATCTTTATGTGAAAAAACACATTCCCAACCAAATTGTTTCTTCAAAATGTATAAAATTTTGTCAACATTTTGAATATTTCGGGGGAGTTTGAACCCCCAAATCTCCTCCCTGGCTACGCCTATGCCATAAGTTTATAGCTTAAGTCAGGTTATAGATAAGGTTATAAATAAATCGAAATTATGTTTGTTTGCACAACATAATAATAAGAAATTATTATTTTTTAGTTATAAATTAGTGTCTTAGTTGGTAATTTTGTTACTTTTTTTTTACCTGAATAAATAAATAAAGACAGATTTAAAGGATTAACAGAGTATTCTCTAATTTGTTGGTGAAAATGAGAATTACTATTAGTATTCGTTCGGATATGGTTCATAGCATATTTTACCAAATTTATCTAAAAAGCCCAACCTCCCCCCATTCCGCATTCGCGGAGCAAAAAATACCTTGTCTTCATCCAGTTTTGAATCTATCTGTACCAAAGTACCAAATTTCATCAAAATTGGTCAAGCCGTTTTGTTGTCAAATAGCGTGAAACGCACGACAAACATTCAACCATTATTAATTTATTATAAGTATTGGGACTAGAGGAATATGTCCCCGTAGAGTTTTACCATACAAACTTCATCAGCCGCTGCACCCCCCATACGGTCAACCCGTAAGGGGGGTGTAGCGGCTTTCAGTGACAACTTTGAGTCGTTCCCCAACTCGCTCAACAAAAACTCGCCCACGTTTGTCCAGTTGAGGAATTGCAAAATCATATTGTTTTCGATCCCCAACTCGCCTACTTTCCAATCTAATTTTTTGACGACCTCTGTGACTACTGTGCCGCGGCGGGCGAAGGTTCGCCTGCGACGCAGGAGGTTGCGGGTTCGATTCCCGCCTCGGAACAAATATTTGTACAACCTGCAGATATTTGTTTAGGGTGTTCTGGGCATTTTTCTTTGTATAATAAAAATATCTATCTATGTTATGTTGTTTGTTAAGTATATCAGTTATCTAGTACCCATAACACAAGCTCTGCTTAGCTTGGGGCTAGATAATGTTGTGTGAAATGTCCAGCATTTATTATTTATTTTTTTATTTAATCTGTCGATTCCAGTACAGTCAAAGAAAAATAACGTTGCACAAAAATGTGAAATAAATAAGACTATTTTTACAGAGAATCCGGTGCATGGTGGTAAACCCAAACGCAACAACTAGTCAACAAAACGTGTGTGTAAGTGCTGTCTAACCTGCGTTTACGTGTTTATATTCGCCAATCGGAATAACACATTTAAACGTGTTTAATCGCCGGCGGATCTCCACCCACACAGGGTCGACCAGAGTAGTAATAACACATAGCGCCATGCCCAGTATTAGAATCTACGTAGAGAGCGTGGAATATGGGCCGGTCCCCGTACTCTATCTCACCACATGTTTGCAAGTAAATTATGCGATCATGGCTATCGGCTGAAAAGTGACGTTTTCACTTTTCTCATACAAAAGTTACCGTTTGACATCCCTGATTGCACAATTTACGCCTGTTGCAAACTCGCGAGATACAGAATAGCCCTGCGGGCCTTCTACAATGGATTCTCTATTAGAAATGGCGCGCGATAAATTTAGCGCACTTTAAATTTAGATAGTACATAATCGCTACCAATCACTAGTATTGTAGCTACTAATTTGTATAAATGAATTTGTTCGTTACTATCACAATAATATCTATCCCGGCCATTCTTTCAATCTTATAGATTTGTCTCCTGTAACGTAACGTTTAAATAATATCAAACTTTTATAAAATTATAATAATGTATCTTCTTACGAACAGACAAACTCGCGCAATATGCTTTTTGAGTAGTTAAAGTTACCTGTACCAGTTTGTGACGTCACCGCTCAGTAAGATGGGAGCTACCATTGAATATTTGACGAGCGCTCAGTCCACTACTCCATCCCAAGGTGTGACTACGCTCATTTGCGCCGCAAACGGTGACATTTTCAAACTGGGACGTCTTTGGCTGTTACCACTGAGCATAATATTCGTAATATTTAAATTCGTGCCATACCTAGGCTGTTACCTACCTATACTCAATAACTAAAATCTGTGTTCGTGTTCCCATACTGGGAACACCCTCCGGGTTTATACCTGAGTAGTTGAACCGAGTCCGGGCACAACTGATGACCGTGACGGTTCACCTGGACATCATAATATCTACTTGGCTACTTACCTGCTTGACTAATACCGGACGGGAGCAACAACCAGGCAGCACGGCGGAGGGCTGTTGACGAGACTGCCAGGAGAGTGCGGTATTTCCGGACGGGAACAGTGTGAAAAATGACTTTGGCCTAACCTTACGACCTAGCTTCCTTGTTATTAATTAAATTTCTAATGTACCTATTTTAAATTGTCTTTAACTTATCTCTTAGCTTATCTTTATCTTTTCTCTCTTACTTTGTCACCTTCTGTGACACTCCATCCAAAGTTTGTCTGGAAGAAATCACTTTTACGCTTGGAAACTAGAGCTAGACGAGCGATAGAACGTAGTTTCTCATTAATTTAAAAAGTTCAAATCAGATCATTAAAAATTTTTGTAGATATAATTGGATAAGACTGAATAGGGTGCGCAAGCTTTTAGATTTTTTAAATAATTAAGGAAGATGGAATTAAATGTAATTCATTCGTAAAACTTAGCAAAGTGTACATGGGAACCTTAAAAATTGCAGGAATTCTGTGGATGAAGGCGGCTCAAGACCAGTTGTTGTGGAATTCTATGACGGAGGCCTATGCCCAGCTGTGCATAGCTACAGGCTGATGATGATGATGATAATTTGTAGCGTCATGAATTTTTGCAACATAGATGATTCCAGTTATTCTAAGTCTAATAGAATTGTTGAGACTAAATTCGTTGTAGTAGTTCGATTATGGAACTTTTTCAATAAAGTCAGACAGTTATAGAGCGTGAACGTGAACTACTGTCAAACGTTCGTACAAGCGCGCTCTAGCTGGCTTGTTATTACTCTAAGGCGTGCTTATAGTTAATTGATAGGTGAGGTGGGTCTATCGATTTGAATTGAAGCATGCTATCAAAGTAAATAATGACCTCCGGCCGTTGGTCTAGAGGTTGCAGTAGAGCGCATAAAAATATGTAAAAGACTTGTAGTTCGCTCCGAACTGAGACTTCGTGATGTTTAAACCAGCAGATTGTTTCAACAACCAGAACAAAGTCTACACACAACCTTCTTCCTTTGTCTTTGTGAAGTACAAAAACACACACCTTTTTCCCCGAAGGAGTAGGCAGAGCCTCAAAAGGTTTCTTTTCACCGTGGGTTGCACAGTCGCAGGAATAATAGACGTGACGAGTGGTGAGTTCATCGCCGCCATTGCCTTCCACGACCAACTCTGCTAACGCTTTCTTCCAGTAACAATACACTCTTAGTTTTTGTGTTCTTGCATGTTAGTTGCATCTGACTTTGTATGCCTGATTACCTACCTACAGAATTTGTATAAGTAGGTATCTTCACCTACTTATATGTATCTTCGTTTTTTGCATGTATATCACATATACTACCTAAATCTGTTTATTTACTAGACTCCTGGAAGAGACTAACCACCCACAACACAGGGAATCCTAGTGTGGGGGTTAGTAAATTACCTACTTACTTATGTATAAGTACCTTCTGTTCTGGTTTAAAAATTTGTTTATAGTGAGTACCTAGGGTACTTACTACTTACAATAATATTAAGGTACCTATAACTTATTTAAATGATTAAGTGTATGGATTCAGTGTTTTTTGGAAACAAATACCTAAATGATTTGTAATTAGATAAGCCAGCAGCCAGGACAAATCTTATACCAACGAAAATTGCCCAATATGGTGTGTAAACACTTAAGATTGAAAAATAAAATTATAAATAATAATGATGATAATTTTTTTTTATTTTTTTATTTCATTGAATTTTTTTTTATTTGATTCCGAGAAACAACTTTTAAACCTGCTGACAGACAAGACAACGAACATAACATAGATAAGGATTTATTTTGTATTTTTAACCGACTTCAAAAAAGGAGGAGGTTCTTGTTTTTTTTAACCGACTTCACAAAAAAGGAGGAGGTTCTCAATTAGGTTGTAATTTTTTTTTTGTTTTTTTTTTGTTTGTTTGTTACCTCATATCTCCGTCGTTTATGAACCGATTTGAAAAATTCTTTTTTTATTTGAATAGACATACTTCCGGATTGGTCCCATTCTTTTCAGAATCCAGTTCTGATGATGGAATCCATGAGGAATTGAGGGAACTCCTCAAATATTGTAGGCATACATATGGCGATTTTAATATTTTCAGCAACAAACCAAGCATTTGCATTCAAAAAGTATCATAATCCTATCACCACTATGGTTCTTTCATCATTTTTTTTTCATCCAAATATTTAGTCGTATACAATGGCGGAAGTCGGTTTTTTAAATGAAAAGTTATTGATGCTATTAAGTAGTCAATTCATTCAAAAAACGCACTCCAGAGGCAGATGGGAGTAAGTCCAAATTTAACAAAACCCTGAAAAACATGTTTTGATAAGAAATATTATTTCGTATGAACGATTGACATACATTTATTGCGGGGCTTACGACCTTCGCATCTGAGTTACACAGAAAAAATATTACTTAATATTTTGAGTGATTATTGTGACTCATATTACATCCGTTTTTGTATGAGTACCATACAGTCATACAAGGAAAATCTCAGATGTATGATGTATCAAAGCTTGCAAATTGATAGATTTGATGTTTGTTTTCGTTGCAATCTTTGTGAAATAGGTTATTGCTATAATTATACATATTTCCCTATATATTAATATATATAAGATCGATTATAATATATCTACCCAGTATTTTTAACCGACTTCCCAAAAAGAAGGAGGTTCTCAATTCGGTTGTATTTTTTTTTTTTTTTTATGTTTGTTACCGCATATCTCCGGCCTTTATGAACCGATTTGGAAAATTCTTTTTTTTTTGAATAGATATACTTCCAGATTGGTCACATTTTTTTCAGAATCCAGTTCTGATGATGGGATCCATGAGGAATTGAGGGAACTCCTCAAATATTGTAGGCATACATATGGCGATTTTGATATTTTCAGCAAGACACCAAGCATTTGCATTCAGAAAGTATCATAATCCTTTCACCACTATGGTTCTTTCATAATTTTTTTTTCATCCAAAATTATTTAGTTGAATACAATGGCGGAAGTCGGTTTTTTAAATGAAAAGTTATATCTATAACTGTTGCACCTCGTGAGAGACAACATGAAATTATATTTTGATTCAATTTGCGTTTTGGTAAATGTTTTGTTTTCTTCTTCTTCTTAGAACTGCTGGACGAAGCCTCCCCCATAGAATGCAATGGGGGGATTATGCCATAATCACCACGCTTGGCAGGCGGATTGGTGATCGCAGTTTGGTGTTAAGTACTCAGGTGGATGCTGCTGCCCATCCCCTTGTGTAATCCTTTAGTAAGGCATTTACTACATCTACGGGAGGAGAAGGAGGCGTCTATTCTTAGGCCGGACACACCATGGCACTCGGACACACCACGGCGGTTTTGTTTTACATCCACTAAATTTAATCGTACTGTTAATCGACATCAAGAACATTGGGCAAGTATACCAGATTGCAGGCAGTCGATAGAGGCGTTTCCGGTATTAAACCCGAAATACTCCCGAAGGCTCCTCAATCTGAGACGGGACAAGATTCGGCTTGTTGTCGGGATTGTCACCGGCCACTGCATGCTTAACAAACATTTATTTACACTAGGTATTACTGACAGCCCCTTATGTAGAGGCTGTCTAGTAGCAGACGAGACGCCGGCGCATGTGCTCCTGGAGTGCAGCAGTGTGGCGTCTCAAAGAAGAGCTTTCCTCGGGTCGCCGAGGACTCCCGGGGAGGCCTGCGCCGGCATTAGTGAGCTGCTGGCCTACCTGGAGGACATCGGGTGGCTGGATTAGCAGCCTCCACTTGCCACACAAAAAGGGCCCACTGGCGGCCTAGTTGCGGAAAAGAGTCTGCGCTACAAGTACATCCACTAAATTCAATCCACTAATTCATCTAATGCAGGGCTTCGGGCCACATCAATAACATTATAACAATGACCAGCACGTGGGACAGACAGACACACACAAAATAAATAATAATACATAACTAATATAACATGTATTATAGTCATGTGTGTGTGTGTGTGTCAACCTCTGTGGTGCGGCGGCGGGCGATATAGCTGAGATGCAAGAGGTTGCAGGTTCGATTGCCGCTGCGGGACAATTGTTTGTATGATCTGCATATATTTGTTCCATACAGTTTTGGGTGTTATGGTACCATGGTACTCATAGTTCCTGATACCCACGACACAGGGAATCCTAGTGTGGGATCAAGACTATATATACGTATGTGACTGTTGGGTGTTATGTTATTATGTTATATGAACAAAAACACAACATTGAATAAACATATAAATACACAAACAAGAATAATTTTCCATTTAATCACATACGCATAAAAGCTTTATTTGCATAAAGTACCTACATCTGGCATTTGTGTCTATTAATAATACTCTGAGCTCAACAAACTATTCGTAATTGTTATTCTTGAGAAGACAAGGGCGCGTGCGTGACCTAGGCTAACAATAAACACAGCGCAAGGTCCAGGACTGGACTTAGGGGCTGAAGATGAGGAATCATGTTGTGAGATGAAGAAATCAGCTGTTATTGATGTGGTCTCAGAACACTACTCAATACACGTGCAACAAAGGGCAAATTATTATTTTTTAAATTTTACTCAAATACCACAGTTTGTCTACTGGTGATGTTTTCTTATAGCTTATTAGTTAGCAAAGAATTTGCCAATCACGGTTGATTAAATTAGCGGTAAATTATGAGCATTATTTGATCAGCACTTTTTAGCTGTAACAAATTAGAAATACTATTTTTAACCGACTTCCCAAAAAAGGAGGAGGTTCTCAATTCAGTTGTTTCTTTTTTTTATGTTTGTTACCGCATATCTCCGGCGTTTATGAACCGATTTGGAAAATTCTTCTTTTATTTGAATAGATATACTTCCAGATTGGTCCCATTTTTTTCAAAATCCAGTTCTGATGATGGAATCCATGAGGAATTGAGGGAACTCCTCAAATATTGTAGGCATACATATGGCGATTTTGATATTTTCAGCAACAAACCAAGCATTTGCATTCAAAAAGTAGAATAATCCTTTCACCACTATGGTCTTTCATAATTTTTTTTTCATCCAAATATTTTGTCGAATACAATGGCGGAAGTCGGTTTTTTAAATGAAAAGTTATTAAACTAACAATAAAGATGGCTTATTGAAAAATATCTTTATAATATTACCCTTTATATGAAAATCTAATATACATAAATAAATTGTCATTCTTTTGTCTATTGATATTTAACTAAAATAACTATTGATTTTCGGTTGTTAATTACTGGCATGACTAGTACCTAGTAGTAATTATTATACTTAATAAGATCTGCTATGTTACCATCATTGCTGCAATAAAGATACATTATTATTATAATTAACAGTCTGTTAAAGTCGACAAAGGCCTACCCCCTAAAATGCCATGACAAACGGTCTTGAGCCGCCACCATACACCGACTTCCTGTGACGTTTATAATGTCTTTAGTCCATCGAGAGGGGTGCCTTTCTACTACGTCGTCCAGTTTATAGTTGCCGCTGAAAAACCTTTATTCCCCAACGGTTGTCAGTTTTGCGAGCTATATGGCCAGCCCATTGCCACTTCAACCTGCTAATTATGAGAGCTATGACGGTAATCTTGGTTCTGCTACGGATTACAAAAATAAAGCAATTATGATTATAAATGGACGGTAAATAATTTTTTTGATGTATTTTTTTGTGCTTTGCTTGGCTCTTATGTTGTTGTTTACTACCATCAACCTATTCTATTGACTAAATTTATAAGTATTGTTCAGTTTTTTAATATATTTTTAAATAAAAATTAAATTAAAAAATTTAAATACTACTAGATATTCACTTACATAATTTACCGCTAAATTATTAATTTCGTAAAAAAATTGTCGAGTTATTGTTGATCATTGATCTAAAGTGCATCACACACGTAGCAGATGGAGTAATATTTTATATGCGTATAAAAACTTATCGCATCTGAAGGTATCACACACGTAGCAGATACACGAATATACGAAAATGATACATTCACGCGGAAACCTTCAAACTATATTGTATTTCAATTTGTATACACATACTATATCATCTGTCCATCTCTTGATATATGTCGGTGCGTACAGATGCTTGACGGTAAAATATACGTGTGTGTTGCTCCTTGAGTTTAGTATAGAGAGCGATATGGACAGATACGCGCTCAGATACAGATATCTTACTGCATCTGCTACGTGTGTACTCATTTGTTTTGAATGCCCAATATAAAACTTGATGCTCGCTATAATTTCCGTAATTGAATAAGCAACTGTCTATAATCTTCATGTTTAAACAGGAAGCGAGTGAAAGCCGGTAGGTTAACTAATCCGGCCCTGATGTCTGTTGCCTAGAACTAGGACGCTCGCGGAAATGCTAGGTAGGTGTACCAAGGTCCACACGTAGAAAACAGATGGCCGTCATGTGATTAAAAGTCTATTATGGTCCTTAGGACAAAGGAGTTACACTGCAACTGCAATCAGGAAGAAATACTAATTATTGTATCGTTAAACGTAATGTTAAAGTGATAATAATAGTATCGTACTACACCTTATATACCTTTTATATAACATAATATCTACTATTTTGAAACAAAATGTGACTACGATATCACATAAGCTCGTAATAGCTACTGGTACGATAGTAGGAACTTCTTGAGAAATTTACCGGTAGGGCACTTACGCACTTTTGTACGCGAAAAAAATTTGCTTCTATTTTGGCTATTATTTCTTCAAACTCCATTAAATTTTTTACACATAATCAGTGCACTAATGTCTAGACCTGTGGTGCGTCAGTTTTGTAAGATTTTTTTTAAGGAAAGTTTGAAAGAAAAACAATTTATTTATGATCTAACAAAAACACACACAAGCACTAAACACATTAAATAACAATGACAAAATGTGTGTGCCAGTTGCAAACCACAAAAGGGTCCCCAACTCATTTGCTAGGTCGCCTAAGCAACCTAGCGCTGGTCTTCCGTTGGAGCCCAGAGTGAACCATGGAAATCCGCTTACCAATCATCAACCATCGCTTTTTTAATACATGATTTTGTAACCATATCATTTTATAAGAAACTAATGCACCACGGGTCTAGATATTTAGTGTACTAATCATGTGTAGGTACAAAGTTTCATGGAGTTTGAAGAAATAATAGCCAAATTAGCAGCAAACTTTGTTTGCGTGCAAAAGGGTGTACAGCCTTAGTACAGAATTAAGTCCAATCGGACTCACTACAAGTCTATGGAACATCGACAAAGTAATTCTTAGCCAATGGCTGATTTGGGGCTGACTCACATATGCGTCAGGAAAGGGTATCAATCCCTTTTACCCCACCTACCCTTCACGTCAGTGAAGTGAGCCTCTACGAGGCTCTACGAGGCTCTACGAATCTCTACGAGCTAGTCTAGGAGAAAGTCGGCTTTTACGATATCCACGGGAGGAGACGGAGGTCGCATAGCGTACAACCATAGAATTATTGCCATAACCATTTTGCTAGTAGTAGAACTTCTTGTGAAAGAGTTCGTCCGGGGAAGTACTACCACCGTACCTATTTCTGCCGCCAAGCAGTAGTGTTCGCATTGCTGTGTTTCGGTTTGAAGGGTACGGGTGCCGGTGAAATTACAGGCACATGAGACTTTTCATCTATCAGGGTCGGCAGCGCGCTTGTAATGCCTTTGGTTTTGCAGGCGTCCATAGGCTACGGTAACTGCTTTCCATCAGGTGGGCCGTATGCTTGTCTGCATGCCAAGTAGCATAAAAAAAAAGTTGTCAAAATGCTTCGTTCCGCTCTTTCGAGAGTTACTCTTAGTTAACTTTTTACCTACTGTATAAAGACCTATGTTTATCTTTTAAATAACTATCAATATTTCTTTATTAAACACTGTTTATTATTACAATTATGCAGTAAACCTATGTGTAATTATATGCTCAATTACTATGTTTGTTAATACATAGTTATCTATAGTCTTGAGTAAGCTATTCACAACAACATACAAGGAAGTGTTTCCTTCCTACATCGTTATTGCTATAAACATTCTAATAAGTTTGCCTAGAAACAAGTTATCTGTCCGTAGATATCATCATTACCAGCCTATAGGGAGCTTTGGCGTAATCAGCACGCTTATTAGGCGGATTAGATACGGCCCCCAATTACTGTATAGCAAATGACAATGGAGAAGCAACAATGGAGATCATTTTGATAGCCTTATCGCTGTTCAAATCTTTTGAAACTATGAAGGAGGAATATTTATGTCAAGAAGTTTCCCCCATTCAAATGTCATATGATTTGTTAGCAATGAGGGGTTTTCACGGGCGTTTAAAATCATGCTTTCAGCGTTGAAAATAGATGGCGCTGCTCTGTTACGTAGCTGTCAAGTGTCAAAATAAAGTTAAATGTCAACATCAACAACGTGGATATTTTTTCGTTTCGTGGTTTTTTTTTTGCTTACATAGAAATACACCACGAAATCACTAGCGCACTCTCAAGAAGCAGACACAAACAGAATAAATATCATGATTATTAGCCACAGATTAGTTAGATAATAGCTTAATAGCTTAGTACGCGTACATACACCACAAATAAATACATTTAACAATCTTGTCAGCTTAGTTGAGTCAGCGCCATCTATCGAACCAATTTGAACTACTTTTTTTTAATCGAAGTTGAAAAGTCCTCATTGGGGGGCAGTTCGAGGTCGCCACTTGGGAATAGTTATTTCTAAGCCCCAATGGTTGTTGGCCGAGGACTTTATGTAGTTACATTGGAAATGCTCGGTTCCCATTTTACCATAAATAAGGTCATAGCCAAAGCTTAATCAATTAATTTTTCTGTAACCCGAAGGAACAATGCATCTGATAACAACTTCCGAACGGACATCCATTTCGGATACAACAAGCGTAGGATGTTGTTTTGAAATGGGTCAGTATGGGGATATCCGAATCCATAAGAGATACGGGAAAACTGTCTTTGGAACCATTTACTCATTTTGTATGAAAACGATTTTGGCATAGTTATTTTCTTGGTCAAGCGTGAGATCTCCATAAAAATGAGTTGTTTTGATCAAATTTTGTTTTAATGCGTATATTGACTCAGTTTCATGTAAGGATTGTTTCATTGTATCGGAAGGAAAAAATCTGAGAAGTAAAAGTTAGTCAAATTTTATTAAGAACATCTTTCCCGGATTCGGATATGCCCATACTGTCCCATTTCAAAAAAACACACTGTATACTACTTATAAAGTACGGCTAATATCCTATACTCCTAATATCACAGAATAAATATTATAAATGTGAAAGTTTGTGAGTGTATGGATGGTTGTGTGTGTGGATGGATGTTTGTTACTCTTTCACGCAAAAACTACTTAACGGATTTTAATAAAAATTAACACTATTATAGCTTAAATCAGAATAACATATAATTTATAATAATTCATAACAGAGGTTCCACGTAGGCGGAGCCGCAAGCAAATGCTAGTCAAAAATCATCATCAAAAATGCATTATTGCATTTGATCTATTTGTAAGTCAAATTGTTGTCATCAAAAATGTATAATTCTTGTTTAATTATTATAATCCCCGGACTTTGACTAATTTCGTTGGTATAAGATTTAATAAATAAATAAATGCTGGACATTTCACACAACATTATCTAGCCCCAAGCTAAGCAGAGGCCCAATTCACTAACTAAAAAATAGTTAAAATAGAGTTCGGATCATGTTTCGATCTTGTGTCGATGTCTTAAATGTCAGAAATGGTATTCTCCTGACATAAAATACAACACTGTAGGTAATGTGATTATATCGAAATGTGACCAAAACTTGAACGATTCAAAGTTTTTTAATAATTTTAGCATAAGTAGATGGAGTCTCTCTTTACTCTTTCCAATTATGTATATAACTATCCTACTCTATATAATGGTGGTCACCATGAATTGAAAGTAGACTAAATTGTTATTTATGAGGGACTAGAAATTCAACTTTCAGTCAATTTACAATTCCGTCTCGATTCGGTCAACTTTCAGTGTAGTTATAAAATAACTTAGAGAATTGGGCCTCAGAGCTTGTGTTATGGGTACTAGATAACTGATATACTTAATACGATACATTACATAGATAGATATTTTTTATTATACGTAGAAAATACCCGCAGAACACCCTGAACAAATATCTGCAGATCGTACAAATATTTGTTCCGAGGCGGGAATCGAATCCGCAACCTCAACCTTCGCCCGCCGCGCCGCGCCGAGGCGGCGCGCCGGAGAGGTCGTCGAAACAGCATTTGATCTATTTGTACGCCTTTCATCAAAAATGTATTTGTTTAATTATTATAGACTTGGACTAATTTCGTTGGTTTAAGATTTTTTTAATGGCTGCTGGGTTTTTTAGGAGAAGAAAGCGTTAGCCGAGTGTCTTAGGAAAGCAAATGGGGACGATAAGCTCACTACCAGTTACGTCTATATTCCTACTATTGTGCGATCCGCAGGGAAAAGCCCATTGAGGCTCTGCCAACCCCTTCGGAGAAAAAGCGTGTGATTTTGTATGGTATATTGGCTTAAATCTTTATTTACAGAAAAATTAATGCAACTAATACAAGTTATACAAATTAAACAATTGAGCTATCTAAAGACTGTTGCGAACGATCTAAAGTTAGCTCAACTGATCCAAATCAATGACCAGAATTAAATACATGTTCCTAATAAAAAAACAATTGGATACGTTTAGCAGATGAGTAAAGTTAATTCAATTGTTTTCACTAGTAACCGTGGTAGAAGTGACGTCATTAGATCGTACTTTGACCTATTTTCGCGTGCCACGTCAGAGCCTCGGTGGCGCAGTAGGCAGCGCGTAAGTCTCATAATCTTAAGGTCGTGAGTTCGATCCTCACCCGGGGCATATTTTTTTATAAAATAATTTAATTTTTTCCGCTACGTGTTTAGATTCTGGCAATCACGCAGCCATATTTTAAAATAGATAACTAAAAAAAAGTTAGGCTTTTTTCCCTTCGAAGCTTTTATCCAAAACAAACACCGATGGTCTTAACAGGAAACTTATATCGTCCACTGACTGAATTCCTAAACAATTTGGAAGGAGAGTCTAATTTCACAGACAAACACACGTTTAAGAAGAGGTCCCGGTAGCTAGCAAATGGCTATCAAATGGCTATATGGTTATCGAATCATAAAAAAAACTAATTTTACAAAAACTGACGGTCTAGATATTAGTGTACCTACTGATCTACAAAATTTCATGGAGTTTGATGAAAAATAGCCAAAATAGAAACAAACTTCATTCGCTTACAAAAAGGCGTAAGCACCCTACCGGCAACCTCATCTTAATTAGACATTGTTGTCAAATGCAACAAGTTATTTAATTCATCAAATACATTAAATGTCATAAGATAATATGAGTATATTTGTATGCAAAACCATGAACTTTGAACTGAGCTTTATCAATATACTTATCTATAGCTCAGCTGTAAGTCCTTGGTCATTGTTGATATTGAATAAAATGACCCGCTACTTAACAAAAAGGGCCGCATGGTTACCGCCTCCTCTATGCAAATAAAACTGGCCAAGTGCGAGTCGGACTCGCGTACGAAGGATTCCGTAACATTATCTATAAAAACGGCAAAAAAAACAAGTTTGTTGTATGGGAGCCCCCTTAAATATTTATTTTATTCTGTTTTTTATTATTTGTTGTGATAACGGCAACAAAAATACATCATCTGTAAAAGTTTCAACTGTCTAACTATCACGGTTCATGAGATACAGCGGACGGACGGACGGACACCGGAGCCTTATAATAGGGTCCGTTTTACCCTTTGGGTACGGAACCCTAAAAAGGCATGAATGTGAGTAAGTTTAGTAAGCTGTCTAGCCGCCTGCGCCTGCGCCAATGCGGGCTGTAGTGTCGCAGAACATAATATATGTATTTATGTATACAATCACGGAATAGGATGGTTCTACCCATGAGAACCTGTTTGGCGCTGCGGCCGAGTAGCCGGCTGAGATACGAGAGGTTGCGGGTTCGATTCCTCTGCAGGACAATGTATGATCTGCAAATATTTGTTCCGGTTCTGGGTGTTATATATGGTACCATAGTACTCGTAGTTCCTGATACCCACGACACAGGGAATCCTAGTGTGGGATCAAGACTACGTAGGTTGGGTGTTATGTTGTGTATGAAAATGAACAACTTTACCCAAAAAAAAGTGGAACTCCAATTATATACCTCGGAACAAGCATTAGTACTATCTGCAAATATTTGTTCAGGGTGTTCTGGGTATTTTTCTATGTATAATAAAAAATATCTATCTATGTATGTAATGTATTGTATTAAGTATATCAGTTATCTAGTACCCATAACACAAGCTCTGCTTAGCTTGGGGCTAGATAGTGTTGTGTGAAATGTCCAGCATAATTTTTTTTTTTTTTTTTTATATTCTTCAGGAAAATGTCTAAAATACTAACTGACCACCTATACTTGTACCTACTTTAAGACTAGATACAATAATGACAGACAAGCAGACCGACACCTGAGGTCCAATTTTCTAATTTTTATATTGGAGAATTGGGCCTCTGAGTGATCCTACATTGGTTCTATTGGTACCTTTTGAAGTTAAGGTAAGTACCCCTAAAAACCCTAAAAAACCCTAAAGTACCCTAAAAATCTATTAAATGTTTGTTTTTACAAAATATAGCAGATACTCACAATTTTTTTGCGGAGAAATAGCCGTATTTACAGATGGTGTTGAACAAAGTTGTTCCCTACTTATTATATTTAGAAGAACCCTGATTTCGGAGTTAAATACATATTTTAGAGTCTATATGGTATGAAATGAACTTGGCTTTATACTATAATGTATTTTTATAGTCACTTGGTAGATGTAAGTTTGTTGACGGACATACAAACACTTCCTGGTTGTCAGTAGTAGTATATAGCATTACTTAGGTATTTAATTCCTATCCTTTGTAGGATCGAGGTGAGATCAATTAGACCTGTAATTTTTTTTATGCTACTTGGCAAGCAAACAAGCATACAGCCCACCTGATGGAAAGCAGTTACCGTAGCCTATGGATGCCTGCAACACCAGAGGCATCACACGTGCGCTGCCGACCCTGAGACATAAAGATGAAAAGTCTCATGTGCCTGTAATTTCACCGGCACCCGTACCTTTCAAACCGAAACACAGCAATGCGAGCACTAGTGCTTGGCGGCAGAAATAGGTACGGTGGCAGTACTTTCCCGGACGAACTCTTATGTTAGAAAATATTAATAGATTCAGGAAATACACTTTTAATTGAATAATCATCTGGGGTACGATCTTTGAATGTCACTTAGTAGTGAATAAATATCATCTAATAACTTTTCATTTAAAAAACCGACTTCCGGCATAGTATTCGACTAAATATTTGGATGAAAAAAAAATTATGAAAGAACCATAGTGGTGAAAGGATTATGATACTTTTTGAATGCAAATGCTTGGTTTGTTGCTGAAAATATCAAAATCGCCATATGTATGCCTACAATTGAGGAGTTCCCTCAATTCCTCATGGATCCCATCATCAGAACTGCATTCTGAAAAAAATGGGACCAATCTGGAAGTATATCTATTCAAATAAAAGAAGAATTTTTCAAATCGGTTCATTATCATAGGTATAAGAATTTTAGTCATCAATGAGTTTCAGATTAAGAGATTAAAGTTATGTTTTGGATAACTGTTAAATAACACCTAACAGTCATATTGATCTCACACTATATGATTCTGTGTCGTGGGTATCAGGAACTACGAGTACCATGGTACCATAACAACCAGACCCGGAACAAACATTTGTTCCGCAGCGGGAATCGAACCCGCAACCTCTCGCATCTCAGCCTGCTACTCGCCCACCTGGCTGGTCGTCCATGATGTAGTATTATTTTTTTAAACATGTAAAAATGTTTTTTTGTGAATATAAAATAAATTGTATTGTACTACACCTTTGACCTAGAAAGCATTGGAGCATTGTCATCACAACACTTTCCTGTTAGCTGAATATGTCTTACACCTCACTTGGTTTTCCCGACACAGCTACTTCCTTTAAAAACATAGTTTCGTATGCTTGCTACGTCGCGTCGCGTCGTGTCGTTCATGAGGTCGTTCTGAGATCTTAACCGTTTGCAGTAAGGACTACCGTGAAACAGACAATACATTGAAATTTTTAGTTTTAAAAGATAGAGAGTTTGGGTAGAATAGTGTAACATTACTTTAAGATTTTGTCCTTCATCGATAAACGCGAAAGATAGATAGATTGATAATAAAGAAATAAATAATAAAATAAATGCTGGACATTTTACACAACATTATCTAGCCCCAAGCTAAGCAGAGCTTGTGTTATGGGTACTAGATAACTGATATACTTAATACAATAATATTACATAGATAGATATTTTTTTACTATACATAGAAAAATACCCAGAACACCCTAAACAAAAATATCTACAGATTGTACAAATATATGTTCCGAGGCGGGAAATGAACCCGCAACCTCCTGCGTCGCAGGCGAACCATCGCCCGCCGCGCCACAGAGGTCGTCAAATAATAATAATAATACATAATAATAATTAAGCCCTTTTATTCAGACTGTAAAAGTAAGAACAAAGTTTCAAATAAATTATATCATAACTCTAGGTATTACATAATTAAAAGGAGAAGCATTAAACACTAATTAATTTTATTTTTGGCAACATCTTTTTAATTGTCTGTTTGCCATTTCGCAAAAGCCATCCCAGCCTTTTCCGTTCATGTCTATCCTGTGTATGTCGCGTCCATTGTTTCCCAGCTATTCACTTCGATTTTAAGAAAGATACATCTATAATTATTTAAAAATTACTTGTATAAATCTACCCATTCACATTCTAGTACCCATAACACAAGCTCTGCTTAGCTTGGGGCTAGATAATGTTGTGTGAAATGTCCAGCATTTATTTATTTATGATTTTTTTTATAATTGGATTTTATTAGTAAATATTTGTATTTTTTGTATTTGATAGATTAACAATTTATTGTTTACCGGAATATAATAATAGGATTAATTTAAATTAGCAGTAGAATGGGCGGCCTTATCTCTGAAAGCGATTTCTTCCAGGCACCCTTTGGACGGACCAGTAATGCGTATGAGCGATGCAATCGGGCAGCAGTGCACTGACTAAAACATGATATTGATGATACATGTATTTAATACAACTTCTATACTTATAAACTAGAATACATAATTATAAAACTTTTATACGGACTAATAAAAAGTAATGAAGTTAAACACTATAATATATACCCTCATAAAATAAAAGAAAACAGGGCCCCAATTCTACTAAACAAATTGTGTTTGAATTGTTAATTAATTATCACAAAATTGTAATATTTGACACTTTTGGTAAGTATAGCAAAAGTGTCAAAAATTTTGAGATAATTAATTAACAATTGAAACACAATTTGTTTAGTAGAATTGGGGCGCAGGACTATTCACTTATACATAATATTGATTTTACTGTTGTATTAATACAATCCGAGCTCTTCATCACTGCTTTGGTGAATGTCGTCCCTTAGTGCATAGTTATAATACTTTAAAAAAGTAAAAATGTTGAATACTAGCAAAGCGACAAACAGTTGACTGAGGCCCAATTCTCTAATTTAAAAACATTCAATTTGCTGTCTAATCTCGTCTGTCGCACTGTCACGTATAGTAACTATTACTTAATCTTCGCGTTTCTTGCGAAGAATACTATTACATAGTTACTATACAAAACAGTGCGACTGACACGACACTGGAATGTTTTTAGAAGAATTTAAAAACATTTCGCAGTAGCGCCACAGCGATGGCTCTGGCAATGACCTTCTCAACAATACGCTTAGAAATGAATGGATGCGAAATACCATGCGGTACGGAAATACAAGTTCTTATGAATACATGATTTATGTTATAAAACATCATAATAGCGAAGCAAAGACCTTGACCATGACTAGAAGCATAGGAATTTTGTATTTTTTGTGCAATGAATCCTCTTTTTTACCTAGGTATACTCTCATACCCATTGACATAAAATAGGTTTTTGTGTTCCTTTAATGATATTTTATGGATATTTATAAAGAAAACACGAAAAAAGCAGACCATAAGTGAGTATTTTTTTTTTCAGAATCATGGTCTGAATGTACTGTTTCAGTTTTCGGGAGTAGTCTTTTTACGCCCTGTATATTACTTGTGGATACCCCTGTAATTCTTTCACTCTTGCTAAGGCATTATGGGTTCAGGAATTGCCTATAATGAGTTCTAGAATTTTTAAGTTTTTGATAAGAGTTCTTATAGTTTCCAAGAACAAAAAATATGTGATATTCTTAAGCTTTTTCATTTAGCGAAATCATAAATTCAATACACAATTTTAATTAATTCACTCGATAAAAAAAAATATATAACCTTTTAATATTGACCTTTTTAAAATTGAAATCCATTTTTAGACTTACTTCTTACACGTTTTAATTTTGGATTATGGTACATTATTAATTATTAATTCATCAATGAAAATGAGCAAAACTAAGGGGTATTTTATATAATTTTTCGCTTTGGGCACCCCACGACACGGGCCTAGAGCCTTTGAAGTGTGGGGCAATAGTTTCTGTTAGAAATTCATTTTCCTATTTGTTCCATATCTATTTCTGTACTGTATTTTCTGGTAAATAAATGATTTATCTATCTTATCTATCTTAGGATGAACAGTATCAGATACTACTGAAGATAAATCTTTAAGATCGAGTCTGGCATCAGGGCTATTCTCTATCTAGCAACAGGTTTGCAACAGGCGTAAATTGTGCACGTCTAGTAGGTTTTTGTTTTCGAAAACTATATGAAGTTTCGTTTCCTTCCATACATTTATTGACAGCGTGCTTAATTTTTTTTGTTTTCGCTAAGGGCGCAAGTAAATGTATGGAAGATAACTTTTCATTTAAAAAACCGACTTCCGCCATAGTATTCGACAAAATAATTTTGGATGATTTTTTTTTTATGAAAGAACTATAGTGGTGAAAGGATTATGATACTTTCTGAATGCAAATGCTTGGTGTCTTGCTGAAAATATCAAAATCGCCATATGTATGCCTACAATATTTGAGGAGTTCCCTCAATTCCTCATGGATCCCATCATCAGAACTAGATTCTGAAAAAAATAGGACCAATCTGGAAGTATATCTACTCAAATAAAAAAAGAATTTTCCAAATCGGTTCCTAAACGCCGGAGATATGCGGTAACAAACATAAAAAAAAAAAAAAAAAAAAATACAACTGAATTGAGAACCTCCTCCTTTTTTGGGAAGTCGGTTAAAAATGAAACTTGATATAGTTTCGAAAACTATCAAAACCCGTACTAACCCCGGCTGACAAACGGTAATTTTTGTATGAGATAACTTTTCATATAAAAAACCGACTTCCGCCATTGTACACGACTAAATATTTGGATGAAAAAACCATTGTGGTCAAAGGGTTATGATACTTTCTGAAAGCAAATAAATCGCTATATGTATGCCTACAATATTTGAGGAGTTCCCTTAATTCCTCATGGATTCCATCATCAGAACTGGATTCTGAAAAAAATGGGACCAATCTGGAAGTATATCTATTCAAATAAAAAAAGAATTTTCCAAATCGGTTCATAAACGCCGGAGATATGAGGTAACAAATATAAAAAAAAAGCGAGTCACCTGCAGCAAATTTCAGATTGGTTTTCATTGGCGCCGAATTCGTACAATATTTTCTCAATGGCTTTCAAGCTTAGTTTCAAATATCATTACGGCTGTAACCAAGTCTTCGGAATCCGCTTAGTAACATTCACCATGACATAATTAGAGCCCTAATATTTAGGTTACTTAGGTACATTACGATGTGTATGGCTTCGGTTTTAGTGGCTGAAACCCAGGTCAAACCCTCGATAAGACCGCTTCAAATCAGCTGGCTTATCGACAGACGACAATTTCTTTTTGCAAGCCTTTATTTAATTTAACCTATTATGTATGTTAGTTTTGTGCCGGATTTTTTTTTCAGAAAATATTCATTTTATGGCTCTACAAGGTAATTTTCTTTGAAATTTAGCAATTGTTTATCACACTAGGTCCTAGTGTGATAAACAATTGCAACAAATCCTAGTGACTAGGATTCCCTAATAGATACCAGGAACTACGAGTACCTGGGTACCATAACACCCAGACCCATGCAGATGTGCAATGAAGCACAAATGTTCAAAATTGTTTCTATGCTTTAAATAAATGAGTATGTTATCTAACATAATTCTCACTTGGGTTAGCATGCATGGTAATTAAACACCTTGTGTTGGCACACCATAGAGATTATGAGTTTCAATAGATATTACACAAGTTGAGGTGAAGGTTGTTCGTGACAAACAGACAACAGGAAGTAGATACATCTGTATTGTTATTATCAAGTTTGCACTGATAATAGTTGCAATTACAATTGCTGTAGTGTCATTCTGAAATATCTAGATACATTAATTTAGTAGTGAACGCATCCAGCATAGAATTGGAGGTTGTGTGTGGGTTCGGATCTCAGTGTATTCATTTATTTTTCACATTATACAAAACTAGCATTTGCTCGCGTCTTTGCTCGCGTCCTCGCGTGTTATCAGGTAAAAAAATAGTCTGGGGAGCGATTTTTGAATAAATATTACCAAAAAGGCCGCACTGTTTTTCAAATGTACTGGAGGAGGCATTTTTATTGATATCATAGGTATACGAATTTTAGTCATCAATGAGTTTCAATACATAGAAATCTAGAAATCGGGGATTAACTGCAATTTTACTGAGGTTTAGTCAGTAGATGACATTAAAAAATAGCACCCCTGTTGGTCTAATTCTCGTGTTCATTATCATCATCAGCCGTCACTCTGTCTACTCTATGACTTTCTGTCACTGTCAAATAAATGTTAAAACACACGAGCTAGAGAGTGACAGAGACAATATTAGCACGTGCTATTTTTCTCGGCCTTAGTAACAAACGAGCAAACGTCCAAACTTTCGCATTGAATTAGTAGGATTGTTATGAACTTGAATACAAATCAAATCAAATCAAAATAATTTTATTCATTGAAATCACAAGATTCATTTTGAATCGTCTTATAAACTAAAATTACCTACTCCTGTTCCAATGCGACTAAGCCTATATTGAAGAATCAGGCAAACAAATACGGCATGGCTTACTTTGATAATCCGTCTTACCACTATACCCTGATTTTTAATTTCAGAAAATTTTTGTAAACAAAGAAATGTCAAAATATGCCACTGTGTGAACAAAATTTCATGATTGTGTATCATACGTACATATACATATGATTCATATATATACATGACATTTATTCACACAGTTGCATATTTTGACATTTCTTTGTTAACAAAAATTGTCTTTAATTAAAAATCAGGGTTTAGGTGGGGAGCGCATGCGTGGTGTGGAATTCTACGCAAAGCTATTTTGATACAGCTTTCTGTCTATTATACATAGAATAGATTCCACGAGAGCAGACTCGAGAGCAAAATATAGTCTTTATGACTCCCTATGCAGAATATCCCCGGCGCTTACCAAGATAGCATGCAAGGTCCCTGCAATATCTATTCTAGTGCATAAATACTAACACTTCCGCATACGCTTGTAAACGCTATAAACAATTAACAAGTACAATAATAAACAAAGTCTTCTTCCGACTTGAGCTCATTAGGGACGTATAAAAAGCTATTGTAAGTTGAAGATGTTTTTACTTAAATAAATGACGGAACTTTAATGTCCTGACCTGCCCCCCAATTATAGTAGAAAATGGCAATGGGGAATGCAACAATGGGGGTCATTTTAGCAGCCTTAGTGCTATCTAAATTGTATAAAGCTTAAATGGGGGAAACTTTTTGACCTTAATATTTTCTCCTTTCAAGTTTCAAAAGATTTGGACAGCGCTAAGGCTACCAAAATTATCCCCATTATTTTATTCCCCTTTGCCATTTGCTACTGTAATTAGGGGGAGGGGCACTTCCCCCCAATCACAGTACAACAATGGAGATAATTTTGGCAGCCTTAACGCTGACCAAATCTTTCCAACCTTTTAAGGAGGAATATTTAGATAAAAAAGTTTCCCCTACTAAAGTTTCATAAGATTTAGATAGATAGATAGATAGATAGATAAACTCTTTATTGCACACCAAATAAAAAATACAAAAATAAAAGGAAACATAAAAAAAAACGTACAATGGTCGGTCTTATCGCTAAAAGTGATCTCTTCCAGACAACCTTTGGATGGATAGGATAGTAAAAAATCAAAAAGACGGCGGTGTACAATTAAAATATACCTACTTAAAATACCTACAACTATACATATACAAGTACCTAAAAATTACAAATATAAATATACATTATATACTTAGATAGAACTAAGGCTGCCAAAATGATCCCCATTGATGCGTTTTCCATAGCCGTTTGCTACTGTAATAGCCCATACTAATAAATTACCTACCTATATTATGTTATGTCATGTCTACCCAAGACATACCCTTCGTGGCGTAGCACTGCGCCCACCATAAAGATTGAAGTCTCATGCATGTGCCTGTAATTCCACCGTCACCTTTATAGGCTAGAACACACCAAGCGAGCATTTGGTGGTAGAAATAGATATGGTGGTACCTAGTATTTCCCCGAACGAACTTTTTCACTAAGAGCTTTACAACTACATCATAGAGAGATGTAGCAAGCTAAAATACAAAGTAAAACATGATCTTATTTTCAAAGTCTAAGATGTTATTTTTTTCAACGGCATCCATTATTTCCTGATTTGATAAACCTACTTCCGAGATCTTCTTCTTATCAACAAGATTTTAAAATATTACAATTATAAATTATATTTTCATACATAACTGGATTCAAATAATTAACTAATCATAAAGCCAGAAAAACGTGTTTACTACATGAAAACAATAACATATTTTTTTGCAATGTTACTTACGTAATTGTTCACATAGATTACGAATTTTATTTTAGGCCAGAGATTTCTGAAACGGGCCACCGTTCATAAGACGGCCGAAATATGGTATAATTAGGAGTGGCCTCTACTTTTTAACCGACTTCACAAAAAGGAGGCGGTTCTCAATTCAGTTGTATTTTTTTAAATTTTTTTTTATGTTTGTTACCTCATATCTCCGGCGTTTATGAACCGATTTGGAAAATTCTTTTTTATTTGAATAGATATACTTCCAGATTGGTCAGAATCCAGTTTTGATGATGGAATCCATGAGGAATTGAGGGAACTCCTCAAATATTGTAGGCATACATATAGCGATTTTGATATTTTCAGCAACAAATCAAGCATTTTCATTTAGAAAGTATATTATAACGTTTTCAACACTGGTTTTTTCATATTTTTTTTTCATTCAGATATTTAGTCGAATACAATGGCGGAAGTCGGTTTTTTAAATGGAAAGTTATTTGTCTCAAGTTGTGTATTAGCATAACCTAAGCTGTATTTATCTGAAAGAAAAATATTTGAAATCTCTCTTATATAACTTTTCATTTAAAAAACCGACTTCCGCCATTGTAATCGACTAAATATTTGGATGAAAAAAAAATTATGAAAGAATCATAGTGGTGAAAGGATTATGATACATTTTGAATGCAAATGTTTGGTTTGTTGTTGAAAATATCAAAATCGCCATATGTATGCCTACAACATTTGAAGAGTTCCCTCAATTCCTCATGGATTCTATCATCAGAACTGGATTCTGAAAAAAATGGGTTCAATCTGGAAGCATATCTATTCAAATAAAAAAAAAACGGTTGTCTGTAAAGTCGGTTTACTGACGATAGTTCTTTTTTTTTTTTTTTTTTTTTTTTACAATTATAGTTCAACGTGTCAACGTCGTTATTGTGCTTCTTTGTCGCTCGTTCCGCGCTCGCGCGCATGCGCATATATATATATCGCATGCGCTATGCGCATATATATATATATATATGCGCATGCGCATGCGCATGCGCATATATATATATATATATGCGCATGCGCATGCGGCATTAGCGCATGCGCTTCGCGCATGCGCATATATATATAGCATATATAGCGCATGCAGCGTCACCGCATGCGTTTTGCGAGGTGACGCATGACGAGGTAACGACGTATGACGAGGTAACGACGCATTAGTCATGTTTTTTCGAGCGTGCAGCCGGCTCCATCGATTTATAAGACGTTAACACGTCAAAAAGAATTTTCCAAATCGGTGCATAAACGCCGGAGATATGAGGTAACAAACATACAAAAAAAAAAAATACAACCGAATTGAGAACCTCCTCCTTTTTTGGGAAGTCGGTTAAAAAATGTAAGGCACGCGGAAATATACCTTACTATTATTGAACCTATGACGCGGGGGTAGCCAATTAACTTCATTAACTTGCGCCTACCTATAGGCTTAAGGTTGACGTACCCAAAAACGTCGTACTTGTGCGAATTTAACTCTATCAAAAAGGATGGGATGGCAACTTCAAAATCTCTTGGTAATTGTTGGTTTCAGGAATATTATAGTTGGCTATTCTTACGCAATTACCAATATGTCTCAACAATCTTTAATGCGGTTTAAGTCAATCTAATTAGTATGAGGTGATCGGCCAGTAATCTTGTTTGGTGGTGTTTTACCAATACTGTAGGTATGACGTAATATTTAAATGATTAGGGGCGGAACTACCAAAATACCTGTCGCTGTTTATAACTGTATAGTCTCATCTATAACTTTGATTACTAGAACAAAAAAATCAAAGCAGCGGTTAAAATTAGCTTTGACATTACTTTAATACTTTTTTTAATCGACTTCACAATAACTTTTCATTTAAAAAACCGAATTCCGCCATTGCTTACGACTAAATATTTGAATGAAAAATAAATGATGAAAGAACGATAGTGGTGAAAGGATTATTATACTTTTTGAATGCAAATGCTTGGTTTGTTGCTGAAAATATCAAAATCGCCATATGTATGCCTACAATATTTGAGGAGTTCCCTCAATTCCTCATGGATCCCATCATCAGAACTGGATTTTGAAAAAAATGGGACCAATCTGGAAGTATATCTATACAAATAAAAAAAGAATTTTCCAAACAAACATTAAAAAAAAAAAAAAAAAATACAACCGAATTGAGAACCTCCTCCTTTTTTGGGAAGTCGGTTAAAAAGAGGAGGTTCTCAACTCGGTTGTATTTTTTTTTTAATGTTTGTTATCTCATATCTCCTGCGTTTATGAACCGATTTGGAAAATTCTTTTTTTATTTGAATAGATATACTTTCAGATTGGTCCCATTTTTTTCAGAATCCAGTTCTGATGATGGAATCCATGAGGAATTTAGGGAACTCCTCAAATATTGTAGGCATACATATGGCAATTTTGATATTTTTAGCAACAAACCAAGCATTTGTATTCAGAAAGTATCATAATACTTTCACCACTATGGTTCTTTCATCATTTTTTTTTTCATTCAAATATTTAGTCGAATACAATGGCGGAAGTAGGTTTTTTAAATGAAAAGTTATTATTTATGAATTATCTTTTTACTATCGGCCGTAGATCTCGGCCTAAGAATAAGACTTAACTCCTTCCGTGGATGTCATAGGAGCCGACTAAAAGTGCTATGCTTGGAATAACCGTGAACTTCTGAACCGTGCCGAAATTCGACGTAAGATTGAAGAAGAAGTGGAGATGGATAAGCACTTAGTTAGAAGAAACGATGGGAGATGGAAGAGGGAGATAACAGAATGGTGCCCAAGAAACATACCACCCGCCCTATGGTCGAATTGATATCGTTCATGTAGCCGAAAGCTAATCAACTAGAAAAGAACCGACACCACATAATGCGGAATAACAAAATATAAATTGAGGCACAAGAAACAGTGCCATAAGAAGTGGATACAATTGAAAACGATGTTAATCTGCAGAAGTTATAAAAACTGTGTCATATAGACATTAACCTAGAAGTTACAAACAAGTTATACTAACAACAATTAAGTTAATTAATAGAAATGAGGGCAGGGATGATGATAATTATGTAAAAATGCGTATAGTAGGTATCTCATTGCATATATCATTGTTGTTATCTATTTATCATTCCAAGAAACTGAAACTACACACACCCTTAACATTGTTCCATAATTGCATGAATATACAATTCGTGATATGCTTCTTGCACGTAACGCCAGAAAAACTGTAAAAACGCACCCAGCCTTTATTTTCTAAAGAAGCGCTGACTGTCATAAAACGACCGTTAACATCAGCAACGTGACAACATCAATAATTATGTCTTTGACGTTAGGTCGATCGAGATAGCCGTTATATTACAGCCGTCATATGACGGGCACCGCTTCTCAGGAAACCAGAGCTTTAGACATGCACGCAGGCCACGCACCTTGATATATACCTACAGAGTACAGGCAAATCCGCAGGACCTTACTTTATTTTGTAAACGAAACCCGCGTCACCAATGTCATCTCGTTTCCGAATACCTTTTACTCGAGCATCCCCCCGACATTATAAAAACGAGGCCGTCTCGCCGCGCGCCCGCAGTCTAGACCGCGCACTCGAGCGACACATACGTCTCGCCGCGTCTCACAGTCCCCACGCGCTACCATGGAGGGGACCCTGCCGGAACCTGATGAGGGCATCGCCGCCGACCGGGAGCGAAGACCTTCCGACCACGAGCAAGACTCAGACTCTGCTTCTGATGCAGGCTCTGGAGGTGGCAAGGATTCGGGCTGCGAGGTAGCACCTGACGCTGCCGACGCCCCCGAGCCCCCGTACTCCCCACCAGATGAAGAATTATCAGCTCGAATTGTCGCGCAAGTAGAATTCTACTTCTCCGACGCAAATATCACAAAGGACGCCTTTTTACTGAAACATGTGCGGAGAAATAAAGAAGGATATGTCTCTCTCAAGTTGATATCGAGCTTCAAACGCGTCAAGCATTTAACTAAAGATTGGAGAGTGGTTGCTGAAGCACTGAAGCACTCTACTAAGTTGGAGATCAACGATTTAGGAACTAAGTTACGTCGTTTAGATCCTCTGCCTGCGTACGATGAAACGACTCCATCCCGTACAGTGGTAGCTGTGCGAATGCCGATTGATAAACCATCAGTTGAAAATGTGTCTCGTCTCTTCGCTGGTTGTGGAGAAATAGCTCTCGTGCGAGTACTACGCCCAGGAAACCCAGTGCCAGCTGATGTGCGCCAGTTCCTGAACAAAAACCCGAGTTTAGTAAACTGTGTGTGTGCTTTGGTAGAGTTTACCGAATCGGAGTTTGCAAGGGAAGCATTACATCTTCAAGGCCCAGAGGATGAAGGGATGAAGGTTTATGAGTTGAACGGTGTGCCGAGAGAGCCTAAGCGGAAGACTGGGGCTCGCCGGCCAGCACCGAGACGCCACGAATGCGAATACTCTTCCTGCTGCAGTGGATCTGAAGCTGAATACGAATACAGGTACACACAACCTTTCTACCGTCGCAGTTCCAGTGGCTTCTTCGCTCCACGTTCACCAGAGATCCAGACATGGGTGCCGCGAAGAGTCTCTACATGCAGTCACAGTTCAGACTCAGGAGTGTCCTTTTACTGTAGTAACTCAAGACGCACGTCACAGGCAAGTACGGGCAGCAACGGAAGCGGTGATGGCTGGCTAGCTAGAAGGATGTCTGGATGTTCATTGACAGGTACAGAATGTGGCCCAATGCCTGGACAGAGGAGGCTATCATGCGCTCCAAGAATGGAACCTAGAGCGCCATTGGTGCCTGACGGTACGCGAGGTTTCCACGCCGCGGCCCGCCAGCGTAGAATCTCAGACCTGGCGCTATACTCGCGGTAGAAAGCGGTTACCAACCGTGACACCTTTCTATTGGATAACCGCCTTTCACGTTGTACGCAAGTTTTTTATTTATAATCTATTTCGTCCGAGGAAGTGAATCGCGTGTTCCACTCGCCGATTAGTTTCCTTTTCTAGAATCCGAAAATAACAGACTCGGTTATTCAATTTGGGTCTGCTAATTTCGGTTTCGTATATTGTGATGATAGCTCATTTTAGTTTAGTCGCAATAGCTGTGTTAGATTAATTTATTGTAGTAACTTATTAGTAATTTATTTGTGAAGTATTTAAGCGCGCGCGCGTGCGTTCGGTCAAGTATTCGTCCTATTTTGTTTGAGTTGCGAGCACAAAACTAATAGGCAAAATCGACATTCTTTGAGACTAGACTTTGCATCAAAATTCTATGTTTGTGGCGAAAATACCACCCGCACGATATCATCCGCGCCGGTATAAGTTGCCGGTAATCTGGTTTCTTCGTGAATGCTTTAATCCGTTATGTAACTGACGTGATTGTGAATAGCCCCACGCACGGAGAGGCTAGTAAAAGTACCAATCATTTCGCTGCAAACTAGAACGGCCAACATGCGGTTGGCGCGCAGACACTATCAAAATTAAATCAATTTGTCATATTATGTTCCATTACGTCATCATCGCCTTTCCTAATGGGAAAGCTCTTGGATATCAAGGGGTTTAATTTAATAGTCATTAAGTAATGTTAAGTCAGTCGCGCCATTACATTTTTCTCATTTTTGTAAGTTTGTATATATAAGTATATTGTAAGAAGTTGTGATGTTTAACTAAGCATGTGTGCTAAGATGTATTTATGAGAGGTTTTTTGCTTTGGCACAATGTATTTTGCTTTCCGTACCTCTGTGAAGATTTTAATGTAATTAAATAATTAAAATAAGTTTTTGGAACAGGTTGTTTTTATTTTGACCCTGGTAGACGAAAGTGGGTGACCCTGCCTCGCCTTGACGAATCAATTTGACTACTTGTCGCGAAAAGTTTCCTAAGAATCGACTTGTTTATTCGTTCACAATGTCAATTGATTTGAACTTAAGATGTTATCACAACATAATAATGATTGTTATCAAAATCAATACAGCATTTTTTAAATGAACTAATTTGAAATGAAAATGAAATGAAATATATTTTATTCGACAACACACAGATACACAGAGCAGATAGGTACCTAGAAGAAAGAAAAACGTAATACCTTTGTGTATATGAATGCTATTTTCACCGCATCTAAGTTCTAGATAAAGATAAATTTATTTGCTTGAAACATAATCCTAATTTTAGGTCCTACTCTGTTAAGGTGTTATAATAGTTTTTTAATAAATAAATAATGTTATATTTTATTATAGAGGTAAGTTTCAATTATTCTAGATTGAAACTTTGTTAAAATAATTCAGTCTTTTCCATAGTTATCTCATATAATTATGGGTGACCCATTTATTGCACAGTGCACACCCGTTTATTGGTAGTTGATCTACAAAAAAAGTTTGGCTGAGACATCCGCTATTATTTCATCCGAAATGAGCAAATCCGTAGAAGAATCAAGATCACCGACATAGCTCTCAGAATTAGCAAGTTGGAAGTGGCAATCTGCAGGTCATATAGATCGCTGAACTGTCAACAACCGTTGGGGAATAAAGGTTTTCGAGTGGCAACTACAAACCGGACGATAGAGCAAGGCCCTCCATTATTAGATGATCAATAGGAGAAATGGGAAAAAAAAAATCGAGCTCCTCCTACCAATCGGAGTTCCGATCGGAGGACTGGGAAAGACCCCACTCGATGGACTAAATATATTATAAACGTTGCAGGAAGTCGGTGAATGGAGGCGGCTCAAGTCGTGGCATCCTAGGGGGCTTATGTCCATCAGTGGACTTCTAAAGGCTGATAATGATGATGATGATAGGTATAATACCCCCTCATCTAGGTATACCATTGTAAACATTTACTTAAATAGAGGCAGATTTTCCAATAATGTTTAGTTGTACCTACTTATTTCGATATAAAACAATTTATTCAGTTTTTAAAATTGATTTCTCATGACTACACGGACTATTAAAAATCAGCTGAATTTTTTTGTTTTTTGATAAAAAAATTATGTGTATAATATTATATTATATTTATATATATATATATATGTACATATAATATATATATATATAAAAATCAATTGCTGTTCGTTAGTCTCGCTAAAATTCGAGAACGGCTGAACGGATTTATCTTATCTTGGTCTTGAAATGTTCGTGGAGGTCTAGGGAAGGTTTAAATATACCGGGACCATCGGGAACACCGGGACCACGCGAACGAAGTCGCGCGCGGGCAGCTAGTTGCTCATACAATTTGTGAAAAATTATAAATAACAAAGCCCTACCCTGTTTCAAAAATAAATTATGCCATTGTAAATTGACAAATTTGTGCTGAATAATCAGTAACAACTTGAGCTACATAATAGAACATTGTGATTCTTCACCCTGACATTGGATTGCAAGGCTCATGTAATTCCACCGGCAGCCCTGCCCTTCAAACTGGATCTCAGCAATGCAAGTATTCTATTTATCGCGAACAGGAGCTATTATTAGTTATTTTATCTATGGAATCGGCTTAAATACCAGCTCTACCTATGAAATGCCATGTTAATAATTTTGTCTCCCCGCCACTGCAGCATCCAATAACTTATAAAATGTTTTGATATGTTTCCAAAACGTACTTTGATCTTATATAACTTTTCATTTAAAAAACCGACTTCCGCCATTGTATTCGACTAAATATTTGGATGAAAAAAAAATGATGAAAGAACCATAGTGGTGAAAGGATTATGATACTTTTTGAATGCAAATGCTTGGTTTGTTGCTGAAAATATCAAAATCGCCATATGTATGCCTATAATATTTGAGGAGTTCCCTCAATTCCTCATGGATCCCATCATCAGAACTGCATTCTGACCAATCTGGAAGTATATCTATTGAAATAAAAAAGAATTTTTCAAATCGGTTCATAAACGCCGGAGATATGCGGTAACAAACATACAAAAAAAAGAAAAAAACAACTGAATTTAGAACCTCCTCCTTTTTTGGGAAGTCGGTTAAAAATAAAAAACCGTGGTTTGCATCTAGCATAGACCCCTTCCTCCCGAGGATGTCTTAAAAGTCTACTAAGGGATTATACCAGGGGATAGGCAGCAGCATCCACCCGAGTACTTAGCACCGATACTATGCGATCCAACTGCCAAGCGTGGTGATTATGGCAAATCCCCCCCCTATTGCATTCGATGTGCACTGCTGGACGAGGCCTGCCGTCCAGCAGTGGAATCGGCCGATGATGATGATGAAAAAATAAAGTCTATTAAGCGGTCTTATCGCTTAGAAGCGATTGATTGATGGGTAGAGAGCAATCTATAAGATTGGAAAAATAACAGGGGGTGTAAATAAACTTTTATCAAAATTATACAAAAAAGTAAATACAAACTATCGAATTAAATATATAATAGTTATTTGTTATACAAGAGTGCAAAGTTGCTTTTAAACCGCGTGCTCAATTTTGATGACCGAGCCGAAGGATTCTAAAATTGAAAAGCAAAAATAGTCTTTCCGAGATGGTGGGATGAAAAATGTATTATCTCCTACATCATACAATACTCTACAAAGATACTTGCCGTGGTATGTCCGGCCTAAGAATAGAACTCCTCCGTCTCCTCCGTTGATGTCATAAAAGTGGACTAAGGGATTACACCAGGGGATAGGGAACAACATCCACATAGGTCACATAATAGTATAGCCACGTAGGTAATACTCTGATCACCAATCTGGCCAAAGCGTGGTGATTATTGGCAACATAACGAAGGTGATATAGTTACTATTATACTAGTGGTAATTTTGATCTAGATTTCAAGTCAATTACATTACCTATTAGGTAGTTTCAGCTCTCTTTTATTAAGATTTCTTTGTGTCCAAACAAAAAAAAAGTAGTTTCGATCTAATTTCGAGTAACAGTAAGTATTAATGAACCGTTGGGCAACAGTTATTATGATATAACGACGCGGGCGGCTGAACGTGGTTATGTAGTCTTGTAAGATCTTACATTGTTATAGCCAATGGATGAAATTGAAGTTTAAAACACAAATCATCTTGTGTAACTGCAATAATGGTTTTACAAAGCGATAGTATGAACTCTGGATAACCTACATAGGTACATCACAATGGATCTACTTACAAGAGATACCATAGGTAAGGACAACTGAACGGGATCAGAAAACGGGGCGTCTGAAAACAATTTTAGGCAGGGCATGATCATAAAATCCAACACAAAACTAAAAAAAAAAATCCAAACGGCTTTGATTAAAGTTGAAAATCGCATGTCATATTTGCCGATAAAGCTGGTTTGCACTTCAGACTGGTGTTCATTTTGAGGGTTTTTTGAATAAAACGAAATATACAAATCATAGATAAAAAATACGTGGTTAGAACTTTAAAATACAAGTCTATCTATATACATACATACATAAAATTACGCCTGTTTCCCGGAGGGGTAGGCAGAGACCACGGATTTCCATTTGCTACGATCCTGACATACATATAATTTATTATTATTATTATACTATCTACTTAATTCGTAAAACAAAAATTGTGTTGCCGTTCAAAAATTGAGAGCATTTGAATGCCAAAGTTTTTTTAGGGTGGTCATTTGTGCGATTTTTATTTGCAAAACCCGTTTTTTTTCAAAATTCTGTTCGGCTACAACTATTATTTGTATTATTATTCTACCTACACTATTTCTTGCATCTCATTATTTAATCTCGTCACGTCCCACTGGGCGTTCAAAATACTACTTTTGAGATCAATCCTCACCTTAATTCTTATTTCACCTTGATTTCTAATATAGCTGTAGAGTAGAGACCTAAAAATTACGGATGTAGTTTGAAAACAATGCCGATTCATTTCATTTATTAAATTAGGTACAATTTAAAAAATCGTGTCTGAACTAAAATCTAGTTAGTAGTAGAACATCTTGTGAAAGAGTTCGTCCGCGGAAGTACTACCACCGTACCTATTTCTGCCGCCACGCAGTAGTGTTCACATTGCTTTGTTTCGGTTTGAAGGGTACGGGTGCCGATGAAATTACAGGCACATGAGACTTTTCATCTTTATGTCTCAGGGGCGGCAGCGCGCGTGTGATGCCTCTGGTGTTACAGGCGTTCATAAGCTACGGTAACTGCTTTCCATCAGGTGGGCCGTAAGCTTGTTTGCTTGCCAAGTAGCATAAAAAAATGCTAAACTTAGATATCGAATTAGGAATAAAAATAATAATAAAATCATAGTATTAGTAATTTAATTTCACACAAATTACGCCGAATGCTACACTTAATGTGGATTTTGGGTTGTTTATGGATTCGATCAGCAATGAATATGATATTATGTTATGTATTATAACTACAATAAATAGACAGACCGTATTTTACATGCAGGTATGACACCTGGATTGAATGAATGAATGAATGAATTAATGAATTAATTAATGAATTAATGAATGAATTATTTATTTGCTTAGAATGTAGGTACAGTATAAAACATAGATGATAAATATAATAATAGTTTCCAGTACATTCTGCCGTCAAGCGTGCGTGTGTGGATTGATGTATGTTGTACACATGCTTCGAATACCTGATTCTCTCCTGATTCTACTCAGACATTTCACTTTCCTCAAGATGTTTTCCTTGAACAATATTCAAAGCGTTGAACTAAATAGGATAAAACTATTTATGAATTAGCTTTGTAGTAGCACAAAAAAGCATCTAGACATAAGCTAAGAGTAAACTTTGTTTCTGTCGATTCAATATTTATGATTTCGTTTTTTTTTTAAATTCTACTATATGCAAGCTTACAAGCATACGGCCCACCTCATGGAAAGCAGTTACCGTAGCCTATATCCTTTGTTGCCCATGGTCCCTGTGATAGTCCCTGGAAGGTACCACGGGAATTATTTTACCCGTGGTCCCTGAATTTTGTATAAGCCAACTAATTTAAAAAGGTATAATAACTTAACTGTATATTAATAAAGAAAATAACAAATAGCTCCTTTATATTATGAGTCAGGATCTTTAGTGGCCAGCATTACATATTTACATTATGAGAAAATATCCTTTTTTCCAGGAACTATCACAGGGACCATGATTATATGTGGGTACTTATGTTTTATTTTATTGTTTTCTTTAATAATGTACAGTTAAGTTATTATACCTTTTTAAATTAGTTGGCTTATACAAAATTCAGGCACCACGGGTAAAATAATTCCCGTGGTACCTTCCAGGGACTATCACAGGGACCATGGGCAACAAAGGGCCAATTAATGGACGCCTGCAACACCGGAGGCATTACACGCGCACTGCCGACCTTGAGAAATAAAGATGAAATGGTGCCTGTAATTTCAGTAGTAGAAGTAAATTTTTGACTTTGTCGTAAACTTTGATTATGTGGGATTGGGTTTCGATGGAAATACGGCTTGGTACTGGATGGGAATTGTTAAGCCACGTCTTGCCATCTTGCTATGTCTTATGTGATGCGTGTGGTGTGAGGTAGGCGGCTATATGTCACTCAAAGCCGCGAACTAATACACAGTTGTATTAATTGGTGCACATTACCGGTTTTGAAGTCACGACCTTCGATTTAAGGCGAGGTCTACCACTACTGTTATCGAATAAAAGTAAAGTAGGCAAACTGGAAACGTCACAGTATTAATAAAATATAAATAAAAAACATCGTCTGATAGAATCGATTGAAAAATTATGCAAAAGTTGATAGAAATAAATGCAAATATTTATAGAATATTAAAATCCGACTCAAGGTTATTCCCACAGAATATTATAATGTGAATCATTTTTCGTGGGAAACTGTCACAAATATTTTGTTACACTTAGCTCTGTCAATTGTAATGCTAATGAACTTTCGTGACTGTGGGTAGGTAGGTACCTACCAACTTAACTAAGTAACTTTGTAAGTATTTCATTGCAATTGTAATAAATGTGTAGGTAAAAAAACTGGAACAATCAACATAATATAGTACCTACTTATATATTTTATTATGCATCGAAAATACCCAGAACATCCTGAACTGATCTGCAGATCGTACATCAATTTGTTCCGAGGCGGGAATCGAACGCGCAACCTCCTGCGTCGCAGGCGAATCTTCGCCCGCCGCGCCACAGAGGTCGTCAAAATAAATATACCAGTGAATGTTATATTAAAAATTATTTTTGTGTTGCAAGGTGTTAAAAAAAGGCGCGTGGCGTGACTTTTGAAAATGTCGCAGCCTTTGCATACATTGAGACAAAATGTCAGGAAATCTAGTGAAAAGTCAGGGAATTTGTCAGGAAATTTCTCATTTTTGAACCTCGCCCGTCGGACCTAGAGGAATTACTTTAGGCATTTGTATTCGTATTTGTAGGTACATAGTACCTAGGTACTTCCGTCCTGACCTCGTGGACTCCGTGACCCTTGGGCCTTGACCCTGCTTCACGAATCCAACTGTGATAACATGAAGATGAACGCCTGTCAAATAACTAATATCTTGCTGATAATAACCAAGTGGCAGTCGTGTTAATGTTGATATTAGATAATTTAGATACAATAGAATGTCATGGCTATTCTTGATTTTGAATAGATTTGTTTAATATTGCAAATATACCTTATGTGGTTCTCGGCATTCGCTCTCGGTATTCGCTCTTGCCAGTTTAGAGTAGGCCCAGCAGTGGGAATAATGGCGATGATTATGGAAGGAAGCACCACAGAGGAAGCGCTCTCTGTCTTAGCTGGCGTCCTAGCTGAGGTAGGTATACTTGTAAAAACTGTTAAATGTGTGTTAAATGTTAATTGAGTCGTGGGCTTGTCCCCTAATGTCATGAAAATTAAGAAAAATATGGGTGATTCTACTTCTTATCTCACTCACTTCTCATCTCACTTATATCTTCTCACTAATCTCATCTCACTATCTCACTAATATTATAAATACGAAAGTTACACAGTTACAGTTGTTTGTTTACCCAAATACCTAAACAAAAAAAAATTATGGATGTTTGTTACTCTTTCACACAAAAACTACCGAACGGATTTTGATGAAACTTCACAATATTATTGCTTATTTGTACATCAGAATAGGTTATGTCTAGTCTATAATTCATTACCACTTATTGTCTGGACCACACCGGGACCACGTGGACGAAGTCGCAAGCCGGCTAGTTTTCTATAAGTAATATAAAGTACCTAAGTAAGACGACCTCTGTGGCGCGGCTAGTAGCCAGCTGAGATGCGAGAGGTTGCGGGTTCGATTCCCGCTGCGGGACAAATGTTTGTATGATCTGAAAATATTTGTTCCGGATCTGGTTGTTATGGTTACCATGTTACTCCTAGTTCCTGATACCCACCACACAGGGAATCCTAGTGTCGTATCATGACTACGTATGTAACTGTTGGGTGTTATGTTATAAAGTTATACCCACGGCTCAAATTAACACTCATTGTTTTTTTTACAAGCATTACCACCGAACTACAGATAAAAAATAAATAATAAGAGAATAAAACACGAAGGTCTTGCAAAAGGAAAACGATCCAATGTCACAGGATGGCAATAGGAAGTGAAATTAGTATGTCAGTGGTACAACCTACGCCACGTAAGGTTTGTATAATTCTGCAGTATAGGAAGTAGCGGTAGGTCTCTATCTAGAGTAGGGCTTCCTTTTCTGTGTTTATTCGTAATGGCAGAGATCTCCTACAAAAGTTAAATTATTTTATTAGATTAGTTGCTGCGATCGTAACACTGCCATGGGTCCATCGAGTGAGGGGTATTCTCATTATATTCATATTAATTTATTCAATAACAATTATAAAATCGTGTCTGAACTAAAATTATAACCTAATACTAAAAATCATCAAAATAGGAATAAAATAATGCTTATAAAATATGTCACTCAAAATCAAAATACGCATTGTCACACTGAATAGGATTAATAATTAAAGTTAGTCTCTATAATTCTCTTCCTGGGTCTTAAGGGTCTTCCTGCACTGCCCCCTAGAACCTACATTCCTCAGCAATCGTCGGTTTTGTGAGCTATATATGGCCTGCCCATTGCAGCGTTAGGCCGGGTTCCCACTATGTCGGACCGGCAGATCTGCCGGAAACCAGACACCGGACAGAGTGTTCACATTATACCGGATCCCACAAGAAAATCGGACAAGCACCTCAGTTGAATTTGGACCTGTGCCCACAATGGACGACGAAATTGTTGTGTTGTGGTGGTTTTGGTACAGAAGGCAAAATAAAAGAAGAAAGTATTGGGTACATCCTATTTTACGGGAAAGATTTTCACTTTTGTCTTTATAGACATCTTCGCTCTTGTCCCACAGAACAGGTCTCTCTTGGACAAGCGTAATTAAAGTTTCTATTTGAATGTCGCTCATGCTACACGTCTACTTTACTCAGAAAATGCGAGCCGAATGAAGTGCGGGGAGCACGGGCGGGGCGGGGAACGGGCCGGAACTGGTTCACATTACTCCGGTCCGGTGATTTTGCCGGCATTTTGTAGTGACAAAACGCTCGGTAAAAATGCCGGGCTCAGCAAAAATACCGGAGCCGGGATAATGTGAATAGCTCCATATAAATTATGCAGCCACTAGCCCTTCCGGCAGTTTTACCGGACCGGCAAATCTGCCGGTCCGGCATAGTGGGAACCCGGCCTTAGGGAAACTACGTCATAATCTTCAAGCAAAAACATAAAAATAATTATTTGTCTTCGCTTTCAGCAATAAAACCGTCAATTTTGATGATTTTAGGTACCTACTGCAAATTTTAATAAATTCTATGATGTAGGTATTTATGAGGGTGAAAAATAATAGTAGATTATGCACTAAAGTTATATAGAGTCCTGAGTGAAGCGAGGGGTTCAAGCTGCCCAAGACGAAGACAGGCTTTATTCCAGAGGAGCATACTCTACTTTTCACACCTACTGCGAGACAATAAAAAGCCAGGGCTCCATAAAATAAGTATCGTCTGTTTTTATAAACTCTGGAATTGAATAATTATCGCTCCACATTTTTTGTTAACACTAATGTTGCCATTGAGATTATAATTCTAGTAATATATTATATTATTAGAATATTGCAATAAAATTCACTGAAAATCACAGCACCAAACATCTCTTTGGATTCAAATTCTTTAAAATCGCGCCTATTTCTTTTTGTTGAGTTCCGCTTATGGTGGTCAGTTCGATTTTCGAAAAACCTCTACAATGCCATAATAGGCATTTGTTTACTTAGAGTTTTCCACGAGTTTCCACACGAATTTGACGTTCCAAATTGAAATCACTTTATTCCCTGGGGAGTTTCATACAACTTTATAACCCTAGAGAGATAATGCTTTACTTTTACGTTGAGGTTGCATGATATAAAAATGGACATGTTATTGGATATTGTCGAGCAGGTGGTGTGAAAAGTTATCTAAGTATCTATACTACCTTCTCGTCACAGATACCGCAGACAAAGCCATAATATAAAATAATATAAAAAATCAAGCTGCAACTTGCCAGACTAATGGCTTTATTCACAAGTAAAAGTCATCAAAGCGGGCTATGAGGAGACGTTATGCTCGGAGCTTCACTTCTTAATCTGAAACGAGTACATCCGTAAAAGAACTAAGATTAGCAACATAGCTCTCAGAATTATGAAGTTGATGCTCTACTTACCAACTTAAATTCTTTCTTCATTGTAACTAATTAACTGCACTAAATCGCACATTCATATACTACAATCGTTTCTTTAACTGATTTTGTATTGAGTGATATAACAGTTCAATGATCTTGGAGGCGGAAGTGATGTCCATTTTTGCCGCTCAAATTCGGTCAACTTCGTTAAGGTACGGATCGATGTGAGAGTAATTAATAAATAATATATGTATGAATAATGTTGCAAAAAAGCCCCAACTCAGCATATGCAACAAAATTTAAAAAATCACATCTGCAGCACGTAGGACTCGATTCGATAAATCCGACATTAAAATTCGACAAAACGGGACATGTAGCTTTGGTAGGTAGGTATGTTGTGTGTGGTAATCTGGAAGAATCAATTATCACCGACGCAGCTCTCAGAATTAGCTAGTTGACGTGGCGATATGGCGTTGACGTATGCCATGTAGCTCGCAGAACTGAAAACCGTTGAGGAAAAAAGGTTTCTAGTCACGAACCGGATGACGCAGTGTAGGAAAGGAACCAAACTAATTATGGCATAAAGTGGCGTAAAGTGATAGTTTTAAGTATGAAATATATATAAATTAATATATTTAGTAAAAAAATGCGAAAGTTTCCGGAGGACATAGTTGGAATCCCGTTGAATGTGATTTACTTAACTTTTTGTGATATTTGGGAAAATATTTATCCTTAATAGAACAAACTGTCGCTTTCAGAAACATACATTGAAGATTTTAATAAGAGAGACACCTAACTGGACACGTATGTACCCCCGAAAGGGTAGGCAGAGCCTCAAGGTGCCTTTTTTCACTGTGAGTCATCACTCATCGCCGCCATCAAAGATTTAAATCTTTGGCCGCCATTGCTTTCCACGATTAACTCGGCTATCACTTTCCTCCAGTAACAACATATTCCTAAATTAGCCAGCAGCCATGACAAATCTTGTAGGTAAGTAATTATTAACGAAAATTGCCCAACAAAGTAGGTAGGTAATACCTAACGGGCACCAATAATTACTACAGATTATTTTTACCATTTAGGTATTTATTTAATCCAAAACATCAACCGAAATGCCTATTTATGGTTGAATGTTTACAGTTTCCTAGTTTAACTTAACATGAAATTCAAATTATAGATTATTGAAAATACCTTTGATTATAATCAAAGGAAAATACCTACATAATTTTTATCAACGTAGGTAGGTACATAAATGTAGAGCAGAGGCAATCCGTACAATATATTTTTACATAACGGGTACTTTCACTGAGCGTCTACATGCGAGCGAGTTCTGAATAACTCGATGGATTACTGCAGGCTTTGTTTCATCTCTTGATAATAGAGCCATTTTTTTTAGTTCTTCATTCGTGTCGATGGTTCTTTGAACCAGAGCCTCAAGTCTGCAAATGTAACAAGTTAACAACTAACGTTACCTACTATGTGTAGTAGCTTTTTAAAGAATCCATAAAGATCATAGATAAAGATCCTCCTTACTCAAATTGTACCGGCAGTTGGCAACCCGAAGACTACAATATTAACCTGAGTTCAACGTGTTCCGAGTCGATTCAGCGATTTCTAGTTTGAACAAGGTACCTATATAGTAGTTTGCATAGTTCTATAGGTAGGTATCCTGCAGAACTAAGAGCTTCCAGTGAGTAGGTATTATACTGGAGAAGGTGGATATTTTTCTATAGCCACTGTTACATGTACGTACCTATAGGTAATAATATAACGAAGTTGCAATGCTGATTGCAGCGAGATCGTGGTGATGATGGTATGCGATTTAAATCTTTGATGGTATGTACGTATAGTGTACGTACCTACCTTAGGGTAGGTTCTCTCTCTACTATCTACCTAGGTACTTGCTCAGTGGTAAAGAAGTCATGTCACGTCAAATTCAGTTATTGATTCTGCGATGGTTTCCTTCAACGTTTGAGAGCGCATAGTACCCAAAGATTTGATCTCAATCTTTGATAGTACCTAACCTACCTAATTGTCCACGTAGTACCTACTCCGCAAAAATCAAATAAATTTTTAACGACAACCCACGACCTTAAGTTACTCAGACCACGAGCATAGAACAACATTACTCACGAGACCTTAAGTTACTCAGAAGTCAAACACCAGAGACGATGCGCTCTCCACCGTTTTTCTTCCTTCACCAGATTCACCACACTTCTTTCATATAAACAAAAATTGTGAGTAATTTGCTCATATTTGCCATCTAGCGTCGAGTAGCAAAACTAATTAGGTACAAAGCACGTGTATCGTTATTTCAAATGAACATAGATGGCGGTAAAAACCTTTTGTGGTAGAAATGTTTCCTTTTGAATGAACCGAACACCTTCAAAAACAGAAATTAGTATTCATGGATACAAGGCCACTCGACTTCTCTTCTCCTGAAGGCGTAAAGGCCAACACCATGGATGGGTGTAGTACAAAGGAATGCAAAGGTGGACGAAGTACTATATCCATGGCCTTAGAGAATTTATAGTAGGGAGATGGCAAGCATACGCTTTCCCCTCTGCCGAAGTACATGAACGGTCGTTCGTGTCAGTTTATAAAAACTAGTTTAGCCACGATCGTTCGCCATTCTGCGTTCATACCTGTCGCTATACGGAGCTCCTAAAAATGGTTGGTTGTGCTGTGGTTTCGTGTAAATGGCGGTCGGAAACTAAAATTTAACAAAATATGGAGTTTCTTATCACATTTAAGTAATTGACAACACAATTAAGCTATTAATTTCACCGTAAAATATATTTTCTTACTGCAAGCTTACGACAGAAATAACGATACGTAATTTCTTGGTACGGGGACAAGTGATGTGAAAACAGCGAACGAATGAATGAACGAAAGAGGCTGCAACGATTTTTGTGAAATTAACAGGTATGGAGTTTTCAGGCCGAAAAAACGATCTCAAAGCTGTAAAAAAAACCTGATTCCAAAGAAAATATCAATACCTACATCGTTCAATACCAGCCAAAAATATAAGTTAAAAGGGGTTGTAAGGTTATTTAAGAGGGTTGTATTTTCGTTTTTTTTTTTCGGTTTTAGGGTTATTTCGTCAATCACAATATGAAATAAGGCAGGTATGCAAAAGTATTCGGATATTCGAATCTGGTTTCCTATGAAAAAAGCAAATCCACGAAAATACATTTTCTTAACAATAAATTGATCCATTTTAAAACCAATAGCTTATATTTTCATTAAAAAATACAATATAAAATGTCATAATACCAGCTTATAATAATTGTTAAATCCATGTGTGTGGCACCGAATCATAGACCTTCTTATAATCAATACAAGCAGCCGAGAGGTTTCCCTTGCTCCTCCTGACCTTCTGTCTGATGGCCATGTCAATGAGGAGGAGCTCCTTAATACCACGGGACCCAACCTTACATCCAATCCGAACAGGAGCCAAAATATTGTTTTTTTTAACACTCAACAGTCACATACGTAGTCTTGATCCCACACTAGGATTCCCTGTATCGTAGGTACCTATCAGGAACTACGAGTACCTGGTACCATAACACCCAGACCCGGAACAAATATTTGCAGATCATACATGCCTGATGCGTGTGATTTGGAAACCATATAATTTTATAAGAAACCAACGCACCACAGGTCTAGATATTAGTGTATTGATCATGGATACAAAATTTCATGGAGTTTGAAGAAATAATAGCCAAAATAGAAGCAAACTTCGTTCGCGTGCAAAAGGACGTACGCGTCCTACCGGTGACCTCTTAAATACTAAAAATCAATTTTAACTGACTATGTTTTTTTGTATGTTTGTTACGCGATTCGTTTTGATAAATATGAATCAATTCACCCATTCAAACATAATAAACATACATCCATAGACAAGATCAATAGACAATGAATAATCTTAATTACATTCAGTCTTTAACACCCCATCACTAGTTTTTGCGCTAGTGTGCAACTAACCAATAGTGTAATTACAGATATTATTTATTTGTGTGCTTGTTTTATGTTTGTGTGACAGCTTTTATTTCCGTGTGCGTTTATAGAGACGCCTCAACTTTCTGCATGAGTGTGCGTGAGTAAGTAAATGTGTGCTGTACGTGTTTACCTCGCCTCCCGCAAAAAGTGGCAGAAATAATTTAGTACAAGAAGTTGAGCATGCCATCTCCCTACATAAATTCTCTAAGTCCATGGCCAACACTGGCTGTGGCTTGGTTGTCAAACTCTCGTATATTTAGTCTATGCTATTCAATTTATGTATGAATGATCTATCTATGGTTGAATTGCGGCGGCTTGTGAGTGTGACAGATCGCGCACAGTGAAAATCAAGAATATGAATTAAATTCTCTAAAATATTTTGTTTAAATGACAGTGGGAAAAGAAACCATGGGGTAAGAAAAATTAAAAGATACTTTATAAATATCACCTTATCAGGTCCGTGTGCGGTGTCGCAAAACTGGAAAAAATCTGTTTCAATCAGACATTATTTTAGGGAGGGGATGCATTTTGCCAATGCAAAGGGATATTTTTAAGTTTTCCTTCCAGAATCCTCTAATTATAGCTACAGAACCCTTCAAATTCTGCTCATATGACTATATTTCTGTCGCATAATGTGTAATAGTCGTATGATAGAATTTTGCAAGGTGTTTCGCGACACAGATACATTTCGTTTCAGCTATTGCACAAACATCGATTGCATACGATTGAGTGCTTTTAACTTGGTAAGGTCATCGGGACCTGCCCCGCTATTTATACAGCAAGCGGATTACATAGTTGAATGACTCCTGCGACCCTGGTACAAATTAATGGAGAACTTTGTGTAGTGACGACTTCTGATCGTTGTTTTTAGTTTTACCTAGTGTTTTAGAGGCTTTTACTATTCTAGCATTACTTACAAAAACCCTTGCTTTACAACAAACTCCCAACAGGATGGATATGGCCAATTGGTCACTCAAACCATTAACACCATGAGAATTCTATTATTATTCTAATGACATTGCTTATTCTTTGTTTTGGTATAAAGTGTGAACAAGAACAATTTTTACTGAAACAATTTTTTTCAATTCATTGAAATAATAATAGTTAATATTGCTTAAAAAAATAATGTTTGCACCATATGACTTCAATTTGCGACGAAACTACTATTTACAGAAAAAAACCGATTAAGGTAAAAATGCTTTATTTTGACCCATTATCGAAATAACATAAATAAAATTATTTTTTAGCAAAAAACAGTCCAGCTTTCGCGCACCCTTTGCTATACTCCAACCGAATTCTATCATCATTTAAACCTAGCAGCTAGCATAAAAGAGAGATTTTCAAAATCAATAGGTTCCTAATTTCTCTCGTATGCAACATAATCTTTGTGCTTAATTCAAGAGCTTGTCAACCATCCAACAAAATATTTCAAATCCATTATGGTATCCTGAACATCAGTGACATTTTAATTAAAACTCTTGCTTTACCAGTTCCAGGAGTACATGTAGTACCTCCTGTAAAACAAAAAAAAAACAATGCTGAATGAAAAGATGCTTGAGAAAGCTGCAAAGCATTTGAACCAGTAGAGTCGCGAGAAAATAGAAGATAGAATTCCCTAGACTTTGCGCTAGTTTCAATAAAGAATTATTTTGTAAATTTTAGACTGATACGTTCGTATCTCCCTTACACTATTTGTCAATAAAGTCTAATTTTGTTTTTTTTTACATTTTGATGGATAAGATCATATCTTCCGATGCTCTGCCAGTTAAACATTGGGAATAACAAAGTTATTCAAATAAATCTGTTTAAAATTGTTTAACTTACAGTATTTAGCAATCTCAAACACCTAAGACATGGTATAAATTACACTCAATACAACCCCTCTAATCAGGCACTAGTGCTGGCACAAAGGTGCCGGTTTAGAAGAAAATTCAGATTACTGGAATATATAGGTAAATTTTTAAAAAATTAGTAGGCATCAATTTATTAATGAAATTGTTTTTGAAAAGATCCATAGTTCTTGACAAAAAAGAAAAAAGTTTTCAAAAAAGAAATAGATTTGATTGTCTGCTGTCCTTGTCTTGTTGTTCTGGATTACTGGATGTGTTCTTGTATTGAAGAGCCGGATTAGAGAAATCATACTTGATGACCTCTGTGGCGCTCCGGGCGAGGAATTAGCCGACTGAGATGCGAGAGGTTGCGGGTTCGATTCCCGATGTGGAATAAATGTTTGTATGATCTGCAAATATTTGTTCCGGGTCTGAGTGTTATGGTACCATGGTACTTATAGTTCCTGATACCCATAACACAGGGAATCCTAGTGTGAGATCACGACTATGTATGTGAACAAAAAACAAAAAAACAGAGCACGCATTTAATGTATGCATGATTTAGTAAACAGACATTACTGTTTTGATGAGAACAACTGAAATTCTCACCCATTGTATGAGATAACGTGCATTGTGAAATAATAGTAGAATTACAAAATGGTTGTTACATGTTTACTGCCATGTCTGAACTCTAATCATAGTCAAAGTCAAAGTCAAAAATAACTTTATTCATTGAAATCACAAGGATCATTTTGAATCGTCTTATATAAAATTAAATTACTCCTGTTCCAACGCGACCAAGCCTAGAAGAATCAGGCAACAAACTCGGCTTGGCTTACATAAATGGTCCGTCTTACCACTAGGTGACAAGCGCCTGTGTGGTGCCTCGGAGCAAGAAGTTGCTGATACATAGTAAATGAGAACTTAAAAACCTTAGGAAGGTAGTCAAAAGTAAATAAACATCAGCAAAAATATGCAAGACAGCACACGCTACGCTTCTTATACTTATAAATAATAATCTAATACAAACATGTAAATAGGAAAGTACAGATATTGCAAATTTCCATTTTAGCAGTCGAGGGGCAGAGCGACATCAGGCCACGCGGCTTTATCATTAATATAGTCATCAAAAGTGTAATACGCTTTCTTAATTAGATTCATCTTTATGTAGGATTTAAATCTTCGAATAGGAAGTTTAAATGCACCTTCTGGAAGTTTATTATAGAACCGTACAGAATTCCCCATAAAAGACCCACTTACTTTCTTTAATCGAAATTTTGGTATATTTAGTTTGTGTTTATTTCTCGTGTTAATACCATGCACGTCACTTTTTATCATAAAACTATCCAAGCGTTTATGTGTATGTAATAATATTTCATAGATATATTGCGATATTACTGTAAGAATATTGATTTCTTTGAAACGCTCCCTCAAGGAGTCACGCGACTTCATTTTATAAATGGCACGTATTGCCCGTTTTTGTAAGACAAAAATAGCTTGGATATCTGCTGCTTTACCCCACAGTATGATACCATATGACATAACACTATGGAAGTAGCTAAAATAAACAAGCCTAGCTGTAGCTTCATCAGTAAGCTGCCTTATTATACGAACTGCATATGCAGCGGAACTAAGTCTACCAGCAAGAGCCACAATTTGTGGTGCCCATTGCAACCCTGCATCAATATTAAGCCCTAAGAAAATGGTAGACTTGACAAGATCAAGTGTCTCCCCATTTATTTTAATATTAGTTGGATAATGTTTTACATTTGGCAATGTGAATTTGATGCATTTAGTTTTTTTAGCATTAAGCAAAAGATTATTAACTGTGAACCACTCAAGAACACGCGATAGTGAATCATTTACATCATCGTAATTAGATTTAGATCTATCAACTTTGAAAATCAAAGAAGTATCGTCAGCAAATAGAACTATGTCACATATGTCTTTCACAAAAAAAGGGAGATCGTTAATGTAAACTAGGAATAAAAAAGGGCCTAGTATTGAACCCTGTGGCACCCCCATGACAATAGTCGATCCTGAAGACCTTTCACCACCAACATCAACTTTTTGGACTCTATTGGATAAGTAAGAATTTACAAGATTAATTGCCTGATTTTGTATGCCATAATGTTTTAACTTGGAAATTAAAGTATCATGCCTCACGCAGTCAAAAGCTTTGGACAGGTCGCAGAAAACTCCGATCGCGTCCTGCGAGTTCTCCCATGCTTCAAATATGTGTTCTAAGAGCATGGTACCAGCATCGGCTGTCGAACGACCCTTAGTAAATCCAAATTGATGACTATGAAGAAGTCCGTGGAGGTTGAAGTGTGACAATAACTGAGTAAGAATAAGTTTCTCGAAGATTTTACTTAACGCAGGCAATATAGAAATTGGCCTATAATTACCTGGATCTTTTTCGTTACCAGACTTGAATAAAGGAATTAATTTACTATGTTTCATAAGATCAGGAAAGACTCCCTCGTCAACACATCCATTGAAAATGTAGGCCATACACGGCGCAATATCAATAATTATAACACCTAACACCTTTGTAGATATTCCCCAAAGGTCTTCAGTATTTTTAATATTAAGTGACTTAAATGTTTTAACAATATCATTGGCATTAACGTATCTGAAACTAAACGCGACCTCACACTTATCAACACTTAATTCCAATAAAGTAGATGCTCCAGAGGCAGTTGATTTTAAAGATTGAGTCACAAAATTAGGTATACTAGAGAAAAAACTATCAAAGGCATTTGCGACCTCAATATTATTTGATAATGTTGTATTGTTTACCATATTTAAATTCATCAGCCAAACAATGTCCACTGGCCACTCCGATAGAATGCAATGGGGAGATTTGCTAAAATCACCACACTTGGCATCTTAAACTGAGTCGAGACTCATTTAATAGTAAATTTATATCAGTTTCCAATGAAAGTCGAAAAAACTATTATATAAAATTGTTTTATTACCATCACAAGAAAAATAAACTTATATTTTTGTATTCAAAGTTTGTCTGGAAGAGATCTCTTTTAGCGATAAGACCACCCATTATATGTTAGCCAGTTTGTTGCTTTGTCACGTTATTTTTTGTTAGGTGTGCAATAAAGTCTATGGGCCTTATTCATAATCATTTTTGAAACCTATTTTAGTTAAATAGTTTTTGTTTTGTTCTCTCTGATGTATAATGTCATACGTCAAAACAAGACAAAAGCTATTTAACTAAAATATGTTTAAAAAGTTATTATAAATAAGGTCCTTTCTCTTTATTAGTTTCCTAACTTACAACCATTTTCTTACTATAGCACAATAACATGATGTTATAGTGTGGTTTAATTTATGTCTATTTGAATAGTACACGGCCAGATGACCTGTTTACCAGACAAGTAAACAATTAATTACATAAATGATAAACTTGGTGTTATTGTTGTTAGGCATTGAACAGATAAACTCTCTAAATGTGCTACATTACGGACTTCGCTTTGTGTGTAGGTACCCTAAGTTAGATACTATATAGGTAGGTACAATTGAATGATTTGTATAGTGTTGTTTTGGTTCATTGACATTCGTAGCTAAACTAATGATATTTATGGGATACTATCAATTAAAACATGTGTGTTAAGGGCTCATGATTCCCGCAAGATCGCACGGGAGGAAACGGAGAGGTCTATTCTTAGGCCAGATCTCGAAAACGCCTCTAACGATTTCGATGAAATTTGCTATGTGGGGGCGAAAAATCGGTCTACCTAGGTCTAATCTCTGGGAAAATGCGTTTTTCCGAGCAAAGCTTGTCACCCAGGTACTATTAAATGAACTTGCTAAAGCAAAAAGACAGGTATCCATAACATTTACTATCTATATCTTATCAAACGTCATTCAACTGTCATGATAGTACTATCGTTAAAATTTGCTGAGCAATTATCAGTCCTATAACAAAGTCATTAGTGCTGTATTTGTAGTTAAGGAATTATTTTTGTAGTTTCAACATTCCTACAGTCAAATTGCATTGATAGTAGAGATAGTAACAGATTCTTTGCTACAAGTGTTTTTGTGTGTTTTGGAGTAAAATGGAGCTATTCATTGATGAAATAGTGTAAGTTCCAGTGTTCAGAGTGTACTTCTTTTTTTCACTTATTTATATTTTTTATTTCCACAAAACTAGATTAAATTTATTGCAAGGAGAATATCCATAGCTCCATTTTATTCCATAGCCTTATCAACGCTTGTTTCGTTTGACACACCCAGTTGTTACTAGGTTAAATCATTACTACACTTATGACTAATATACCCCTCCGTCTCCTCCCGTGGATGTCGTAAAAGCAAGGGGTTACACCAGGGAATTAGCAGCATCCACCTGAGTACTCAACACTAATACTGTGTTCACCAATCCTCTTTCCAAATGATGATTATGGCATAACCTTCCATTGTGTTTTATGGGCTTCGTCAAGCAGTGGACGTGTATCGGTTGATGAGGATGAAGACTTGTAAATAAAAGTTGCTCTTCTTCATCAGCCAGTAGACGTTATCTGCTGGACGAGGCCTCTCTAATAGAATAAGAGGATTTGCCATAATCACCACTTTTGGCAGGCGGATTCGTGATAGCAATATTGATGTAGAGCACTCAGGAAGATACTGCTGCATATACCCTATTGTAATCCCTTAGTAGGCTTTTACGACATCCACGGGAGGGGGCATACCATGGCAGACGTCGTAACATATCTTCAAAACTATTGAATGGGGTCTTTTCTGTTGGATAGCTTGGTTCTTCGGTGGAGTGCGGTTAGAGGCTAATTCCTTTCAGCTTTCGGTATGCATTTGCTCTTGCGTCGCAACGAATCGTGTCTGCCGGTCTATTCTTGATCTCGACAGTAAATTCTTCGGTATCTAGATTATGCGCTGTTTCGAGACAATAAACTGGTCTAAATAGGTTGAATCCGCTTAGCTAATGGCAAGTAAACGGAAGGAACGGCATTTGACGACCTCTGTGGCGCGGCGCCGGCGGGCGAGTAGCCGGCAGATGCAGGAGTTTCCCGCTGCGGGACAAATGTTTGTATGATCTGCAAATATTTGTTCCGGGTCTGGGTGTTATGGTACTCGTAGTTCTTGATACCCACGACACAGTGAATCCTAGTGTGGGATCAGGACTGTATGTGACTGTTGGGTGTTATGTTATGGATGAAGGAGCGGCGCGGTGTGGTTGGCGACGGCTTCGCCGCGTGCCGCGTGGTCGGTGTGTATTGGCACATGTAGATAGATAGATAGGCTCATACAAAATTCGGTAGTAGCGGTTACCACACCGCGACTCTCTAACCGCGTTCGGTGTGTGTAGCTACTTAGGTAATAAGCAGTTTAGAGCTCCCCCCTCAAATATAAGTTAATTTGAATCCACAGTGAGCAGTCGCTATTCACCGTGCAAAGATCACGTGTGAGTACTTAACAATTTAAAAACTTTACTTCTTCTAAAGTCCACTGGTGGACATAGGCCTTCCTTTAGAATGTTACGCAAGACCGAGACATGTAATAAAGAAGATCGTTGTGGCAATAGGTACCGGTAGGATGCTTACGCTCTTTTGCTTCTAATTTGGCTATTATTTCTTCAAACTCCATGAAATTTTGTACACATAATCAGTACACTAGTGTACCCGTGGTGCGTTAGTTTCTTATAAAACTATATGGTTACCAAATCATATACCAAAAAAACTGTTTTTTAAAACTGACACCACGGGTCTTGATATTAGTGATCATGTGTACAAAATTTAATGGAGTTTGATGAAATAATAGCCGAAATAGAAGCAATCTTCATTCGTGGCGTAAGCGGTAGGGCGTAGCGGTAACCTCCTCTCCCAAATCACCCGACCTCAACTCCCTCTGACCTTTAAAATGTCGTTGGTCCATCTAAAGGGGGGATTTCCTACACTATGTCATCCGGTTCGTGGTCACCGCTTGAATTTTTTTCGCCTACTGTTTTCGTTTCTGCGAGCTATAAAGCCCATTTCCACTTCAACGTTACATAAGTTCTACTTTCGCACAGTGTCACAAACCTTAATAAGCAATTTTGAACTCTTAATACACCTCTAACTTATGTTCCGTTGTATCCACAGTGAGCAGCCGATATTCACGTGCAAAGCGCACGTGTTCCACATAGACCCGAAGACGAAGCGTTCGTGGATGTCGGCGAGTTCCGCAGCGGTCTCCGTCAGCTTCTTCTATGATTCCTCCAGGAATTTGTATAGGATTATCAGCGTTGAAGGGACTAAGGTAAGAAATAAGATAAACAGTGTTGAAGGGACCAAGGTAAGAATCGCAAGACCTTAGAATGTACAATTGTCTAGAAGTAGCGTCGCGCAATAAATAACCTACAGAAAATGTAACGAGTTTCAAATAGACTGTGAGCGCAGAAGGACAGTGCAATGCCACGTAGAGTGCGGTCATCAACGTTGAAGGTACTAAGGTAAGAAATAAGATAAATAGCGTTGAAGGGGCCAAGGTAAGAATCTCAAGACCTTATGTACACTTCTCTAGACAAGTGTACATTCTAAGGTCTTCTAATTTTCAAATAGACTGCTCAGGAGCACAGTGCAATGCCACGTAGGATGCGTTCTCGATTTCAGCTAATTCTTGTAATTATATTACAATCACACTGAAAGTTGTCTGAATCGAGACTAAATTAGGAATTGATTGATAATCGGTATTCTGCTCCCTCATATTAACAATTTAGTCTACTCTCAATCGATTTTTTATCCACTCTCAAACTTAATTTTACGTTAAATAAGGACGAGAATGGAATGGTTTGATAATTATTTTTACGTCGGTTTAGCTTCGTTCATGTTTCAGTCGCATTACGATCTATTCACATTTCCGACTTGTATTGTTAGTTGGAGAATCTACACTGTTCCGATCTAAATTGGATCGGAACAGGATACGAATTTGAGAACTGGCCTTCAAGGCCTCCAACCGGTTTGTTTCGTCAATTGTTCAGATCAAAAAGTTAAAAATGAATGTTTTTTTTTCAGGCGGTTATAAACAGCACTATCACAGCAAACATGACATTCACAAAGACATCACAGAAGTTCGGTCAATGGAGCGATGTACGAGCTAATACCGTCTATGGACTGGGATTCGCTTCCGAGTCGGAACTTGGCAAGGTACTTGACTAGTGGTTCGCCCCGAATTTAACAGATTAAGCTCATATATGAATTTGCCAATTGTAGAATTGTATCACCAACCGACCTACTACATTTCATTGCAATAGGATCAATGGTTCGAAAGTTGTCGTCGAACAAACACCCATTAAACATAGATACCCACTCACATACATAGATACCCACCCACTTACACCGATACCCACATACATATATACACACCCACTTACATAGATACCCACCCACATAAATACATACTCACCCACATACATAGATACCCACACACACACACACATAGATACCTACCCACTTACATAGACACACACCCGCACACATAGATACCCACCCACACACATAGATACTCACCCACATACATAGATACCCACCCACATATATAGATATCAACCCACATACAAATGAACGCCGAGGAAGAACCAGTGTAGTGAAATAGTATAATAATTACCGTGATTATTGAACGAGCGAAACGAAGTTATGTGTTAACTATCCCTCTAGTTAACATAGCTTCGCTCGTTCAATAATCACAATAATTATGATTTTTCACCACACTGGTGCTTTCACTATCGGTATTTTACCATACCTCAACCTAAACTGCAGCAAAGAAAACCAAACCAAGAAAAAACCAGTTACTATAGGTAATAATTAACTTGTTTGCTGGATCTCGTACTATATCGTTATGGTCTTATTTATTGAAGTCTTCTTCTCTCCCATCATATCAGCCTTGTTGCGAAAACTGATCCATAAACAATTAAATTTTATCTCATTTAAAAGTACGGACCTAAGTTTGTCACACAATACCATTCTTACCAAACATTGCGCGTGTTCGGTTTCTTTTACAGTTCATAGAGAAGTTCCAAGAGGTGAAGGAAGCGATCCAGGCGCAACAATGTGGTGCCGGCGGTGCGGCGCCGCCTGCCGGTGGCAAGCCGGCAAACGGCGCTACCCCCGCGCCCAGCGCTACGGCCAGCCCCCTGCTAGCGGCTCGCCCAGCGCCGCCCGACGACGAACCGCACCCTCCACAGGTAGAACGGCTTCACTTACTATTTATTTAAAGGAAAACCATCAGCACAAAAACCAGAATAAAGAACAGAAATTGTAGCAGAAGGCGAATAACAGGTTTGCACGGTTAGAGAAGGAATAGATACAAAAAAATGGTAACCTAAAAATAGAGCAGAAGTTAAGATTGTTGATAAACAGAAGAAAAATATTAACATAAAGTAGCACAATACTGTAGGGGAAAAAACAGATTATATAATATTACACAGGAATACAAATAAGATACAAAAACGTTAGATGAACTAACACCTACTAATAAGAGCCTCGCAACGAGGAGAAGAAGTCATTACTCAGCCGCCGCCTCGCGGATTCGACACTGGCGCAGAAAAGATCCAGGTCAATTTGCCTCGACAGTTTATTGAATTGGTCGCCAACTCGCCACAGAAAGGAATTTTGCCGGTAATTCGTCCTAGCCAGTGAAATATTTATAAGCGGGTTGAATCTAACTCTTACACGCGGTACTCAAAGACTAATTTTACTAAGAAGATCAGGACTATTCATTTGATTATTAGTAATTTTGAGTAAAAAGGTCAGGTCAGCTATTTCACGCCGCTCAGCAAGCGGCGTGAAATAGTCGAATAGAATAGAAAGAAGAAATAGAATAGTAGTAGAGCGTAGTAGCGGCGTGAATAGTTACGTCCTTCTACACATCACCTATGGCTATTCTTCTAATCTTACAGATCTCTCTCCATCCAAAGGTTCTCTGGAAGAAATAAATTGTACAGTGTTCTTTTGGTTCATTGAATTCGTAACTAAACTAATGATATTTAACACATCCAACAGTCAGTGGTATACATAGTCCTGCACCCCTATTCCCTAACTGAAAGTCACTCTGTGACTATCGTTTGACAAGTAAAATTACCATCAATTACTCAAAATTATCATTAAGAATTGTCAATTGATGGCAATTTTACTTGTCAAAACGTTAGTCACTGAGTGACTTTCAGTCAGGGAATAGGGGGGCAGATCCCACACTAGGATTCCCTATTTCATGGGTATCAGGAACTACATGTACCATGGTGCCATAACACCCAGACCCGGAACAAATATTTGCAGATCTTACAAACATTTGTCCCGCGTATGAACTAGTAGTTCGCACCGAACTGAGACCTTGCGATGTTTCGATATTCATCCTTACTCAATGAATCCTATTCCGATTTAGCTCACACATTATCTTGCCTAGTGTTTTGGTATCACTAAACCTACCTGCAAAATTTCATGGCAATTGGATCAACGTTTCGAAAGTTATCGTTGAACGAACTCCCAGCAAACAAAAACCGACCTCTCAGGTTAACATGGAGATCTCGCTTCGCTCGTTCAGTTATCATACTAGTCTTATAAACTTCTTTAAAATCCATCGTAAGATGATTGTAATTCAACCGTTACCAGAGACCTCACCATGAGCTCTTATAGCGGTTCAGTTCAAAAATTATTCATTACTATATATCAGTTCGTCGTTGAAATTCGTCATCATTGAATAACTTTAATCGCAGAAGTCTATAGACCTGCTACTGTGCCTTTAAGTATAGCTGCGGACATCACGGAGCCGATATTTTGTACTACATAGTTTTTGAACTGAATCGCTATAAGAGCTCATGGTCCTCAGTTTTTGGTTTGGAAATTCTGAATGTAACCTTTTTTGTTTCAGCCTAAAATAGAAAATGAAGAAGTGCCGCACCCGAGGTCTCACTCTGTTCCGTTGTCGTCGACGGGTAGCGTTCAGGTGAGTTTCTCATTTCTATTTAATTATTATTAAGCCGTGGTTTGTCCGGCCTAAGAATAGACCCCTGCTCCTTCCGTGGATGTAGTAAGTCTTACTAACGGAATTACACCCGGGGATGGGCAGCATCATCTACCTGAGTACTTAACACCATACTGCGTTCACCAATACCAATACGTAACACCCCACAGTCACGTGCATAGTCCTGTTCCCACACTAGGATTCCCTGTGTCGTGGATATCAGGAACTAGGAGTACCATGGTACCACAACACCCAGACCCGGAACAAATATTTGCAGATCATGCAAACATTCGTCCCGTAGCGGCAATCGTACCCGCTACCTCTCGCATCTCAGCCAGCTAATCACCCGCCGCGCCAAAGAGGTCCGCCTGCCAAGCGTGGTGATTATGGCAAATCCCTCCATTGCATTCTATGGGGGAGACCTCGTCCAACAGGGGACGTCCAAAGGTTGTTGATGTGATTTAAGGTTGTTGTTCCAAGATGTATGGAACCTAGCCCTTGTCGGTGTACACTTGTGTAAACGTGGCTAAATATATGTAAAACCTTTTCCCATTGTCATTTTTTGTTTATTTCGCTTCATTTAATGCAGGTTCCTAAAATATCTTTCTCACGGAGTGCAACACAAGACAAAACAATATGGCGGGGCGGATACAATTTACTCTGTGATAAAATGTTTCGACAGCTGTTGACAACTTTGACCAGAACTGCATTTCGTTCGCGTCTTGACTCCAATGTCTTGGAGCAAGGAAAATATTTTCGCGTAGAATCGAAATGTTGAATTGAAGAACTTGTACTGATGTGATGATCGTAATAAAGCTAGCGTAGGCAACGCATTCTATGGAGACACACTACTCCCAACGAACGAATAAAGCAAGCAACCGAAGAGCAATAAACGTGACATTCCCTGTCATGGATGCACAGGAAAATATGTTACCATTGTACAAAAAAAAACGAATTTTGTACATTTCTGTGCAGTAAATTATGCTTCAAATTAGAGTAAGAGTATTTTTACGATAATCACTGATTTTTTCGCCATTCTCTGTCTGGTGTACATCTATATCTTCGAGCAACACGCACTTCCTGCCGCGGGCCGGAAGGGAGTAGCCTTAGCGATATATTACCATTCAAATAGTTCTGTCTTTTTTTGCGGGGGAAATGTGCAACACAAGCGCAATTCCGCATATACACATCCAAATACAACACTGTAATCAAGACACTCATACTAACAAACCTTGCACAGAATAACAACTAGTTTTATTGAATGCATATTGCATACGCCTACTTTGGTTTGTAGTTTGACAGAGGGGAACGCTGCGAATTGCTACTCCCTTCCGTGTTGCTCTAAGATCGATATAGGCCGTTTTGGAACATGTCCTTTATTGAGAATTAAGTATTGAATAGAATTTTTGCTGTCTGTCAGGGTGGATACGCCACAGTGGGGCGCGGGCCGCGGAGCGCGTTGCCGTCGGCCGGCGCGGAGCCGGGCGCGCCCGACTCGCCCGAGCAACAGCTGCGCTATGAGAACGATCGGCTCAAACTTGCACTAGCTCAGAGGTGAGTGCTATAATACTTAACTATGTTATACGACCGACCCAAACTTGTACTAGCACTGAGGTTAGTGCTATAATGCTTAACTATGGCATACGACCGACCCAAACAAGCACTGAGGTTAGTGCTATAATACTTAACTATGTTATACGACCGACCCAAACTTGTACTAGCACTGAGGTTAGTGCTATAATACTTAACTATGTCATACGACCGACCCAAACAAGCACTGAGGTTAGTGCTATAATACTTAACTATGTTATACGACTGACCCAAACTAGCACTAGGTCAGAGGTTAGTGCTATAATACTTAACTATGTTATACGACCGGCTCAAACTTGCACTAGCTCAAAGGTTAGTGCTATAATACTTAGCTATGTTATACGACCGACCCAAACTAGCTAATGCTAGTTTGGTTCGCTCAGGAAGGAAGGAATTCTTGTAATTCTTGAACTGTACCCTAAAAAAAACCAAGGTTTCTTAGATTTCGTATCTACCTTGCAACAAGTATGTACGTAAAAACAGCCGATTAAATGTTTTTTTTTTTGAAAAAGCTGGTTTTCCAAATGTCTTAAGACAAAAATTGTTCCTTATAATGTGTAGAATTAAATGTTCTGGGATCCTGTACTAACACGTTTGGGTCTGCATATTAGCGTATCACAGAGGAAAAAATGTGTCAACATTTCATGGAGACAGTTTTAAAAAAGCATTTGATAGTGACATCTAACGGCTAGCTCAAATTATTATTAAAAGTAAACCTCAGGCTGGTTGACACTGAACCTCAAGAGATGGCGCCACGAGTCCTTCAAACAAATTACTTCTTCCTGTAAGTATATAATGCTACATAATGTATACGTTGAGTAAACCGAATGACGAATGAGTAAACCGCCTCCATCCATCCAGTTCCTGAGACCTTGTAAAGGGATGTCCTACACAGAGTCGTCTGGTTCATGGTCGCCACTCGAGAACCTTTAATTCCCAACAATTGTCAGTTCTACGAGCTATATGGCTTGTCCATTGCCACTTTAACTTGCTATCTCTTGATGCTTGTAATAAAAACGCATTCTGCAATAGTAACAAAAGTTTATTTAAAACCTTAAAAGGTTTGTACAACACTTAAAACTACAAAACGGTAACGCAGTCTCATAAAGTCATAAAGATTACAACAAGAAAACAAAGATTTAACACTTAAGTAATGCTAAAATGAAACTAAACTAGGTATCTGATTGAGCTATAGAAATTTACCTAACTTTATAGAATTAGATATTCTCGAAGAGTGTAGAATGGTTTAAATGGTCGTTCAAACAAGTTACTATCAAAAGAACTCCTTGGCTTCTGGTTGGAACTTCTCTCATGTTCGATGGATCTTGTGGACTAAAGTCAATATACTAGTTCATAGGGTACGTGGTAGATATAGGTACATAGGCATAGGTCCTAGGTTTGCCATGATCGTCGGTCTAAGAATAGGACACCTCCAACACCTTTGGATGTCGTAATAGCCGACTAAGGGACTTCGCCAGGGGTTGGATAGCAGCATCTACCGGAGTACTTAACACCAATACTGCAATCACCAATCCGCCTGCTAAGCGTGGTGATTATGGCTAATAGCCTCATTGCACGCTATTGTTTCTATGCTATGCATTATGGGGGAGGCCTCATCTAGTAGTGGATGTTTATCGGCTGATGAAGAGAGGTCTTACGGCTCTGCTTTGACTCTCTTGACTCTTGGAATTGAGGAGTAATAATGTTCATCAATAAAATTACCAAAGCCGTGTTTGTTACCCTGATTCAAGGTTTCGTTGCGTTGGAACCTAAATTCACCTAGTTTATAAGACAATTCAAAATGATCCTTGTGATTTCAATAAATACATTTGACTTGAGAAATCTTGGAACTGCCAAAAGTAAGGTCTCCTTTTGACCTTGTAAGGGCATCAGACATAGAACAGCCCAGAAGTAAAGGCCACAGCACACCGGCTGCGTATGTAGCACGTAACGTAAACACGCGCGTCGCTACGTATGTACACGGTTGCGTGCACGTCACGCAAGCGGTGTGCTTTGTCTCATACAGTTCCATACATTACAACGTCATGGTACGACGACGTGCATGCTAGGTCTACGCGTACGCAGCCGGTGTGCTGTGGCCTTAAATCGTCATAGTCAATCGATAGGGAATATTCCTTCTCAGGAAAGGTTTCTTGTATAAATATAAGTATCTATAGATATTCTTTAGCTTTTAGTGTCTTCCGTATCCAACAACTGGTACAAATCCCTCATCAAAATGTCCATAGTCGTGATTGTACGCTATCGGCTCATGCGCTGACTTCGCATGGTACTCCTCTACTTGGTGATGGTAGTCCTCGACTTTGGGATGGTATTCCTCGATTTTGGGATGGTATACCTCGGCTTTGGGATGGTACGCCTCGGCTTTGGGATGGTACTCCTCGTGTTTGGGGGTTCCGATCTTGTGGACGACTGCATTAAATCCGTTTTTGTCGTCGGCTTCGTATTCTACAACTCGTTTTGTGCCGTCAGTTTCAGTTAGAGTGTAGCTTCCTGTGGAAATAGTTTTGTTTTATTAAAAACCGGTCAAGTGCGAGTCGGACTCGCTTAGAGAGAATTCCGTACAATTAGGCTACCTTAGTACCCTCTTAATAGTAAATCAACACAATTTTATACGCATTTTCTTATGAGTATTTTTCGTTTTCCGTGAGAATTTAAAGATTTGCGGCCTTATTACAGAACATGGACTAAATCTGAATTTAGTCCAGGCGTACTAGTCTAGGATTAAATATTGACATTAGGCATATGCGACTTTAAATACGAAAGCAGATGGTTTGTTTTCCGAAATCAATTCTCGCGCTACTTCGCAAATTTCCAAGGTATCAAACTGACGGATTGTGTCACATCACAATTGAGATGTCCAAATTCTTACCTCTAACAAGCAATCAACTGTCAATTTTTAGACCATTCCTAAACTAGGGGGCTGCCTGGTTTTAGATAAACCAGAGATAGTCCAAGCTTATGTCATTTTTGGCATATCTAGCTCGAAAGTTGCTTCTGGAAAACAAACCATCTGCTTTTGTATTACAGTCGTATATACCCTAGGTCGATATTTAAGCCTAGACCGGTAGTCCTGGTTTAAACCCAGACTAAGGGCATTTTTTATAATAACACCATTAAGGTTTTCAATTAGGTTTTCTTTTAATATCTCTTAAACTAAGCGTTTAAAAATTATAAAAAAAAAATACATCTGTGCTTCTCATAACGAGCTCTTTTAGTTGATATGAAAAAATTTAACATGATACATTTACACAAGCTTTTTTATGAATTTTCTAGTTTGCCCCCTAAAGCTAACCCCTGAAATCAGAATGCATTTATTTACACTACACGTCCGTGATTCACCTTTCTCTATTTGTACCAAAGTTCAACATTTTGGGTCCAGTAGATTCAGAGAAATTAGTCTGTGACAGACAGACACCTTGGTGATCCTTTAATGGTTCCGTTGGTACTTTTTGAACACGGAACCCTAAAACGCGACAAAGTTAACTATCGTTTTACACAAAAACATGTAATCTCTGAGTTGGGTCAGTGGCTAAGGGCCGTTTCATGGCGAGAGAACCGGTGTGGTGAAAGAATTCAGTGCATATCGCTGAAGCTTCTTTCACGCACATTCTATAGTTGTGTTTTCAATATTTTAACACATACAGGGCGTCCCACGGATATGCCACATGGAGGGAAAGTACCTTGAATATTGTAGATGGAGCATTTTACTGAAAGAATTTTAATACAAAATTAATCAATTTACCAAATGCTCAAAATGAGTCCCTTCCTGTTGATAACAAAGTCGCACTCTTTTGATTATTTCGCTCCCTGTCGATTTTTTGATCTTGTTGTGGTGGATATTTAGAATAATACGCCTAACTTCTGTTTGTAGCTCGTGGACACTTTCATACTGGTTCTTCTCAAGTGGGTACATTTATTAGTAATAGGTACTTATGATAATGTCAGTTGTATGTCCTTACGGCAATGTCAGCTTTTCATTTTTCTGAACAAAATTTATCATCAAATGTTAAAATTCTTGGTCTTCCTTTTATTTCTGACACTATGTTACTTAGCAAAAAATAATCCTTATGATGAAACCTTTCGATTGGTATGATAAAGCTACAGGATGATTATTTTTCTCGTTTAACGGGTTCGATTCCCGGTTCAACCATGTAATTATTTAAATATGTATGAATGCAGTTTAAATTGTTTTTGAAATTCAAATAAAGTCTTCTTTCAGTAAAATGTTCCATCTACAATATTCAAGGTACTTTCCCTCCATGTGGCATATCCGTGGGACACCCTGTATAAGAGACATTAATAATCTCTCCTCCAATCTTTGTTTATTGCACTCTTGTTAATGCATATCTGTTGCAAAAACAGCCTGAAACACCCAGGCCCCTATAGAATGCCACAACAGTCTTGAGCCGCCGCCATTCACCGACTTCTGCAATAATGTCACCTGCCCATAATATACACTGCGTCGTCCGTTTTGTGGTCGCCACTCGAGAGCCTTTATTGCCAACGGTTATCGCCAGCCTGAATAAAATAGTGATTTCGTACCTTTAACTTTATCACCGTCTCTGGTCTCCCAATGCTCCTTCTCATCACCCGTGTGAGGATCCTTGACTGCGTAATCGAACGAGTACTTGGGGTGTGCCTGGAAACCAAAAAAATAACATTACACTTAACAGTCACATACAATAGTCCAGAGGCCTTACCATGAGCTCTTATAGCAATTCAATTCAAAAACTAGTCAGTACATTATATCGGTTCCGTGATGTCTGCAGCTATATTTAAAGGCACAGTAGCAGAAGGTCTATAGACTTTTGCGATTGAAGTTATTCAATGATGACGAATCTCAAGGACGAACCGATATTTTTAATCGACTTCACAAAAAAGGAGGAGGTTCCCAATTCGGTTGTATATTTTTTTTTTGAAAGAAAGAAAGAAAGAAAAAGCATTTATTTGTGTCAATGATGCATCATAAAAAAGACACGGGAAAATACAAAAGACACACACACAAACAACAAAGATTAACAAAGAAAATTAAAACTTAACAGAAGACAAGAATGACTTGTGTTATATTATAAAAATGTGCCTCTCAGTACCAGTCATGCAACACTGTCACAAATTGGCGTCCAGCTCAGCATTTGAATTTTTTTTTTTTTTTTTTGTATTTTTGTTACCTCATATCTCCGTCGTTTATGAACCGATTTGAAAAATTCTTTTTTGACGTGTTAACGTCTTATAAATCGATGGAGCCGGCTGCACGCTCGAAAAAACATGACTAATGCGTCGTTACCTCGTCATGCGTCACCGCATGCGCTATATATGCTATATATATATATATATGCGCATAGCACATGCGATATCACCGCTTGCGCTATGCGCATGCGCCAAGCGCATGCGATATATATATATATATATATATATCGCATGTGCTATACATATGCGCATGCGCTCAGCGCATATATATATATATATATATATCACCGCATGCGCTATGTATATACGCGCTATGCGCATGCGGTGATATATATATGATCGCATGTGCTATACATATGCGCATGCGCATAGATAGATAGATAGATAGAAAATACTTTATTGCACAAGACAAAAAAAAAACAAGTACATAGGCGAACTTAATGCTAATTAGCATTTTCTTCCAGCTAACCTTTGTGTAATATAGAGTGGGTGGTAGTGCTATAGGGAAATAATACATAACGAGATTATAAAGATAACATAATTAATTACTTACCTACTTAAAATAACTAGATACATATTAAAAAATATATATATAAATATATATAATTATTATAACCATGCATGTGCATGTGCTATATATATATATATATATATCACCGCATGCGCTATGCGCATGCGCTATATATGCTATATATATATATATATATGCGCATGGGCTAACGCCGCATGCGCGCGAGCGCGGAACGAGCGACAAAGAAGCACAATAACGACGTTGACACGTTGAACTATCGTCAGTAAACCTACTTTACAGATAACCGTTTTTTTTTATTTGAATAGATATACTTCCAGATTGGTCCTATTTTTTTCAGAATCCAGTTCTGATGATGGGATCCATGAGGAATTGAGGGAACTCCTCAAATATTGTAGGCATACATATGGCGATTTTGATATTTTCTGCAACAAACCAAGCATTTGCATTCAGAAAGTATCATAATCCTTTTACCACTATGGTTCTTTCATAATTTTTTTTTCATCCAAAATTATTTAGTCGAATAAATAAAAAAAAAAAAAAAAAATATAATGGCAGAAGTCGGTTTTTAAATGAAAAGTTATGTACTAAATAGTTTTTGAACTGAATCGCTATAAGAGCTCATGGTAAGGCCTGAACATACATCGCCCGAGGAAAAACAGTTTTGCGACCGATTGATACACTCTCTTTTACATTTCCCTCCACGAGAAAGATAAATAAGAATCGGCCAGTTAATTATAATATTAAATACTGACCTGTATAAAAGTATCTTGAAGAAAATAACTACTTTCCTTTACTTTTATAATACCTATTCAAGAACTAATCATCGTTTTTGAAATAGCTGAGACGAAAAAGTATGAGCACACTCTGTTCAGAAAGAGAGCCGTCGTGGCAAAATTGTTGTTGTGAACTACTTATTTAAACCATAATTAGGAGCTGGTTTCTTTCTGTCGGCATTTTGAATCATAAACTAAAGAAATAGTAACAGTCGTAATAGGATCAAAACGAAATTACTATACAAAACTATTAAATTAGCGCTATTGTATTGCCCGATAGCCAAAACAGGTAATTAAACATATAAATAAATAAATGCTGGACATTTCACACAACATTATCTAGCCCCAAGCTAAGCAGAGCTTGTGTTATGGATTAGATAACTGATATACTTAATACAAGACATTACATAGATAGATATTTTGTATTATACATAGAAAATACCCAGGAGGTCTAAAAAGGCCACTTTATATGAATCATAGTACGACGATTCATATAAAGGAATTGCTAAGGATCTGCTGAGAATTCGGAAAAGGAATTGCTACCAGATGAATTTGCCACATTGAGCAATTCATCTGGTAGCAATTCATTTTCCGTATTCTCTGCAAGTGCAAATCCTTAGCAATTCCTGTAAATGAATCGTATTATGATTCATATAAAGTGGCCTTTTTAGACCTGCAGAACACCCTGAACAAATATCTGCAGATCGTACAAATATTTGTTCCGGAATCGAACCTGCAACCTCCTGCGTCGCAGGCGAACCTTCGCCCGCCGCGCCACAGAGCCCTCCAGTCCCACGACGGGTCTCTAGCTGAATATAGACTTTACCTATTACATAATTAAAATAAAAAATAAAATAAATAAATGCTGGACACATTCCACACAACATTATCTAGCCCCAAGCTAAGCAGAGCGTGTGTTATGGGTACTAGATTACTGATATACTTAATACAATAACATTACATAGAAAGATATTTTTTTTATTATACTTAAAAAATATCCAGGACACCCTGAACAAATATCTGCAGATCGTACAAATATTTGTTCCGAGGCGGGAATCGAACCCGCTACCTCCTGCGTCGCAGGCGAACCTTCGCCTGTCGCGCCACAGAGGTCGTCAATTATACCATACTTTATAAAGTTATTTAATTTTAACCGACTAAAATTATGAATAAACTTACGTGGTAGTCCACTTCGTATTCCTCCCCATGACCGTGATGCTCGTCCAGGCTTTGAGGGATATGGTGGTGAACCGGTGCGTGATGGTATCCCCCTGAAAAACCGTGCCCCTGCTCCTGGAACTCCTCGTAACCCTCGTGTTGAGCCAGGGCCGACACCACCAGCAGTAAAGGTAGAGCTCTCTGGAAAACAACACAGTTATTAGTGTCACTGGTGATTTTTAGGGTTACGTCCGAAAGGGTGTCAAATAGAACCCTATTACTAAGTCTACGCCGTCCTTCCGTACGTATGTCTGATATTTATTTACTTTTGACTACCTTCCTAAGGTTTTTATGTTCTCATTTACTATGTATCAGCAACTCCTTGCTCCGAGGCACCACACAGGCGCTTCTTAGCTAGTGGTAAGGCGGACCATTTTTGTAAGCCAAGCCGTGTTTGTTGCCTGATTCTTCTAGGCTTGGTCGCGTTGGAACAGGAGTAATTTTAGTTTATAAGACGACTCAAAATGATCCTTGTGATTTCAATGAATAAAATTCTTTTGACTTTGACTTTGTCTGTCCGTCTGTTTGTAGAATATAATAGAATAGAATAGAAAATATTTTATTGCACACCACATTAAAATTAAAATATTATAACAATCATAATTAAAATTATACGTATGGAAGTACAATGGGCGGTCTTATCGCTGAGAGCGATCTCTTCCAGACAACCTTGAATTCTGATGTTGATGTTTGTATTCTGTCATAGGGGTTTATCTCGGCAACCGTAAGAGGTAGCAGGGGTGCGATTTTAGAAAGACATTGAGTGACTAAATATCATCAAAAAGGCCGCAAATCACCGTTTTTCAGAAGATGTACTGGAGGAGGCACTTGTATTGATATCATAGGTATAAGAATTTTAGTCATCAATGAGGTTCAGATGTAAGGTAATTTGGAAATCGTGGAATAAACGACAATTTGACTGATGTTTAGTCTTTCCATTCTTTAGAAAACACGGGTTATCCGTTAGATATAAACTAATCTCGTGTTCCGATGGAATAAATCTTCAGATTGCTAACAATAATGTTAAGAAAGCGACGTAAGGTGATGGAGAAACGGTAGTTTGTAAAATATGTTCGGTTGAGTGTCTGTGTGTCTATGAAATGTTTGAATTTTGACATGAATTCATCTCATTTCTCATCTCATCTCACTAATATTATAAATGCGAATGTTTGTTTGGATGGATGGATGTTTGTTACTCTTTCACACAAAAACTACTGAACGGATTTTGATGAAACTTACCAATATTATTGCTTATACATCAGAATAAGCTATAGGTTAAAATTTATTTACCATTTATTGTCTGGACCACGCGGACCAAGTCGCGAGCGGGCGGATCGTATTACATACATTTTTTTGTATAATAGCAAATAATTATTTGATTAAAAAATTCAGTTCATTTGCATTCCACGTTCCCCAAAGGTTAGCTGATAGAGAGACTATCTAGCATTATGTAGCACAGTTCTTTTCTGTCTGTTTTACGAATTAATTTATTTGAGTGGGATATTGGAGGTATTTCTCAAAGAGCACCAGCCCCAGTATTGTCTAGCAAACTAGTAATCGCTTTCAACTACGATTTCGCAGTACATTGCGCCGCATGCTTCAGCTTACTGTCACAAGCAGAAATATTCAAAACATAAAGAGCAATGTACAGTAAAATCGGAATCGAAAGCGATCATCAGTTCTTTAGCCAATAAAGTGGCTGGTCTATCTGAGTAGCACCAATGCTATTTCACGAGAGTCACTTGGTGCTGTTATTATTCAAAATATTTCCACGAAGGACCCACGGTGCAGTTCAGTACAGTATCGGTGCAGCTTCTAGTGAATGGATGTTGAGATGATTCGTAGCAAGAGAACACTGGTTTCTTTTTGCAGTGTTGGTGTTGAGTACTCAGGTGGATGCTGCTCCCAATCCCGTGTTATCCCTTAGTCGGCTTTTACGACATCCACGGGAGGAGATGGGGAGGGGGGGGGGGGGGTCTATTTGTAGGCCGGACACACCACGGCACTAACGTGGAACACGGAAATATAAAGAAAATAAATTAAATAATTGATGGAAATACAATGAATCTCTAACAGGTGGTACTATCTGTTTACCTAGTTCCGTTTGAGACAATTCGTAATTCCCAGCGTCCCGTACATCACTGTAACTACCTCGTGATGATAGACTTTCTCGAGACGTGTGCACGTGACGTCATTACCTATAACATGTTTCCGGGAGTCTGTTCTCGGGAGATAATTTAAACGTCAAGTAGATTGAGATGTTACGTTCACTTTGATAAATTTCTAGAGAGATTTAAGGGTTACCTAACCCACAACAGCCACATACGTAGTCTTGATCCCACACTAGGATTCCCTGTGTCGTAGGTATCAGGAACTACGAGTACCATGGTACCATAACACCCAGACCCGGAACAAATATTTGCAGACCAGCCGGCTACTCGCCCGCCGAGAGGTCGAGAAATTTATACTTAGGTTCCTTTTTAACCGACTTCCCAAAAAGGAGGAGGTTCTCAATTCGGTTGTTTTTTTTTTTTTTTAATATGTTTGTTACTCCATATCTCCGGCGTTTATGAACCGATTTGAAAAATTCTTTTTTTATTTGAATAGGTATACTTCCAGATTGGTCCTATTTTTTTCAGAATCCAGTTCTGATGATGGGATCCATGAGGAATTGGGGGAACTTCTCAAATATTGTTATTTATTTTCTTTACAAATATCAGTACGGATTCAGACCTAAATGTAACACACTATCTGCTACGATTGACTTAATAACAAAAATTAAAAATAATATTGATAAAAGGAACATAGCTCTTGGGATCATGATAGACTTAAAAAAAGCGTTTGATACCGTGAGCCACCATTTGCTTCTAAAAAAGCTCCAGCGTATTGGAATCTCAAGTACTGCATATGAACTTTTTAAATCTTACCTTACACACAGACAGCAGATAGTAAAAATAGGTGAACATCAGAGCGGCCCCAGGACAATCACCTGTGGCGTCCCACAGGGATCAATCCTTGGACCGCTTTTGTTCCTTATATACATAAATAATATATATGAAGCGGGTCTTAGTGGGCAAATAATGTTATATGCTGATGATACCTGCCTCTTTTATTTCGGCAATTCCATTCATAGCATAGTCCGCGAAGCTCAAAATGACTTGACTTTAGTAAATACATGGTTTCAACAGAACTTGCTAACAGTCAATGCTTCTAAGACTTCATATATGATTTTTAGGGCTATAAATAAAATAATAGACAGCTACACCCCGCTTACATTAAATGGTGAAATTCTCCAAATAAGCGGTACTGAAAAATACCTTGGACTAATTTTAGATGAACACTTAACCTGGAGACCACATATAGATAAACTAAGATCTAAAATATCTTCATTAATGGGCCTTCTACGCCCAGTAATTAAATGTTTCCCAAAAAATGTCAGATTAATTAGGTATGGGGCACCGCAGCCAAATCAAATTTAAAAGAACTGCAAACAGCACAGAACAAGATTATCAAAGTATTGTTTAACCTTGACTTCTTCACAAGAACACAAAAACTTTACAAGGAAACTCAACTGATGAGTATTAAACAAATGTACACTCACAACACATGCTGTCTCATACGGAGAATAATAAAAGGAGACATACACACTGACATAACGTTTAAAAGGAAAAATCAAGTACATAATTTTAACACAAGAAACTCTAATAATTTTGTACTAACACAACCTAGAAGAAAAACATAACATTTGAAGGAGTACAACTATATAATAAATTACCTAATACTGTTAAACAAGCCACAAGTCTGTTTTTATTTAAAAAGAGATTAAAAGATTATGTACTGAAACAAATTACCATTATATAATACTTATTTAATTTTATCAAAGCACTATGTAACTGTTATATATCACCAGTGCATTTTTTACATACAATAATGTTATCTAATATTTCTCTTTAAGTGAACCCTGTTCTTTGAGAATAAATATCTTTAACCACAATATTGTAGGCATACATATGGCGATTTTGATATTTTCAGCAACAAACCAAGCATTTGCATTCAGAAAGTATCATAATCCTTTCACCACTATGGTTCTTTCATAATTTTTTTTTCATCCAAATGTTTGTCGAATACAATGGCGGAAGTCGGTTTTTTAAATGAAAAGTTATAATTTAAAAACTTCAAGTCAGTTTATCATAAATGTTTGTAGATATAAACTGTTAATACTTCAATATTAAATTGACGAACAAATATATAGTAACAACTCCGCTCTTCTCCAACTAAAACAACTTTATTATTATTTTTTGGTCTGTCTGTTCTGCGTTCAGCGAGGGAACATGGCTGCGGAGTTGTTGCAGTATTGTGTCTTTGTTGTTCTAGTGCGCAGTGAGTTAACTGTTTCCTGAGGATGCTCCTTCGAGAGGCGAAACACGTGTCGAATTCTTTCAGAGTTTTCGCTGGATAAGAGCGGAGTTGTTACTATATATTTGTTAGTCTATTTAATATAGTAGAATGGATTTCCGCAAAGTCACGCTTGAATTAGTTAATTATCTGTTAATAATTATCAAGGTACGCATTGTTCTAGATTTTTTTAAAGAAAAACCCAGGAAAAATTTATGCTTAACTAAGCTGAAAAGTTAAGGTGTACGTGGGAATTTTAAAACGTTTGCTGAACAATTATTATTAGAAATTATATTAAATACCTCAATGATCTACAAGTCATGATTATTTACTGCGTAACTATTGTACACATCTAAAACATTATATCAGCTGTGTGATCAATCTCACTTTCACGCTCACTCGTCACTTCTCACGCTCGACAAGTTTGCAAGTCATTCGGACTGATTTGCTTAGCTTTTGCTGGTAAACATCATACGTGACACTTTCGACTGAGTACCGATGTTATGGCATCGACGTGCGTTGTAACACACACGTAATATTTGCTAGAAATCAATCAGCCTGTCTCAATACCTAAAAAGCTAAAAGATATTACAATTCATCATTATCTAGCTTGTAGAAGCCTGTGGACGTAGGCCTCAATGGACGGTTTTGAGTAATATTTGCTAGAAATCAATCAGAAAGGGCGCGCGACATTTTTATTGATATAATACTGCACAGAATTGCTACCATTTTTTTTTCTTTTTTATTCTACTTTTCAAGCAAACATGCATACGGCCCACCTGATGGAAAGCAGTTAACGTAGCCTATGGGCGCCTGCAACACGAGAGGCATCACACGCGCACTGCCGACCCTGAGACATAAAGATGAAAAGTCTCATGTGCCTGTAATTTCACCGGCACCCGTACCCATCAAACCGAAACACAGCAATGCGAGCACTACTGCTTGGCGGCTGAAATAGGTATACGGTGGTAGTACTTCCCCGGACGAACTCAAGAAGTTCTACTACTGACAAAAATCAATGTCGCGGAAATGCAAATTCGCCGTCATATTGTTCACTTACCGTAAAATCGAAACATTACTTTGTAACGATTTTTAATTGCTTCCTACTGTATTCAATGAAACGAGGACTACAAGCAACGAAACTTACATAATATGTAACGATGTTAAATATAATTGCTGAACGCATTAATATGTATTTCAAGTGGTTTTCTTTTTTAGGGATCCGTAGCCGATATCTCAAAAACTACACAACTTATCTTATTCAAACCAATTTTTGTTGAAAGTGTTTTTTTAATTACTTATATAAAAAAAACAGAAATTTCCACAGAGTTCATTCTTTTATTTTTTATAAATTTTTTCAATTATGAAAAGTTTAGAGTTTGTACTTTTCACGACTTTAAAAAACGCATATCTAACCAAATATTAATTTAAATAAAAATGCATTAAGAAAAGTTTATATATGAAAACCTATCTAAAGATACCACATGCTTATGTGCACGGGTTTTTTTTATCCTTTATCAAAATATAACATAACCCAACAGTCACATACGTATTCATGATCCCACACTAGGATTACCCGTGTCGTGGGTACTATGAACTACCATGGTAGCATGGAGCATGGAGGTACCATGGTACCATAACACCTAGACCGGGAACAAATATTTGCAGATCATACAAACATTTGTCCCTCAGCGGAAATCAAACTCGCACCTCTTGCGTCCCAGACGGCTACTCGCCCACTGCGCCACGGAGGTCGTCAAGGCAAAGCATATAATGCATGGGCATTTATCGGAAGCATCGTTTAACATCGTTTTTATTTTCATTAATTTGCATAAAATCAATGTATTGATACACTGACACCGTCACTTAAGCTGTATTGCACTGTAAGTGCAATATCCGCATTTTCAATTCCTATCCACTTTATCTGTCGCGTGCCATCCGCGGCGCACGCGATTTGCGTTTTCACTTACTGTATTTTTTAATAACAACTTAACTGTAATACTTACTTTGTTGTAATCTTTTTACTTTTATTGCAATTTTGTTTGAGTATGCAATATAAAAGTGATTAGGGTCATACATACAATTCTAGATAAAACTATAATTTTAAATTTTATGTTAGTTCTACAGATTTTAAAGTGACACACGTTTTAGAAATAAGTAAAATTTTCAATTTTATGTAAGTTTTACTGTTTGTATGGGGCCATACATACATACATTATAGAAATAAATGAAAAATATATTTTATGTTAGTTTTACAGTTTTTATTGAGTGACAAAAATTATACTTATAAATTTTTTATTTATATTTTTTTTTATAATGTTTCAGAAGCCTCTGCTTGGTTATACATGAAATGAGAGGAAAGAGATAATCCTACACATGACCCAATTAAATTCATTAATTATTTGAATCTTACAAGCTAACTGAAACAAAAACGAATATATCACAAAAAAACATTAAAAGCTAATTTGACACCAAAAACACTTTTTTGCAAATCTCATCATTGCCATTGAGACACTAAACTTGCCCGTTAGCACAAACACCAAACCCAAAAAGTAAAGTTACTTACGATTAAAAAATCCATTATTTTCGACGTCAATTCAACCACTAGCACACACTAAAGTAAATCCGGCATTCGTGTTCGGTAACACTTATACCTTTTATAAAGAAAGGGGGGAGAATATGGGAGGTATTATCATCATCAACGCATGACCACTTCTGTTTTTTTTTACCTAGAATCGTTTGGTCGGGAATAGATCACCGTGTTAGGTAGAAATGTATTTATGGTTCCGTACCTCAATAGACAGTCAGTTGTCCGTTTGCCCCTCCCCTCACCCCCATTGTATTCAATGGGGTAGGATTTGTCCAAGGCGGTGATGATGATTTAAATTATGGTAACGTAATAATGAAGTAGGGTTTTTTATTTTATTATTTTATCTAACACAAATAGTAATCTGATTTAAAAAGGGCGTGGTTAGTTCCTGTTTTGGGCACCGGGAATTTATCTGGCCCTGGGTAACGGCTTCGCTGTTATTAAATTGAGGGTTCGGATAGTAATATGATTTAAAAACCGGCCAAGTGCAAGTCGAATTCGTGCACGAAAGATTCCGTACCATTATCATTATTACCATCTATAAAAACGGCAAAAAAAAGGTTTGTTGTATGGGAGCCCCTTAAATATTTATTTTATTTAAAATATCAACTCTAACTATAACGGTTCATGAGATACAGCCTGGTGATAGACGGACGGACGGACGGACGGACAGCGGAGCCTTAGTAATAGAGTCCGTTTTACCCTTTGGGTACGGAACCCTAAAAAGTGCGTAGTTAGTTCCACTTTTGGCCACCAGGCCAGATAAGTTTGTGGTGCTGTACTTGTTATTATCACTGGCATCGCTTCCCTTCAAACCAATACAGAGAGCTGATTCTAAGTTTTTAGCACACAATTGACACGGACGTCTGGTGTAGTGTAGTGTGGATTGTATGGCGACACCGATGAGCGCCCCTAGCGTACACTCTGTTAACCTCATTTGCCATACAAAAAGCCGTGTTACACTACACCATACGTCCGTGTCAATTGCTTGTCAAAACATAGCTCTCAGCTCTCTGGAAAAGGTGCAAGCGAAATTCGGCTCGATTCGCAATGGTCATGCGTAGCTGTAGGTTGTGCAGTTTTGTAAGCTAATACGATCATCATCAATTTAATTGTTTTAGTGATATTTTGTAATTTTTATTGTAATGTTGCGAGTGTGTGTGTCTTTACTGCGTTGTAAACATTGATGTCGTGCTGATCACACATATTAAGAAATTTTAATCTGCAAACAGCGAGTCGCGAAAAATTTTAGTTTACATTTTGCTATTGAAAAAAACATACAGTGGAATTGAGAACAATTCCTAACGAAAAAAGGCAAAAACAGGAGGAGGTTGTTGAAAAGTGACTTATTTGAGCCAGCTTGATAGACAGGCTTTTTACTCTGCGTTGTATTATTAAGCGATAAGACCGCTCTTTGCGTATTTATTTTGTTTCTTATGTTAGTTTCGTTAAGTTAGCCTTCTGAATTAGCAAGTGGCAGAACTGACAACCGTTGGAGAATAAAGGTTCTCGAGTGATTAATAATTGAGTAATAATTATCAACACCTCAGATGCTCCAATTCTCTAACTAAAAAAATGTTAAAATAGAGTTCGGATCATGTTTCGATCTTGTGTCGATGTTTTAAATGTAAGAAATGGTATTCTCCTGACATAAAATACAAAACTGTAATGTGATTATATCAAAATGTGACCGAAACTTGAACGATTCAAAGTTTTTTCGATAATTTAAGCTTAAGTAGATGGAGTCTATCTTTACTCTTTTCAATTATATAATAATAACCATCCTACTCTAATGGTGCCGTGAATTGAAAGTAGACTAAATTGTTATTTATGAGGGAGCAGAATACCAACTTTCTGTCAATTCATAATTCAGTCTCGATTCGGTTAACTTTCAGTGTAGTTATAAAATAATTGTCAAACGGTAATAACTTTTGTATGAGATAATAACTTTTCATTTAAAAAACCGACTTCCGCCATTGTATTCGACAAAATATCTGGATGAAAAAAAAAATGATGAAAAAACCATAGTGGTGAAAGGGTCATGATACTTTCTGAATGCAAATGCTTGGTTTGTTGCTGAAAATATCAAAATCGCCATATGTATGCCTACAATATTTGAGGAGTTTCCTCAATTCCTCATGGATTCCATCATCAGAACCGGATTCTGAAAAATGGGACCAATCTGGAAGTATATCTATTCAAATAAAAAAAGAATTTTCCAAATCGGTTCATAAACGCCGGAGATATGAGGTAACAAACATTAAAAAAAAAAACAACCCAATTGAGAACCTCCTCCTTTTTTAACCGACTTCCCAAAAAGGAGGAGGTTCTCAATTCGGTTGTATTTTTTTAAAATTTTTTTTTTTTATGTTTGTTACCTCATATCTCCGGCGTTTATGAACCGATTTGGAATTCTTTTTTTATTTGAATAGATATACTTCCAGATTGGTCCCATTTTTCAGAATCCGGTTCTGATGATGGAATCCATGAGGAATTGAGGAAACTCCTCAAATATTGTAGGCGATTATCATATGGCGATTTTGATATTTTCAGCAAGACACCAAGCATTTGCATTCAGAAAGTATCATAATCCTTTCACCACTATGGTTCTTTCATAAAAAAAATGTCATCCAAAATTATTTAGTCGAATACAATGGCGGAAGTCGGTTTTTTAAATGAAAAGTTATGTGCAGTCGGTTCGGTTAAAAAGTGACGTTTGACAGCATTGATTGCACAATTTACGCCAGTTGCAAACCTGTCGCGTGATAGAGAATAGGCCCACAGATAGATAGGTCTTAGGTGTTCACCACACCACACATCCCAGTTTAGTAAACAATAATAGCAAAAACTTGATTAACACAATCCGGAACTGTGTAGTTTTTAGACGTCGGCGTCGCATCGTGTAGTTGTAATGCCGGCGGCTTGTTTATAATTGTACATTTTCACAACGTTTTACATACGTTTTTACACGGCCACTTATGTTGTTGTTATATTATATACTGCTGTAAACTACCGGATGGCGACTTATTTATTGGTTTCCTTAAAGAAAATAGAAGGAATTTCTACTAAATTTATACGTAAGGTAATAAGGTAAGGTAAGGTATTAAGAATGAAATTTAAGTTAAAGTTGGAGAATCAGTAGAGGCCCAGAACCAATACTAGAAAGTAGGGTGAACGGCTGTTCAGCCTTTTAACTCGTTTTGATAGATGTTTTCATACATTTTCTATCATTATACCTACCTCCCACACTATGCAAGATATCGAATTGAAATTAGCGGTCGGTGCTTATGAGGAAGGACCTCTAAATGGTCACCGAAACGTCAGCAGGAGAAAAGCAAAGTACGTGGTGTATAATCGTTATTTTTCTAAAATGAAATAAAATAGTAAAAATATAGTTATCAATGAAATAAATAAACAAAAAATGAGTTTGAGAAGTATTGTGGTTAAGTGTTTATTAGTATATAATACAGAAAAACCATAGTATACGTCGCGCAACGAGTTATGAGCGCTCGGCGAAAGTGGTGGGGTTGATTGCGCATGTGTTCTCTCTCCACGTACCTAATAATATTTCAGAACTCCCTGAGCGGATATTCTCAAGTGAATTACGCAGATGGTTAGTAAAACAATGTTTTTATATTATAAAATAATTTTTTGATCATAAAATGTAGGTAGTTATAAGTTTTGTGACATTCAATATTACGATTAATTATTATTACAACTTAATTTACTATTGCTATTATAATGACATGGTAATGGATGTATCTTCCTAGTACCTACTTGTGGGAACTAAATTATTTGTAAGTCATAATGTATGACTGAGTATGTTGGACGTGTAAATTATGACCACCAAAGTAAAATTACCATATTCAAAACAAATAAAATTATCTTTATCTCTCTCTCCCGTCGCTCCTCTCTGTACAGACCCAAAAAATTACTACTGCGCATTGAAAGTCAGCGCTCATAACTCGTTGCGCGACCTATAACATTAGTGTAAGTATGTTAGTTTTATTAAATTGCACGCCAGTTTAGTTTTATTGAAAGACACATCAATGCACCCTGTGTTACAGAATGTCTATGTATTACACAAGCTGTACATAATAGCGGTTGCATATAATACACTATAAAAACAGATATAATATAATTGTGGCGATTTATCCATTGCTCAACTGGAGCTTTAACTAGCTGCCACAGTGCGATAGATGGCAGTGGGTGAGGATCAATTACAAAATATAGAAAACACAAGTGCACAAACTGCCACCTAATCACTAAAATATGTAAGCGTGCCCAATTCCTGCAAGAGTAGGCAGAGACCGTGGACTTCCACGTGCTATATCCCACTATCTTGGCACACATCTGTCACGTTATCTAGCGCTAACAAAAACATCGATATACGAGAGCTAGTGTAGTATCTGCGACTTTGTCCGCGTGGTGTTTTATACAAATTTGACCTTCCGCTGCACCCTTTTAGGGGTAAATTTTGAAAATTCCTTTCTTAGTGTACCTCTAGACCACAAAAATAATACTTTCCGAATTTCAGTTCTCTTGGACTTACGGTTTAGGCTTTGCGTTGATAGTCAGTCAGTCAGGCAACGTTTTTATATATAACTAGCTGCGCCCGCGGTTTGTGACTTAAAATTAATTCGGTTAAGAACACATCTTATTTTCCTGAGAAACTATTATGTTATGCACATACCTAATCCTGACGTACGAAGAAGCTCCGTAAATATTAAAATAATCAGACATCTAGTTAACTTACTGCGTTGCATAGCACTGTATCTACCTATCTATAGATAGAGCGGGTTTTCTTTGCGTACAGTAACGAGCGTGAAGATCGAATGATTTCCCAGTACGGTCTACTGGCGATTATGTAAAGCATCGCATGATCCAATTGCGGGACGATTATCTTTATCAGTCACATCACCCCCCTTTCTCTATCCCTCTTTGGTCAAAAAATCGTCTTAGAATAAATAAATAAATACTTAATTGCTGGACATTTCACACAACATTATCTAGCCCCAAGCTAAGCAGAGCTTGTGTTATGGGTACTAGATAACTGATATACTTAATACAATGCATTACATAGATAGATATTTTTATTATACATAGAAAATACCCAGAACATCTTAAACAAATATCTGCAGATCGTGCAAATATTTGTTCCGAGGCGGGAATCGAACCCGCGACCTCCTGCGTCGCAGGCGAACCTTCGCCCGCTGTGCCACAGAAGTCGTCAAAAACGTCGTATTAGAAGGACGAACGTCATCTTCGTTTTCCCACGACATAAACGCTGAATTTGTCGTCGTTTCCGTGTCGCTGTTAAGGTTGGTGACCCAGGCGGGAAAATCTTCCTTTGTGCATTGTGGAGGTACGTTTCATGCACAGTTTTGATAAATGAAAACGTTTTTGCAAACTCTTTCTCCCGGGTTAGCGCCGTAATGTATTCATCAAAAATCCTCTTAACCTACTATCCCCGATACTATAAAATATCGTGCGAATGACAATAAGCAACTACTAGTGCGTATAATCCGATGTGCTTACGTGAGATGACCGCGCATACGCGGTAGGGTTGTCTCAAGAGATTAAAACATTTGTTTTCTAATAAAATATCACATATATAGAAGTTGTTTTTTTTTATGCTTGGCAAGCAAACAAGCATACGGCCCACCTGATGGAAAGCAGTTACCGTAGCCTATGGACGCCTGTAACACCAGAGGCATCACACGCGCGCTGCCGACCCTGAGACATAAAGATGAAAAGTCCCATGTGCCTGTAATTTCACCGGCACCCGTACCCTTACCTAAAAACAAGAACGTTATTTTTATTCTAAGAACAGTAACTGAATCGCGTCAAGCAAATAAAAATTTCTAAATTTTTACTGAAAAACTGTCTATAAATCTCGATTACGTTCAAACTTATTTATGGAATGCCTAATACCCATTTCCATCAACTTATTACGGGACACCCAACACTTGCTTAACTCATGTTAATTTCACGTGAGCTAAGTGTATCGTATTGATTAGTTGTCTCGGAATATTTGTTGTAAATGCGGGTAAGCGAACAAAAAATAAATAAGTGTTCTATTTTGCAAATTTTTTTGTAACTCCTGACAACCCTAGCTACAATTATTCGTCCGTCTGTCTGTATGGAAAAATCGATATACATAACGATTGCGCAACCATAAATCTGTAGTTTACGATCGAAAGCGGACATTGCCGGACATTCACAGCGGAACAAGTTGGATGGATAGCGAGCATTTCCTGAAAAAATTAATAAGCTTTACGAACTATATTCACATAAATCATAGTTTTCAATTAGTTATGGCAGCTCTTATTCATTTATTTAAATTGCTTGTTACCAGCTAAACACGGAAGAAACGATTCCTTCAAATTAAGCATGTTCCTTCCAAAATTATATTAGTGTAAATTTTTTACAGCACAGCTTTTTTACAGTCCTCCTCCCGTGGATGTAGTGAAACCCTAGAGATTACACTAGGGGATAGGCATCAGCGTCCATCTGAGTACTTATGACCAAATGCGATCACCAATCCGCCTGCCGAGGGTGGTTCATTTATGGCAAATTCCCCCCCAATTGTATTCAATGTGGGAGGCCTCGTCGTGGGGGAGGTAGCACTAAACAGGCTGGTGACGTTTTTCTTAGCTCAGACTCTTTTCTATCCGGAAATAAGTGTTTTGATTGAAAGTTATGATGGAGGATCCAATATAACATTATAACTCTTCCGTCTGGTAGTGATTTGGATCAGTTGAACTATCATTAGATCGTTTGCAACGGTCTTTAGATAGATCAACTGATTCATTTGTATTTGTAAATTTTGTATATACTTGTATTAGTTGTATTATTGTTACTGTAAATAAATATATTCCATGGTACAAGTAGCGGCACGAAACTCTAGCGCTGACCGTTATTGCGCAGACGTCAAAAGTAAGGTATCTTGGACGGGGTCTCTATCTCTATCTATCTTATACTAATTGTATTGCTTGCGTGACAGTAAACATGCGCAAATATCCCCTCCACCTTTCCTTCAGCGCTAGACTTACGTGCCGCTATTTACACTCTTCATCTAGACTAAATACTTTCACTACCCTAATCATATAGTGAAGGAACCAATGTTTGTATAATTAGTGGTTCGCCCTGAAATGAGTCCTCGCAAATACACTCGTACACTCGATGTAGGAAAGCCTACTTCTTTATTTCAAAAACCATTTAGATAAAATTTACTAGAAGACCATCTCGAGATAATTTCCTAAATAACATCGAAAGAACCATTTGAATCATACTACTCAATGGTGAAACCGGACGACGCAGTAAAAGAAGATTCGATGGACCAAGGACATTCTAAAGGTCGCTGGAAATCGGTGGATGGAGAAGGCTCAAGACCGTTCGTCATGGCATTCTATAGGGGATTATGTCCAGCAGTGGGCTTCTACAGGCTAATTATGATGATGAATCAAAAATGCATAAACTACATATCTACCTGATATAGTGTTAACGAAATAATTGTTTTGTATTTTGTGTTTCTCTGTGCCCATTTGAAATAAAATAAATTAAGATTATAGATATTAGCAGATAACACTCTTCCGCAACATATCAGTGCATGAATATAGGTGTCCTTAATCTTATTTATCTCGCGTGCGAATTCGAACCAGAGTGGTCATCGTATTGAAACGAATTCACCGCTTTGTATTACGTGTACGTACAGTCGACGCCAAAGTGTTATTCACCAGCCACCCTACCATGACGTGATGATATAACAATATTAATTGTATGTTTGTAATGCAAGGGTCAGCTCTTTAAAGTGTTAGAGCAGCGTTTTAAAATATAGGGGTAGATTTTGACTATGCGAAATCTCATTCGTTTGCTCCATTTTCAACAGAGAAGTGGGTGAAGAAAAGGCAAATAATTTATTTTTCTATTTTTTGATGGAATTATTTATTTAAAAAAACCCAAACTTATTATTTGCCAAGCTGGAAACTTATCTATTCATCCAAAAAAACAAAACACTTATCAAAAAAAAACATTTAAAGTTCTGTGGCTTTTTCTTTCTACTCATGGCCTACAAGAGATGGCCTAAGTTCCTTTTAAACAATATCCAACTGTCACATGTATAGTCCTGAACCCATACAAAGGTTCCTCTGGTCGTGGGGACCTCTCGTGCCTGGAAGCAAAAAGTGGGAACATACGAGAAATTTTGAGGATGTTATAATGAAGGTAATCAATTAATTATTCAGTTTGTCCACCGATTTTGTCGCTGACTGTACGGACCATGTGCCAATAACTTTATTTGTACTAATGGTTTCACTTGTGACGGTGCAAGTTAAGCCGTTATTTGATGTTAATGACTACGAAGATTTTGAGACTGTTATGACAAAAGTATTACTTCTTTTATTTCGTCATCATCACTACATCATCAGCCGCATTTAGTCGTCGACTGGACGAGGCCTCCCCCATAGAATACAATAGGTTTATTTGCCATAATCACCAGGCTTGGCAGGTAGATGGTATTAGCACTGAACATGAATACTACCAATCCGCCTGCCAAGCGTAGTGATAATGGCAATTCCCTCCATTGTAGTTATAGCCTCGTCCTGGCCTCGTTCAGCAGTGGACGTCTAAAGTTTGGTGATGATGATGATGATCAATAGGTTGCATCTTTACAAAGCTTGGTAAAAACCAACGATCTCTAATACTCACATAGATATCGGGTCGGCGCAATAAAAACGTCTCGGTGAATTTAAGCTCACTTGAAAAGTGAGTTTGTATTTGATTTAGTTCGCTTCAAACAAAGCCAATGTAAACACGTGTCACAATGCCGCAATGTATATTTAAAAGTTGCAAAAATAATCCCCGAAAAAACAATTTAACGGCCGGAGTGTCTTACTTTCGTTAAGTACATGTAGAATAAGTTGTATTTTAAGCTTTAAACTAACAAAAAGTATGAAATTTTGATCAAAATTACCGATTTTAAACCACCGCTACAAATGTTTGGCCAACGTTGACGCAAAATTGTCTGTAACAGAACAGTAGATGCATGGAGTAGATTTGTATTGTAATAATTTGTTTTTACCAGAACTTTAAAAAAATTTAATACTACTTTTGTGTCTGTTTGTTGAACTCTCATCAGATACTTGGCTTTCCTTTTTTTTATTTTAGCTTTCCGAGCAATCCATTTACGCTACTGTTATTTAACCAAATCTTTGGTTAACAACCCCTTTACATCTATACCAACTGATAATGAGTCCTCTCGCTTTGTTAAAATTTATGAACCAGAATCACTTATAGAACACATTATCGTAAAAAAACAGTACTTTTTCAAATTCTTTTATCATATTATAGGTATATTTCCCAAATATCAAATAAATGCCCAACCTACGGCAGGCGCCTGTACGCCCGCCCTCAAGCACTTTACGGTTTTTGTTGGAAAACTTTGATGGTCGATATCTTTTTTTATTATGAAACGAGACAAACGTAACAGAACATATATTTTTTATATTTGAGCTTTTTATAACTAGGGCTTCATTATCAGCCTGTAGGTACGCAGAATGGAATTTTTTTAATGTTGAGCTGTTTTAAACATTTTGGGTTTTGATCAAATTATTGCACTAAACTGTACTTGTATTATAAAGATTGTAAACATGAATATAAAGATGTGGAATTTAGTGATATTTTTATTTGTGACATCCAGCGATAGACATCTTGGCCAAAAACATAAACATACACATAAATATACACACAACAGAACGTTAATAAAATAACAAGTATATATACTATCAATATCAAACATACATGCCCAAAACATAAATAATTTTAACTTAACTTTAACGTGCATATTATAAATTATTTAAGTGATCAACGCGACTCCATACCTTCTGTAGTTAAATTTGAAGAAGCAAACAGAAGCGAAACCATGGAAACGGATGGATGTAGCTCGCAAGGTAATAACGGGAAAAAGAACTTTATTTATAGCTCTTTAAGGTTGATTTCACACTAGTTGTTTAACCTATGTCTTTTGATTTGACAAGTGACAGGAGTAATATAATTGCTTTGCTCGTTTTTTGTGACGAATGATCGTAAGTGTAAGATAATATTTTGAAGATTTGCTACTTTTTTGCTAGGTGTCATGGTTGTAATTAGGTTGAACTTAGAACTGTTTTAAAACTTTCATCTTTGTTCGTTAGTAAACAAATGTAGCTGTATAAGTATGTATCCATGCGGACAGTTTTTAGCTTTCATTTTGTACGTGACCCTGGATCTATTGTGAATTATAAGATCGTTGGTAAAAACACACTAAAACAATTCAATGAATGCTTTAAGGTGATTGCTCTCGCATGTGGCGCGAAATTCAAATTTTATTGCGTTTTTGCTCATTACAGCTCATCAACACTTCTTGAGATAGTAAAAACTGATTTTGCGAAAACTAGGAGACCTAACACACATGTTTTAGTTTATAGTTTCACATATAGATCATTACTTCAGCTACGAATACTCTTCAATGATTTTTACAGTGCTTTTTTGGTTTAAAGATATGCGTAGCTTTTATAATGACATTTATGAGATACTATCAATTATAACATGTGTGCTAGGTCTTCCAGTTTTCGCAAAATCTGTTTTCTCTATCTCAAGAAGTGTTGATTAGCTGTGATTTACAAAAAACACAATAAAATTTGAATTTCGCGCCACATGCGAGAGGAATCACCTTAAATAAAATAGGTACATCACGGGTACAAAAGAATCACTTCGATTGGCATATTCTTACCTAGCTAGAAAACCCAGGCATAGCGGCCGGCCGACTCTCGGCTGATTATGTATGTGATGTGACTGTTGGGTTGTTATTTATTTATAACTGAGCGGTTAATTCACGACCAGTGTGGCGTGACAGAGGTTGCAGGTTCAATTCCAACTAGCAAATGTTTGTCTACAAATATTTGTTCCGGGTCTGGGTGTTATGGTACCATGGTACTCATAGTTCATGATACCCACGACACAGGGAAACCTAGTGTGGGATCAGGTGGCTGATTCTCTAAGTTATTTTAAAACTACACTGAAAGTTGACCGAATCGAGACTGAATTGTAAATTGACAGAAAGTTGAATTTCTGGTCCCTCATAAATAACAATTTAGTCTACTTTCAATTCATAGTGACCACCATTAGAGTAGGATAGTTATATATATAATTGGAAAAAGTAAAGAGAGACTCCATCTACTTTAAAATTAACGAAAAAACTTTGAATCGTTCAAGTTTCGGTCACATTTCGATATAATCACATTACAGTGTTGTATTTTATGTCAGGAGAATACCATTTTTGACATTTAAGACATCGACACAAGATCGAAACATGATCCGAACTCTATTTTAACTATTTTTTAGTTAGTGAATTGCCCCTCAGAACTACGTATGTGTCTGCTAAATGTAAAAAATTGGCTCTGAGTTATGCTAATCCTGGTAAACGCATGTCTCACTAATTGTGAACCTTTCCTTTATTCCAGTTCGGCGAACGCTAAGAAATGGGAGGTGGAACTGGCGACACTCAAATCCAACAACCTGCGGCTGACGGCCGCGCTTCAAGAGAGCACCGCCAACGTGGACGAGTGGAAACGGCAGCTTCATCAATACCGGGAGGAGGTGGCGCGCGCCCGCCACCTCGCCGGTAAAGGTGAATTGTTTAATCATCTAGCGATCAGCTCCGGCTTCGCACGGCTACATATAGGCTAAACCTTGCTGAAGAACAATGTTTTCAATAACATATACCCCATTTGATAACATTCACTGTTTTTGTAGGAGTAGAATGACAACGCGATAAGCAACTCTTTTTTTTACCGACATCAAAAAAAGGAGGAGGTTCTATAGCCGTGAGGAATCTTTATTTGTTACCCTGGAAAAATTCAGTGACCACGTTGAGGTATAGTGACCCTGCAAACACACCCACGGTATAATATGGGCGGCGACCCTGCAGTAGAGACCTTGCTGCTAAGACCATGCAGCAGAGACCCTGCTGTAGAATTTTTGCAGCAGATACTGTTCAACAGTGTCAATTAGATGCCAATGAATGAATGAATGTGGTGGCAGTGTCAGTGTTCATTGCAGCAGAGACGCTGCAGTAGGAAATTTGCAGCAGTTACTCTGCAACAGTGACTCTGCAGTAGAAACTGTGCAGCGGAGATACTGCAGCAGAGACCGCCCTGCAACACCTAGCAGCAGGGCTTCGTGTAACCGATCGTTCTTTTAAACCAGGCGGAGAAGCCAACGAAGTGGAGCAGCTGAGGCAGCGCGCTGCGCAGCTCGAGGCAGAGCTAGCGCAGAAGAATGAGGAGCTCGCGCAGATCACCAAGTCACGGAAGAGTGAACAGGTCAGTGGTACACTACGCGCTATCCGTCTTACTGTGAATGTTTTATATTGTTGTAATTAACTATTGAATCAATAAGGAGAAATAGTGTCATTTGGGACTTCGTTCATGTACCTATCACTGGTTCTTTGATTGGTTTATGACATGGATTGGATGTATCTACTCTAGTACCTACTTATGGGAACTAAATTATTTGTATGTCATAATGTATGACTGAGTATGTTGGACGTGTGAATTATGACTATCAATGTAAAATTACCATATTTAAAACAAATAAAATTATCTTTATCTTTATATTTGAATTTTGACGTTTTGAAATGGCTGTCATTTGCAGGAGGCTGAAGCGAAGTTGGCTCAGAGCCAGCTGGAGCTAGCGCTGGCCGCGCAAGAGGGCCAGAAGCAAGTGCTGACCGCGCTGAGCGATCAGTTCGCGCGCCAGCTCGAGGAGCTCGTAAGTTACAACCTTTATCATCAGCATGTAAAAGTCCACTGCTGGTTATATGCTCCCCTCCCCCCCATAGAATGCTAAGACGACTGGTCTTGGGCTGAATCCATCCAGTCTTCCTGCGGCCTTTAAAATGCCGTCGATCCACCGAGAGGTGGCCTTCCTAAACTGCATGGTCTGGTTCATGGTGGTGGTGGTATTCGAGAATATTTTTTTTATGCTAAGACGATATGTTACAGTTTTATCCAGAAAATAAGTCCGATCGACTGTTTTCGTTTGCGCGGAAAAGCGCAGACTGACACCCGGCGGTAGCCGAACGTATAGTTATAGCTCTGTCCCGCTGACATGATTCGTACACTGTCGGACAGAGTCGACTGATGAACAAGTTGGCGCACGACCGGCCGCGATTTTACAGCGAAATCGATTAACCAATAACAGTGCAAGGTTTTTTAGCGCGCGATTGCTATTGGTAGAATGAAGGTTCCCGCGCTATAGAAATTGGTCTACGGCGCAAGTACATCGACTTATATTTTGGGTAAAACTGTAAAATATTTCTGCCTCCAAGAAAGTGATAAAGCTATTGCTCACTTGACACCGGTAAGAGATAAGGTATAGATTTGTGACGCTCAGATGTAATTGGCGTAAGCGACAAATGATAAAACTTCGTTTTACTTCAAAAGTAGCAAATACAAAAAGAAATCCTTTTCTGTTTATTTAAGTACTGTGACTACTTACTGAGTAGAATAAAAAGTGAGTCGGATTTGCACTTGAGTTCCGTACTAAATACAAGTATAATCCCAAATATTGTTATTTACTAAATAAATACGATTTAACTTACTTTAATCTATAATCAAGCCTTTGAAAGTGTTAATAATGTTTTATTACCATTTTTAGATACAGTTGGAACCCAATTTTCAGAACTCTTCTACAGGGATGTATTTTTCTTGTAGCAAAACAGACGGACAGCTTAGGTTTAGTAATAGGGATCCGTTGGCAGCCTTTGGGACGGAACCCTAATAATAATTTTAAATAAATATTGATAAATTTCCAGAGCATCATCCACCGCGAGCTGAACACAGCGCTGCAGACATGAGACACAGCCCCCCCTCCCCCGCCGGCGCCCGCGCGCTATGCGACCCCCTTGGGGGGGACGGGGGGCCCCCAGCCCGCACAGCCGTTGTACTCCGTACCCGCCGGCTTCCAGACCAAAACCGTTCTAAACTACTCCGGAAATACTCAAAATGTGGGGGGGAGCGGAGCCAACTACTCGGGGAACGTTCCAAATATAAATAGTGGAGCTTACTCAGTAAATCCTGGAGCTTACTCAGTAAATCCTGGAGGTCAAATGACAGCGGGGGTTGCTTACGCAGCGGAAAGTTCGAGTTACGTGGGGGGTTCCAGCTATCCAGGGGGCTCGGCTAGCTATGCGGGTGGGTCTTCCGGCGCGTATGCTACAGCTAGCTCCGGGGCAAATTACACCGGGGCAAATTACACGGGAAATTACCCTACATCTGGAACCATGACTTATACAACTGGTACATACGCGGGCGTGAATGTAATGTATACAGCTAGTGGGCCGGTCGGCTACTCGGGCAATGTAGCAATTATGTATTCCACGTCCCCCCCTCAAGGTATGCCCCCCCAAGGGGGGCTGGTTTCCCCGGGGGGGTCTATGCGTGACCGTCGCCTCCCTCTGTTGCTGAGCAAGCAGCCCCCTGACGGGAGGGAGGGAGAGGAACCGACGTATGTTACAGTGAAAGCCAAAAAATGAAAAGTACTATCGGTATTTCGCAAAGTGCAGGAGGATTTTTGATGTATTTTTTTTGGGTGCTGGTTGAGAGTAGTTGAAGAAGTGCAGCATCCTTATTTGAATTATGGAACGTTACAAACAAATGCTCTCATCCAGAATTTTTGAGATTTATTTGTGATTGAAATGTTATTTGAACAGTATTAATTTTTAACTAAACCAGTATGTTTGTAATCGTGGATTTTGTTATTTATTTCTATTTATTGTATTGATCTGAATAAATTGTATTAGAATTTCTTAACACAATTCATTTTGGAAAAACTGGAATTTTTCACATAGGTGTATAGTTGTAGGCACCGACAAGTTTCAACTCTTTCGAGAGTCTTTTCGAGATGTGTGAACGCGATAGCACTCCCTCCGCGTCTCGTAAAACTGTACTAGTAGTAGTAAAGCTCAAAACTCACAGTGCGGGCGCGGGTCGGTGTTGACGGCATTGTCAACGAGCGCGAATGAACGACCTTCGACCGTCCCGCGCACGCGTTTTTTGTGTTGTCTTCCATATAAATTCAACGGTATACACCCACGTCTGCGCTCTGTGTGTTAGTGCTTAAGGGCTGGTGGGTTTTTAGAATTGTCTTTTATGCATTTCACCTCAGATGGTCAATGCTGTTTTACCGAGCTTTTGGTGATACCAGAGAGCGCTCAACGGGTAAAAAGTTAGATTGGGGCAACGAGCACAAAAGTACCACGTGGGGACCGTAGTTAGATCCGGGGAAGTACTACCACCGTACCTAATTCTACCGCCAAGGAGTAACGTGAGTATGCTGTGTTCCGGTGAAATTACAGGCACATGAGACTTTTGATGTATTAGTGGCAAATTAAACACGGATTATCAATAGAAATTCAGATAATTATTTCAGAGCAACTTGTTACCGATCCTTGCACATTACAGGAGAGTTTGACAACTGACCATTAAGTTTACACTCCTACTCTAGTATCTATGTTCTAACACTTTTTATCTTTATGTCTTAGGATCATGTGCACAGTGCAATGCCAAGTAGGGTGCGTTTTAGGTGGACGTGACCTAAGGGGTATTGAAAATGGGCTGGGGTTACCACTTAACATTAGGTGGAACAAATGCTAGTTTTACATACTCAAATAAAAAAAAAACTAGCCTGGAACATGCTTGTACCGGTTGTAGGCGCGGTACTGTAGATACTGGAGACTCGTCGACCCCGCCGGCTGGGTCGCGGTATCGTTGGGAGTGTTTGCTCTGTCGTGATTGGATGACATTGCCATCGCATTTGCGTATATGTTTTGGTCTACAAAGGGACTGGGCAGGCGGTTTGAAGAACTCATTTGTGTTGAAACTTGTCGGTACCAACACTATAATATATACCTATATGACATGTACATGAAAAATTACTTTTTTTAAACAAAACTTGTCACTAGTTGCTTTTTGAGATGTTTAATTTAAAATAATAAGTATTTATTACAATAGTGTAATGTATTTAGTCAAATAATGTGGGTAATCGCAAATATGTTTTTCTCTGCATACCGTCAGTAAGAATACATGCTTCAACAAAATGAATTGTCTTACTAAACGAACGTACGATGACTAATTTCTGCCATCTTCCAGCTCAAACTAGACCAATTAAAATAATCCTCGTCGCCAATAAAGGATTTGCGATGCGGAATGAAATACAATATAAACGAGACTGCTTGTATTCATATTGACGTTATGCAGAGAAAACATATTTGCGATTACCCACATTATTTTACTAAAAATACATTACAAAACTTATTGAAAAATCGGTCCGATTGGGGATTACAACTTCCTTCATGAGCGGTATTAATCAATCGTTCGTCGTACACTAGTTGTTTCTTGGATAATCTATGCTAGATCAGTGATTAGCTTGAGGAATGGTTTAGAAATTGAAAAGGGTATAATATAACCAATGTGGTGAAAGGATTGAGCGCACGTCGCTCCATTGCTCCATGCTCCATTCACCATAATTAATAATATTTTGGTACTTCATACTACATTTGGAACTTTCAAAGAACGTGAATTTATATGGAGTACATAGTAAAATCAGTAATCTCTAGAACTTCATATATTTACCCATACAAGTGTAGAATGAGTCCATTGTATTGTACACGAAACAAACAATTTAAATTAAATATTTTCACTGTATTTACTGCATTTGTATATAACTACACTTCGGGACAACAAAAAATAAAATCAATAAAAATAAATTGAAACATGTTTGCCCTAAAACGTTCTATATTGTAAATTTTTTATTGCATTTGGATTTAACTACATTCAGTGTGGTGTTTAACTAAATAACATTATGTACGATATTAATCCGTTGGAATGTATTGTATTTTTAAATATTTTATCTTTGTATTTTATTCATAATTTATGTATCGTGAGAATTCGAGTCAAATCTCCCACCCAATAATTGTATGTGTAAATACGTTATCGTGCAAATGAGACGCAATGCCAAAAATACTAATTTAATTAAAACGTTAATATATTGTATGTAGCAAATAAACAGCTATGTCAAGATAGCTGCATTAATTTGAACGTGGCATTAGTAGGTGACAGACGCTTTTCCTTCCAGGGTCTACAAACGGTAATTTAACGTAGGTATGTGGAATACGCAGGGCCGGATTTAAATTTGTGCCGCCCTGGGGCACGAAAATGCCGCCCTATGACTTAAATTTTATTTTAATAGTTTTGATATCTTATTTTTTAAGAATTAGAATAACTAATTGATTGCAGGAAATTTATTAAAAACTATTCAAACTAAAGAAATATCGCTATTTGATGCGACGAATGTTCAATTTTATCTACTAAACGAGCGAAAGCAATGTGTTTTTAGACTATGCCTGGTTCTCTAGCTATCAGAAGGAAGTTGACTGTGAAAAGCATGGCTGTATGTAAGGCGTAAAATCATAGCTCGCCTATTAAAAAAACCCTAGTACTACAGTGCCATCTAGTCAGCATCAGGGAACTAATCCGACCAACTTAACATGGAAAAGAATACTTCTATAGGTTTACGTATTACCAATACAATACACTATATATGATTTGTTTATGAAGATTTTAATAAATATATTAAATATTGAGGTCCATTTCTAAGTCTGTTTTCGCACAGATGCTAAAGCCACAGTCAATCGTTAGGAATTCCTTGTCTGTCACTTTGCTGAATGTCCGTTTAAGATTGAGCAGCCTATTTTGACATAGCCTGATATATATTTAGAGTTTTCAAATTGGCTGCACGGTGAAATACCGAATTTAAATAAGAAGTGTATTGAATTGAACTCTTTGTAAAACTAAGCCTGTACATATATATCAGGCTGTGCCATTCTTTAGTATATCTGTATAATACTAATCCTTTAAAAATAAATTAATATATTAAAAAGTAATTTAAAAAATTAATAAAAATATCCCTGTCGTATACACTTGTGGCGCAACAAAAAGTATACGCGCGTGGGATTTAAAAAAAACATTGATTAAATGCTTCGATTAAAAACTCTTGGAAAATGTTATTAATAAATTAAATAATGTATAGAAAAAACATTACGTAGTATGTAAGTGTATTTTAAAGAATGTTGTGGTAATATTTACCAAATATTGGTTGTAATCTAAGACTTCACGATCTGCGTTGCATTTTTATTTTCTTGCATTTCTGTAACTCGAATATTTTCCATTTATAGTAAAACCTAATTATGAATCCTAGTATCAATTATCTCTAGACTTAATTTCTCTTTTTCCTACTGTGTAGGTGTTTTCTTCGACGAGTATGTTAAGTAGGTAGGTACCTATATGAACGGGTGAATATGCATTTCTGTATTCCCTGAAGATGATATTACAAATAATCCCTAGTATTAAGACGGTTTCGAGTCGGTAAATTTTCATACAAATGATACTAGCATATCTGATAAATTAACCTTCAAATTCTAATAGAAAAATAATAGGAAAATTAAATTAAATCTGTTATTAAAAAAAATATGTATGAAAATCTTACCGTTGAATTAATGAGCCATATTCATGATATCCGTCTATTTTATTCTCAGTTTTGGTCGTTTTGTATCTTTTACTTTTTTCTTTTGATTTATTATAAAAACCCTGTATTTCATAGATCCCTTAGCAAATTAGTGAAACGATTTGACAGATAATAGTCATATACTGTCTTCGTATTTGTAATTTTATTGACAAAGAGTTTTTCTCTTCAGTGCTCTGCTTGCGGATTACGTATTTCTGTTGCTATCAGTTTCAATGCTTTGAAAAGACGTTTTTGCTATTACAGAAACAGCATTGAAAATGATTGCAAAAGAAATACGAAAATTGCACCACCGGTATTATACACTTAATAGTCCTCCCTCTTATTTTGCTCGTTCTAGAACAAGTTCAAAAAGTAACTACTGGTGATTTTACTAACAGAAATGAGCAGCCAGGGTTCATCTTATTTAAGGTGGCTGCCCGTAGTCCTTATATCTTCAATAAAAGCTAGAAGTATTCTCTACTTAAACGATGGAGTTAGGGTGCCTACTCAAAAGTATCGGCATTGCCCAGCATCTGGGGTTACTAAAGGTTTCGTAAAAATCCGATTTGAACGCTTCTCAAACACGTAATGTTATCTGCCTATTTCAGTAGTGGCCATTGTCTGTCAATGAATACGAATGAAAAATTAAAACAAAATGATATCATTGAAAAAGGCTGAGGACACAATTTTTAAGATATACAATGTCTTCTAAACAGGGTAATATCATTTACTGTTGTGTATTTTTGAATAGTAACGTTGTTATTCGATTTTTACTCTTACCTTTTGAATCAAAACATTTTTTCTGTGTAGTTACAGTTTGTTAAAACTTTAAAGTCGTGTAACTTGAACTTTTAACTAAAAAAAAATCCATGTGAATTGATTCGCGTTTGCGATTTATGTCATTAACGTAGCTTATGTACGAGTAATTATAAATAAATAGGCATGTCTTTATACTGTTTTATTCATTTATTATTTAGGGTAATAATTATTAATAGTTTCATAGTTTAAGTAATAGAATCACAGTATTTATTTGTAAATGTCTTTTTATCACAATTTGAGTAAGTAGAACCGATCTGTTGAAGTGTATAGTTTAGAGTAAGTGTTATACCGGAATGTAAACCATGTTATGTGTGATTACAGTACATGTAGACTAAAAAATAGTGTCTAACTTAAATAGCTGTAATAGATAAATAAATTATACATTAAATTAATTTAAAAAAAAAACTTTATTGCATCTGGCTGGGAGATATAAATTTATGTGTCTATTTCTTTGGCCCGCAGTGTCTTTCCCACCGATTTTTTTTTGAGTGCCAATGTTTTTTTGCCACTAAGTGTTTTCGTGAATAGCCATGAAATGTTGCTAAAGTTATGTTTGTATAATGAAATTGAAGTTATTGTTGTATTGTAATCGCATTATAGTTTGTAATTTTATTATTATTACATTAAAATTATATTATTGTGATAGTCTGCGTTGCATTTGTTGTAAAAATGGTAAAATCAACATTGTCTGATCGGATCTGGGTGCACAAACAACTTAATTCTTCCCAGCAACTAGATCGCTTTGTCGTCCCTAATATCATTGTTAATTTTCTTCAGAAGAAAAAGAAGTCTTATTTGAGAAGGATCCAATTTCGTATGATGCGTAAAAATAAATCACACATCTGAATAATTATTTTATTTTGTACATTAATTATTTATTAAATTTCAAGAATTAGAGAGACAGTCTCTTTTGAATGTTTGTATGCTTTTTTGATTTATTTAATTTGTGTGTATGAACAAATGCACCGCCGGCTGTTTGTATGTATGTGTATGTATAATATCTTCCATTAGCAGTAGTCGCTGTGAGCTACCATGCGTATAATAAACAATTAAACCTGTACTATTGTTTCATTACTTTTACTACCCTCATAATTATTTATCCCCCTCGGATGGAGCGACATTTTCAAGGCAGCGGAAAGTTGGTGGATGGAGGTGGCTCAACACCGGTTGTAGCATTCTATGGGGAAGGCCTATGCCCAGCAGTGGACTTCTAAAGGCTGATGATGATGATGATAAAAAATGTGCGGTCTTATCGCTGGAGTATGTAGTAAAGATAGCTGGTAGTGGTTAGCATGTATACCTATATCAATGTTAGAACCACTAAATAGTAAACCTACTGATACACAACGTGTTGTTTTGTACACTTGCCATATTTACGGAGGTTACTATACTGCTGACACCGATAACGAATCAGTAAAAAAACATAGCTGAAAAATTAAATAGTATAAATTTTGCAATTTAAAAATATCCACCCGTGTTTAAATTCACCGCACAAAATCAACCCCTGTGGCACGAGCCGCGTGGCGTGGTCTCCGCAGCGTTCTTTGACTTCTACGTTCTTTGGGGTCTATTCTCAAATTTTACTAGGGGCTTATTCTAGTGTGACCTAAAATTGTTTTCATAAAAACATCAGTTATAGTTATCTGTAGGATTTTTATTTTATTTTTAGATGATTACGTATACATTATACCACGCGCTCTTCAAGTATGGCAAGTGTACAAAACAATATATTGCATAATAGTACATTGTGATACAAGGGTCGACGCTTGTAAGCCCGAACCAAAGGCGAAGGTTTACCATCGTTAAGGGTTTGTAATAAACTATACGCCCGTATATCATACTCATAGGTACCTATTACGTTTGGAAACAACACATTTCTTAGAAAATAGTCCTTAAAAATAAAATACTCAGTACTTCGAAGAAAAAAATGTTTTAGCAATATAAAAGAGTACAAAAGAAAGAAGCCGTTGTGTGTCCGGTCTAAAAATTGTCGGTTAGTCCATCAATTGCCCCTTTTTCCTGCCTTACTCAGGGATTACCAGGGGATGGGCAGCAGTATCCGCCTGAGTACTCTACACCAAACTGCGATCACCAATCCGCCTGCCAAGAGTGGTGGTTATGGAAAATCTCCCATATTGTATTCAATGGAGCAGACCTTGCCCAGCAGTGGACGTAAACAGGATGCAGTACAAAAATTTACCCACTTATTCATAATCAATAATATCCTTATAATAAAACCTTTGATAGCTAAAATAGCTTATGTCTTGTTTTAGCGTACCTATGTCATGTTTTACATCAGAGAGAACAAAATAAAAGCTATTTTCACTAAAATAGGTGAATCGTCTCGCATGTGGCGCGAAATTCAAATTTATTTGTGTTTTTTGCTCATAAACACTTCTTGTGCTAGCGAATACTGATTTTGCGAAAACTACGAAACCTAACACACATGTTTTAGTTAATAGTATCTCTAAAAGATAATTAGTTTAGCTACGAATATTGTTCAATGATTTTTAAAGTGTTTTTGTGGTTTAGGGATATCCGTAGCTTAACTAATGATATTTATGAGATAGTATCAATTAAAATATGTGTGTTGGGTCTCCTAGTTTTCGCAAAACCTGCTTTCGATATTTCAAAAAGTGTTGATGAGCTGTATAACGAGCAAAAAACTATAAAATTTGAATTTCGCGCCACATGCGAGACGATCCACATTAAAAAATGATTATGAATAAGGGGGTTAGACTTTACGATTTTTAAAATAAATAAAATGTTAAGAACTAACGCAGTAGTTAAATACAGATTATAATAATTTCAATCATGTTTTGCTCAGTTTTTATCTATTTTTTCTTCTTCGTGAGTCCTCTTAGTAGGAAACTAATCATTTTAATGGACTTATATAAATTAAAAAAAAAATCGCTCTAGTGCGGTAAAGTGTAAAGAAATCTCACTATAAAACTAACTTTCAAGATAGGTACCTATATAATTATGTGTACTTAACTTAGGTAGGTATAGGTACTGGCCTTGCAATTATACACTATTCGAGCAACTAGGTATATTGGAAATTTTATTATTGTATGTGAGCCAGGAAGTCATTATTGGTCCAATTACGTACCTACCTACTTAATCATGTATAGGTACCAACGATCTATAATACAACAACATTGGAAACTAACAGGTCTCTGGTAGGTACTTCTGTAATTGGTTGATTGATTGATCAGTTCCAATATGAACTGGATGAACCATTTTTGATCTAATCATGATGTTTATAATGTGTGCGTTATCCTAGCAAAATCTTGTGTCCTTTCAGGATGTGAATATCACGAATAATTCGTATTTAATCTCCTGTAAATGTGCCTGAAATAAAAAATTAGTGCCTTCAGCCGTTTTTGAGTTATTCATGAAAGACAGATTTTGCTGGGGTAACGGTCTTCCAGCAAAAACTTTTTTCCCTGGTTGGGCTAGGCCAGCTGAAAGTGGCTAGAAAGATAAGTTTTAATTTGTGCTAAATGTGCATCTAAACTCTGAATTTGTGGACCCTAGGATTTCAGAGATATTTCAGTTTTTGCTGGGGGAACATTTTAAAAATGGCTGTATCTCCGAAACTTTTAACCGCACAATCATGAATTTTACTACACATATAAGTGTTCATATAGGGTAATTTGTGCCAGTTAAATTTCTTGATAAAACTGCGCCTCTCGTATTTTAATGGGATTTTTCCAAAAAACTAAAATAGCTCCTAGCACTGAAACAAAGGCACCTATGAACTATATTTAAATGCAAACTTATACCATTCTTTGTTATGCAACATTTGGTAAAATTTCATAAGCCTACGTTAAGTACTTTACGAGATAGAGAGACTTTAAAATAATCCGGTGGTGAAATTATTTTGGCCTCCAAATACACGAGCTTTCTACGTGCTGTCCATTAACGTGTTAAGCCAATAATTAGTGCCTCTATTCATCTCCACATACACCAATTTTCAGCTGAATCCATGGGATAATTACAGTAATATCTCAAAATAACTGATCTGATATGATTTCAGGCTATTAACCCACCAAATTCGAATGACTATTAAAAAGCGGCCGTTTCATAATTCATGCTAACCTCTCTTAGTTGTTAGTATTGTAATGTAATTTGTTTGGTACAGTCGCCTACAAAATAGCTTGGGTTGTTCATACACGACGTAACCGTGTCGGTATCTAGGCATTTGCGGTTAAGTTTGTGTATGATTTATGGTTCGTCGATCAAGTCGAGTACCTAACCTACCAAGCCAACCAAACAATTTGGTCTTAAATTAAGTCTTAAAAATTGTTATAAAGTAAAGTAAAGTAATTCTTTATTGTAAAAACTGTGTATATAAAGGTGGTTTAGGTTATTCAAAGTTGCAACAGTTTGCCCATTTCGGACGTACAATAATTATATGCTAAAGTAGAACATATTTATATAAACCTAGTTAGGTACAAGTAGACCTATATTATACAGAGATCAGATTTTTAGAAAGTCTAAAATTCTACCTAAAGAGGCACCTAAGTACCTATTGTTTATTTTTTACTTACATACAACGAGATCAAATATTAGATAGGTATTAGATTTGTACATCTTTATCAAAGTATTCAGACAAATTGTAAAAAACATTTAAAATTAGCCATTTCTTTAAGTTTTTTTGAAAGGGTGGTCCATTTAATGACTTTATGCTAAGTGGTAAGGCGTTGAAAACTCTTGTAGCAGTGTAAAAAGAACTTTTATGAAACATATTGTTGTTAACTTGAGGTATAACTATGTTATATTTATGTTTATTTCGACGACAATTTTTACGGTTAGACTTAATTTCAAAAAAGTAATTATGATAATTTTTAACAAATAAACATATTTCATATATATAGATACCAGTTAATGTAAGAAAGTTGTTGTCTCTGAATACATTTCTAAGTGAGTCTGTGCTACGGAGATTGTAAATGATTCTTAGACACTTTTTTTGAATTAAAAAGGAAGACTGGACATTGACTGAGTTCCCCCAAAATATTATACCATAGCTTAAGTGAGGATAGACATAGCCATAATACGCATTTATAGCAATGGCTTTCGATGATATACCAACTAAAATAGACAAAACATAACAATATTGAGATAATTTACCATTTACTTTATTTATATGCGCTTTCCAGTTCAGGTGCACATCTATAGTTACACCTAAGAATTTTGTATTCATTATTTCTGTCAATTTGGAGCCTCTGTTTTCGATATTAATCATAAGTGGAAGTATTTTATAGTTTCTAAATTGTATGTAGAGTGTTTTATCAATGTTAACTCTCAGATTTATATCCCCTAACCAACAAATTATTGTTTCCAAAGTTCTGTTTACTTCAAGTTCAAAGTCTTTTACAGATAGATTATTCTTAGGAATGAAGATAGTAGCATCATCTGCGAACATGACAGCTAGATGTTTTGTAATATTTGGTAATTCATTTATGTAAACTAAAAAAAGCAAAGGACCGAGAATGCTTCCTTGTGGAACACCCAATGCGATATTATCTAACTGAGATTTGACTTGTTCAATTGTTTTTGTACGACTGTCAAAAGCTTCAAGTATTGTGCATTGACTTCTGTTTTGTAAATATGATTCAATTAGTTTAAGAGCTTGACCTCTTATACCAACGTGTTCCAGTTTTTCAGTAATATACTATGAACAACGCAATCAAATGCTTTTGATAGATCTAAGAATAGGGCAATCTCTGGATTTCTCTCATTTATTCCATCACAAGCTTGTTTGAGCATTTTAAAAATTGCCAAGGTGGTGTTTTTTCCTTTTTGAAAACCAAACTGGTTTTTGCTAAGAGCATTATTATAGTTAAAAAAAGATGTTAGTCGGTTATAGATAACTTTTTCAAATATTTTTGAAAAACTTGTTAATAGAGCAATAGGCCTATAATTGGTTATATCATGTTTAGGACCTTTTTTGTGCAAGGGTTTAATTTGAGCTATTTTTAGGTCATCAGGGAACCAACCGTTTTCTATACTTAAGTTAATTATGTAGAGTAGTGGTTCAACAATAAGATCTATGGCGTATTTGATTACTTTAATGGGAATATTATCATGCCCTGTACTATTTTTGTTCTTTAATTGTCTGACTATGTTTTTAATTTCAATTAAGCTAACTGGTGACATAAAAATACTACTGCAGCTTTGGTCGGTAATTGGGGTATAAGGAGTTAAGTGATTTATGTTCGAGGAGTTTAAAGTAATGAAATGACTATTTATTATTTTAGCTATATCTCTAGGGTCTGTAATACTTTGATTTTCTATTTTTATCATATCGATAGAAGTTCGAATATAATTAGTTGCTGAGGTATGTTGCTTAATGAGGCCCCATGTGGCTTTACTTTTACTAGAGCTTTTATTTATATAGGATATGTTAGACAGTTTTTTTGAATATTTAATAACTTTTTTCATTATTTTAGAATAATTTTGATATTTATCTTTAACATTTTGAGAGTTTTTTATCCTAGTTTGTAAATACATGTATCGCTTCTTTTTACTGGCTATTAAAATGCCTTTAGTCTTCCAGTTTGGCTTCTTTTTGTATGTAATTTTATTGTTTTGCAAAGGAATACATAAGTTAAAAATTAGGGTAAATAGTTCAGTAAATTCTGAAAAGGCTTCATTTGGGTCATTATGGTTCAAAATATTTTTGAAATTTACTTGTGTTAAGTACTTTAGGAAAATCTCTAGATGAGCATCGATATTTCTTTTTTCAACATACCAGAAACGTTCATTAAAGCTAAAATTAGTAGGAAATTCTATTAATTGAGCTGTATGATCAGACAAACCTAAGTTCAGCACATTTGACTTGTAGTGTTTAATATTTGTTATAATATTGTCTATACAGGTTTGTGATTGTAAAGTTATTCTTGTGGGATCATTAATGGTTAAATACAAGCCAAACGATTTTAAAGTGTTTACAAATATATCGGTTCTTTTATTTTTGACTAGTATGTTAATGTTAAAATCTCCTAGTATGACAATTTTTTTCTTATTACTTCTTGGTTTAGAGGTAATTTTGTGTAGTAAGTTTTGTAAAGACTGTAAAAATAATAGAATTAAAATTATCGTGGCTTGGTATCATTTTATCACTGTAAAAATAGTTCAAAATTGCTTGATGGGGTTCTGTACAAGCATATGACAATATAGTTAAGATCCGTTAATAGTATCCCACAGCATTCAAAATGACTCTGTATTGACTAATATCCGTTGTATTGGAGTTTGTTACATATACATTTTGTGTTTTCTCCTTATTTATTTTATTAAATTAGTATGGGATTGTACCCCTTTTCGGTTTAATTTCTGATTTGGTTTTTGTCTCATTATATTTTATTACAGTTGTTTGTTTTGTGTTGCACAGTTTAGACATTTTAGTAATGTTCCTACCTAAGTAGCAAGTCTTATAGTCCTCTGTATCTATAATTTTATTCAAAAGTTTACATAGGTGATAATTATTTTTTTGAGAAGATATGTTATACCACGAGTGATGACTTGGTATGTGAATAAACCTACAATTTGTAAAGCTGTAAGTAAGAGATCTTAGGTTTTTGTTTACACTATTCTCATTCAGATATGGATTATTTACAATGCCAGTAATTATGAGGTTAACTTTGGTAAAAGTCTGCAAGAAAGCAGTTATTTCAGACCTAATATCAGAAAGTTTTTTGTCATTTGACCCTACGGACAAAACCACCCAATCGTCTTCGCTCAAAGAGTAGTGGCTGGCTTCGTAATACCTATCGTAATATTATCTTGCGCATTATCATAATGCCAACGTGAAAGTCTGCCATAATGGCTTTTTTCAAAAGTAAGTAGTTAAGTACAGCACAATTATTTTTTTTCAAATTTTTCCGTGGGTTTACCACCTTTTGTTGTATCAAAATCTCAAAATCTTTTTGGTTTCGTTATAGTTATAAGAACAAAAACAACATTCATCAAAGACACATTTATACTCATAATTAAATCTATGTAAATCGTACTCAACTCAAAATGGGCACAACAATCACAGGTCGTTCATTAAAGTCTTAAAAAATTATTATAAAATCTACTTATCGTAATATCTAAGCGTATTATCATAATACCAAAATGAAAGTCTGCCATATAGTTTGTTTAAAAAGTAAGAAGGTACCTACAGCATAAATTTTTATAAATTTTTTTGATGATTTCAAAATCTCAAAAACTTTTTTGTTTCGTTACAGTAACAAGAATTAAAGTTATACCAGAAAGCTATAAATAAAAATAACATGACTAAACCACACACATACTCTTTTACTTAAATCTGTGGACAGCTTACTTAAAATAAGCACAACAAGCACAGGTCGTTTATTAAAGTCTTCAAAAATTATCATAAAATTTACTTATCGTATTATCATAATACCAAAGTGAAAGACCAGAGGACCAGAGTTTGACGACCACTTTCGCGTGGAGGCGAAGGTTCACTTGCGATTCAGGAGGTTGCGGGTTCGATTCCTGCCTCGAAAAAAATATTATTACGATCTGAAGGTATTTGTTCAGGGTGTTCTGGGTATTTTCTATCCTATCCTTCCTACTAATATTATAAACGCGAAAGTTTGTGAGTATGGATGGATGTTTGTTACTCTTTCACGTAAAAACTACTGAATGGATTTTAATGAAACTTTACAATAATATAGCTTATACATCAGAATAACACATAGGCTACAATTTATAAAGATATTGTGTGAATCATATCCTACTAATATTATAAACGCGAAAGTTTGTGAGTATGTATGGATGTTTGTTACTCTTTCACGTAAAAACTACTGAATGGATTTGAGTGAAATTTGGAATGGAGATACTTTACGCCCTGGATTAACACATAAGCTACTTTTCATCATCATCATCATCAAACGCGAAAGTTTCTGAGTATGGATGGATGTTTGTTACTCTTTCACGTAAAAACTACTGAATGGATTTGAGTGAAATTTGGAATGGAGATACTTTACGCCCTGGATTAACACATAGGCTACTTTTCATCATCATCATCATCATCAAACGCGAAAGTTTGTGAGTATGGATGGATGTTTGTTACTCTTTCACGTAAAAACTACTGAATGGATTTGAGTGAAATTTGGAATGGAGATACTTTACGCCCTGGATTAACACATAGGCTACTTTTCATCATCATCATCATCATCAATTTTCATCATTATTCACGCGGGTGAAACCGCGGGGCGCAACTAATTGCGCAACTAGCTGCCCGCGCGCGACTTCGTTCGCGTGATCCCGGTGTTTTGCCTAATTGATATATTTTTGAAAAAATTAAGACAACTTTTTGGCGTATGAATCCACTTTCTACTATGCCATGATCGCCTGGTATTATGAACATCAAAACCATCTGTCTATGCATTCTTTTCTCTTTCTTTCCTTCTATCCTTCCTACTAATATTATAAACGCGAAAGTTTGTGAGTATGGATGGATGTTTGTTACTCTTTCACGTAAAAACTACTGAATGGATTTTAATGAAACTTTACAATAATATAGCTTATACATCAGAATAACACATAGCCTACAATTTATAAAGATATTGTGTGAATTGTCTATAATATGACGATAAGTGTCAAGTAAGTTGGAAAAAATCCGAGCGGTCCGACGCACGGCGGGTGAGGTGGGGGAAGAAGTCGCTTATCGCTGAGTACGCGGCAGACGCGGGCAGACGAGTGAGGGAAAACGTCCTTGACGGTTGTGTCCGTTTTACGAATTTTCAAGGCACTAGCGATTTGTTAAAAACGCATTGTACTTAAAGTAATATAGTATAGACCCAAGGTTAGGCAAGTAACTAAATAGGCAAGTATTGCATTTTTAACCGACTTCCCAAAAAAGGAGGAAGTTCTCAATTCAGATGTTTTTTTTTTTTTTTTTTTTTATTGTTTGTTACCGCATATCTCTGGCGTTTATGAACCGATTTGAATTTTTTATTTTTATTTGAATAGATATACTTCCAGATTGGCCCCATTTTTCAGAATCCAGTTCTGATGATGGAATCCATGAGGAATTGAGGGAACTCCTCAAATATTGTAGGCATACATATGGCGATTTTGATATTTTCAGCATTAAACCAAGCATTTGCATTCAGAAAGTATCATAATACTTTCACCACTATGGTTCTTTCATCATTTTTTCTATCATCCAAATATTTAGTCGAATACAATGGCGGAAGTCGGTTTTTTAAATGAAAAGTTATTTAAGTATAATAAACATAATAATAACTACCGTACTGTATTTTTTGGAAGTGTAGAAAAAGCACGTACTAAGAATTATGTCGCGAAAATTATTTATGTGATAATTTCATAATGTTAGTTCTTTTCTACGCCACGCTAATATAAGCTACTCGAAATACTAATCCTGCGCAGACGAAGTCGCGGGCACCAGCTAGTGTATAATCAAAAAATGTCTATCTATGTAATGTATTGTATTAAGTATATCAGTTATCTAGTACCCATAACACAAGCTCTGCTTAGCTTGGGGCTAGATAATGTTCTGTGAAATGTCCAGCATTTATTTATTTATTTATTATTTATAAAGTCTGTCATATAGCTTGTTTCAAAAGTAAGAAGGTACCTACAGCATACATTCTCAATCTCTCATCTCAAGTCTCACTGGCGATGACGTAGGCTGGTGTTGACCATCATGTCTCGGAATAACCAAGTATAGGTATTATACATAATACCTATTCAAAAAGGTATAACTACCTTTTCTATATTATAAATTTATACCATGGTTTGAACCAAAGTGCAGTCGGCTGACTGGTTATTTGTATGGTGAATATGATGAGCGCCCCTAGCGGACTTGTTGAGAACCTCAGTATCAAACATCAAAAACCTATCTTCACGCAATTTGGTAGTTAGGAAATGAGCGCAATATTTAGAGTAGGTCGACCAATAAATGCAGCACTACTGACGATATAAACAGGCTATGAACCAGTGAATCTGGTGTATTATACTATTCAAATCCGTTTATTAGAAACATTCGATTGTCTTTTGTAGTACTCCCTCACTAGGGGGCGTTTTTAACCAATTAACTTTTCTATAAGTCATACAAACCGACTGCAATTAATTAAATTATAACTAAAACAGTAACAACCTTCAGTCGGTATCGGTATCTTTTCCATAGCGGTTAAAAAAAGAGAACGTGATTAAACTGTTTTTCTTCTTATATGCCATTTTTTACTTGTTATATTATTTTCTAAAATGAAATTAAAATAATCTTTAAAATTTTCTACATGACTGTACCAAAACACTAAAATATTGTTGTATGAATTTAAGAAGGTGGGTGCCATGTATTGGAATCTCGCTTTTTGACAGTCATTCGAATTTGGTCAGTTAATAATTTGGCTGGGTATTCATTCATTCATTCATTCCCCTGAAACGTTTCAATTTCGTTTTTTAATGATATTACGGTAATTGTTTGATGGATTCAGCTGAAAATTGGTGTATGTGGAGATGAATAGAGGCACTAATTATTGGCTTAACACGTTAATGGACAGCACGTAGAAAGCTCGTGTATTTGGAGGTCAAAATAATTTCACCACCGGATTATTTTAAAGTCTCTCTATCTCGTAAAGTACTTAACGTAGGCTTATGAAATTTTACCAAATGTTGCTTAACAAAGAATGGTATAAGTTTGCATTTAAATATAGTTCATAGGTGCCTTTGTTTGAGTGCTAGGAGCTATTTTAGTTTTTTGGAAAAATCCCATTAAAATACGAGAGGCGCAGTTTTATCAAGAAATTTAACTGGCACAAATTACCCTATATGAACACTTATATGTGTAGAAAAATTCATGATTGTGCGGTTAAAAGTTTCGGAGATACAGCCATTTTTAAAATGTTCCCCCAGCAAAAACTGAAATATCTCTGAAATCCTAGGGTCCACAAATTCAGAGTTTAGATGCACATTTAGCACAAATTAAAACTTATCTTTCTAGCCACTTTCAGCTGGCCTAGCCCAACCAGGGAAAAAAGTTTTTGCTGGAAGACCGTTACCCCAGCAAAATCTGTCTTTCATGAATAACTCAAAAACGGCTGAAGGCACTAATTTTTTATTTCAGGCACATTTACAGGAGATTAAATACGAATTATTCGTGATGTTCACATCCTGAAAGGACACAAGATTTTGCTAGGATAACGCACACTTTATAATGTTTGCACCGCTGAGATCCACGGCTAGTCTCGCCGAGCGAGAATGAAAAACAATCATCTTGGTTCTCCAGAAAACTCCTATTAAAGCTCTGCGGTGATTATGATGATGTAGATAAATTTGCCAAACTTTAATTTAAAATACATCAAATCCAATCCATCAATCTACCGGTAGAAAGTGTACAAAAACAAACGCATACAAACATTCAAAAAGAAAACTGTATTTGTGGTAAAAAAGTTCTGACCAGCACAATCCAGCTTCCAGCAGAAGACCCGAGAGTTTTTTTTTCGTTCGTTACCTACCTAATCATTTTCCAAGCCTCTATTTTCACCACTGGGGATAGTAGATCGAAAATAAGTGTCAGGTAATCAACAATAAAAAAAAAAGGATTTAAATTTCATAAAGTATGGTAAGGGTCACACGATACAGGTTAAAAAGCTAACTTAAGGAGGAACCTGACGAAGCTGTATATCCCCCCACTCGATGGACTGATGACATTGTAACGGTTGCAGGAAGTCTTATATAGGCGGTTCAAGACTCCTTTGTGACATTCTATAGGGGGCCAGCAATGGACATCTTTTGGCTCATGATGATAACAGTTCAGAATAGTGATAACCCAGAGTCGTGGGCGTTATGTTAAGTTATTTGTTCTGGGTCTGGGTGTTATGGTACCATGGTACTCGTAGTTCCTGATGCCCACGAGACAGGGAATCCTAGTGTGGGATCAGGCCTACGTATGTGACTATTGGGTGTTGTGTTATGTTATGTTTATTGCTTTACAAATGCCTTTAGGCACGACCCTCAAGTCAGAGTGTCGCCATAAATGCTATAAACTTCCATTAACACATAATTCTAGTAAAAAACGTGTTGTACAATTCATTCATTCCGTTTTTAACAAAGTGAAAATAACTTTGTAACAAGATCAGGTTCACGTCGAATTTCGTTACAAATCCTTTTACCAAAAAGCTCGTCAAAAAGCGCTGACTCAACTAAGTTTCGTCGCCATTCCCCATCGATTTCTCCCGCGCATGTGCGGACCCGCCATTACGTTTTTGTCACTCAAATCGGTGTTCAATATAAAGTGACCTTTATCACACTTACATTAGATTCAATATGGCTGGGATGCGAACTATTCTGTCTGAAACTATCTTATTCTCTTGTTTTGTTTATTGGAATATGAGCTATCACTCGCCGACTTAAAGTTCCAAAATGGCGCACGCGTGTGCCACAGAGTGGTAAATAGTCTATTTCTTTATAGTCGTCGGAGTGGAACTTGTGTACTATAGTACCACTGTCTGTGCCGTCATTGCCTCAGTACCGTACAAAGTCCGATGCAACGTGCACGGTTGGAGGAATACGCGCGCTGTTTCTTGCCAAAATAAATTAAAACTATTCAAATTTATAAGACAAAAACTGTGATTAATCTCTTGCGATTTTATAATTTTTGTGCGTTGGATAGTGATCTTTTGTAATACGTTTTTAAAGGTGAGTTTCTGATGTCAAAAATCGATAACTGAATAAAAATGTGCACTGAAGACTAACCAACCCTCTTTAGTAACTAACGTCTTCAAGAGTGCCATTTTCAGCGAGGTGGTTTACTGAAATTCAGAGCGTTTTCGTGGAAAATTACGCCATGATAACGTAGACAGAAATGCGATTTTCTTCGTGTAATTCTGGGGTTTACAACACCTGTAATTGGTCGTATTTTCTATTATTATCCGGACCTACAAAATGTGTATATGTACCTACCTACCTATCTACTTTTAAGTATAAATGTACAATGGTTTTTTTGTGCCCTATTATTTGCTTTTAATTCATTTTTGTTGTTTTTCCCTATATCTCTTCTCCTATATTATTGTTATTATCATCATTATCGGCCGATAGATACCCACTGCTGAACGAGACCACCATAGAATGCAATGGGAGGATTTGCTTGGCGTAACGGTTTGGTTACCGCAGTATTGGTGTTAAGTACTCAGGTGGATGCTGCTGCCCATCCCCTGGTGTAATCTCTTAGTCTCTACATTATATGATATAAATATTTTAGCAGAATTTTCCACCCAGTCGTTGACAAGAGGATGATACAAATAAAGTTACTATTTGTGAGGACCATTTTACAATCTTGTGTTTTTAAGGGTCTCGTACTTCAAATGGGACCTTTATAAGATCACTCAGGTGTCTGACTGTCTGTCTATCTGTCTGTTGTCAGATCCCATTTTTACTGAATATACCGGGCCAAAAAAGGTGAAATTAGGTACATATAGCTATGTAGCTATGTGTATGTTACGTTATGCTATGTGTGTGTGTATGTATTTTCTTTGTTAATCTTTGATGTTTGTGTGTGTCTTTTGTATTTTACCGTGTCTTTTTTCTGCATCATTGACACAAATGAATGCTTTTTCTTTTTTTCTTTCTTTCTTTATAGTTAGTTGACCCAATCGAACGTGTTGCGTAAATAAACGAATTCTGATTTCAGGGGTTAATTTTGAGGGCTAACTGTCATTGTGACATATCATACATTTGCTTGCCAAGTAGTATAAAAAAAAAATAATGAAACAGCTCGTTATGAGAAATACAAAATTATTAAAAAAATTATAATTTTTAAAAACAAATATGGAATATTGGTTCTCTCTCGGAAAACCTAAATGAAAATCATAAGACATTAAATTCGTAGGGAAACGGAAAATACTCGTGTTGATAAAAGGCGTAGAATGAGTTGCTCCACGCGAGTCCGACTCGCACTTGTCCGGTTTTGAAATTTTCGTGTATTTAAATCGGGCATAATAAGTATTTTTTGTGGAATATAATTATGTTTTTCAAAACAATCTTTAATTAAATCATCGGAACCGTGAGCTGATCAAAATGAGCCTAAATTCTGCTAAAACATTCATCGAGGAGCTCCGTTGTACACCTTTCGTCTCCATCATCAGATCAGCTGTTACCATAATTGAATGAATGAAATTAATGTTTTTTTTTGTACCCATACCTACATAACTTAACTAAGCACTTATCAATAAAATTAAGGTCAATATGTAATTGGCGGTCTTATCGCTAATAACATAATATTGCTATAGGTACCACGACTTTTGAGCCGAAGGTCGCGGGTACTAATAACAGAACCAATAAAAATTTTCAGACAAAAAATGTACATATATGCTCAACACTCCAAATAATCGTAGTATAAAAAATTAAAAAAAAAATGATTTTATGATGACGTAAAATAAAATGATTTTTTATCGTAATGGATACAAAATCGTATGTATGCCACTTCCACCAACCTAGAGCATCATCATCAGCCTGTAGAAGTCCACTACTGGACATGGCTTCTCCCTTAGAATGCCACGACGAACGGCTCCATCCACCGACTTCCTGCGACGTTTAGATGTATCTAGTGCATCCACTTGAGTTCTCGACGACAATACTGCGATCACCAATCCGCCTGCCAAGGGTTTTGATTATGGCAAAGCCTTCCCCACAATATGGTACACAATAATTTCTGTCCGTTCAAAGGTTGTCTGGAAGAGATCGTTCTTAAGCGATGAGACCGCCCATTGCACCTCTGATTTGAAACTTTGTATCCTTATTTTTTGTTGTTTTTTTGTTTATGGTGTACAATAAAGTTATAATCTATCTATCTATCCATGGTTTGAACTTGGAGCACTGCATTAATAACTTTTCATTTAAAAAACCGACTTCCGCCATTGTATTCGACTAAATAATTTTGGATGAAAAAAAAAATTATGAAAGAACCATAGTGGTGAAAGGATTATGATACTTTCTGAATGCAAATGCTTGGTGTCTTGCTGAAAATATCAAAATCGCCATATGTATGCCTACAATATTTGAGGAGTTCCCTCAATTCCTCATGGATCCCATCATCAGAACTGGATTCTGAAAAAAATGGGACCAATCTGGAAGTATATCTATTCATATAAAAAAAGAATTTTCCAAATCGGTTCATAAATGCCGGAGATATGCGGTAACAATCATTAAAAAAAAAAAAAAAAAAAAAAATACAACCGAATTGAGAACCTCCTCCTTTTTGGGAAGTCGGTTAAAAATGTGAATATTTTGCAATACATTTAGTAAACGCATACGGAAACCGTATATTGACCAATTTATTTAATTAGGAGTGGTAACCTTCTAAAGTATTGTTCATTCTATTAAAGCTAAAAAAATCCCGTTGGCCAGTCTAATCTGACCATCAATCAGAGGCCCAATTCTCTAAATTATTTTAAAACTACACTGAAAGTTAACGGAATCGAGACTAAATTGTGAATTGACAGAAAGTTGGTATTCTGCTCCCTCATAAATAACAATTTAGTCTACTTTCAATTCACGGTGACTACCATTAGAGTAGGATAGTTATATTTGGAAAGAGCAAAGAGAGACTCGCATCTACTTAAGCTAAAATTATGAAAAAAACTTTGAATCGTTCATGTTTCGGTCACATTTCGATATAATCACATTACAGAGTTGTATTTTACATTAGGAGATAACCATTTCTGACATTTAAGACATCGACACAAGATCGAAACATGATCCGAACTCTATTTTAACTATTTTTTTAGTTGAATTGGGCCACTGACCACTGGGAGTAACTCTTCAAAAGCACTGCACTAATTGACCTGGGGGTGTGCTACGGGTCCGAATCCAAGTTCCCGTGGCACCCAAAGGAGTGTTCTCCATGGCCTTGGGTCCAGAATGATAATTTTGTATGGGCGTCATACGAGATGTGACGTCATCACGTGGACGAGATTTATTCGAGAATACGGGCTCAGTAGGGCTATTCTAAAACGTCGGAAACGTTTCCGATCGGATTCGTTGGTTTTTCATTTCGATGTGGTAATGGTAATGTTAATGTTAAAGAACTCCCTTTTCCGCATTCCAACTCTATGGATGGTCCATTATGCGTGAGAGTTAACTGGCTAGATAGTTAGCCAGCCTAACTCCGTCCAGAAGCACAGAAGCTTCCTGGGGTCTTCGCAGGCTTCGCGGAGTGTTGAGGATTTGTTCACGTTGAGCTGCTACTCCACGCATTCCAGGACTACGTTGTCAGCCGATTCGATGTGGTAAGTGACTAAAACAATTTTCTAACAATTTTCTGTAATAAAACACAGTAATATACAATATTTATTGTTTTTACTGTGGTATACTATAGAAAATTGTTTTAGTTAATTTACCACATTGACATGAAAAACTAACGAATTGATCGGAAACGTTTCCGACGTTTTAGAATAGCTCTGCTGATAAGAGCCAGCGGGTCACGTGTCGCTTCAACCAAACAAGTATGTAACTTCTTCAACAGACAATAGAGATGAGACAACTGTCTCTTGCGACATTATTTTCCATGTCACGGGACGGGAAGCAATTCTTGGAACACAGTTTATTCGTTTTGTCGTAGGAAATTGCGTTTTCATTTTGTTTGTGTGTATTTTTAGTGTTGTTGGATTGGATTTGGAATGCTTATCATTTCTTTGTATTAGACTGTCAGCGAGATATACTTCGACAAAGTAGCTTCAATTGCCCGCTCCCCGTCGGCGTCGTTTCTAAATCGTTTACCAAGAAACTACTATTTCCCCGGTAATGAAATAGGATGGAAACTCTTTAATCAAAAATTGAGACATAACTTAGACACGAGTGTATAATATTGTATACCCTGATTTTTAATTTCAGACAATTTTTGTAAACAAAGAAATGTCAAAATATGCCACTGTGTGAATAAATGTCATGTATAATGTATATCCTAGGTACTATCCTATCCTACTAATATTATAAACGCGAAAGTTTGTGAGTATGGATGTTTGTTACTCTTTCACGTAAAAACTACTGAATGGATTTGAGTTAAATTTTGAATGGAGATACTTTACGCCCTGGATTAACACATAGGCTACTTTTCATCATCATCATCATCATCATCAATTTTCATCATTATTCACGCGGGTGAAACCGCGGGGCACAACTAGTGAATCATATGTGTAAGTACACGTATGCTACACAATCATGACATTTATTCACACAGTGGCATATTTTGACATTTGTTTACAAAAATTGACTGAAATTAAAAATCAGGGTATAGGTTCATCATCATCATCATCAGCCTAGAAGTCCGCTGCGCAAAAATACTCCTTGGTTTTGAACATCCTCTTTAGTCTCAATTTAAAGTTTGACATTGTCATTTCCTCTGAAAATTTAAACCTCATTTCACAGTTTAAAATTAGAATAGTGATTACGTACATTCTCTTTGGTGTTCGCTTGTCTGATACAATGTTTATAGTGAACGCATATTTACCATGCAAAGTAGGTAAGTATACTTTTTTTGACTAAGTAAACTATTTATTTTAGATGTCAGAGGCCTTTCTTATAGCGATTCAGTTCAAAAACTATTCAGTACAAAATATCGGTTCCGTGATGTCCGCAGCATGGAAGTAATAAGTACTACGTACAACAGTACTTATTACTTCCATGGTCCGCAGCTATATTTTAAGGCACAGTAGCAGAAGGTAGTCTATGAACTTCTGCGATTATGACGGATGTCAACAACGAACCGATATTTTGTACGTAACGTCTAGTACGGGTTTTTATAGTTTTCGAAAACTATATAAAGTTTCGTTTCCTTCCATACATTTGCTGACAGCGTCCTTAGTTTTCTTCTCGTTTTCGCTAGGGGCGCTGCAAGTAAATGTATGGAAGGAAACGAAACTTCATATAGTTTTCGAAAACTATCAAAACCCGTACTAGGTAAGCCCCTTGAATAGTTTTTGAACTAAATCGCTATAAGAGCTTATGGTAAGGCCTCAGGGTGGTTATTCGCTATGACCTAAGAGATTCCTTGTCAATAACGTGTGACGTCACCCATACGATTCAGCGATGATTCCACGTAGATATCGTAACGAGCCCGCGTTATTTTACGTTTGGTCATAGCGAATAAGGGGGCTGGGCAGCCTTTGCTAAGTCAAGTAAAAGTCGAACTTCCTGAAGTCGTACTAAGACTAACTTGTATGTTCTACTAGCATTTGCTCGCGGCCCCACCCGCGTGGAACCTCTATTATAAATTATAGCCTTTATGTTATACTGATGTATAAGCTATAGTACTGTAAAGTTTCATCAAAATCCGTTGAGTAGTTTTTGCGTGAAGGAGTAACAAACATCCATCCATCCTCACTAACTTACATTTATAATATTAGTGGGATTTGTCGGAGTCTGCGTCGCAATCACGGTTGACTTGTAAAACTAGCAGCTAATTTTGACGCTGATGCTTGTGTGCTTACTGTAAAGCGTGCATGTCAAACTCAAAGTCATTGGTGGGCCAAATGCCTAAAGACTATAGAATCAGTTGGCCGCAAAACCCAACCATAAAGAAAACAAACTCTAGGGACTCAAAAACTGTAGGGGGTTTAGGGGGGGCAGTACTACCTACTAGGTATATCTATATATACCTAGTAGGTAGTACCGCCCCCCTATTCCCTAACTGAAAGCCACTCGGTGACTAACGTTTGACAAGTAAAATGACTATCAATTGACAATTCTTTAAGATAATCCTACTACCTATTATAAACGCGTATAAGTTTGTAGGTATGGATGGATGGATGGATGTTTGTTACTCTTTTGCGTAAAAATGACTGAATGGATTTTAATGAAACTCTACAATAATATAGCTTATACATCAGAATAACACATAGGCTACAATTTATAAAGATATTGTGTGAATTAATGTCCATAAAATGACGATAAGTGTCAAGTAAGTAGGAAAAATTCTAACATCTGCGAGCTATTCTGGCGTGCGCTGCCAAAACCGCTAGAGTTACACATATGAATGTTTCATAGAAATGTTTATCTTAAATAGTCCTACAAAAAAGCCCGACACAGTATATATATACCTAGGTTATATTATTTTCTACGCCACGCTAATATAAGCTACTCGAAATACTAATCCTGCGCAGCCGAAGTCGCGGGCACCAGCTAGTTTTGAATATTCTTACTTGTCAAACGTTAGTCACCGAGTAACTTTCAGTTACGAAATAGGGGTGCAGGACGCTAATCGTTTATTTAATAATTACCTAATAGTAAAATTACAGAAAAATATTATATACTAGTTGCGCCCCGTGGTTTCACCCGCGTCAATAATGATGAAAATTGATGATGATGATGAAAAGTAGCCTATGTGATAATTCAGGGCGTAAAGTATCTCCATTCCAAATTTCACTTAAATCCGTTCAGTAGTTTTTACGTGAAAGAGTAACAAACATCCATACTCACAAACTTTCGCGTTTATAATATTAGTAGGATAGGATATGTTTTTCAAATTGAATCGGGCCGCAGTCAAAGCTGTACAGGGCCGCGTGCGGCCCGCGGGCCGCATGTTTGACATGCTTGCTGTAAAATATTATTTACATATTCTGTGCTCCCGTACTGGCCCCTGGCAATGTGTGACAAATTAAACAAAACAATGCACTAAAGATACACTTTTCAAGTATTTTTACTTGTGTTATTGCAAATTGTATAACTGGCTTACTGCTGTTATGTAATATCACTCAAATATAAGATGGTCACAAACATAATTAATCATCAAAGTCAATATTCTTCCTGAAATCCGGAAATACAAGCTTAAAATAAGCCTTCTGTAGATCGTATAACAGATTGTCTCATCCGGTCGAGAAATGAACGTTTTACAACACAGCATTTTGAAGAAACAGCTGGTTAAGATGGTTATTTGCTATGCTATGACCTAAGAGATTCCTTGTTAATAACGTGTGACGTCACCCATACGATTCAGCGATGATTGCACGCAGATATCGTAACGAGCCCGCGTTATGTTACGTTTGGTCATAGCGAATAAGGGGGCAGCTATTTACCACGGCCCCGGAGTGTAAACCGTATTACAAAATGTTAGCCTAAAAATGTCTCTGATCTCCAAGTGGAAGGTAAAAAGATAACATCACGTAAAAATATGAGCCAAGCGCGTGTTTGACCACTCACAGTGATGGCTTCCAAAGTCAGTATCAATCTAGGTCTTAATCTATCTGTTTACCAAATTTTATCGAAATCGGTTCAGTCGTTAAGGCGTGATTGAGTTAACATCCAAACATCCAATCTTTCGCATTTATAATATTACTGGGATGGTATTACAAACTTACTACTACGAACCGGATGACCTCTGTGGTGTGGCGGGTGAGTAGCTGGCTGAGGTGCAAGAGGTTGCGGGTTCGATTCCCGCTGCGGAATAAATGTTTGTATGATCTGCTAATATTTGTTCCGGGTCTGGGCGTTATGGTACCATGTACTCGTAGTTCCTGATACCCACGACACAGGGAATCCTAGGTCGAGATAAATAGTCGAACGAGCGAAGCGAGTTCTCTGAGTCAAGTTGGAAGAATCGGCGTTTGTATGTATGTATGTATGTATGTATGTATGTATGTATGTATGTATGTATGTATGTATGTATGTATGTATGTATGTATGTATGTATGTATGTATGTATGTATGTATGTATGTATGTATGTATGTATGTATGTATGTATGTATGTATGTATGTATGTATGTATGTATGTATGTATGTATGTTTGTTTGTCCGATGAAAACTTCCAAACCATTAATCCGATCTTCATAAAATTTGGTATGGGGGTAGACAGTATTGGTACAATTTGTAGGTAAGGTTATGAGCTATATCGGTCTGGGGGTTGCTGAGATAACAAGGTCCAAGAGGGGGTAAAAAAAAAGAAAAGTGAGACAGTCAGATCATGTAGGGTGTCTAATGAAAGAACTTTAGTTGGACATTTCAAAACTGTTTTTAATAAGTATTTAGACTTAGTAGTTTCCGAGATATTAGGGAAAATAAAAAACGTAAAAATAAAAAATTCTAGGGTACTTCCAGCAATCCCACAATGCTGAAATTTGGTATGCTTATGGCTTTTGTGTCACAACTACAGGGAAAAGTCTGAAATTGAAGAATTTTGAGACATGTACCCTATAAAACACAAAACCAATATAATATCCGTTGATGACCTCCCATTCTAAGAATTTGAATGACGTTGGAGTTCTAAGATGTCGTCAAAAGGACGTTACCAATTAATTCGTCAGGTACTTGATATACTAACAGGTATGTAGTATCAGAGACAAGTTACTTGTCTCTGGTAGTATGAACGCCCCGTTGCTTAGTCCTATTCAAAAGTTATTTCGACAAATAACAACGAGGAGAAAATTTAAAAAAAAAAATATGGAAATTATGGAAATGTGAAAAAATACATAAATTATTTTATATGGGCAAGGCAACGAGAGCATCTGATAAAGGTGCCATCGCGAGGTCTCAGTTCGGGGCGAACCACTAGTTATTTAGGCCGTACTAATGCTTAGAACTGTCCTTGTCACTGTCACACAAATGTTAAATCACGCGTGCTAGAGAGTGACAGGGATAATGCTAAGCATAAGCACGTGCTAAGTAACGTCTATTTATCTCAACCCTAGTGTGGGGGTTATGACTACGTAAGTGACTGTTGTGTGTTAGCCAACTCGCTATAGACTGTGGCATCTCCCGGAGGTAAAGTACAGTACTAATGAAACCCGGCAAATTCTGTTGTTATACCTACTGTTGGGCTGTATCTACTGGTATTGTCAGCTTTTTGTGTGTGTCTCTGGGGGACGCAAATTTCGTTTAGCATCCGTTTTCGATGTAAAGAATGGTAAATGAGATCGTAAATTCGTTCTTTACTGCGGGGAATCTTTTTTTAATATAAAACGGTTTTAGTGTTATGACCAAAATTGGAAAATTGGAATCTGCTGGGCTATTCTTAAACGTTCGGAAGGGTTTCCGATCAGATTCGTTAGTTTTTGATATCGATGTGGTAAGTAACTAAACAATTTTCTCTAGTAAAACACAGTAAAAAACAATAAATATTGTATATTACTGTGTTTTACTAGAGAAATTTGTTAGAAAATTGTTTCACATCGAAATGAAAAACTAACGAATCCGGTCGGAAACTCTTTTGAACGTTTTAGAATAGCCCTGCTGGAATTTATAAAATGAGTGTTATAAGATACTCTCAAAATAACGGTGAAGGAACACATCATAACATATAACACCCAACAGTCACATACGTTAACGTAATCGTAATCATGATCCCACACTAGGATTCCCTGTGTCCGGGGTATCAGAAAATACGAGTACCATGGTACCATAACACCCAAACCAGGAACAAATATTTGCAGATCATACAAACACTTGTCCCGCAGCGGGAAATGAACCCGCAACCTTTCGCATCACAGCCGGCTACTCATCCACCGCGTCACGGAGGTCGTCGCATGTTATCAACTTTCTGATTGGACACATTTGCTCCAACTATAATCTTTCACTACATAAATTTTAAATGACATAATCCTATGTTTCCTCCACGACCTTCTCCGACTGAATGTTAATGAGAGAACCCCGAGTACACACTATTATTGTATTCTGCAGCCCTGTCGCGCTCGCTCTTGACCGCATTCCCCGACAAGGTCTCTCCCGGTTTTCCTATAAGGACATTATGCGTTTTGCAACCTTGACGGTTATCGGTGAGGAAAATTATAGAATCCTTGGCTTGAAACACAACAATAACGACCATTTCATCCCACCATCTCGGAAAGAGTATTTTTGTTTTGATATCTGAGTGCAAAAGCCGTTTTTATCCGCTTGAGGATAAAGTAAATTAAATTTAGAACATCGTGTGCACTAAGTTTGTGAATTCAAAACATCATTAAACCTATTTACTTCTACCTCCATGGTGCCGAATTTATCAAACCTACAACCTTTTTTAATTTGTTAAAAACTCAGACTCGGAACCTTCTTGGTGTATTACTTTTTTTTAATTTGCTTTACGCGCGCCATTTTCTTTTCACGTCATATTGTCAAAACCTTATGTTAAAAACAAGAAACTTGATTACTTGAAAACAAGTGAAAACCCTAAAATGACTGATTCTAGCGACGAGGAAGTTTATTTGACGCCAACACAGAATTGACTGAAACTGTTAAAAATGCGCAAAAGTATCTTGTTATTGTAATTTTTTGACGTGACAACGTCTTATAATTCGATAGAGCCGGCTGCACGCACAAAAAAACATGACTCATGCGGCGTTACCTCGCTCTGAGGCGTTCCATGTAAGGCTTGAAGTGCAAGCGAGAGCGCGGAACGAGCGACAAAGAAGCACAATCGGCCACAATCGTCAATCAACTTTGCACTCTTGTATAACAAATAACTATATTGTGGTGCGACTGACGAGTAGCTGGCTGATATGCGAGAGGTTGCGGGTTCGATTCCCGCTCCGGGAATCCTAGTGTGAGTTCAAGGACTATGTATGTGACTGTTGGGTGTTATGTTATGATGATAAAGACATTATCATCCCTACTGTATGTAAAGGATAATGGTAAACAACGCTGTCTCCTTCGTGGTCGTATTAAACCGAACTCCTGCATGGAACCAAAAGAAAACAGTCCGAGTGGAAGAACACCATTAACAGACCAGTTTTCAGAGGCCTAATTCTCTAACTAAAAAATAGTTAAAATAGAGTTCGGATCATGTTTAGATCTTGTGTCGATGTCTTAAATGTCAGAAATTGTATTCTCATAACTTAAAATACAACACTGTAGTGAGATTATATCGAAATGTGACCGAAACTGAAACGATTCAAAGTTTTTTCGATAATTTTAGCTTAAGTAGATGGAGTCTCTCTTTACTCTTTCCAATTATATAAATATAACCATCCTACTCTAATGGTAGTCACCGTGAATTGAAAGTAGACTATAATAAATTGTTATTTATGAGGGAGCAGATTACCAACTTTCTGTCAATTCATAATTCAGTCTCGATACGGTTAACTTTCAGTGTAGTTATAAAATAATTAAGAGAATTGGGCCTATCGCATCAATTATTATGAAACAAACAAATTAAACTACTTATTTACATCCTGTGAGTAAGGCGTTCTACACCCCCTGCCAGTGTTAATAAAACCATATTTCCCGTGTCAAAACGGACAAATAGGTTTGTTTGTTGCGCCGCGTGGGATGACGGCTAAGGATGACGGGTGTGGAATAATACAGAAGTTAGGGTTGGCTACCAATTGTAGTTAAAGTTGCGATGTTACAAACTGTTTTGCAAAAAATAATCTATAACCTGATTTTTTATTTCAGACAATTTTTGTAAACAAACAAATGTCAAGATATGCCACTGTGAGTATAAGTGTCATGATTGTGTAGCATACGTGTAAATTCACATATGACACACACACATAACACTTATACACACAGAGGCATATCTTGACATTTGTTTGTTTACAAAAATTGTCTAAAATTAAAAATCAGAGTTATAAGTTATGAAGAAAAGCGTTTTACGACTGATGTATTAGCGTAGTTTTTATTTTTTTTATTTGTTTAAATGACGAACCTGGTTCTTGGCCCACCATGTTAAGTGGTAAGCCCAGCTCATTACAAATGCAATACCTCTTAGGTTACGTCCTTCTAGAAGGCGTCCTTCTTGGCACTTATCCTGAGACAGAGATGAAAAGTTGAATGTGCCTGTAATATATTTGGAGCACTTTTTTTTTATACCACTAGGCAAACAGCAATCAATCTTACGGCCCACCTGATGGATAATAGTAACCGTAGCCTATGGACGCCTGCAACACCAGAGGCATCACACGCGCGCTGCCAACCCTGAGACATAAAGATGAAAAGCCTCATGTGCCTGTAATTTCACCGGCACACGTACCCTTGAAACCGAAACACAGCAATGCGAGCACTACTGCTTGGCGGTAGAAATAGGTAGCACTTCCTTGGACGAACTCTTTCACAAGAAGTTCAACTATTAACTAGATTCTAGACTTGTTCTAGAGGAAGTGAGATTAAAAAAAATTGTTTCGTTTAGTCATAAATTTATATTAGCGGGTCCGCATTATGTTCTGGCTCAACTCGTTCAGCTGTTGGCTCATACGCAGAGTTTGGATTCACGCAGCCGAGTCGAGCCGTTGGGAAGCAATGGCGGCGATGAGCTCACCACTGGTCACGTCTTTATTTCGATTATGCGACCCTACCCCTTTGGGGAAAAAGGCGTCTGTCTGTATGAAACTTCAAGCATAACTCTCAAGTTATATCTCTGTTATATTCTTCGCGAAGTGATAGATGCTCTTGTTTACCTTGTCTAGATGACGCAATAGATCAGATATCGGCCGTTACGGGCCAGTTTATGCAAGTGTTATATTCAAAATAGTTCTTGTGATTTCAGTAAATATAAGAGTTTTAACAAAGTGTTTGTTAGCTACGCCTGAATGAGGGCTTTTCATCTTCGATTAAAAAGAAAAAAAGTAGTTCAAATTGGTTCGATAGATGGCGCTCACTCAACTGTATCAATCAAGATTGTCTGTGGTGCACGCGTACAAAACTATGATCTAAGTAGTCTGTGGCTATTAGTCATGATATTCTGTTTGTGTTTGCTCGTGATTTCGTGGTGTTTTTAGAAGTTGGCAAAAATTAATACCACGAAACGAAAATTATTTCTACGTTGTTAACGTTGGTTGTCATTTCACTTTATGTGGATACTTGACTGCTACGTTACAGAGCAGCCCCATCTATTTTCAACACTGAAAGCATGATTTCGAATTGTGGCTCTAGCTGGTAGACTTAGTTCCGCTGCATATGCAGTTCGTATAATAAGGCAGCTTACTGATGAAGCTACAGCTAGGCTGGTTTATTTTAGCTACTTCCATAGTGTTATGTCATATGGTATCATACTGTGGGGTAAAGCAGCAGATATCCAAGCTATTTTTGTCTTACAAAAACGGGCAATACGTGCCATTTATAAAATGAAGTCGCGTGACTCCTTGAGCTCCCTCAATCCCCTCCTTGAGCTCCCTCGTTTCAAAGAAATCAATATTCTCACAGTGATATCGCAATATATCTATGCAATATTATTACATACACATAATAACTTGGGTAGTTTTATGAAAAAGGGTGACGTGCATGGTATTAACACGAGAAATAAACACAAACTAAATATACCAAAATTTCGATTAAAGAAAGTACCTAAGTGGGTCTTTTATGGGGAATTCTGTACGGTTCTATAATAAACTTCCAGAAGGTGCATCTAAACTTCCTATTCGAAGATTTAAATCCTACATAAAGATTAATCTAATTAAGAAAGCGTATTACACTATTGATGACTATATAAATGATAAAGCCGCCTCATGTCGCTCTGCCCCCTGACTGCTAAAATGGAAATTTGCAATATCTGTACTTACCTATTTACATGTTTCTATTAGATTATTATTTATAAGTATAACAAGCGTAGCGTGTGCTGTCTTGCATATATTTTTTTGCTGATGTTTGTTTAATTTTGACTACCTTCCTAAGGTTTTTAAGTTCTCATTTACTATGTATCAGCAACTCCTTGCTCCGAGGCACCACACAGGCGCTTCTCACCTAGTCGTAAGACGAACCATTTATGTAAGCCAAGCCGTGTTTGTTGCCTGATATTCTTCTAGGCTTGGTCGCGTTGGAACAGGAGTAATTTTAGTTTATAAGACGATTCAAAATGATCCTTGTGGTTTCAATGAATAAAATTCTTTTTGACTTTGACTTTGATTTGAAACGGCCGTGAAAACCCCTCATTTTCCGATTTAGTTCGCTTATTTAACAGAATAATACGCTATGTTCATGTAGAGATCACGTGTGAGCAATGCGATCTTTATTGTGGAACGGACCGGTGGCACTGTTGGTTAGAACCGTTGATTTTTAGGGGAGGGTTCCGGGTTCGATGTTTACTAAGATAGTCTTGGACAATACACGGAGATAGTATAATATACTAAGAGGTTACCGGTAGGACGATTACGCCCTTTTGTACGCGAATGAAGATTGCTTCTTATTTTGGCTATTATTATTTCTTCAAAATCTATGATTTTTACACATGATCGGTACACTAAATATAATAGGTAGGTAAACGAGGTGCGTCAGTTTAAAAAAAAAACGTTTTTTATAATTTATGATTTGGTATTTTTATAGAATAGAATATTCTTTATTGCACGAAAAACAAATCATGTACATAGGCGAACTTAATGCTAGGAAGCATTCTCTACCAACTAACCTTTGTGTTATGTGGATAAATTTATGTGGGTGGTGCATAATACGTTGAAAAGAATTAGATAGTACTTCAAGTACTTAGGTATAGTTTCACAATAATACATTTTATAAATTAAGTAAACATACATGAACAATATTATACCAGGTACACACTAACAATAAATAAATACATACATTAGGTACTTACAATACATAATATGCATAAACAATCATAACCCTAACTTACCATATTATAATATATACATACCTACCAATAAAATATATATATAAATAAACTACAAATTAGCACTAAAAGTATATATATAGGTATTATGATTTTTTATAAGAAACTAACGCACCACGGGTCTAGATATTAGAGGGATAATCTAGGGATTAAACTTATATCAAGACCCGTGGTGTAAATATTATTAGTGTACTGATCATGTGTTCAAACATGGAGTTTGAAGAAATAATAGCCAAATATAAGCAAACTTCGTTCGCTCTTAAGACCATCTTTCGTGTGGTTCTTAAAAACAAGCTGTCGATTTTCATGTCCAAGGCAAAGTATTCCGGTCACGTATACCCAAATAGTATTATCTGGAATGCCATCAAATGACGCCATTCTTGATTAATATGGGAAATACCCATGCACTTAACTAGCAGGAAACTATTTTAAGTGACCTGCAATGACGTCCCACTGTATTTTGCTGTGCATTCATGAAATGAGTAGTTTTGTACTACTATTAGTAGTACTACTTCTTGTGAAAGATTTCGTCCGGGGAAGTACTATCGCCGTACCTATTTCTACCGACAAGCAGTAGTGCTCGCATAATTGTTTTAGTTTGAAGGGTTATGGGTGCAGGTGAAATTACAGGCACATGAGACTTTTCATCTATGTGTCTCAAGGTCGGCAGCGCGCGTGTGATGCCTCTGGTGTTGCAGGCATCCACAGGCTACGGTAACTACTTTCCATCAGGTGGGCCGTAAGCCTGTTTCCTTCGCTAGTAGTATAAAAAAACTCAGATAGGTACTTAGATTCTATGGTTACTGACTGGTTACGAAAACACCATCATAATTGAACGTTTTATCTAAAGCATGGATAAGGATGTTGTGTACTGTTTAAAAATATACTCCTCCATTCCCTGACTAAGGGATACACAGTGACGGATTAAGACTACTTGATGCCCTAAGCAATCCACGCCTGTGGGCCCCCTATCCGTATGTCAACTAGAATCAGTCTTTAAACCTTTACCCCCTAAAAACATTAGTTGTTTGTAAAATAAGATGATGAGATGTAACGTACCTTAGAAGTGGAGCGAGTGGGCAAGCGGGAGCGGGGTTATGACTCTAGGTCGGACTCTATGTCAACTTAAAATGCGCGTTTTTTCAAATTAGTCCTAGAAACTTTTTTTGGTGTGGTTTTTGGTGACGTGACCTAAGGGAGGTTTTTTTGTGCTTCGAATCTGGTGCCAAGACGTGATGCCCTAGGCAATTGCTTAATTTGATTAAGGGTTTATCCATCACTGGGGATACACCATGGGATGTAGAAACGTCCGCCTGAGTACTTAACACGAACAATCCGAATCCAAATAACGGCTAATGTTCTACTTAGACAGGGAGGGACCTACCTATTCTTGTATACTCGTCAAGTTGCTGGTAGTATATCATAACATAACACCCAACAGTCACATACGTAGCCCTAATCCCACACTAGGATTCCCTGTATCGTGGGAATCAGGAACTACGAATGCCATGGTACCATAACACCCAGAACCGTTTCAAATATTTGCAGAGCATACAAACATTTGTACCGCAGCGGGTATCGAACTCGCAACCTGTCGCATCTCAGCCGGCTATTCGCCCGCCGCGCCACAGAGGTCGTCAATAAGACCTACTGACATTGTCTCGCGTGAGTCATCTAGTGACGGAATGTTGTAATCAACGGTTAAGCTTTATCAAACGACCACTTCAGATTTCATTGCCATTTCATGTTACCGTAAAATGGACAAATAAACAACATTTTATCGCGGCTTTGACTGCAATTGGTTTTTCTGCGTTCGTTTTTCGTGACGCTGGTTCATTTTTAACCGACTTCACAAAATGGAGGAAGTTCTCAATTCGGTTGTATTTTTTTAATGTTTGTTACCTCCGGCGATTATGAACCGATTTGGAAAATTCTTTTTTTATTTGAATAAATATACTTCCAAATTGGTCCCATTTTGTTCAGAATCCAGTTCTGATGATGGGATCCATGAGGAATTGAGGGAACTCCTCAAATATTGTGGGCATACATATGGCGATTTTGATATTTTCAGCAACAAACCAAGCATTTTCATTCAGAAAGTATCATAATCCTTTCACCACTATGGTTCTTTCATCATTTTTTTTTCATCCATAATTATTTAGTCGAATACAATGGCGGAAGTCGGTTTTTTAAATGAAAAGTTATTATTGATCACCCATTTGTGGTATGGAGCCCTTAAAAGGGTCTTGCCCAGAGACAGTACCAGTGAGGATTCTATGGGCGTCGTAGAGGCTCCTTTAATAATTCACGGTGTACCTATGTGTGTATAAGTAATATCATCATCATCATCATCATCAGTAGTCTTTAGACGTCCACTACTGGGAAGAGGCCCCTATAAAATACAATGGGAGGAATTATGCCTTAATCAACACGCTTGGCAGGGCGGGTAGTTGATCGCAGTAGGTATCTATACATGTTGAATGCTGATGCTGCTGCGCATCCCCAACTGTAATTCATTAGACGGCTATTGAATACTTTATTTTTTTTTCAATTACTTTAATAATTGTATAATTTATTGGGTTATTCTCGCATATTTTATATCTGCCTTCATTCTGTTTCCAAGATACTTGTAGTTTCTTCTATGTATATGATTTGTTCAATCTAAGCCGTTGTTGGCGTGTCCCTCGTAGGTAGGGAATGTTATCCGCTTACTATTACCTTGTGCATTTAAAGTGGAAGCCTATTATTGGCCGTACTTTCTGCAATCTTAGCCTTAAGTTTTTTCATAATGTATCGCTGTTGGTTTCCCAAAAAATAAAATAAAAAATAAATAAATACAAATGGGGGGATGTGCCATAATCACCACGCTTGGCAAGCGGATAGAATAGAATAGAATAGAAAACACTTTATTGCACAACACATTCAAAATTAAAACTAGCGGATTGTTGATTGCAGTTTGGGGTTGAGTAACTCATGCGGATCCTGCTGCCCATTCCTTGTGGTAATTCCTTAGTAAGACTTTAACTACATCCACGGGAGGAGGAGCGGTGTATTCTTAGGCCGGACATACCACGGCACTACCTCAGCGCTGTCCAAATCTTTTGATACTGTAAAGGAGGAATATTTAGGTTTCATGATGAAACGAAAGAATGTTCCATATATGAGCGAGGATGCGTAGCGAGGAAAGTGTTTTATAAGAACCGATAAAATCACTTCATTTACCTAGCCTCGCTCAGCGCAGCTCTGCTGGAAACGGCTTAGCGAGTGACTGCGAGGTTTTTATACGTATAAAACAAGCGAGGGATGTGTGCGAGCGAGAAACTACTAGCAGTCAGTCTGAAAAGAGCCTGCTACACATCCTCGCACCGCTCATCTTTGGTGGAAACGTAGCCTTAAATTTAGACAGCGCTAAGGCTGTCAAAATGATCCCTTGTTGCACTCTCCATTGCCATGTGTTACTGTAGTTGGGAAGCGGGTCGGCTTTTAGTACAGTCAAATTAGGTGATTTTTTGCAAGTGTGGAACTAATTAGATGTAGTCATGAAAACTTTTCTAATTGTTTTGTATGGCTTAAAAATCACCTTTAATAATAAGCATCAGTAATTTCACCCTCCGGAACAGGGTGAAATAGGGTGAAAACCCTTATAATATCCGTAACTTTATGGGGGAAATAGAAGTAGTCGGTGCAATTTGGCATAGACTTTGAACCGTTATGATCTACATTTGCACCATGTATTTTTTAAATCCAACATAAGGAACATACAAAAAAAAAACATTTACAAAAAAATCTTTTTGTGGGTATTGCGGCTCCGGGAAAATTAATTTAGTCTGTGCAAATTGATAGACTTATCAGTAAAATGATCGAAATACATTACCAGGTTTGCACCTTGGTGCGTCTCACGGAAGGCACTTTTCCATATTTTATTGTCGCTCTACTTCGGGGAAAATTAATGTAGTTCTGGAAATTGACTTAAACTTATTCATTTAATTAGTACTACATCCGCCGGAAGTTTTATACTGGTATTAATTTACAGAAGATGCATTTGTTCAACACTATGTTCCCTACATGCACGTGGTTTTTATTAAAATCATAATGCACTAAGACAGTCTCTCTATATGTAATTTAACTTGCATCAACTAATTTCTTTCTATTTTAAAATTTACGGCCTTTTTAAGTTGGTACCTAATATTTAAAAGGGTTCCGTATGCGCCAGAAACGGTGCAAACTTAGGATAAGCTTCTTTTCGTGTCATCTAACGTTTCCATAAGAATCCACGACTACACGACTTAGGTCCACACTTTTTGCTAATTTGCCTGTACTATTTGTCTCTTATTGTTTGTTCTTCGATAAATTATTTATTTTGAAACATACCACCTCAGGTTATCTACTTATTATCATCATTTGGTAGAAGTCCACTGCTGGGCATAGGCTTCCCTCAGCCAACGCCCGCACAGTTTTCGAAATTCAAATAGCTCGTATTTTATCCACATTGAATCTAAAGTCAGCGCGAAAAAGCTCATTTTACATTAAAGCTGATTTAGAGTGTTATACGCCTGCTATAGCGCCAATATAGGCCATAAGTAAGTTTCCAGTTATTCCCAAAGTTGTGGAACTCTGAACTTGTTTCTGGTTTACGATCGAAAATGTGTTGGAACTTTCAAGATTGGAATTTGGAAACCACTGAGTCTGCACTGTGTAGAATCTTAAGAGTTTTTGTTTATTATGGAGTTTCTTAGGAACTTGCAGGAAATGTAGAGGGCTTTTCATCTTCGATTAAAAAGAAAAAAAAGTAGTTCAAATTGGTTCGATAGATGGCGCTGACTCAACTGTATCAACCAAGATTGTCTGTGGTGCACGCGTACAAAACTATTATTCTAAGTAGTCTGTGGCTATTAGTCATGATATTCTGTTTGTGATTGCTTCTTGTGATTTCTTGGTGTTTTAGAAGTAGGCAAAAATAAATACCACGAAACGAAAATTATTTCTACGTTGTCGATGTTGACATTTCACTTTATATTGACACTTGACTGCTACGTTACAGAGCAGCGCCATCTATTTTCAACGCTGAAAGCATGATTTGAAACGGCCGTGAAAACCCCTCATTAAACTTAACTATGCTAAATTACCGCACCGTGATGTGTCTGGCCTAAAAATATACCCCTCTGTCTCCTCCCATGAATGTCGTAAAAACCGAGTAAAGCATTAAACCAGAGGATGGGCAACAGCATCCAACTGAGTGCTTAGCAGCAATACTTTTATTTACAGTTACGTGTGCACATACACTGGCTTGCAATGAAAAGAAGTCACTTGGAAGAGCCAAGATATCCCCTAAACCTTGCAAGATGCCTGAAATAAATTGTATGTGAAAAATACTTTAACGAACTATATAAAAACCTTTTCTTAGATTTATGGTTTTTATTTAAATTCGATATCTTGCATAGTTTTAGAGGTTGTGTATGTTGCTACTAAGATCAAAGCAATAATTTTAGTATCTCTTATTTTTATTTGTGGTTGTTAATGTATTTTGTGCGTGTAAATAAATAAAATAAAATAAATACTGTGATATAACAAACCGTCTGCTAAGCGTGGTGATTATGCCTTACCCCCCATTGCAATCTATGGGGGAGAACTGACGGCTGATGATGATAATGATCAACTCTGTGGCGCGGCGCGGGTCAGTAGCCGGTTGAGACGCAAGAGGTGCGGGTCCAATTCTCGCTACGGGACAAATGTTTGTATGATATGCAAATATTTGTTTCGGATCTGGTTGTTACAGTACTATGGTACTCGTAGTTCCTGATATCCACGACACAGAGAGCCCTAGTGTTGGATCAGCTGGCCTAGACAAACGCCATTCGCTTCGAAGTGATTCTATTTCTACAGCCGTAAATACAATACAAAAGACCACGTGACATATCGATAGCTTACGTCAATCTCGTACATTTTGGACTTTTCCACTATACAGGGTGTGTTTTTTAAATGGGACAGTATGGGGATATCCGAATCCATAAGAGATGCGGGAAAACTGTCTTAGGAAACATTTGCTCATTTTGTATGAAAACGATTTTGGCATAGTTATTTTTTTGGTCAAGCGTGAGTTCTCCATAAAAATTAGTTGTTTTGATCAAAAATTTTTTTTATGCATATGGACTCAGTTTCATGTAAGGATTGTTTCATTGTATCGGAAGAAAACAATCTGAGCAGCAGAAGTTAGTCAAATTTTATAAAATGTTTTCTCATACAATTTGTAAGTAATCTGGTACCCACGTTAGTAAAACTATCACAATAAATTTTCAAAATGGCCCCCTCTTGCTGTTTCCAGGTACGGGCACGTTTCAGAACACCTCTGTTAAAAATTAGTCTCATTTAAAAAAAACACCCTGTATAGCGTCATCGCTATTAGAATGTTACTCTGTCTACGGCCTCAGGATTATGTATGTGACTAATGGGTTTTGTTATGTATATTATGTTATGTTATAATGATTATTATTTTATTTCTTCTGTTACAGTTCAGCACGTAGACTTCCATAATGTGTATGACAACTTGCATTCTCGTACTTCAAGTGACTGCTATGTGTTTCCGTGAGAGGTGCTATTGAGCAGCAAAATGGCGGAGGAGGTCAGCTGATGGTCAGCAAGAGGGCCAAGAGGCGACGTCAGCGCATCATGGTAACACATTAGAGCAACCTCCCAAATCCCTTCACCACACTAGCTCCTACGTAGATTATTTGATAACATATTCACAATATTTCAATTTAAAAATAAGCAAACCAAGTACAATATAAAATAGACGAACAAATATATAGTAACAATTCCGCTCCTCTCCAACGAAAACTCTGAAAGAATTCGACACGTGTTTCGCCTCTCAACGAAGCATCCTCAGGAAACAGTAGGCTCACTGCGTGCTAGAACGAAAAAGACACACTACTGCAAAAACTCCGCAGCCATGTTGCCTCTTCGAACGCCGAACAGAAAGCTTGGCTTTCTTTTCTTTTTTTTTTTTTTTTTCTTGGGTTGGCTTTCTGTTCGGCGTTCGAAGAGGCAACATGGCTGCGGAGTTTTTGCAGTAGTGTGTCTTTTTCGTTCTAGCACGCAGTGAGCCTACTGTTTCCTGAGGATGCTTCGTTGAGAGGCGAAACACGTGTCGAATTCTTTCAGAGTTTTCGTTGGAGAGGAGCGGAATTGTTACTATATATTTGTTCGTCTATTTTATATTGTAGAATGGATTTCCGCAAAGTCACGCTTGAATCAATTAATTATATTAAACCAAGTACAGTTTTACCCAGAAAATAAGTCCGCTCGGCTGTTTTCGTTAGCGCAGAAAACCGCAGACTGATATCCGACAGTAGCCGAACGTATAGCATAGCTCTTTCCCGCTGACATGATTCGTACACTGTCGGACAGAGTCGACTGATGAACAAGATGGCGCACGACTGGCCGCGATTTTACCTCGAAATAGATTAACCAATAACAGCGTAAGATTTTTTAGCATACGATTGCTATTGGTAGAAAGAAGGTTCCCAATGCGCTATAGAAATTGATTTACGGCGCGGGTACATCGGGGCGACTTATATTTTGGATAGAACTGTATTTCAGCGTATTGGGGAAGCTTTAGTCTGGTCAATCCGCTTGCCTAACGTGGTGAATATGGTAATTCCATTGTATTTTATGGGGGACGCCTCGTCCAGCAGTGAACGTCTAAAGACTGCTGATGGCGATGGCATTTCAATTGGCTCAGAAACAAAGAACCTTAAGATAAGATAAGATAAGTTTATTTGCCAGAACATTGTAAATACAATAAGGTCTTAAACTAGAAAAAGTCCAATATGTTCTATCTTATAACTAGGCAAGCAAATTTTCACATGGGTAATATGATTAATATAAAAACAATAAAATTAGAATAATAATTGAGATTTAAACAATGAACTAAGTAAAATAAAAATGTCAATAATTTGGTTAATCAATAAAAATTATAATTGAAAATCCCTGTATTGTAAAAATTGATTTAAAGAATAATGTCATCTACCCATCAGGCATTTTTTTAATTTAATATTAAATAAATTTCCAGTTAGATTTTTATCAACATATAATAGGCCTGATTTTGCATCATTTTTAGATTATATTTTGGGTAGTCTGTTAGCCTTTGTCGTGTCGTAATGTTTACTGTTCAAAGTGATCTTAAGATTAGTTTCGTTCACAGCAGGTGTTCGGAGAATGGGCCCAAGTGGAGGTGGTGGAGCTATGGAACGATGGATCAGGACTTGCCTTTGGTATCGTTGGAGGCCGTTCCTCTGGTGTCGTTGTCAAGAGTGTGCTGCCGGGAGGCGTCGCAGACAGAGTAAGTAATCTATTCATGACTCGTAAATGCCATATCTGACACCAACATAGACCACTTTCATTCTTACACACATCACTTTACATTGATCATTGTTGACAATAATAAGAAAACAACTAAATAAAATAAATAAATAATAAATAAACGTAAATAAGCGTCGTGTGTGTCTCAGCCTTTTTTCTCCGAACCCTGAAATTTAGTACAAATACTGAAACGCAAATTACCTTTCACGCAATAGTATTTTAAACAGCATTTTCAACAGCAAACTACCAGACACGCAGACGACCAGTATTTTTTCCGCAAATAACCGGTATTTAATTTATACGCATAGTGCCAGAAACGCAGATTACCTTACACGCAATAGACCACATTTTCAACAGCAAACTACCAGACACGTACGTGTTATGGTTATGGAATCACAATCCTTGATTAATGACAGCTCTGACGTATCAAGTCACTATCTGAAACACATTTAGCAAACTCTTCTTCGAACTTATGAGTGGTTGTAGAGTTTGATACCAAAACGAATAAATGATATTTATTTAACCAGTGTCTTACAAAATAGCGTTTAAATCCACCCATGTCTGCCTCTCCCCCGAACATTTCGAGTAAAGAAGAAATATTGGACTGTGGTCGTTTGCGTACCTGGTCGATTGCGAATTAATTTCAGGTCGTTTGCGTATTGGGCCATTTGCACGTCTGGCATATTGCGAATTTGAAATATGGTCGTTTGCGTGTAAGGTAATTTGCGTTTCTGGCACTATGCGTCTGAAGGGACTAAGGATCTTATCATGGACATTAGCTTAAATAAACAAATTCTGATTTTAAGGGTTAATTTTGGAGGGCAAACTAGAAAATAAAAACATACTTTTGTCAATTGCATCACGTAACGTGTTAAATGAAAGGGAAAAATACAAAAAAAAACATTTAAAGCATTTAATTTAGTTTAAATTGAAAAAAATATAATTCAATTCAATAATGAGTTTTTATACTAAACTAAATAAGTCACTACTGACTTTGACATTATTCCTGAAATTAATTTGACATACCTATCTTCGTATTTTATACTGACGTTTTATCTAATCAATTAATCAATGTGCGTACCAAACAAATAAATAATCAATTATATAAATTATATACTATGTAAAATCATTAAAATTCGCATACTTTTTATAGGTTGAATTAGTGGAACTGGCTAATATTATTTAAGAACAATTTGTAAACCCTTTTTCTGCGAAATAAATAATTCATTCATTCATTCATTCATTCATTCATTCAAAAATCGAGCAACCTGCATCAGTGAAACTGAACCTATCGTTTTGGAAAAGAACATGGTGGATCAGTATCATCTTATAAATATATATTATATATAATACATAATATGCAGGAGAATAACAAAGTAAGTGGTGTAAATCGTACTTTTTCTCAAATCTAAACAGCAAGATATTGAAACCATTTGTTTGTTAGGATATGAAATAGAAACAGCCGGCCTAGGCAAACGGCATTCGCTTCGAAGCGATTCTATTTCTACAGTCGTAATTCAATACAAAAGACCACGTGACATATCGATAGCTTACGTCAATCTCATACATTTTGGACTTTTCTACTGGCGTCATCGCTATTAGAGTGTTACTTTGTCTATAAACCTCTGGACAGTTTAAACATATACATCAACAATAATTTTATATTGTTGGTTGAACTAGCCCCTAGCTTCTGAATAGAACCTCCTCCGTTCCACTAAAATCGGCGGAGAAAGTCTGTTGAATTTTAAACGTAGCGAGAAACTTTAAGGTCAGATCGACTCGAGAAAATTATCCGACGTTCCGGAGTCAGAACTTGAATGAGAATTTGATTAATTAATCGCAGTCTATGAAAGTTTAGCTCGGAAAGCATTCAGAATTAGCAAGTCGAAGTGGCATTGTGCAGGCATTAGCTTAATTATTAGCATAACTGACGCCAGAATAAGTTTTTCGAGTGGTGACGTAGTGTAGGAAGGCCTCCTTCTCGACGGACCAACGAAATTTTAGAGGTAGCAGGACGTCGGTGGATGGAGGCGGTTTAATACCGTTCGTTGTCGCATTATATTTGGGTGGCCTAAGATCAGCAGTGAACGTCTTCAACCTGATGATGATGATGATGAAAGTTTATTGTATAAAAATATTAGCAAATTAAATGCGGGCGCTTGCTCTCTGCTTTCTTGCCTCTACATACAAACGAAGTATGCTCCTATCTTATATATTATTATCTCATCAAACTCCATGAAATTGTGTAACATTATCAATACACTAATAAATAAATAAATGCTGGACATTTCACACACCATTATCTAGCCCCAAGCTAAGCAGAGCTTGTGTTATGGCAACTAGATAACAGATATAATACTTAATACAATACATTACATAGATATATATTTATTATTAAACATAGAAAAATACCCAGAACACCCTGAACAGATCTGCAGATCGTACAAATATTTGTTCAGAGGCAGGAATCGAACCCGCAACCTCCTGCGTCGCAAGCGAACCTTTGCCCGCCGCGCCACAGAGGTCGTCAAGTAATAACTGTAGTATCGGTTTCTTATAAAATTATGGTTTCCAAATCACACTGACTTATAGATTTGTATGGAAATCTGATAACACTGATAAATCTGATGATAGTTTGATTCTATTATGGGAAACTGACAAACCACAGATCAAGATATTATTCTCCCCATTGTATTCAATCGGGGAGGCCTCACCCAGCAGTGGACGTAATCAGGCTGGTGGTGATGATGATGATGTAGCGGGCTGGCGGCACCAAATACTAACTCGCTTCTTCATTAATTTCACTCAAATATCCTCTATTTTAGTTACGAGAAAACCTTGTCTCCCAAATCGCATAAAATGACTGCTTTAGAGTCATTTAGATTCTGGCTCATTCGTAATACGGTAGCAGTTCCAAGTTGGCGAATAACACGGCGTGGTATTGACACAAATAGGGTGTTATACTTGGCCCCTCGCCAGGTCCTAAGCTGGAGCTAATGTTTTTACTAGAAGGCTTTTTTTATGCCATAACCTAGCTTGACCGTGCCAAGCAGATTTCAGCTTTGATGCAATTTAATAAGATCAAAATTACCTTGTTCACTATGGATGTGTGTTCGTCATTATTGGAGACAGTGAGACGTTAATTCCGACAACTTTGCCTTGTGGTTAAGGCTGTATTTTGCTTGAAACTTGTGTGAAGGGACAAAAATTGTTGACTGAGGCTGATGGCTTCGTTTAGGTTTAAAATTGAACAGCTTTGAGTTGATATGAGCCTCAGATTTTATAAGAGTTTTTGTTGGGCCCAAAAAAAGTGTTAGGTATTGTAATGTTTAATGTAAAAAATATTTAAATCAATTAGTTTATTTATTGTCTTCTAGAAGTAGTCTAGGTTTGCTTTAGCAGAGATACTTTTGGTCATATAACTACTACCAGTTGCCTCAGTACCTTTAGTAAGAGTTTTTTGGGCTATCAAACCGACTGCGAAACTGTCGCTAATGATGTTGACAAACTTGTCAAGATCGTAGGAAGTGGAACTTCGTAGTCTGATCTTCAAAGAGTCCTCTACGGGTTCTCTACGGTTCTACGGCGTAGGTGTTAGTGTAGAGTTTGTAGTCATACTTTTCGCTTGACCGGGACAGTACTACAATTTGACAGTTACAAGAAAAAGTAATGCAGCTTTTAAATACTGTTATTAGGTTCTCGAATACTGTTAGTTTTTTTAAATACTGTTATTTTTTGTAAATTTTTTGTTTCTTTACTTGGCTAGTAGTATAAAAAAAATTAAAAAAATGCTACTTGATACGAGTAGGAGAAACGAAAATGGAGATGAGCCAAAAGTATCACAGCATCGTAGCACAGTCCCTTTTCAGGCCCAGCATACATAAAACTGGTCACTGACTTAATGCAGCATCAGGTCAGCCATAAAAAAACAGTCTCACAAGAAGAAAAAGCAAATTCCCAAAAAGGTATTACCTACGGGCAGGCATGCCCGTAGGTAATACCTACGCTTTGGCTCTACGGCGTAGGATATACATAAATAGAAAGGTACTAAAGTTCTTCATAAAAATATTGTCTACTAAAAGTCCCTAGCCAATTAATGAACCAATTAATTAGTGTGTACTTATAGCATGTTATGACGTAATGATACGCCCTATTTTTATTACTAATAACACCCAATTAAGATACACGTAGTTCGTAGCTTGTTTTGCCATGGAGAATACTTTAGCCAACAATTAGTTAATTACGTTTAAGAGCCTGAAAGAAACTGTATGAACCTTTGATTTAGCTCAATAGTGTTATCACCAATAAAATTAAAATCTTCTTTTTTTATATGTAATTAGTGATAACTTTTATCTTCTTTCTTGCTTTGAACGTAGATCTGCCCACGTAACTAGGCCGCTCTGAAGTAGATAGGTGGCCAATAAAGAACAAGGGTCACGACGAATGAACGAATGAACGAACTGTATCATCCTAAGATATTGTTTAGTTCATTTGAACTGGGACACAGGGTGGAAATACACGTACTCATATATTACCTACTTCCCCGACCGAAATAGCATAATATCATCAAAAAGAATGAATAAAACTCTTGCTTGTTAGACTTTACGGGGCCGTAAACATCTAACGACTGGACTTAATGCCCGTTTAGTAATGTTTGTAAATATATAGATGTCCCTGTCTTGCTTAAAGAATAAATATGTGGCTGTCACTTTCTTGCTCAGGTATTTCAAAGAGATTTAACTAGTTTTGTGATTTTTGTTGAGGAAATGTAGGGAACTTGAGTTATTGTGTTTATGGTAGGTTTGATGGAAGATTGGTGTTTCTAAAATATAAATGAAAAGTTAACCTAAAATGTTAAGTCATTGCTGTAATAGAGCTTTCTAGGATTCCGTATAGCCAGATAGCAAAAACGTTACGCTTATAATTCCTTCCTTACCGTCAGTCAGGTGAAAATCCATCCAAACTGACGCAATCTGACTGATCCATCACAAATTAAAATAATTAAAGCATTACGTGTGGGAGAAATCTCTTATAGTTATTAAGTACTAGTACAGAATGTACTAACTGCGCACCGCGGTTTCACCAGCGTGAACAATTGATGATGATGATTATGAAAAGTGGCATTTGTGTTAATCCAGGGTATAAGGTATCTCCATTCCAAATTTCACTCAAATCCGTTCAGCCGTTTGAGTGTGAAGAAGTAACAAACATACTCACAAACTTTCGCATTTATAATATTAGTGAGATAGGATGAGATAAAGTGTGATGTTGATATGTACGATCATCGTAATCGTCATCGTTTATTTATTTATTTTTATATTTATTGTGAAAATGGGTACAATACAAATATAGATGTTAAATTAAAGTATAAATCCATAATAATGCAATGTATGTAACTGATACAAAATGGAATGAAAATAATCAAAACAAATAATAATCAAGTCAATAAAATAATAATAAGTCTAATTAAATATTAATGATGTAATCTGAATCACTCTCCCATAGAATGTCATGATGAACGGTCTTGAGCCGCCTCCATCCACCGAATTTCTGCGGCTTTTATAATGTCTTTAGTCCATCGAGGGAGGGGCTTTCCGCTACTGCGGCGTCCGGTTTGTGGTCGCCAGTCGAGAACCTCGACTCCCCAACGGTGATACGAGCTATATGACCTGCCCATTGCCACTTCAAGTTGCTATATCTGAGGGCTATGACTGAATTATATTATTTTTGTTAGTAGTAGAACTTCTTGTGGAAGAGTTCGTCCGGGGAAGTACTACCACCGTACCTATTTCTGCCGCCAAGCAGTAGTGTTCGCATCGCTGTGTTTCGGTTTGAAGGGTACGGGTGCCGGTGAAATTACAGGAACATGAAACTTTTCATCTTTATGTCTCAGGGTCGGCAGCGCGCGTGTGATGCCTCTGGAGTTACAGGCGTTCATAGACTATGGTAACTGCTTTCCATCTGGTGGGCCGAAAGCCTGTCTGCTTGCCAAGTAGCATAAAAAAAAAAAAAAAAATTATATTGACTGATAACAAATTGAAACCCACATATAAGATCTAGTAAATCTTAAAAAAAAAAATGATGAGCACAGTTAATTGTACACCTTCGTAACAACACGAAATCGTTGCGATAGTTACTGTAAAACTCAGACTAAAGCCTCGGTCAGCGGTTTCAATACAGCGATTCTCCATTATCGGGTTATGTCGTTAATACTAGCAATTTGTTGGCGCTTGTACGCATGTTCAATGTTCAACTTTGTGCGCCCTAATTACTTTATGTGACATCGATACGGATAGTAATAATAAACGGTCTATATACACGATAACATAGCGCTATATTTGCCTGTTTTTCTTTCCGTACACCTTATCAAATGTTTCGGCTGAAATATGCTTCAACACTCTCTAAATTTAAGGGTTCTGTACCTCAAAAGCTACTAACGGAACCGTTATAGGATCACATAGGTGTCTGTATGTCTGTCTAAGGAACCAAAAAAGATGTAGCTTGGTACACATATAGAAGTAGGTGATCCAATCATGGACGTGGAGCGAAAATAAAAAAAAACTGATTTCAGGGGTTGATTTTCGGGGTGAACTAGAAAACAAAAATAAAACTTGTGTCAAATGTTTCATTATCATATCGAATGAAAGAGCTTATGAAAAATATAGATGTATTCTTTTTGTAATTTTAAAATGCTAAGTTTATGATATATTAGAAAAAATATGCGAAAATTTACGATGAGATTTAATATTTCTTCCTTTATTTAGCCACCTATTACCACCCCCCCCCCCTCCCAAATTTATGAATGGTCATAGTTTGCTAAATAAGGTAAGAAAGATTAAATCTTAGATCCAAGAATTTAATGCACTGGAACAAGGGGCCAATTCTCGTATTGTAGACATAATGTAGAATTCGTTATTTGCATACAAATATACAAATACATAGTTTGACAGATCTTGTATAAAAAATGTTGGTTCGACTTTATCTCTATTAGCGCGAGCATTAGCCTCCAGCAGTGTGGTGGATTAGGTAATCAACGCTAGGTTCACTCCAGGTTTAAGATAGTGATTCACCCCTCTTGCCCCCCTTGAGATAATAATGCCAGTTTGATCTAGATCCGTGGGTATTTAGGCCAGCACTGATTTAATGAGCTTCGAATCTCAAGCAGAAGTTTCCAGCGTTTATTTCTAGGATAAGAAACATTTCAGATTTTATTTGCTCAAGTTAATTTTAAGGAAATTAAGGTTTTGGTAATAAACGGGAAACATCCGGCTTATAAATAAAATAAATCATTATGTGGATAACATAACACTCTACAGTCACATACGTAGTCTTGAGCCCACTCCCTGTGTCCTCCTGGGTATCAGGAACTAAGAGTACCATGGTACACGCAGACCCAAACAACTTTTGATTTACGGTTCTATTGTATTTTGGCTTTCACAGGTGATGTGGTTTTTTACATCATACGTACCAATATTTATTCTGTAATCATACATGGGTTCTCATGAATGGGTGGTAAATGAACACTAGTTACCCATGCTTAGGTCACATTCAGAGTAATGAATTCAAAATTATGAATAAATCATTTGCATCACAACTTGTTGGGCCATTTTCGCTGGTCTAAGATTTGCCCTGGCTGCTGGCTTATTTAGGAATGTGTTATTACTGAAAGAAACCGTTAGCCGAGTTGGTCGTGGAAAGCAATGGCGGCGATGAGCTCACCACTTGTCACGTCTATATTGCTGCGACTGTGCGACTCACGGTGAAAAGAGTCCGTTTGAGGCTCTGCCTATTCCTTCGAGGAAAAAGGCTTGTGTTTATGTATGTATGTATGTGGGATGCGGGTGCATGAAAACACATAAATTCCAATATCTTCTTGTATTTCTTCTTTACAATGTTTCTTTATAAATTCTTACTCGTTATTTTAATTTTCGTCGTTGCTTGACTTGCACCGTGTCCGCTATCAAAGTAAAAGTTACATTCGTTCCTCTCATTCATCCTTTCCATATCATTCTCTCACTCGTTCAGAAACTTTCATAAATCCATCTATCAAACATCACGCTATCCATACATCCTTTCATTCAGATCCTACATGTATTAATTGATTTATTATTAATAACAGCCTAAGAATAACACTCCTACAACTCCTCCTGTGGGTGTAGTAAAAGGCGACTAAAGAAGTACGCCAGGAGATGGTCAGCAGCATATACCTGTGTACTCAAATTGAATACTGCGACCTTCGGTGGTCGCAATGGGGGATTTGTCATTATCACCACGCGTGGCAAGTGGATTGGTGATCGCAGTATTCATGATGAGTGCCGGTGGATGCTGCTACCCAATCCCCTGGTGTAAGGCTGCGTTTCCACCAATTATGTGCAAGGTAGGTGAGCGGTGCGAGGATGCGTAGCGAGGCTGTGAAACGGTGCGTAGATGAGCGGTGCGAGGATGTGAAGCGGGCTCTTTTCAAACGAATGCTAGTAGTTTCTCGCTCGTGTCCATCCTTTGCACACATTTCTCGTGACACATTCCTCGCAACACATCCCTCGCACGCACTTCGCTTTTTTAACCGACTTCCCAAAAAAGGAGGAGGTTCCCAATTCGGTTGTATTTTTTTTTTTTTTTTGTATGTTTGTTACCGCATATCTCCGGCGTTTATGAACCGATTTGCAAAATTCTTTTTTTATTTGAATAGATATACTTCCAGATTGGTCCCATTTGTTTCAAAATCCAGTTCTGATGATGGAATCCATGAGGAATTGAGGGAACTCCTCAAATATTGTAGGCATACATATGGCTATTTTGATATTTTCAGCAACAAACCTAGCATTTGCATTCAAAAAGTATCATAATCCTTTCACCACTGTGGTGCTTTTATAATTTTTTTTCATTCAAATATTTAGTCGAATACAATGGCGGAAGTCGGTTTTTTAACCGACTTCCCAAAAAAGGAGGAGGTTCTCAATTCGGTTGTATTTTTTTTTTTTTTTTTAATGTTTGTTACCGCATATCTCCGGCGTTTACGAACCGATTTGGAAAATTCTTTTTTTATTTGAGTAGATATACTTCCAGATTGGTCCCATTTTTTTCAGAATCCAGTTCTGATGATGGGATCCATGAGGAATTGAGGGAACTCCTCAAATATTGTAGGCATACATATGGCGATTTTGATATTTTCAGCAAGACACCAAGCATTTGCATTCAGAAAGTATCATAATCCTTTCACCACTATGGTTCTTTCATAAAAAAAAAATCATCCAAAATTATTTTGTCGAATACTATGGCGGAAGTCGGTTTTTTAAATGAAAAGTTATTAAATGAAAAGTTATTGTACGTATAAAAACCTCGCTCGCTAAGCCGTTTCCACCAGAGATGCGCTGAGCGAGGCTAGATAAATGAAATGATTCTATTGGTTCTTAACAAACACATACCTCACTACGCATCCTCGCTCATCTCTGGTGGAAGCGCAGCCTTATACCCTTAGTCGAATTTGTTGGGTGTTATTTATGTATTAATGTCCTATACAGGATGGCCGCCTTCGAAGCGGAGATATGCTGCTCCGGATCGGCTGCGTGGTGGTTGTGGGCATGTGCGCAAGACAGGCAGCATCCGTGCTGAGGCAGTGTGGGGCCGCTGTGAGACTGCTCGTTGCAAGACCCGTGCACCAACCTGACCCACAGCTCCAGGTAAGAACTGGTGCTTTAAAGCAACATCTACGAGGCGTACAGGACCCTTTCACCACGCTGGTTTATTCACCATAGGTCACTAGGCCCTTTTAACGGTCACTATAGCTGGTTGGGGGTGGGGGTAAGCAAATCAAACAACAAAAACGTACACGTTTTTGTTTCGGGGTGGGGGGGGGGGGGGGTTGTATGTATACGAAATGACATTAATATTCATGTGAAAAAACACATTCACCACACTGGTGTTTCTTCAAAAAGTAACATTAAGTAACATTTTCAATATTTGGGGGGGGGGGGGGTTGAACTCCCAAAACCCCCCCCATGATTAAGAATATGAAACTAAATTAAGACCTGTTAAAAGCCTGTAAGGCCTAATAAAGACTCCGTCTCCTCCCGTGGATTTCGTAAAAGTTGACTAAGAGATTACACCAGATCCTCAATGTGAGTGCTCAACAGGGCCTGGTCTAAACTCAAGTCTACGCTCTATCTTCCGTGATGAGACCCAATGGTAAACTCTACATTTTCAAACAATCATAATAGTGTCAGTGATAGATCTTTTGGTACCATGCTACTCGTAGTTTTTGATACCCACGACACAGGAAATCTTACTGTGGGATCAAGACTATGCATGTGACTGTAAATGTGTGTTTTTTTGTTCTATTTTGAATTAAAATGTTGTCATAAGGTCTATAATCCGATAAGAAAATCTTAATATTTAAGGAAAGAAAATCATTTTCTGTTTTTGTTGTGTTTGTAGTGTACTTGTATGCACAAGTACGTGGTACACTAGCCTAATATTGGCTTCTGCCATTTGTAAAGTATTCCACGGTATATCGATCCATTGTGATCTTTTCACAATCGCTCTATTTTTACCCGAGCTGTTTTCCAATCGCCCTATATCCGCCATTCGCTCTTAAAAGTTGCGACATAATGATTTCACTGTTTGAAGTGAAGATGCTCAATTGATTCCAGTTTTCTTAGTTTAAAGGCAAGTTTTTGAAAAAAATAAAATATCCAATGCTTTTAAAAAGCGTTGAATCAATAAAAAAATCATCAAAATGTACAGTCGAATTGAGAATCTCCTCCTTTTTTTGAATTCGTTAAAAAATTGGAGAAAGTTTTTGTTAGTTTCAGTTATTTATTATAGATCTGGGTGTGCTGGGAGCATGTACACTGATGCTCGACTGCAAAACTTTAAATAAGTCCTCCATAGGAGGTTGCAGCATGTACCATGTCAAAATCGCATGTACCACAGACAAAATTTGGCACGGAGGGTACGCTTTTGTACTACAGGAAACCACCTTTTTTACATAAAGTAACCTAAACTTTGGTTACCATTGTTTATGTTCCCAATTTAAGATTTCTAGTTTATAAGCAACATTTTGATGCCTGTAAAATTACAAAAAAATGTACTTTTCAATTTGTAATACCAACCAAGATCACCGACATAGCTCTCAGAATTAGCAAGTTAAAGTGGATCGTCTCGCATGTGGCGCGAAATTCAAATTTTATTGTGTTTTTTGCTCGTCATAGCTCATCAACACTTTTTGAGATAAGTAGCGAAAATAGGTTTTGGGAAAACTAGAAGACCCAACACACGTTTTAATTGGAAGTATCTCATAAATATCATTAGTTAAGCTCGGATACCCCTAAACCAAAAAAACACATGATAAACATTGAACATTTTATTTATTATTTATTTAATTATCCCTTCATCATCATCATCAGCCTGTAGAAGTCCACTGCTTGACATAGGCCTCCTTCTTAGAATGCCACGACGAACGGTCTTGAGCTGCCTCCATCCACCGACTCCCCGCGACGATTATAATGTCGTTAGTCCACCGAGTGGAGGGCATTCCTTTACCGCGTCGTCGTTCGGTTTGTAGTCGCCACTCGAGAACCTTTATTCCCCAACGGTTATCAGATAGATCGGTTATCTTTTAGAGATACTATCAACTAAAACGTGTGTGTTAGGTTTCCTAGTTTTCGCAAAATCAGTTTTCTCTATCACAAGAAGTGTTGATGAGCTATGACGAGCAAAAAAACACAATAATATTTGAATTTCGCACCACATACAAGGCGATCCACCTTAAAGTGGCAATAGGCAGGTCATATGGCTCGCAAAACTGACAAGCTCTTGTGAATAAAGGTTCGCCAGTGGCGATCACAAACCGGACGACGCGGTAGAGGTAGGCCCTCCACTCGATGGACTAAAGACATAAACGTCGCAGGAAGTCGATGGATGGAGGTGGCTCAAGACCGTTCGTCGTGGCATTTTAGGCCTATGTCCAGCAGTGGAATTCTATGGACTGATGATAACGATGACTCATTTAGTGGGCAAAGTATAACTTTTGCAGGTTAGCACTTTTATTTCGTCTGTGGCACTATTTCTCAGCTAAAAACTACCCCAGTCGACCTATTTGCAAGTCGTCTAATTGGAGGTAGTAACACTTTCACCCTCCTACGAGGGTTTTATAGCACTTACCACCCTTTGTGACGTTTTGGCTAAGTTTCCAATTAAAACTGTGAAAAACTTTCACAGACTTAGTTAGTAACTGTGATTAATAAAGTTTGTTGTGGGTTATTAGGGAGGAGTTAAAGAGTTACTTATTGGTTTGGGAAGAAAATTTTAGACCTAGTTTTTTGACGACCTCTGTGGCGCGGCGGGCGAAGGTTCGCCTGCGACGCAGGAGGTTGCGGGTTCGATTCCCGCCTCTGAATAAATATTTGGACAGGTATTTGTTCAGGGTGTTCTGGATATTTTTTCTATGTATAATAAAAAATATCTATCTATGTAATGTTATTGTTGAACGAGCGAAGCGAGTTCTCTGAGTCAAGTTGGAAGAATCGGCGTTTGTATGTATGTGTGTATGTATGTATGTTTGTCCGATGAAAACTTCCAAACCGTTAATCCGATCTTCATGAAATTTGGTATGGGGGTAGATAGTATTGGTACAATTTGTAGGTAAGGTTATGAGCTATATCGGTCAGGGGGTTGCTGAGATATTGGGGTCCAAGAGGGGGTAAAAAAAATAAAAGTGAGACAGTCAGATCAAGTGGGGTGTCTAATGAAAGCGTTTTAGTTGGACATTTCAAAACTGTTTTTAATAAGTATTTAAACTTAGTAGTTTCCGAGATATTAGGGAAGATAAAAAACGCAAAAATCAAAAATTCTAGGGTAGTTCCAGCAGTCCCACAATGCTGAAATTTGGTATGCTTGTGGCTTTTGTGTCACAACTACAGGGAAAAGTCTGAAATTGAAGAAATTAGAAACCTGAACCATAAAAAACAATAACCAATATAACATCCATTGTTGACCTCACATTTCTAAGAATATGAATGACGTTGGAGTTCTATGTTTTCTTCAAAAGGACGTCATCAATTAATTCGTCGAGTACTTTAAATACTAACAGGTATGTAGTATTTACGCCCTGTTGCTTAGTCCTATTCAAAGGCTATTTCGATGATGTGTATAATAATTACCTATAGAGGTTAATTTTTTTCTCAGTAAATGTTTTTAGAAATCGGTTAGAAGGGTGAAGAAAGTAAAATATGCAAAAAAATATCTCGAAGATACTTCAAGTTCTCTGGTAATGCTGAAATTTATTATTTAAGTATATTTTGTTCCACGGGGAGAAGTCGAAAATTGAGGATTTTTTCTTTGTAATATGCATTTTTAGAGTAGAGAACTTAAATCTTTAAAAATTAGGTAGCAAAACTACAGCTAGATGGCACTGCTTAATTAAAAAAAAACTTTTATGTTGCTTCACATTTCTTTCATGTTAGAGAAATTGACTCGATAGTTTTAGATTTCTGATGGATCACCCAAAAGTCAAAGTCAAAGTCAAAAAGAACTTTATTTATTGAAATCACAAGGATCATTTTGAATCGTCTTATATTAAATTAAATTACTCCTGTTCCAACGCGACCAAGCCTAGAAGAATCAGGCAACAAACTCGGCTTGGCTTACATAAATGGTCCGTCTTACCACTAGGTGAGAAGCGCCTGTGTGGTGCCTCGGAGCAAGGAGTTGCTGATACATAGTAAATGAGAACTTAAAAACCTTAGGAAGGTAGTCAAAAGTAAATAAACATCAGCAAAAATATGCAAGACAGCACACGCTACGCTTGTTATACTTATAAATAATAATCTAATACAAACATGTAAATAGGTAAGTACAGATATTGCAAATTTCCATTTTAGCAGTCGAGGGGCAGAGCGACATCCGGCCACGCGGCTTTATCATTAATATAGTCATCAAGTGTGTAATACGCTTTCTTAATTAGATTCATCTTTATGTAGGATTTAAATCTTCGAATAGGAAGTTTAAATGCACCTTCTGGAAGTTTATTATAGAACCGTACAGAATTCCCCATATAAGACCCACTTACTTTCTTTAATCGAAATTTTGGTATATTTAGTTTGTGTTTATTTCTCGTGTTAATACCATGCACGTCACTTTTTATCATAAAACTATCCAAGTCCATACAATACAACTATACAAACATACTTACATAGCCGTTAAATACAAAACCCTTTCTTCCCCTCTTAAATTAGTCGGGCTGATAAAGGTGTCATCGCGAGGTCTCAGTTCGGGGCAAACCACTAGTATTAAGTACTAGTTGAGCCCCGCGGTTTCACCCGCGTGAATAATGATGAAAATTGATGATGATGATGAAAAGTAGCCTATGTGTTAATCCAGGGCGTAAAGTATCTCCATTCCAAATTTCACTCAAATCCATTAAGTAGTTTTTACGTGAAAGAGTAACAAACATCCATCCATACTCACAAACTTTCGCGTTTATAATATTAGTAGGATATCAGTTATCTAGTACTCATAACACAAGCTTTGCTTAGCTTGGGGCTAGATAATGTTGTGTGAATTTGTCCAGCACTTATTTATTTATTTTTTCTTATTAGTTTTTTTATATTTGGGTAAAAGTGTTTATGAGCAACATATTGACTTTTGATTATTATATTGAAATTTATTATTATTATTGTAAAAAAAAATAAAAGAAAAAAAATACTTAGGTACGTTGCGTGACTTGTTGGGAAATTTTCATTGGTATAAGATTTGTCCTGGCTGCTGGCTTATTTAGGAGTGTTTTATTACTGGAAGAAACCGTTAGCCGAGTTGGTCGTGGAAAACAATGACGGCGATGAGCTCACCACTTGTCTCGTCTATATTCTTGCGATTGTGCAACTCATGGTGAAAAGAGGCCCTTTGAGGCTCTGCCGACCCCTTCGGGGGAAAAAAGCGTGTTTATGTACCTATGTATATACGGGGTAACGAAGACTAACAGCCGATTTTTAAAGTTTTCATATACAGTACTAGTTGCGCCCCGCGGTTTCACCCGCGTGAATAATGATGAAAATTGATGATGATGATGATGAAAAGTAGCCTATGTGTTAATCCAGGGCGTAAAGTATCTCCATTCCAAATTTCACTCAAATCCATTCAGTAGTTTTTACGTGAAAGAGTAACAAACATCCATACTCACAAACTTTCGCGTTCATAATATTAGTAGGAGTAGGATAGACACATGACATTTCCCCGTAGGGGTAGGTTGAGCCTCATATGATAATGTGACGTGGTATGTCCGGCCTAGGTTTTTTTGAATCCTATGGATGTCATAAAACTGACTTAGAAATTACACTTGGGAACGGGTAGCAGTATCCACCTAAGTATTAACACCAATACTGCGATCACCAATCCGCCTGCCAAGCGTGGTGATTATAGCGAACTAGTTGCGCCCTGCGGTTTCACCCGCGTGAATAATGATGAAAATTGATGATGATGATGAAAAGTAGCCTATGTTTTAATCCAGGGCGTAAAGTATCTCCATTCCAAATTTCACTCAAATCCATTCAGTAGTTATTACGTGAAAGAGTAACCAACATCCATCCATACTCACAAATTTTCGTGTTTATAATATTAGTAGGAAGTAGGATTCTGTAGGTCCAGCACAGTGGTGCCCTGAAAAGGTGGCCCTGTTAAGGTGGCCCTGAAAAATGCCTTGCGACCAACAGAAAAAGAACCAGCAAACCACTGAACACTGATGGACTAGTGGGAGGGACCTTGTTTTCCGAAGTTCCGATCCTTAGAACGTGGGTTCAAATCCTGAACAAAAAATTCCAACCTGATTCTTTCACTATTGGTCACTCGGCAATTTTCAGTACCGCCTTCCTAAACCATGGAATCATGGTACTCTTAGTTTCTGATACATGACACAGCGAATCCTAGTGTGGGATCTGGACTATGTATGTGACTGTTGGGGTGTTGGAGGTGTTAAAATTGGTTTTTGACCGAATGTCGGATGACCAAGAATGTACCAGTGATAAGAGAGGAAGCGAAGAAGAAGACATCAAAGTTTGTCACCGTTCAAAGTTTTGTAAGATATTTAAAATTAACTGTTTAACTACCCAGCACTAATTTAGTTCGGACACACCGGGACATATCTCTTCCTGCGGGTAATATGATATCCGGTCCGTGACGTGCCGCTTCGGAAGTGACGTCACACGTTAATGGACTCTGATTTGACTTCATATTGCCGTGGTGAAATGGACTAGCCATATTGGACCAATATTTATAATTATTTTATTTATGATTTATTTAGTGGATGTTCTTCTAACCGACCAACTAATAAATAATAATAATAATAATAATAAAATAAATAAATAAATTCTGGACTAGCCCCAAGCTAAGCAGAGATTATGTTATGGGTACTAGATAAAGATATTTTTATTTATTATACATATAAAATACCCAGAACACCCTGAACAAATATCTGCAGATCATACAAATATTTGTTTAGAGGCGGGAATCGAACCCGCAACCTTCTGCGTCACAGGCGAAGCTTCGCGTGCCGCGCCACAGAGGTCGTATGTCTAATAAGGGGGCGTTTTAAGTTTGAAGGTATTATAATACTGCAGATGCTATCTGAATGCCAATTCTTGTAATTATTTCGCATTAAAAGACTCAAATTGCATTACTGGACATTATTGTTATTATATTTTATAACCTATATTAGGAGTTTCACTATGTGATAGAATCCGAAATAAGAAAATCCGTAGAACAACCAAGGCCACTGACATAGCTCTCAGAATTAGCAAGTTGAAGTGGCAATGGGCAGGTCATATAGCTCGCAGAACAACCTTTGGGGAATAAAGGTTGTCGAGTGGCGACCACAAACCGGATGTAGAGAAAGGCCCTCCACTCGACGGACTAAAGACATTATAAACGTCGCAGGAAGTCGGTGGATGGATGCGGCTCAAGACCGTTCGTCGTGGCATTCCGGCGTATGTGTAGCAGTAGACTTCTACAAGTTGATGATGATGATGTTCACCTGAGACGTTGCCCCGGCGTGGCTGAGACATAAAGATGAAAGTCTCATGTGCCTGTAATTTCACCGGAAACCATACCATTCAAACTGGAACACAGTAATGCGAGTTATTACTATTTTAAAGTTTTAATAGATAGTATAATTACTACTTTTCTGGATGAATTCTTCCACAAGAAGGTACTAGTCTAATTAAAGTTTTTTCAATATAAAATAGACGAACAAATATAATAGTTACAATTCCGCTCCTCTCCAACGATAACTCGACACGTGTTTTGCCTCTCAACGAAGCATCCTCAGGAAACAGTAGGTTCACTGCGTGCTAGAACAACAATGACACAGTACTGCAAAAACTCCGCAGCCATGTTGCCTCGCCGAACGCCGAACAGAAGCTGCTATATATTTGTTCGTCTATTTTATATTGTAGAATGGATTTCCGCAAAGTTACGCTTGAATCAATTAATTATCTTTAAATTTTTTCATCAGTCCCTAGGGTCATCACCAGCGCCCATAGTTCCATCCCGACTCCTGGCAGATCCTATTGAGCTGGAGCGAAGGCTGTCAGAGGCGGGGCATGACGGGTTCGGGGCGCTATGTGAAGAAACGACGCCACCATCACCGCCACCCACTATTATTGAAGAGAGGATGCATCATAGGGTAATAGACCTATTTCAACTGTGATAGGGTGTGATAGTGTGCCGTGATGTGTCCGGCCTAGAATAGACCCCACCCTTTCGACTAAGGGATTACACCAGGGGATGGGCAGCAGCATCCACCTGAGTTCTCGACGCCAATACTACAATCACCAATCCGCCTGCCAAGCGTGGTGATTATGGCAAAACCCCCCCCCTCATATGTTAAACACGCATAAAAAACGGCCCCGGCAGCTCCGCTATTCCTGGCGCTGGTAGCAGCCACGGTCACGGCGGGGCTGGGGGTGCTAGGAATCTCAAGACCGTTCGTCATAGCATTCTAAGGGGGAGGCCTATGTCCAGCAGTGGACTTCTACAGGCTGATGATGATGATGATGAGGATGTTATTTAGCATGCAGTTGACAGATTCTTCATCGAAGAATTGCTGCTTTGGAGATTCAACCTAAAGACAGTAGGTACATGGTACGCTGATTCGGTATGCTATCTCGCTTACTCTGCACATGAAGAGTGATTTGAACCAAAACAACACTGTACAAATCATTAATTGACATTCGTAGCTAAACTTATTTTATTTATGAGATACTATGAATAAAAACATGTGTGTTAGGTGCTTAGCAAAAACAGCTTAAAGAAATTTTGTGTGAATCAGAAAAAACAATAAAATTTGACCTTAACTCAGAATTTGAATTATTTTAATTATAATATTAATATAATTCAAATTCTAAGTTAAGGTATTATATTATTACGTCTCAATAAAATGTAACACAATTTGGCATGGGTATCAAACCATGAAGCTATAACAGTGCCAGTAAGAGTCTATAGGTACTGTTACGGGGTGGGTCGAGAAAGTCTTTTTAAAAAACGAAAAAGTATTGGCTAGAACAAAGACTTTATTTGAAATAGAAAGATTTAGTAATACATGAGTTGCCGTGACAAAGATCAAAACCGAACTGCCTTAGTTCCCATAAAATGGCAAGTGCGAGCGAGTATCTAGAATGCTTGCGATGCACTTTTATTCTTATGCATTTCGTGGGAAATAATATTGTAACATCCCCCCCGTTAAGATTGATCATCACGGTTGAGGTGATGAGAAATGGAAGAATCGGAGACAAAAATTTACACAGAGGACACAGAGTTGGACTTGATCTTTGCTAACAGAGGATATAGAATTAAAACATTGATTTAGAACACCTTAATCTAAAGTACTTACATAGTATTGATTTTATCAGTAAAAGATCTAGAAATTATAAAATTGCTTTTTGTTGGAATCTCGATGTCACTATCAGAATCGCGAACATGAAGAGACGTTGTGTGACGTCGAGACTCAACTTTCTTAGTATTATTACACTGGTTGTATATTCTAATACAACAGCCTGAAGGATTACTTTTGCATAGCCACTTACGACTTCTATACAACAAGTATATCAGCGTTAGTAGCGTGATAACATAGCCCACTGACAGATAGTGCACTCCATACTTATGGAAATGCGTGGGACTTTCTATATCTTTCAACTCTTTTTCGAACGAGTCTAAATAAACACTAGCATGAATCAGAGAATCTAAATTATTTATATTACTTAGTTTCGTTAACTGTAACTTAGAAAGAGTCTTATTTTTAATCACTTTTTCACAACAATCGTCTTGAATAATATTAAAACTAGAAAAGTTCGTGGTAAAGTTCGTCATCACAACTTCGATAGGTGTAAACTGCATAGTTTTGTAAAACGCTTTGCACTTCTTCGGTAGAGACAGAAAACCCGTGCCAAATAGTATCTCGTTATAACTCACTGGATCATTATCACATGTAATATGGCATTGTCCGGGTTCAGACTGTACGTAAACCCAACGATTTCCACTGATTTTATGAATCACGTCGACCTCTCCTTTAAATAGTTTAACGTCGCACGATTTTGGTAGTTTAGTAACTACTTCGGTCAGTAGAATAGTTTCGCAAACAGAGTTAGCTACGACCGAAAGAATGTTAACACCACTTAACTCACAAATATAGCACTTATTGTTTATGAGTTTGCAATCTTTGATGGAGTCAAGTAGCGAGTAGAACATACGATCAGCTGTTATTGTCACATAGGATTTATTAGGTACAACGAGTGCGTAGGTATCAGGTTTCGTGACGTCATAGGGAACTGGGAGTGGAACGACATGGAACAGATGATACGTCTGTGATAAGACGAGTGGGATTCTTACTATAATAACAATCTTATCTTTATGGTAATAACATATCAACCTTGAAACATCAATCAACTCGTGAACACTGTTTAGAGATAGGATTACAGGCAGCTCACAATGCTTTGGCATGTTATTTTTATGCCGATCAAGCTCATTGTACAGCTGTTGAGGACTTAGTACTGTCGGATGCAAAATACTTAACTTACTAAATAAAATTGCATTATTAATATCTTCTATATCAAACGAGAGCGAAATAATAATACTTTCTAACGAATTTAGTAAAAGATTCAAATGTGACTTAAATTCTAACTTATCATTATTATTTGCCATTTGGTCAAACGCTTTATTAATTATTTCTAAATTATTATTAATACTCCTTTCATTCTCTCTAATCTTTAACATAGAACTATTGAAAGTAGAAATAGTAGATTTTATTACATGAATATTATCTCTCATAAGATGCGCTAACTTCTTCTCGTCTGACTGTACTTGGTCGATAGCTTCCGAGTACTTAATAGCGTCATCATTGTCAAGAGTACCAAATATAGTTTTAAGCACTGATCCACCAACGTCGATAAGTCCACGTTTAACCCTCTTATGTTGGTTTCCTTCTAGTAAATAAGATATAGAAGAGAATTTTAATTCATTATTTGCATGTTGATTTTGTAACGACGATAACGAGTTCAGACAGTCAGCTTGCACTTTGGATGAAATCGAACTTTGACACAGCGATATGACTTTCGTAAATAGATCCTCTACATATGTTAGATGAGGTTGCACCTTATGAATATCGACATAGGTTACAACATCCCAATGGTCGTTATTGAATTTAACGTCAAGAAGTCGATCGAAATAGAGTCCAGGACTTTGTACTATAGTAGTCGTGAACGGCTGGCTGGAAGTGGCCGTTAGTATAATTTTCCTGAAACGAAAGAAAAACTAGGATAAAGGACAATTGGCGGCAGGCTTTATTTCGTCATAGTGATGACGTACATGCCGTCTGTTGATTAACACCGTTACAGTATGATTACCATTTATTTTAATAATTTTATAGGGACCTTTCCATACTGGAGAAAAAGCTTTATTTTGTTTATGGTGACATCGGACGTATACCATATCGTTGACGCTGTACGTAACAGGTTTAGTATGACGATCGTAGTAATTTTTAGATCGTTCTTTCGAAGATTGGATATTTTGAGAAGCTTTTTGTCTACTATAATATAGGCGATGGTTGAGTGCTCTTATATAGTCCGTGTATGTACCAGTTTCCAAGACATCGATCGACTTAGGAACATTGGGTTTAAAACCAAATAGAAGTTCGAAAGGGGTAAAACCCGTTGTTGAATGTACATTGGTATTGTATGATAGCATGGCAGTATTTACATAAAGATCCCATGTATTTTGGTTCTCAGATATAAACGATCTGAGATATTCCTTGAGTGTCGAATGGCTCCTTTCCAAGGCTCCACATGTTTGGGGATGATAAGGAGACGCAAATATGTGTTTAATGCCGAAAAGCCTTGATAACTGTTTGAACATGTCTGAACAGAAATTTGTACCCTGATCAGTAACAATCATTCGAGGAATGCCTACGTGAGAAATAAAATGAACCAAATTTTGTGCAGTTTCTTGAGCTGAACAGGACTGCATAGGGTAGGCCTGTGAGTATTTAGTGAGATCGTCTTGTAAAGTTAGAATGAACTTATACTTATCAACTCGAGTTTCTGGGAGAGGCCCTACTAAGTCGAGATAAAGTTTTTCCATAGGTCTAGTAGCAGTAGAAGTGATTATCATAGGTGCTTTATTCGTTCCTCTTAGAGGTTTGTTAACCTGACAAGACTTACAACTTTTGACATAACTTTCGATATCTGAGCGCATATTTTTCCACCAGTACTGCGTTTTTATTCTCTCTAACATTCGAGCGATTCCGGGATGACCAGCTGAAGGCGAGTCATGGTTATCTCTTAGTATCTTTTTCACCTCATCAGGTATAGGAAATTGAATGTTATTATGATAGATATACACTTTTATATTAGAGTCGTGAAAAATAAAAGCGATGATGTTGTAGATTTTTGTAAAGTTTAATTTGTTGAATGGATTAGAAAAATCAGAAATGGCAATCTCTTTCTCTTCAGGATACCAGAACTTTACCATATCCCTATAATCACGAAGTATGGTAAAAATGTCCTTGTACGATATTTCATCATAGTGGTGTACTGCGATAAACAGGTGAGAGAAAATATGTTTATCATTTGATGAATTTAACACAGTACTGAGTTCACGTTCTTTATCTCTAATGCATGGCCTATCTGTTGACAAATCTATGATTTCAGGGCAATATGGAACAGCGTCATCTAGATCGATTGATGCAGGGTAAGCTATTAATTTACACTTAGCTTTTAAGAGTGAGTCATTATGTTCTTCGATGACAGTATTATATGAACAAGAGGAACTTCGGCTAAGCTGTAAGTATCTTTCATATGTTTCAGAGCATGAAGGCAATTGGGGATTCACCATAGGTGCTGGTAACGGATTCTGCGAAGGTGACGGAATCGGTGGAGTTGGTGGCAGAGATGGAAGGCTGAAAGGTGGAGACGGAGGATTCAACGGGATAAACGGAGGATCTACCGGCGGCGATGGCAAGTTCATCGGTGAAAATGGAAAATCTGATAACGGAGATACAGGATTTTGTGGAGCATCCTGGGGACATGGCAAAGGATTAAGTGGATCACCATCAACTGCTAAAACTGGATTTCGAGAAAGGGAATCAGCGTTACTATTAAGTTTTCCTACTTTACTTTCTTCTTCTTTACGAACTAGCTTTTACGATGTCTGCATACGACTTGGAAGATACAGTGACGTTTTCTAACGTAGGAGGATATTTGGAAACAGAGGCTCTAGAATAAGACTTATTTATTGCACTAGGATTATGTAAGTGCTCAGAGTTATATACAGTTCTAGAACTAAACACTTTTGTGCCTACTACGTCCTCATCGGATACACGTCGGCACGGAATCGTTATCCGATGCTTTAGTTTAAATCCAGGTGACCTTCATTCTCAGTTACTGGACAAGGCACAGGGGATTGCGGTGGTGACTCGACTTGAGGTGCAGTATAATGCACTCCCCTACGAGAATTATTGACGCGTCGCTTAATGCACTGACTAATGTCGTGTCCCAAATTCTTGCAATACCTACAAACTACAGGTTGACCAGATTGTTGTGGCCGGTCTTGAGCTGTGCGGGACTGATACGGGACAAGTGCCCGATTATTAGATCTACTGAAACACTCACTTTCGGAATGCCCTGGTTTTCCACAGAGTTTGCATGACGGACGACTGGCTTTCGGCTCAGGTTTTGATAGGAAATTATTAATTTTTTCCTCACTCATGGCGATATTAATCGCTGCATTCAAGGTTTTAATCTCCCTTGAGCGGACTACGGTGCTAAGCCGCGAGTGAAGCCCTATTATGAAGGTGTGTAAAGCCAGGTCCTCTGTCATGGCCACCCTACCAGGCAGATCCTTCTTTAAGGTGTCGGAGGAATGTATTTCAGATAGTAGAGCTGCGACACAGCTTTCTATCTTGAGTGCGAATTGGGCCACAGTTTCACCTACTAGTTGCCTACATGACTGCAGATCTAATAATAGGTGACTGTAATGTTTACGCTCACCAAAGTTCTGTTTTAAAAAATCCTTTAATTCCTCAAAACTGTCATACACCCTATTTGAACAAGCTATCTGAGCTTTGCCTTCCAATTTTGAAATTATAAATTTAAGTAAGAGGTCCTTTTGACTTTCAGACGCAAGGCTCAAGGCATTTTGGCAGTTTGTTAAAAAAGCGACTAACGTATCTCGTTCTCCTTTATATGTCTTTACAAAATCACATAAAACTTTGATTGGAAACACCTCGGAGTGAGCGAGATCAGTGGACTTACCGCTTTTATCAGTTTTAATAGACATCTTGTATTTTATAAGTTTAACTAAAATAAGATATTACAGAAAACGTAACTAAAATTAACTAAATAGGGAATAGGATTGAGAGACAGTGGACACAGTGACAATAACAGAAAATAGAACGTTCTACTCACAGTAAGACTGCAACTCGGAGAAAGAAACCCATGATGGATAGGTCCAGGTCGCATCCAGTGATCCTCGGCACTCCAAGGACTTAAGGCCTTGTGGCTTCTCGTCTGGCGGCGACGAAACGCAGGGCGCGGCAACTGTTATGTGGCGCACGGAATGTGCGGCGGCGCCCTACCAGGGCGTCTCAGCGACGGCAGCAGCGTGGGAGCTCGGAAATGGCGTTAAGTATCGGGGTGATACTCAACACGGCAGGAACAGCGGAACCAGGTCGTTGGAGACACAGTGAAACGCCAGGGCAGCACGTAGACCTCTTGAGATGTGGAGATTCAGAGTTTATGTGACGGAGATTTTACGGCCGCCTTAATCGGCGCGATGTCACTAGTTTTAAACTTCTCACAAAACTGGTTTGACCCGTAAGAGATAGTTAGCTCAACGTTTACAGCCAACTATCCCACTTCTGACACCACTGTTACGGGGTGGGTCGAGAAAGTCTTTTTAAAAAACGAAAAAGTATTGGCTAGAACAAAGACTTTATTTGAAATAGAAAGATTTAGTAATACATGAGTTGCCGTGACAAAGATCAAAACCGAACTGCCTTAGTTCCCATAAAATGGCAAGTGCGAGCGAGTATCTAGAATGCTTGCGATGCACTTTTATTCTTATGCATTTCGTGGGAAATAATATTGTAACAGTACCTACCTACGTCTGAAAAATTCCATGACTAAGTTAAGATACTTACCGTGTTATTTATCAACTAGGCTTGACCTTGGTATAGTTGAAGTAAATAGCTCTAGTTCACAGTTTAGTTTACTAGTCACTATAGTTTGTTAAATGTAGCTTTGATTAGAATGACACATGCCAAAAGCCTCGAATAGTGCTCGGCCAATTCGGGTCAAATCTAGATTTATGTGTGTACCTACTTATTGTCTGGAAGTGTTTTGCACGAATAATATTTGCAAAAATTGTGTAGGTAACTACAACCTTTTATTTTTTCGTGTTTATAAAGATTTAAAGCAAAACCAACTAAGCAAACCACAAATTCACGAGATTCACTGTTAAAAACAGCATTTTTTGATCTTTTTGTCATTGTTTCAACAAAACTATATGTTCAGTAATGATACAGAACACAATAACGACAAATAACAAAACCTCAAATAACGAAAAAAAATATCAATTTATGTATATCAATTATACTTAATACAATTCATAGATATGATGATACATTTGATAGATATGTATTTTTATTAACATAGAAAAATACCCAGACCACCCTGAACAAATATCTGCAGATCGTACAAATATTTGTTCCGAGGCGGGAATCGAACTCGCAACCTCCTGCGTCGCAGGCGAACCCTTGCTCGCCGCGCCACAGAGGTCGTCAGAAAATAATAATGAATACTTTTGACTTTTAATGTCAATTCTGTGATTGTTCTGGTGTAGCCAGTGGCATCAATAGTCGCCGTGGTGCCGAGAGGCGCTCTCAAGACACCGAGAACACCGCCTGCCTTCACTCCAGCACCGCAAGTGATCCACCCACAGCCTCCCAGGTATGGTTAAACTATGTTTTTGATGCACTCATGCCCGATTCTTTTCACCACACTAGTTTTATTTTATGTACCAATTGCTACATTAAAAGGCTCTTATCACTTACTAAGATGTACGCCACCGTCCTTATTTGTGAAATAGTTTCTGTCTATCCAAAGGTTGTCTGGAAGAGATCGCTCTTAAGCGATAAGACCGCCCATTGTACTTCTGATTAGAAACTTTGTATCCTTATTTTTTTGTTTATGGTGTACAATAAAGTTATAATCTATCTCTTTTTTATGGCTTGCCTAAAATTAAATTATTATTTATTAAATTAAAATTAAAACATTTTTTGAGATTTCGAAAATGGTTCTAAAGATTTCAATGTCCTGTTATGATACCCACTACCATACGCACCTCACGTTTCATTTAAAGAATAAAGTGGTTATCTATCTACGAGTTTTGTTTGTGCAGGTTACCACTAGACATGGCAACTCGTGGCTCATCTGCCCCGGAGACCCTCAGCTACGATGTACAACTGAACAAGAACTCTTTAGGACTTGGTATCACCGTGGCAGGATACGTCTGTGAGCAAGGTAAGTTTTTGAGTACCATTTACAAAAATACAATCGAATTGAGAACCTCTTCCTTTTTGTGAAGTCGGTTAATAAAGGTACCAAAAGGACCTATTACGTATGTTTAGGTTTCTGTACCAAGTGTGGCAAACCGAACCCTGTTACTAAGCCTATGTCGGCCGACCGCCTGTTTGTCTGTATGTATGCTGTCACAGGGGTAAAGGAACAAATATTTGCAGATCATTCAAACATTGTCTCGCAGCGAGAATTGAACCCACAACCACTTGCACCTCAAACTTTTGTTAGTAGTAAAACTTCTTGTGAAAGAGTTCGTCCGGGGAAGTACTACCACCGTACCTATTTCTGCCGCCAAGCAGTAGTGCTCGCATTGGTGTGTTTCGGTTTGAAGGGTACGGGTGCCGGTGAAATTACAGGCACATGAGACTTTTCATCTTTATGTCTCAGGGTCGCTCACCCATCGCGCCGTAGAGGTCGTCAGTAACATAACATAAACTTGAAACTTAAATTCTGTCGCATGGCTAAATCCGGCTGATCGGTGGATGGAGGCGGCCAAGGTTATTCATCTTAGCATTCTATGGGGAAGGCCTATAATGCACAGCAGGGGACTTCTACGAACAAATACTAAGGCTAATTAATTGATAAGCTAATTCAATTATTATTACTAACGCCCTTTTTAATTGCGTACTTGTCTATACATAACTTTTCATTTAAAAAACCGACTTCCGCCATTGTATTCGACTAAATATTTGGATAAAAAATAATGATGCAAGAACCATAGTGGTGAAAGGATTATGATACTTTTTGAATGCAAATGCTTGGTTTGTTGCTGAAAATATCAAAATCGCCATATGTATGCCTACAATATTTGAGGAGTTCCCTCAATTTCTCATGGATTCCATCATCAGAACTGGATTCTGAAAAAAAGGGACAAATCTGGAAGTATATCTATTCAAATAAAAAAAGAATTTTCCAAATCGGTCCATAAACGCCGGAGATATGAGGTAACAAACATAAAAAAAAACATCCGATTTGAGCACCTCCTCCTTTTTTTGGGAAGTCGGTAAAAAATTAGAAAACCCATTCCTATATACCTCTGAAGTTAAAAACACTGAGTATATATTTTGCAGATTTAATTCCTATTAATATCTTGTTGTGTATTGTATGGCGCACAGATTTCATCTCAAAAGTAGGTCAGCAAACATGCCGCGAGACGAGATTACATTGATCGCCAGCTTTTATAATACCTTCCTACGTCCGGGTCATCATTATCATCACTAGGAAGAGGTCCTGGGGACTTCCTTGTAAAATGCCAAGACAATCGGTCTTGAGCTGTCTCTACCCACTGACCTGTGACAGTTACAATAACATAACATCCAACATACATACGTAGTCATCCCACACTAGGATTCCCTGTGTCGTGAGATCTGGAACTACGAGTACCATGGTACCATAACACCCAGACCCGGACAAATATTTGCAGATTGTACAAACATTTGTCCCGCAGCGGGAATCGCACCCGCAACCCCTCGCGTCTCAGCCATAAAGGTGTTCCTCTACAATGTCTTTGTTCCATCGAGGGTGGACCCCCCACTCTTGCGTCTTCCTGTTTGTGGTTGCTACTCGAGAACCTTAAATTGTTATTATTCATAATGCACTAGTAGAAAACCCGCGACTTCGTCCGTCTGAAGTTTGTTCCATACAAAATTAACATTCCACTCAACCCCTTAGGGGGTCAATTTCGGGAACTATTTTCTTAGTGAACCCCTATAGACCACAAAAGGAATGTACCCTCCAATGAGTCTTGGTGAAACTGACAACAATGGTGTACCAAAAATTCGGAATAGAGTACACCATTGGTCATAAGGTACAATTATTTGTCCAACATCAATTCTTGCTAAAAACTACATGAAAAGATTAAATTATTGTTTCTATCTATCTGATAGAAAACAATTTCATTCTATGCCACTTTTTTTTTTTTTGAGATCTTTTTTTTTTTGCCCCTCTGAGCAAGCCTTGGTACAATAAATACTAAATTCGTTTGAGCGAGTGATTCAATTTTAGAATCCTTCGCTTGCTCGGTCATTAAAATTGACACACGGTTAAAAAGCGACTTTGCACTCTTGTATAACAAATAACTATTATTTTATTCTTTGCCTGCCATGGGCACCGATTACGGCATTCTGTGTATCTGTCTGGGTGGCAAAAATTAAACTCAACCTATTATTGGTGGTGCTAATTACAAATTGTAAAATCTTTAATTTCAGTTTCGGATAACCGTTTATTCTCGGATCTCGGCATTGTCTAAACTGTGAAATATGTTTGGATTACAATATGTGGAGAGGCCTTGTATTTGAGGAATCTCTTTAATTGCTCAATGTGTTGTCCTCAAATTGTTAGTACAATTTTCAAAAATTTACTAAGTTTTGTATCTATTTTTGTAGAAAATGTAATGATGGGAGTTTATTAAGCTAATAACGTGCCATCCATGTATATGATATTTTAGTTTCGCAGGCGTAACCCTTTCGCCATTACTCTTTCAGGTTTCTAGGGCTTACGGTTTATGCAGTGCTTTGATAGTCAGTCAGTAAGACACTTTTAGTCGATTTTATATATATTGTAGCAATCTCAATGTACAACAAAATGGTAGCAGCGACTTCACTTGCCTCCTCTTTGACCAGTCGTGCGACCACAAGTCAAGCGATACATTGTATTTCAGTAATGAACATAAAGTTGAAAATGCTACGTAAATTTTGGTTGCCGTGCTGTTCATTGCCTCGGAGTGAATAGAGCTTAAAAGTGATTGGATATTTAAACATTTTAAACAAGATTAAGCACTAGTTAATTCAGTCTAAAGTGAAAGCATAGATAACGCTTGAAAGTTTGTTGCAATACGAGAGCAGAAGCCGCGACTTATGGTCGATGAGCAAGTCTCATCCACTACGCATAAGTTCCTTTGAACACTAAAGTTTGTAGCAATCGGAAAGTAATAACAAACAATAACAGCTGGACACAATGCGGTGCCAGTCACAAGTCGTACAAGTTTCCGATCGGAACTAGGGATGTGTAGGTAACAATTTTATAACAAAAGGTATGACAAAATGCTTTCCGTTTATTGTTTAGCTTTTGTTCAAAGTTTGTAGCAAACAGAAAGCTGGCAAAATCAAACATATTTGCAATAATGGCGGTAAGTCTATCTTATTTTTATTTTTATGTTTCACTAATGTAACGCCCGTGACTTCGTTCGTTTGGGTTTTTTTCTATTATAACTTTAACACCCCGCTGCGCCCAAAGGGTGGGAATTTTGGAAATTCCTTTCTTATTGCACCCCTAGACCAAAAAAGGAATTTAATCTCCTTGCATGTCTCTAGGACTTACAGTTTAGGCTGTGTGTTGAAAGTCAGTTAGAAACGAAAAGATTTTATGTATATTTATTGATTGTCTTCAAACATAATAACACATACTTACTTACTCTACATGGTTACTTATTGTAGCAGTTACATACATATGTTTATGTTGCAACCTAGATAAAAATAGTTTTTATAAATATTATGTATTATTCTTTTGTCCGTGTAACTATATAAAAAAAATCTTATCTTCATAAACTTGGAGCAAAAGGATATAAAAGATAAAGGGGTGGCTCTGCCTATCCCTACATCGTAGATACTATGCCTACGACGGCGTAGACGATACGCTGGCGTAGGCATAGTGCCTATGCAATCTAGACCGATAATAAGCTTACGGCATCGTAGACATTACGCCTACGAAGATGTAGACACTACGCCTATGACGGCGTAGACAATATGGCTACTACGGCGTAGACACTACGCCGTAGTACTACATCTACGATGGCGTAGATACTACTCCTACGACAGCATAGACATAAGTACGACGTCGTAGACGCTACACCGACGCCGTAGATACTATTGCGTGGACCGTTGGGATTGGAACTCCATTCTACAAAGTACCTAAAGAAAATCTCTGCTTCAACGCAAGTCTATCTAACTCTATAAGAGACTCATGCTCATTTTGAACCCCCGACTAAAAAGGGGTATTGTAAGTTTGACAACATTCACGGAAGGATATGGGGGAACTATTCGTAGGCCGGACATACTGCGGCTTTTCTTTTTCTCTGTAGATCATGATTTTTATTTTTGATATTGATCTTTCTCCTGCTCTTTTAGATACCTTTTTAACCCTAATCTAAAATATATATAGGTGTTATAAGTTTAAGGCCAGTGTGTTTGCTTGTCTGTATGTCTGTTTGTCTGCCTCATAGCTCAGAAACGGGTGCTTTTATTTTAATGCGGTTTTTTGTATGGAACCTGGTTTTGCGAGATACTTAGCCATGTTTGGTGGAAATTGGTGCAGCTGTTTTTAGAATCCTCATCTCAGGAACTCAGGCATTTTTGTAACTTCTCGTAGAACCTACAGTTTGAGCTCAAATTTTTTATTATTGTCGAATTTAGTCTCCAGTGTCTGGTTATGACCAGGATAGGATGAACAGCATCTAGTGTACTAGGATGTGTTTTCTTAAGTGTTACGTTTAAAAAAAAATTATTATCAACTAATACTTTATTTTCCAGAACAGTTTACGCATGTCATATTAAAAAGTTGTATGATAAACCACTACTGTCACTTTGTTAAGTGTCACTTAGGTAGTCGGTGAAATATAATATAAGATCACGTAGAATACAAGTATAACTGCCTGCCTATCCCTATTGAAACATCCTTCATACATAAGTAAGTAGGTACTAAGTAAACTTTTCCCGATTCTCAAATCCTGAACACACAAGTACAACACTAAAAGGAGCGGTTTCTGGAAATAACTCGACTTTGTGGTGATACATAATAAGGGAAACATTTGGGTTTTTTATTTCAGTGAAGGGAAATTAGGGTGTGTAGGGGAGGGCGATGACTTGCATTTTAAGCACGTGAGGTTTGGAACACTGTTGAGGATATCTGATTTATGCTCATTTTAGGGTGCCGTACCTCTAAAAGTACCTACCAATGGAGTCGTTTTTTATACTACTTGGCAAGCAAACAAGCACACGGCCCACCTGATGGAAAATAGTTACCGTAGCCTATAAACGCCTGCCACACCACAGGCATAACGCGCGCGCTGCCGACCCTGAGACATAAAGATGAAAAGTCTCATGTGCCTGTAATTTCACTGGCACCCGTACCTTCAAACCGAAACACAGCAATGCAAGCACTACTGCTTGGCGGCTGAAATACGTACTAGTAGGTAGTAGTACTTCCCCGGACGAACTCTTTCACAAGAAGTTCTACTATACTAACAAGGTTTCTATAATGTGTAGTACTAACTATATATATATATATATAATAGGATGACAGTCGTGTCTGTACATATATAAACATATGCCTTTTTCCCGAAGGGGTAGGCAGAGCCTTTATACACTTTTCGAAAATGAAAAGCTCTGATTTGTTTAGTTTTGTATATCTTCAAGGAAGGTTCTTAAATAAGTTTTGTAGAACAGTTAAAATTATTTTTCCGTGGTTTTTTTAAACTTTGTTTTTTTTTCCAGAGGAGTTGAGCGGTATCTTCGTGAAGAGTATCAGCGAAGGCAGCTCAGCAGATCTCTGCGGGAAGATACAAGTCAACGACAGGATTGTCGAGGTGAGGCATTATTCACTTAATTAATTATCCACACTCTGATCCTTATTTAAATAAATAAAGGCTGGTTTACACATTGATTAGTGCGAATGCGAGTAGGCTTGATTGCGAGTGCGAGTGCTAGTGCTTAGTGCTTAGTTGTGTCCGATACTGTTTAGCTGCTGCAATTAGTAAATTCAGTTGCAAATACAGTAACAATGCTCAGCGAGCGTCGTCCGCGCAACAATGCTAAACACTAATGACTGCATGTCCAAACGTGTTTAGTACCAGGCAAGATGCGAGTCAGAGGGAAGGAAGGGCGCGCGGGATGGGGCTACTCGCAAAGAAATAGAACTCGCTTCTATTCACTTTACTACGCTGATTACTAATCACGCGCACTAATCAGTTGCTGTCCACACATGTATTTTACTAATCACTAAGCACCTAAGCTTAACACCTGCACTCGCGCTAATAAATGTGTAAACTAGCCTTAATAGGTGGTAAACGGTTTTAATTGATTACTGACACGAAAACCGTTAATTCATTATTGCCTGACAAGGCTTATGTGCGGCCGCTAAAATGTTTGAACCTACCCTAGCAAGGATTACAGGATTTCTTGTGTCGTGGGACTACGCATACCATGATACCATAACACCCAGACCCGGAACAAATATTTGCAGATGCTATTATATTTGCAAACAATCATTTGTATCGCAGCGGGAATTGAACCCGCAACCTCTCGCATCTCAGCCGGCTACTCGCCCACCGCGTCACAGAGGTCGTCAAACATGGATGCGATATTCTGATTTTTATTTTTAATTTAATGTAATACTTTTGAACAAGACAATTTTTATTCAGAAGTTATCTTGTCCAAAATGTCGCGGTCGCATATAAGCAAAACATAAAAGTGTCGATAATGAATAGTTATTTAATATATCATTGTTCTCAGGTGGATGGCGTATCATTGAATGGTGTAACGAACCACAGAGCAGTCGCGTTGTTGCGAGACGCGAAGGGTCCCCACGTCAGACTCAAAGCTTTGAGGTCAGTGATTATTTGTTCTAGCTATATTGACAGATTTAGTAAGGCACGTCATAGCACGTCCTAGGTGGTCGTGACGAGGTATTGCAGTTGTTTGCAGGCATAGGTCACCGTTTACCATCAGAGAGCTGATTCTGAGTTTTGTCAAGCAAATGATACGGAGTCTGGTGTAGTGTAGTGTGGATTGTATGGCGACACCGATGAGCGCCCCTAGCGTACATTCTGTGAACCTCATTTTCTATACAAAAATCCGTGTTACACGACACCATCCGTGTCAATTGCTTGTCATAACTCAGAATCAGCTCTCAGGAGCCTATAATTCTCGCGCTATAACAGACATGTAGAGATTGTAATTTTAACACTAATTTGTTAAGAGTGAAGTGTACCTCAATAGTGAAGGAAGTAACGGAACTGATAGGTGGCTAATTTGGGGGACAATTTTTTCATGTGCCTGTACTTTCACCGGCACCCATACCCTTCATACCGTAACACAGTAATGCGAGCACTACTGCTTGGCGGCAGAAATAAATACGGTGGTAGTACTTCCGCGGACAATCTCCTTCACAAGAAGTTCTACTACTAACAATTCTGACGCTAATAAAAAATAAACCTGGAAGTTATCGCTTTCAGCGCCTTTCTATTGTAAATAAAGTATTATTTAAAGTAAGTATTATTTTATTTTATTTTACTCTATTGGGGAAAACAATCAGTTGATACATTAGGATATTACTAAATAACATTGTTTAAATAAATATGAGTAAATGTTCAACGACGTTATCCACGGATTACTAAAAAAGATTATGAGGTTGTTGTTGTTTCGTAAGTTTCCTGTTAGGTAATAAATTTATTAAGTGTGTGTGTGTTCGTGGTTAATATTTTGCACGTTTAGTCATTCAATATATTTTTAACTATAGTTTTAAATCTAGGTTCGCACAATAAGAATAGATAAAATTGTTATTGTACATGTCGACGATGCGGCGTAAAGGTGAACGCACGCACATATTAATCTATCTATCTAATCTATTTAATATACATAATGCCGAACTTGACATTTTCATACAAGATAGTAAAATAATTAATTGATTCAAGCGTGACTTTGCGGAAATCCATTCTACAATATAAAATAGACGAACAAATATATAGTAACAATTCCGCTCCTCTCCAACGAAAACTCTGAAAGAATTCGACACGTATTTCGCCTCTCAACTGCAAAAACTCTGGAGCCATGTTGCCTCGCCGAACGCCGAACAGAAAGAGTGAGTGAGTTTTTCTGTTCGGCGTTCGGCAAGGCAACATGGCTGCGGAGTTTTTGCAGTAGTGTGTCTTTATTGTTCTAGCACGCAGTGAGCCTACTGTTTCCTGAGGATGCTTCGTTGAGAGGCGAAACACGTGTCGAATTCTTTCAGAGTTTTCGTTGGACAGGAGCGGAATTGTTACTATATATTTTTTCGTCTATTTTATATTGTCAGATAGTAAAAGGCTCAATTCGCATCACAATGGCGAATCACGCCTTCGAACGCCGGCTCTTTGACCAGCAGGCGTTATACGAGTTTTGCATTGCGAAAACCGATTTGCGGAACGTGAGCATTCAACGTGACTTACGTAGTAACTATTCATCATTCTGTGCCGCGCAGTCGGTAGAAACAGTACAGATCAGTAAATAGTTACTACGTAAGTCACGTTGAATGCTCGCTCACGTTCCGCAAATCGGTTTTTGCAATGCAAAACTCGTAATGCGCCGTCTGACCGTGCGTCAAGCGATTCGGTCATGGTACATTTTGTGATGGATTAGTAAGGTCTGACCATCACGTGGTTCTAGTACCTATAGGTACTAATTTCAGAGGTTGTTTTGAAAAATGTATACTAATATTAAAAAATTGATTTGTATCAGGTACCTTCGAGGAGCTGGCTTTGAAAAACTCCAGAAAGCTCTAGCAGCGCAGGATGGTAGAAGGTCACCCATCGCTCCACCTAGCCCTTCTGTCACGTCACTCGCGAAATATAGTTTTAGTGTGGTAAGTCTAACTAGACCCTGTCTTTATTTTCCTCTTTGTCTATCTAAGCTACCTTTATTTTCACTTCTTTCATATCTAGATCGCATATTATATTTGTTATGTTACGGGTGTTTTTTTGAAATGGGACAGTATGGGGATATCCGAATCCATAAGAGATACGGGAAAACTCTATTTGGAACCATTTACTAATTTTGTATGAAAACGAATTTCCCATAGTTATTTTCTTGGTCAAGCGTGAGTTCTCCATAAAAATGAGTTGTTTTGATCAAAGTTTTTTTAGAGCGTATCGACTCAGTTTCATGTAAGAATTGTTTCATTGTATCGGAAGAAAAAAATCTGAGCAGCAGAAGTTAGTCAAATTTAATAAAATGTTTTCTCATACAATTTGTAATATATCCCCATAATGTCCCATTTCAAAAAAACACCCTGTATACTATGGGTGTACGTTAACATCATTTGAAGATTGTATTTTTTTTTAATTTCACAAGCTCTGTTTAAATAAAGATCAAAGCTGTGGTTTTAATTCCCATCGCTTTTATCATATTCGTCGAATATATTTTCAACATTTTAGAAATTTTTGTGTCATTAATTTTTTGCATTGAGCGTTTCTAAATAATTTACACTTTATCACATTTTCATATTTCATTAAAAAAACCGTTCATCCTAGTTATGAGTCTAAAACAAAATTATCTCCTCAGTACGACGAATCAACAGTGATAGAAACCGAAGTCGAGAGCTTCGCGCACCTACCGTCTCCCCTTCCGTCCCCTCCGGCCGAGAGAGAGGACGAAGAGATTGTAATCGGGAGAGAGGACTTAGAGGAGACAAGGAGAATACAGGACAAGTGGCGGGACATTTTGAGTAACGAGAAAGAGTGGCCGGGACATCAGTACGAATATGATATTGTGGTAAGTCACCCTTTCGCTCCTTATACACAATAGCTACTTAATTTGTCTTATAAAACGATATAGAGTTCGCTAGTGATAAGACCGACATTTATTGTCTGTCTTATCACTAGCGAACTCTCGTAAGTATGAAATGGTGCCAAATACTTCCGCAGATCGCTCTGCTCACCAGTTTCAGTATACGTTAGCACTTTCGTTTGTTCGACTACTGCACTACGGTTCAGTGGCTCGCTTTGCTCTCCAGTTTAGCTTAGCTTCTTTTCTTATTTGTTTTTTATGACAACATCATTCACTATATTAAATGGGCGGTCGTCCACGGTTTCACCCTTATAATTTTACCACTGATACTGCATTTTGGAATAAAAAGTACCTTAACTATGCTTTGCCTTCATTTATCTAATAGGTACATCAAGGTTGTGATCTTTCTTGGTGTCATATTTCATCCAAATTGTCACAGTCATAAAGACTGACTTACATCGAAAGACACAATTGTATGGAACCTTACGACGTAGTGTGAGAAGGACGATGATATTTTAAAGGTCTCTGAAAGTTGGTCAGTGGAGGAGGCTCAAGACCGTTCGTGTCATTCTATGGCTTATGTACAGCAATGGACTTCTATAGGCTGATGATGATGAAAGCTGTTATTTATTACACTTGCTCTGCATTTTCCAGGTGGGAACGATAATCCGTGATAAAGAAGCCGGCCTGGGAATATCTCTAGAAGGCACAGTGAGAGTGGTGTCAGGTAAAGAGGTTCAAGCGAGGCACTACATCCGAGCATTGGCGCCGCGTGGTCCGGTGGCATCCTCCGGATTGTTCAATCGAGGGGATGAACTACTTGAAGTAAGTCTTACCTTGATTTTACGAGACTACGTAATTAGTTTAAACGTTATAAGAGTAAGAGTAATGAAAATCGACGTTAAAAGTATTGATATACTTTTAACGTCATAACATAGGGGGTTTACTACTCCATTTTTATATAATGAAGTTCCATAAATCTTAAAAGCCATTTGAAAATGACAAAACGCATTACTTCATTACAGCAATGAAGCATATTTATAGATATCTTATATAGTATTTTATCGTTTCGAGTAGCTGTCAACATTGACAGAACTCTATAGATGTTCTTACGTCACAAAGGAGTTGAAAACTGTCCATAGTGTAGATAGATTTAACATAATAAAACTTCTTGACAAAACATTCTACTTATTTGGAATAACCGTAACGGGGCTCAGTATAAAAAAACTCGACGTATCAAGACTTTATGCAACTTTATGAGACTTAATGTGACTAGACTCTTTCATTATGAGACCCAATGTAACTAGTTTCTACTTTGTGAAACGTAACGTTACTAAAATCTATGAGACTGAAATTAGCTAGATTCTACTCTATGAGACACTACTAACTAGTATAATGTAGAATGCGACGACACTTGATAATGTTGATGATGTTAGCAATGATTATTTGTTCCAGGTAAACGGGTGGAGGGTATTAGGAGCGCATCACGTGGATGTGGTGTCGAGACTTCGGACCGCTTCAACACCTACCACGCTAGTTGCTGTCAGGACGAGGAGGGATAGAGACCCACCGCGGATCAATGTGAGTAATTAGATATCATGTAGACGAGTGTGCTACATCTTCGTCCACATCGTCACTTTCCAGCAGGTGAGATAGTGGTCAAACGCTTGGCTATTTAACATTAAAAAACTATAGACGCACACACTACACCAACTTTTCATTTTAGGTATCAGACTCTTATTTCAAGTTATTCAAATAATATTCCTAAAAGCACTCAATAATATTCAGAGGTGGACCGCGTAAATGATCGTTAAAATCTGATTATTTGCGAATGATCTCACTACGCTGTTAATAGGCCAGTGTTGGTTTCTATGCATACCTTTCGGATCGAGCAATGCTAGTGCAATTTTCAGTCGTGTAGTGTATCAAAGTCGTAAAAGTTTAATTTGTATAATTTGTTTTCAGAATTCAGTAGTAGGTGGCAGTTTACAACAGTTAGCGCCGCCACTGCCGCGACTAATCAAGGCGAAATCCGAGAGCTCTGTCGCTTCACTTTGCAGTACCAACACTGTTTTATCGCATCAGCATTCAGGTAGGTGTATCATGTTTTTGAAGTATAACATAATAATAATAATAAGAGGCTCTCACTAAATGGTTGGATCAAGGGTCAGATTCCTGTACTCCTAGACTCGGTACGCATAGTCAGGTGGTTCCTTTCTCTGCAGCCCTAGCCCTAGCCTCCAACCGCTTGGGCCTTGCTCCGCGGCCGGAGGTTTCCCGTTTTGATGTATATTTTTTACTATAATGTTTTTTATACTATTATGTTTATATAGGTAGTCGTTTATAGTAAAAAAAATATTTTTTAACGAGATTTAAAATAAATTTGTGAAATAATAATAATAATATTTTTTTATAAGTACTATTTGTTTTTATAGATAATTAGTATTCCTTTATAGTACAAAATGTATTTTATAACTAGTTTTAAAATACATCAGCTTCATAATAATAATAATAATTCGCTCGGCAATATTTTTTTGGAAGGTACTTTTTATAATATTTAATTTTAACTAAGTATTTAAATGTTAGTTTTATTATTTTAAGAGGTAGGTACCTATAGAAAGAGATCTATACCCGCCTTTTAAAGTTTTGCTACGCCCTAAAGGTTCACATGTTATTTAGATCACTGCTCTTAGTTGTTATTAATTTCATTAGGCAAATCAATATATTTGAATATGAATAGGAATTAATAACAAGATAGTTATAAAAATAGATGTCGAGTGGCAACAACGAAATGAAAGAAGGAATCTAGACGTCCCACATCCGATAGTCTGATGACGTTGTAACGGTCACGGGAATTTGGTGGATGGAGGTGGACAAGACCTTGGTTCTTGGTATTTTAATTAGAGAGGAGGATGATGACCTCAATACATCATGTGTAACGGCCTTAGCACAACTTTTTACTGATAATAATGCCATAAATTTTCGTGTTACAGAATTCTGCTCAGAAGATCTAGAACGGAACAGATCGCGGTCCCTAGAACCACTGAGTGGCCTTGCGATGTGGAGTGACGCGGTGGAGTACATCGATCTCGTGAAGGAAGATAGAGGACTTGGGTTTTCAATACTGGACTATCTGGTAAGGCATCAGAATTAAAGCATTTAAAGTAGATACAGTGTATACTAGGAACGAGAGAGAGCCCAAGATAAAGCCTTGGGTAACTCCCAGTTATTTAAGTAAAGTAAAGTGAGCAACAAAGTAAAAAATCATTTAAAGTAAAGTAAAGTAAGTAACTCATAGAACTCGATTTCTGGTACCGCGTGCTCTGCCAGCTTGATGTTAAGACGTAATTAAACTTTTAAATTTTATAAAGAGCTGAGAGAATATTTTTCATTAATTTTACTTACAATCATAAGGTAGTCTGCAATCGAACGCTTTAGAACGGTCAAGTTAACGTCATAGAGGTTTTTTTTTAACTTTCAGGATCCATCAGATTCCACGAGATCTGTAATCGTAGTGAGGTCTGTGGTGGCAGGCGGCGCGGCGGCCCGGCATGGTACATTGTCGCCAGGGGATAGATTGGTTTCCGTCAATGGACTGGAATGTGCTAGAAGTCCTCTAGCTGCTGCTGTAGCTGCCATCAAGGCTGCTCCAAGAGGTACGCATCTCGGTTTTGTTTTTTATGATGATTAGGAAGGTATACCTACTAACTGTGCAATAATGATGATGATGAAGGTACCTACTAACTGTTTACGATGTTGATGATGATCAGGAAGGTACCTTATTACTGTGCAACGATGATGATGATGAATAAGAAAGTACCTAACTATGCAAAGTTGATGATGATGATGATAACTAGGAAAGAACCTACTAACTGTGCAACAATAGCACAGACAGTTACGTCATTAGCTTTGATTGATGACTTTATAGTATTTCATCCGATTACGGTTTTCTGTGTCTACGATAAACTACATAACATTATAGTGATTATGAATTATGACTAGAAACCTGCCATAAACATAAAAGTTATAAACATTTCAGTCACTAAACTCATCAAATAGCTAAAACTAAATAGAAGAATATCTCTGTTTCTCATAGAGATAACAGATAGGTATCTTATCACAAGAAATTACATAGGATCAATGAAAAGCAAATAGTACATAACACTGAAAACAATTACATAACTTTAAATAGTGTTTTGAGCAACAGTGTCTGAACTTGTTGCGAAATTGTTTCATAACAAAGTAATTAAAATTATTGATGTGCACTATAAATAAGTGAAGGCACTATAAATAAACTATTACGGAGGTAATAATGCTGTGTCACAAGCACACACAGTTTGTGTGCCACAGCTTCCAATACTACGTCAACTTTAGTAATGCCCAGATTTATAAATTTGTAAAATCATCCGAATATAGTTCCTAGCTACTTCAAATAGCTGGATGTTTTTAAAAATTACCAGTTATAATGAAACGAAAATATAAATTGGATAAATATTAAACGGTTGTTTTTATTACAGGTATTGTGAGAATCGGTGTTTCGAAACCGTTGCCGTGTAGCACAGTTGTTGGAGGTGAACGAGCAAATGGACTTAGCGTACAAAGTAGTCAGGTATGTGTTTTGTATATATTTAAAAAAAAACTTACCAATATTAGGTTAATTTTATTTATTTTGTTCGTTAGTCCTCAACAAAAAATGTAACACGTTTACTAATACACAAAAAATACAAATTACAATGCATTATTTTTTTATTATTAAAACATTTTTGTTAAATCATTCTGTTTTGTTTATATTCGTTTTAATGTGTCGTGATAATTGTACACTGAGGGGAAAAATCAAAAAGTAAGTTGTTTTTATATTATTGAAGCTTGTTAACGCTTAGAGCAGTATTTGATTAATTATTAAAGTTATTATTAGCATGCTGTTTTTGAACTTAATTTCTTTCAAAATTTGTACAGTAAAGGGAACTACCGCTCTAAGATAATATATTTTATTTTATTTATTTGAAAATTCTTTTGTGTCTCGTTTATATTTTAGAATTAGAATAATGATTTCCCTTTAGTGTACAATATTACTTGCATGCTTTTACATACACTTAGCTGTTTTTTAATATCTTCTTTTCGAGTTGAAGTTTTATTATTCCAGGGCGGCACTTTTAACTTCCAAAACCTACTAGAACTTAGTCACTAAACTAACACTTAACGAATACTGTAGCTGCAACTAATCCAAAATTAGTTTTTTCTAAATCAAATCTACTTAGATTAGTACTTAGATTTTGATTATAAACCCCAAATACTTTCTTTCAGAAACTGGAATACTTCACGAAAATCCTCCGTCTCATAATGTCACTCCATCAGGACATCATGGATCTACAGCTTGAATGCACTCAGGAGTTGCAAACCGTTCCACCTCCGGGACCTTTCAGGGTTCCCCCTAACATCAAAGCGGAGATCACTATGAAATAAAACGATAAACTGAGATTATCGTCAGTTGTAATAGATGAATCGGTGAATGAAAATATAGGCATGGCATGTTTAAATGTGACGATTTTATTTCGAAGGATTCTTATAAATCTTCTTTGGGAAAATTCAAAGTAATTTGTGGCAAATGTAACAAAATCAACGTCGTCCAAGTTAATAATAGTTCACTGCTCAAAACAGCTGGAATTGTTGTTGTTACCGGAAGGTTCATAATTGCCAATGCAGTTTTTACCTTGTTATGCTTATATCAATAATCATGTATCCAGATTTAGTTAGCAGATAACTTATCTGCATTTAAGTGTTGATATTATATAAAACCCCAAATATGATGTGCCCCAAAATATAATTAAATAAGACAGTTAGCTATATTTTACTGAATAAAACGGAATACAGAACAGACAGAACACAATAGGTTAAACATGAAGATTTTACCCAAGAAACCCTCACTCCTTGTCTCTTAATTCTTAGGCTTATTAGTTCTAGTCGTTTTCCTAATCTCCTTTGTATTGATAAGCTAATAAAATAAAAATATGTATTATGTAGGTTACATGCTTTTAATGAGAAACGTCCATTTTAAAGTGACAAAGTAATACGAAAAAATAACAAAAAAGTAGAAATGAGTGTCTATTTATCGAAGTTGTGTAGTCGTGGAATTATTGATGTTAATAATAATAATGTTGCTAGTCAATTTATTGAATGTGATAGATGTATAATAATAATGCTCATAAATTATAAAAAAATAATGTACAATTTAAAAATAGATATGCTGACAAAAAATATAATGAAAGAGAGATATAAATATTAAAATAATTAAAAGTTTTTTTGCAAGAGCTTCTTTTGTTATTGTCACTTACAGGTTATTTGGAACATATCATAGCTTATAAGAAATTGAGGGATTGTCTTTTGAATATTAATAGAGGATAAAAAATAAATATTTTATGCTAAAATTATGGTGTGTAAGAGAAAGACTGTTATGAAGTTGGCATTGCGATTTGTAACGGAATTTTATTAAAGTTTGCATCCGACTAGAAACAGAAATCTGAGCATGTTCACAATGGAGGCTTTTAAAATTATTAAAAGTTGTTCATTAAATATTATTAAATTGTAAAGATTAATTAAATTTGCTTGGCAATCTTAAGCTTAGTCATGTTTGACATGTTATGGTAAATAAAGGTAATAACAATAATGTCATCCTTAACTCTGGGCAGTATTTCAAATGTTGCCCGAAAACATGTTTTTGCCGTTACATGTTGTTAGACTAATTTGTTGTTAGTAGTGTGCAAGTAGTGCAATATTGATGTCGAATGCTTTAATCCAATCTGTTTTAATGTTAATACTTTGTTAAATTCAATGTGCGTTGCAATAAAATGTTTCAAAATATACATTAGTATTATTTTATATATTTTTCTATTTCTGAAACAGGTAATAATTTTGTGTTTTTCCTATCTTTTTAACCGATTTCTCAATAACTTTTCATTTAAAAAACCGACTTCCGCCATAGTATTCGACTAAATATTTGGATGAAAAAAAAATTATGAAAGAACCATAGTGGTGAAAGGATTATGATACTTTTTGAATGCAAATGCTTGGTTTGTTGCTGAAAATATCAAAATCGCCATATGTATGCCTACAATATTTGAGGAGTTCCCTCAATTCCTCATGGATTCCATCATCAGAACTGGATTATGAAAAAAATGGGACCAATCTGAAAGTATATCTATTCAAATAAAAAAATAATTTTTCAAATCGGTTCATAAACGCCGGAGATATGCGGTAACAAACATAAAAAAAAAAACAACTGAATTGATATCCTCCTCCTTTTTTGGGAAGTCGGTTAAAAAAGGAAGAGGTTCTCAATTCGGTTGTATTTTTTTTATGTTTGTTACCTCATATTTCCGGCGTTTATGAACCGACAAACTAAACTAAGCATTTGCATTCAAAAAGTATCATAATCCTTTCACCACTATGGTTCTTTCATCATTTTTTTTTCATCCAAATATTTAGTCGAATACAATGACGGAAGTCGGTTTTTTAAATGAAAAGTTATTAAGGGTTGAGACTAAAGTCAACCTACATAAGTAGTCAACAATGAAGGTAAACATTCACCTTACAACTTTATCACCTTCTCTCTAGCCTCAAAGGTTTGCTGGAAGAAAACTCTTTTAAGGGTTAAGCGCGCCTTTGTACATGTCTTTCTTTTTTACTTATTTATATAATATTTTCTGTGTGCAATAAAGAATTATAAGAACATTCTGAATAATAATAAAAGCTTTGAAATCCACTACTTATCCTAAAACATGTCAAATGAGCGGAGATTGAATCCGCAACCTTTGCTTCTATACTGCAATACTATAACCGTTACATTCCCAGGCGATTCACTCCACTGTTCCACCATAGGAAATATTGAAATGCTTCAAGTTTAATCTCACAGGAATGCATAAACTCGCTGGCATCAGACGACCACACAGGCATGGATTCCTTCCACGAATGTCTTCAGGAATACGGGGAAGGCATCGAAGTCGTCCAAATATGCCTCGAGCCCGAGGAACCTTCTATTAAAGACGACGAACTATCAGCGCTGGGAGACCTCAGCTTCGAAGACTGTAAAAAAGTCAAAATTGCAAAAATGAATGGTTTAGACGATCATAAGTCTTCGAAATCAGACTCTTTAGATGATCATGATGATGATATGACGATAACAGAAGATGATGTGTTAACTACACCAAGAGAATTGCCAGATTCAAGAATCAAAACTGAAAAAGGCGACCTGGTAAAGCAGCAAAGTAAAGAAATATCGACTTCAGATGAAATGGTTTTCGCAGTAACTCCTACTGGACTAGAAAGGATCAGTTTCGATAAGTACTGGAAGGATGACACAAAAAAGACCAGTCTAGAGAAAGTGAAAAGTGATGAGAGTTGGAAAGAATGTTTAAACTCTCCAGATGACGTTACGAGCTTCTACGAAGCTACTAAAATTTCGGTCCAAGATAGTAATTTACTATACATAGATCACGAAATAGATGGCTACGAGACTTGCTTAGATGAAGAGTCAATCAAAAACGGTCATAAAATTGAGATCAAAGATGAACGTAAACAAATAAAAGATTTGAAACAAGATAAGCAAACAAAAGAATTTGAAAACAACGAAATGGATCAGGATTTTACAGACGAAGTATCATCATACCCATACGTCCAAGAACACATCATAAAGCAAATGAAATCGTTGCGAATAGAACCTATTAACGTTAATATAGCGAAGACAAAGAAAAGTCCAACGAAAAAACCGTCCAAACCACTATGTGTAGAATACACAGAACCAAAAAGCATACAAATAGTTGAATACTACAACGACCAAGCTGAATGTTTGAAAGAAATAAATAAAAAAAAATTAGTAGACGAAAAAATAAAAAATCATGAAGATCAAAAGAAAATCTTAGATATTAACAAAGCGACTATGGAAAAGAAGCTACAGCTTAAAATACAGGAACCTAGTGAAGAATCAACAGACCCGGAAAACTACGTGGATGGATGTCACAAGTGCTTTTTAGAAAACTATGCGTATGCCATCACTACGGCTTATTTGTCTGAAGCAAGTTCTTGCAAATACTGTGAGGTGAGTTCTTTTATCACTAACATTTGACCGCGGCTCCGCCTGCGTAGAACCTTAGTACTTACAAAGGTTACTCTAAAAGTTTCCGCGATAAATAGCCTATACGACGGTGAAAATAGCATTCGAATCAGTCCAATAAAACTTGAGTTATATGTGTAACATATTTCAGACATTTTGTGGATGCTCGATCACTTTGTTTTTCAAATTCGTTTGTTTACTCATTTCTTTGGACAGATTTATATGCCGTTTTCACCATAGTTTAGGTAGTTTATTGCGGACAAAAGTTTTGCACCTAGAACTTCCGTGTAAGATAGATACTTAGGTTCCAATAAGGTGTTGCCGCGGGAGGTGCAAGTGAATATGTAAGTAAGCAAAGTCCATAAACGTAGTTATTAGCTTCACTATTCAAGTTTCCTAACTACAGCTTTCCTATAGTCGCTAAACTCTGGTTTAAGAATTTATTCTCATAATAATTTACAATTCACAATACAGTATGTAGTTATGACGTCTTGAGGTGCTTTTGATAAGCTGGATGTACAAGACAAATTGAACACGTTAGTTGGAATGTGTAATGGTCAATTTGAAAAGTATATCCGTATTTATTTACTGTTAAAAGTTTGTAAATTCAAATAGTTAATCAGATCTGCAGGGCTACTCTTGAAAACAGTTAAAATCCCAATCCAGTTCTGTTCGCAATCCAGTTTCATTCCTAATAACGCTTGTTTAGCACTCTTGAACCAAATCGAGTTTGAAATTGAGATCGAGCACACGAATGACTTTGCGTGTTGACTCGTGGAAGAATAACGTCAAAATCGCGTCAAGAGAACCAAAAAATAGAGGAAAGTCGATTACACTTAGTTCCATAAAATTCCACCAATCTTCCCAAATTCCAGAGTACCAAATGACACTAAATCCTGAATTAGGATTGAAAAAGAGCGTCAAGAGTAGCCACGCTGATCTGTCTGCTGGTTTTGTTTGGAATAGTTTTGGCAAGACTGATGGTCGTACGTTTAATATTCCATTAGGTAGCGATGGGCTTACAACTTAGCTTATGGAATGCTAAGCAATAAGCGGGTATGAACTAAATAAATAATTTGGACTTGCCTCAGACTACCCCCAAGTAGGATCACCTTACTTCTAAGTTCCAACGTGTCAACTGAATGATTTTCTATTCTAGGTAATACGGGATATGCTAGAAGTATCCAAAGACAACTCCAGAAGAATGTCAGCCCCTGCTTTAGTGAACCTGGAAAGTTCTTCCGAGACAGAGGATGAAGAGTATCTGATGGTGCCAGTGGTCAAGAGTAGGAGGAAATCTACTGGACCATTGAAGTTCCTTGTACCTTCTAGAAGACCAAGGTAAGCTTTATTCCAAACCGTATAAAATTTACCAAACGTCAATCGACAAGTCGACCAAAACACCCTACTGGCTACTGTGTTGGAAATGATTTGCTTATACCTCCTGTAAATTTCTGTGCTCTGGTATCATTGGAACACATTTTGATCTTCTCTGGTTCTTTCTTGGTCCAAGTTGCACTGCTGAGGCCTTACCATGCACTCTAAAGCGATTCAGTTCAAAAACTATTCAGTACAAAATATCGGTTCGTCGTTGACATCCGTCATCATTGAATAACTTTAATCGCAGAAGTCTATAGACCTTCTGCTACTGTGCCTTTAAATATAGCTGCGGACATCACGGAACCGATATTTTGTACAGAATAGTTTTTGAACTGAATCGCTATAAGAGCTCATGGTAAGGCTCTTGATACTTCTGGTTATTTATATTCTACATAAGTACGTCAATTTTGTGATACCAAAAATAAAATCTCTTGATCCTCTTCAACTTAAACTAGTATTGATAATAAAATATTTACGTTTTCTATGCCCAAACACATCTTTCAAAACTGCCCCATAACACCTTCATTATAAGACCTATTTTCTTCTGGTAAATGGTAGTCATATAAAGGCCATAACGATTTATTGGAAAATAGATGATAGAGTAGGTGTAATAGAGTGGAAAGTGGTTTGTTTCAAAGGTCTTGTTTAAACAGATTAGCTAAGACCGTCCTCAATAAGGCTTCATCGCATTATGTTCACGTTTTACAGGAAATCTGCTGTCAATGCATTTATGTTTACATTACTATAACTCTATTTTTACAACTCCTCTACATAAAGGGTACTTTTAGTATTCACAAGCATAAAAAGAAAATGTCATAGATTTTAAATTGAATTAATAAAACCGGTCAAGTGCGAGTCGGACTCGCGCACGAAGGGTTCCGTACCATTATCCTATATAAATGGCAAAAAAAACACGTTTGTTGTATGGGAGCACCCTTAAATATTTATTTTATTCTGGTTTTTAGTATTTGTTGTTATAGCGGCAACAAAAACACAACGTCTGTGAAAATTTCAACTGTCTAGCTATCACGGTTCATGAGATACAGCCTGGTGACAGACGGGCGGACGGACGGACGGACGGAGCCTTAGTTATAGGGTCCGCTTTACCCTTTGGGTACGGAACCCTAAAAACGGCTAATTACTACTGTTTTTCGTCACTTTTGCTGACGTTTCGAGAATGAGTTCAGAATCCTCTTCATCATGAATTTAAAATGATTCCCAACCACGAAACTTTCAATTCCATAATACCATAGGTGCCCAATATTTTCATATGCATAACATAACATATCGCCCAACAGTCATAATACGCAGTCCTGATCCCACACTAGAATTCCCTGTGTCGTGGGCATCAGGAACTACGAGTACTATGGTACCATAACACCCAGACAACATTTTTTTTTATACTACTACGTAAGCAAACAAGCATACGCCCCACCCGATGGAAAGCGATTACCGTAGCCTATGGACGCCTGCAACAACATTTGTCTCGCAGCGGGAATCAAACCCGCAACCTCTTGCATCTCAGCCGGCCTCACCTACCGTTATTTTGATCTGAAAAATATTTAAGTACCTACTTACAATTTCCCTAGATTAAAACGATAAATAATTAACCTAACCTAACTTAGTGCAATGAATAACTAAATTACTTTTGGGCAATCCACTCAGTATTCCCGCGGGAGTTCTAATGTAATTGTGCTGGCTGTGGCTGGTGGCTGTGTTTCGGATCGATTATCTTAATAAGGTTATGGATCACCGCTTAATAGATTACTTTTATCTTTCGTTTCAAAAATCACAATAATTCATTTGAAAATCATCATCACCATCCTGTAGAAGTCTACTGCTGGACATAGACATCCCCCTTAGAATTCAATTCAATTCAATTTCATTTATTATCCTTTGGAACGCAAGGGAACACTTGCTGCTGTACATGGGCCTTGTCAGGAAATAGGTGTAAATAATATTAAATAATCGAGGTAAAACAAAACAAAACACAAGCAACAAATAGAAAAAACAAACAAACTCATCAAAACAATCACAAATTCCCTCAAAATAATTCGAAGCCACAGGGAGGGCGTGTCAAAAAAAAACAAGAAATTCTACCAATAAAAATTCTACTAACTAGGTACACATGGTTTCATTATGCGGCTGTAAAGGGGCCTTGTCAGATATAGTAAAATTACAGTGATTATTAGAAATAAGTTAAATTAGTAAATACCATAATTATGCAGTATTGTCTTTCTCTAGTTGTGCTACCGACATTGACCAAGCATTATGATCATTTAAGTAATCATCACATGTGTAATATGCACCTCTCGTCAAACCTGTCTTAACACAATTCTTAAACTTTCTTTCGCTAAGTACGAAGAATGCCACGAGAATGCCACGATGAACGGTCTTGAGCCGCCTCTATCCACCAAATTCCTGCGACGTTTATAATATCTTTAGTCCATTGAGTGGAGGCCCTTCCTCATACCGCGTCGTCCGGTTTGAAAATACATAAGATTAATTATTAGCGCTAGGCAACAATGCAAGGCACATTTTAATAAAGAAAAAGTTCTAATTGTATGTGAAGCAGATTTTCAAAAACATTGTCACGTGTCATATAGTTTTTTCCAGAAGTAATTTTAATATATAAGACGATTTAAAATGACCCTTGTGATTTCAATGAATAAGATTCTTTTGATTTGATTTGACAGATACATCTTTATTGAAAAAAAAACAGTAGTTACTGATAGATCGTGTGGTTTAGACCTTGTGAACTTTGAGTACATTTTTGGGCAGTTGTCGAATTACTAATAGAGGGCTGCAAGTACGTAGGACTCGATTCGATAAATTTGACATTAAAATTCGATAAAACGGGACTATATTTATAGAGGTAATAGTCCCGTTTTGTAGAATTTTAATGTAACATAACGTACTTGCACTGCTGCCTGTGACGAACTTACTATTTAAGTAGGTAGGTACAGTCTGCGAAAATTCAAGGAGTACCTATATTACTATATATCTTACCTTAGGAAGATCTATTATTGGCCTTTTTATAGCAAAAGTTATATATAACAATCTAAACTGTATTTGCTGTTGATCTTCTAATAAACAAAAATAAAATAAAATAAAATGAAATAAAATATCGGAATTTAAACAAAGGCCCAATTCTCTAATTTTAAAAACGATTAAATTACATTATTATCTCGTGTCAGTCGCATCTGTCACTATTATTACGTAGTAACATACTCTTCGCATGCATACGCGAAGATTAAGTAATAGTTTAAAATAGTATTAGTTATAAGTAATAAATCGTTTTTAAAATTAGAGAATTGGGCCTCACCACGTACTACAACAAACTGTACAAACGACAGCAGGAGAATAGTAAAGTACGTGGTGTTAATCGTAATTTTTCTAAAATGGTCACTTTTGACACTTTTGCTATACCAAAAGTGTCAAAATGACAATTTTGAGATAATTCATTAACAATTCAAACACAATTTGTGGGGCCCTTTTTGGGGTTTATTATTCATCATCAAAATTGACCAAGCCGTTTTGGCATCAAAACAAGACAATTATATCTAGAGACAAATAAACATACTTACAACGTTTTTTCTTTTCGTATGTGTAGGGATGTGAAACAATCTAAACAGGAATTCGACAATTTAGTCTCAATTAGACAACCGAAATTCCTTGTAAGGACCGTTAAGCGTTGGTAAACGCCAACTCTCACTCAATGTTTTTCTGTTTCATTGTTTCGAAACAAAAGTTTAATTCATACAGTTGCGTCGATAGATCTGACTTAGATATGATTGGATAAAAAATTTAATTGGATTTATTTAGCTTTTGAATCAATTAACAAGTTTTATATAGACTATGGAATTCATCCGAAAAGATTGAAGATCACTCCGAGAGCCCCTTAGAGCGCATAGTATCACGTTACCTTCAAACAAACTAACGTTTACCGAACTGCGTGCTAATAAACCAATAGCGAAACTAAACATTGTTAATTAAATGAAAGCGTATGAAGAATTAATGAAAAATGTATCGTTCGCCCTCCGCCGGGCTTATAAAGGATTATAGAAAACAGTCAGTAGTGGTGGGATTTGCGTGATGGCTGTCACTGTGGGTATCGATGATGAACAAATTGTTACTTTATTGAGCCTTGTGGGCAAAGGTCTCTGATTTTGAGCTGATATAGGATCTATTTGATCTAGCGCTGACTTCGTGATTACATGGAATTATAAATTACTAACGTCTGTGCCTTCGTCCACGAGAAGTTTTTTTGAAAACTTCAACACCCCACTGCACCCTTGCATAGAAGGTGAATTTCGGAAATTCCTTTGCATGCAACGACATTTGTCCCGCAGTGGGAATTGAATCTGCATCTCTAGCGTCCCAGCCAGTTACTATGCCATGGAGGTTGTCATATACATATATTGATATTGTTTTTCTAGAGCTTTATAACTTTAGTTGCTGTCATATTGAGTCTTCTTTTTAATATAATTAATAACAAATACTATAAGCTCTTCCAACTACTTTTCGCTAGCTTTTTTCTAATTTTTACTATGTATTTGTTCGTCTATTCAATATTGTAGTATGGATTTCCGCAAAGTCACGCTTGAATCAATTAACGTACTTAGTATTTTTGGAGCAAACGACAAACATCTCCGCCGACTGCATTCAAACAATCTTCATCGACAAATCACTCGTGCCTCTACGCACATCACTACACAAAATTGCTAATACCCGTAATTGAGTTACAGCAACCGTCCTCCACCTCCATTGCGTTGTTAGACGTCGTCTGAACGACGTTTATCCTATTAACCAACTTTTGAGCCAAATTTGAGACAGTTTAAGACAACTTTTCAGTGATATTAAACAAAAAAAAGCTTGGAGAGTTTAAAAGTGTCATGTAGAGTGTTTTGAGTGGTCACGGTGAGTGGAATTTAATAATTAGATTATGAGATTTAATTATTGTCATTAGGCTGCCCTGGTTTCGTTGTGAAAGTAAGTACCTTTACCATGCCATCACTATCTGTCTAGTTAATGTTATGTAAGTAACTTTTAAGTGGCATGAGCATGAAAGAAGCCCATGCGAGACACACTAAAGTCTTTCACCAAACTGGTTTTTTCACAATCGGTAACAAGGCCCTTTAGGGGCGCCTTACCTCAACCTACCCCCTTATTGTCTAACAAAACTGATAATCGCTTATTATTACGAGTTTAAAGTACATTGCGCTTTTTGTTTTGATTAAATTTGCTCTTTAAAAAACGCTAAAGCACGCAAGGCAATGTACTGCAAAGTTTTTATTCGAAAATGATTATAAGTTATCTAGCCGCAAGCTAAGCAGAGCTTGTGTTATGGGTAATAAATAAGTGATATACTTAATACAATTTCATTACATACATAGGATATTTTTTTATTATACATAGAAACATAGAATAGAATAGAATAGAATATTCTTTATTGCACAAAAAACAAATAATGTACATAGGCGAACTTAATGCTAGGAAGCATTCTCTACCAGCTAACCTTTGTGTAATGCGGATAAATTTATGTAGGTGGTGCATAATACGTTGAAAAGAATTAGATAGTACTTCTAGTACTTAGGTATAGTTTCACAATAATACATTTATTATTTTATTTATTATTAAAAATACCCAGAACACCTTGAACAAATATCTGCAGGTTGTACAAATATTTGTTCCGAGGCGGGAATCGAACCCGCAACCTCCTGCGTCGCAGGCAAACCTTCGCCCGCCGCGCCACAGAGGTCTTCAAATATAACATAACATGACACCCAACAGTCCCACATTACGATTCCCTGTGTCGTCGGTATCAGGAACTACGAGTAGGTAACATGGTATCATAACACCCAGACCCGGAACAAATATTTGCAGATCATATACAAACATTTGTCTCGCAGCGTAAATATACTACCAGAGATTCAACGGTGCACGTCACTGATCTCCAAGCAGTCCAGCAAATCCTCCTAAATATCAAAGAAGCTTTTCCATAGAGCAGGTGCAACGATTTAATCCAATTTTCTGCTCCATTGAGTGCATTCACTGCAGCCTGTGTCTATCGGGTTATTCCCAAAATCCCCTTTTGACATCCTCGCATCATTTAAGAGAATTTCATCGGTAGATAGCATAAGGAATAACTTTTCATTTAAAAAACCGACTTCCGCCATTGTATTCGACTTAATATTTGGATGAAAAAAAATGATGAAAGAACCATAGTGGTGAAAGGATTATGATACTTTTTGAATGCAAATGCTTGGTTTGTTGCTGAAAATATCAAAATCGCCATATGTATGCCTACAATATTTGAGGAGTTCCCTCAATTCCTCATGGATTCCATCATCAGAACTGGATTCTGAAAAAAATGGGACCAATCTGGAAGTATATCTATTCAAGTAAAAAAAAAATCCAAATCGGTTCATAAAAGCCGGAGATGTGCGGTAACAAAAATAATTTTGATATTTTCAGCAACAAACCAAGCATTTGCATTCAAAAAGTATCATAATCCTTTCACCACTATGGTTCTTTCATAATTTTTTTTTCATCCAAATATTTAGTCGAATACAATGGCGGAAGTCGATTTTTTAAATGAAAAGTTATTGAATCATTGAAATCACAAGAAGCATTATATTGTCGCATCTATGAACTTGGCAACAGTGGTGGTTGAGACCTTTTATTTTTGTTGCATTTATGGAATCATCAATATAATTTACACCATATCAAAAAAAAACCGGTCAATGCGAGTCGGGTTCGCGTGGACAGGGTTCCGTACACTAACATAGGCTACGATTAGTAACCATTATACGCATTTACGAATATTTTCCGTTTCAAACACTTACGATTTTCATTTAGGTTTTTTGCTTAAGGGGCCTGCGAAGGCCGCAAGCAAATTCAATTTGAAGCGAGTGTGAAACAAATAAGATGAAAACATGCCGTAAAAGTCGTAAAAATATACAAAATGGAATTCGCTTAAATTTCATTTAGGTTAGTATTTTGAAACAATAACTATCTAGGAACCTAGATAAATACTATTTTAGAAAAATTACGACTATACACCACGTACTTTACTATTCTCCTGCTGACGTTTCGTTGACCATTTTGAGGTCCTTCCTCATGAGCACCGACCGCTCAAGACGAGCTCAAGGCTCGAGTTCTCGTCGCACGACCTTTGAGCGTGGTCGCGGTCGGTGCTCATGAGGAAGGACCTCAAAATGGTCAACGAAACGTCAGCAGGAGAATAGTAAAGTACGTGGTGTATAGTCGTAATTTTTCTAAAATGATACCAAGCCACGATAATTTCAATTCTACTAGATAAATACCATCCGAATCCGAATAATAGCATAATATGGTGGAAATATACTCGAATTACAAATGATTTTGGTATTACGATTGCATGGGCAGTTCATCCTTCCCCGACCCCTTAAGAACATAAACACAAACAACAGTCGCATACATAGTCTTGATTTCACACTATGGATTCCCTGTGTCGTAAGTATCAGGAACATGTACCATGGTACCACAACACCCAGACCCGGAACAAATATTTGCAGATCATACAAACATTTGTCCCGCAGCGGGAATCGATCCCATATCTCTCGCATCCTTCCCGGCTACTTGACTCAAAATGATCCTTGTGATTTCAATGAATAAAGTTATTTTTTGACGTTTTGACTTTGACTTGCCCACCGCGCCGCGGATGTCGTCAGGTGGTATACTGTGTTTTCGCAACACAACCACACCAATTAACATAAACAATTAAATTTAATTTAGCAACGGAAGCCATCCATGTGCATTCGATTAAATGCTGGTTTGCACCTGGACTTGCGAGGCCATATTCACAAACGACGCTATGCAGAACGAAATAGGTATACCTAATAACCTTGACATACTTGTTAAAGGTGGCCAAATATACTGGTGCGTGATGTTTCCGCATCAAGAGCCAAAAGACGACCACTGGACAAAGCCTCTTCTATAGATTGCAATGGGGGGGGGGGGGGATTCGCCATAATCACCACGCTTGGCAAGTGGATTAGTGATCGATAGGTGTTAAGTACTCAGGCAGATGCTGCTGCCAACCCCCCGGTGCATCCCTTAGTCGGTATTTGTAACATCCTAGGTACGAGAAACAGGGGTAGGAATATTCTTAGCCCCGATACGACACGGTTCATCATACCTAATCATCATCAACATCATGCCAGTAAAAGTTCACTGCTGGACATAGGCCTCCCCCGTTGAATGGCACGACAAACGGTCTTGAGCTGCCTTCATCCACCGACTCCGGTGATACGGCGTAAATTTAATTGCTTAAAACTAGTCAAAGATAACTATGAATCCTTTGATTAATAAAATAAATAAATATCCAACCAAAAGAGGTCAACCGACGAATCCAACTCGGATGGGCAGCGTTCGGGAAACTACGCTATATCTTCTCGTCACAGATACCGCAGAGCCTCGAGACGAAAGTCTATAATCAGTGCATGTTTTCAGTGATGACTCACGGCACTGAGACGTGGTCGCTTAACTATTGGCCGTATAGACAAGCTCAAAGTCGTGCAGCTGGCTATGGAGAGAGCTATGCTAGGAGTTTCACTACATGATAGAATCCGAAATGAGGAAATCTGTAGAAGAACCAAGGTCACCGACATAGCTTTCAGAATTAGCAAGTTGAAGTGGCAATGGGCAGGTCATAAAGCTCGAAGAACTGATAACCGTTGGGGAATAAAGGTTCTCCAGTGGCGATCACAAACCAGACGACGCGGTAGAGGAAGGCCCTCCACTCGATGGACTAAAGACATTATAAATTTCGCGGGGAGTCGGTGGATGGAGGCAGCTCAAGACCGTTCGTCGTGGCATTCTAAGGGGGAGGCCTATGTCCAGCAGTGGACTTCTACAGGCTGATGATAATGAAACAAATATCCAAACTTTCGCCTTCATAATTAGTACGGATTGAATTGAATTCAATCAAAGGCCGCTATGAAGCTATAGGGCTTGCAATAACAGGAGGTTCCCGTTCAATGAACCGGAACAACTCTTTGGTGGTCACTCACGGACCACTGGCTTGATGGAAAACACTATTGCGAAAATATTGACCTGAATGATTATATGTATCACATAAATAATAATAAGAGCATTTACCTACTGCTGATAAAAGTAAAGTAAAGTTAATGGTTCAAAAACAGATTAAATACAATTCGAAAACGCTATGGATCCCGCACTAGCTAGCCTAGCTGGGCTAGCCTGTATCGCGGGTATCCGGACTTAGTTTACCAAATAAACAAACAATGGAGAAAACATGCGAGACAATAAACAAAAATCTTAAGTTAATAGGGTATTACACAACAATTACCACTTCCAGGTTCTATTATCGCACCTCTCGACATCGGTTGGGAGCTCATCCACACATCTGTTTTTTCACATCTGTGAAAAGGGTCCTCCAAGGCAGGCAACGCATTGGCAATGCCTCGGGTGTTGCAGATGTTAATAGGCGAGGGTAACCGCTTACCATCAGGCGGGCCGTATGTCAGTTTGTCGAACCATTACATAAAAAAAAAACAATAGAAACTACCAACCAAAAAGATGCTAATAAACTAACCACAAAATATAAACTTACAGCGGGTGTGTATGTGTATGAGTAGATTTGTGTGTGATGTATGTAGTGTAAGTGTGTATGTGATGATGAGTGAGTGAGGTTATACGTTTTAAACCAAAGCGACCAATAAGGACTCTGTCTCGTCGTAATCCAGTGTAAAATAGTGACATCTTCTAAAATAAAAATGCTAACAAGAATATCAGCTTGCCTCTCGGCAAAGGCCAACTCCAGGGAACTCTTACCTGCCTTGAGTTAATCGTCGCCATTTTGGTCCCGCCAACTCCCTTAGGTCATCTTCCCATCGTTTTATTGGTCTTCCTTTCTTCCTTTTTCCTTCACGTTAGGTACCAATCAAATATATCTTTGGCCCATTTTCCATTTTTATCTCGCATAGTGTGACCAGTCCACCTACATTTTAGACTCCTAATGTACTCCGTAACATCTTTTACCTTGGTCCTCTTTCGTATGGATTCTAGAGTGTTTGTGTCTTTTCTCTTGATATTAGATACTCATGCTCCTTTCCATACTGTGCTGGGCTATTTAAAGCTTTCCTGTATTGGCTTTTGCCAGCGACCATGTTTATGTATCACATACCCACTGTTGGATGAGGCCTCCCCCATAGAATGCAATGGGGGGGTTTGTTATTATCACGCGTGGAAGGCGGATTGTTATAGATTACAAAGACACAATTTCCCCTGAGACGCATTTATGTTTGGCATGAACACTAATTGTTCGCTAAGCGCGATAGAACTCAAAATTTGATAAATTTGGCGATTTCGACGCGTTCACCTAGTTTAGCTGCCAATGCCATTAAAACACTAGCCTAGCTTAGTAATTTCTACGCTTCTATTTCAGTTCAGTTGTATTCGCTGGACCCGTTCAATATCATGTTTTAATAGTCTGTACCAATTATAGTTGCCGTTGCTTTTTATGGTACATTGTGGACTAAAGAGTAACGGTCGGGCAGCCAGCTAAGAAGCGAAACCCAAAAAAAAATATTCATCATTTTGAATCGACCTATAAACTAAAATTACAAATTACTCCAGTTCCAACGCTACCAAGTCTAGAAGAATCAGAGCAACAAACACGGCTTGGCTTGTCTTCGTTTGCTGATTATTTTTACTAATTGGTGGGAAGCGCCTCTGAGGTGCCTTGAGCACAAGGAGAGCCTGATACATAGAAAAAGAGAATTCAACAACCATTGGTAAGGTGCGGTTCGATTTCTGCTGCGGTACAAATGTTTGCATGATCTGCAAATTAGTTCTGTGTTTGGGTGTTGTGGTGCCATGGTACTCACAGCTCTTGATACGATCCGGGGAGTCCTAGCGTGGAGTCCAGGAGTCAAGGCTAAATATTGGGTGTTAATTTTATTTTATTTACTTTTTTTTAGCGTCATCAAAAAAGAAGTTGGGTATCAATTCGTAAGCTGTTCATTGTTCGTCACTCTGAGTTAAGTCAGAGACCTGCTTGAGGTATCGTGGCCCTAAATAGGGTCTAGTTGTCCGATGGTGAAAGAACTAGTGTGGTGAAAAGAAAACTTAGTGCCTTGAAGAAGCTACTTTCATGCACAGCATTGACTGTAGCTGTAGAATTTGTAGGAATACAATCTACAAACAAACGAGGCGTGACCACGTCGACTATAAAGTGATTGATTTGTGGCATCCTGTGCTACCGCGTGGTTATTGAGAGCAAATGGCTGAAATAGAATATACGTTAGCTACCTATTCGTCTTAGATTATGTATTCACGATTTGAGAGTTTAAAGATAATCAAACAGTTAAAAACAAATAAATTATACCATTAAGGCACGGTAGATCCTACAATCCAAACATGCAAAAATAAAAATGATATATATCCAAACGTCTTTGCTTTAGTTGAAAATCAAATGTCATATTTGACGATGAAACTGGTTTGCAATGAGGGCTTTTCATCTTCGATTAAAAAGAAAAAAAGTAGTTCAAATTGGTTTGCTACGTTAATTATGCTTTTTAAGTTTCGATGTCGACTCTTAATAGTGGTATAGAGATAGAAGGTGACGAGATACTACATTAATTAAATCACCACTTACCATTAACCTACCACTTAAATCAATATTACTTGCACGCGATGTTATACACAATCGAAACGTTGATTCTTTTAATCGCGATGTCATTTTCCTCATTAGTTAATCAAACGTAGATTTCTTCAGGATTGTAGATTGATAATAATAAAACACTATTTACTTTGTTCGAAGATATAAATCCTACATAAAAAATAATCTAATTAAGCAAACGTATGATGATGACTAAATCAATGATAAAGCCGCGTGGCCTGATATCGCTCTGCCTGTCGACTGCTAAAATGTAAATTTGCAATATCTGTGCCTACCTGTGCAAATTTTGCTTCTGCTGGTGTGTCCGGCCTTATAATAGACCCTCCGTCTCTTCCTGTGGATGTTGTTAAAGTCTATTAAGGGTTAACACCAGGAGATGGGCAGAAGTATCTACCTGAGTAGTCAACTCAAACGTGGCTAACAAATCATGATCATGGCACCTCATCCCATTCTTTGGGGTAGGCCTCGTCCAGCAGTGGACGCCTCAAGGCTGCTGATGACTTTACTTCTGCTAGTCCAGTAGTGGACTAACTTCGACAATGTTTTTTGTCCTCAGCTTCGCGCCACAACCCAACATGACGGTGACAGCAGACTCGGAGCGCCGCGGGGATACCCTAGTTGCCCAGCGGTGGGGCCCAGCCCGAAGAGTTACTATTCAAAGGAGCCCTGGGGCTCCATTGGGCGTCAGCATCGTTGGTGGCAAGGTTGGCACACAGCCATATCAGACTGAAGTGTTCCAAAGATGCTGGCGTATCGGTATTGCCATCCTGAATGGCAACACGAATGCGTTGAGCCAGATAAGAGCCAGGTCTTGGGACATACACAAAATACATTGGCCATAATACATTGGTCAAAATACATTGGTCAAAATACATTGGTCATAATACATTAGTTAAAATACATTGGTCATAATACATTGGTCAAAATACATTGGTCATAATACATTAGTCAAAATACATTGGTCATAATACATTAGTCAAAATACATTGGTTAAAATACATTAAATACATAAACAAAAAACATTTCAAAAATAACAGTGGTTCTCTTTGTCAGGTTGACATAATCTCTAACAGAGATGGCGAAGAAGGAGAAGAGAAGGCAATATTCGGCATCTTCATCAAGAATGTGGTCGCAGACAGTCCCGCTGGGAAATGTGGGGAGCTGAAAGTAAGTTATTATATTTAGTTATCGATGTAATTGAGGAGGCAAGTCGAAGATGCAAGAGGAAGTCCATATGGCTCGCAGAACCGACTGCCATTGGGGAACGTTCTCAAAGTTGAAAGACGCAGTTGTACGAAAGCCCCTACTTGTTGGACTGATGACATTGTAACGGTTGCAGGAATGTGGTGGGTGGAGACGGCCCAAGTACGATCGTGCCTAAATCCAGTAGTCGACGTAAACTGTTTGATGATGATGTAATTGAGGATGGTGATGGTGGAGGGATCCATTACCAGCAATTATGAACCTCTCTCGATGGACTGAAGATATTTTAATGGTCGCAGGATGTCGATGGGTGGAGGTGGCTCAAGACCTGTCGTGGATTTTTGAATTGACTCTTTAGCACTGAAAGCCAGTCTTGCTTTTTGGGGTACTCAAAGTGGAAATTGGTTTTAAGACATCCGTTTTGTTCACAGACAAATAGTATCACCGACTTTAAGAAGTTTGTTTTATTCATCCAAATCACAAGACATAGCTCACAGAATTAGCAAGTTGAAATGGCAATAAGCAGGTCATATAGATCGAAGAACTAATAACCGTTGGGGAATAAAGGTTCTCGAGTGGCAACCACGAACCGGACGACGCGGTAGAAGAAGGCCCTCCACTCGATGTACTAAATACATTATAAAAGTCACGGGAAGTCGGTGGATGGTGACCGTTCGTCGTGGCATTATAAGGGGAGGCCTATGTCCAGCAGTGGACATCTACAGGCTGATAATGATGATGATGAAATCAAAAGAATTATTTTGAATCGTCTTATAAACTAAGTGAATTAAGCATGTTCCTCACGAACAAGCCATGGACACAGTCCAGCATTGGACTTTTATTTAGCTGATTCATAATACTATCCTGAGGCCTTACCATAAGCTCTTATAGCGATTCAGTTCAAAAACTATTCAATACAAAATATCGGTTCCGTGATGTCCGCAGCTAAATTTAAAGGCACAGTAGCAGAAGGTCTATAGATTACTGCGATTAAAGTTATTCAATTACTATGTATCAGCAACTCCTTGCTCCGAGGCACCACACAGGCGCTTCTCACCTAGTGGTAAGACGGATCAAGCCGTGTTTGTTGCCTGATTCTTGTAGGCTTGGTCGCGTTGGAACAGGAGTAATTTTAGTTTATAAGACGATTCAAAATGATCCTTGTGATTTCAATGAATAAAGTTCTTTTGACTTTGACTTTGACTTTGGCATTGATGACGAATGTCAACGACGAACCGATATTTTTTACTGAATAGTTTTTAAACTGAATCGCTATTAGAGCTCATGGTTAGGCCTCTGTTCCTGACATGTTCTTCAATGTTTGTTCTCAGACAGGCGATAGGATCTTGGAAGTGGATGGAGTGTGCGTCAGAACTGCACCTCATGAAAGATGCGTCCAGCTCATAAAAGCGGCTGGAGATGTTGTGACGCTCACTGTCCAGAGTCTACTGGCTTGGGTAAGGTGCTTTCACCAATCCATGAAGTTTAAATGGATAATTAGCTAAACCCATAACCATTGGTTATATCAGGGGTTCGCGGTGCATTTACAGGTGTAGTGATGACCTCTGTGGCGCGGCGAGCGACGGTTCGCCTGCGCCGCAGGAGGTTGCGGGTTCGATTCCCGCCTCGGACAAATATTTGTACGATCTGCAAATATTTGTTCAGGGTGTTCTGGGTATTTTCTATGTATAATAAAAATATCTATCTATGTGATGTATTGTATTAAGTATATCAGTTATCTAGTACCCATAACACAAGCTCAGCTTAGCTTAGGGGCTAGATAATGTTGTGTGAAATGTCCAGCATTTATTTATTTAGTATTTTGTTTCGGTGCCTGTGGTAGCTATTCTTGGGTTTGCCATCCGTTACGTCAAGATAGATAGATAGATTTACGCATTATTGAACAACACACAGAAACACCACAAAAGTAGTTTTACAAAAGAAAGACAATACAAAGGGCGGCATTATCGCTGAGAGCAATCTCATCCAGACAAGATGCTAAGTGGGTATTGTACCAAGCACATGGTTAGGCCTTGACTGTGGTATACCCCTAGTGTGATATTCATGATGAAGAGAACTGACAACCGTTGGGGAATAAAGGTTCTCGAGTGGCCGACCACAAACCGAACGACGCGGTAGAGGAAGGCCCTTCACTCGATGGACTAAAGACATTATAAACGGAAGACGGTGGATTGGACATTCTAGGGGGAAGGCATATGTCCAGCAGTGGACTTCTACAGGCCCATGATGATGAATGTACTTAAGTTCTGAGTTCAAAGTTGCCTTTTGTTCACAGAATACAGACTCATCAGACATAGAAGCGTCTTCACCACCGCGATCTCCAGCGGCTTCCAAGAAGTCTCCCACCAAGTCCATCGCCAAGTCACCAGTGAAGACGCCTTCCAAATCACCGGTGTCCACTGTTGAGAAGACTCCTCAGCATGAGATTACGGTAAGTCTCAGTGGCGGACAACCTTTTAACCAACACAAACCTAACTTGGTTTACATGGTTACAATTGTTTTGAAACATGCAAATGCGTAAACTACGTTTAAATAACTCGACGCATTAAACCGCCATTTATACATAATACATGAGAACTGTGTCAAAGAGATGTGATGTGAGTGCCCCTTAAAATGCAAAAACCAAATCCCACGGGGATCCCCATACAACAGTTCTTTAACCAAGGAATAAAACCTTATTTATTGTAATTTATCCCCCCATTATCAAACTGGCACTTGTCTTTTTAACCGACTTCCCAAAAAAGGAGGAGGTTCTCAATTCGGTTGTTTTTTTTTTATGCTACTTGGCAAGCAAACAAGCACACGGCCCTCCTGATGGAAAGCAGTTACCGTACCCTATGGACGCCTGCAACACCAGAGGCATCACACGCGCGCTGCCGACCCTGAGATGTAAAGATGAAAAGTCTCATGTGCCTGTAATTTCACCGGCACCCGTACCCTTCAAACCGAAACACAGCAATGCGAGCACTACTGCTTGGCGGTAGAAATAGGTACGGTGGTAGTACTTCCCCGGACGAACTCTTTCACAAGAAGCTCTACTACTAACACCTATATATCTCCGGCGTTTATGAACCGATTTGGATTTTTTTTTTATTTGAATAGATATACTTCCAGATTGGTCTCATTTTTTTCAGAATCCAGTTCTGATGATGGAATCTATGAGGAATTGAGGGAACTCCTCAATTATTGTAGGCATACATATGGCGATTTTGATTTTTTCAGCAACAAACCAAGCATTTGCATTCCTTTATCATAATCCTTTCACCACTATGGTTCTTTCATCATTTTTTTTCATCTTGAACTGTTAGTATGTATGTCAGTTAGTGTGGGACAAATCTTGAAACTGAATTTTGAACCACCGATTGAGCTGAAATTTTTCATACCTGTCAATTAAGTTCAGATGACAATACAATATTATGGTAACGGCGAGCTGATCCGATGATGGAGTCGCAAGGTGGACAACGGAACTCCTCGATGATTAATAGTAGCCTGACAGTGTTTGGGCTCATTTTTATAGCTCATGGTTCCTACAACTAACTTAATAAAAGCTTGTTTTGAAATATAAATTCTCAGCAAAAAAAATACTTTACTACTGTCGACGACAAAATTGATTATTGTTTTGATTAAATAAATAATGGACTTAAATTTGATAAAATTCGGTGATTTTCATCAATGTGGAATATCCTGTTATAAATACTTTTCGAGTTTTGGAGGCATTGTGATTTGGCTTCGGAACCCTATACTATGCGTGGTTTGAAAGGAGACGCTTGGCCAGTTTATTTAAAATGTTGTTTACTTTAGTTTAGTCTTATAAATATTTCAATTTTCATAGATAACAGTTACTTCAGAACCAGACGTAGTGGATCCTGATGAAGAAGGAAACCCTGAGGAACCGAAGCAAGTTTATTCTGATGACGAGGAAAGTAGTGACGAAGAAGATGAACGGGAGATGCAAGGCAGGACTTACACTGAAAAGGGGATGGAGGTACATTCATAAACTATTATCAATCATCAACAATCATAATCAATCTAACATTAATGACATTGATAACAAGTAGGTAGTATTGTAGAATATGAACTGTAGGAAGCAGGACTTATATTGATAATGGGATGAAGTTACGTTTAATAAATATCATCAATCTCGAATTCATCATCAATCATCGACCAAGATTGAACATTGATTATCAATCGTCTTTAAATGTAAAGATGTAGAAGTTTAACGAAGGAATCAATTTTGATATTGATTATCAATCATCTCAAGATCAGTGCGTGTTGTCAGATGACGTGCGGCACTGAGACGTGGTCGCTAACTATTGGTCGTACAGACAAGCTCAAAGTCGCACAGTGGGCTATGGAGAGAGCTATGGTAGGAGTTTCAGTACGTGATAGAATCCGAAATGAGAAAATCCGTAGAAGAACCAAGGTCACCGACATAGCTATCAGAATTAGCAACTTGAAAAAAAAAATGAAATGAAATGAAATACGTTTATTCGACATCACAAACCAGGTACACAGAACAGACAGATAGAAGAAAGGAATAATAAAGGCTTGAAGTGGCAATGGGCAGGTCATATAGCTCGACAAATTGATAACCGTTATGGGGAATAAAGAGTCTCGAATGGCGACCACAAACCGGACGACGCGGTTTAGGAAGGCCCTCCACTTGATAGACTAAAGACATTATGAACGTCGCAGGAAGTCGGTGGATGGAGGCGGCTTAGGACCGTTCGTCATGGCGTGCTAAGGGGAGGCCTATGTCCAACAGTGGACTTCTACAGGCTGATGATGATCAATCATCTTCAATCCTTCATTGCAGTACAAGGGTTATGAATTACGGTTCTTCTGCTTTGAAATTAGATGAAATTAGCGACTGAATCTTATTTTATAGATTTAGCTGAATCCAAAAATCTATTGGTGCACAAACGTGATTCGAACCCATGACCGCTATTATTGGATTGCTAGAAAAACAATCATAACATAACATCTAACAGTCGCATACGTTCATGATCCCACACTAGGATTGCCTGTGTTATAGGTATCAGGAACTATGAGTACCATAATGGTATCTAATTCATCAACAAAATCTAGGTTCGTAGTATTGATGTTGAGTACTCAGGTGGGTGCTACTGTCCATCCTCTGGTATTGGCTTTTATGACATCCATGGGAGACGTAGGAGTCTAGTCCGGACACACAGCGGCTTGTATTAATTTCCATTATTTTTTTCCCAAGATCGATCGTGCCTCGGCCGGTGCCATCAAGCGCAGCAAAGAAGAGAAGGATGCTGACCCAGAGGAAGAAGACCCCTTTGGATATACCACAAGTAAGTGGAAAGATACATTATTCACATGCGTTAACTTCATATTCTACTTCGTCCATGTCTACTTCTATACTTGTTTGATCGAGCATAATCGGTAGAATCCTGTTATTGATGGACTTTGAAAAATATGAATACGGTGTGAAAGTCGGGAATAATAAATAATAAAGTAACACGCGATAAATACCCGTGACAATATGAGTAGTTACTGATAGACCCCTGTGGCTTAGATCCTTTTTTACTAATAGATCCTGTGAGCGAGGTATTTGAACATGTTCATTTACACTATGATAAGGTTAATTAATAATGGATCTATGACTATGTAAATTTTTAAATAGGCCATGAATATGTTAATTTATAATGGAGTGATTAATATTTATAAATACGACGGTGAACATCTTCATTTGGTATGGGACGGTAAATAAGATAATTTATAAATAGAACGATGAGCATGTTTATTTGGTATTAGACGATGGATAAGTTTGTTTTAAATAGGACGATTAGTGTGATTATTTTTAAATAGGATGATGAATGAGTATTTTTAACCCATTTAAAAATACGATGAATATGTTCATTTGGTATGAGACGGTGAATAAGTTCATATATAAATAGGGCGTTGAATATGTTTATTTGTAATGTTAAGCTACAGGGCGTGAAGTGATCATGCTCGTCTACGTAATTTTTTTACGGTAAGTTGTTTTTGTTTATTTTGATTATTAGACCTGTTAAATGGGACAAAATTGGTATATCACGTTCATGTATGGTATTAAATAGATATTTAAAAAGATCGTGTTCAATTGTTCATTCATTAACATAATGAACATATTGAATCATTATGATGGACATATTAATCATAAAAGTTGTTTATGACGCTTTAAATTAGGGATAAAAAAACAAAAATATATTGACAGTTGATAGTTAACGTTTTTTTGCAAAATTTTAGTACTGACTGGTTTTTATTTAACCAACATAATATTTTCTTACATCTTCACGTTCATCAAGGCACCTTAATTTTCATGAATTTTACAGACATTTTTGCACAAAGCAAAAGCAATTCCAAAAGTCCTTGTTTTGTCCCCTGCTTCAATAGCCACTCACTTATCGTCAAGAGCGAGCTTTCGGTGGCCTAAATTAGCACAATTCATAACGAAGCGGAGAAATTTTATACTTTTTGTCATGTCCGCTTTAGGTTGTGTACTCACTTAAAAACGAAAGAAAGAAAAATCCCACTAAGTAATATTACAAATGTAAAAATTTGTGAGGATAGATAGATGGATGGATGGATGTTTGTTACTCTTTCATGCAGAAACTACAGAACGGATTTTGATGAAACTTTACAGTATTATAGCTTATACATCAGAATAACATATAGGTTACAATTTATAATGGGAAGTTTTCAGGGAGGCAATTAAAAAGAAAAAATAGTTCTTAAAAATCCGGTAGATGGCGGTGACTCGACATGGTTCTGTCTTCTAAAGATTTTTCAAAAGCACGACGGAGAACAAATTCTTTTTGCAGAGAACGAAGAAGCATACGTGGCACATCAGAATTTCAACAAAACCTTTAAACGCAGTTATTTCACCAACGAACGCGTACGAGCATGAGCGAGTGAAGTCAGTGACACTGACAGTTGGGGCTGACAAACAAAATTTAGAGAACTAAATCTGGACAGGCGCCATCTATGCATGGATTTAGAACTATTTTCTTTTAGCTGTCAGAAAACTTCCCATTGAGGTTCCATATATAAATTGTTCCGGAGCCGCGAGCAAATGCTAGTTCTTTATATGCAATAATGTCAAAACATGGGACACAAAACAAAGATTAACTAACGGCTCACCTATAGTAACTAGAGTTAAGCTAATTATAACTGCTGAAGAACACTAAGCAAACTCACTGAAGTTAGCTGCAAAAAAATTCGCTTCGCACTATTAGAAATACTTACAGTCTGTAATAACAACATTTGGTATATTTTAACGATTGTGTATTTTAACTATCAAGCCATTAAGGCCACAGCACACCGGCTGCGTATGCGTAGACGTAGACGTGCACGTCGACGTTCCATGACGTTGTAATCTATGGAACTGAGACATGACACACTGCTTGCGTGACGTTCACGCAAGCGTGTACATACGTAGAGACGCGCGTGTCTACGTTACGAACTGCATACGCATCCGGTGTGCTTTGGCCTTTAAACCTATTAGACATTTTGACACGTGTACCGCCAAGTCCCTAAACGGAAAAAGATATCACACCCATCTTACCTTTCTTTCCACCAACCGACTACTTATTATACCTATGTCATCTTCAGCCTGTAGAAGTCCAGTGGACATAGGCCTCCCCCCCTAGAATTCCACGACGAACGGTCTTGAGCCGCCTCCATCCACCGACTTCTTGCGATCTTTATAATGTCTTAAGTCCATCGAGAGGAGGGTCTCTACTGCATCGTAAATACCTGAGTATTACAAATATCTCCAAGCTTGAACAGTAGAGTAATTTTATCATCTTGATCTGTCATTGTGGTCTCTCATAACTAGTTGAAAATATAATTAAAAAAAAATGTTTAATATATTATAGTAGAGATGACGTGATATGCGAACTATTTAGTCATGTATGTAGTAACGACCTTCTTGTTGCATCTTCTATGTGTCGTGTACCTACCTATTATGACATTCCAAAAGTCTCCGTATTTTCTCCTAATATTACATACAATTTTATGTTAATTAAAACCTATATTCTGTAAATTTTGTCTTTATTTCAAGAGACATTATATCTATCTCATATTTAGTATATAATATATATGAGATAGTTATATTGTTTGTCAGCAAGTGAAGTACAAGATATTCCTACCAATATAACACCATAACAGCATAATACCCAATAATCATATATACGTACATAGTCCTGATCCCAACACTAGTCGATTCCCTGTGTCGTGGGTATCGGAAACTACAAGTACCATGGTACCACAACACCCAGACCCGGAACAAACATTTGCAGATCATGCAAACATTTGCCCCGCAGCGGGAATCAAACCCACACCTCTTAAGTGTCAGCCGGCTACTCACCAGCTACACCACGGAGGTCTCACTAGGTCTTTAGGTTGACCCTTAAACCCTAGTGAGAATGATGCCTTTGATATTTTTTGTCCCGCCCCCGTTAATGCGAGATTCGGGGACATACATATTGAACAGATTTAGTATGTTAATGTATACAAAAATATGGCATACGTAACGGAAGTCAAACAAACGGAGAAAAAGCGTCTGTGCTCAGATGTTTTACGAGTCTATCTAAAATGTTATATATATTTTGAGTTTTGGTTGAGTTGCTAGTAGGATAGATTAGATTTATTTGCAACAAAATTCAGAAAATAAAAAGAAAAACATCAGATACAATTAGTATAATACAGTATTTACAAAATGTTGTTGTAATAACTTTAAATAATAAATAATAATAAATAAATAAATGCTGGACATTTCACACAACATTATCTAGCCCCAAGCTAAGCAGAGCTTGTGTTATGGGTACTAGATAACTGATATACTTATAATACAATATACATTACATAGATAGATATTTTTATTATACATAGAAAATACCCAGAACACCCTGAACAAATACCTGCAGATCGTACAAATATTTGTTCCGAGGCGGGAATCGAACCCGCAACCTCCTGCGTTGCAGGCGAACCTTCGCCCGCCGCGCCACAGAGGTCGTCTTTTCATTTAAAAAACCGACTTCCGCCATTGTATTCGACTAAATATTTGGATGGAAAAAAAATTATGAAAGAACCATAGTGGTGTAATTTTAGCTTAAGTAGATGGAGTCTCTCTTTACTCTTTCAAATTATATAAAATATAATAACTATCCTACTCTAATCGTAGTCACCGTGAATTTAGACTAAATTGATATTTATGAGGGAGCAGAATACCAACTTTCTGTCAATTCACAATTCAGTATCGATTCGGTTAACTTTCTATGTAGTTTTAAAATAATTTAGAGAATTGTGCCTCAGGTTGTATACAACGTACGCTGATCTTCTGTTAGAGCCATTTTGCAAACAATCATTATAAATTGGTTAAAAAGTCACGGACGTAGGTGCATACAATGAAACGCAGAAGAAATAAAACATTTTGGACTAATATTTTGTAAGAAAAACACCAAAGATTATTTCACTGATTTTTTTGTGCTTATTTCTGCCATTATCTGCCACTAAGAAGTACCCTATTCTAAAACCTTTTCATTTGATAAGACACATTTTTTTTTTAAATACAGTTATCTCTATAATGTATCTTTTCACTTCTTAGTTATATTTTGATTTTAACTAATTCTTAATATTTTTAGCAATCAAATATTTGCATATTTTGTGGATTGTCGATATTTTGTTTTCAATAATTTGTAAAAAAATTATATATTTTTTTTCGCTTACAATCTTTCCATTTTAAAATTTGATTTCTATGATTTTATCATAGAGTGCTTTAAAATGCATAATCTCACGTGTGTGTTGGATAAATAAGAAATCTTCCATTACCTACTGCTTGGTGATAAATTAAAAAAAACGTGCGAGTCGGACTTGCGTGGAGAGGATTCCGTACAAGTAGGCTACCATGGTAACCAATGACCCAACCAATTAACTTTTAGTCAATCAACTCAATTTTGTACGCATTTTCTCATTACGAGTATTATCCTTCCCGTGAGAATTTAAGGACTTGGGTCCTTAAATTAATAATTTTAGGACTTTGGTCTTTACTCTATAGGTCAGTAATTGGGTCACCAAACTCAATAATGACCCAAATTTCAAGTAAATTCAGAGAAAATAGGGTACGATAGACAAACAGACACCTGAGTTATTGTAAAATGGTTCCGTTGTTACTTTTTGTGGTATGTAACCCTATAACAACAGTTGAATATAGAAAAAATGTGTCTCAAATCACCATCACCACCAATTTACAAACAAACCCCAAATTCTCAATTATTTTCTTAACAGTTCCAACAAAAAATTAATTCTGTAAGCAAAGCATTTCAGAAAATATGCTAAATCCGTTGTCAATACCTCGCAAACGTATGAAAGTTTTATATCAAATCGATTGAATCTATTCCGGGCGAGGCCGCGGGAAGTAAACAATGCTTCGGCCAGGTGCTGATAATAATCATAGGATAAAATGAAATAGCTAGGTCACACACATCAGGAGACGAGAAGGCCGAGCTGTGACTCAAATCACATAAAAACATTTGCCAGAACTTTATGTGATATGATTCAGGTCTTCATCCGTAACATTGACAGCCGTGATACGTCCACTGAAGGATAAGGCCACCCCCATATAATGCAATGGGGGGATTTTTGTATGGTAAATAACATGAGACTAATCATCTTTATGTCTTAAGGGTCGGCAGCGTGCGTGTGACGCCTCTGGTTTTGCAGGCGTTCATAGGCTACGGTATCTATTTTCCATCAGGTGGGCCGTATGCTTGTTTGCTTGCCAAGTAGTATACATTTCATCGTACATCGAGAGCGTCTGCCTTCTGTGCCGTACGTTTCGTAGTTGTGGTTTCCAATAGAATGCCTTTTTTTCAGCGATTCAAGATCATTAAATTTATTTGTAAGAATACACATAATTTTACACGTTTAGGTCTTAAATCTATGTTAGTCAATGCATCATCGATTGTCGGTTCCGTGAGCTATGTGGCCTGTCCATTGCCACTTCAACTTGTTAGTTCTGAGAGCTCGATATTATCTTTCTCTTTTATATCTTCTCTTATAAGAGTTTGCTTCGCTTGTAATATAAAAAATAATTGCTATAATAATTGCTGGACATTTCTTCCAACATTATCTAGCCCCAAGCTAAGCAGAGCTTGTGTTATGGGTACTAGATAACTGATATACTTAATAAAATACATTACTTTGATAGATATTTTTATTATACATAGAAAAATACCCAGAACACCCTGAACAAATATCTGCAGATCGTACAAATATTTGTTCCGAGACGGGAATCGAACCCGTAACCTCCTGCGTCGCAGGCGAACCTTCGCCAGCCGCGCCACAGAGGTCGTCCATCTATGTTAGTCGATGCATCATCGATTGTCGGTTGCGTGAGCTATGTGGCCTGTCCATTGCCACTTCAATTTGTTATTTCTGAGAGCTCGATATTCTCTTTCTCTATTATCTCTTCTCTTATAAGAGTTTGCTTGCCAAGTAGTATAAGAAAAAAAAGGTGGCATTGCAAAAAAAACAAATTTCAAATGAACAATCTAACATGTTCTTACCTGTCTAATAACTATGCATGTAACTACATGTGTATGTATGGAGTGTGAATGTTTGTCGAGTATTTTCAGAGCGGAAGTGATCGGTCTAGATTGAGATGGAATTCGGCTTCACAGCTTCTGGCAGGTGATTCAGAGTACCTTTCTACTCTACTAGTAGGTCATCATCATCCAAGTCCATTGCTGGACTTAAGCCTTAGAATGCCAAGATGAACGGTCTTGAGCCGCCTCCATCCACCGACTTCCTGCGTTTATAATGTCTTTAGTCTATCGGTGCGGAGTGCCTTCGTCTACCGCGTCGTCCGGTTTGTGATTGCCACTCGAGAACCTTTATTCCCCAACGGTTGTCAGATCTGCGAGCATATGACCTGCCCATTGGCACTTCAACTTGCTAATTCTGAGAGCTATGTCGGTGACCTTGGTTCTTCTACCAACACTAGTAGCAGTGGCGGATCAAGACTACTTGATGCCTTAAGCAATCCACGCCTGTGAGCCCCCTATCCATATGTCAACTAGAATCGGTCTTTATACCTTTAGGTACCCCCTAAAAACATTAATTGTTTGTAAAATAAGATGATGAGATGAAAACGCGCGAATTTTCAAATTAGTCCTAGAAACTTTTTTTGGTGTGGTTTGTGGTGACGTGAGAGTGAGACGCAAGCCCTAGGCAATTGCTTAATTTGATTAAGGGTTAATCCGTCACTGACTAGTAGTCTTTACTAGTAGGTACATAGTTTAAATTCATTTATTCATGCATAAATATAGGTCACTTTAAATTGCTAATTATAAGAGCTATGTCGATGATCTTGGTTCTTCTATGGATCATTAATAATGCATATATGATCCATATATCCATATATTATGTATAATATATGATCAGGTCATATAGTTTACAGAACTGGCAACCATTGGGGAATAAAAGTTCTCGAGTGACAACCACAAACTGGACGGCGCGGTAGTGGAACACCCTTCCACTCGATGGACTAAAGACATTATCAACGTCAAATGAAGTCTGTGGATTAAGGTGGCTCAAGACCATTCGTCGTGTCATTCTAGGTGAGACGCCTATGTCCAGCAGTGGACTTCTACAGGCTTATAATGATGATGATGACTCTTACATTACCGGTCAGTTTAGTGGCTAAGGATATACAAGTTTACATATTAAAACCGAACACTGTTTTAGACACTTTGCGAGAAGTGTAACGAACTCGGTTTTAACAGCGAACAACAATGCATAAGCCGAGCGAAGCGTGCCGTCCCATCCGGCTCGAAGGACCAGAAACACAAGCTATCCCCAGGTGATGACGTGTGCTGTCAAGGATTTAATAAACACATCACATCATTAAAAATTATGCGTGCAAAACCGAACGTTTATCTACTGGAATGAAATATCTGACTCAGATGATTTAGCAGTATAAATACAGTCAGCTACATAAGTCGATTAATCAAAATTTTAGATTTCAAATAAATTCTGTTAAATATTATTGACTAGTATCATAATCCCCTTAATATTTCTCCTCGCAAGGGCATTTTGAGACTTTTAATCTCAGAATCCCCTTTAGAGCTACAAGTTCAGGCAGAAGGAGATTTCGGGACTAAAAATATTTATCATCCTATGACTTGGCAGTTATACACGCACGCGTAGACAGACGCCTCGCCCATTTGGTGACTTTGGGGTGGACAGACTCTCAATGGGCCCCTTTTCATCGTTTCGCGCTGCAAAATGCTTAGATAGGCATTTTTTACAACGGAAAGCTGAAAAAAAAAATTAAAATAGTAGTTGTCTTACGGAATAAGCCTAAGGGCTACCATATTGAAAAATATATTTAAAATTTTCGTCACTACTTAGATAAAAGGGAGAGAGGTGGACCCATATTTAAATAACAGTTTTCAATGAAAAATGCCTGGAAATAGAGGCGTTATTAGATAAGATTAGGTTGGTGTAATAGTGCCGTGGGAACCCTGCATCTCCTCTCGAAGATGTAAAAACCGACTTAGGGATTACACTGGAGCTACCTGAGTATACTCAGGTATCTGAGTATATACAGTATTGGTGTTGAGTAGGTATACCTACTCAACACCAATACTGCGATCACCAAACCGCCTGCTAAGCGTGGTGATTATGGCAAATCCCATTACATTCTATGGGGCCTCGTTCAGCAATGGACGTCTACTGCCTGATGATGATGAATCAGTTACAAGCCACCTTTTTCTGTTGATCTATTGAAAAATTACAATAATTAAGTAGAATTATCCATCTCCCAACTACAACTGTCGCCGACTGTACACGCGCCTTCATAAAGATATTTTATGAAATCGTAAAATGCCATGAAAACATCGGCGTATACTATTTTCGTGAGACGACACACGGTCAAATAGTTCGGAGAACTTTATGGTTAGTTAATGTGGTTGTTATTCGGTAGATTGTTTTTGTTTTATGGTTCGGAGATAGTAAAGGTAAAAAATGTAGGTACTATTTGGCTCACAGGGATACGGATTATATTATAGTGGCTGGTCCAATGTTTACTATATTTTTAGAGAATTGTTTAATCGCTGTGTTTTTTTCGATCTTGATTTTTCATAGACCACCAATAGAAAAATTATATCATGTTTAAGGCCACAGCACACCGGCTGTGTACGCGTAGACGTAAACGTGCACGTCGACGTACCATGACGTTGTAATGTATGGAACTGTACGAGACATGGCACACCGCTTGCGTGACGTGCACGCAAGTTATACGTAGAGACGCGCGTGTCTACATTACGTGCTGCATACGTATCCGGTGTGCTTTGGCCTTTAATGGAAAATACGCACGTCAAATTGACAGATTGCTTTGAAAATGTGTCAGATTTAACTGTCTCGTATAAGCGTTTCGTAATTATGTAGTTGGTGAAAACGAGCATAAGAATCGTAAAATGTTTGAATAGATGAACGGTCACGTGAGGATGTGATAGGGACCTGCGTTTTATTGTAGACTCTACGATGTGCAAAGCAGAGTGTTATTCTGACTTCGCGCTATATTTACAGAGGTTATACTCTGCCCGAGACCCTGAATAATAATATTGGTTTTCTCTGTGTTTATTTCAATCAAATTTCTATTCATGTTGAAAATCCTACTCCCCATACAACACTGTCTTTATTCATCTAGAATGTATAGGTGGACAGATTATTTGCCTGAATTTCGGAGTGAAACAAAGATGATTTTTCAGGATTTCGTGCAAAGACACCTCCAGTTATTAGAGAGTATACAGATCAACACCCTGTATATTAAAGTAGGTTCTACAATTTCATCATCAACATCATTGTCAGCCGATAAAAGTCCGTAGCTGGATGTCTACCGGCCTTATGTCTTCAAAATTATTTGTACCCTGGGGTAATTAAGAGATCCCATTGTGTTCCTAAAGTTTGAATAAAATATGAATATGAATATGACCTACTATTTTAATTTGGAGAAAATAACATCTCGACTTTGTAAATCATAAATTCTCATGCCATAATGTTATGTTATGTTATGATTAATATTTAGTACAAGTTCATAATTTTTATTATCTGTGTGTATTGTAATGATACGATGTAAACATCCTATAGAAAAAGGTCCAAGCGTAACGTGAAAGCACCAAGCAAATGTATGGAGATTATTAAAGCGATCGACAAACGCTGTCAAGGTGTTTACCTTGACTCACATTTTCTACTACGAGTACCATGGTACCATAACACCCAGACCAGGAACAAATATTTGCAGATCATACAAACATTTGTCCCGCAGCTGGAATCGAACCAGCAACCTCTTGCATCTCAACCGGCTACTCGCCTGCCGCGCCACAGAGGTCGTCAAATGGGAAATATTTATGTGGGGAACACAGCTCTCTCCATAGCCCGTTTATAACCGTTGCGTTTGACTTTAAGCTTATGAATGAGGGTAATAGATGGTGATCATGTATCAGTGCCATATGTCATCAAGTGATGTTGTATGTACCATTTTTGCTAGTTTTATTTTTCGCAATATTCTACCCCTCCTACATTATTGCACCATATTTTACGTAAAACAATTGTTTTTTTCACCGTTCTTACCGTTATTTGTCAGCCATGAATATTTTCACCTCATTTACCTGTAACGGTTGTAAATACAAGGCCAATGCAAATGTAATTTGAACTTTATCGCTCTGTTAATAAGGACTAGCAATTCCCGAATTGAATTTCGCAAAGCTCCCAACTTCCCAACAATACCTACAGAAGTTTTCCCTTTTTGATAAATACTTGAGATATAACGCCATTCAATAAACGACTTTAGGATTTCCGTCATAAGGTTCGCGAGCTATCGAAACTTTGCGAGAATAATTTTCTTTTATTGTCTCTGTGTTATCTTTCAATTTCGACTTTAGCTGGAGGTACTAAAGTTGTATTTAGTTTGTGTTGTATGTGAGAATCTTCGCCACGTGGTCAGTTTTCCTTTAGTACCGCGGCGGAAATGGTCGACTATGGACGCTTTTTCCGTGATCTGTCTTTTCGCGTTTCGTGATTTTGTTGCCGCAAAAAGTGCGAGATTTTTCGACAGTGTGTGGTGAAGGAAAAAAATATAATTGTGATGAATGATGTGATATTTTGTTGGTATGAAATAAATAGATACCTATATATAAAACTTTGGAAGAGTTACCGGATGTAACTCGTAAAACAGGAATGTTATTTTATAAAAATCTACCTTCAAGAGGCGGAACAATAGTTTGAAAAAAAACATTCTTGTAAGGGTTTTGGTTTGACTCCTAGCAAAGCTATGAGCTATGGATTTTACAAATGCAATAAAAAAAAATGTGAAAAAATATTTTTTTAGTACTTAGCATTTGCAATGAGCTTTCAATTGATAAAAAAATTAACAGAACTTTCAGTGACAAAATGTTGTATATTTATTTATTTATTTTATTAATCTAGGATTCTAATTCTTATAATAGTTTTTATGCAAATAAATATATGCCGTTCTTAAACCAAATCGAATCCACATTTTAGAAGCAGATATTTTTACAGTGGTAGGTACTCTAGGTACTCATAATGTAGATTATGTCATTAAAATCAAATCAAACTTTGAATCTATAGGCTAAAACGGAAAAGGTGATGTGTGGTTTCCTTATGGCCACGTATATATATATTTATTAAATAATTAAAACAATGATTAATTAACAGGGAAAAAAAGCTTAACAGAAAACTGAGAAACCACAGACCTGCTTAGATATGAATGCTGTCTAGATGAGATTATATCATTGAATAGAATATGACGACCTCCGTGGCGCAGTGGGCGAGTAGCCGGCTGAGTCGCAAGATTCAGCGGTTCGATTCCCTCTGCGGTATAAAAGTTTGATGATCTGCAAATATTTGTTCCGAGTCTGGGTGTTGTGGTACCATTAGTAGGTACTCGTAGTTCCTGATACCTATGACACAGGGAATCCTAGTGTGAGTTTAGGACTATGTATGTGGTGTAATAATATAATGTTATGTTAGTCGCCTTAGACACCAGTCCGTCAGACACCAAAGTCTGAATTTTGACAAGCCAATTGACACGGACGTATGGTGTTGTGTAACACGGATTTTTGTATAGAAAATAAAGTTCACAGAGTGTACGCTAGGGGCGCTCATCGGTGTCGCCATACAAAATCCGACCGATCGAGGATCGTTGACGACCTCTGTGGCGCGGCGGGCGAAGGTTGGCCTGCGACGCAGGAGGTTGCGGGTTCGATCCCCGCCTCGGAACAAATATTTTTGCGATCTGCAGATTTTGTTCTGGGTATTTTCTATGTATAATAAAAATATCTATACCCTGATTTTTTATTTCAAACAATTTTTGTAAACAAGCAAATGTCAAGATATGCCACTGTGAGTATAAGTGTCATGATTGTGTAGCATACGTGTAAATTCACATATTATGACACGCATACATGACACTTATACACACAGTGGCATATCTTGACATTTGTTTGTTTACAAAAATTGTCTGAAATTAAAAATCAGAGTATATCTATGTAATGTATATTACGTATATCAGTTATCTAGTTGCCATAACACAAACTCTGCTTAGCTTGGGGCTAGATAATCTTGTGTGAAATGTCCAGCATTTATTTATTTATTTAAAATCCTTGTTACACTACATCATAGTTAATTACCACCATTAATTGTTCCTTTTTTGGGAAGTCGGTTAAAAACAGATTCAGCCTCAGGTCTAATTAGTTCTATATTTTAGATCTCTATTTTTTAGTTTTTAGATCGTGTTTACAAAATTGAATTTAGTTTGATTAGTTAATATTCGAAATGGTTGTCAATTTCGTGTGTATAAAGCCCATTCGCGAACTTTACGTAATATTGTTACAGACACCTATTAGCGTCGACATCAAAATAATTAAGGGCAATTGTCACAAGGCTGAGACTTCTCTCAAGTTTGAACGGCGGGTCTTAACAATGACAGAACAAGCATTAATAGCTGTAATACACTTTAATACATCATCATCATCATCACCAGCGCGATTACTTCCACTGCTGGACGAGGCCTACCCCATTGGATATGATGGGATATATATATACTCCATGACCTTGTTTCTTCTACGGAATAGGGATATTAAGAATCAATGCACATTTTAACAAAATGTATAAAACATATCGGTATGTAATTAGACGCCCTCTGTGGCGCGGGGGGCGAGTAGCCGGCTGAAGTGTGAGAGATTGCGGGCTCCATTCCCGCTGCGGGACAAATGTTTGCATGATCTACAAATATTTGTTCCGGGTCTGGGTGTTATGGTACCATGGTACTCGCAATTCCTGATACACACGACGCAGGGAATCCTAGTGTGGGATGAGAGGCCGTAGACAAAGTAACATTCTAATAGCGATGACGCTAGTAGAAAAGTCCAAAATGTATGAGATTGACGTAAGCTATCGATATGTCACGTGGTCTTTTGTATTGTATTACGACTGTAGAAATAGAATCGCTTCGAAGCGAATACCGTTTGTCTAGGCCGGCAGGACTATCTACGTGACAGTTGGGTGATCATTTTGGATAGAAACAGCATTGAAATCGTTTGAAATCAATAGCAACAGAATAACGTAGTCGAGCCAAAGGGTGTATGTACAATTCAGTTGCAAGATTTGATCACATACTAGCAAGCGAAATTAAATAAAAGCTTTTCAAAACTCGCATTAAAAGTCTTGGAATAAAGAAACACTAAAAGTTAAGTAAACTTCTTGAATTTTGTGTAGAAACCAATTTTCTTGAACAATCAGATAGCAAACTTGTTAAAACTTCTAGAAAAGTTTTGTTAGCAGACAAAACAAGCTTAGATACTTCAGTAGCAATTCAGAAAGTCATTTGTAAGCGAAAGATGTTATACAGATCTTTAAATGTTTATTATAGACAATCTATCTATACAGTACGTACGTGTTATAACAGAAGTACGAGTAGGTTATTCAAAGTCAAAGTCAAAAATGTTTTATTAATTGAAATTAGAAGGACCAAGGAAAAGTCTCATGTGCCTGTAATTTCACCGGCACCCGTACCCTTCAAACCGAAACACAGCAATGGAACACTACTGCTTGGTGGCAGAAATAGGTACGGTGGTAGTTACTTCCCCGGACGAACTCTTTCACAAGAAGTTCTACTACTAACAAAAAAACTAAAATTACTCCTGTTCCAACGTGACCAAGATACCAGGTTTGGTTGTTGTTATAACAACCCAATAATACATGTAGGTAGGTACAGATTGAAGGAGGTAAACATAACATAATATACATAACACCCGATAGTCACATACGTAATAGTCTTGATCCCACACTAGGATTTGGTCATGCAATTGCATTAATGCAAGATTTTAGGAATAATCGGGCTGTGATACATGGACAGAAAAATGCCTAGCTAGACGAAGCCTTATAACCGAGTGGAGACCTCCTCAGACCCTGGCCTCTAGGAGCCAGGCAAGCTGCAGGAACGAAAGACCGATGACATTAATGACTTAGCTGGCCACCAGGGAGTTGTAGCTCTCAGAAAAGAGCCAGTCTAAAATAAATTAAAGGAGACATTATTTCCAATATTGCTTAGGGAGTTTTACTTCGTGATTAAATCCAAAATGACGTCCGTAGAAGAACCAAGATTACCAACATAGCTCTCAGAATTAGCAAGTTGAAGTGGCAATGGGCAGGTCATATAGCCTGCAAAACTGCCAACTAGTGGCGAATAAAGATTCTCGAGTCGCAACCACAACCCAGACGACTTAGTAGAGGAAGGTCCCCCTCAATGGACTAAATACATTATAAAAGTAGCAGGAAGTCGGTCGGATTTAACGAAAAGCCGTATTTATACGCGAATCGCGGAAAACGGTCCGCAGTGAAAGAAACTGGGTCTTGATACTTCTCCGGCATTGTCTCAATAAGCTAAATCTTACTAAATTATACTTACTCAACAGTATTTTTAGATTTTCTGAAATATTGAAAATCCATCATATTATAAAAATTACACGTACTTAACTATTCTCCTGCTGACGTTTCACGTTTGACGTTGATACCAAGCCACGGTAATTTCAATTCTATTATCCATCATATTTCTCATAGCTCATTGAACTAAACATTTCTTTGATGACGGAAATAATAAAAAAGTCGATTCTAAAATAAACTTTAGCGACTCAAATTGAATTTTATTATAAAGTTAACTTCAAAGGAAAATTTATAGCCTCGCACTTTATGATGAAAATATTGAAACTGTTATCAAAATAATTCAAATAGAAAAAATAAATCACTTCTTTATTTATTTTTTTGTGCCTGATTGAAGACCTCATGACGGAAGTCTATAAACAGTTTGTATTGCCAGCACATGGTTGCTAGCACATAAATAGTCCTGATCCCACACTAAGATTCCCTGTGTCGTGGGTATCAGGACCTACAAGTACCATGGTACCCCGAACACCCGGAACAAATACTAGCAGATAAGACAAACATTTGTCCCGCAGCGGGAATCGATCCCGCAACCTCTTGGGTCTCAGCCGTAAAGTTTACAGCCCAGGAGACGTAGTCGTTAACAATTGGCCTTATTACACAAGCTCAAAGTCGCACAGCGGGCTATAGAGAGAGCTATGCTAATAGTTTCTCTATGTGTTAGAATCCAAAATGAGGAAATCCGTAGAAGAACCAAAATCAACGACATAGCGCTCAGACTTAGCAAGTTTAAGTGGCAATGGGCAATTATAATTAATGGCAATATAGCTTGCAGAACTGACAACCATTGGGGAATAGGTTCTCAAGTGGTGACCACAAACCGGACGACGCAGTAAAGGAAGGCTTTTATAATTTCTTCTGACTCTATGGACTAAATACATTATAAGGATTGCAGGAACTCGGTGGATGGAGGCGGTTCAGGACCGTTGGACTTATTAGGCTTTAAATACTCAGGTGTATGCTGTTGCCTATCCCTGAGTGTAATCCCTTAGTTAGTTTTTACTATACCCACAGGCCAGACAAAGCGGTATATTCTTAGGCCGAATACACACGCAAATCTTATACCTAAATCTACCCTGTTAATAATCCATAAAATACCTAAAAGCTATAAATCTCTAATGATCGATGTGTGCCAGTTTCGGTTGCATCGATGCATCAAGGATATTTATAGAACGTTACTATATATAACGTTTCTGAATAATGCCGTGTATTCGCCCTTCAGAATATACACCTATGTCTCCTCCCGTGTATGGTATGTAAAAAAATATATATTATACAGTGCGTCCCACGGATATGCCACATGGAGGGAAAGTACCTTGAATATTGTACATGGAACATTTTACTGAAAGAAGACATTACCACAACAAGATCAAAAAATCGACAGGAAGCGAAATAATCAAAAGAGTGCGACTTTGTGTTCAACAGGAAGGGACTCATTTTGAGCATTTGATAAATTGATTCATTTTGTATTAAAAATGTTAAAATTCATGGTCTTCCTTTTATTTCCGACATTATGTTATTCAGCAAAAAATAATCCTTATGATGAAGCCTTTCGATCGGTATGATAAAGCTACAGGGTGATTATTTTTCTCGTGTAACGGGTTCGATTCCCAGTTCAACCATGTAATTATTTAAATATCTATGAATGCAGTTTAAATTGTTTTTTAAATTCAAATAATGTCTTCTTTCAGTAAAATGTTCCATCTACAATATTCAAGGTACTTTCCCTCCATGTGGCATATCCGTGGGACGCCCTGTATACCTAAGTAGTTATTTTATTTGATATATTACCTTTGATTATATACACACTAGATAGAGCTTCATGACACAAACGCGTCGAAAAAAATATCAGCTAACTGTTAGCTGATAAGTCGCTTCCCGCACCTCATTGTCAATTGTATTGTCAAGGCGAACGGTCGCAAAGTGAATTGAAATTTGAGCTAGCAATGACGATTTGCGCCATAAAAGTGTGCAGAAATTACAAAGGACGTTTAAAAACAACTAGTAAAGTCACCTACCATCGATAAGTATCCAGAATTCATAGTATTTTCAAAAGTATTCAATAAAAACAATCAACTTATTAGCCCCGATTATTCAACTCAAGCTTGGCACTTTTGTCTGTGTTGCCAGTTTTTGAATGCTAAATTCCTTATGGTGACTGAATAAATGATTCCTTATAAAGTGAGAACGTCGATTGGGTTCACCTGCTTTTACTTTACTTCACTTTTACCTATGAAAAGTGTAGTAGGTATGTACAATATATCGGCCTCTGTGGTGCGGCGGGCGAAGGCATACATACGTTATCTTATTCACTCTAACGAACGTCTATAGCGATGATTAATCAAAAGATGCCTGAGATGAGATTATATTGTGAGTTGAAAATTTAAAATATACTGGGTGTTTTTTTGAAATGGGGCAGTATGGGGATATCCGAATCCATAAGAGATACGGGAAAACTGTCTTTGGAACCATTTGCTCATTTTGTATAAAAACGATTTTGGCATAGTTATTTTTTGGTCAAGCGTGAGTTCTCCATAAAAATTAGTAGTTTTGATCAAAAAAAATTTTTATGCGTTTTTTTTTTGATCACTTTTATGTAATGATTGTTTCATTGTATCGGAAAAAAAAATCAGAGCAGCAGAAGTTAGTCAAATTTAATAAAAATTTGTAAGTAATCTGGTACATACCTACGTTAATAAAACTATCGCAAAAAAATAAGTTTTTTAGAATACCTAATGTTCCTATAGTTCACAGACACTGGATGAATATTATAAAAAAACAAAGCTTTTTATTGACTTTTTTCCCACACGCTCGACATAATCACAATATCGCTAGTCTATCTATCTCTATTCTGTAAAAAATCAACAGATTCCACTGTTTGTTTTCTAGTAACCGGCAAAACTTACTTACCCGAACATAGTCAGTTTTTCCCAATAAATTGGGAAATATGTCAGTAGCTGTTATCTTTACGCACGCAAACAGACACAGAAGCAATGACGTGACGCGAGTGTAAGACAAACCTGCATGCATGTTTGTGTGTGTAGACACGCACACGCGCTAGCAAAGGCTGGCCTGTTTCTTTTGTAGTGATTGCAGGACGAAACTCTATCTAGTGTGTATATAATCAAAGTATATTACATGATACATATTACATTAATGTATGGTAGTTAAAGTAGGGTATGGCAGAAAAAGCATCAGAGTAGAATTAATGCAGTCGAGTTGAGAGCTATGAGAAGTATATGTGTTTTAACTTCGAATGATGGAGTGAGAAACAGTGTAATAAGAGAGCGTTGTGATGTGAAAAAAAAACCGGACAAGTGTGAGTCGGACTCGCACACGAAGGGTTTCGTACCATTATTTATAAAAACGGCAAAAAAATCACGTATGTTGTATGGGAGCACCCTTAAATATTTATTTTATTATGTTTTTATAGTATTTGTTGTTATAGCGGTAACAGAAATACATCATCTGTGAAAATTTAAACTGTCTAACTATCACGGTTCATGAGATACAGCCTGGTGACAGACGGACGGATGGACGAACAGACGGACGGACAAAGGAGCCTTAGTAATAGGGTCCGTTTTACTCTTAGGGTACGGAACCCTATAATGACGTAGTAATGAGGACTTGGAAAGGTACCTATGCTATGGTTTGGCAGGTAGAGAGGATGGATGAAAGAAGATTGACGGAACAGGTGTATAAGGCGAGTCTGAATGGACAAGTTGGAAGGGGAAGACCTAGTCGTACTTATTCTGACCAAATAGAAGACATTTAGGAGAAAGGTCAGGCCAATAGTACACTAAACCGCCGCAAATGTATAATAAATAAATAAAATGAATGCTGGACATTTCACGCAACATTATCTAGCCCCAAGCTAAGCAGAGCTTGTGTTATGGCTACTAGACAACTGATATACTCAATACAATACATTACATAGATAGATATGTAATGTATTGTATCAGTTGTCTAGTACCCATAACACAAGCTCTGCTTAGCTTGGGGCTAGATAATGTTGCGTGAAATGTCCAGCATTTATTATTATTATAGAAATCCGTGGTCTCTGCCTACGGGAAACAGGCGTGATTTTATGTATGTATGTATGCATAATACATAAATCAGTAATGCATAAACATACGTCAGCAACGACTTTTATATATCAACGACATTTTTCCTTAAACCAGTTTTAATATTTTAAATTCTATGCAAAACTTTGCACAGTAGCTGGAATCGATACCACTCACTGGTATTGAATCTATTTTAGTAACATGCTTATTAAACGATTTCGCGTATATTACTACAGAATGGATGGTTTGAATTTGATTATCAATTCTTCTGGGGGAAATATAAAACGATCGAATAAAAAAAAAAACTTAGCGACTGATGATGAGCGGTATGAATTTGAGTAAACGAAAAATTAACTAAACTAACTACAAAATATTTATTAATAATACAATCCAGAACGAACTTACGAAATGGGTTGTGATTGATCCATTTCAGATATTCAAATTCTATCCGTGCGACTAAACTACTTAGTGAGCGACTAGAAATACAGAGAGGGCAAATTCAATGTTCACAAGTCATTGTATAGACAGGCCCTCGGTAGGTTGTTAGGTTTCTTTAAACTATTTTATCATTAATATCATAATTGATTGTAGCATTTGTACACATAAAATCTTGATATCGGAAAGTCCTTCCTTTTGTTAGGAGTTTTTGAGAAGGGGAGCCAGAGGGGAAGGAAGGTCGCTCAAATATTATGAAGCTTTTCATTAAGCATTTTGTATTTTAAGTAAGTAACTCAAATGAATGTTTGTAAGTTGCTGTTCTGTTGATTTCTCGTCACTCGCAGTCAGTCAGATGTAAATTAATTATTTTTGACACTTAAAACTTTAATTTACAGTCACTGCTTTAAATACTACCCCATTATTCTGTACATCGTCGCTCACATGAACATAACATAACACTCACTGTAACATACGAGTCTTGATCCCACATTAGGATTCCCTGTGTCGTGGGTATTAGGAGCTACAAGTACCATGGTACCATAACACCATAACACCCAGATCCGGAACAAATACTTGCAGATCATACAAACATTTGTCCCGTAACGGGAATCGAACCCACAACCTCTTGCATCTCATCCTGTTACTTGCCACAGAGGTAGTCAAACACCATCGACCCAGACGATTATTCAATTAGGAGAAACTACTAAGAAAAATAGTCTTATTAGTACCTACAAAAGCTTTGCTAAAGGAACTACTGAGAATAAACGGATATAAGGGTTCCCCATAGAATGCCTCTTCACACGTTATCTGGAAGAAGCATTATGCAACGATGGCGCACCGAACTTGAGATCATCTTTGAGATCGATGTTTATTTAGAAATTTCCACCGCGGTGTCCAAATTAAAAATATACCCCTCTGTCTCCTCCCGTGGATGAGTAAAATCTGTACTAAAGGACACCAGCAGGGTCGATTCTAAAACGTCGGAAACGTTTCCGATCGGATTCGTTAGTTTTTCATTTCGATGTGGTAAGTAACTAAAACAATTTTCTAACAATTTTCTCTAGTAACACACAGTAATATACAATATTTATTGTTTTTTACTGTGTTTGACTAGAGAAAATTGCTTTAGTTCCTTACCACATCTATTTTATAAGGGAGGCTTCGCCTAGCAATGAGGGACGTCTAAAGTTTGCTAAAAAATATTTTTTTGTGTGACTATTTAGATTAAATTCTATGATTTATTCATCAGATTTAACAATTCCATTGCATTCTTTGGAGAAGGTCTCGTCCAGCTATGGATGCCTAAAGTCTGTCGTGCCACACCAAGATTTTTTGTACTGTAACTAAATAAATAAATAAAATAAATAATGCTGGACATTTGACACAACATTATCTAGCCCCAAGCTAAGCAGAGCTTGTGTTATGGGTACTAGACAACTGATATACTTAATACAATATATTACATAGATAGATATTTTTTATTATACATAGAAAATACCCCGAACGCCCGGAACAATTATCTGCAGATCGTACAAATATTTGTTCCGAGGCGGGAATCGAACCCGCAACCTCTTGTGGCACGGCGGGGGAAGGCCCCCGCCGTGCCACAGAGGTCGTCACTATTATCTTAGAATGATTTTCTGTGCTCATATGTGGCTATTACCACAGATCAGTCAGTTCTAACCATTATGTTGGTATATTCAAAGTGTTAAAAATAATTAAATAATTGCCTATACAACACAGTGACAAAACGTGCCTTTGCATACAAAATGGCAAATATGTACGTCAGTAGCATAAATTACAACATTACAATTAAGTAGCGTACGACAGGCGATTAGGAATGCTTGTTTTGACATCTGTGGCGCGGCGGGCGAGTAGCGGGCTGAGATGCAAGAGGTTGCGGGTTCGGTTACCGCTGCGGGGAAAATGTTTGCATGATCTTCAAATATTTGTTCCGTATCAGGGTGTTATGGTACCATGGTACTCGTAGTTCCTGATAAGCACGACACAGGGAATCCTAGTGTGGGATCAAGACACGTATATGTGACTATTGGTTGCTACTATCGTGTTCTGTGATCACAACGGTGATCACAAGAAGACGGTTAATAATTTTGAAATATTAAATTTAAATATTATTAGGTAACACAGCACGGTAACAGCTCTGCTATAGTTTTATACTGTATCAAAATTACTCACTTAGTGCATAAAATTTAAATAACTCAAAATTTATCTGCATAATTGTAACTAGCATTCGCTCGCGGCTTAGCTCGCAGCCTATACTGTCCTACAACTGATTTATGGGAGTTTAATTCAGGGATTTTTTATGTTTCTGAAAAACAAACTGTTTTTCGTATAAGTTATTCATTTTCGGGAGTCCCTTTCAACATTTAATGAATATTCAGTGACACTTTGTAAAATAGTGTATTTGGAGTGCGTCAGAAGTACACGTAAAATCTACAAATCGAGTGCTTATCACTCATAAAATGATTTTAGTGCGTAAAAACATACACTAATCTACAAACTTGAAAGCTTCTAGTGGGGTTTTTGTTTTGTTTAATACTGTTAGCTATTTTGTGGACAATGCAGTAGGCAACAATATTGTCAAGCTTTATTTTATAATCCTTCTATAACATAAGATTTTATGCTGTAGCTGTTTATTGTCCCTTAATAAATAAATCGAGCGCTTATCACTCATCAAATGATTTTATATAGTAGTGCGTAAAAACATACATTTATAGTGCATAAAAGTACAGTAGTGTTGTAGAAAGTGCGTCAAATTGCCGGCTATAGTGTGCGCGGAGTGCGCGCGGCGTGCTCGTGTGCGGTGCACGCCCGCGCGCGATGAGCCATGCACCATGGAAACCATATCGGAGGATGCGGAGGCGGAGCTAGAACTTGGTACGTATCTTCACAAGTCTAAACATGGCCGCGCTGATTAATAGAACCACATTTTGCTAAGAGGCTTCCATTTCCTAGAATTATTTCGTTCTAATGTTTTTTTTATACCTACTACTTGGCATCAAGCAAACAAGTATTAGGCCCACCTGATGGAAAATAGATACCGCAGCTTATGGACGCCTGCAACACAAGAGGCATCACACGCGCGCTGCTGACCCTGAGACATTAAGATGAAAAGTCTCATGTGGCTGTAATTACAATGGCACCCGTAACCTTTAAACTGAAACACAGCAATGCGAGCACTACTGCTTGGCGGCACAAATAGGTACGGTAGTAGTACTTCCCCGGACGAACTCTTTCACAAGAAGTTCTACTTCTAATAAATTATGTGCTTTTTTAAGGACTATCCACACACATCTGAGGCCGTAATCGGAGTTTGTTCCGTGGTGTGTCCGGCCAAAGATTAGACCCCTCCTACTCCTCCCGTGGATGAAGTAAAAGCCTTACTAAGGGATTACACCAGGGGATGTCCAGCAGAACGAAAATTGCCCAACAAGTTCAGCCTCCCAATTATATTAGCAATTGGCAATAAAAAATAAATAAAATCCGTTCAATTCAGGCACTGTACAGTGTACACCACCATATCACACAAAAATACAAATAAACACAAAATTAATTAAGATAAAATAAAAAGAAAATAAGACACCTACTGCGTCAGGGTCATTTCTTATTTCCGTCCTGATGGACGGAAATCCAGTGCTTATATATAGGATTGGCCAGATAGTCAGACACAGCCCTCAGGATGGTGTTGTTGGAGCGACTTAGTCGATCCCAGAAAGCCGCGATCCTTGTCCTTGTTATTGCAGGAAATCAGGAACTCTCGCCTCAGAGAACATGCTCGACGCACTGCAGGCCCTCGGCAACCTCATAAGAGCCCGGTAAACATTGGCAATGAACAGAGACAATGGGGAACACAACGATGGGGATAACTTTGGTAGCCTTAGCGCTATCTAAATCTTATGAAACTTCAATAGGGGAAGCTTGAGCTGAATATTCCTCCTTTCAATTTTCAAAAGATTTGGACCGCGCTAAGGCTGCCAAAACGATCCCCATTGTTTGGTTCCCCATTACGATTTGCTACTGTAATTTTTTTTTTTTTTTTTACCGGACATTTCACACAACATTATCTAGCCCCAAGCTAAGCAGAGCTTGTGTTATGGGTGGATAACTGATATACTTAATACAATACGTTACATAGATAGATATTTTTTATTATACATAAAAAATACCCAGAACACCCTGAACAAATATCTGCAGCCTATACAAATATTTGTTCCGAGGCGGGAATCGAACCCGCAACCTCCTGCATCGCAGCCGAACCATCGCCCGCTGCGCCACAGAGGTCGTCAAAAAAAAATTGGAGGGCGGGATCTGTTTTACCACAAACAAAGTTCAATATCAAACAAATGTAGGTATGTTTAATTCAATTAAAAATCCAGGGTCAAAGTCACATCACCAGGTGTTGAGTCTGAAAGGTGTTGGAACTGGAAGCTATTTCTGTAATTTACGAGATGCGCGTGCTTCGCCTGCGGAGAGCATGGAAAACATTACGCAACGTTCAGCTGATAGAGACGTAGATTTCGTAGAGACCTTTATCCAAAAGTAATACAATTTTTTTATGTAAACAAATACAAAACAAAAACAAAATAATCGTGTTCGGCCCAAAATATTCCCATTCATTATTATTAAATCTTATCCTTTCTTATTAAACGAGCAATATTTGTATGCTCTCTAATTTAAAAACATTCCAGTCACAATATAATCTCGTGTCAGTAGCATTGTCACGTATAGTAACTATTACTTAATCTTCGCATAATTAAGAAGAATTACGCCCTCCATTCGATGGACTACTGACATTATAAACGTCGCAGGAAGTCGGTGGATGGAGGTGGCTCAAGACCGTTTGTCGTGGCATTCTAGGGAGGCCTATGTTCAGCAGTAATCTTCTATAGTCTGTTGATGATGATGATGTTTAGAGATCTCAAAAACGCCTCTAACGATTTCGATGTTTTTTTTTTGTATAATATGGTAGTTTTTGGGGGCAAAAAACGTTATAGCTAGGTCTCATCTCTGGGAAATCGCGTTTTACCAAGTTCTTCGAGCAAAGCTCACTCAGTGTTGACTTAAATTGTTGGACTTGCATCCTGTCACTTACCTATGAAATGCTAATACCATCATCATCAATCATCAAGACTGGACAAGGCGTCCCCCATAAATACAATGGGGAGGAATTGTCATAATCACCATACTTGGCAGGTGGATTGGTATTGATTGAGTGCTCAGGTGGATGCTGCTGCCCGTCCCCTAGTGTAATCCCTTAGTATGCTTTGGCGACGGACCAACGTGGACCAACGTCCACGGAAGGAGATGGAGGGGCCTACAACCTTTTTTTTTACCCCTACAACTTTTAAAACCCCTATAGGGATTAATACCGTTAGCCTGATGTATTAAATTGCTCTATCAGAAACGTGTTCATTTTATTTTCCGTGCTCTGTGGCTAGCGTGCCAGCATCTTTGATAGTCAGCCAACAAAAAGCTGCCTATGTAAATCAAATCTCTGCGATTATTATTATGACGCGTTTGTGCACAGATTAAATAACAGTTAACGTTTATACGTGTATTGACGTCAGAAATAGTTTGGTTAGTTTTTTCCGAGATAAACGTTTTTGTACGAACTTAAAAGTTTTTGTTTAGAACTAGGTAATTGTAGAGCATCGTAGATAGAGAAACCAATAAACATTATGTCTGTCCGTGCCACTAGTGCAAGTACGTAGGCCTCGATTCGATAAAGACATTAAAATTCGACAAAACGGGACTATTTACCTCTACATAGTCCCGTTTTGTCGAATTTTAATGACAAATTTATCGAATCGAGACCTACTTGCAGCCCACATAGAATGATAGATAACTTTTAAAATAACATAATAACAGCTTTGACTTGTATTTTAATTAACTAAAATAAGTCTTGTAATTTTTTATTCTTGATCTTGACTCCAAATTGCAGCGCCCTGACGGGGTTCATGTACCTATTACCTGTCTAATGGTAGAAATAAGACCTATATTACTAACAATATTGTACGTGCATGTGAGCAAAATAAATACAAATACATAACACCCAACAGTCACATACGTAGTCCTGATCCCACACTAGGATTCCCTGTGTCGTGGTATCATGAACTACGAGTACCATGGTACCATATAGTGGTGATATCCACGACACAGGGAATCCTAGTGTGGGATCAGGACTGTATGTGACTGTTGGGGTGTTATCTTATGTTATGTTATGATATATCTCCTAACATTACACAAAATGCAATTAAATCAATAATTTTACGTAGTTAAACAGAAAACTAACTTATTTATCTATCGAATTGAATCATAAATCCTTTGAAAAACTATTTATTTTGTTTGAAAAATTACTCTCGAACGATATTCAATAAAAAAATATTGAAAGTTCAACGACACACGGTACATATAGTACATTCGACAGCTCTCAAGAGTCATCGGTGCAGTGGGTACAGTCGCGAACAAAACAAATTTTAAACTTTCAGGTTTTATTTGTACAAAAAAGTGATAAAGTGACTTAAAAAAAATATACATACGATATCCAATATGTAAGTTCAACGACCCTAAAGCAGGGTACACCAAAAAAGAAACAGTGTCCACAAAAATTAGTACTTTAGGGTTCCTGAAGGGCGTCCTATGTATTTAGGCGTGGTACTGAAACCTATTTGAATAAAAAAAAAGACGCCAAAATTTGTTCTGTAAATATTTTTTTATTTCAAATACGTTTTACAAGCTATGAACTTAAGTTCCTATTACTTATCAATTGAATAGAAGTCAAAACGTAAAGCTCTTTAAAACTAATTTCTTAATTAAAAAAATATTATTTAAGTTGATGATGATGATAACTTAAGATTGAACACAAATCGTTATCCAATAAGTTCATCGACCTTATAGGCCTGTAGGTATAACAGGGTTTTGTTTAAGTAGACGGCTCGCCCGAGTGACGTCAGACGCATCGGTGCATCCTCAATGGGTACTGACGCGTTCACAAGTCAATTCAATCTTTTATTGTCTTGGCTTACAATGGATTCGATTCGTTGCAACTGAATTGACTTTACGTTCTCGTGCTTTTCAATTTTCAATTTGCTTTATTTTCGACGCGAATTGTTTTGCCTTATGGGTAGTTGCTACACTATTTTTCGTTTTTCATGTATTTTTCAGAAAAAGTTACAATATCTGAAAAAACCCTACGTACCCCTCCGCCATATTACGTCTTTTCTATCCCTGGATAATTTACAGGCATTAATTTTGTTGATAAAATGAAATTATTTATTCATAGACCGTAGTACTTATTATTTGCAAACAAAAATAGAATTCGACCTAGTTGATCAATATTTGAGGGAACTCCTCAAATATTGTGAAACTCCTCAACATGTGTATGCCTACAATATTTGAGGAGTTCCCTCAATTCCTCATGGATCATCAGAACTGGATTCTAAAAATGGGACCAATCTGGAAGCATATCTATTCAAATAAAAAAAGAATTTTCCAAATCGGTTCATAAACGCCGGAGATATGAGGTAAAAACATTTTAAAAAAATACAACCGAATTGAGAACCTCCTCCTTTTTGTGAATTCGGTTAAAAATAGTACTTATTGTAAAACACAAAAGTAGATATTTCAAAAACTCGGAGTTTACACAAAACTGAGGCCCAATTCTTTAATTTAAAAACATTCAATTCGCAGTATAATCTCGTCTCAGTCGCACTGTCAGCTGTCACCTATATAGTTACTATTACTTAATCTTAGCATGTATACGCGAAGATTAAGTAATAGTTAATATACGAGACGGTGCGACTGACACGAGATTATATTGTGACTGGAATGTTTCAAAGTTAGAGAATTGGGCCTCAGATGACAAACAAATTCGCTAGCAATGCCTATAAAAGGCCCTTACAATGCTTAAAGATGATTGGTAGTCTAACTTTCTAAGGGTCAAAACAAATGTTTAAACATTGTACAGTTTAACCGAACGTTTGTTGGAACCATTAAAAGTTTATAATGAGGGTAAAAAGTTTCATGTTACAGAAAAGATACCGCTGCCATGAGTTAAATAAAATAAGTAGCAACGTATCGAAGTGTTACTCCTTTATAAGTTTCATTCTGTCGTCCCTGATTACTAATATAGCTATCCTTAAGGCGCTACCCTGACCGAATGACCTTGAGGTGTTCGCCTCTACAATACATCGCAAATTATTTATTTTAGTGACACCTATGTAGTCCGTTCTAATAGTACTGCCATCTAGCCGTCCGTCCGAGAACCGGCGGCTGACTGGTCCGCTCCTTGCGCACAGCCAGATTCGCACGGATTCATGAAATATAATTCATAAAAAATAAAGAGAACCCATTTTTTTTTTTAAATAATCATGTAATAATTCTACTATTAAATTAACTATCCAATTGTATAAACCAAAAAATTCAGTAACGTGAACTTTAAAGAGAAGATGTACAAAATCATGATTTATTTAAATTTTTTCATGGGTTTATTGTCGAGTACTTACGACGTTAAATCATTAAACCAATCGTGGAACTTGATGACAAAATGTCAAATATATGTGTGGTGACTTTTTTTTTTTTCTACTTGCTTTATTTAACGAGGAGAGAGGCTTGAAAAAAACAGCTTGACGCCGTGTTTGGTCGGGGTAATAATTTTATTCATTGAAATCACAAGGATCATTTTGAATCGTCTTATAAACTAAAATTACTCCTGTTCCAACGCGACCAAGCCTAGAAGAATCAGGCAACAAACACGGCTTGGCTTGCATAAATGGTCCATCTTGCCACTAGGTGAGAAGCGCCTGTGTGGTGCCTCGCAGCAAGGAGTTGCTGATACATAGTAAATGAGAACTTAAAAACCTTAGGAAGGTAGTCAAAATTAAACAAACATCAGCAAAAAAAATATATGCAAGACAGCACACGCTACTCTTGTTATACTTATAAATAATAATCTAATAGAAAAATGTAAATAGGAACAGATAAAATAAGTACAGATATTGCAAATTTCCATTTTAGCAGTCGAGGGGCAGAGCGACATCAGGCCTCGCGGCTTTATCATTAATATAGTCATCAAGAGTGTCGCTTTCTTAATTAGATTCATCTTTATGTAGGATTTAAATCTTCGAATAGGAAGTTTAAATGCACCTTCTGGAAGTTTATTATAGAACCGTACAGAAATCCCCATAAAAGACCCACTTACTTTCTTTAATCGAAATTTTGGTATATTGTGTGAATTGTCCATAATACGACGATAAGACAAGTGTCAAGTAAGAAAAAATCTACCATCTGCGAGCTATTCTGGCGTGCGCTGCCAAAACCGCTAGAGTTACACATAATATGTAATGTATGATGGAAATGTTTATCTTAAATAGTCCTACAAAAAAGCCCGCCACAGTATATTATATCTATATCTTATGTGTAGCCATTATAGCCAAAATGTGTATAATATTATAAGCGGGAAAGTTTGTTATTATGTTTGTTACTTCTTCACGCTCAAACGACTGAACGAATTTGAGTGAAATTTGGAGTGGAGATACCTTATACCCTGGATTAACACTTAGGCTACTTTCCATCATCATCATCATCATCAATTTTCATCATTATTCACGCGGGTGGAACCGCAGGGCGCAACTAGTAACTTTATATAAGAAACTAACAAACCACGGATCTAAATATTAGTGTAATGATCATGTGTACAAAGTTTCATGGAGTTTGAAGAAATAATAGTCAAATTAGATGCAAACTTTGTTCGCGTACAAAAGGACGTAAGCTCCCTTTTAAGCTACCACAGTGACCAGTGGGCCGTGGTGGTATTGCGAGTTTTGCATTGCAAAAACCGGAATGCGAAACGTGAGCATTCAACGTGACTTACGTAGTAACTATTCATCATTCTGTGCCGCGCAGTCGCGACAAACAGTACAGATTAGTAAACAGTTACTACGTAAGTCCTGTTGAATGCTCACGTTTCGCATTCCGGTTTTTGCAATGCAAAACTTGTAATACGCCCTCTGCTCACCTACTAAACTCTGATTTTTTATTTTAGACAATTTTTGTATACAAACAAATGTCAAGATATGCCACTGTGTGTATAAGTGTCATTTATGTATGTCATATGTGAATTTACACGTAGGTATGCTACACAATCATGACACTTATACACACAGTGGCATATCTTGACATTTGTTTGTTTACAAAAATTGTCTGAAATTAAAAATCAGGGTATAATAGTACGGTTTCGCTTCTATACACCCTACTATTAAATAGGATGTAATTAAAGCCACAGCCTCCGCATCCCAGATGCTAGAGTTTTGTTTGTTATTAGATCATATTTCGCGTAGACTAATTACGCTTGTTTTGATATCTTTTTAATGTAAGATAAGATAAATTTATTTTTAGTAAACACAATTACAAATCACATCAATAAACACAGTTATACATGACGTCCAATGAATAGGAACTAAAGCTACACTTTAAATATAATTATCCTATCCTATCCTTCCTACTAATATTATAAACGCGAAAGTTTGTGAGTATGGATGTTTGTTACTCTTTCACGTAAAAACTACTGAATGGATTTGAGTGAAATTTGGAATGGAGATACTTTACGCCCTGGATTAACACATAGGCTACTTTTCATCATCATCATCATCATCAATTTTCATCATTATTCACGCGGGTGAAACCGCGGGGCGCAACTAGTATATAATATATGTTTATTAATGCTACAAACATTCCATCGGGTCCCAAACTAGGCGAAGCCTGTATCTTGGTGACCCAGGGGTTTATTATCCTAGCTCTGAGTTGGTAAAGTTACCAAAAAAAAACAGTATCAACGGATTAAAAAATTAAAAACAATAACAAAAAAAAAAGAAGTAAAACCAAAATGTGAGTGTTTGGTTTTACTTTAAGACCACATACAAAGACCACATTAAAGGTACTTATTCACCAGCCTGTTTACGTCCAATGCTGGACGAGGCGTCCCCCCCATTGAGTACAATGGAGGGGTTTGCTATAATCACCACGCTTGGCAGGCGGATTGGTGGATGCAGCTGCCCAGCCCCTGGTGTTAATCCCTTAGTACGGCTTTTACTACATCCACGGTAGGAGGGCTCTATTCTTAGACCACACTACGGCACTTATAATTACTATAGAATTCCATTCCACTTTTTGTCATGACATTACCGCTTAACTCGACTAATGGAATCGAGATAAGCATCGGCGTCGATCGACACTATCTACTCGACTGTACACTTTAAGCCGTATTTTTATTGCAATTTTGGATCAACCTGTACCTGTCTGAAAATATTTTACGTATATAAATAAAAAAAAAAAAACGCCTTTTTCCACGAAGGGGTAGGAACAGCCTCAAAGGGCCGCTTTTCAAAAGTGCCGTGGTGTAGCTGGCGAGTTAGTAGCCGGCTGACACTTAAGAGGTTGCGGGTTCGATTCCCGCTGCGGGACAAATGTTTGTGTAATCTGCAAATATTTGTTCCGGGTCTGGGTTTTATGGTACCATAGTACTCGTAGTTCCTGATACCCACGACATAGGGAATCCTAGTGTGGGATCAAGGCTACATATGTAACCTGTTTTCACCGTAGATTGCACAGTCGCATGAATATAGACGTGAGCTCATCGCCGCCATTTGCTTTCCAGGATGTAATAACACACTCCTAAATAAGCCAGCATCCAGAGGTCCATATCATAATCTTCGCGTATTATGCGATGCCTATGTCCAGCTGTGGACTTCTACAAGCTGATGATGATGATGATTAACTGGATATTAAGCAAGAGTTTAGTATTTTCATTAAACGGTATTTACTCTAAGCATATCCGTGATTCGTCTTAAGTATATTTTGTAGGTACGAAAACATAGATACCCACAACCCATCTCACGCACTCCATATCAATTTAAAAGCAGTAAATATCAGTTAGTATTGAATACAGACCATTTCTCAAGAAAGCTCGGATCCCATTAAGACAAGGTCACCGTAGGGTGCTTAGGTGCTTACGCCTTTCTGACCACGAACGAGGTTTGCTTCTAAATTGGCTATTATTTCTATAAACTCCATAAAATTTTGTACACATGATCAGTAGGTACATCATCTAGACCCATGGTGCGTTAGTCCTATCCTATCCTATCCTACTAATATGTATTATAAACGCGAAAGTTTGTGAGTATGGAAGGATGGATGGGTGGATGGATGTTTGTTACTCTTTCACGTAAAAACTACTGAATGGATTTTAATGAAACTTTACAATAACAGCTTATACATCAGAATAACACATAGGTATGTGTTATTCTGATGTATAAGCTATATTATTGCTACAATTTATAAAGATATTGTGTGAATTGTACATAATATGACGATGGAAAAAATCCACCATCTGCGAGCTATTCTGGCGTGCGCTGTCAAAACCGCTAGAGTTACACATATGTAATGTATGATAGAATTGTTTATCTTAAATAGTCCTACAAAAAAGCCTGCTACAGTATATATCTATATCTTATGTGCAAGCCATTACAGCCAAAATGTGTATAATATTATAAACGCGAAAGTTTGTTACCTCTTCACGCTCAAACAGCTGAACGAATTTGAGTGAAATTTGGAATGGACATACTTTACGCCCTGAATTAAGATAAAAGATAAGATAAGATAAGATAATATTTTATTTGTAACTCTAACACAAAACATGATATAAAATTGAAGATAAAAAAAATAAAAAACTTGCAAATTTTTGCATCGAGTCACAATAACAATAGGCTACTTTTCATCATCATCATCATCATCATCAATTCTCACCATTATTCACGCGGGTGAAACCGCGGGGCGCAACTAGTCCTACTAATATTATAAACGCGAAAGTTTGTGAGTATGGATGGATGTTTGTTACTCTTTCACGTAAAAACTACTGAATGGATTTGAGTGAAATTTGGAATGGAGATACTTTACGCATCATCAATATTCATCATTATTCACGCGGGTGAAACCGCGGGGCGCAACTAGTTTATTATAAAATTACTAGCTGGTGCTCGCGACTTCGTCTGCGCAGGATTAGTATTTCGAGTAGCTTATATTAGCGTGGCGTAGAAAAGAATAAGTATAACCTATATATATACTGTGGCGGGGTTTTTTGTAGGTCTATTTAAGATAAACATTTCCATCATACATTACATATGTGTAACTCTAGCGGTTTTGGCAGCGCACGCCAGAATAGCTCGCAGATGGTAGATTTTTTCCTACTTGACACTTATCGTCATATTATGGGCAATTCACACAATATCTTTATTAATTGTAGCCTATGTGTTATTCTGATGTATAAGCTATATTATTGTAAAGTTTAATTAAAATACATTCAGTAGTTTTTACGTGAATGAGTAACAAACATCCATTCATCCATACTTACAAACTTTCGCGTTTATAATATTAGTAGGATAGGATATGATTAGTTTGATGAAATAATAGCCAAAGCAGAAGCTAACTTCGTTCGCGTACAAAAGAGGGTACCCTAAGCGCCCTACCGATAACCCTTAAAAACCTAAGTCAAAAGTAAAACGTAAAGAGAATCAGGAAAAGTTCATAAGTCAGCACATTCTTAAGAGGGCACTATACTACAATTTAGGCTCCCTCTTTAACGCACGCGATAACCCGCGCGTCATCTCGCTCGCGCTAGCGAGTGTCGTGCATAAAAATGTTTTTTTTTATTTGTTATGGCGAAAATAAAGTGTTTATCAAAAAACTGATAAAGAATAATTAGTTATTACCTACTTGTTGTAGTAAAATTTATCTTAAAACACCGTAGGGTTCCTGATATTTCTTTCAAAACGTCTGTGAAACAAGGTTTTTTCATTAACTATCGAGGTATTTTTTTACATATCGTGTTTTCAACTTTACACAATAAATGCAAAAATATAAAATTTTCATATTCCAAAATATTTAACTCTTAGAACCCGTGCATACTGAGTTATAGATCGATTTTGTTGGGCAAAATCACATATTACGCCTTCTTAAGCTTCATATCAAATCATACCTATTTGTTTATCTATTCATTGAAATAGAATTGAACATATATTTCTTTTAAGGTTTTCATTGGGGGCCATCTCATTTAAATTCTACCCACAACCGTCCACTAAATATCCAAACCGGGACATTCCTATTTAATTAGTCCCACTTAATTAAAATGTAAGTTATTGATACCCGAGATCTGTTTACTCCAAGGCCTTAAGGCCTCTTTAAGTGGCCATTAAATGTTAACGGCTCTATGCAGGGACGACTGCCTTCCGGCTCTGTGGTTAAGATTAGTTTGAATATCTCTATTTGTAGGTTGGTTTATGATAGTTTTTATGGAGCAAGGATTTGTGACTTAGAAAACACAGCTCTATTTGAGTGGGCTCTTGTGTGTTTGGTATGTGAGTCTGAAAAGAGCTTTACACAGCCACAAATTAAAAGAACAATTGTGGTGTGAGGTTTTAACTGCGCGAGTTTACTGTGATACTATTTTAACCCTGAAAACGTGGTTCAAACAAAAATTCGATTATGTACTTGGCGCGGCGGGCAAAGGTTCGCCTGCGACGCAGGGGTTCGATTCCCGCCTCTGAACAAATATTTGTACGATCTGCGGATAATTGTTCAGGGTGTTCTGGGTATTTTTCTATGTATAATAAAAAAAAATATCTATCTATGTAATGTATTGTATTAAGTATATCAGTTATCTACATAGTACCCATAACTCAAGCTCTGCTTAGCTTGGGGCTAGATAATGTTGTGTGAAATGTCCAGCATTTATTTATTTAAGTATTTTAATAATGGGTCTTCAAATATGTTACATAAAATCGTAGTTAAATTGCATTGTAATACACATCGTAATATAGGTTTTCACTGAGCTATGTCCAGTATTAAAACCTCGCTGTAATTCCTTTCTCATTCCTTTGTTAATAAACACATTTTCGCCTGAAACTGAGCATTAAAACAATTTGATAATTGTTTTAAAACGGATTACGAAAGTTGACCTACATTTTGCGCAGTAATATCAACAAAATGTGGAATTCATGTGTGCTCTCAGTAGGTACCTGAGTTTTTAGCTATTCTCAAAGTTAAGAGAAGGTTGCCGGCTTACGCCCTTTTGTAGGTACGCGAACTTGCTTGCTTCTAGTTTGGCTATTATTTCTTCAAACTCCATAAAATGTTGTACTTACACATCATCAGTACACTATCAGTACACACCAGTATCGTGGTGCGTCAGTTTTTTAAAAATTCGTTTTTTTAAAAATTCGTTTTTTTAAATTTATTTATAGTTTGGCATTCAAATTCTTTTCATGGTGAACGGCAATAACAGTATTTATTTTACGAATTAAATAGCTAGATTTGTATTTTAAAGTTTAACCTTATATTTTTGATCTATGATTTATATATATTTCGATTAATTCAAAAAAACCCTCAAAATAATACAGTCTGAAGTGCAAACCAGTTTCATCGTCAAATTGAATGAATGAATCAATGTGTGTTTGTGACATGTGATTTTCAACTTTAAGCAAAGCCGGCTGGATTATATTTTTGGATTTTTGGATGTTTGGATTTTAGGATCATACATTAAACTCTCGAAAAGTGTCAAGCAATATCCAATACTTTATCTTGAAATCCACTCTCGTCTATTCGGCTATCTCGCTTGTAGATTGAGTTAGCATCAGGCGACGTCGAACGTGGCAATTCACCGCAAAACGAATCATCCCCTTTTTGCCACTTTTGGGGATGCGGAGAAAATATAAAGGAGTAATGCATGAAATTTAGCAGACTTTTTCCGACTTTGACCTCATCAAATAAACAGAACCAGATTATGATTTCCGAGAGCTTTCTTAATTGTACCTATCCACGACTTCCACTATTCCATTCCATACCAATTATTACCAATTATTAATTCCTACTAATTATTATAAATGTAAAAATTTGTGAGGTTGGATGGATGGATGTTTATTATTCTTAAAAGCAGGGTATGATTAAAAAATCCAAAAATAAAAAATAAAAATCCAAACGGCTTTGCTTAAAGTTGAAAATCGCATGTCTTGCATATTTGACGATGAAACTGATTTGCACTTCAGACTGTATTCATTATAAGGGTTTTTTTAAATTAATCGAAATATACACACCAGATACTTATAAAAAATATGAACTTTAAAATACAAGTCTAGCTAATTAATTCGTAAAAAAATTGTGTGGTTGCCGTCCAAAATTAAGAGCATTTCGATGCCAAAGCTTTTATTAGGGCGGTCATTTTTGCGATTTTCATTTGCAAAACCAGACTTTTTTCATATTCTGTTCAATTCCAACTATTATTAGTATATTGTTCTACTTAGACTATTTTCTGCATCTAATTATTTAATCTCGTCACGTAGCACTGGGCGTTCAAAATAATACTACTTTTGAGATCAGTTCTCGCCCGCAAAAACTACTAAACGGATATTGATGAAACATTACAGTATTATAGTTTGTACATCAGAATAACATTTGGCTTGAATTTACAATAGAGTTTCCACGCGGGCGGAGTCGCGAGCAAATGCTAGTTATATTATAAATGCGAAAGTAGAGATATATGTTTGGTTGTTTGTTACTCAATCACGCCACAACGGATGAACCAATATCGGTTAAATAAAGTACACAGATAATAGATTATGACATAAGAATATATCATGTATTTGATATATAAATATATATAATATAATGTGTTGTATACTCCAACTTCATGTGGACTCCAAAACGGCTGGACCTATTTGAAATTTTCAGGCCATCTTCAGATTAGCCCAGCGAAGTGCAGTTTTGTAGCGCTCGATGCAACTTATTTTTTTTTGTTATGGTGCTACCTGTGCAAGGCCGGGGCTGGTAGTCTGCTAGTATTAGTAGTAGTAGTTTATTATAAATAAATAAATAAATATACTTAAAACAATACATTACATAGATAGATATTTTTTATCATACATAGAAAATACCCAGAACATCCTGAACAAATATCTGCAGATCGTACAAATATTTGTTCCGAGGCGAGAATCGAACCCACAAGCTCTTGCGTCGCAGGTGAACCTTTGCCCGCCGCGCCACAGAGGCCGTCAAATTATACATATTTGTCACTGCAATGCCTTTTTAATTAACGAGCGAAGCGAGTTCTCTGAGTCAACTTGGAAGAATCGGCGTTTGTATGTATGTTTGTCCGATGAAAACTTCCCAACCGTTTATCCGATCTTTATGAAATTTAGTATGGGGGTAGATAGTATTAATACAATTTGTAGGTAACGCTATGAGCTATATCGGTCAGGGGGTTGATGAGATATTGGGGTTCAAGAGGGGATAAAATAAATAAAAGTGAGACAGTCGGATCAAGTGGGGTGTCTAATGAAAGCGATTTGGCTGTACATTTCAAAACTGTTCTTAATTAGTATTTAAACTTATTCGTTTCTGAGATATTAGGGAAAATAAAAAAAGTAAAAACCCAAAATTCTAGGGTACTTCCAGCAATCCCACAATGCTGAAATTTGGTATGCTTGTAGCTTTTGTGTCACAACTACAGGGAAAAGTTTCTGAAATTGAAGAAATTAGAAACTTGTACCATAAAAAAACTATAACCAATGTAACATCAATTGTTGACCCCATTCCTAGGAATTTGAATGACATTGGAGTTCTATGATTTTCGTCAAAAGGACGTTATCAATTAATTGGTCAAGTACTTTATATACTAACAGGTATGTAGTATTCACGCCCCATTGCTTAGTCATATTCAAAGGTTATTTCGATGATGTGTAGGAAATTACCTCGAGGTTAATTTTTTTTCTCAATATATGTTTTTAGAAATCGGTTAGAAGGGTAAAGAAAGTAAAATATGCAAAAAATATCTCGAAGATACTTCAAGTTCTCTGGTAATGCTGAAATTTATTATTTAATATATTTTGTTCTACAGAGAGAAGTCGAACATTGAGGATTTTTTCTTTGTAATATCCATTTTTAGCGTAGAAAACGTAAATCATTAAAAATTAGGTAGTAAAACTACAACTAGATGTCACTGTTTATTTAAAAAAATCATTTTTTTTTCTTTTCAAAATCTCTGATGTTAGAGATGTTAGTTTTAGATTTCTGATGGATCATCCATACAAACATACTACATAGCCATTAAATACAAACCCCTGTAGTCGGGCTGATAGAGGTGTCATCGCGACTTCGCGAGGTCTCAGTTCGGGGCGAACCACTAGTTTTATTTATTTTGTTAAACCGTTGAAACCGCGTATAAATAGTAGGTTTTTTTTTACTTAACAAAACTATGACTAAAAATTTTCTATAGAACTACTACTAGCTACAATGAAATTGTTCACGAGCTTATAGAGTTATGACCTTTGTTAACATATTCACAGACGCAAAGTTATTTGACGCGATTCCAATACAAGATTATCACAGTAAAATATATGTTATTATTATTAAAATCTAACAAAATGAGTGTCGGAGTAAGGAACAAGTAGTACCAGCACATGACAATAGTCAGGAGACACACTTGACCCCGCTATTGTCAACTGAGTTACTCGAGCTAAGTTATACTTACCTGCGTACTGGGCGTGTGGTATTGTGTACAGAAACCTTGTAAGATAGGTGGTTGTGTCGTGGAAAAAGCTTTAAGAGAAGGTTACCGGTAGGGTGCTTATGCCTTTTTGCACTCGAGTTTGCTTCTATTTTGGCTATTATTTCATCAAACTCAATGAAATTTTGTACACGTGATCAGAACACTAAAACAAAAACTGTCTTCTTTCAAAAAGCACTTAATCAATGGGGAGTTTTCAGGGAGGCAATTAAAAAGAAAAAATAGTTCTTAAAATTCCGGTAGATGGCGGTGACTCGACATGGTTGTGTATTCTGAAGATTTTGCAAAAGCACCACAGAGAACAAATTCTCTTTGTTTTCTGTTTTTTTCCTTCAAGTTTCGCTTTGCGATTCCGAAGCTCGTTTTTCAAGTGTACTATAGACCGTTCTACTTGGTCCGGCTTCAACAATAACAACAAAAAAATATAACAATAACGTAACACTAACAAATATATCAGAATTTCAAGAAAAACTTTACGTATATACTTACTTTACTTCACCAACGAACAGCATGAGCGAGTGAAGTCAGTGACATTGACAGTTGGTGCTGATCGACAAAATTTAGACAACCATATCTGGACCGCGCCATCTATGCATGGATTTAGAACTATTTTCTTTCAGTTGTCAGAAAACTTCCCATTTCGATAATATTTATATGGGACCACCTCTGAAGTATGTCCTACCAAACAAACACCATCAAAATCAATAAAAGCACTACCACCGTACCTATTTCTGCCATCAAGCAGTAGTGTTCGCATTGCTGTGTTTCGGTTTGAAGGGTTCGGGTGCCGGTGAAATTACAGGCACATGAGACTTTTCATCTTTATGTCTCAGGGTCGGCAGCGCGCGTGTGATGCCTTTGGTGTTGCAGGCGTCCATAGGCTACGGTAACTGCTTTACATCAGGTGGGCCGTATGCTTGTTTGCTTGCCAAGTAGTATTAAAAAGTAGTAAAAAATAAATAAAATAAAACAATTCATAGTTGGGTTAATTCATAAGTAATCGCGTAATAAACATGATATGTAATAAAAAATACACACAGTCGAATAGAGAACCTCCTCCTTAACTTTACGGTAAAAAATGGTGTACCTCTCAACGCCAGTCACTAAGTAAAGTGTAAGTACTCTGTTAATTGGATGCTTCTACCCATCCTCTGGTATAATCCCTTAGTCTTCCACCACAGGAGATGGATGGGTCTATTCTACGGCCGGACAAACCACGACAAACTTAAAACAAACCCTTCCATTTTCAATAGATGATCTTGGAGTCGTCACGGACCGAACATGCTATATCACGATCGGTAATGTAGCTGAAGTATAGCTTCGAGTGGGTCGCACCTCGGACTAAAAGCCAACTCTTGACACTATTGTAGTTCTCTTGTCTATGTGGTTTTATGTTACCTTCCAATGGGTTTCCCAGTTTGTTTTGGTAATGGCTCTCTTTGAATAAAGACAGAATGTTAGCCAGCATTGTATACTGCTGTGCCATATTAAAGGCTCCTTTGTGCAATGAGTAGCGTCGTTTTTCTGATAAGATCATTTGCCTATCACTGCTAAGCAGAGTGCGTGCGAACCACAACAGCATCCTGAATGAAATTGCATACAATCATGAATGTCCTCTGGTGTGGAAGCTCTCCCAAAGAACGAAATCTGCATTGGTTATTCGGTACTAACCCTTAATTGAAAGCTTACTGCAACTGTGGACTAAGTTGTCTGAATAAAAAACGTTATTATTATTGTATTACTCTCGTATCAAAAATACATTAGGTACTTATAACAAAACAAGAATCTTATTAAAAGTTAAAGCACCATGTCTGATGCTCTACATCAATAAGGGCCGTAACACAGTGTAATTCATGCTGGTTCCTTGAGAAAGTTAGGTAGATGACGAGACTCATGGATTTGTTTTTGCATTTTAGTGAATCTAGGTAAGGCTAGGTAAGGGAGGTGACTTTTTCACCATTATAATTTCTATAGAAATGTGTCTTCTGAAACCCTGAAGAGGGATGAAGAGATCCCTACGCAAAAATTTACAAAACACAAATAAGACATGTTTTGGAATCTTCTAATTATTGACTCTTTATAAACTTACATTCTCTTGTTACAGATAAAATCCGCAAGAAGTATTCCTCGCTTGGTGATAGCGTGGTCGTGGTCCGTCTCGAGCGGTCCCCTAAAGCTGGACTGGGTCTGAGTCTGGCAGGACACAGAGACAGGTCCCGCATGGCCGTTTTCATCTGTGGACTCAATCCAGCAGGTTCTGCCGCGAAATCATCTCCTGCGGTCAAAGTTGGAGACGAGATTTTGGAGGTGAGTTTGACTATAAACCACTGATTTTGATTTCTAAGTGTCCTCGATGACTCTAGCTAAGATTTTACCTATAGCTATAACTTTTTACTATGGTTCTGTCATTGACAAAGTCAAAGTCAAAGTCAAAAAGAACTTTATTCATTGAAATCACAAGGATCATTTTGAATCGTCTTATATAACGACCATATAGATGACGCCACTTGTACCCCCTAACGGGCTACATTACTTTAGAAAAATAGCTTATGGTCTATCTTGAGCGCTCCTACAAAGCCCACTTCGGTATTGGTCTAAATCTGATCCAGCATAGATACAGATCTTGTATGGCCGTAATTATGTGTAGATTGAATCAAGCAGGGTCGGCGGCTAAGGTTTCTCCTGCTTTGAGTTGAGAAGACGAGATTTTGGAGCATGTTATTATATTTTCATCCCATCTATTCGAAAAGGGCGACTTGGTTCGCCTTTAAGTGCACCCAAAGGTGGTGTTTTCTGTATGAAGCTTCTATAAGTGCGCCGCAATTATCTTTGCCGCGCACTTTTTAAATTTGGAATATATCGAACTCAAATAAGTGCGCCGCAAAAATCTTTTACGGCCCTTTTTGAATTTGGAACATCTTGAAAAGAATCAAACACAAATAAGTGCGCCGCAATTATCTTTTCCGCGCCCTTTTTAAATTTGGATCATCTTAGTGTTCAGCGCCAAAGAAGGCGAACGCAAATATTGTTTAAATACTGGCCCATAGTCGCGCCACCGGCTGAATAAAAAAAAACAAATTAGAAACGACGGCCCGCGATTTCGTCATTTTTAACCGACTTTACAAAAAGGAGGAGGTTCTAAATTCGGTTAATTGCATGTTACCTCATATCTCCGGCGTTTATGAACCGATTTGGAAAATTCTTTTTTTATTTGAATAGATATACTTCCAGATTGGTCCCATTTTTTTCAGAATCCAGTTCTGATGATGGAATCCACGTGGAATTGAGGGAACTCCTCAAATATTGTAGGCATACATATGGCGATTTTGATATTTTCAGCAACAAACCAAGCATTTGCATTCAGAAAGTATCATAATCCTTTCACCACTATGGTTCTTTCATAATTTTTTTTTCATCCAAATATTTAGTCGAATACAACGGCGGAAGTCTTTTTTTTAAATGATAAGTTATTCACGGATTGTTAGAAATTCATGGTTTTGTTTTGAAATAAAATATGAGGCGCCTTTTATTTTCTCATAGTGGGTGATGAAAAGTAGAGTGTAACACTCGGGCGCAAAATATATTTTTGGCTCGGGCGACGTACTTTGAATCCCTCGCTACGTTCGGGATTCTACTAAAGAATCCCTCGCTATGCTCGGGATTCTACTCTAGAATCCCTCACTTCGTTCTGGATTCAAAAAAGCGCCCTCGCCGTAAAAATATTATTTTGCTCCCTTATGATACAATCTACTATTTATTGCTAAACCAGACATCGATTCTGACTGACTCATCGAATGGCTATAATATATGATGATTCTGTCATTGACTGCCCGGCCGAGGACGACCTATGTGGCGCGGCAGGCGAGTAGCCGGCTGAGATGCAAGATCTTGCGGGTTCGATTCCCGCTGCGCTACAAATGTTTGTATGATCTGTAAATATTTGTTCCGGGTCTGGGTGTTATGGTACCATTGTACTCGTAGTTCCTGATATCCTATAGATAGGATAGGGAATTCTAGTGTGGGATCATGTCTACGTACGTGACTGTTGGGTTATATGTTATGTTTTTACATTTAGAGTTTTTCTGCGTGTCTTTCGTCTTATCTAAGGTAAGAGATTGCGAAACTTGATAATGATTTTCAAAGAGAAGCACCGAATAGTCTGTTAATTATACAAACGTTTGCCAAACTTCCCCGAAGTTTTCTCTCAAGCATTGTGGAAATATTCACCTCAATTTCTAAAAGCTGTTCCGAATAAAGCGGCTCTATTGACACGAGCGACTCTGTATTGACAATGTGATTCGGCAGGTTCTTTGTTTAATCTGTTAGCCAAATCGGAAGTTACAGGAATAATCAGAAGGGAATACGAAATTGAATTGACGTTTTCTGCTTCCATGATATAGCTGATTCCATGGATGATGTAGTATCTGCCCTTATTTTTTTTATACTACTTGGCAAGCAAACAAGCATACGGCCCACCTGATGGAAAGTAGTGGAAAGTAGACAGCAGGAAGTAGACATCAGCCTCGTCCAACAGTGGACGAGGGCTGATGGCCCCCTCTCGATAGACTAAAGACATTATAAAGGTCGCAGGAAGTCGGTGGATGACGAAATTACGCGATGACGAAAAGCCCCTTAACCCCCTTAACTGAAGTTCATATCTTTAATAATTAAAATATAGGTCTATAAACTGTGAAATGTTGACTAAGAGTGTAACACGAGTAAAAAAAACTTCCAGTGGTACTACTGGATCCCTTAGTTGTTCTACGGGATTTTTTTTACCCGTGTTACTATACATATACTGGTAGTAATACTGGTAGTAACACGGGCAATAAACGCTTTTAACAATATCCACGTGAGTGGTTGGAGGAATCCTATTCTTAGGCCGAGACATATTTAAGGATTTCTCTATTCAGATTACCATCCAAGAGAGTAATATTACAAATGCGAAAGTGTGCACGTCTGTTTCTTACTATGTAAATCGCAGTAACTATTGAACCAATATACCTACCTATACCTAGGCTACTTTTTATCTCTGTGTAGCGCGAGGGAAATCGCGATTGGACACTATTCATAGATAGATAGATAGATAGATTAACACTTTATTGATCACCACAGAAACAACAAACAAGTAATATTACTAAAGAAAGGCAATACAATGGGCAGCCTTATCGCTGAAAGCGATCTCTTCCAGGCAACCTTTGGATGGAACGAAATGAGCAACGCTATAATAGACTGCGGTGTACCTACAAAGCAAAACTAAGAAGTATTCTAAACTAATTAAAATATATAAGAAGTTATGAACAATATTGACTAATACCTACCTAAGCATAATCCTAATACTTATATATTCACATAATAAACTAATACATAATATATACGAAGTTAACTGTAACAATGAAAGAATACCAATAATTACCTAGTATGCTTAAATAACGCTAGGTAGAGATGCGACTAAAAGGTAGTGCTGTTTAACTTATTCATCATCATCATTAGCCTGTAGAAGTCCACCGCTGGACATAAGCTTCTCCCCTAGAATGCCACGATGAACGATCTTGAGCCGCCTCCATCCACCGACTTCCTGCAACGTTTATAACATCTTCTGTCCAATGAGTGCAATGCTTCCCACACACACTAGTTACACTAAATAGTATTGAACATAGACACTAGTAAGTATATACATTTATCTCTAGCGTCATTTAAAACCGAAATAGGCCGTTAAAGTGGTTAAACAGCATTATACTACTCTTATCGTATGCAATCGGTCAAACAAGCTTAGGTATGCTCAGTTCATACCATTTGGATGCGATCCAGGGATTAAAGATAGCGTATGTAAAACAAGACGTATAAACAAGGAAAGGCAATAATTTGTTGGTGGAGCTAGTGTAGTTTCATAACTTTATCAAGCATTTACCTAACAACCATTGCTTTTAAAATGTACTGTGTGATGCTTAGACTTAGATTCACGACTGTTTACCCCGTAGGGTAGACAGCGCTCTCGTATGAGTAGCGGGCCACTTCCCGCTAAGTCGCTCCCTCCTAAGCGAGGGAACAACAGTCTATTCATGATCCGTAGAAAGTTTTTTTAAAGAAAATTAATAGGCGTCCACGAACATGTAGACACAGGGAAACCTAGTGTGGGATCAGCAGGTCAAAAAAGGCCACTTTATATAAATCATAATACGACGATTCATATAAAGGAATTGCGGAAACTGAATTGCTGCAATTTAGCAATTCATTTTCCGAATTCTCAGCAGATCCTTAGCAATTCCTTTATATGAATCGTCGTATTATGATTCATATAGAAGGAGTGGCTGTTTTAGACCTCCAGGACTATACTGTGACTGTGTGAGTGTTGTTATGTTATCTCCGACATAGCTCTTAGAATTAGCAAGTTGTAGTGGCAATGGGCAGGTCATATAGCTCGCAGAACTAACAAGCATTAGGGAATAAAGGTTCTCCAGTGGCGACCACAAACCAGACGATGCGGTAGATGAAATCCCGTCACTTGATGGACTAAAGACATTATAAACGTAGCAGGACGTCAGTGGATGGAGGCGGCTCGAACCCTTTTGTTGTGGAATTCTAGGGGGCAGGCAACTATGTCCAGCAGAGGACTTCTACAGGCTGATAATGATGATGATGAAGCGACTATATCTACTTAACAATACACCAATGCCCCCATTTCAGTCACCCATAGACTGTTGGTTGTAAATAATAAACCACATTGTTATTAAGCTTACAAAAGGAAAAGTGAAAGAACTTTCAAAGAATTCCCCTCGAATCTGAAGAATGAATTGAGACTTATTTTTGGCAACAATAAAATACCAGACTCCGACGTATCGACGTATTTGTATACAACAGCTGATTTGCTGCGTTCAATGGAGCTGGCGTGATGCCAATAAGGGTGCTGTTTGTAATACAAGCGGCAGCGATAGCGATCCGAGACTCAATCTAAAGATTTGTACACCACAGCTTAGTTGGTGCGTCCTAGGAGTTGGCGAGAAGCCAATAAAGGTGCGGTTACTGTTTAAGCAATAGCGATGTTAAAACGATAGCGAAACGATCCTCAATATCAAGAAATGGGTCTTGAATCCTTCCTATGTCATACCTACATAATAAAATAATTAATTTACGTCTGCATTCATGAGGTTTAGGCAGACAGATTTTTTTGCTTACTACTATCGTGACTTACGTACCGCACTACATTCCTATGATATCACCTTATCTATCTATGCTATCCTTATATCTATATGGAACTATCCTAATCGTATTATCTAAGCGAGCCCAGTGAAACTAGCTTAGAGCATAATATATTCTCTAAGGTAACTAGAGTCAGACGACCCCCCCTACGCTAGATATTCCCGCTGGGGTGTGTTTGCAACAAATGTTTGCATAATCTGCAAAAATTTAATCAGATAATCTTTGATAGACTTTCTTTACCCATCAAGCGCTCAGATTTCAAAAAACACCTTCTGATATGAATAGACATAAGAAGGTGTTTTTTATTTTATTATTATGACGTACAGAATAAAATACCCTGGATTACATTATCTCATTACTGTTTCGTTCGTACAGTACATGGCTTCTTGTTTCATTATAACAATGAACATCAGGTAAAAACACATGTCTTCTCGCTCGCACAACCTACTTGTTTTAGTTGGGTTCACTTTTATGATTGGTTTGAAATAATAACATAAAATTTAAATGCATTTGTGAAATTAAACAATTTAAACTTTTTACTGCAAGATTGTTTCTTTGTTTTAAAACAATAAGAAACTTGTCTGTGATGAATAAAATGCATCCCGCCCCGCTTGTGCGTGTAACCTCCCTACACATTGTCTAAAACACGGACCATCTATTCTTGTTCACCAATTTCAATTGAAACATTAGCAGTTACCTCCAGACTACTGTAATACAAACAACTATAGACTTGACCCCACTGTTCAACCTATTTACTTACCTCGTACTAGGAGTTGAGAGAAAAGTTCACCCTATGTTCTTTATTGTCACTACTTTTCTCGCTGATCGAGAGCATGGTTCTGGGTGCACCCTAATCTTCTCGCCATACTCCTAGTCCTAGTGTGAATCCTAGTGTGGGATCATGGCTACGTAATGTGACTGTTGGGTGTTATCTTATGTTATACCGGTTCTTTCTACCTTTGTCATCAGCCTGCGTAACTCCACTGTTGGACATAGGCCTCTTCCATAGAAAAAAGACTTATTATCATTATCATAATTCACTTATGTCATTTTTCCGTTTACCCGTGATCATCGCGCATGTAACTATGTCAAAATATCGGGAGATATTTCTAATTCAAAATGGGGGAGATAAAATCTGCACTGTCTTCCCGCATTGGGGTGTATTGTGCATTGTCCTTCTGCTAACCCTAGCCCAGCCAGCCCAACTCCTTAAAATAACGGAGAAGGACTCTGGGTTGATGGCAGCACTGTTCCAGTGTTCCCGAATGAGTATTAAACAGGACTCTATCAGCTCCTATAGAGTCCGGTCTTTTTTCTAGCTACATTTGTGGCCGTGCAGTACAATATCGCATGCTCCACTGTCTCCTCGTCCTGAAGACAGCCACGACATAGCCCACTGTCCGTAATAGCCCATTGGCCGTAATAGCCCACTGTCCGTTATAGCCCACTGTCCGTATATCGGACATATATAATACAGCTCAAAATTATGGTAAATTATACCGTTTTTAGTGATACCTACTTAGTTATATTCATAACCTAGTTTGGAAGTTAGAACTCCAGGATATCAAGTCATTTGACTCCCCTACTCAAGTCAAAATTGAACCCACTAACTTTGTATCAAGAAATAAATGTTCCAACTTTCCAAACTTGGTATAGAACTCAATTGGGGCCGTTTTTATTGCCCATATTCATCGAAGTTCACTGTCTCCTGATTGGATTATTGAGGAGTGTTGTGTTCAGAAAGCATTAGTCAAGTTTGCCGTGGGAAAGCAATGGTGGCGATGAGCTCACCACTTGTCACGTCTATACTGTGCCAACCACGTTGAAAACAGGCCATTTGACGCTCTGCCTACCTCTTCCGAAAAAAGCTTGTGTGCGATGTAAATACTATATACCTATCAGTGCTCTCAAAAGAATATCCTGAAGCCTTACCATGAGCTCTAATAGCGATTAAGTTCAAAAACTATTCAGTACCTATGTACAAAATATCAGTTCGTCGCTGACATCCGACATCATTGAATAACTTTAATCGCAGAAGTCTATAGACCTTGTGCTACTGTGCCTTTAAATATAGCTGCGGACATCACGGAACCAATATTTTGTACTAATTCTTTTTTTAACTGAATCGCTATAAGAGCTCATGGTAAGGCCTGTGTAGGCGGAACTATTATTACTACTATAACTTTAATTAATTTTTCTTCACCTTCGCCTAGATTTTCAAGTTCAATTTAATCTTGATTATTAGCAAATCGAATAGACGTTTTACAAAATGTATTATTCTGTGCTAATATTAAATTATTTAGAGTGTTTCGACAAGTAAAAATGAATGCAAAAATTCATATACACCAGTAGGTATATAGGATATGTGTAGATCTTTCGGCCATCATAACTCGTTATTTATTAGATTTACGGAATAAATATAGACACAGAAAATGTAAGGAATTTTATGTTCTCCATTCCTGTGTTATGCAACGTGTATCGTTAATATGTCCGGAGGGGTTTATTATAACCAAACTTGTGAATACTTTTACGTGTGCAAACAGCGTTGACTACAGCGTATTACAAATTCCCATACAATAGAAATATTATTATTATCTTCGAAATTTGCGACAACCCTAAGGGTTTTTACTATTTAAGTAGATATAACTATTACGCACACACGCACATGTACCCTTCTATCGTGTCGCACCCTAAAAACCTAAGTTACGTTGCCGATAAACCTACGTGTTTTAATTTAGAAAAATACGATAATCACGATAAATAATATTTTTGCCATTAATAAATGGACATCTCGTAACTCGTAATCAAACAAAAATAAATCTTTGGATCACACAAAAGAACGTTACATTCTAATTAGATCTTTAAATAAAACACAGTTTACTCACTGAGCCACCTCAACAATAGGCACTTTACTAATAGGCGCCAGTTCTGTTATTTCAGCCAGAGTTCACACTAGAAAACAGCTGTAATAGGGCTGCCTCATGTTGTATTAGGATTTTATGAATTAAAAACTTCGAAATTTCGTCGTAGAGTACTAAGTCGTAGAACTAAAGTTGTTCGCCATGACGTGTAGAATACCCCTCCCCCTGACTTATAGGGGTAATTTTGATACACATTGTATAATTTCGTCGTAGGGTCAGTTGTAGAGGTGTACGTTATTTTAATAAAAAAACAATTTTTTTTTTTACCTTTAACCCTAGGTAACAGTTTGCGCCTTCTTCCCCGAGGTCGATAGATTTATTATTAGGACCTTATGAGAATATCACCAGTAGCTAGCAAAAAGGTACGAACGAAGTTTGCTTTTAATTTGGCTATATTTTCATCAAACTCCATGAAACTTTGTACATGGTCAGCAGGTCTAAAAAGGCCACTTTATATGAATCATTATAAGACTCATATAAAGCAATTGCTAACAATCTGCAGAGAATTCGGAAAATGAATTGCTACCAGAAGAATTGCTCAATGGTGGCAAATTCATGTAGTAGTAATTTCTTTTCCGAATTTTCAGCAGATCCTTAGCAATTCCTTTATATAATATATAAATAAAATAATCGTCGTATTATGATTCATATAAAGTAGCCTTTTTAGACCTGCAGTACCTACACTAATATCTAGACCTGTGGTTCGTTAGTTTCTTATAAAATTATATGGAAAGTAACCAAATCATAAATTAAAAAAAAATTACTGTCTCACCACGGGTGAGACTAGTGATATTAGTGTACTGATCATGTTCAAAATTTCATGGAGTTCAATGAAGTAATAGCCAAAATAGAAGCTTCTTTCGCGTACACTAGGTCGTAAGCGACCTACCGGTCACTTTCCATTAACTCTAACGACATAGCATTATCAAAATCGTCACCACACCGCATTTTGCTAGGAAACCTTGTTTTTTCCCTTATTGACTTGAGTATTATCGCCTAAAACAATATTATTACAAGCTCACCGATTGTTTTGATCATTGGAAAAGCGTAGGCGTTCCGGAAATTCTTGTAATTTGTTATTGAGTTAAAACAACACAGTTTTAATTAGGGATTGCAATCCCAAAAGCTCATTCAATCCCGCGGGATTGATATGCGGGATTACTCAACCCCGCGCGGGATCAAGACGGGATCCCGCATCATTAAAATTATGTTATAAAATCAAATTGGAACTACAGATTTTTGTGTAAAAAACAACTTTTATTAAACATATTTATGTTGCTAAAACATAAATTATTTCTTTTCTATTAATTAAGTTTAAGTAATTAGTAATCTGTTTTCTTAGATTCTTCTTTATATGTTTGACTTAGTAATTTAATAGTTTTGTTTTATTTTAGCCTAACAATAGTTTTATATTTTTAATTCAGTCTTATTCATAAATAATGACTAATAATCAAATTACAACTTTCTCTTAGATGTGATTCACGCGAAAGTTGAAGCGCCAAATTTCTAATTTGCGGGATTCGCGGATCCGCGCTTTGAAGGTGCGGGATCCCGGGGGAATGCGTGATCCCGTTTTGCGGGATTGCAATCCCTAGTTTTAATGGTGAATGTTACCTTAATTTGTTATGTTGCTATCTGATTCTAGAGATACTTGCGCAGACATTTTCTTTAACTAGCTAAGCTGATTGATTGGCGCGGATCTTTTATTTTCTTGCTTGATTAGACTTGGCCGTGGAGTGTCTAAGAATAGGTGTTGCCTAGGTTTCGTGGCACCAAGGTAGTCGTAGTTCGTGATTATATCCAAGACAGTGTATTGCACACTGGATGAATTTCCTGTCACTGATGGCATTGATTCCACTTGTGAATAAATCAATACTTGAACAAAAACTGAATTAACAAAACCACAGATTCATTTATAATAATTGGTAATAATTAGTAAGTACCTAGGAAATATTTATTTATTTTAATTTGTTATTAATTATTAAGTTATTTAGATAATTAAGTTCTGTTATCAATTTAACATCAAATATTAAATTGTATTAACTTTATTGAAGTGTAAGATTTTTTTTCTTATAAATTAAGAACTGAACTGAACTGAGGGCCTATTGCGAGTTTTGCATTGCAACAATCACTTTGCGAGTTGCGAGTATTCAACGTGACTTACCTACATAGTAACTATTCATCATTCTGTGCCAGGGTCGATAGAAACAGCACAGATTCATAAATAGTTACTACGTAAGTCACGTGGAATACTCACGACTCGCAAAGTGATTGTAATAATAATAATTATGAATGCTGGACATTTCACACAACATTATCTAGCCCCAAGCTAAGCAGAGCTTGTGTTATGGGTACTAGATTACTGATATACTTAATACAATAACATTACATAGATAGATATTTTTTTTATTATACTTAAAAAATATCCAGGACACCCTGAACAAATATCTGCAGATCGTACAAATATTTGTTCCGAGCCGGGAATCAAACCCGCAACCTCCTGCGTCGCAGGTGAACCTTCGCCCACCGCGCCACAGAGGTCGACAACTTGATTTTGATTGTTGCAATGCAAAACTTGTAATAGGCCCTCTGTGATGGCCCCGAACACCCTGAAGTTAGCCGGTAGTTGATTACCGGCTAACTTCAGGGTGGCTAGTTATATCGGCTGTCTCTACCATTATTATATCCCTACTTTTTTCTTTAGAACTCCCAAGATCAAAGCGAAGGTTGAATTTGCCATAAAACTGTCATTACCCTGGCAATGAAAATAAATAATTTTCTTTACATTTTAATATCGGACTTTTAGATTAAATTTGTTTTGACGTGGATTGCAAGGATATCCGGGGCATGGAAAAATAATTTTATCTTCTTGAATTATCCAAACATTTGTAAATAATAATGGTTGATAACTTTTTAGGCATCAGGCCATTTTTGTGCTACTCTTAAGTTCCATACTGTCATCATTAAATTCTTCATTGACTTTTCACGCCGAAAAACTAAATTTTTGGTGCGTGGCATGCACCAAAAATGTAATTGGTGCATGCTACGCACCAAAAATGTAATTGGTGCATGCTACGCACCAAAAATGTAATTGGTGCATGCTACGCACCAAAAATGTTAGTAGTAGTGGTAGTGATTTATAGGCCTTAGCAATGTGTAAAACTCGAAAAGGGAAAAGATCTTAAGATATCGATTTTGAAAGCAATCTGTCAAGAAACCAAAAAGTACAAAATGGCGTCCATCATCAACAGATTTGTTTCGGATCACAGGAATCCTTAGATATCGATTATGAAAGCAATCTGTTTATAAACAAAACAAAAACATGATACCAGCGTTTTCTTAATTTCTGAGACCAGAATTGTGATCAGACATCACATGGAACCTTAGATAAAGATTAAAAAACAAAAAGGAAAAAGTTGTACTGTATAAAAACCAGGGAGTTGATGGTGGCACTTTTTTCCCGCTGTCCCCCAGTGTGGCCCAACACATAGGGGGCAGTGGATATTAACGATTAGGCATCAAGTAGTTTTACACTGTAAATAAGTTTAAAACTGTCAAAAGGATCGCTGCACTGCGTATCCCAACAGTCACTTATCATATCTCTGATCCCATACTGACTAATCTATAACTAATCTGTTCCTACGATAGTGTGAGCCACAGTGTAAGTAGGCCTACTGCCGCTACTTTTATACCCCTTTGGAAAAAAGGTGTGTCTGTGTGATCATTGTTCCCAGGTGAACGGAATAGGTCTATGTGTGTATGTTTAATATTTTAAAATTGTTCCCAGGTGAACGGAATAGGTCTGTGTGTATGACTGTATGTATAATATTTGATCGTTGTTACCGCAGGTGAACGGAATAAATCTTGTGTATGTTTTATATCTTAACGTTGTTTCCAGGTGAACGGAATAGGTCTATGTGTGTATGACTGCATGTATAATATTTGATCGTTGTTACCGCAGGTGAACGGAATAAATCTTGTGTATGTTTTATATTTTAACGTTGTTTCTAGGTGAACGGAATAGGTCTATGTGTGTATGTTTAATATTTTATTGTTGCTCCCGGTAAACGGAATAAGTCTATGTGTATGTTTAATATTTTATCGTTGTTCCCAGGTGAACGGAATAGTCCTCCATGGACGATGTCACCTCAATGCGTCTGCCATCATCAAGGGTCTGGTGGGGCCTACCTTCAAGATCATATTATTGAGGTAAGGTCATCATACCCCTCTGGAGGGCACTTGGTCATATAAAGATTAGTGACCCTGACTACCAATCCTAAGGTCTTGGTTTCAAATCCCGGTCGGGCAACAATGTATTAGTCCAATCGAAAAATGTATGTGTGAGCTGAAATGGTGAAGAAAACCGGCATATCCTAGAAGCAAAAATACCGAAGTTGCTGAAGTTTTCCACCACTGTTTTAAGCAAATGAGACAGCAGTGAGCGGTCACTAATTATCGGCCTCATAAACAAGCTCAAAGTCATGCAGAGAGCTATGCTCGGAGTTGCATAACGTGATAGAATCCGATATAAGGAGATTCGTAGATAAATTAACATCACCGACATAACTCTCAGAATTAGCAAGTTGAAATGGCAATGGACACGCCATATAGCATAACTAACAACCGTTGGCAAATACAGGTTCTCGCGTGGCGACCACGAACCGAACCACGAAGTGAAGGAAGGCCCCTATCTCGATGTAATGATACACAGTAGTATCATTCCACCATAGTATCATAGTAGTGTATTAGTATAGTATAGTAGTGATAGTACTGTTTAACGGTCTCGAGGAGAGGGTTCTATGAGACCTATGTCCAGCAGACTTCTACAGGCTGATGATGATGATGATGATGATGGTGGTGATTATGATTGAACAAGTGGTACGTGCAATTGCTTGTACACATCTCTCAAAGACCAAAGAATTTTAAACATTTTTATCAGTAAATCTTCTCTCTTGATCCAACTGAAATCTTATTCTTTTTTTTAATGCTTCTTGGCAAGTAAACAAGCTTACGGCCCACTTGGTGGAAAGCAGTTACCGTAGCCTATGAACGCCTGTAACACCAGAGGCATCACACGCGCGCTGCCGACCCTGAGACATAAAGATGAAAAGTCTCATGTGCCTGTAATTTCACCGGCACCCGTACCCTTCAAACCGAAACACAGCAATGCGAACACTACTGCTTGGCGGCAGAAATAGGTACGGTGGTAGTACTTCCCCAGACGAACTCTTTCACAAGAAGTTCTACTACTAACAAAACTTACTTACTGGTGTCGTTTCTTCTCTAAAAAAATATCTTTCATGCTGAAAAAATCACAAAAAAGTATCCTAATTGATTTACTTTGAAGTCTGCTACAGGAAGTTCCCCCTTAAAAACCTTTCGTTCTTTCCTTCCTTCAGTTACCATAATTTATATCCTCTATATAGTATATCCCTTTCCAGATAAAATAACGTTTTTATTAAGTGATTCGGGATACGTGAAGACGGCAGTAGATAGCTTTGTCCGATAAAAATCGTATAAGGCCTATTAAACAGACAAAGGGCGCCTTTAACTAGGTCCTTTTAAGGATCCAGCGGGACTGGATGTGGCTTAGAATATAATAAAATTTACTTGAAAAAATCTAGTGTATCTTATAATCTACAATCAAATAAAAATAAAAATAAAGTTTTCAGATATATCAGTTCAATTCTAAAGAACATGGCACGGGCGTAGCCAGGTACTCGTTTTAGTTTCGGGGGTGTTCATAAAACAACTAAAATGTACAAGAAATTACATTAATATTCATGTCAAAAAACACATTCTCCATACTGGTGTTTCTACAAAAAGTTTCAGATTTTGTCAACATTTTGGATATTTCAGGGCCCCAAAACCCCCCCTTGGCTACGCCCATGGAACATGGCATAAACTGGCGTGAAATGAAGTAGGGTCACTTAGAAAAACCAAATTACATACAAAAAAGATAAAAAATAAAATAAAAATCTTAAAATGTAAACGGAGTTTAATTCAATTACTTTTGTAAAAAAATACTTAACATTAATTAAATCTAACCAATTATAAAAATAAATTATATTCGTGGTACCATGGTACAAAATTGGTCATACAATTAAGTAATTATTTTTATGCACCTACTTACTTGGCTTATCCAGTAAAGTTTGTATAGAAGCAGGGGTCACAAAACGATGCTTATTTATTATCCAGGGCCTAATGAAGGGGCGCAATCTGCCCCTGCGAGTGACGGGCATCTTGTACTGTCATTTATTCTGTGGCATTGTGAGGAATTAAATTCCTGTGTCCTGTGTATATAGCTCATTTATGTGCTTTATGTTGGTAAGTTAGCTTTCCAAGGGAGAGACAATGGTGCTTGTCTTGGCTCTTAATTGGGGCCAATTTTCTGTCATTTCAACTAGGCTTTTTTCTTATTTTTAACCGACTTCACAAAAAGGAGCAGGTTCTCAATTCGGTTGTATTTTTTTATTTTTTATGTTTGTTACCTCATATCTCCTTCGTTCATAAACAGATTTGGATAATTATTTTTTTACTTGAATAGATATACTTCCAGATTGGTCAGAATCCAGTTCTGATGATGGAATCCATGAGGAATTGAGGGAACTCCTCAAATATTGTAGGCATACATATGGCGATTTTGATATTTTCAGCAACAAATCAAGCATTTGCATTCAGAAAGTATCATAATCCTTTCACGACTATGGTTTTTTCATCATTTGTTTTTCATCCAGATATTTAGTCGAACAAAAATGGCGGAAGTCGGTTTTTTAAATGAAAATACAACCGAATTGAGAACCTCCTCTTTTTTTGTGAAGTCGGTTAAAAAGTTATACAATACATTGTTTTTATTTAAGACTTGGATTATATATATGTATAGCTCTTTTATGTGCTTTATGTAGGTAGGTTAGCTTTCCAAAGGAGAGACAATAGGTGCTGTAGTCTTGGCTCTTAATTGAGGCCAATTTTCTTTCGTTTCAACTGGATGTTTTTATTTTTTTGCTATCCATTGTTTTTATTAAAGGGTTGGTTTTTTTTTATTATTCTGAAACTAAAGCAATTATTTGGAGTAGTTAACCGTATGAGACGAGAGAGATAATTGGTTTATTTTTAGGCATGCTTTCAAATTACTATACGACCCGGTAACGATCTGTTCATCATCATCATCGTCAGCCTGTAGATGTCCACTGCTGGATATAGGCCTCCGTCTTAGAATGCCACGACGAATGGTCTTGATCCGCCTCCATCCACCGACTTCTTTTATTGAATTTGATGAAATAATAGCCAAAATAGAAGCCAACTTCTTTCGCGTGCTTACAAAAAGGCGTAAGTGTCCGGCAACCTTCTCTTAAGTGTAGCTGTTACCCAGTGTTGATGACAATGAAATGATGGCCTCTTAAACATATGACGACCTCTGTGGCGCGTCGGACTAAGGTTCGCCTGCGACGCAGGAGGTTGCGGGTTCAATTCCCGCCTCGGAACAAATATTTGTACGATCTGCAGATATTTGTTCAGGGTGTTCTGGGTACGTTTCTATGTATAATAAAAAAATATTTATCTATGTAAATGTATTGTATTAAGTATATCAGTTATCTAGTACCCATAACACAAGCTCTGCTTAACTTAGGGCTAGATAATGTTGTGTGAAATGTCCAGCATTTATTTATTATTTATTATATTTGTTCCAGGCGAAAATCTGCTTTAGAAGATGTGGCTGTGAAGCCTCTCACCGCCACACAGTTCCCTGTCGCCTTAGAAGAAGAGGTAAGTCATTTTGTTTATATTTTTATGGTAGTGGAAATTCTGTGCCTACCTCTTTAGCGCGTTAACGGGCGTGATTGAAGTAAGTACCTAAAGTTTTGGTTTATAAAATGGCTCTTGTTGCTGAAAAAACCTATAAAGAGCCACTGAAATAGATGGTAAGTACCTTGTACTTAATTCACTTTTATTTATTACTTAAATAATGACGGTAATAATAATAATAATAATAATAATAAAAACTTTTATTCAGATACGTACATAAGTAATACAAAAAATATAATGATTAGACATCGACACAAGAATCTGTTTGCCCAAGTTTGGCAAATGCCTCCTTCTTCCACTCTTCCCTTACTCTGGCTGTTCTGGGCCATGTCTTTCCAGCTAGAGCTTTTATTTCGTCTTCCCATCTTCTGAACTGTCTCCCGCGTTTCCTTCTCCTGTTTCTTGCAGAATGACGGAAATAATGACGTTACATATACAGGGTGTTTTTTTTAAATGGGACAGTATGGGGATATCTGAATCCATAAGAGATACGGGAAAACTGTCTTTGGAACCATTTGCTCATTTTGTAAGAAAATTATTTTCGCTTAGTTATTTTTTTGGTCAAGCGTGAGTTCTCCATAAAAATGAGTAGTTTTGATAAAAAAAAAATTTATGCGGCTCGACTCAGTTTCATGTAAGGATTTTTTCATTGTATTGGAAGAAAAATATCTGAGCAGCAGAAGTTAGTCAAATTTTATAAAATGTTTTCTCATAGAAATTGTAAGTAATCTGGTACCCACGTTAATAAAACTATCGCAATAAATTTTCAAAATGGCCTCCCTCTTGCTGTTTCCAGGTACGGGTACGTTTCAGAATACCTCTTGTGGCCTTAGACAAAGATTTTCTTATTAAAGTTTGACTAAGTTCTATAGCTCTGATTTTTCTCATTTCACGAGACCATCAGAGCAGTAGAACAACATTCACCACACATCTTTGTCTAATGCCTGTGATACAATGAAACAATCCTTACATGAAACTGAGACGATACGCATAAAAAAATTTTTGATCAAAACTACTCATTTTTATGAAGAACTCACGCTTGAACAAAAAAATAACTATGCCAAAATCTTTTTCATACAAAGTTAGCAAATGGTTCCAAAGATAGTTTTCCCGTATCTCTTATGGATTCGGATATCCCCATACAGTCCCATTTAAAAAAAACACCCTGTATAGCTAGCTCATGGTACGATTGTCGTATAATGAATAATATGAATAAACGACTATTGACTAGGTCGGGATTATTCTAGGCAAATAATTCTCTTAGAACATTAAATACCTTCTGTAGAAGCTGTTCAACATCATTTTAGTTAAAAACCGAGTCAAAAATTATCCCAATCTCGAGTTGAAACGGTTTTACTATAACTTTTCACTTAAAAAACCGACTTCCGCCATTGTATTCGACTAAATATCTGGATAAAAAAAAATTATGAAAGAACCATAGTGGTGAAAGGATTATGATACTTTCTAAATGCAAATGCTTGGTTTGTTGCTGAAAATATCAATATCGCTATATGTATGCCTGAAATATTTGAGGAGTTCCCTCAATTCCTCATGGATTCCATCATCAGAAATGGATTCTAAAAAAAATGGGACCAATCTGGAAGTATATCTGTATTTGACGACCTCTGTGGCGCGGCGGGCGAAGGTTCGCCTGCGACGCAGGAGGTTGCGGGTTTGATTCCTGCCTCGGAACACAATCTGCAGATAATTGTTCCGGGTGTTCTGGATATTTTCTATGTATAATAAAAAATATCTATCTATGTAATGTATAAGTATATCAATTATCTAGTTGCCATAACACAAGCTCTGCTTAGCTTGGGGCTAGATAATGTTGTGTGAAATGTCCAGCATTTATGTCCAGCATTTTATTTATATCTATTCAAATAAAAAAGAATTTTCCGACGAAGAAACGACAAAGATATGAGGTAACAAACATTAAAAAAAATACAACCGAATTGAGAACCTCCTCCTTTTTGTGAAGTCGGTTAAAAACAAAGCACCAAAAAAATAAGTTGGCATCTACTGAGGAAGACCTGAGAGGCTTTACTAATAGGTACATAGGTAGATAGATGATCATGATGATAAAGATCTAAGATTATGAAAACAAAACACCTGGCCCAATTTAGAGACAGCCATAGTAACAAACACAATAACTCTTCCTTATAAGGCTTATTTTATTCGTTTATTTTCTAGTACCTAATGGTAGAGATACTTTGGTAGAGACTTACTTAAAACTCCACAAGTAACTAATTCTATAAGCAGCGGGGATAGAATCGTAATGATACTTGCACGCGCAAAGATATTTGGCGAACATAATAGATAAACTAATTCGTTATAACTTTACTATTCACTAGCTACGCCCCGCGATTTCACCCGCGTGAACAATGATGAAAATTGATGATGATGATGAAAAGCAACCTATGTGGTAATCCAGGGGGCTGATTCTACTATTTTAATGGAAAACCATTCTTAGACCATGCAATTACAATTCAACTACGATTGTCATTAGAAATGGCAATCTGCTAAATTTGTGATTGTACTGAATTGTACTGAATTGTACTGAATTGAAACGATTGTTTCTGAACGGTCGTAATTACCATCCAATTGAAAAATCATTGAAGTTAGTAGAATACCAAAAGTGTAAAAAGTTAAATTTTTGAGATAATTCATTAACAATTTAAACACAATTTGTTTAGTAGAATTGGGGCTCTGAGTATAAGGTGTGTCCATTCCAAATTTCACTTAAAACTGTTCAGCCGTTTGAGCGTGAAGAAATAACAAACATACTCACAAATATCGCATTTATAATTATAAGTGAGGTAACAGCTATTTATAAGATAACACACAGAAATACAAAAATTTAACTAAATAACAAAATCAATGTGCAATGGGCGGTCTTCTCGCCTATAGCGATTTTTCCAGACATTGAGTGGAGTACGTAGTCATCGGTTCAATAACTTTTAAACCCACCCAGATCATACAAAAACCACATTTCAACATTAAACAAACCGGTACTGAGAAAATTATTATAAGTCTAATATTAATGTATGTATTTTGTGTGTATGTTTATTAACTCTGACCTTGTCGGCTCCATGTTCTATCTCACTCGCACCCACCAGTGTCAATATCTACGGATTTCCTCACGGTTTTCCTATGGACTCATTTAAATTCAAAAACAACTTTAAACTCTTGAAAATAAAGTTTGTTTTTGAGGAAGAACCACAATTTTCAGTGTTTATCTTACGCGTCAACTTTGTAATGACGTAAGTTTATTTAAAGTGGAAATTAATTATGAGTTTTATTGTTCGGAAATAAAGATGAGTTTTGAATGATAATGTTTTGTGATATAGGATGAGGTATGTCGTGTATTTTTCGACTATGTTATCTTACATTTTAGCAATGTCATATTGCAAACACTGACTTTTTGTGTTTAGTACCAATTCATAGGCTTTATCGAGCAGTTCTATACTAAAAACTCAGTTAAAAATATGACTTTAGAATCAAAGTATATGAGTTAAACGTGATCTGTTACAAAGTGATACACAAATTGATATATTGTGTTGAAAACAGTGCTTGTGTTTTGTTTATTATTCAATAAAAACGTGTTATTTTTTTAGTGTTTAAAACCGTTCCGAGCAATTTGGTTGCCATGTTATATTTTATGGCTATAGGCATTTACCTAGTGGGTAATGTATATACTACATAAATGTGTTTTTAATATATGACTAATATACATACTTGTTTGTGTAGAAATCAATTTAATACGCATATTACTATACATAGCAGGTATTTGTTTTGGTAAAAATGTTGGGTTCTGGTTTTAATTACATTATAATTTAGTCGTCGTTTTTCCTCAAATACATAATATTTATTATACAGAAAGGTATGTTAATCACAATATCTACATTTGTATAAAACTAAGTCCTCATTCGCGTCTGCCGGTCTGTCAGAGCTAATTAGTCTCTGTGACTATAACTGTTGATTGGATTTTGACCCGGATTTCGTCAATGGATAGTTTTTTTTTCAAGAAAGATAAATATACCTGCTGGTACCAATAATTTAATTAAAAACATGGGTATGCCAAGGTCGTTAGTAATACAGAGAATAGTCGAAAACTATTCGATAGGTACGATTTATTTTGCTTATAGGAATCTCACAGACATTTGTGATTTGATTAAAACAGTAGTTCTTCCATACACAATAACTTTTCATTTAAAAAACCGACTTCCGCCATTGTATTCGACAAAAAATTTGGATGAAAAAAATGATGAAAGAACCATAGTGGTGAAAGGATTATGATACTTTTTGAATGCAAATGCTTGGTTTGTTGCTGAAAATATCAAAATCGCCATATGTATGCCAACAATATTTGAGGAGTTCCCTCAATTCCTCATGGATTGGGACCAATCTGGAAGTATATCTATTCAAATAAAAAAATAATTTTCCAAATCGGTTCATAAACGCCGGAGATAATATCAGGTAACAAACATTAAAAAAAAAATGCAACCTAATTGAGAACCTCCTCCTTTTTGTGTAGTTGGTTAAAAACTGATTTGTTATTGACATAAAAATACAGCCTAGGTATTGGTTTCTTGTTATTACTTTGAGACATGACCATTGAACATTGTTACAAGAAATGCATACATTGTTTGTTTCACAGCTAAAATACGTATAATCATTTGAGAGTACAACAATAAACAATTTAAGTTGGTATCTAGGTAAAAATATTGATTACCTATCAACACATTCTTGAGCTCTTGTTGCACAGCTTTGAAAAACAGTTGGTCCACTGCTTAACGCATCGTTTGAGACGAATCTCACGCCTTATTAGGTGCAATGGCCTTGTTTAAGGCCACATGAGGGTGTGATAGACATGGGTGTGATAGACGTAACATTTTGTCACTATCTAACTAATGAATGTTTAGTTATGTTAGAAGGAGATAAAATAGTGCACAATTATTGTTGTATTGTCGAAACTAGCGCCACCATCCAATTTTCTTACGAAGGAATTTTCATAAATCCATTGTGCAGTGTGTGATCCTTTTCATTAGCTTTTAAATGCCTCTGTAATGTGTAATTTCCAGATATTTTTCGTATTTTTTCACGACTTTTAATATAAATTAAAAGTACTCCAATTACCATATGAATGTAGAAGCTTGTTTTTTTATAGTACAGTTTTATGATGATTATGTTTTTGGAATTAAATCAACTTGATTCCATTTAAGCGTTCCTGTGAAAAAAAGTATTGACAAATGAACGGACAGAAAAGTACCTAATTCAATTTATCTACATTCAAAAGTATTATTTAAATCAAAATTATAATATAGATTTCCTAAAAAAAATTCGCTCTTGTTGTTTCGTTAAACACTTATTTGTCAGGCTTTCACAATCGCTAATTTTAATTTTAATTTTAACCTATTACTTACCCTTACTTTTTACCTTTATTAGTCACTTGTCCCAAAATGTTTACAGCATTGTTTGACTTAAACAAGATCAGTATAATCTAGATCACTCAATTGTTAACTCTGATATTAACTACTACTGTTGACTATTGAGTGATCTAGATACTCTTTTCTTAAGCTGTCGTTAAACGTTACATAACGTGATCTAATCAGTTCATTATTGAATCATAGTTGAACAGATTTATCAATCAGTTATGAGAATATTAACTTATTCGTTATGATGTACTTACGTAATATCATCGTAGAGATGCCGGTAGTTATTGATATTATCATTTTTTCATATTAAATACCTACCTCTTTTTAGTTATTTTTCCCAAGTTTCCGACGACGGTAGGTCAAAAATATGATTTGAAATGCAAGATGCTGGCATACGGGTGCCGGGTGAAAAAAAAACAAACTCACGTCGTTACAAGGTCACTGCAATGCATGTCAGTGCCTTAAATTGTAACCTTACAAAAATACTTGAAGTTCAAAATTAAATAGGTCGTCTAAGCCTACCACTGGCTTAGACGACCTTTGTGGCGCGGCGGGCGAGTATCCGGCTGAGATGCAATAGGTTGCAGGTTCGATTCCCGCTGCGGTACAGATGTTTGTATGATCTGCAAATATTTGTTCCGGGTCTGAATGTTATGGTACTATGGTACTCGTAGTTCCTGATACGACACAGGGAATCCTGGTGTGGGAAAAAAGACTACGTATTTGATCGTTGCGTGTTTTTTTTAAACTACACTCGAGAGCAATGAATCCGGGTCACTTAAAGAATCCTAAAAATCTCGGAAACTAAAAATGCTAGGTTAATGCAATAAATTGTATTTAATAGACAATGTAATACTCCTTAAATGAAGGTATTAAAACTTCTTAGTTATTGTAAAGTTATATCATAAAAAAAACAAATTTGAAAAAGGGCCACTTTCGAAGATGGAACTACGAAATTACAGCATTTGGTTTTGCTTTTGTTTGTAATCTGTCATTTATCATTGTTTGATTTCTGTTTTTTTGTTGTTTTTTTTCTGCGTAAACGCAGTAATGGAAGCACGAAGAGGCAATACGAAGTATTAAAATTCAAGAAAATCGTAATAAAGTTCAAAAATTTCATGTTTCCTATTTTTGTTTTAAGGAGAGATCAGCAGTTTTTTTCTTTATGTAATTTTGTGTTAATAAAATGTATGGTGACTCATATTTTTTTTACCTTCATTTAAGGAGTATTACATTTTCTATTAAATACAATTTATTGCATTAATCTATCATTTTTAGTTTCCGAGATTTTTAACATTCTTTAAGTGACCCGGATTCATTGCTCTCGAGTGTACTTGGCAAGTAAACAAGCATACGGCCCACCTGATGGAAAGCAGTTACCGTAGGCTATGGACGCCTGCAACACCAGAGGCATCACACGCGCGCTGCCGACCCTGAGACATAAAGATGAAAAGTCTCATGTGCCTGTAATTTCACCGGCACCCGACCCTTCAAACCGAAACACAGCAATGCGAGCACTACTGCTTGGCGGCAGAAATAGGTACGGTGGTAGTACTTCCCCGGACGAACTCTTTCACAAAAAGTTCTACCTACTACTATCAAAAGTTCTACTACTAAGTAAGTGGTAAGTTATGTTAGGTACTAAAATGATCTTTACCAACTTAATAGAGCTATGTTGTTTGTACATTAAACTCTGGAGTCTTAAAAACGTTTATCAATGAAATATCTGATAGCGACTTTAAATCTTGTATTTCATAAACCTGTGATCGACACCGTGTCACTATCAGTGTCCTATTTCACATTTATAGCATGTGATATTGTTCCAACTCGATCGATCATGTCATCCATCAGAGCTTCTGTACCGTTTTAAGAAACAACAAGAATTGCAAACGAATTAAACAAAATAGCCATGCGTCATTATTCACTATAAATCATATTCTGAACATTAAAAATACTAAAAACAATTAACTTTTATAAAATAGAAGATTAAAAAAGTAATGAGTAAACTAATCAGAGTAAACCTTTCGTGCATCTGCCAAAAATCATCTCATTACAATATCAAAGTAATAACTTTTCATTTAAAAAACCGACTTCCGCCATTGTATTCGACAAAATATCTGGATGAAAAGAAAATTATGAAAAAACCATAGTGGTGAAAGGGCCATGATACTTTCTGAATGCAAATGCTTGGTTTGTTGCTGAAAATATCAAAATCGCTATGTATGCCTACAATATTTGAGGAGTTCTCTCAATTCCTCATGGATTCCATCATCAGAACTATTTCTGAAAAAAATGGTACCAATCTGGAAGTGTATCTTCTGTATATTCAAATAAAAAAATAATTTTCTAAATCGCTTCATAAACGCCGGAGATATGAGGTAACAAACATAAAATAAAAAAACATCCGAATTGAGAACCTCCTCCTTTTTGGGAAGTCTGTTAAAAATAAATACATATTATTCACAAAGATGATCAAATTACTGTGATTTACTGTGATGTGTAATTATCCTTCTAAATCATTTTACGAGTACTTAGACAGAGGAAAATACAAACAATGTACGTACCTATTTCAAAATACCCAGCACGTGAACTATTCTCAAATAATACTCGATCGATCATATGTGATCCATTACAGCTTCCGACCAAAATCCAACACATGTTAGTACAAAAACTACTTTACGAACAAATATAGGAAAAGGTAAAAGGTCAGAAAGTTTGAAGGATTTTCGTGATCTGTTTTCGTAAAATCTCCTTTTATTTCTACCTATATAATATATATTATAATACTTACATCATTTTGCCTAGATTTTTTTTAATATCAAGTGGGCACCCATTTATGTGCTGTAGTGTGTCTGGTCTAAGAATAGACTCAGTGACGGATTAACCCTTAATCAAATTAAGCAATTGCCTAGGCCATCACGTCGGGGGGGCACCAGAAGAAGCTAAGAAAAATCCGTCCTTAGGTCATCACGTCTCACTCTCAAGTCACCAAAAACCACATCATAAAAAGATTTAAAATTCGCGCGTTTTAAAGTTGACATAGAGTCCGACCTAGAGTTATAACTCCGCTCCCGCTTGCCCACTCGCTGCCCGCTAGTGCATTCGGCAATTCGAATGCACCGGAATTGCGATCAGCCCAATCACAAACCACTCCTTCCCCGCGGGCCCCCCGCAAATCCACTTCCCACTTCACAATCATAATACTCAACTTCTAAGGTACGTTACATGCCATCATCTTATTTTACAAACAACTATAATGTTTTTAGGGGTAAAGGGTTTAAAGACCGATTCTAGTTGACATACGGATAGGGGGGCCCACAGGCGTGGATTGCTTAGGGCATCAACTTTCATCTCCCATGGATGTGACTTTACTAAATGTATTATGCCAGGGGTTAGTTCAGCAGCATGCAACTGAGTACTTAACACCAATCTGAGATGACCAATTTATTTATTTATAGTTTTTCTAAAGATTTCCTCATTTTGGTTTTTTCATGAAGTAAAACTCCAAGCATAGTTCTATCCATAGCCCGCTGCGAAAGTAATCGGTCCACTAACTAAAAAGTTCAAAATGGCGGCCACTTTTTGTCAATTATGACAACAAATTCATGTTCGGTGATCTAAGGGTGTTCTCATATCTCATATCATTTTGAAAAAAATCGATTTATTTACTAAAATGTTAAAATTTTTGCCCACATTTTTGAATTTCTGACATCAAATTCATTTTCTGTGTTCATTGTATGTGACGGTCAGATGTCCATTTTGTAAGGTCCATTAAGTAAAAAGTTTTAAATGGCAGTCACTTATTGTTAATTCTGACAACAGATTCATTTTTGGTGATCAAATATCCTCAGATTTCAGTTTTGAAAGCAATTGGTCCGTTATATGTAGAAATAAAAAATGGCGGCTACTTTTTCAACTCTGACAACAGATTAATGTTTGGTGATCTTAGGAACCCTCAAATATCGATTTTAAAAGCAATAGGTGCATTAACTAAGCAGTTCAAAATAGCGGCAAATAATAATTTTCATAATTAACAAAAAAAAATGGTATTAAATAAGATTTTGCATTTGGTCAACGTTTGTGGATCTTCTTTCCCAATAGCTAAGACAAATAGGAATATAACTTCTTGCTTGTCACTACTACACTGGATTAATGACCATTAGGTACATAAAGACCACCAGACTAACGGAGGACGTATAAACAAGTAGTATTTACGTTATGTAAAAAAAAACATTTAACTTAGCTGCTTCTTTGTTACACTGTGTCACATGTTTGAATTTAGACAATAGAAACTTGCTATATATACTCATGTTTTAGGATTGGGTTGAGTTAAGAATATAAATTTAATAAAAATGGGTAGAGTCGATATAAATACCTTAATGGGTTGACCTTCATTGGGTTGAGTTAAGAAGCACTCTACCAATCCAATCCACCTGTGATAATGGCAAATGACCAATGAATCAATGGAAATTCATTACATTTTACTTTTGGCGATCTAAGGTAGGTAAGTAGTATTTTCTTTACAAAACAAACAAAGAAGGACACATTTACATTTTACCCGATTCTTCTTAATCAATGGTTTCCGATTCTGCTCAACTGGATTGCTCAACTAGTTGAGCAGCAGGACATAGTTTGTATTGTTGAACATTTTTGCTCAACTATTTTTTGCTCAACTTATAGTTGATCAATATCTAGGTCATCGTGTAGTAAAAATCGAATTATGTCATGGAGTGACTGAACGTCAGTAAAATTGACGTTTATTCTACAATTTCTAAATTACTGTGCATCTGAAACTCATTGATGACTAAAATTCTTATTCCTATGATATAAATACAATTGCCTCCTCCAGTAAGGCCCGTATTCGAGAGGCCCAATTCTCTAAGTTATTTTATAACTAAGTTAACCGAATCGAGATATAATTGTGAATTGACAGAAAGCTCTCTTCTTTTCTGCTCCCTCATAAATAACAATTTAGTCTACTTTCAATTCATGGTGACCACCATTAGAGTAGGATAGTTATATATATCATTGGAAAGAGTAAAGAGAGACTCCATCTACTTATGCCAAAATTATCAAAAAAAACTTTGAATCGTTCAAGTTTCGGTCACATTTCGATATAATCACATTACAGTGTTGTATTTTATGTCAGGAGAATACCATTTCTGACATTTAAAACATCGACACAAGATCGAAACATGATCCGAATTCTATTTTAACTATTTTTTAGTTAGAGAATTGGGCCTCAGAACTATGCTCAAGCGTGAATCGAGACTCAAGCATAAATTTTTTGTCAGTTTTTCATTGGAATCTGTCAAAAAATCTATGCTTGAGTCTCGATTCACGCTTGAGCATAGTTCTGGAATACGGGCCTAAAGTCTTCTGAAAAAACGGTGATTTGCGGCATTTTTAATGATATTTAGTCACTAGACATTCAAAAACGCACCCCAGGCCACTTAAGTGTTTTGTTCCGACACAATTTGACATTGTTTATGAATAAATAAATGCTGGACATTTCACACAACATTATCTAGCCCCAAGCTAAGCAGAGCTTGTGTTATGGGTACTAGATAACTGATATACTTAATACAATACATTACATAGATAGATATTTTTTATTATACATAGACATATACCCAGAACACCCCGAACAAATATTTGCAGATCGTACACATTTGTTCCGAGGCGGGAATCGAACCCGCAACCTCCTGCGTCGCAGGCGAACCTTCGCCCGCCGCGCCACAGAGGTCGTCAAAAAAACAAAAAATAAATGAATGAAATTATAATCTATTGATACGTTATACCCTTTTTTGCAATTAATATCACTATACACTATGAGCGACTTATTTTACAGAATAAGCGTGGAGATATTCACATTCATTTCATGTTAAGAGAGGTTACATTTAAAATAATAGATCATAACAAGAAATAAGTGAAGCATTTATGAAAAGTGCTAGTTTCGACCCTTTTCGCAGAACAATCGGGAACCCTCATTTTAAAATTAATGTAATCGATACCTACAGCAGTTATATGGCAGGTAAATTACAGGTAAAATTGAAAAATGAAGATTGGTATGGGGTGCCCCATACGTGCCGTGCCGTTAGGCTGCGGTTCCACCGAGATGAGCGAGGATGCGTAGCGAGGGATATGTTTCTTAAGAACCAATAGAATCACTTAATTTACCTAGCCTCGCTCAGCACAGCTCTAAGGCCAAATTCTCTAATTTAAAAATATTCAATTCGCAGTATAATCTCGTCTCAGTTGCACTGTCACGTATAGTAACATAATCTTCGCGTTTCTTGCGAAGAACATGTAATAGTTACTATACGAGACAGTGCGACTGACACAGGATTATATTGAACTGGAACGTTTTTAAATTAGAGAATTGGGCCTCTGGTGGAAACGGCTTAGCGAACGAGGTTTTTATACGTGTACAAAAAAGCGAGGAGCGTGCGAGGAATGTGTTCCGAGGAAAGTGTTGCGAGGAATGTGTTACGAGGAATGTGTTGGGAGGAATGTGTTGCAAGGAATGTGTTGCGAGAGATGTGCGCGAGGGGTGGACGCGAGAGAAAGATAGAAACTACTAGCAGTCAATCTGAAAAGAGCTCACTCCACTACACATCCTCGCACCGCTCATCTACCTCGCACAGCTATGGTGGAAACGCAGCCTTATAGTACTTTTTTTTTCGGTTCGATGAACTTATGAGTAGTTATTGATAGATCTTGTGGTTTAGATCCCTTGCACTAATAGATCCCTTATGCTTATAATTTAGTTACTGATAGATCCTGTTGACGACCTCTGTGGCGCGGCGGGCGAAGGTTCGCCTGCAACGCACGAGGTTGCGGGTTCGATTCCCGCCTCGGAACCAATATTTGTACGTTCTGCAGATAATTGTTCAGGGTGTTCTGGGTATTTTTCTATCCTACTAATATTATAAACGCGAAAGTTTGAGTATGGATGGATGTTTGTTACTCTTTCACGTAAAAACTACTGAATGGATTTGAGTGAAATTTGGTATGGAGATACTTTACGCCCTGGATTAACACATAGGCTACTTTTCATCATCATCATCAATTTTCATCATTATTCACGCGGGTGTAACCGCGGGGCGCAACTAGTGTATAATAAAAATATTCTATTTATCTATGTAATGTATTGTATTAAGTATATCAGCTTGGGGCTTGTTGATAATGTTGTGTAAAATGTCCAGCATTTATTTATTTATTTATCCTGTGACCAAGGGATCTTGACTCATGCATTTTACTTACAAATAGGATATGGAAAGGTTATTTTTTGTTATTCGTTTTATTATTTAGATAGACCCCTCAGTCTCTTCCTTTGAATGTTATAAAAGCCGACTAAGGGATTACACCAGGGGATGGGCAGCAGCATCCACCTGAGTACTCAACAACGATACTGCGATCGCCAGCCTAATTACGTCCACTGCTGGACGAGCCCCCCCCCCCCCCCCCCACGGAATACAATGAGGGGATTTGCCATAATAACTTAAGCTTGGCAGGCGCATTTTTTTTTTTTTTTTTCAAAGTCAAAAAGAACTTGCGCCTGCCAAGCGTGGGCTGGTGATGATGATGAGTGTATTTTTTGTACCGGATTTCTCACATTAATAAATGTACACGGGCATAAAAATATCACCAACAAGTTTACGTGTTTAAGCTCGAGTTGAAGGCGAGGGTTTATCCGCAAAAAGTCGGTGGATAGAGGCGGCTCAAGAGCGTTAGTCGTGGCATAGGGGGGAGACCTATGTCCAGCAGTGGACTTCTACAGGCTGATGATGGTAATGATGATGACTTCTAAAACAAAAGATACTTATTTTATTTTATTCCCGAAATCCCCTTTATCTTGAACTTGTAGCTTCAAAGGGGATGTCTAAAGGGGATTTCGGGAATACTTAACCCAAAAAATAGAGACGCGGTAAAAACATCCATGCAAAAAATATTAAACCAAGTCAAGTTTTACGTGTTTGCTCTATCTATTCCAATTAGAGCATCGAAGCGTTCTACTAAGAGCACCGAAACGTTCTACTAAGAGCATCGAAGCGTTTCACTAAGAGCACCGATTTGAAGAACACAGACGATCGAAAATATGAATCGGTGCTTATAGTGGAATAGGATCGGTGTTTTTCATATTCATATATTTATTCAAACTTTATGAATATTAGTGGGAACTCTTATAGTTACGTCAAGGTACAAATAATTTTGAATACAATTTAAAATAAGAATGATCACAATAATGAGAGATGCAGCTGTATAGGAGCTTTGTCAAGAAAGTAAGTCTAGAAAAAAAAAAACGTGCTCTTAGTGGAAGGTTTCGTTTTTAGGGACTTTTTTCCGTTTGAATTAAAACGCATTGTTTATTATGTTTTTATATACATACATAATAAAATAATGAAATTCTAAATTATTGAAAAAAAATGCGGTTGACCACTCATTTTGACCTAGATTGATAAAAATATAAATTGATCAACAAATTCTTGTGATTTAATGAAGCAGTTAGTGGGTAAGATAACCTACTTTTATCTCCTATCACAAGGGAAAATAAATAATAAAATATTTAAAAAATCTACCAAAAATCTCTTAGACACTAAAACAACTTTAAAGATACATGCAAGTATAATAAACTTGATTGATGGTGATTGGTTAGTTATGTTATGTTAGTTAAAAATAAAATTGTTTTTTTTCCTATTTAGTTTTATTTATTACGATGATAATAAATGCAATTTATGTACCAAATTAACATAAATTATATTTATTATCTAGAAAAATCCTATACGTTTTGTATGAAAAATGAAGAATTTTAAATTTCATATTAATTTTAAGTTACCGAAAAAAAAAGTATAAAATATGATTGATCATCATCATCATACGCCTGTAAAAATCTACTGCTGGACATAGGCCTCCTCCTTACAATGCCACGACGAATGGTCTTAAGCCGCCGCCATTCACCGACTTTCTGCGACATTTATAATATCTTTAGTCCATCGAGTGCAGGGCCTTCCTCTACCGCGTCGTCCGGTTTGTGGTCACCTTTGATAAACATTCATCAAAGGTGGTCGCCATTCGAGCACCTTTATTCCCCAACGGTTATTTATTAATTACTAGTTGCGCCCCGCGGTTTCACCCGCGTGAATAATGATGAAAATTGATGATGATGATGATGATGATGAAAAGTAGCCTATGTGTTAATCCAGGGCGTAAAGTATCTCCATTCCAAATTTCACTCAAATCCATTCAGTAGTTTTTACGTGAAAGAGTAACAAACATCCATACAAGCTTTCGTGTTTATAATATTAGTAAGAGTAGGATTATTTATTTATTTATAGTACTTCCCCGGACGAACTCTTTCACAAGAAGTTCTACTAGGTAACTACCTATTATGGCAGATTCTATTTTATTAAACGATTTCAAAAAAGGGAGGTTTTCAATTCGGTTATATTTTTTTTTGTTTGATACCTCGTATCTGCGTCGTTTTTAAAAATCGATTTGGAAAAATCTTTTTTTATTTCAAAATCCAGTTCTGATGATGGAATCCATGAGGAATTGAGGGAACTCTTCAAATATTACAGGCATAGGTACATATAACGATTTTGGTATTTTCAGCAACATGTCAAGGATTTGCATTCAGAAAGTATCATTTGATGAAGTGGAACTTGTGAAGAAGACCACAAATGGCCACCAATCAAAATATCATCCAGATACTTCGTCGAATAAAATGGCGGAAATTGGGTTTTTTAAATGAAAAGTTATACTTAGTAGAGAATTATCAGACTCCAGCATACAGTTTGAATACTATCATAGCTTATCATAGTTTCTAACGCAGGCTAGCTCAAATAAAAGCTTTTAAAACAACCACGCTAATCCTATTACTAATAGGTATTACTGATAGCACTGATACCTTATCTCTGGGCTGCACTGTGCGAGTGTGGGAAGGATGGTCAAACCCGTGAGAGCAGTGAAACAAATAAAACGGACGTATTAGTATAGTGCATGCATGTCAAACTCAAAGTCATCTGTGGGCCAAATGATGGCCAAATATTTAAAGATCGTAGAATCAGTGGGCCGCAAAACACAGCCACAAAGAAAACAAACCCCTTGCATAGATATAGTACTTACTGCCCCACTGTTTCCAGACTGAAAGCCACTCGTAAAATGACTATCAATTGATGACAATTCTTCATGATAGTAAATTTTGACCAATTGATGGTCATATTTTTACTTATTGTTATTTTTGCTTATATATTAGTCACCGAGTGAGTTTCAATTAGGAAATAGGGGGAAATAATCGTTTATTTAATCATTACAATATACTTTATGTTCAAAATTTAATCGGGTTGGGCCGCATGCATGTTTGACATGCTTGTTTAAATCTTTGGCTTGGTGTAGTATAATGGCGTGTGTAGGACACACTATGCCGGCGGCACAACCTGCGGCTTTTTGCCGCGCGGGTATGCCGATATACGCCGCGGGTACACAGAATACCCGCCGGGGGCATGCCGCCGGCATAGTGTGTAGGAGCCTTTACGTTGGTTTTGTATGACGACACTGATAAGCGTCCCTAGTGAACAATTTGTGAACCTCAATATCCATTACACTATATACACTAGTTCAAGTACAAGTTATTTATTGGTTAACAAAAAACAGGTTCATGTCATTTTATACAAAGTACCTTGGTAAAATTATAATCAAAATTCAATTAAAATTGTACATACAGGTATTATAAAATAATAATCAATGGATTAAATTTAAATAAAACATGACACTTTAAAATAGTCAACCAAATAAATTAAATTAAATTTAAATAATTCATCACTTTTCATTTAAAAAACTGACTTCCACCATGTACTTACCTAGTAAGGCATCATAGAAAGGTCTCAATTTTATGGAAAATTTGTGCTTACTTTAGTATAGATCGTAGTAAGGGAGAATCTACCTTAAAACCACCTGAATTAAATCATAAAATGACATTGACCAGATACCAAAAAAGAGACTTACCAAAACATATACTTGTCAAATTAACACTTTTCTAATCAAACAGAAACATAGTGCTGAAAAACTTATAACTAAATGCTGAACCAAAAGTGATGACGTTGTGTGTATCAATAGATGCAAATTCAAAGAAAAAAAGCAAAGTTATCACATGCTCGCTCAGTGAATGTACTACAAAATAAGTGTTAACCAAAAACTGAATGGCATAGCTATGAATGATCAAACAACGTGTGCTGAACCAAAAGTGATGACGTTCTAGTAAGGTGATGACTGTGATGACGGAGGCGCGCTCGCGCCCAGTGGCTTACAGTCCCAGTGTGCTGATTCGATCAATATGGAAGCGGACATTATCTTTTAAGAGGAAAAAGGTAATTAAATAAAGTTTGTTTGCGTAAAGAGAGCGCAGCGAACCGCTCGAGATAAACTGCCTACAGGTAAACATAAAGGCTCCTACACACTGTCGGCGGCATGGCCGGCGGGTATTCTGTTTACCCGCGGCGTATATCGGCATATACCCGCGCGGCAAGAAGCCGCCGGCTGTGCCGCCGGCATAGTGTGTAGGAGCCTTACGTGTTGAACGAAGCCACTCAAATTCACAGTGTTTTTTAAATCTCTTTGACGTATATTTTTTTTATAAAATATAACATAACACCCAACAGTCACATTACGTAGTCATGATCCCACACTAGGATTCCCTGTGTCTTGTCTATCATGAACTACGAGTACCATGGCGCTATAACACCCAGACCCGGAACAAATATTAGCAGATCATACAAACATTTGTCCCGCCGCAGGAATCGAACCCGCAACCTCTCGCATCTCAGCCAGCTACTAGCCTGCCGCGCCACATAATAGGTCGTCAAACAAACATAAAAAGAACTTCAGTGTTTTTTTTACAAGAGGAACTCGAATACTTATTATATCTCTGGTTATAAGTAGTGTTACCATTGAACGGTAAATCCAAAAATAGAAATAATTAGTTACTCCTAAAAAACTTAAAAACTCCTAAAAATGTCTTATTTCTTAATTTTAATGGCTTCAGCATTAATATGATCTGTAAAACAAAAGACTATAAAGTTATTAATAGAAGTCAAGTGTCTGACCTAACAAGAGGTAAATAGGCTTCACTTTAACGTATTTTTAGCACAATTAACACAGTTTATGGCGGCGCGGCGGTATGTAATTTTCATGGTATTTCCAAGGGCATACAATAGTCCAAAATACGATAAAATACAATAAATTTTAAAAAAATCATGAACTAACTTTTTAAAATGCGCTTCTACCTTAAATATCTCTATATACTTTTTTTTCTTTATTTGGGTAGATTATCAACTTATGTTGATAAAAGTAATAAAAGTGAAATATATTATTATTTTAAAGAACCATTCTTATTCTTGACTCGTATTATTCTTGGTGAAAATATTTTTTTTTTGGCTATAGCCAATTTTGTAAAAGGCATACACTTTCAAATCAACAACCAAACAAAGGAAGTCCTTTCATATGGCACCCCATTTGACCTGTATGTTTTGTTAGCGGGGAAAAAACTCGACTGATTATCTACCCATACTTACCTATCGTAGAGATTAACGGTTCAAATTGTATAGTCAAATAAACATTCAAACATTCATACGTACATACAAATGCTAATTACTCGCTTCGCTTTTTCATAAGACTCTTTTTAATCTTTGTTTTTTCTATCTTTTCAGTCAGAGGATCGCTTTGCCGGCTACAGAGGAGTACGAGACATCACAGTGAAAAAGGTAAAAAAAAACGTTTATGTATAAGTATTTGAATGGAAATATAAGTGTTTTGTTTATACAGATGTTTTACACTATATAGCATTCCACGATAAATACCCTCCACGCCAGTGACATTCACATCCGAGTTTCTTAAAACTCTTATAGTAGACTTATCTACTAAAAACGGTTTCGCACTACGTCCGATCCGAATCCGATCCGAACCCGTGAAAATAAAGTCCGATTTGTAGAACTATTTCTATGGTAGTTTACGCACTAGATCTGGCTTATGTCATCCAATTTCTTCATACATCTGTATTTTCATGGAAACGAATCGGACTCGGATCGGACGTAGTGCGAAACCACTCATACACTACAGACATACATGCTTTATAAAGAGAAAAGATAATACAGAATATCGAGATCTCAGAACTAACGAGAGTAATTTTAAGATTTTTTAGATTTATTTTCAAAAATAAATCTAGAAAATTCGGTTAATAATTGGAAGAAATAAATTTTGTAGTTGTAACATAGCTACTTTTTATTCCATTACCAGGCGAACAAAGCCGCGGGCGATTTGCAAGCTAAATAATTCACCACACTGGTTTTCGCACCGTTGGTCAAATGCCCCTTTTCGGGCCATCATACCACAACGCCGCGCCGTGGCGTATCCGACCTAAGAATATAATAATCATCAATCCGCCTGCCAAGCGTGGTGATTCTGGCAATTCCCTCCATCGTATTTAATGGGGGAGGCTTCTTCTAGTAGAGGATTATGTCTAAAGGCTGCTGATGATACTACATAATGCTGATGGTCTGACCTAACGTGACCAAGAAAGAATTGATGAGACGAAGTCCGGTTTGGTGACCTATAGATTTATTTTTAAAAACTACCTAATAGGTAAAGCTACTTTGGTTCAAGTATTTTCCTCATAGTTATTTTTGTTGCTACACATAATATATGGGTGTTATTATTCGATGATGCAAATAAAATCAAAAGTACCTATACCTATTTCTATAAATTCTCATCACCTTCTTGTCAAGCCGGTTAAATTACTATTCATAAGTTTGCTTACCTACCACAAAGTCGCTAACTAACTAGCCGCGCGCTATCCCTTTCAATTTTAAAGCTGTCTCTTTTTTTCGCTAGGTTAGCGGCTCACGCTGATGGCACAAAATATTTAGGTACAGAAAGGCCAGCTCAGTACAACAAGCTATAACAGGCACACGCACAAATAGACGGGTACCCACGACGCGACGGTCACGGTAGAAGCGTCGACTGAGTCCTATACCTATATTTTTTTGTGCTGTAGGTATGTCCATTGGCTCTAGTGACACAGTTCGTTTTAATAGAGATGATTTAAGCTGCGCCTAGAGCAAACAAGAAATCTTCAAGCCGATCGTTCACCGCCAACTAAACTAAGTTAGTTTAGCTTAGCTCGCATAGTTGAGCCAGTTTTTCATACATGTGCGTCCACTGCAACTATGCCAGCTAAGCTACGTTAAGTTAAGTTTAGCTTAGTTTAGTTAGCTGAGCTTAGTTTTCACTTAGTTTAGTTGGCGTTGGACGATCGGCTTTATACATAAAAACGAACCGCGACTAACTAACTACCAGTAAGACCACCAAGACCAGTAACCACCACCACCAGTAAGTTGACCAGTAAGATGACCCATTGACGCATTGGCAGGTTAAAAATTAAAAACTGTATTTTTTCTTATTCCAGGGTCCATCCGGACTGGGCATCATGATCATAGAAGGACGGCATACGGAAGCGGGGAGGGGCATCTTCGTCTCAGACCTGCAAGAAGGCAGCGCGGCAGAACATGTAAATATAAAAATAATGCGTAAATTGGGGTAAATTATTATTTTACCCCACTTTAGGGCAAAGTGCGAATGATATGTAATGTTAACTCCAAAGTGGGAATTTTGTAGTTTTTCTTGTCAGAAATTAGTTTTTATAATATTGGTTCATGTTGCCTTACCCCACCAATTTTATCTCCGCAGCTCTGGATAAAATGGGAACATGACTAGTTTAAAAGATGATAAAAATGCTATTTTGTTTTATGTTTGTTGTGTTATAATGGAAATAAATATTGAAGGTAGCAAATCTGCTAGACTGTATAAAAAACAATTGCTCTGTTTTTGTGCAGGTATTGCAATACGAATATTGAATTATTCCAATGTGGGGCATTGAATTCACAAAATATTCTGTTATTCTATTTTAAGAAAATGATGAATAAACATTGTATTGAATTTTCTTGGAATTTACAAAGAATAACGTTTTTGTTTTATTTAAATTGCATTATTATTTGCAGGCCGGCCTTCAGATCGGAGACATGCTGCTTGCTGTAAATCGTGACTCATTGCTGAACTGTAGCTATGATGCGGTAAGAGCGTCTCAAATTTATTATAAATGAGCTAAAAATAACCTTCAAACGATTTCACTTATCAATTACTGTTTAATTTCCGATTGTAAATTTAATCTGTGACCATCAACCTAGTAGTAGTAGGACGTGCTTACCAACCCTTCCCGACCCATGGCACAACTACTATGCTCAACTGATTGTGACGTGGGTACTTTTGATTCCCTTCTACACAACTAGTTGGTCCGTCAACTAACTGGTGACCAGTCCGCTCCGTGTGAGGTCAAAATTCTTGGAATGGTATCAATTCCGAGCAGCGTAGAGTATATCATCATCATTATCATCAGCCACCAGACGTCCACTGCTGGATGCAGACTCCCCCATAGAATGCTATAGGGGGAATCAACACGCTTGGCAGATGGATTGGTGATCGCAGTATTGATGTTAAGTACTCAGATAGATGCTGCTGTCCATCCGTTGGTGTAATCCCTTAGTCTTTTACGACATCTACGGGAAGAGACGGAGGAAATTCTTAGGCTGGACACACCACGGCAAGTAGTGCCCTACTACCCCTGGTAGTGTATTATATTTTACCCTAATTATAGGTAAAAATCGATAAGCTAACCAATTGGTATAATTGGTATTGCTTAGCTGGATTCCATTTGGTGACAATGATTCATAGATGTTGCAGTGAGATACAAATATTTAACCAGATTTGTTTTACAAAATTATGCTTGTTAATGACTAACTTACGAACCTGAGTAAGTTAGTTGCGTATGTCTTTTTGGGACGTTTTTGATTGAACAAAAAAACATTTTTTTTCTCTCAAACATGAAACAAATTGTTGGTTTCAGGCTGCAGCTAAGTTGAAGCAGACTGAGGGCGTAGTGGTGCTGACAGTTTGCAGTCCAAACATGAAGGATCCGGAAGACAGTGCAGCTGGTACGCCTACCACTCCTGGTAAAAATTTCTAGCTAGTTTTTTTTCCTAAGGTACCTAACTTACTTTGTAATGAGATTTTACCTTTGTTAAATCACATCTTTAATAAAAATGCTCGTAGATTTCTGCTATTAGATTGAGCAACATAATTATTGCGGTTTGTAGACAAAGCATGATAGTAAGATTTGATTTGTGTGAAATAGGGTTGGCTAAATGGGCTAGTACGCATATACGGCGATGAGCTCGAACCTATTCTTCACGGCAGCCTAACCTAAAGATGATAACAATTTGCTGTATATTCCAGGTGGTCCTTCTCGGCCCGCAAGCCGGAACCAAACGCCTGACCCCGACGCGCCGGGTGGTGCCTCCCGCCCCGTTACGCCTCGACCTGCACCGTCTCCTGTGAAAGGTACAACTTTTAATTGTTATTAAGAGCCTGTGGTGTCCCACTGTAGCGTAAAAGCCTCCATTCTCTTCAGTCCTCTCTGTTTTGGACCACAGCTGTAGACCAATCCTTTATATAGGTACCTATTTATTTCGTCTCTCCATCTCTTTGGTCCACCACGAAAACGTATTCTCTTATAGTTTGTTAATAAATAAATTTAGCCCTTATCATTTGAAGCTGCAAGTTCAAGATAAAGGGAATTTCGATAATAAATCGTACGCAGCTTTATTTATAGTCATCATTAGCAGATTCAAACTGAAACCATTATTGTTTTCAGTGGAACCTCCGCCGGACCCTTCGGTAGCTCCTATCATCCCTAACACGGACATGACGATAGAAATCGCATCTGGAAGTTCTGTGCTGGGAGTGGTATTACTGGGAGGCAGCGATACACACATCAATGTAAGTGGCCCACGTTCTAATGTAAGAATCCTTACAATAATCAAAATGTAACTATTTTCGACTAACATCATGTTTGGTCTACATCTAACTATCGTAATTTATCCTCTTATCACAATAGTTCCAGTAGTAGTATAATCGGTCACAAGGCACGTTTTAGAGCCATACAAAAAAATTTATGGGCCGATGACATTTTTAAGGTCGCAGGAAGTTGGTGGATGGTGGTGGTATAAAGCAGTTCGTCATAGCTTCTTTTGGGAGGCATATCTCTAGCGGTAGACTTCTAAAAGTTGACGATGAAGACGATTATGATTAAAAAGAAAACTAACCGTGATATGCCCCATTTTACTCACTTTACCTTAACTTTCGCCTTGTTAACTCAAACTTAACTTTAAGTTGGAGATTACTGAAATTTTCTTACTAAAAGTTTTTCTTGCATTTCTAGGGTGCAGCAGCAATAATCCTGGACGTCTACAAGGATGGGTGTTTAGCAAAAGACGGACGACTGCAGGTCGGAGACCAGATTCTGGACTGCAATGGCGTGCCTATTACTAAGGAGATGGCTCATGAACGAGTGTGTCTGAGCATTAAACAGAAAACTGCTAAGGTAGGACTTCATCATCATCCTGTTTGCGTACACTGCTAGACCAGACCTCCCTCATGGCGTATAATGGAGGGATTTGCCATAATCACCACGCTGGGCAGGCGGTTGAATAGCAGGTGGATGCTACTGCCCATCATCTGGCGTAATCCTTTAGTCACATTTTATGACATCCACAGGAGGAGTTGGAGGAGTCCTATTCTTAGCCAGAGACTACCATGGTCACTATGTATATCACTATGTATGTTGTAGACAAAAAATAACCGATCAGTTGATCAGTATCTTAATGTAATTAATTTATGTTTCAGCTAAGAATGCTAGTCCACCGCCCAGACCCACACAAGTTCGACCAGGTGGAAGTGGAGCTGGCTCGGAAACCAGGGAAGCCGCTTGGCATCACATGTGTTGCACCTGTGGTCGCAACGGGAGTCTACCTAGGAAACATGGTAACAATATTTAACATCATCATCAGCGTTTAGAAATACAGTGCTGGAAATAGGATTCTCCCATTAAATATCATGACAACCGGTCTCAAGCCCTTTTCAGTAGTGTTTACATCTACCTAGCTTCTTTGACATTTGCTCACCAAATCTATGATATACTAATTTCTCATTTTAAAATAACACTTACTTGAGGCCTTAATGTAAGATAGCACGAATAGATGCCATCGTGGACAGAGTAACCAATAGACAACTAGATAACTTCCATCGCAGTCATCTAAACAAACCACAAATTTACAAGATTCGCAATTCAAACCAGTATTTTTTGTTCATTTTGCCATTGTGTCAACAAAACGATATGTTCAATAACGATACAGAATAACAATAACGACAAAATAACAAAAACTCAAGAAACAAAAAAAAAACGATCGATTTACGTTTATCCCTTAAAATTTTATGCAAGTTGACGTTACCTTGTAAAAACAGAATGGAAAAATATATTTACATATTGTTTTGTGATAATCCACGCTATTACAAAGATATGGCCTGAAATATGGTCAGCTGTCATTCTAATCATGCTACATTTAATAGACTGTAATACGCAGAATATTTTGCCTTCTAAGTAGACCTTTAGAAAAATCGACAAATATCTTCCTATTCCAGCTGCCAGGCTCCCCAGCTGAACTCGACGGTCGTCTCCAGAAAGGTGACTTCTTGGTATCTGTGGACGGCAAGGACCTATCAGCCGCCGACCTGATGACGGCTGCCACGGCTTTCAAGCTATGCGGGAACAAAGTCAATATCAAAGTGAAACGGTTCAAAACCGTAAGATAGACACTATATGCCAGATTGATCAAATGTGTGGATTCATATATTTAGTGAAATTTAAATAAGACTCTCATTTTGCCCCACGTGCACGGTTGTGTAGGGTAAAATAGGAATGTACTGTTAAACCGATTTGTGATTTTGTGTGGACTCTTACGAGTTATTTTAGATGAAATTCTCACCTTCCATCAATTAGACATTCAGATTAGGGTTACAGTTTTTATTGTATTTGAAATGGTATTCTTTCATTTTACCAGGAAAGGAATAAGAATTATTTTGTAACTTTAAATAATATTCTTATTTTGCCCCAAGATATTGTGGGGCAAAATGGGACACGGGTCGGGTATGTTCTCATTTTCCCCCACTTAGGTATTGACGTAAGGGGAAAACGAAAATCGGTGTCAGTGATTGTAAAAAAACTGTACAAATACTTCTGGTATAAAAATCTCGAATCAAAGTTATTGTGATGTACGTAAGATACTATAATTACAACGACGTCAATATTCTACGCCTATTCTGTCCGTATTACCAACGGGCGTACGTACGTACGTACGTAGTACGTTGAAGTATGGTAAAAATATATGTAGCCAAAATGGAGCCATTTAATGTAAGAAAAGCTGAAGGTATTCTTAGTCAATACCAAATTTACTAAATCTCTTAGTTAAAGTATTTTTTTGAAGTCGTTCATCCTTAATGTACTTTACTTATTAAAAAAAAAAACTCCATTGTGCAAAAACGATTATAGAACTTTCCTATTCCAGTGTATAGCATTTTGAGTTTAGTTTTATTAGACTTTAAATAAAATGAATACATTTTTAGCCAAAGTTAAACCTAGGCAACACTATTTAGAACTAAACTTCTTAAGTGACTAGACAATAAAACGAATTCACATTTTCTAAAACTTTTTTTCGACCTAACTTTATATTTTCAAAATAGTTTGGAATTGCCAAATTAAATACGTAAACTATTTATAACTCCTTAAAATATATTCCCGATAATTTTGTCCTCTAGACTTAAGAGTCACTTATATAAAATTAAGTTAGTTTCATGTTTCAGTATTTGTGGTAAAGATCTATGTAGGTACCTAAGTTCAAATGAGTTAGCTTAGTAATTTAATATCTGTAAAATCGTTTATGTGAGATTACTGTCTGTGTACCATGTGTGTACCATCAGAAATTCTTTAGTAAAATATTTTTTTACTATATTAAAATCTCAAAATAATCATATTATTTTTTACTCACGACGACGGAAGCCAGTTAATGTATTTTTTTAGTGTGTTTGTTTGTATGTTACCATTTATTTTCAAAACGACTTAACCGATTGTAAAGCTGTTTTTATAATAGTTTTTATGTCTTCGGGACAGGTTCTTAGATTGGTTGTATAGCCACACGTAATTTGTACGTGATCTATTAGTTTTTTTTCAAATCGATAGTTTTGTAAAATTCAGGCCGAGATAACCCATGTTAGTAGTATTTATTTAGTTGAATATATTCAGTATTTTAGGTTAACTACTGAGTTAACAAGTACATATTACATAATAATGCAACATTTGCTGTTTTATGCAAAACACTAAGAAACTTATCGCGAGGGCGCTTGAGCACACTGCATACAAACGAAGTTTACTCATATCTTAAATATTATCTCATCGAACTCCATGACATTTTGGAAACATGACCAATGTACTAATATCTAGGCCCGTGGCTTGTCAGTTTTTTATAAAAATTTATAGTTATATATAATCACAACGACTTAAATGTATCCTATAACCCATGCTACTTTGATTTATAAAACTTAATTGGAAAATGTCACACTACAGGCCTAGATATTAGTCTCAAGATTGAGGCCACAAAATTTCATTGACTTTAGATAATGAATATCTAAATTAGGAGCAAACTTCGATTTGTACAAAGCGGGCAAGCGAGACAGTTCTCTAAAAAATTTGACGCAAAACTTTTTTCATTCAAAATTTTCTAAAAGTTTTATTGATTTATCAGCGTTTTTTTATTAATTTGTAAAAATACAGTGTCAAATTTTGTAAACCAATACTAAGCATAAAAGTACTGTAATCTTATTAATTGTTTAATTAGGTAAAACAGTCTAGTCCAGATTGTTGTAAATAATAGTTTTATAGAGATTTTCTTATCTTAAGTATAGTGTTTCGGCTTCCTTCCTTAGAATATTGCAGCTTTGCTCCTATTTATAATAACGTTAGAATTTTGAAAATAGATCTTACTTAAATGTGTGGCTCATTTACTGTGGTAAAATAAGTTTATCTTTAAAGAATATATTTACATAAATAAGTTTTTGTGAAATTTGTCTTTCGGCTAATGATAATTATGAAATTGGAACCGTGAGCTGAAAAATGAGCCCAAATATGACCAGTCTACTATCCACCGAGGAGGCCTACCACTACCATTGAGATACAGGGGGTCAATCGCGCTATTATTTAAAAAAACACTACATCTAAAACCGTTACGAACTCTGTTGCCTTCGTTTCTAATGTAATGTCACGCTACTCGTAATAAAAAATGTGCTAAACTTAATTTTTTTGGCTGAACGGTGTATAATGATCGTTCCAACTTTCACTATTTTTTGACGCGGATTTTATACCAAAAGCGTTTCTTTCGCAACGTCTACTCCGCTGTTAAACGACGAGCAACTTTCGCAGTGTTTTGCGATTCGTTGATAAGATAGTAAAAAGGATCGGGCTTTTTTTTTTTTTTTTTATGTTATGGCTCGACATACTGGCATACGGCCCACCTGATGGTAAGCGGTTACCGTCGCCTATTGACATCTGCAACACCTGAGGCATTGCCAATGCGTTGCCTGCCTTGGAGGACCCTTTTAATTTTTTTTTTGAAGCTGTGTATATTGTAGTTAAGCGGAAAAACCTCAGAAGGGAGCTCATTCCACAATTTGCACGTATGTGGGAGAAAAGATCTCGTAAAGCGAGCTGTACGAGATACCCACACATCGATGTGTGGATGAGCTCCCAACCGATGTCGAGAGGTGCGATGATAAAACCTGGAAGCGGGTATAAGCTCAAATAGTTCCTCAGAGCACTCCCCATTATAGAATCGATAAAAACCACAGAGCGAGCCGATATCTCGGCGCAGGCTCAGCGGCTCTAGTGTACTAGTGAGCTTGGGATCGTTGACGATTCTAACGGCTCTTCTCTATAGGGAGTCAAAGCGAAGCAGCTGGTATTTGGGGGCCCCGTGCCATAGGTGAAAGCAGAATTCCATGTGTGGCCGAACTTGTGCTTTATATCGGTATGTTGGAAAATGCTCATGACCTTGGCTCTAAACTCTTAAGGTTTTACTTTAGATCGTTGAGAAAAAATGTACGATACTGTTTTTAACATCAGCTATACAAAATCTTAAATGAAACCTTAACCGTTCCATTGGAAAAAACCGTAACAACCGGGAAAACCGTTCAAGAATTTTGCGATTAGCCGCCAGTTCAGCCAACACCATGATTTGAACTGCCATTGTGACTTCACTTAAGGGGCCAGCGCAGGATAAAATGCCCATCCAAACGTAATACCATAATAATTTGTAATTTAAACATATTTCCACCCTATTATGGCATTATTCGGATTTGGGTAGTATGTTCCTTGATATTTCTTGTTACGAATTACTTACCTAAAATTAAATGTAAGCGAATTCCATTTTGCATATTTTTACGACTTTTACGACATGTTTTCATCTTATTTGTTTCGTATTCAAAACAACGTATTTTCTAGTATACTGTGATTAGTAACATAGCATATATTGTCAAGTTACAGAATAACAACAAGATATGAAAAAAACATTAACTATCATTACCTAATTTGATACAAATTCCGAACGGCTCGTACACCCATCGCGCATGCAGGGACCCCGGTGCCAAACAGGGATAGCTGATTTTAACACTCGCTTCAAATTTAATTTGCTTGCGGCCTTCGCAGGCCCCTTAATGTAAGTTCAACTCAATAGTTTACGAGAAACGGTTGAAAATTAAATTACATGATTCGATTGTAAGTTATACAGCAGACAGAATTAAATAAAAGCATGTAGGTAGAGTACAGTTTTGAACCACATTAAATGGGTCACTCACCTTGTATAGTAATTGGTTAAAATTGCCTTTTAGCTACATACCTCATAGTCTAGTTAAGTACTTATTCTAAAAAGGCTAGATTAGAACAATTTAGGATAAAATAAAAAATAAAAAAATTAGTTATTTTTGTTAATTATTTTTATCAGAGTCACATAACTTTTATTAATAAGAAAAATTGAGAAAGATTTTATGTATGTAACACCAATTATACTTTAGAAGCAGAGACAAAATATTAATAACAAAAAATATTAATGGAATTTCCAAATTTATTAACTCGAATACGTAGAAACTGTACTTTTTTAAATAATTATTATTAAATATTGATTAAGTATTATGCATTATAACTTTAAGTGAAAAAATGTGAATTGCGTAGCATTATTCTAAATAACTGTAAAGTGTATATTGTTGTTTTTCTTATTAGCAAAATATAAATTAGATAAAATTGTCATTTCGTAGAAACTGTATATGGCCTCGATTTTTTAGCGATTCCCTTGTGTGTGAAATACTTAAATAAAATTTGTATGAATGCGTAAAATTTTCAAATATTTATAACGTTATTAGAAACCATGTATTTTTTTTCAATTTGGTGCTAATTCAAATCCTATAACGTTCATCCTTAAATAAATCCTAAATCTTCTACATATAAAATGTATCTAAAATTACTTGAATATGACTTAGAATAACAACTGAAAATATTATGTAAAAGTCTTTACTTATTTTAAAACTTTACCCAAGATATATTACAAAAATATTTTTAATGAATACAAACTGTTATCCTACGATACCTACCTACTCTATATTGATGAATTAAAGCCTTTTTAGGGTTAGTCTTAGGTCCAAATAAATAGAACGTACTTCACGGTGACTAAGTCTAAGCCTTACTTGAATCGTTCCCGTCTTTCTCTAATACGCGTGTTTTAACATTTGTGTGAAAGTAACGGAACGATTTCAAAGTAATAATTATAAATATTTATAAGGCTGACTTAGTCACCGTAAAGTACGTTCTATTTATCTGGACCTTAAAATAGAAGCAACTTCATTTTAACTTTCAATTTTCGCCGTCAATGATAAGTGTGATATAATTAAAGTTGTAAATGAAATAACTAAAATTAAAATAGCTATAAAATCTATTTTACTGAAAAATCTCGTAGACAGTTTTACCAAGTAGGATTTTTAATAATAAATTATACCAAGTAGAAGAAAATAATAATCTCCTATTTTTGTTATTAATAGTGTTTTGTGTTGCGCGAAAGAAGATCTCATCTTTGACGGCCCAACATTCACATAATAACATTTGAATATACCCATCTCAAAAGTTACAAACCATGAAGGGATCGAACACGCGAATGTCTCCTGGATACGAGTTCCTTTAACCGCTGCGCCACAGATCAACTCTACGTCAGGTTGAATTTTGGCTTTGAGCCGATGATACCATTCTAAAAATTCAACCTAACGTGGAGACCAGTGGCGCAGTGGTTAACGCATCTCCGTATCAAGGAGACGGTTGCAGGTTTGATCCCAGCATGGATGGTAGGGTATGGGATACTATAAAATCTTTGTATTTCCCATAAGTGTGGGTTAAGACTTTAAAAACAGATAAATTAATATAATAATTATCTTAAAATTATTCCTGATAAGTATATCATTATAATACTACACAATTATATGTGATAACACATATAAATTAGTACATTTTGGGGCAAGGTAAACATATTTGTTAGTTTTGACAATTAAAATACCTTCGACTTTCCTAATTAATTTAGATAATTACTTGTAAGATTTATTTGTGTTACCCGTTGGATCCAAATATTATTGTAACCTTCAAAAGTGTACGGAATAGTGATACTGTAATAAAATGTGCGCTTTTTTATTTATGTGTTTTTAATTGTGAACCTTTTTTAGGGTTTCGTACCCAAGAGATAACAAATGAGACCCTTATTCTAAGTCTTCGCCGTCCGTTTATCTGGGGGCTTAGTACGGGTTTTGATTGTTTTCAAAACTATATGAAGTTTCGTTTCCTTCCATACATTTACTTGCAACGCCCCTAGCGAAAACTAAGGACGCTGTCAGTAAATGTATGAAAGCCTCAATGTATGAAGGCTATCTTGGCTGCCTCGCTGCGCTGGGAACTTCGTGGGTGCCACACTGGCCAGGCTGCGTACCTACACTCCATGAACACGTCGTGAACGGAATTAGCCACACTTGTCCAGCTGCGTACCTACACTCCATGAACACGTCGTGAACGGAATTAGCCACTCTTGTCAGGCTGCATACCTACACTCCATGAACACGTCGTGAACGGAATTACCCGATTACATCCAAAGACACTGGACCCTGTGTCGTCGGCGTTCCCTACTCATAGCTAAGGCCAGTGCACACTTCTTTTACGTTTTGCAACGCCTTTCGGAACGGATAAAACCTACCCCGGAGATTTTCCGTAATTACCCTAATTAGTTTTCCCCGTTCTGTTGATTAGTTTCTGATGAATTATACCTTTTTATGATAACTGTTGTTTGGCTACCGGCCTCATCTGTACTTGCTCATCACTTAGGTGGTTGGGCTCGGTAATTAAATAGCAACGTTACATTGGAAAGGAAACGAAACTTCATATAGTTTCGAAAACTATCAAAACCTTTACTAAGCCCCCTGTATGTCTGTTTGATTTATGACACGGGGTGTGTAGCCGTAAAAATATGATAGCCATAATATTGTCTATGACAAACACACGCAAATCAAGACACTTCATACGATACCTACCTTATATAACAAAATGCAAAACATAGTTTAGGACCTACGAGGGAATATAATTAAATAAAATCACAATTAAACTTTTGTTTTAAGTACATACATTTACATTTTATTTACATTTTTATAATTTTACCCTACGAAGCTAGGTTTAAAATTTTAACAATACTTACAGATCTAAATACTATTTTAGTTTTGTTTATTACTGCATCATTTTAGTAGTGTGATGTCAAATGACTAGAAGCAACAACTTTGTGATAAACTCATGCCTAATTAATTTATCTATTAAGTACACTTTTTTAGTTTGACTTTGATGAGCTGTAATTAGCAAAAAACAAAATTTGACGCGCTGTTTGCTAACGTTCCACTTAAATGATTAGGTACAACACAATGGTGTCTGCATGTTATGATCTATGTAACTTCCCAAAATATATTTGCAAGGTATCAAAATTCCTCGCATATTTGACAGTACAACTGAAACCAAATAGTATGTTAGTACTTTGAGAACCAAGTTCACGAATAACTAAACGGTTGTTTGCCGTAACCATTGGTCAAGGTGACAGATAAGATAATCTTTAAAAAAACCTGTCAAAAAGAATTAGTTAGGTTAGGTTAACCGCCTGTTTATTTGTTGGTGAAATCACCCCTAAGTCTATATCCATGCTTTAAGTAGATTCGTTTTCGACAAGGCTTCTTAGAGCCGCTATATTAATATGATTTTGAATCCTTTTGTAGTGACATTTAATATTATTTTATTTTTGGCAAAGTCCCTGTACAATCATCTAAAACATGTACCTATCTAACTATATTTTTCTTAACTGTGTCCTATGTAAGCAAATTGACAAAACTATGTGGTCAAAGACCCTATGGTTTGATTAAATTTATATAAAATATTAATGTTAGGCAACAGTTAACACTAACAATAACACACTTAACCTAACAATTCAAAATCACAATACAATATTATTGAGCAAGAAATACTGATCAAATCTTAAAATAATAATAGTTAAGTAGCTATAATAAATAATATACAAAATAATATTGATAATGTTAGAACATAAGACACACGAAACATAGTAATAATTTTAAAGTTGATGAGGTGTTCGTACTTTACCTTCAAGTACTTTATTAACTACAATTAAGCAATATTACTCACAATTTAAAATATTACTATGTTGATCTCATTAAAAAGAAACGTGACCCGTTGCCTAATAGGTAAGAATGCGTGGTCAGCGCTTAAATTAAACATAATATAAGAAGATTAAGTTACAACATTTCGTCGGAGCTTTTTCTAATAACCAAGGGTTTCAGTCTCCCTCTCAATTTTACCAATCTCTTGCTAACTTTTCCCGTAGATGCTGGATTTCTCAAATCTGGCATAGACTTACTCTCATTCAGAGCCAAGTTCTCAGTACTTTTGGATACCGTGCCGTAATATCTTGGCATGCTAAAGTCATTCTTTTTGTACATCAGTGCTGATTTCTGTTTTATACTCTGTAGCGTTTCTCTGTTATAGTCTGTGATTATTACAGGTTTATCAGTGAAAAATTTTGGCAGATTATTACTTTTGATAATAGGTGTATCTAGCAGTTGACTAAGTTTAATTTCTCCAGACATACCGCCCAACATTGATTTGCTTTTCAGTAACGGAGGTTTTTCTGGAGCTAGATGCTCAGGTATGTTTAAGAATGAAGCACTTCTATGAGGCATTCGGGCTAACACTTTGTTTATTTTGTTCGGGTCCATGTTTTTGAGACTCTCAACTCTATTCAAAACTGGTTTACTGCTGCTGTCTATCCTTTCTAAAGTTCTAGCACTGTTGCTTCTCGGTAGCTCACCTTTCTGTCTTAAAATTCCCTTAACATTTTCGACTCGTGGTAAAGCTAACGTTGACGGTAATGTGACAACTGATATGGGATCGTAGGTATAAGTTGGGTTAGGTATAGTGATTTTTGATTCGTCTTTGATTGTAACGGTACTAGGTTTGATAACGTCTTGTTTCTTCAATGAAACATTCATAATTAGGCCGTCTTCTGTTTCATTGCTATTCCTATCCTCTTCTTCTTCTTCAATTTTAAACATATCATAATTGGCCAATAGTTCATCTTTGAACATGATTTCAAAATCGGTGACTGGTGAGTCGACTTCGTCTTCGAAATAAACTTTGGTCCTGTTTGGCTTGTCAGAAAGGTAGTCTGGTTCTGACTTAGTTTCAAGCTCGTCGAGGGAGTCTCGACTCTCTGATTTGAGCTCGTGGTCATCTCTGAAGATTTGGGATTTAGAGAACACCTGAAACATGAAACAACAAAAGTTAGATCCAGGTTAAAAGAAACAGAGATAGTGAGACTTCTCACTAGCATGATTTTTTGTTATAAAGGTTCTACCCAAAACTAGTTTCTAGGTTCTCTGCTTCAAAGTTCTTATTAGCTTGCAGAATAAAGGTCGTTTTGATGGTATATGATCATTGTTTGCAAGCTTTCTATATTTTATATCTATTGAATAGCGTCCATAATTCATTTTATCTCTACAACTTTTCAAGTTTATATCAACTCTTACCTCACGTCTTCCAAAAACAAATTACTTTCTATGATGGTCCTAAGGAGAAGACTTACCTCATAAAGTTTATCAGCATGTAAGGGCACCTCGTTGGTCTCCCTCCCGGTGATGGCTTGTGGTGGGAGGTGGTTGTTGTTAAGTGGCTGGACGGTCACCACGCGGTCCACGCTAGCTCCCACGTAGCCATTTGCATAGGTTTCTTCCTCTAGCCTGAAAACGAAAAAGATGCAGTTCTAGTACCTGTATATATACCTAACAATATTAAAAATGTTTGTTACTCTTTCACACAAAAACTACTGATTGTATTTTGGTGAAACTTAACAATATTATTGATTATAAATAGATCTAAATAGGCTATCTCTGTCTGGTCTAAGAATAGATTTCTCCGTCTCCTCCCATGGTTATTGTAAACGTCGATTAGGGGATAACACCATGGAAGGCAGCAGCATCTAACTGATTAATTACCAGCTGCAATCACGAATGCACCTACCTAGTTATAAGTACCTAACTTTGTCCACCTGCTGAGTTGGTAGCACATACCTAGTATTTAATTATCATCTATTCCGCTTGTCTGACAAGTTAATCTTATATACAACAGAGTTTCTATTATATCGCCACGGTCCGTGACACGACAAGACATGACAAACATACATACTTGTTTATTCTCTCACGTTATTTACTATAATATAGTTGAAAGAGAAAAGCTGGCTCATTACCGGCGGAAGCAATGTTAGTGGAAATCAAACCGTAAAGCATAAAGCAAGTACTGTATAGCATAATTTTATCTAAACCCTTCTTTTAAACACACAGCTGATCATGATGATGATTCTGAGATACATTAAGGTAAAGGTTAGGGTAATATACCTTAATCTTTAAAGTAATCGTTTATTTTCATTGGTGGTCATGATAATGATATCCAACATATTCAGTCATATAATTGACACACAAATAGCTTAATTCTCTTATGTTAGGTAGTACAAAAGAGATATAACCTTTACAATGTACCAAGAAAGGTTATAAAACAAACCAGCTATATAAGTAGCGGCACGTAAGTCTAGCGCTGAACGAAACGTGGAGGGGATAGCATGCGCATGTTTACTGTCGCGCACGCAATACAATTACTATAAGATAGATAGAGATAGAGATCCCCCAAGATACAAGATACTTTTGACTTCTGCACAATAACGGTCAGCGCTAGAGTTTTGTGCCGCTACTTATACGCTTCGGCAATAATACTGAGCTAGCTATTCTTCGGAGCCTATGCCACATCTCGTTTCACGACTTCAGGGCAAACATACTGATACAATAATTATGTTGTAAATCAGACATTGGCCCGTTTTTGTTGTTCAAATACATTATTTCCTTCTAAGCTAAGCTTATTATTATACTACTAGCTGCTCCCCGTGGTTCCAGCATAAGTCTCGATCCGGTGGAAATATCCGGATAAAAGGTAGCCTATATGTTAATTCAGGGTATATGCTATTTCCATTTAAAATTTAAACCAAATCACTTCAGCTATTTCAGCGTGAAGGAGTTAAAATAACATAATCACAAATTTTTGGATATAAATAAAATTAGTGAGATGAGATTAAACGAATAATCAGTAATTTGTTGACTTCATTATTGAGATCTCTTATCCGTACGAAGTCTGCATGGCGATGGTAAGAGGTTATAATACCTATCATCATTAACACCAGCATATCGATGGACCTATTTGGTAATAAGTACCTACAAACTAAGTACTTATCAATAAACAGAAGAGCACTTTTTTTTAAATTAAGGATCTAATTCTAATTCTAATTGAAAATGGGGGAGATAAGATCTGCACTGACTTCCCGCATTGGGGTGTATTGTGCATTATCCCCCTGCTAACCTTAACCCAGCCAGCCCAACTCCTTAAAATAACGAAGAAGGACTCTGGGTTGATGGCAGCACTGTTCCAGTAATCCCGAATGAGTAACGAATAAAGTTAAACAGGACTCTATCAGCTCCTGGAGTCCGGTTTTATTCCTGGCTTCATTTGTGGCTGTGCAGTACAATATAACATGCTCCACTGTCTCCTAGTCCTGAAGACAGCCACGAAATTAAGGATGTCTTCAAATTATTTTTAAATTATTGGAGAGAAAAATGGTTGTAAATAATGACGATCTCAGTGACAAGGCGGGTCAGTAGCCGGCTGAGACGCAAGAGCGGGGTTCGATTCCCGTTTCGGGACAGGTGATCTGCAAATACTTGTTCCTGCCCCCCAATTACAGTAGCAAATGGCAATGGGGAATGCAACAATGGCGATCATTTTGGCATGCAGGCTTAGCTATGTCCAAATCTTTTGAAACTTGAAAGGAGGAATAAATAGGTCAAAAAGTTTACCCTATTCATGTTTCATAAGTTTTAGATCTCGCTATGGCTGCCAAAATTATCCCCATTATTGCGTTCCCCATTGCTACTGTATTTGGGGGCTGGGTGTTGCAGTACCTTGGTACTTGTAGTTCCTGATACCCACGACACAGGGAAACCTAGTGTGGGATTAGGACTATTTATGTGACTGTTGGGTGTTATTCAAAATAAGTTTTTCTCTTATAAAAGCACCTTCCTTGGTCGCAAGATTTTCAAAGATCATTAATATTTTTAATAATATTATTTTATATGCATATTTTAAAATTATAAATACTTATTTGATATGAAATATTATTAAAACTTACTTGTATGTGGCTATTTTCTTGTCGAAGCAAAATCTCTCTTCGCAGCATTTCCAGTACATCGTTTCCAGACAGCTGAAATAAAATTAAATGGGGTATGAATTAACTATAATTACAATTAGGTACTTAATACTTATTAATGATTATCTAGTACGTAAGTTTTGTGCCTATTTAGTGTGTATAGTAGCAAGTAGCATGAAATTCAGGTACCTCGCTACTTTTATCAACCCACGTGAAAAAGTGCTCATGAAGTTAAAGTAAGTACCTAGGTATATTTTATTTTTATTTTTGTATTTAAAGCAGTCTTTGTTTACGAGTTTTTACGTTTGGGTACTTTTTGATTTTAGCAGCTTCCAATAGATTCTCTTGTAGAACCCGTGACTATATCAATAAATATGTGTTCTTATAGCTATAGGTATAAAGAATCCGGTTACTCAATTTAAAAAGAAGTAAGGGCTCGTACACAAAACTGCGATGCGATACGAATTCGCAACGCAGAAAATTACGCTAAAAAATTAAAAATTACGCAAAAAATGCGTAGTAGCTCGCAGATTTTTGCGATGCGACGTCGCATCGCAGTTTTGTGTACGAGCCCTAAGCAAGTACTAATATTTGCATTAAAATATCGTGTTCAGCCGTTAGATGACAATTTTTGGACAAGGCCTCCCCCATAATATGCAATGGGGGGTTTGTCATAACCACCACGCTCGGCATCGATTGGTGATCGCAGTATCGGTGTTGAATACTCAGGTGGATACTGCTCATCCACTTGTGTAATCCCTTAGGCAGCTTTTATGACATCCATGGGAGTAGACGGAGGGATCTATTCTTAGGATGGACACGCATAGCCATAGAATATACCTAATCATATTTTAAACACGTGTATAAATGAAGTGTAAACCTACCTATCTAATGTACCTTGGCGTATACCCCCTTATTCATAATCATTTATTAAAGATAAAGATAAAGATAATTTATTTGTTTTGAATGTAATTTTACATTGCTGTTCATATTTAAACTATTTTAGTTAAAATAGCTTTTGTTTCGTTCTCTCTATTGCAAAATGGCATACGCCAAAACAAGACAAAAGTTATTTTAGCTATCAAAGGTTCATTGATCGATATTTATGATAAATTTGTCTTCACATAGATAAACCAAAATTAGGGAAATAACAGTAATAATAACATTTGCTTGTTACTTGTTAAAAATAACACTGCTAATGCCTGAAATGACGAAAGACGTCACACTAGGCTAATTAAATAAATAAAATAAAAAAACTAAACTAGTTAGTTAGTTGTTAGTAGTAGAACTTCTTGTGAAAGAGTTCGTTCGGGGAAGTACTACCACTGTACCTATTTCTGCCACCAAGCAGTAGTGTTCGCATTGCTGTGTTTCGGTTTGAAGGGTACAGGTGCCGGTGAAATTACAGGAACATGAGACTTTTCATCTTTATGTCCCAGGGTCGGCAGCGCGCGTGTGATGTCTCTGGTGTTACAGGCGTTCATAGGCTATGGTAACTGCTTTCCATCTGGTGGGCCGTAAGGTTGTCTGCTTTCCAAGTAAAAAAAAAACTAAACAATTCTTTTTTTTTTAACTTTAAATGTTATTATCTTAAATTTATTCTATCGTAGGCCTCCCCCATTTCCTTCCACAATTTTCTATTTCTTGCCTTTGACATCCAGTCTGGTCCAGCTTTCTCTAAGAATATATCCTCCCATCTCTTCTCCGGTCTACCTCTACTTCTTGATCCATTTCTTAGTATCCACTCTGATATTCGTTAAGCCCATCGACTGTTATCCATCCTACATGTATGTCCTGCCCATTTCCATTTACATGATCTTATAATTTTTACTACATCCTTTATTTTCGTTCTTTTCCTGATTGTTTTTTTTTGATTTTATCTTTTTTTTTTTTGGTAATTTAGTTTAATTAGTTAGTGTGATACTCGTTTTCAAAAAATCATATTATATTCTATTCTCTAATATGGTTAGAAATAAAGATCGAGTTAGAAAAGCCTTAAAACTTACGTATTAAGATTCACATTCCTAAAATCACTGAAATATATAGATTTGTACACATTCAATGAAACTCAATCCACGTCGACCTCCTATGGCATCACTTAGGAACTATACTTAGGAGAGTTCCTCCAGTTATCTTGACAGATGCTGACATTCTTATCATGATGATTGAAAGGAAGTTTTGCACAAATTTTATCTAACTGATATAGGAGAAGGAGAAGTACTATATGAATCAGACGGAAAAAATGTTTGAACAACCTTCTATGTTAATTTTGGAAAAATTTACAAACTCGTCCAATGACCTTGTAACTACCTATTATTATGATTCAGAATTCAGGGGTGCGATTTTTCAATATCACTGAGTGACTAAGGCCATGTTCACGAACAAATAAACGGGCATTTACCGTAACCTTTGGTCAAGGTGACAGATAATGTATGAAAACATCTGTCAAAAAGAATTGGTTAAGCTAAACAGTCGTTTTTTTTTATGCTACTTGGCAAGCAAACAAGTATACGGCCCACCTGATGGAAAGCAGTTACCGTAGCCTATGAACGCCTGCAACACCAGAGGCATCACACGCGCGCTACCGACCCTGAGACATAAAGATGAAAAGTCTCATGTGCCGGCACCCGTACCCTTCAAACCGAAACACAGCAATGCTAACACTACTGCTTGGCGGCAGAAATAAGTACGGTGGTAGTACTTCCCCGGACGAACTCTTTCACAAGAAGTTCTACTACTAACAAAACTAGTCAAGTAGTAGTATCCTAGTAACTAGTCGTGGCTTAAATGTCATCAAAAAGGCTGTAAATAACCGTTTTTCAAGAAAAGTAATGGAGGAGGCACTTGTATTGATAACCTATGTATCAAAGAAAAAGAGGGTTATGGTTTTAGTAGCATAATAGGAATGTAACTTAATCTATGTTACATCCAATAGCCAATGGTCAACCAGTGAATCAACAAGTTACAATATAAAGAAATTCGGAAATCGGGGATTAAGGACAATTTTACTGACTTTTAGTTGACGTTGACATTATAAAATCGCTATCGAATAGATCTAATTACCATAAACATAAAAAAACATAACACCTAACTGTGCTGTCTAAATACGGTGCGAGGACAGCTGCTTTTTGGGCTCATTTTGCTTAACTGATATCGACCAAAATCGAGGTATCGTATTTCCTTCCTCAAAACAGGACCGATGCATCTGTTTTTTTCTTTTCTCTTTACGTAGCTGTTAAACTTTTGTACCAGACCTCTGTTTGACGGCAGTCTAACTACGCAGTTTTGAGAATTATAGGAGGATTCTAGCTACTATAGGAAATAATTTATTAAAAAAAACAAAAAGAACGGAAATTGAAGGTACCTATGGTATAAAAAAAAACTGCTCTATTCCCATAATCCATAAACAGGGTAATACGTTTCCATTATAAAAACAATCAATCATCTATCCTCTTATCAAAGTAATACTGCAATGGTTTCTCATATTTTTGCCAACGAATCCATTTCCAATTCAATTTCCTGAATTCGAAAATAAAACTACCCTAGGTTTAGAAGACCTTATTAAGTGGGTTATTCCTGAAATCCCCTTTAAGGTGATCCATCACACAAACTACCATGACCGAGTGTTCTCGCAATACTGCTATACAGAGCCGAGTACGCATCGCAAGAACCGCCACTCAAGCATGACCACTCTAAAAGAGTGTACGAATAAGAAGAAGAGGTTTAGAAGTTCAAACTGAAATTATTAGCTGCAGCAACAGAGTAGTGTTGATGATCCTGGAAACACCTGCACCAATTTCTGCCAAAAACTCCTCATTATATCTATTAGTTAATGAAATTACTTACTACTGGCATGATTTGCAGAATTTTAGCAGCATCTTAGATGGGTTCACATAGTGTCGGTGATGGTGATGATGATTCGAAGATCAGAGGTTCTTTCTTCATCAGCTCGTCAGCTCCTGGTCACTGAAGAATCCATTTCTGTAAAGATACAAATAGATTGTAACTAACAAAGTGCAATAGTTATTCGCGTTTAATTTGAGATTTTTCAATCAAGAAACATTCGAGGTTCTTAATTCGAGAAATTTCATTTAAAAATTTTCAAATATTGAGCCAAAACTACTTTTTTTTTATTTATTGATGACGACGATGGAGCACGAGGGTCTAGTTACAGAAGCTCAGACGATTTAAAAAAAACTGCGTATCGGAACCCTGAGAGCAAGTCTTGCTTGCTTGTCCTATTTATTGATAAGCTGTATCCTAAGCGTACTTAGTGGTCCCCTAAAGTTCGGTAAGTTGATATAATATAGGGTACTGGCATCTTTCGTTTAGGGTAAACAGCTTTTTAGGCAAATCTCATGTTTAAGTATAATGCCCTCATTGGCATCTCGCGTCAAAAGGGGTAAAAATCACAATTGACATCTGTAATTTTTGTTTTATGTATCAAACTTTAGTCCTTATTCTAAGATCAAACTGTACGTTTGCGAGTTTGTACAATTTATAATAACAAAATGAAGAAGTTGGAAAATTCGGAAATTGTAAACATAATTTAGACAAATAAGATTTATATTCAAAGAAATTGGAAAATATATAATGTGGAAAACCCTGAATTTGGAACTTATCACTGACACCCAAACAACACATCACGAACAAGCTACTTATATAGCTATACAAAGTATAAATAACGTAAAACAATTAGTGATCCGTAATGCAAACATCTTTGTTAGATTGTGTCTTTGCGGAGATCATTATTAATTCATGCATTCTTTGTTGAAATCCTTATTATTTTAGGCTTGTTTTAATAACTGGAAATAACTAGCTACGGTTACATTACATTCACCCTCTTATTCAAAATATTTTTTTAAAACCATTGATAGCTAAAATAGCCTTTGTCTTCCAACCACGAAAGTTTCAAATCTAGCCTTCACTTAAAAACAGAAAAAAAAAGTTTTCCTACTGTTTATACATAAAATTTCGTCGTGTTTGGTGTGGGAAACGAGTGGGGGACGATGGCACTTTTTCTCCTAACGGTGGGGCCAGACCGGTGGTGGAAGCTGGGAGTGAACGTGTTTTTGCGTATGTAATTTTACATCAGAGAGAACAAAAGACAAGTTATTTTAACTAAAATAGGTTTAAAAAATGATTATGAATTAGGGGGAAGACTAAGGTTACTTACTGTACCTACCTACCTAAAGTTTAGTGACGTTGCTGCGGTACAGGGAATACCAAATTCACATGTCTGATGAGCGGTACAGACTAGAAAGACTCTGCTTATAGTGGCCTTAATTCGCTGTGTCCTGAAAAGTTCATCTCTGTTGTGTTGTGTCCATTCTTCATCTTCTTCTTCAACAGCCTTTAGACGTCCACTGCTGGATGATGCCTCCCCCATAGAATGCAATGGGGGGATTTGCCATAATCACCACGCTTGGCAGGCGGATTGGTGATCGCAGTTGGATAATGCTGCCCATCTCCTGGTAAGGCTTTTACTACATCCACGAGAGGAGAAGGAGGGGTCTATTGTTACGCTGTCCAGTCTAACATGCTACGGCAACTTATAAGTATGAATATTTAATTTCATTTTAGGAACCTCCTTGTAACAGAACAAGATCGATAGTTGTCTTGTCCATTGTATGTAAATGAAGCCTTATTATGAACAACCTACATTGCTTGTAGGCCAAGCTTACTGAAGGACAAGGTGAACTGTATAATAAAACTAGGATAGCTATCGGAGCCCGTTAATCTGATCCCATTGCTCGTCACGCTGATTCGCATTAGGTCACATAATCCCCCGGCACTTTAATTCCCAACGGATCACATAATCCCACGTTACACTGATTCTCAACGGGTCCCACAATCCCACGTTATTATTTATTGTCCAAAACAAGATTAAAATGCACAAACAGGTAAGTAGGCTTAACGCTAAGAGCATTTTGTACCAGTCAACCGTTGCTATGCTGATTCTCAACGAATTCCAACATCCCACGTCATAGTAGTTCCCAACGGATTCCAAACCTATAATTAGCTGTTCCCATCTGAATATACCCCAGCGTAGGTAATGGGTGTTATGGTTGATGCATCGAACAAGTATAAGTAAAAACATTAATTACTAGTGGTTCGCCCCGAACTGAGACCTCGCGATGACACCGTTATCAGCCCGACTACTTAAGTAAGACATTTCCATAATTTCCATTTTTTTTTTAATTTTCACCTCGATGTAGTTTATCGAAATAACTTTGAATAGGACTAAAAAACGGGGCGTTCATACTACCAGAGACAAGAAACTTGTATCTCTGATACTACATACCTGTTAGTGTATCAAGTACCTACCTGACGAAATTAATTGGTAACGTCCTTTTGACGAAATCTTAGAACTCCAACGTCATTCAAATTCTTAGAAATGGGAGGTCAACAACGGATATTATATTGGTTTTGTGTTTTATAGGGTACATGTCTCAAAATTCTTCAATTTCAGACTTTTCCCTGTAGTTGTGACACAAAAGCCATAAGCATACCAAATTTTAGCTTTGTGGGATTGCTGGAAGTACCCTAGAATTTTTGATTTTTACGTTTTTTATTTTCCTTAATATCTCGGAAACTACTAAGTCTAAATACTTATTAAAAACAGGTTTGACATGATCAACCAAAGCCCTTTCATTAGACACCCCACTTGATCTGACTGTCTCATTTTTATTTTTTTTACCCCCTCTTGGACACCAATATCTCAGCAACCCCCTGATCGATATAGCTCATAACCTTACCTACAAATTGTACCAATAATATCTACCCCCATACCAAATTTCATGAAGATCGGTTTAACGGTTTGGAAGTTTTCATCGGACAAACATACATACATACATACATACATACGCCGATTCTTCCAACTTGACTCAGAGAACTCGCTTCGTTCGTTCAATAAAACGAAGACAGTTAAAATGTTGGTAAGTAAATATTCATAATACATAATTATCTGGGTCGATGTAGTAGGAAGAGCCCCACTGTTGTTTTATGCAGATACATATTGCATGCTGTGCAGTGGGGTATGGTGAAACTTTATTTTAATTTGACATCTTGGTTGTACCCATTTTCGTAATAAAAAAAAAAAAAAAAAATCTGAATCTCGATGGACCAAAGCGGTAATAAAGGTCTTAGAAAATCGGTGATTAGAGGCGGCCCGATACCGTTTATCGGGAATTCTATGGAGAGGTTTTTATCCAGCAGCGGACTACTATAGGCTGATGATGATGATGATGAAACTTTAGTTTGGTAGAAACAGCCATAAAATTAATATTAACTACATACCTAATAACCTAACAACCTTCCATTATTATGTAGGTAATATTAGCTGAGTGAGTTACGTGTGACATACTATAAATAAAATTAATCCTATGATATTAACTTCCCTAGTATTATAGTTGACAGAATGCACTCGAGCACTTCCTACAGATAAATGTAATGGATGGATCTATTACTTATCTTTTATCTAGTGGTAATAATAGTAGATAACTCATAATATTACATTTAAATTACACTATTGTTCAGGATACATTAGCATTAAGCTATATGCATATAGGTACATAAAATATATATTTTGCATTATGGAGGGCAAAAATAAGAATTGCAAAAACTTTATAACAAAATAGGTGAAAGTTAATAGCATTGACTATTTTTGAATTAACTACTGGTTTTTTTTTTTTTTTTTTTGTTGGTCTTTGTTTAATATGGCAAGTTAGTTAAGAAGTTACAAGTTTAACTAGTTAATAAATAAGTTTTCTGTGACCTACACATCGGTATGATTAGCTTCCTAATGTATTTAAGTGCCTTACTAGATTGCAGACAGCAACCACACAAGTACAAAGGTAATTAGCCCTATGTTTATATCTCTAAGTTTCTGTTTATACATTTTGTATCGCTGTTGGTTTCTCACAATAAATAAATAAAATAAATAAATATCTTTAAAAATATTGCTTTCGTTATACCCAATTCTCACTATGTCATCACATCACATGAGTGTTGTGTCATGAATGTGACTGTGTCTACCGGTTTGGTCAGTTCACTGGCCTGTGAAATTATAACGATGGGATTCCCAATCACTTGTTATTCTGTGGTGTGACCTTGGAAAACAAGTATGCCATTTATCTATCGTCATCATTACTGATTTTTATGTCATTTTATATAGGTATTATTCTATGATTTGCAGTTGTTGCTTGGTGTATTTTAATATCTTTATTTTATTTTAAAACTTTTTAAACGTAAACATTTTTGGAACTTAAAGCCTTATGAAACTGTGTTTTCAAGTTTCCTCCTAGCTTGAAATTAAATACCTGGGAAATAATCGGATCAGTTGCAAAATAAGGTGACTCAAATGACTCACCTTGCAATATTACAATTAATATCCTATGTAGATCCAATTTTTTTTCAATTTTATTTATTTTCACTTCCTGTTTTTTTTATTTTAACACTTATTATGTATGATCATATTTTATTATTACAATAATCTACATTAGCAGGCACAAGTACATTGCTTGCAAATCACTCACTGATAGCGTTATCACAGATCACTCTATAAAATATACTGTCTATCATAATCTTCTTATCCGTATAGGTAAGTAAGTACCTACTGGCTTTTGTCTGCGGCTTTTGATTTTAAGAATTTCGTTATGCTGGAACAAATACTTAGTTGTCTCTTGTTTGTCTTATAACTAGTAGGTAACTTGTAAGGTGTAGGTTACTTAGATCTTACTTGTGTAACTTAAACCTTGTAACATGGAATATTGCTTAAAGTGTCTGGAGTAAAGTAATAGTTTAGCTGGTAGAACTTTTAAAAAGTGTTACTTGTAAATTTAACGACAGATTAAAAATAAACTAACTCAGATCACACAGAAATTATGTGATCACGTAGCCAGTATCTGGTAAGAAAGTCATTGGATATTGGTAATTGCTTGAATCATACATCTTATATGAATCAGAGTTGAACCGCGCGAATTATTGCATAAATTTCTGCAACTGGTATTCAGAAGCTACTGCGTTCACATAATACGAGGAAGTGGGGGTTTCCCGTTTTCCCAGAGTGGTTATACAAATTATAGTTTTGATTCATTGCCAATACATTTTTACAATATAATACTATTAAAGTCAATTTATCAACATGGGTAGCTCCCAATGAGTCGCACATCTAGCAAATTCCCATCAGATCCCGAAAATTAATGATTTTATCCAACTGATCCCACAAGGTCGTTACCGGGGATGGCTGGGAGTAAATATTAGGTATGTATCTAATATTTAATATTAGACACATAAGTACCTAATTTATTAAGCAATACTTTAGATGCACTGACTTTTTTACCACTTTGCTAGCAGAGAAATATATTTCCAGTAGTTCAGACTTTATTGAAAACTTTGGTGAAGTTAAAATTGCAGCATCTTGCTTGTACTAAAATACTAAACTTGAAACAAGATCAAACCTGCGTAGTGCGTCACTTCTTTCAAATATTGCTGCATGAATCGGATAACATCACTTCCTTTGCAGTCGAGTAAATGCCAACGACCTTCCTTGGTATTTTATTAATATTTTACATTTTGTATGTTGCCTATTGTATAGTGTTATTTATGTACTAGTCTTATGACAAAACTATTGATTTTCCTTTCAGACCTTGAACCTTCGTCGTCATCAGCCCTTAAGTCCACTGCTGGACATGACTCATGGAATGTCTCGACGAATGGTCTTAAGCCGCCTCCATCCAACGACTTCCTGTTACCTTTAAAATGTTATCGATTTATCGATTGGGCCACTTGGAATTTTGTAATTTATGCCGTTACGAAATCCCAAGTTAGATTTTCCTTATTTTCGATTACATCGCGAATGAAATCAATAATCCACTTCAACTTGATCTAGGTATTTTCTAAAGCGAGTTAATTAGATAGAGAGCTGTGAGTTAATTAAAACTAAGCTAGTTGGGAACTAACGTAGTTAAGTTAAAATACCATGAAATTAGTACTTAGGTACCTTAGTAAGTAGATAGACTTATGTGTGCATGACATATTTAGTTACATAATTTGAATAATTTTAGAAATTTGTAAGCAGTAAACAAAATAACTATGAGGGAGATTTAATCTAATCAATTTTAAACGAAGTGTTAATATCGATAACTAGGTATATCGATATAAGTAATTAGAATTAGAACAGGTAAAGTAAACAGGCATTTATGAGATAGAATAAAAATGAAACTATGTAGGTAGTTATTTATGTACAATACAAACCATTTAATAAAAAATCCCATAGAAATAAGGCTGTTGGATTAATTCACTAAATTGTTGTTTCCACTTGCACAATAAACACACTAATCGAACCATAAAACACTGAATTTATAAAATGTAAAGTTGTCGCACGAGTCCCGTCTGCGCTTGATCACGGTTATAGTGAAACTGTGCGGACTTGGGTCACTGGGTCCGATTCTGTATACGTGACGTATACAGAAGACTGTGCATGCCTCCAGGTGCTAGTGTGATTCACTACGGTATACTAGGGACAATTTAACAACTCCTTTTTGACATTGACGTTTCCATGGAGTTTCATAAAAAATATGTTGGTTGGATTCACATTCTTATTGGATTCCCTGTGCCATGGGTATCAGGAACTACGAGTACCATAGTATACCATAACACGAAACAATAATTTGCAGATCATGCAAACATTTTTCCCGTAGCGGGAAACGAAACCGCACCTCTCAAAGATTGCCAAAAACTCAAAACTTTAAGTAATTTTAAATTGAATGTTTTAGTTATTTTAGAGTTACGATCATTCTATTGACTTTCAGTTTTTTATAATATTGCAACTGTCAAAAAGGAGTTGTTATTTAAGATGATAGAGGAGTTATTGTGAGTTGTGTCCCATTGTAAGTAATACGGTATTTTTATTGCGTGAGTAGTGACTCAAGCTATGGACATTTTTTCAAATAAAGTAATGCAGTCCCTTTCTTCTTGTCAATAGTTATTTCTAGTCATGCGTTGGTATGGTGGCTCTTGAAAGTTAAAAACATAGACTCTTTTAGGGTTCCGCATTTTATGTGACGAAATAGGACTTTTATTTTATTTTTATTTACACAAATTAAATAGGCTAGGTACTCTAGCACTGTGTAAACATACGGAGGAAATATACAAACATATCACACATTTTTAAGCTTTTAAGTGCAAACTATTGTGTCGCATTGTGTCTGCGTTTGCACAGAAGCTTTAGAAACACTTAAAACACTATTGAAATTAAAAAAGGCCACTGGAAGTTGGTGGATGGAGGCGGCTCGAACCATCGATCATTCCAGGTGAGAGGCATATAATGTCCAGCAGTGAACTTCTACAGGCTGATATTGGTGATGATGACTCATAAGCAGTTATTTTTTTATAGAACTTTTGAACATTGCATCATCGAAGGTTTAGTTAAATGACAAATCCATATATACTGAATTACGTATATTCCCAATAATATTTATGTATTATATATTAATGTGGTCGCTATTTCGATATGAAATAAAAATAGTAAGTAGGTATACCTACTTACTAGTTTTTTTTGCATTAATCAGCCTTGATTGTTGGACTAACTAACATACGCAGGGCATAGGACACAGTACATGCAGATGACAATTTAGCTAGTTATACATTTATTGGGGTTCACTGCGAAAAATAATGATTGCGATCAGATTTATGGGATCCGTTGGGAATTAATTGATCATCATCATCATCAGCCTGTAGTAGTCCACTGCTGGACATAGGCCTTTTGAATGCCACGACGATCGGTCCTGAGCCGACTCCATCCACCGACTTCCTGCGACGTTTGTAATGTCTTTAGTCCATCGAGTGGAGGGCCTTCCTCTACCGCGTCGTCCGGTTTGTGGTCGCCACTCGAGAACCTTAATTCCCCAACGGTTATCAGTTCTTCGAGCTAACTAACCTGTCCATTGCCACTTGCTAATTCTGAGAGCTATGCCGGTGATCTTGGCTCTTCTACGAATTTCCTCATTTCGGATTCTATCACGTAGTGAAACTCCTAGCATATATGGAATTAATTATCTTGATAAAAATCAAAAACTTGGAATATGGCACAGAAAAAACGTCAAGTTTATCCGCACTACACAAAGTTAAGCTGGAAGAGAATGCTTCCTAGCATTAAGTTCGCGTATGTACATGATTTGTTTTTTTGTGCTATAAAGAATATTCTATTCTATTCTAAGTTTACCCCAGCAAAAACATCACTACATAAGCTAAACTCTCTAATTCTTTTCATCATGTTAAGAGGGCACTATTCTACAAATTAGCTCCCTCTTTAACGTACGCGATAACCCACGCGCCATCTCGCTCGCGCTAGCGAGTGTCGTGCACAAAAATGAAGTTTTTTGTTTATTATGGCGAAAATAAAGTGTTTATCAAAAAACTGATTTTAGCATAAGAATAAATAGTTATTACCTACTTGTTGTAGTAAAATTTATCTTAAAAAACCGTAGGGTTCCTGAGATTTCTTTCAAAACGTGTGGGAAACAAGGATTTTTCATTAAATAAAACTATCGAGGTTTTTTTTACATATCGTGTTTTCAACTTTACAAAATAAATTCAAAAATATAAAATTTTCATATTCCAAAATATTTAACTCGTAGAACCCGTACATACCGAGTTATAAACCGATTTTGTTGGGCAAAATCACATATTACGCCTTCTTAACAACCAATCACAACGAAGTGACGTCATAGTTGTACGTACTCACAATATCAATACTTATCCACATTTTTAAATCAATTGTTACGTTAATCAGTTTAGGTAATGGCCGTCAAGTTTGATTCATTAGCATTATGGAATTGTAAAAATAAATGGAATTTTTGTAATGTCACTTGCATGACAGCTTTTGTGGCTGATCCAGAAATAGCTATTATGGAGCGGGTGAATAATTGTAAGCGAAAAAAAGTTGTAACCAAAGTTTACTGCCGTGGTACCTAACAAAAGACAAGATTAACAGATTACACCAGGGGATGTCCAGCAGCTTCCACTGAGTACTAAACACCAATACTGTGATAATCAATCCGCCTCAAGCGTGGTGATTAAGACAAATCCCCCAATTGCATTCTATGGAGGAAACCCCGTCCAGCATTGGACGTCTAAATGCTGCTTAGTGATGAATCAAAGTTTTCTTTAGATATAAGATATAAAACCACCATAGTTGTTTCCAATTTAGATTCAGTTAAAGTTCTGTTTTGATTCAGCTGTCAGATATTATTAGTAAGCATTGGTTATCACCAAGGCACTTAATTTTGAGTAGTCATCATTATCATCAACATCAGCAGCCTTTTGACGTCCATTGTTGGACGAATCCTCCTCCACGATATACAATGTGTAGCAAAATACCCCTATAAGCCCGAGGGGAGGGTATTCCACATGTTATGGCAAACAAATTTTGTTCTACGTCTTTATGAATTTGTTTTTTTTTTTAAATTCATTAAATGCCTCGTGTAATTTCCTCCAGAAATGTTCATGACACAACATGGGGCTGCCTTATTACAGCATTCACGCAAAGAGATCAAATGAATAGCTGTAGTAGGGTAGCTCCATGTAGTGCTATGTACATTTCTAGAGGAAAGTTTACGAGGCATTTCATGACTGAAAAACTTCAAAATTTATAAAGTCGTAGAACTAAAAAAGTTCGCCATGTCGTGTGCCCTCCCCTCAGGCTTATAGGGGTATTTTGTTACATATTGTATACAATGTGGCGAAATTGCCATAATTTCCACGCTTAGCAGGCGGATTTGGTGATCGCAGTAATGCATGTTGAACATTTAGGTGGATTCTAGTGCCCATCCCCTGGTGCAATCCCCTATTCGGCTTATACGACTTCCATGGGAGGAAATGGACGGGTCTTTTCTTTGTCCAGCCACACCACGGTACGGCAATTTCTAGTTATCATTTGTATATATGCTAATCACCGTAACAACACAAAAAAAAAAAAAAAAAAACCGTAACAACACGATAATATTGAGTTGAACATGAATAAATTATCGTCAAAATAACATCAATTCCAAAAGTCATGAGACTATTTTTATGAGTTCAAAGCTATATCATGCTCCAAAAAAAAATAACTAATAGTATAGTTAAAAAAAAAAAAAAAAAAATAACAAAAGTATGAAAATTATGTAAATTACTCACCTGTTGAAACAAAACATCATTTAAATTCAACAAGCGAACGAATCGAATACGAGTTTCGATTTTAAATCAATATTTTACATACTGACTGTTTTTTATTCTACGGTTATAAATGCAATCTTTTACACATAATTGGTATTCTTTGACTGATTACAAATTGTACATCTGGAAACTATTGTGTATTCTGTGGTGTATGGTTCTGTTTACAAATAATCAGTAAGTATTCATTTTTTGATTGTCAAATTAGGAGTAGGAAGGAAGATGTTGACAATACAAACTACCGGAAGGAATGATCGACTGATCGTGTGGGCGGGACTTATTTTGGCAGAGTATCCTTTCGATCTACTTAGTACAATTCTTATTCAGTGGCAGAGTTCCGTGTTCCATCTTTGACAAAGTGCCATTTTGAGCACCTGGGCGTATTACGAGGTTTGCATTGCAGCCATCGATTTGCGAGTTGTGAGCGTTCAATGTGACTTACTTAGAAACTATTTATTAATCTCTGCTGTTTCTATCGACTGCGCAGCACAGAATGATTATTGGTTTTTACGTAAGTTACTAAAGTTACCAGTCTTCAACCTGAACGCTCACGACTCGAAAATCTATAGTTGAAATGCAAAACTTGTAATACGCCCTGTGGTGTACTTCGAATTACGATTCTAAGGCTGCCGTGGGATTGAAAACCAATCATGCAACAATGGATTTAGACAAGAAAATATGTGTGGTTAAGGCTGTGCCTAAAGCAAAATGCCAATTGGTACATTATTTTTTACCCGAGTAAATCAAGTAACTACAAATTGATATTGACATTCAGTGGGACCCGTTGGGGAAAACCTATAAAGTCGATTTTTTACTTATGGTGTAAAGCTTGCCGTATTGCTTGTATGGACATTCGTAGGATTATTTAAATCAAATAATTACAACAAATCATCACAAAAAATAATTATTGTCTGCCAAGGTCTCGACAATAGTGTAGGTTATTATAATTAATAATACTGTTAGATTAATATTAAATTTAGGAATTACAATTTATTTTATGCAATAATTGTTAACCGACTTCACAAAAAAGGAGGAGGTTCTCAATTCAGTTGTTTTTTATGTTTGTCTCCGGCGTTTATGGACCGATTTGGAAAATTCTTTTTTTTATTTCTTCCAGATTGGTCCTATTTTTTTTCAGAATCCAGTTCTGATGATGGAATTCATGAGGAATTGAGGGAACTCCTCAAATATTGTAGGCATACATATGGCGATTTTGATATTTTCAGCAACAAACCAAGCATTTGCATTCAGAAAGTATCATAATCCTTTCACCGCTATGGTTCTTTCATAAATTTATTTCATCCAAATATTTAGTCGAATACAATGGCGGAAGTCGGTTTTTTAAATGAAAAGTTATTTTGTAAGCAGTTCAAGAATTCAATGTCAGTTTTGTTTCTAATGTCAATGGGAATTTTATCATACAATTTTATAGGCACAAACATGGCGGATAACGGAAAATACTCGTAATTAAAAGATGTGTATAAGACCTATGTTCGAAGTACCCAAACAACAACATTGAATAGCAATGCGTTTTTTTCAAAAATAATGACGTAACTAATGTAGTTGAATGGCCTAGTATTAGTATTACAAATAGTGTTATTATTATTGGACATCACAATGTTCAAGGTCTAGAGCACAAATGTCTAGACCTAAGCTTATTTATGGACAAATATAATCTCGATGTTTTTTGTGTAACAGAATCATGGTTAAATAAGCATATGATTGGTACATGTGAAATACCAAACTATAACATTATTAGTAGTAGCCATCGCACAAAATTTATACGAGGGTGTACCTTGATTTATGTAAAGAAAACAATTAAAGCTAGAAACAGACAAGACATCGTTGATCTCTCGATAGATAAGGAGTTCGAGGCTTGTTGCGTGGAACTAAATGACATGCTAGTACTGGTGGTATATAGATCCCCCTCCGCATCAATTCCTACATTTTCAAAAAAACTTGATGAAAGTCTTGCAAAAATTAGTAGAAACAACAACAAAACTATTTTTGTATGTGGTGACTTCAACGTACATTTTCCACTAACGAGAGACGAATGTCATGACCTCAGTGACATAATGAATAGTTTTCTGCTGAAGCAGCAAGTATTTGAATACACCAGGATAACCCCTAACACCAAATCATGTATAGACAATGTCTTCACTGACGGCAATGTGTCCCGAGTCTCTGTGGTACAAGGAGTAAAATCTGACCATAAAGCGTTAGTCTTATCAATTGCCAGTTCATCTAACGAGAAGCGTAAACCTGTAATCACTAAGTGTAGATTATTGACGAATAACAGAATAAACCAACTGAAACAAACCCTGAACACAACGATGACGGTATATAAAAATGATGATTTCTCGAGCTACTTTAACAAACTTTTGAGGGAAGTTAATTTCCACATTCCTTTGAAAAATAGGAATAATAATAATGCAGGCAATCCAAATACGTGGGTCACTAAGGGTATCCTAAAATCGCGCCAGACTCTATATATGCTATATGATTTACTAAACTATTATGATAATGAAAACCTAAAAGATTACGTTAAACGTTACAGTAAAATATTCAAACAAGTATCATTATTAGCTAAAAGGAATGCTCTTCGAGATAGATTAATCAAGTCCAAGAACAAAATTAAAACATCTTGGAATATAATCAAAGAAGTCACAGGTAAAGGTCATAGTCATGACCATGAAGAGCTTTGTATACGCTTACCTAACGGAACAATCACAAGAGATGTAACATCAGTGGCAAACCACTTCAATAACATTTATGTGAACATCTCAGAACAGGTCACGAAATCAATAAATGTTGACCACAATAAATCAAAAAATTATGTTTCGTCATATTTGTTTCAGAATGGTCTGACAATCAGTGAAAATAAGATATTTTATAATGTTAATAATGTAGAAGTTATTAGAATAATTAAGGATCTGAAAAGTAAGACCTCAACTGATTACTGGGATCTCTCAACAAAACTTATCAAACTAATATCTAAGGAAATATCCTTGCCGCTTACCACGATAATAAATGATTCTCTGGATTCAGGTTCTTTCCCAGATACACTAAAATTAGCAAAAGTCATTCCGCTTTTTAAAAAGGGTGACAGCCATGATGCAGCGAACTACAGACCTATCTCGCTATTACCAGTATTTAGCAAAATTTTTGAAAAAATTATGTACATTAGACTAGAAAAATTTGTTACTGATAACAATATTATTAATAACAAACAGTTTGGATTTCGGAAACAATTGTCTACAATAGACGCTATAGCTGACATGACCAAGCACATACTTAAGTACATTGATGCAAAATATAATACGTACGGCATTTTTTGCGACCTTTCTAAGGCATTTGACTGTGTCAATCACGAAATCCTCCTCTCTAAACTCGAACTCTACGGCATCAAAGGCAATGACTTATTACTATGCCGCTCTTATCTCTCAGCCAGAAAGCAAGTGGTAGAAGTTGATGGAACGAAATCCAAGGAGGAGTTTATTAGATGTGGTGTTCCACAAGGATCTATTCTGGGCCCACTTTTCTTTCTCATATATGTTAATGACATAAGCATCTGTGTTGCAGACGATGTGGACCTGTACATGTTCGCGGATGATATATCTCTGCTTATCCAGGCTACGGAAAAAGTAAACATCATCCCAAAAATAAACAAAGCAATACAAGATATATCTTCGTGGTTTGAATGTAATAATTTGCAGCTCAATATTAGCAAAACAAATCTTGTTAACTTTTCTCTGAACGTAAATATGATTGGCAATGACCAAGACCTTTCGATTCGGCCCATCAACTGTGTTACCTTTCTAGGATTAAAACTAGATAATAAGTTAATGTGGGACAAACACATTGACTCTCTGGCTGGTAAACTGAGTTCGGCCTGTTATGCTATCAAAAAGATTAAAGAACTGTGTGGTCCGGATGCTGCCAAAACTGTGTACTTCTCTTACTTTCATAGCATTATGACGTACGGGATACTGGTATGAGGAAATGCGGCTAATTCCAACAGAATCTTTATTTTACAAAAGCGAGCTGTAAGATATATACTTGGGCTAAAACCTAGAGATACATGCCGAAATGCATTCTCCCATCTTGGTATTATGTCTTTTACAAGTGCATACATTTTCCAATGCCTACTTTATCTAAAAAAAAATATTAATAATTTTCCAACCTTAAATTCTTCCCATTCCAACCAAACAAGACACGGTGGCAACATTCGGCACCCAACTTGCAGGTTAGCAAAAATGTCAAAAAGTTTCCTGTGTAATGGAGTTAAATTGTATAATAAGTTAGATAAAGAGTTACGTGAAATGAATGGTGACATGTTTAAAAGAAAACTAAAATCAATATTGACAAAAAAAAGCTACTATAATATGTCGCAAGCTCTCAATGACGACTTTATTGCCTGAGACAATTTTGTATGTTCTCCCAATTATTTATTTCTTTTTCTAATAGGACAATGCCCAAGGCAGCTATTATTAATTATTTCTAGATTTCTAATTTGACAATGCCCCTTTACAGCAGCTATGACGATCTGACATTTTCCTATCGAATTCTGTTGTTCTAGTTATTTTAATTTCAATGTTTACTTTTAATTTGACATGCAAGTGCATAATGTTGTATATTGGCAATGCCCTTTTACAGCAGCTTATAATTTTTGACATGTTATGTATTTTAAATTTGGTATTTAATTTGTTGGACAATGCTTTTTACAGCAGAATCAAAAATTGAATATTGGTTATTCTATGCTTTGTTAAATTTACTTATTTAATTAATTACTAGGTATGTAAAATGCTTGTCTGTTTCTAGCGCCCCTCCAGTTAAGTAGGCAGTTACTTAAGTACATAAAATAATAGTAACTAATAATGAATTGCAACTGTTATTGTAACTGATGTATGACGTGACCAAGCGTTCTAATTGTTCCTACGGTTTAATAAACGAGTATGAGTATGAGTATGAGTATGAGCTACTCGCACTTGACTGGTTTTTTCAAAGATTTAAATCTTTGGGTTTTTTAGTCATATTATTGACATTTTTCCGTAAGTATACAATATTTTGTTATACAATTTAATACTTAATCGTATGCGTACCTATACCCTGATTTTTTATTTCAGACAATTTTTGTAAATAAACAAATGTCAAGATAGCACTGTGATCTGTGTGTGTGTGTATGTGTAATGTCACTGTGAGTATAAATATTAGTACTTGTACTAATATTTATTCTGTGGTATAAGTGTCATGATTGTGTAGCATACGTGTAAATTCACATAATATGACACACATACATGACACTTATACACACAGTGGCATATCTTGACATTTGGTTGTTTACAAAATTGTCTAAAATAAAAAATCAGAGTATAGTTACTGATAGATATCGATTCCGTATGCTTATAATTTAGTTACTAATCAGGCAAACAAAGGGTTTGTTACCTGATTCTAATTGGTTTTGCTTGGATTATTTAAGCGGTCGCTAAAATCATATCGCTATCGCTTAAATAATCCAAGCAAAATAATCCATTGCATTTGTATAATCTATCAATTAGTTAGTTTTAGTTTTTGGTTATGAAATAGTTTCTATTTTTTTAAGTTATGGTTTGCAATAAAGTATTTTCTTCAATCTTCTTTATGTTTTATCTCATTACTAGGTAGGATCAAGAAAAAATACTTCAGACTTTTACTAAATCTAAATTGTACACCTAGCCTGCCTGCGAGTGTGGAGGGTGCCAGCGACCCTGAGGTTGTTGCTAACCTATTTATGCATAATTTTAAAATACAGGCCCAACCTTTACCTAGCAGGTCGGTGAGTGTTGCGGTGGGGGGAGAGTCGCGCGAGGCTGTACCTAGTCATGGTGAGGCGCTAGTTCATTTTTCGGCTCGTGACGTTGAAAATTGTATCAGAAACATGAGCCGTGGAAAGTCGCCGGGCCATGATGGGCTCAGCATCGAGCATCTCCAACACGCAGGTACTCACCTGCCTCGGCTTCTTAGTCTCCTTTACAATGTATGTCTTAGTCATAGTTATATGCCACCCAATCTCATGCGCACAGTAGTGGTCTCCATTGTAAAAAACAAAACTGGTGATGTATCTGACAAGCATAACTATAGACCGATATCTCTAGCTACGGTTACTGCGAAGGTACTTGATGGTCTCCTAGATAAACAACTGGGTAAATACCTTAAGCTACATGATGCTCAGTTTGGCTTTAAAGCTGGACTGTCAACTGAGAGTGCCATTTTCGCTCTTAAGGAAACCGTCTCGTATCATACGCAAAGAAGACACCAGTGTACGGGTGCTTCCTTGACTTGTCAAAAGCATTCGACCTGGTATCCTACCAGATACTTTGGGATAAGCTAGCTGCCACTGGTGCGCCGCGTGAGATTGTTAACCTATTTAGGCACTGGTATGCGAACCAGGATAACTGTGTAAGGTGGGCAGGGGAGATGTCAGACACGTATAGGTTGGAATGCGGGGTGCGGCAGGGGGGGTTAACTTCCCCTAAGCTTTTTGAACCTGTACGTGAATGAGCTGATTGGGGAGCTCAGCAGCATGCATGCAGGGTGTTCCGTTGATGGACAAAGGATTAATAATATCAGTTACGCAGATGACATGGTGCTGCTGAGCCCATCAGTCTGCGCGTTGAGGAAGCTGCTGCTTGTATGTGAAAATTACGCCACAGCTCATGGGCTCAAATACAACAGCAAGAAGAGCAAAATGATGGTTTTTACAGCTCGCGGCAGCTCCGTACCCCCCGTGTATCTGAATGTGCTGGCTATAGTATCGAAATTTAAATACTTGGGTCATGTGGTCACTGCTGGTCTAAATGATAATGACGATATTCAGAGGGAGCGTAGGGTGCTGGCGGTCCCTGGGAATATGCTGGCTCGCAGATTTGCGCATTGCACAGGTGAAGTTAAAGTTACCTTGTTTAAATCATTTTGTCAATCATTTTACACTAGCGGTCTGTGGGTTAGCTATACCAAAGCGGCCTACAGCGCCCTACGAGTCCTCTACAATGATATGTTTAGAGTGTTGTTGGCACTGCCCAGATTCTGCAGTGCGTCAGGCATGTTTGCTGATGCGCATGTCAATGACTTTTACGCCATGATGCGCAAGAAAATAGCATCAGTCAAATGCAGAATGCTGGGCAGTTCCAATAGTGTACTTGGGGCGCTGGCTGGCAGGTACGACAGTCGTCTGCAAAGACACTGGGTTTCGGCCCTTATCAACCCCAACTCTAAGCAGATATACTGCATTAATTAGTTAGAACTGACTAGTGTAGTGTATCTGCTTTCAGTAGGTACATAATTTTAGGAAATGTAATTTTAAGTATTGTAATTTTTGACATTTAATTTTATTTTATTTTGACATTTATGAATCTTAGTTGTTCGAATAAATAAATATATTATTATATTATTATTATTATTTTAAGTCTTGTTTAAGTGAAACCTATCAAATATGAATATTAATATCAAATGTCTATTTGTTTTATATTATGTGGATGTTAGGCCTGAAATTGTATACTTACCTAAAGATGTGGAAGAGCAAAAATGCCTATCTTCACAAGTATTTCCTAAATACATAAAAGGTGTTTTCCACAATTAGTTACTATTTATTACTGAATAAAACATTTGTATTTGTATCACATCTTTAAATGATGCAGTATCATCGAACTTCAGTTTTATCTTAGTAGACTGACTACTCTTTATTACCTAGGTACTAACTGATGCATTAACGACCTCTGTGACGCGGCGGGCGAAGGTTCGCTTGCGACGCAGGAGGTTGCGAGTTCAATTCCTGCCTCTGAACTAATATTTGTACGATCTGCAGATAATTGTTCAGGGTGTTCTGGGTATTTTTCTATGTATAATAAAAAATATGTATCTGTGTTAATGTATTTTGTATTAAGGATATCAGTTATCTAGTACCCATAACACAAGCTCTGCTTAGCTTGGGGCTAGGTAGTGTTGTGTGAAATGTCCAACATTTATTATTTATTTATTAACTTATGGTGTCTTAGCTGTTTCGATTGATTGTCCCCCCAAGGGCATTGCATTGCAATGTCTGGCCTTTCGTGTACTTAATTGGATAGTTTGGAAACGGTTTGTGCTTAGAATAATTATTTAAAACCAATTATTTGCAACGTATGTCTTGAATCTGTAATGAGCTGTTTGTTCTGAGTTTTGTTCCTGATAATAATTACGACCTCGGCTGCTCAGCTGGTCTTAAAAACTATAATTATGGGAATAAAATTAGAAAATAAATATTGTCACGACCAAAATATGGTCGTGTTTGAAGTACTAATATGCGTTTGCACGATTAGAGAAAGATAGTAAGATAAGTTACTCTAACCCAATTTTAATTTGTGTGTAACATTTTGGCTTTGACTGTACTTACCGGGATCACTAAATTAAAAAATATGAGGAGGAACGAGTTTTTTTTTAATTTCATAGTCTCGTAATACATTATCATGCTCGCATCACGATGATGACAAAAAAAGCAATAGAAATGCACAGTCATTACAATTAATAATACTACGTCGTACAAGAAATGGTACAAGATCTAAGACCAAGTAGGCCATGTAGAACTATTTTGTACCATTTCCTGTTTTTCTGAATAATTGTTTTGATAAAACTCAAGATCAAGTCGTAATAATTGATATTACATTTAATTTACAATGTAATATCTGTGGCCTCAATAAAATAAAAAGTTCATTGTCAAATTGTCGTGGAAAATAAATTTGTCTCGAGTTATTGCGCTTTTTGTAATGCATATTGAATATAAGTTACCTTCCCATAAGTCATTTACACTTAAAAAGGAGTGCTTCTTGTCACAACCCAAAAAATCTCAACCCATTTAGGCATTTTTATCGACTCAACCCATTTTATAAAATGTCTATTCTTGTTTCAACCCAATCCTAAAACATGTGTCACGATTATAGTTTTAATAGCACTGCATATTCACTGTGACTCACAGTTATTAATGCAGTGGTTTAAAACTATAATCGTCATCATCATCAGCCAAGAAAATAACACTAATAACAGAACACACACACTCACAATACAACACACACACAGATACACTAAGAATTAGCCTAAATAAATAAATAAAAATTTATTTGTATGTTATTGTAGGTATTTATTGTGGTTTAATTAAAAAATAGCCCTCGTAATATCATATTGGGGACGAACAATACTAAAACCTACTAACACGACTAAAACAATACTAAAAGGACGAGCAGGAAAAAACTTCCCGCTCGTCCCCAGTGGGGACGAGACGTGGGGAAGAGGGGTCATAACCCGCCTATACAGCTACAGCTTTTTGAGTGAAACAAACTTTGTGTTATATTTTGATTCAAAAAAATATATATAAAAAATGGAATCTCAAGCTGATCCAACAAGCCTCAATATCAGTCTAATATTATCTCTCTAGGAGTTCTTGTTCACCATCATCTGCCCCCTAATTACAGTAGCAATGGGAATCATTTTGGCAGCTTTAATAATAAAAAAAAAAAAAATTGGCAGCCTTAACGCTATCGAAATCTTATGAAACTTAATAGGGGAAACTGCTTGACCTAAATACTCACCCTTTCAAATTTCAAAAGATTTGGACAGTGCTAAGGCAAGGCCAAAATGATCCCCATTGCCATTTGGTACTTACAAACCGGTCAAGCGCGAGTAGGACTCGCGTGGAGAGGGTTCCTAGCATAGTACAAGTAGGCTAGCATAGTAGGTAACCAACATATTATATGTAAGTTTGCGACTTCACGAATAATATTTGTTTCGGGTCTGGGTGTTGTGGTACCATGTTACTCGTAGTTCCCCTTCCCACGACACAGGAAATCCTAGTGACCAATTTAGCTTATTAGCCAATTAACACAATTTTAAACGCAATTTCTCATTACGAGTATTTTCCGTTTCTGTAGGAATTTGAAGAATTAGGATGTTCATTTAGGTTTTGCTACAAATTATGGTTAAAATTACACAATATTACTCAAAAATACACTTAGTATTTACAAGTTGTAATAAAATTAAAATGGACGTCTCTTTGGAATCTCTTTTCGAAAGAGCGGAAAAAGTCCTCTAGTTTTTTTATCATCAACATCCCAAAAAATCTGTCACAACTGTCAAGTAAGTACATACATACATACATATGTAGCGTAGTATTTTACGTGACATTTATTAATTTTCATTTGAGACATCCATTGAAAAGCCTCGCCTCACAATGGCCTCACCAAGGCCATGAAAATACCTATTCCTGTCAGTTAACAACGTTTGAAATCATTTCGCGTGATTGTTCAATTTATAATGTACCTACCTACTTACCTTCTTCATAACACGCAATTGAAATACCCACAGTAATAAATTGATAATTAATACAATAATAAGTCACGTGTACTAGTCATGATACTGATTGACTGATGACATTTTAAAGATCATAAGAAGTCAGTTGATAGAGGCGGCTCAAGACCGTTTGTCGTGGCATTCAATGAGGAAGGCCTATGTCCAGTTGTGGACTTCTAGAAGCTGATGATAGTATAAATTTTAGCAACGGATTTTATAAATAAGCCCTCAAAATGTAGCCCAAAAAAGTAGTGTTATGACACTACTTTTTTGGGCTACATTTTGAGGAAACCACCACCACCCCACCCACCCCACTTTTTTGAACCCACTTTTTTACTTGTACTTTATATAATCAATAATAATAATAATTTCGTTTATTTCAGACCTTGATCCATATAAAAGTATTAGTAGGTACACGTTATGAAAAATAAACTTAAAACTTATACTTAACTTATAAACTTTAACATGCTTAAGTATTTATTGTTAATCAATGCTTGAAACCTTTTATTACACCTAAGATAACACATAAACGGGTAATTTAACTTTTTTTAGCTCAAACAAGTCATTATGAAAGCTGTGTTAACCTTTTGATGTGTAAGTGTTTTGGTTCGAAAATAAATATTATTATTATTATTATTAATCATGATAAAATTAAATTATGACTACACATAAAAACCAGTTTATGATCAAGGGTCTTCTAGTCTGATCTTTTTGATCGATTAAACTTGCACCTGAGTTAAGTACTGCGTAAATTCGTAACTGGGTTACGAATAATAATAGGGTTGGTTTTTTTTTGTCTTTTTGAGAATAAATTTCTTTAAACCGGAATAGGGGCCTTTAGCCCTATAATTTTTTTGCGACTTTCTATTTATATAGATTTATTTATATTTAATATACTTATAAATTATTAGTATTATTACATTAATGGCTACTTTTAATTTAACTTTGTGGGTAAGCAAATAGCATTACTTAAAAATTAGTCCTTTCACTGTTTGACACAATCCAATTACAATATTTTGAGCTTTTGACTGTAAAAACTGTAATAACGTTTTTAAGTAAGGGGTATTTTTAAGTAAGGGGTATTTTTAAGGTAAACTCGACAACTACATTCAGTTAACTACGGTGCGTCTTATTCGTTAGACGATCCTAACACATTTTACATAATTTATAAAGTACCTACTACCTGTCCCTAATACTTTGCTATATGTATATTTATATACACTTTACTTCCTACTAATTACTCACATTTACTTACATTGTAAACGTCGCAGGAAGTCGGTAGATGGAGGCTGCTCAAGACCGTTCGTCCAGGCATACAGTGGGAGCTATTCTAGCCTATGTCCAGCAGTGGACTTCTACAGGCTGTCATCAGCCGACTTACTACAACCTACTTAATATTTTTTTTGTGTTACTTTACTATTTACTTTTCTTGGGCACTTAAATTACCTATTACATCAAAATATCTCAAGAAAAATGATTTAACTAACTTCAACCACGTATCAAAATGATTTAGAATCAACAAACGCCAACGAGGAAAGACGGAGATGATTGATGTTAATGATGAATGATGAAGACAAGAGTATGATCAATTTTAATAGATGACTAAATGCGCACTGGTTGATATCGTGTCAACACACGCGACATGTACAACAAACTATTGTACCTATATCTATATAGATAGTTTTTAGAAGAAAACAAATAAAACTTGCAATGAACCATTGATGTACCATTGATATTATATTACACTAATAATGAACGAAAATAATATGGTAAACTTTGTCACCCTCAGAATTATTCAGACTATACTCAATTAACCATTCATTTTTCAAATATCTTTATCACCTGAGTACTTAACACCAAACTGCGATCACCAATCCGCCTGCCAAGCGTTGTGATTATGGCAAATCCCCCCATTGCTTTCTATGGGGGAGGCTTCGTCTAGCAGTGGACGTCTAAATGCTGTTGAAGATAGTGAATGAAGTGAATGCAATTGCAAATGCTTTTACGGCTTTTAATACGTGGATGCAAAGTCATGATGCAATTTGAATGATGACGTACTGACGTAGTAAATCGTCACCGCACCGCGTTGGAAAGTCCCATGCGGCGATCAAAGACCGCGAGTGAAAGCATCGCGTTGCATTCTTCCGGATTCCATGCACTAACTGATTCATGAGCACTTAAATAACCTATTACATCAAAATATCTCAAGAAAACGCGCATTACTCATCATTAGTACTAATTTATTAATTATTTAGCACTATTGTGCTCGCATTGCTGTGTTTCGGTTTGAAGGGTGAAATTACAGGCACATGAGACTTTTAATTTTTATGTCTCAGGGTCGGCAGCGCGCGTGATACCTCTAGTGTTACAGGCGTCCATAGGCAAAAAACGATGTTAGTAGGTACGTAACTTCAACCACGTATCAAAATGATCTAAAGGGTCTTTCAACAAGGACGGGTCGATGTTGAAATTAAATAAAACAAGCTGCATGTGAGATATTAAAGAAATTATCCGTGCCACCGTTCAAAGCCGCGGTGGACATTTAAACGATGTCATATTTCATAAATAATGGCATAAATGGGCCTTTCAAATAAAACAATAATTTCTTTAATATATCACATACAGCTTGTTTTATTTAATTTCAACATCGACCCGTCCTTGTTGAAAGACCCTTTAGATTCTAGAATATTTAATAAAACGTCAACCAGGTTGCATTCTTCCGGACTCCATGCACTGACTGATTATAAACGATTTCGGAAGCAACTGAGCCGATTTACATTCAGTCTTACCAAAAACCATCTTACTAAAAACCCTCTCGATATAGAGTACCTACTAGCATTTGCTCGCGGCTCCACCCGCGTGGAACCTCTATCATAAATTATAGCTTATACTACATGTTATTTATCAGAAACATCAAAATAGCACTGACACTGTAAGGTTTTATCAAAATATATTCGGTAATTTTGCGTGAAAGAGTAACAAACATCCATCCTCACAAACTTTTACATTTAAAATTTAGTAGGTTACTACTACTACACACAGAACACTACCCGTTCTGTGTAAAACCTACCATCAAAACTGGACTATTTATTTCGGAACTATGATGCCACATATTATAAACAATAGAACTAAAGTAACTTTCGTTAAGTATATCATTCATTTTGTAAAACACAACATGCCTGTGGAAACACCAACAGGCAGGAATATTCCCAACGAATTACACCCAGGCCGTAGTGTTACTCGATGGGACAAAAATTCCCAACGAGTAACAGTGTTACTCGTTTGGGTGTTACTCGTTGGGAACCCTCCTGGTGAAGACTCTCGATTAGGGTCGAAACCTGATGGTGTTTCCACCAAAATATCGGTTCGTAAAAATTTCCCGTTTTATAAAATGAATAGAAGAAACTAGCTTCCGCCAAGCGTCTAAACTGAGGTTAACATTATCTTTTTATTTTTAAATCTCTGACAAGAAACCACTGCTCTTAGTGCTTTGTCTGTTATCTTGTGATATCTGCTTCTTATACGTGGAACTGTCCCCCAATGACAGTATAGCAATGGTAATGGGGGTTACAACAATGACGATCATTTTGGCAGCCTTAACGCTGTCCAAATCTTTTGAAACTTGAAAGGAGGAATAATTCGGTCAAGCGTTTCCGCTATTAAAGTTTCACATGATTTAGACAGCGCTAAGTCTGCCAAAATTATCCCCAATGTTGCGTTCCCCATTTCTACTGTAATGAGGGGCGGGACAAAATATATAATGGGTATAATGATAACATATTTACCTTTTCATCGGAACATTGTTTCTGTATACACTGAGCTCATTCTTCGTGTCCCGTGGCCCGATAAGTTGAGGAAAATGAACAGCATTAAACTATTTTTATAATAATTAGGTAGGTACAACAAATAATTATTTAATAATTCACAAAACAAGCCGTATTCAACTTTACCACAGATGTTTTGGACACTTGTTGTATTATTATTTTCAAAGATTGTTTTGATTAACTTAAGCTTGCTTTGATTATTCACAAAAATAAAGAGTATACTTTAAAATTTATAATAATTTCCGAAACTATATCAAAAAGATGGTGCTTACGCCCGTCGCGAGTGTTAGCTTGTGTGAGACTGGCATTTCTGACAGTCGCGTGATCGCGTTTGTAATTGGTATCAGTGGTATGAGGTTGGTATGTTTTTGTTGTGTCAAAAACCGGTTGGTATACCAGAGTATACCCATCACTTCTCATCGTTTCTGTTTCAAAATGTAGTTTTTTTTTTAAATTAATGCCCTCTAACGAAATATTCAATTTTGCCAGTGTCAAGACGTAGCATAGATTAAAATCATCAAGTCCTCTATCAAGTCATGTTCTATTGATATATGTTATTGTTATATATTATATTCAAAATGTAGTTGGTTTTTGAAGTTTGACTAGTTTTTCTCAGTTGTGTAGTCATTTACATAATATCTGTTTTATCAGTTGCTAAGCAAACGGCTCCTAAAACTGGAAATGTAACTTAGCTCTTTGGAGCTTTGGCTATCACGTTTTATAACACTATGACATTAGGTATAGTGGTTGGTTTCGTGAGGTCTGGTGATTACCTCCTCGATCGAAAGGTAAAATAAGTTAGGTTAGGTACCTAAGTGTCGTGCGAAGCACGAGGTCATAAAACGATAAGTAAATTTAATTTGACTTCCTGTTTCTTGTCGATCATTTTTACACTATGGCAACAGTTTTCTATGTAAAATATTGTGGGTGATAATTTGTCATCCGTTGACAAGTTTGCGCGTCTACCCTATGGGTAGAAAAAAAGTTGCTCCGAGCCACGTGCGGAGTGGCTCAGTTTTGGTACATCTCCCGAGTGCAAGGGGGGTGTGAAAGTGAGGGTCTGCCTCGAGTGGACAGACTTATAGCCACGTGGTAAGTGCTAGCTAATAATAAAGTCACCTTTATCCCGAGGGTAGTGAGATTTTGGGAAGACTGTCTTTCGCGATAAAATCTTTCCTCCGCGATAATAAGTATAAAGTCCCCTTGTGTACGAAGGTACAACGGAATAGTTCGGTCGACCGAGAGTACTTGTATAGTACTGGGAAAAGAGGTTCTGAATGATTCAGAACCCATCGAGCCTTGCTCGAATATTGGGGGGTCTGAGGTACGATGTACTTCAGGGCTCCTGGCATAGGCCGAATGGAAGTGCCTCTGGAGGGGGCTACCTTGTGGCCATCCAGAGGGCTTGTAATTGTGGTCGACCCTATTTTGAGAGGAAGCGGTGGTTGCTCTTGGGGTGGTTAGGTGTGAGCACTTGGTATATGATACCGAGCCCTATTCCGGTTGCTCCATTAGGAGCTAGAAATCCGGGCGCAATCAGTGGGCGCTTGGATGATCCTTGCGTGATTGTGGATGTGGACCGGGGTCGATCACGGGGTCTGTTATCGGCGACAGATCCCCGGCCTTCAGCCAGCTTAGGGTTGTAAATTCATTTGCGAAGCAGTTTATAAAATGTTAGTGGTCGACCCATAATCTCACCCCTGTATCATTTTGTCGCAAGGGAAGTTCACCATTTGTGATAACCCTGGCATAACACTGTTATAAAAGGCGCGACACTAAGTGTTAGAATCATAGTAAACCAAATGCATCTGTAAAATTAAAATGAAAAAAAAAACATTTATTAGGTATTTTAAGTTAAACAGAAGTAAATTTAGTATATATAAAGACGACTCAAAAATATGATCCTTGTGATTTCAATGAATACATTTTTTTTTACTTGATTTGATTTGATTTGATTTGTTTGACTAGAGAATATATGTTTAAAAATATTATAAATATAAAATATGTATAACTAAAGCGTCCCTCACATTGGCAAACATTTATACTTATTCAATATTTTGCGCGGCGTTCAAAAGTTTTCTGAAAGTTTAAAACGATCGAGGGAGTTTGAAAATGAGCTAGAATATAATAATATGTTTATTCTTAAAGTAAAGCACTATCTAATCACTTTTCGTGATGATGACATAACTTTAATTCAGGTATAAATGCAATACAAAAATAATTGGGACGAGTTAATGATCAAAAAGTGATATTTATTTAGAGCTGCTTTAACTCGGCCCACGTGCAAAGAGCTCGTAGTCCCATAGATCACAATCTTATAATTTTCAGGCTGAATTTATTATTAAAACGGAAATGTTCTACCATTTGTGCTCAAACAATGACCATGAGTCCACTTGTCAAGATCTTGGAGCGTGACAGCGTGACGGCGTGTTACGGCGCGTGACCGACTCATCCGCACGGTATTATTATGAATGTCATACTATTTTTATTATACCTAATAAGTAATAACTTCATTTTCATATTAAACTGTACAAAGTTCTCATAAGTTGTGAATTCTTCTATGAAGCAATGCTGCAGACGAAATTATCATTTTCATTTTGCAAAGGAGTGAAATCTCTATCAGAGACGTTTACAGACGACGAGAGGAAAAGTCCCCTCTCAGTTAGTTTTAATAAAATTATTATTTTGACCATAATTACATTTGATATTAAATATTGAGTAACATATTACACACTCAGATCAAATCAAATCAAATAAAAAAGCATTTTTATTTATTGAAATCACAAGGATCGTCACAAGGAGGATTGAATCGTCTTATAAACTAAAATTACTCCCCCAGATGAATTGCACCAGATTTTACAATGTGAAGAAATATGTAGCTAGTACCTATAGTTAGGGAGCCGAATAGGGGAATTTTCGGTAATACTCGAGCGTGGCAGTTTAAGATATGAGAGATACCTTAGACCTATAATAGAACAACCTTGTAAAGTATTTAGCTCTATATGTAGTGACGCGCGCCTAGGATAGACGATCAGATTAGTAAAAAAAAATTGATAGTCGTAGAAATACTCGAGCGCGTCAGATTAAGATATTGGGGGTTGATTTTAGTGTTTTAAGACTAAATTTAACTAATCTGACGATAAGTCCTTGACGCCGCCGAGTTATAGGGTCGCGAACTTGTAAAAAAAAACGTTAATCCGGCATTCTCGAGCGCGATTTTTATTTTTTTTATTTTGAAGAGTATAATCTAAAAATACAAAATCTGCCGGTTTCCGCATGACCGGAAGTGTGGAGGAGCCATTTCGTCTTCCGAAAAACGCGTTGCGGCATATAAGTCGCGAACGAAACATTTTACAAAAAAAAAGTTTAAATAAACAAAAAAGGTAATTTTATTTTACACAAAAAAGGTCTCATTACATTTTTGTCCAAAGTTAAAACTTTTTGACTTGAAGCATCATAAAAACTCAAACTCCCGGTTTTTTGAGTATATCTCGAAAACTGAGGGCAGGAAAGAATTGTGGATGAGGAGCCACAATATGAAAGTTCCAGTGATTCTTCACTAAAAACAAAGAAAAAAGAAAAAGATGAATTGTATTGAGCAAAAATTATACAATTTTTATATCATTTAATTTTTTTATACAATAAATAATACAATTCGTACTACATTTCATCTACATTTACGTTGGTTGTATCTATCGCTTTATTGCCATTCTTAAATTCCCCGTTTTATCAAGGAGAAAGAAAGGAAAAAAAAGAAACCTAAAAACCTTATTCCGTCAGATTAAGAGAACCCACCAACATTTTTGTCAGATTAAGAAAATATGCTTTCAGGATACCGAGATAAACCTCCCCTATGAAAATCTGACGCGCTCGAGTATTTAAAAAAAAATTTTTTTTTGCATTTTCAAAAATTCATCGTAACTTATCGTCACGCCGAAATCGTCAGTTTTTTTAAAGGGAGCTTCCTTGGGGCCTACTTAACACCCCTTCCGAAAATCTGACGCGCTCATATATTTTTTTTTTTTTGCATTTTTGACTACTTTATATGCCTACCCCCACCACGCAAACCGGCAGATTAGTATACCGTTGTTATCAGAGGCACTTGGGGCATACGTAGTATGAATAAAAATTGATGTAAATGATTCACTATCGCATGTTCTTGAGTGGTTCACAGTTAATAATCTTCTGCTTAATGCTAAAAAAACTAAATGCGTCAAATTCACATTGCCAAATGTAAAACATTATCCAACTAATATTAAAATAAATGGGGAGGCACTTGATCTTGTCAAGTCTACCATTTTCTTAGGGCTTAATATTGATGCAGGGTTGCAGTGGGCACCACAAATTGTGGCTCTTGCTGGTAGACTTAGTTCCGCTGCATATGCAGTTCGTATAATAAGGCAGCTTACTGATGAAGCTACAGCTAGGCTTGTTTATTTTAGCTACTTCCATAGTGTTATGTCATATGGTATCATACTGTGGGGTAAAGCAGCAGATATCCAAGCTATTTTTGTCTTACAAAAACGGGCAATACGTGCCATTTATAAAATGAAGTCGCGTGACTCCTTGAGGGAGCGTTTCAAAGAAATCAATATTCTTACAGTAATATCGCAATATATCTATGAAATATTATTACATACACATAAACACTTGGATAGTTTTATGATAAAAAGTGACGTGCATGGTATTAACACGAGAAATAAACACAAACTAAATATACCAAAATTTCGATTAAAGAAAGTAAGTGGGTCTTTTATGGGGAATTCTGTACGGTTCTATAATAAACTTCCAGAAGGTGCATTTAAACTTCCTATTCGAAGATTTAAATCCTACATAAAGATGAATCTAATTAAGAAAGCGTATTACACTGTTGATGACTATATTAATGATAAAGCCGCGTGGCCTGATGTCGCTCTGCCCCTCGACTGCTAAAATGGAAATTTGCAATATCTGTACTTACCTATTTACATGTTTGTATTAGATTATTATTTATAAGTATAACAAGCGTAGCGTGTGCTGTCTTGCATATTTTTGCTGATGTTTATTTACTTTTGACTACCTGCCTAAGGTTTTTAAGTTCTCATTTACTATGTATCAGCAACTCCTTGCTCCGAGGCACCACACAGGCGCTTCTCACCTAGTGGTAAGACGGACCATTTATGTAAGCCAAGCCGAGTTTGTTGCCTGATTCTTCTAGGCTTGGTCGCGTTGGAACAGGAGTAATTTAATTTTATATAAGACGATTCAAAATGATCCTTGTGATTTCAATGAATAAAGTTCTTTTTGACTTTGACTTTGACTTTGACTTTGAATATCTGAAATATAATTAATACCAGTAAGACACAAGTGATGATCACCGGTAGTAGGGCTTTTATTTCCAGACTTGACCAAAACCTTCTCCCTTCTGTCAAATATAATGATGTTCCTTTAGTTTATTGCTCTGAGGTAAAAAATCTTGGCCTCATCATGTCTGAAACCCTGTCCTGGGAGCAGCATATAACCGATGTCAGCAGGAGAATGTATGGTTCAATGCATGCTCTGAAGCGTATGCAAAATTTTCTACCTCTCTCAGCTAAAATCACTCTTGTTAACTCTATACTACTTCCTATCCTAGACTACGCTGATGTGTGTTATCCGGGTGCTACTGAGGAACAGCTAAACAAACTTGAGCGGTTGTTGAATCTGTGCATTAGATATATTTATGGTCTTCGTAAGTACGACCACATTTCTCTTTACCGGTCACAGTTAAAATGGCTCAAAATTCGCTACCGTCGGGATACTCACGTTCTCTGTCTTCTTTATAACATTCTACACAGTCCGCTTTCTCCCAACTACTTAAAAGAACGTTTCTTTCCCCGTTTTCCTCCTGACCGTCCCTGTCGTTCCTCGCAACATCTTCAACTAATGATCCCTGTCCATAAGACCTCTTTTTTCGCGGACTCTTTTACGGTCACTGCGATTCGCTTATGGAACTCTCTTTCAGTCGAAATTAGGAAAGCTGCGTCCATAGGAATTTTCAAGTCCAAACTGTACCAATACTTTTTCTCCTTGCAAAATGTTGAACAAAATTGAGTGCTTATGTTATTTTCTTATTTGTTTTCTTTATAAGTATGTTTATGTTTATTGTAGGTTATAATAATTATATATATTTATATATATATATATATATATATATATTTTAATATGTATCTAGTTATTTTAAGTAGATAAGTAATTAATTATGTTATCTTTATAATCTCGTTATGTATTATTTCCCTATAGCACTACCACCCACTCTATATTACACAAAGGTTAGCTGGAAGAAAATGCTAATTAGCATTAAGTTCGCCTATGTACTTGTTTTTTTTTGTCTTGTGCAATAAAGTATTTTCTATCTATCTATCTATCTATCTATCTATCTATCTATCTATCTATCTATCTATCTATCTATCTATCTATCTATCTATCTATCTGACGCGCTCGAGAATGCCCAAGTAACTGTTTTTTTAACATTTTTGAAAAACCGTACACGCCATACCCACCGCTAAAATGGTTTTTACCATACGAGCTTTTCTTTTCGAAATTATTTATCTTTCGATTTTGATAGGTCTCGACGGCGCCGTTGAATTACGCCATTTAGCTACCTCGCCTCCCTAACTACTAGGTATACCTAGTATACCTACAGTTGAAATTATATTAATTTCAAGAATACAATTAAAAAACATCTTTAATAGCATTTTTTTAAATTTTATATTATTTGTGCTCTCTTGTAAAATTATTATTTTTATTGTTTTATTACAAAAAATGCTGAAATCACTGTTGTAAGTGCAACAGTGAGAAAAATATGTAGAAAAAATAATTAATATTAAATTAATAATAATAATAAATTTGTTTATTGACATAAAAATAATGTTATAAACATCTGTGAAATTCCTGACTCCTGAGCTAGGTTCGATGACCTGTGTTACAGAAGTCAGTGTCTTCTCCCAATAATGGCACAATTTATGAAATAAACAAAGTACATTTAAATTTATATTAGATAGGTAGGCAAGAAATCTAGGTATCAAAAGCATCAAAAGATAATTGAAAAGATATGACTCTACAAAACCCTTGGTCAAGCTTTATTATAATAAAATTGAAATTATCATGGCTTGGTATAATTTTAGAAAAATTACGACTATACACCACTTAGGTACTTTACTATTCTCCTGCTGAAGTTTCGTTGACCATTTAGAGGTCCTTCCTCATGAGTCCCCGTCCGTGTGTTCCCGTCTCACGACCTTCGAGCGTGGTCGCGGTCGGTGCTCATGAGGAAGGACCTCAATATAGAGAAGAGTAAAATACCTACGTGGTGTATAATAGTCACCATTTTTCTAAAATATAATCTCTCATGTTCATGTGAGATGTGCCACAGCAACAGGGAACTGTATATACCTACTTGATTAACAAATGAGTCAAGATACCGTCGTCGTCTCCATGAAGGTCACGTGACCACGTGCTTGTCTTGTGCCACGGTCTTTTGTTTTGAATCAATTGATCACTCTACAAGGAAGTAACATTATATATTGTCCTCCTTTCAATTGTATTTGTGAATTGTCTAACTAGTTCACGCGGACGGTAGATGATACTGTTCAGTCTTCTTACTGTCGCGGGATTACAGTTTTTTCTAACCCGATAAGGATGATTCTGCCCCCAAATATGAATATATCAAAACTAAATCCTGCCATCTTGCCATCTGACATCAATTCCAAAATCTGCTGTTTTTTATAACATAACACCCAACAGTCACATAAGTAGTCTTGATCCCACACTAGGATTCCCTGTGTCGTGGACACGAACTAAGAGTACTATGGCACCCAGACTCGGAACAAATATTTGCAGATCATACAAACATTTGTCTCACAGCGGGAATCGAACTCACAACCTCTTGCATCTCAGCCAGCTACACGCCCGCCACGCCATAGAGGTTAAGTCAAAGTCAAAGTCAAAGTCAAAAATAACTTTATTCATTGAAATCACAAGGATCATTTTGAATCGTCTTATATAAAATTAAATTACTCCTGTTCCAACGCGACCAAGCCTAGAAGAATCAGGCAACAAACTCGGCTTGGCTTACATAAATGGTCCGTCTTACCACTAGGTGACAAGCGCCTGTGTGGTGCCTCGGAGCAAGAAGTTGCTGATACATAGTAAATGAGAACTTAAAAACCTTAGGAAGGTAGTCAAAAGTAAATAAACATCAGCAAAAATATGCAAGACAGCACACGCTACGCTTCTTATACTTATAAATAATAATCTAATACAAACATGTTAATAGGAAAGTACAGATATTGCAAATTTCCATTTTAGCAGTCGAGGGGCAGAGCGACATCAGGCCACGCGGCTTTATCATTAATATAGTCATCAAAAGTGTAATACGCTTTCTTAATTAGATTCATCTTTATGTAGGATTTAAATCTTCGAATAGGAAGTTTAAACGCACCTTCTGGAAGTTTATTATAGAACCGTACAGAATTCCCCATAAAAGACCCACTTACTTTCTTTAATCGAAATTTTGGTATATTTAGTTTGTGTTTATTTCTCGTGTTAATACCATGCACGTCACTTTTTATCATAAAACTATCCAAGCGTTTATGTGTATGTAATAATATTTCATAGATATATTACGATATTACTGTAAGAATATTGATTTCTTTGAAACGCTCCCTCAAGGAGTCATGCGACTTCATTTTATAAATGGCACGTATTGCCCGTTTTTGTAAGACAAAAATAGCTTGGATATCTGCTGCTTTACCCCACAGTATGATACCATATGACATAACACTATGGAAGTAGCTAAAATAAACAAGCCTAGCTGTAGCTTCATCAGTAAGCTGCCTTATTATACGAACTGCATATGCAGCGGAACTAAGTCTACCAGCAAGAGCCACAATTTGTGGTGCCCATTGCAACCCTGCATCAATATTAAGCCCTAAGAAAATGGTAGACTTGACAAGATCAAGTGTCTCCCCATTTATTTTAATATTAGTTGGATAATGTTTTACATTTGGCAATGTGAATTTGATGCATTTAGTTTTTTTAGCATTAAGCAAAAGATTATTAACTGTGAACCACTCAAGAACACGCGATAGTGAATCATTTACATCATCGTAATTAGATTTAGATCTATCAACTTTGAAAATCAAAGAAGTATCGTCAGCAAATAGAACTATGTCACATATGTCTTTCACAAAAAAAGGGAGATCGTTAATGTAAACTAGGAATAAAAAAGGGCCTAGTATTGAACCCTGTGGCACCCCCATGACAATAGTCGATCCTGAAGACCTTTCACCACCAACATCAACTTTTTGGACTCTATTGGATAAGTAAGAATTTACAAGATTAATTGCCTGATTTTGTATGCCATAATGTTTTAACTTGGAAATTAAAGTATCATGCCTCACGCAGTCAAAAGCTTTGGACAGGTCGCAGAAAACTCCGATCGCGTCCTGCGAGTTCTCCCATGCTTCAAATATGTGTTCTAAGAGCATGGTACCAGCATCGGCTGTCGAACGACCCTTAGTAAATCCAAATTGATGACTATGAAGAAGTCCGTGGAGGTTGAAGTGTGACAATAACTGAGTAAGAATAAGTTTCTCGAAGATTTTACTTAATGCAGGCAATATAGAAATTGGCCTATAATTACCTGGATCTTTTTCGTTACCAGACTTGAACAAAGGAATTAATTTACTATGTTTCATAAGATCAGGAAAGACTCCCTCGTCAACACATCCATTGAAAATGTAGGCCATACACGGCGCAATATCAATAATTATAACACCTAACACCTTTGTAGATATTCCCCAAAGGTCTTCAGTATTTTTAATATTAAGTGACTTAAATGTTTTAACAATATCATTGGCATTAACGTATGTGAAACTAAACGCGACCTCACACTTATCAACACTTAATTCCAATAAAGTAGATGCTCCAGAGGCAGTTGATTTTAAAGATTGAGTCACAAAATTAGGTATACTAGAGAAAAAACTATCAAAGGCATTTGCGACCTCAATATTATTTGATAATGTTGTATTGTTTACGTTTAAATTAATTTGTTTACTACGAGGTTTAGCTTTACCTGTTTCATTATTTATTAATTTCCAAGTTGTCTTAATTTTATTTGCTGATTTTTCTATTTTATTTCTCAAATGCAATGATTTTGCTGCATGACAAACTTTTTTGAAGGTCTTGGAATAGTTCTTTATGTATAAGATAAACGTTGGATCGTGCAACATTGATTCTCTAGCCGCATAGAGTTCATATAATTTATTCCTACTTCTATAAATACCGGTTGTAGCCCAATCAGCTAACCCGACATTAGCTCTAGCTTTACATTTTTTTAACTTAAATATCTCACTATGTTCCTCACATATCAACTTAAACAAACTAGTAAAAAGGTCATTCGGATCATCTACGCACGGTACAAGGGGCATTTTGAGTTCAATACTACCCTGGAACTTCTTAATGCGATTTTCTGTAATAGGCCGATAAGTGAATTCCTTAGGTTCATCTACAAAATTACAAGTAAATATAGCACTGTGACCATAGTGATCTGAGGTGAAATGTTTAATTACTGATTTATCAATTGGAACACTACTGCAATAAATATTATCTAAACAGGTGGATGTTGTTAGTGTCACCCTTGTAGGTTCTTCGAAGAGGTGATATAAATTAAAGCATTTAAATAAATTAAGCAGCCTCTCAGATAGAGGATTAACCGGAATATCTATATTGAAATCTCCGCAGACTATTAGGATTTTATTACGAACAAAAGTTTTAAGCAATGCTTCTTCCATAGTGGATTCAAATAATGCGAAGTCTGCGTCAGGGGGACGGTAAACGCTTACAATGATATGCCGCTCTAGCTCAACACAAGATAGCTCAATAGTCCTCTCAATAGTGAGATTTGCAACATCTTTACGTTCCTTGCATTTTAAAGTATTTCGAACAACAATTAAGGAACCCCCATGTATGGCGTTCTTGCGTTTGTATGAACTTACAATATTATAATTCTCATAATAAGGGAGTAACTCAAATTGTAACATCCAGTGTTCAGTTACACACATGATGTCAACATTAAAACGGATTAAAAATAATTCTAATTCTAAGATTTTGCTGGGAAGGCCTTGCACGTTTTGATGTACTACATTTAAAGTGCCCGGCTGTCTCATTGTCGAACTCGTCAGTTTAAATGACTGTCAGCTACTCCTACTTGTTTGCCCTCATTAGTACTACTACTAACTACGGGCTTGTCGGTGAACTGCGTTATAGTACTTATAACGGGATCAAAAATATTAAATGCTAACAATTTAGCAATTATTAATTTACTATGTCTACTCAGGTACACAGTATCTCTTGTCAAAACAAAATTACTAATAAAATTATTAGTATCAAAATACAAAACGTCTCTATGACGACATGTCAAATTATATAGCATTAAATTAAGTTTCCAAATTTTTTGATTGTCTTTGGCACTCAAAGATTTTGAGTAAGGGAAAGCACATAAAATTAATTTTCCCAATCCTGAATCTAACTTGTGTAGCAAAGTCTCAACTAGCTTAATTATATCCAATCGCATGACACCACTACTCTCACCTAATTGTACTAACAAAGTGGTGTCGTTGTCAAAGCAATCCTCCCTCTTTATAGAATCTATAAGTTTGTGAATAGGGGCATTTGGAAAGCAATTATTTGTCACAACTTGCCCTAACAGATCACTAAGAAGCAAACCCATCCCAACACCTATCTTATCTGAAAACACCACAGTCTTCCGGGTCTGCCGACAGGATTTTACCTGTCTAACCGGAGACTGCGTACCAGGTGTGGAAACTACTTCAACCTGAACAGTAGGTTTAGCTTGTCTCTGCGATGCACATGGTGCCATGTGTATTAAAGCACCTAAAGCTGATCCAGAAGGCTCTGATAAAGGAAGGTTTGTCTGTGAGCTACTATTACATACTTGTACATATGTGCTATCATCACTCAGTATCTCTACGATATTATTCATTTTCTGAATATTGTCAGATGCTTCTCGTTCAGCTTTTTTATATTTACATGTTACATCATGAAGTGATGTTTCTAAACTTTTGATTACCTCTGACATATCAAGTAACTCTTTTGAATTACGTCCAATCAAATTATAGCAGGAATTAAGTTCCTCATTCATATTACATTTTTGCTTTATATGCTTTGCATAACTCAGGACATTTTTATGCTTTTTAAGCTTTTTCTCAGTTTTTTTTATAAAATTACTTAGCCTTACATATTTTTTTATTCTTTTACTCCCTTTCAATTGTAGAAATTTACTTTTACAATTTGGCGTAGTGAGATCTATCATCGAGATGTTAGAACAACTGGCCATGAGTTCTGTCTGTAAATCCAGACTCCTATAATTGTTATTTGAGGGCACATGCTTCGACTCTAATTGATCTAGTTTACATCTGCACTCCGCAAGCTCATGCTGTAAGTCTTTATTTTCCTGAAGCAATACCTCGTAGGTTTCATGGCAGCTGTCCACGGAATGTAACATGGACTGCAGACGGTCCATCTGCTCGAGTACGTCTTCATATTGAGAGTGAAGCTCAGAAAGTTCTTTCTTGAGGCATGTATTCTTGCCAAGAATCACCAACATTTCAGCCTCACTCTCGTCACGTTCTTGTAGTAGCTGGCTGCGAATCTCATTGGATTCTTTGAGCTCTGCCACAGCCCCCTTGTACTTGGCTTCCAAGTCGCATGCCCTCCGAGTCATCATGGTGGATGGTATTCTGAAACACAGCAGTAGGCAAGTGGGTATCCAGAAATGGATAGTGACAGGTATAGAATAGGTGGAAATATAAAAAAAAAACAATCAGTATAGATGGGGGTGGTAGAAGAAAGTAACAAGAATCTAGTAATAGAATTAAAAGTAACAAGAAAAATAACACTTGCTTAGCTAACCAATTATTACCATTTCAATTTAAAAATTACTTGGAATTTCTCACTACTAATTACTTAACACACAAGTAAAAGAAAGATTAGAAAGTAAGACTACTCTGGTAACTACAAATTAGTAAAAAAAAGAACAATAAATTCATGCATTTAACTAAATACTACTCCGGTACAATTAATTAGGTTTATTGTGGAAAGAACAACCTACAGATTACAGTTAGCAGGTATTTTGGGGCCAGTTAGTGAACAAGAATGATAATATTTTTGTAATTTTCTAAGTGTCTCTGTAGTTATGTATGTGTGAGGCAGTGTTTAGACTACAATCATCTTCCAAACTTTGTCAAGGCGAAAGAGTGCAAAACTTTGCGTATTCGTATTGTGTAGTGTAAGTAACTCACAAGGAGCCGAGTCAATGTGTGGTAACGTGTGTGAGGTGAGAAAAATGTTATGTTATCAGAACAAAATATACTCCCCAGGTTTATCGATGTAATCCAGCTAACAGTTTGGTGTGTAATTCAGTTCACAGCATCCTCTGGAAACAAACTGCTTTCCTTTTGTGGATTTTCAAACACGTCAACCGTTGTGTCCAAGTCCGAAATTTGCCAAAGTTTTTTCATATGTTTTTATAGAACACAAACACTCACACGTGTGAAATATACTATTTTTATATAACATAGCGTAAGTTTTATGATAATTAACAGTAAAAACTACAATAAAAACTAAAATAAATAAGAGCAGCTGTTTTTGACGTGCGTCAGCTGGGGTTGCCACACAGCGAAAAAAAAAAAGAAAAAAAAGAAAAAAAAAAAAGATTAGAGAAAGATAGTAAGATAAGTTACTCTAACCCAATTTTAATTTGTGTGTAACATTTTGGCTTTGACTGTACTTACCGGGATCACTAAATTAAAAAATATGAGGAGGAACGAGTTTTTTTTTAATTTCATAGTCTCGTAATACATTATCATGCTCGCATCACAATGATGACAAAAAAAGCAATAGAAATGCACAGTCATTACAATTAATAATACTACGTCGTACAAGAAATGGTACAAGATCTAAGACGAAGTAGGCCATGTAGAACTATTTTGTACCATTTCCTGTTTTTCTGAATAATTGTTTTGATAAAACTCAAGATCAAGTCGTAATAATTGATATTACATTTAATTTACAATGTAATATCTGTGGCCTCAATAAAATAAAAAGTTCATTGTCAAATTGTCGTGGAAAATAAATTTGTCTCGAGTTATTGCGCTTTTTGTAATGCATATTGAATATAAGTTACCTTCCCATAAGTCATTTACACTTAAAAAAGAGTGCTTCTTGTCGCAACCCAAAAAATCTCAACCCATTTAGGCATTTTTATCGACTCAACCCATTTTATAAAATGTCTATTCTTGTTTCAACCCAATCCTAAAACATGTGTCACGATTATAGTTTTAATAGCACTGCATATTCACTGTGACTCACAGTTATTAATGCAGTGGTTTAAAACTATAATCGTCATCATCATCAGCCAAGAAAATAACACGAATAACAGAACACACACACTTACAATACAACACACACGCAGATACACTTAGAATTAGCCTAAATAAATAAATAAAAATTTAATTGTATGTTATTGTACGTATTTATTGTGGTTTAATTAATAAAATAGCCCTCGTAATATCATATTGGGGACGAACAATACTAAAACCTACTAACACGACTAAAACAATACTAAAAGGACGAGCAGGAAAAAACTTCCCGCTCGTCCCCAGTGGGGACGAGACGTGGGGAAGAGGGGGCATAACCCGCCTATACAGCTACAGCTTTTTGAGTGAAACAAACTTTGTGTTATATTTTGATTCAAAAAAATATATATAAAAAATGGAATCTCAAGCTGATCCAACAAGCCTCAATATCAGTCTACTATTATCTCTCTAGGAGTTCTTGTTTACCATCATCTGCCCCCTAATTACAGTAGCAATGGGAATCATTTTGGCAGCTTTAATAATAAAAAAAAAATAAAAAAAAAATTGGCAGCCTTACGCTAGCTTAACGCTATCGAAATCTTATGAAACTTAATAGGGGAAACTGCTTGACCTAAATACTCACCCTTTCAAATTTCAAAAGATTTGGACAGTGCTAAGGCAGCCAAAATGATCCCCATTATTGAGTTTCCCATTGCCATTTGGTACTTACAAACCGGTCTAGCGCGAGTAGGACTCGCGTGGAGAGGGTTCCACAAGTAGGCTAGCATAGTAGGTAACCAACATATTCTATGTAAGTTTGCGACTTCACGAATAATATTTGTTTCGGGTCTGGGTGTTGTGGTACCATGTTACTCGTAGTTCCCCTTCCCACGACACAGGAAATCCTAGTGAACAATTTAGCTTATTAGCCAATTAACACAATTTTAAACGCAATTTCTCATTACGAGTATTTTCCGTTTCTGTAGGAATTTGAAGAATTAGGATGTTCATTTAGGTTTTGCTACAAAGTATGGTTAAAATTACACAATATTACTCAAAAATACACTAAGTATTTATAAGTTGTAATAAAATAAAAATGGACGTCTCTTTGGAATCTCTTTTCGAAAGAGCGGAAAAAGTCCTCTAGTTTTTTTATCATCAACATCCCAAAAAATCTGTCACAACTGTCAAGTAAGTACATACATACATACATATGTAGTGTAGTATTTTACGTGACATTTATTAATTTTCATTTGAGACATCCATTGAAAAGCCTCGCCTCACAATGGCCTCACCAAGGCCATGAAAATACCTATTCCTGTCAGTTACCAACGTTTGAAATCATTTCGCGTGATTGTTCAATTTATAATGTACCTACCTACTTACCTTCATAACACGCAATTGAAATACCCACAGTAATAAATTGACAATTAATACAATAATAAGTCACGTGTACTAGTCATGATACTGATTGACTGATGACATTTTAAAGATCATAAGAAGTCAGTGGATACAGGCGGCTCAAGACCGTTTGTCGTGGCATTCAATGAGGAAGGCCTATGTCCAGTTGTGGACTTCTAGAAGCTTATGATAGTATACATTTTAGCAACGGATTTTATAAATAAGCCCTCAGAATGTAGCCCACAAAAAGTAGTGTCATATGAACCCACTTTTTTACTTGTACTTTATATAATCAATAATAATAATAATTTCGTTTATTTCAGACCTTGATCCATATAAAATTGTTAGTAGGTACACGTTATGAAAAATAAACTTAAAACTTATATTAACTTATAAACTTTAACATGCTAAGTATTTATTGTTAATCAATGCTTGAAACCTTTTATTACACCTAAGATAACACATAAACGGGTAATTTAACTTTTTTTTAGCTTAAACAAGTCATTATGAAAGATGTGTTAACCTTTTGATGTGTAAGTGTTTTGGTTCGAAAATAAATATTATTATTATTATTATTAATCATGATAAAATTAAATTATGACTACACATAAAAACCAGTTTATGATCAAGGGTCTTCTAGTCTGATCTTTTTGATCGATTAAACTTGCACCTGAGTTAAGTACTGCGTAAATTCGTAACTGGGTTACGAATAATAATAGGGTTGGTTTTTTTTTGTCTTTTTGAGAATAAATTTCTTTAAACCGGAATAGGGGCCTTTAGCCCTATAATTTTTTTGCGACTTTCTATTTATATAGATTTATTTATATTTAATATACTTATAAATTATTAGTATTATTACATTAATGGCTACTTTTAATTTAACTTTGTGGGTAAGCAAATAGCATTACTTAAAAATTAGTCCTTTCACTGTTTGACACAATCCAATTACAATATTTTGAGCTTTTGACTGTAAAAACTGTAATAACGTTTTTAAGTAAGGGGTATTTTTAAGTAAGGGGTATTTTTAAGGTAAACTCGACAACTACATTCAGTTAACTACGGTGCGTCTTATTCGTTAGACGATTCTTACACATTTTACATAATTTATAAAGTACCTACTACCTTTCTCTAATACTTTGCTATATTTATATACACTTTACTTCCTACTAATTACTCACATTTACTTACATTGTAAACGTCGCAGGAAGTCGGTAGATGGAGGCTGCTCAAGACCGTTCGTCCAGGCATACAGTGGGAGCTATTCTAGCCTATGTCCAGCAGTGGACTTCTACAGGCTGTCATCAGCCGACTTACTACAACCTACTTAATATTTTTTTTGTGTTACTTTACTATTTACTTTTCTTGGGCACTTAAATTACCTATTACATCAAAATATCTCAAGAAAAATGATTTAACTAACTTCAACCACGTATCAAAATGATTTAGAATCAACAAACGCCAACGAGGAAAGACGGAGATGATTGATGTTAATGATGAATGATGAAGACAAGAGTATGATCAATTTTAATAGATGACTAAATGCGCACTGGTTGATATCGTGTCAACACACGCGACACGTACAACAAACTATTGTACCTATACCTATAGATAGTTTTTAGAAGAAAACTAAGTACCAACATCAATAAAACTTGTCATGAACCATTGATGTACCATTGATATTACTAGGAAATAGTAAACAAAATATGGTAAAATTTGCCATCCTCAGAATTATTCAGACTACTCAATTAATCATTCATTTTTCAAATATCTTTATCACCTGAGTACTTAAGAAGGCGTAATATGTGATTTTGCCCAACAAAATCGATCTATAACTCAGTATGCACGGGTTCTACGAGTTAAATATTTTGGAATATGAAAATTTTATATTTTTGCATTTATTTTGTAAAGTTGAAAACACGATATGTAAAAAAAAAACCTCGATAGTTTTATTTAATGAAAAATCCTTGTTTCCCACACGTTTTGAAAGAAATCTCAGGAACCCTACGGTTTTTTAAGATAAATTTTACTACAACAAGTAGGTAATAACTATTTATTCTTATGCTAAAATCAGTTTTTTGATAAACACTTTATTTTCGCTATAATAAACAAAAAACTTCATTTTTGTGCACGACACTCGCTAGCGCGAGCGAGATGGCGCGCGGGTTATCGCGTACGTTAAAGAGGGAGCTAATTTGTAGAATAGTGCCCTCAACACCAAACTGCGATCACCAAACCGCCTGCCAAGCGTTGTGATTATGGCAAATCCCCCCATTGCTTTCTATGGGGGAGGCTTCGTCCAGCAGTGGACGTCTAAATGCTGTTGAAGATAGTGAATGAAGTGAATGCAATTGCAAATGCTTTTACGGCTTTTAATACGTGGATGCAAAGTCATGATGCAATTTGAATGATGACGTACTGACGTAGTAAATCGTCACCGCACCGCGTTGGAAAGTCCCATGCGGCGATCAAAGACCGCGAGTGAAAGCATCGCGTTGCATTCTTCCGGATTCCATGCACTAACTGATTCATGAGCACTTAAATAACCTATTACATCAAAATATCTCAAGAAAACGCGCATTACTCATCATTAGTACTAATTTATTAATTATTTTGCACTATTGTGCTCGCATTGCTGTGTTTCGGTTTGAAGGGTGAAATTACAGGCACATGAGACTTTTAATTTTTATGTCTCAGGGTCGGCAGCGCGCGTGATACCTCTCTGGTGTTACAGGCGTCCATAGGCAAAAATCGATGTTAGTAGGTACGTAACTTCAACCACGTATCAAAATGATCTAAAGGGTCTTTCAACAAGGACGGGTCGATGTTGAAATTAAATAAAACAAGCTGCATGTGAGATATTAAAGAAATTATCCGTGCCACCGTTCAAAGCCGCGGTGGACATTTAAACGATGTCATATTTCATAAATAATGGCATAAATGGGCCTTTCAAATAAAACAATAATTTCTTTAATATATCACATACAGCTTGTTTTATTTAATTTCAACATCGACCCGTCCTTGTTGAAAGACCATTTAGATTCTAGAATATTTAATAAAACGTCAACCAGGTTGCATTCTTCCGGACTCCATGCACTGACTGATTATAAACGATTTCGGAAGCAACTGAGCCGATTTACATTCAGTCTTACCAAAAACCATCTTACTAAAAACCCTCGCGATATAGAGTACCTACTAGCATTTGCTCGCGGCTCCACCCGCGTGGAACCTCTATCATAAACTATAGCTTATACTACATGTTATTTATCAGAAACATCAAAATAGCACTGACACTGTAAGGTTTTATCAAAATACATATATTCGGTAATTTTGCGTGAAAGAGTAACAAACATCCATCCTCACAAACTTTTACATTTATAATTTAGTAGGTACTACCCTACCTATAGTAAAACACTACCCGTTCTGTGTAAAACCTACCATCAAAACTGGACTATTTCTTTCGGAACTATGATGCCACATATTATAAACAATAGAACTAAAGTAACTTTCGTGAAGTATATCATTCATTTTGTAAAACACAACAAGCCTGTGGAAACACCAACAGGCAGGAATATTCCCAACGAGTTACACCCAGGCCGTAGTGTTACTCGATGGGACAAAAATTCTCAACGAGTAACAGTGTTACTCGTTTGGCTGTTACTCGTTGGGAACCCTCCTGGTGAAGACCCTCAATTAGGGTCGAAACCTGTTGGTGTTTCCACCAAAATATCGGTTCGTAAAAATTTCCCGTTTTATAAAATGAATAGAAGAAACTAGCTTCCGCCAAGCGTCTAAACTGAGGTTAACATTATCTTTTTATTTTTAAATCTCTGACAAGAAACCACTGCTCTTAGTGCTTTGTCTGTTATCTTGTGATATCTGCTTCTTATACGTGGAACTGTCCCCCAATGACAGTATAGCAATGGTAATGGGGGTTACAACAATGACGATCATTTTGGCAGCCTTAACGCTGTCCAAATCTTTTGAAACTTGAAAGGAGGAATAATTCGGTCAAGCGTTTCCGCTATTAAAGTTTCACATGATTTAGACAGCGCTAAGTCTGCCAAAATTATCCCCAATGTTGCGTTCCCCATTTCTACTGTAATGAGGGGCGGGACAAAATATATAATGGGTATAATGATAACATATTTACCTTTTCATCGGAACATTGTTTCTGTATACACTGAGCTCATTCTTCGTGTCCCGTGGCCCGATAAGTTGAGGAAAATGAACAGCATTAAACTATTTTTATAATAATTAGGTAGGTACAACAAATAATTATTTAATAATTCACAAAACAAGCCGTATTAAACTTTACCACAGATGTTTTGGACACTTGTTGTATTATTATTTTCAAAGATTGTTTTGATTAACTTAAGCTTGCTTTGATTATTCACAAAAATAAAGAGTATACTTTAAAATTTATAATAATTTCCGAAACTATATCAAAAAGATGGTGCTTACGCCCGTCGCGAGTGTTAGCTTGTGTGAGACTGGCATTTCTGACAGTCGCGTGATCGCGTTTGTAATTGGTATCAGTGGTATGAGGTTGGTATGTTTTTGTTGTGTCAAAAACCGGTTGGTATACCAGAGTATACCCATCACTTCTCATCGTTTCTGTTTCAAAATGTAGTTTTTTTTTTAAATTAATGCCCTCTAACGAAATATTCAATTTTGCCAGTGTCAAGACGTAGCATAGATTAAAATCATCAAGTCCTCTATCAAGTCATGTTCTATTGATATATGTTATTGTTATATATTATATTCAAAATGTAGTTGGTTTTTGAAGTTTGACTAGTTTTTCTCAGTTGTGTAGTCATTTACATAATATCTGTTTTATCAGTTGCTAAGCAAACGGCTCCTAAAACTGGAAATGTAACTTAGCTCTTTGGAGCTTTGGCTATCACGTTTTATAACACTATGACATTAGGTATAGTGGTTGGTTTCGTGAGGTCTGGTGATTACCTCCTCGATCGAAAGGTAAAATAAGTTAGGTTAGGTACCTAAGTGTTAGAATCATAGTAAACCAAATGCATCTGTAAAATTAAAATGAAAAAAAAAAACATTTATTCGGTATTTAAGTTAAACAGAAGTAAATTTAGTATCTATATAAAGACGACTCAAAAATATGATCCTTGTGATTTCAATGAATACATTTTTTTTTACTTGATTTGATTTGATTTGTTTGACTAGACTACAGAATATATGTTTAAAAAATATTATAAATATAAAATATGTATAACTAAAGCGTCCCTCACATTGGCAAACATTTATACTTATTCAATATTTTGCGCGGCGTTCAAAAGTTTTCTGAAAGTTTAAAACGATCGAGGGAGTTTGAAAATGAGCTAGAATATAATAATATGTTTATTCTTAAAGTAAAGCACTATCTAATCACTTTTCGTGATGATGACATAACTTTAATTCAGGTATAAATGCAATACAAAAATAATTGGGACGAGTTAATGATCAAAAAGTGATATTTATTTAGAGCTGCTTTAACTCGGCTCACGTGCAAAGAGCTCGTAGTCCCATAGATCACAATCTTATAATTTTCAGGCTGAATTTATTATTGAAACGGAAATGTTCTACCATTTGTGCTCAAACAATGACCATGAGTCCACTTGTCAAGATCTTGGAGCGTGACAGCGTGACGGCGTGTTACGGCGCGTGACCAACTCATCCGCACGGTATTATTATGAATGTCATACTATTTTTATTATACCTAATAAGTAATAACTTCGTACAAAGTTTTCATAAGTTGTGAATTCTTCTATGAAACAATGCTGCAGACGAAATTATCATTTTCGTTTTGCAAAGGAGTGAAATCTCTATCAGAGACGTTTACAGACGACGAGAGGAAAAGTCCCCTCTCAGTTAGTTTTAATAAAATTATTATTTTGACCATAATTACATTTGATATTAAATATTGAGTAACATATTACACACTCAGATCAAATCAAATCAAATAAAAAAGCATTTTTATTTATTGAAATCACAAGGATCGTCACAAAGAGGATTGAATCGTCTTATAAACTAAAATTACTCCCCCAGATGAATTGCACCAGATTTTACAATGTGAAGAAATATGTAGCTAGTACCTATAGTGAGCCATTTCGTCTTCCGAAAAACGCGTTGCGGCATATAAGTCGCGAACGATACATTTTACAAAAAAAAAAGTTTAAATAAACAAAAAAGGTAATTTTATTTTACACAAAAAAGGTCTCATTACATTTTTGTCCAAAGTTAAAACTTTTTGACTTGAAGCATCATAAAAACTCATACTCCCGGTTTTTTTAGTATATCTCGAAAACTGAGGGCAGGAAAGAATAGTGGATGAGGAGCCACAATATGAAAGTTCCAGTGATTCTTCACTAAAAACAAAGAAAAAAGAAAAAGATGAATTGTATTGAGCAAAAATTATACAATTTTTATATCATTTAATTTTTTTATACAATAAATAATACAATTCGTACTACATTTCATCTACATTTACGTTGGTTGTATCTATCGCTTTATTGCCATTCTTAAATTCCCCGTTTTATCAAGGAGAAAGAAAGGAAAAAAAGAAACCAAAAAACCTTTTTCCGTCAGATTAAGAGAACCCACCAACATTTTTGTCAGATTAAGAAAATATGCTTTCAGGATACCGAGATAAACCTCCCCTATGAAAATCTGACGCGCTCGAGTATTTCAAAAAATAATTTTTTTGCATTTTCAAAAATTCATCGTAACTTATCGTCACGCCAAAATCGTCAGTTTTTTTAAAGGGAGCTTCCTTGGGGCCTACTTAACACCCCTTCCGAAAATCTGACGCGCTCGAATATTTTTTTTTTTTGCATTTTTGACTATTTTATATGCCTACCCCCACCACGCAAACCGGCAGATTAGTATACCGTTGTTATCAGAGGCACTTGGGGCATACGTAGTATGAATATCTGACGCGCTCGAGAATGCCCAAGTAACTGTTTTTTTTTAAATTTTTGAAAAACCGGACACGCCATACCCACCGCTAAAATGGTTTTTACCATACGAGCTTTTCTTTTCGAAATTATTTATCTTTCGATTTTGATAGGTCTTGACGGCGCCGTTGAATTACGCCATTTAGCTACCTCGCCTCCCTAACTACTAGGTATACCTAGTATACCTACAGTTGAAATTATATTAATTTCAAGAATACAATTAAAAAACATCTTTAATAGCATTTTTTTAAATTTTACATTATTTGTGCTCTCTTGTAAAATTATTATTTTTATTGTTTTATTACAAAAAATGCTGAAATCACTGTTGTAAGTGCAACAGTGCAAATTGAGAAAAATATGTAGAAAAAATAATTAATATTAAATTAATAATAATAATAAATTTGTTTATTGACATAAAAATAATGTTATAAACATCTGTGAAATTCCTGACTCCTGAGCTAGGTTCGATGACCTGTGTTACAGAAGTCAGTGTCTTCTCCCAATAATGGCACAATTTATGAAATAAACAAAGTACATTTAAATTTATATTAGATAGGTAGGCAAGAAATCTAGGCATCAAAAGCATCAAAAGATAATTGAAAAGATATGGCTCTACAAAACCCTTGGTCAAGCTTTATTATAATAAAATTGAAATTATCATGGCTTGGTATAATTTTAGAAAAATTACGACTGTACACCACTTAGGTACTATACTATTCTCCTGCTGAAGTTTCGTTGACCATTTAGAGGTCCTTCCTCATGAGTCCCCGTCCGTGTGTTCCCGTCTCACGACCTTCGAGCGTGGTCGCGGTCGGTGCTCATGAGGAAGGACCTCAATATAGAGAAGAGTAAAATACCTACGTGGTGTATAATAGTCACTATTTTTCTAAAATATAATCTCTCATGTTCATGTGAGATGTGCCACAGCAACAGGGAACTGTATATACCTACTTGATTTACAAATGAGTCAAGATACCGTCGTCGTCTCCATGAAGGTCACGTGACCACGTGCTTGTCTTGTGCCACGGTCTTTTGTTTTGAATCAATTGATCACTCTACAAGGAAGTAACATTGTATATTGTCCTCCTTTCAATTGTATTTGTGAATTGTCTAACTAGTTCACGCGGACGGTAGATGATACTGTTCAGTCTTCTTACTGTCGCGGGATTACAGTTTTTTCTAGCCCGATAGGGATGATTCTGCCCCCAAATATGAATATATCAAAACTAAATCCTGCCATCTTGCCATCTGACATCAATTCCAAAATCTGCTGTTTTTTATAACATAACACCCAACAGTCACATAAGTAGTCTTGATCCCACACTAGGATTCCCTGTGTCGTGGACACGAACTAAGAGTACTATGGCACCCAGACTCGGAACAAATATTTGCAGATCATACAAACATTTGTCTCACAGCGGGAATCGAACTCACAACCTCTTGCATCTCAGCCGGCTACACGCCCGCCACGCCATAGAGGTTACGCCCCGTTGGTTAGTCAGATTTGTAAAAAATTACCAAACATTAAAAAAAATGAGTTTGGGAGGTATTATGGTTCATCTAAGTGAGCACTATTTCATTGCACGCCAGTTTATTTTTATTTTATATTTTTTTTTGCAAGATCTTTCTGACTATGTCATCCCTGTAACGTCTTGCATTACAATAAAAACTTAGCTACTAAGAATTAAGGTGGATCGTCTCGCATGTGGCGTGAAATTCAAATTGTATTGTGTTTTTTGCTCGTCACAGCTCATCAACACTTCTTGTTATAGCGAAAACTGATTTTGCGGAAACTAGGTGTTTTAGTTGATAATCTCATAAAGATAATTAGTTTAGCTACGAATATTCTTCACTGATTTTTACAGTGTTTTTTAGGTTCAGGAATATTCTTAGATTAACTAATGATAGGTATTATATGAGATAGTTACTGTCAATTAAAACATGTGTGTTGGGTCTCTTTGTATTAGCAAAACCTGTTTTCACTATCTCAAAAAGTGTTGATCTGTGACGAGCAAAAAACACAACTAAATTTCTATTTCGCGCCATATGCGAGACAATCCACCTTAATAATATCATACACCATAATAAAAAGTGTCTCAGCACGCTTGTTGATTTGATACGAGACGGTAAGTACTGTAAATAAATAAACTTGGAGGTCCGAATAGAACCATTAGCATGTGATTATTCTTACATGGGATTATACAGCTCAATTTAATCCACTCTGACAGCTGTCACCTTCGTTTAACACGTAACCTCACGAGAAATAGCTCCTATAGAATTAGCCGTGTAACCTACTGCGGGGTATCTGTGTTAAGGTTAATTTGTAGACCATATCCGTTCGATATCGAGACTGGTAAATGATATGTATAATATGTATCATACTATATGTCTTAGGTATCAATTTTGTCACAAATCTACGTTTAAATGTTTCAGAGTAGCGATTACGTAGTTCTGCTATTGATTTCAATGTTGTTTCTATTTGAAATTACGTTTATGCGATTACCTAATTTACGTAGTTTTGTAACTAACCTTTGTAAGCAAAATTCGTAAATTGGGTAGTCGCAAGAGCGTCATTTCGAATAGAAACAGGATTGAAATCGATTGAAACCAATATAATTACGTAATCGCACCACAGATAATACCAACAACGTTGCTAACATGTACAACAAATTCAATAAATACAAATATTTATTTCGGTAAACTTAATTGTAACATTTAATTTTAGGACCTTCTTTTATATAAATAAATAAAAATAAAATAAATAAATGCTGGACATTTCAGACAACATTATCTAGCCCCAAGCTAAGCAGAGCTTGTGTTATGGGTACTAGATAACTGATATACTTAATACAATACATTACATAGATAGATATTTTGTATTATACCCTTCATAGAAAATACCCAGAACACCCTGAACAAATATCTGCAAATTGTACAAATATTTGATCCAAGGCGGGAATCGAACCCGCAACCTCCTGGGTCGCAGGCGAACATTCGTCCGCCGCGCCACAGAGGTCGCCAAAAATAAATAACCTCTATAAAGATACCTATTATTAGGATCTCACTCTTCCGTAGTACATTTCCATACACTTACACTTGATATAAGCACTGAGAAATAAAAAGAGTATGTATATCGAACGGTCTTACGCCGCCTGCATCCACCGACTTTCTGCTGCCTTTAAAATGTCTTTAGTTCATCGAACGTCGTGGCATTATTAGAAGGAGACCTATTTCCAGCAGTGGACTTATAGAAGTCCACATATAATAAACGAATAATAATAATAATAATAATAATAATAATCCACGTATAATCATCATCAGCATATAGATGCTGATGATGATTATGATGATAGATGTACATCGTGATCAGAAGATTACTCCGAAATAGATCATAGAATTAGCAAGCAATACCGCTAGGACGTAAAGGTTTTTGAGTGGCAACCACGTACCGGAAGACGCAATATAACCTGAGGACAAAGCCCGCTTGCTAAGGCCTTGTTAGTTGTAGAATTTCTTGTGAAAGAGTTCATCCGGGGAAGTACTACCACCGTACCTATTTCCGCCACCAAGCAGTAGTGCTCGAATTGCTGTGTTTCGGTTTGGTGCTGGTGCAATTACAGGCACATACTAATCCTTGGCTGACAGTGGTCTTTACATAGTATATTGTAAGCAGAATATAATCTACGCTGTTTCAATCTTCAAGCTTAGATATGACATGACGTAACACTGTTATATAGATACCATGGTACTCGTAGTTCCTGATACCCACGACAGAACAACGGGGACCTAGCGCTGTTCAAATCTTTTGAAACTTGAAAGGAGGAAATTTTAGGTCAAGAAGTTCCCCTATTCAAGTTTCATAACTTTTAAATAGCGCTAAGGCTGCCAAAATAATCCTCATTGTTGCGTTCCCCATTGCCTTGCTACTGTAGTTGGGGAGATCCAAGAAATTAGAGCTTTTCACATTCGATTAAAAAAAATTATTCAAATTGGTTCGATAGATGTCGCTGAGTTCACTCTAGCTGTCAAGTTAGTCAAATGTGGTGTCTGTGGTGCACGCGTACTAAGCTATTATCTAACTAGTCTGTGGCTATTAGTCATGTTTTCTGTGTTTGCTTCTTGAGTGTGCCTTAGTGATTTCGTAGTGTTTTTAGAAGTAAGCAGAAATAAATACCTACTACGATACGAAAATTATTTCAACGTTGTTGATGTTAACATTTCAATTTATTTTGACACTTGACAGCTAAGTTACTGAGCAGCGCCATCTATTTTTAACGCTGAAAGCATGATTTGAAACGGCCGTGATAACCCCTCATTGCTTTTTGTATGGGAAATGTGGTTCACAAAGTGTACGCTAGGGGCGTTCATCTGTGGCTCCATACAAAATCCGTTTTGCAGTAGCAACATACGTCTGTGTCACTTGCTTGTTCAAGACTTAAGGCTCTGTACAAGTTTGTGGTCAGTGAGGGAATCAACACTAAAGCCCGTGAGACACGTGCCTGTAGCTCGCAAAAGCATGCCAGATACTGGCAATTTTATGAGCTACCAGTTGCATCTACTACAGTATCTCGTGTACCAAAATCATAGCATCATAGTCATGGTAGCCAAGCAGTCATACAAGAAAGAGAACAACTTATGCATACGTCGTAAGTGGGACAGAATGATGTGATTTTTTGTTGCAAGGTCAGCAGCACACTACTGCGCAAAACAGTTCTGTATGAAAAATATATGTGATAATAAATTGTGAGCACGGGTACACGCTAAATTATTTGTAAATTGTAAATGACAATTCCTATAACCTAATTTCCTTCGAAAAATGAACCAGAATATTTTTTCGTATATTTGGATGTAAAAGTTATCTTCCGTTCTATTTCTCATGTGGCACGACTACCATTTGTCTATTACTCTACTACTATTACTTATTTACTATTATTTATTTACTCTGTCTACGCTTATCATGCTATAGTGATTGTAAGCTGTTTGATTTTTTCCCTCTGCGGGGTTGCGGGGTAGGGTATTAAATGGTCTTCAACTGTCTAATGTCACGAAACGTTTCTAGAAGCATAATGCTAGGTAAAAGGCATATGCCAGAACTTGGCATGCCGGCTTGCTAGTCTTACTCCCTGTTTCATAATCATTCTCTAAACCTATTTTAATTAAAATAGCTTTTGTCTTGTTTTGACGTATGACATTTTACATCAGAGAAAAGAAAACAAAAGCTATTTCAACTAAAATAGGTTTAGAGAATGATTATGAGACAGACCGTTAGCCTCTGTTATGTCACCTGCGTATGTATTCTCGGCCTTAGAAAGGTTAAAAGAAAATCGTAAAATCCTTACTTCTAATAAAGTTATTTATTTATATATACAAATAAGGTATCTTGTGTGAAACTAACATGTATTTTTTTTATAATTGTTGCATAGTTCATTTTAACATCAATTTATTTACAAGTTTTAACGAAATTGCTTCGTAATACTGAAGACTACATTAACTTCTACATTATCGTTTCGGTAAATACTTTGGCCTTTTTTTTGTATTTCCAAATACAAGAATATATAAAATCTAAGTACCTAGTAGATATAATTTTTTGTCCAATGCTAAATCAGTCTTACGTCCTCTATAAGACTAATTTACATGAGTCAAAAAAAACTATAACGTTATAGCTGTCGTTACAGATGTTAAAAGCAGTTATTTTTGGTTAGGTACTTCGTTATTCAATAACCCCTTATAGAAAGAAACTAAATCATAAAGATTTGATTTAGTTTTTTGACTGTCTTAATGATATTCTATAACGGGTATTGAAAACAGTTGTTCCAATAACCCTTTAGCATCATAAATGCAGTACGGTATACTTAACTGTTGGACTAGTTATAATTAGAAATACAGTAAAACCTGTCAGTTGAACAGTATAACAATATAAAAAAGTGTAATTATGATAAAACAATTTTTAAATAATATAACAGCCGTATTCAAGAACTTTACTTATCTTTGAATGTAGTTTGTTTGTTTGTAGGAACCTACAGTAAGTACTCTTTGACGACAAATGACACTAAATCCTGAATTAGGATCGAGTAGAGCGTCAAGAGTAGCCCTGCAGTTTAGGTGCCAAAATTTATAATTTATTTTGTTTACACTTTTTGACATTATAAGAGGCCATTTACATTAAAATATGTAATTTACGCGCAAAGTAATATTATATACATTCATGGTTGTTTTAATAAAAAAAATTGTAAATTATATGGCAGCAACAAGTTTTTTACCAACAAAATTATAAAATTGCTTTACCCTAACACATAACAGCTGAAACTCATTCCGAAACATATTATTTTCACGTCCTCGCAACGGTTACCGACGTCCTCCTAGGCTCGTTGATAACTGTTATTGACGTTACGTTGTCGATCGCAGGAGCGGGTGGCGTTGACGGTCCTTGGTGCGCTAGGGCTGTGCTGATTGGCTGAGAGATTGGTTGAGCGTTGAATTGAGGGTAGTGAACGCCTACTACTTCTTCGTAGCTTGGTGGCGCCATACATTCTGGAAAAAGAGAGAAACGTTTTTATGTGCAAGCTCTTTGAAATTATTCTTGGAACAGGATCTCCTTTTCCACAAAAACAATTGTTTTATGAGGTAAAGTTCTAATGTCAAAGTAGTTGTATTTACCTATCTATCAATCTATTCGTAAGTAATCCTAGCTTTACAACTACTGATTACTAAATTATCAAAACATCGCCCTAATAAAGAGGCTCACGTGAATACCTATACCTATTAAAGTAAATAACATTACTTGCAAGATTTTATTCAAAAATAACAAAACTATTAGATGATAGGCAAGCATGAATGTGACAGTTGAAATAGGAATACCTTGGTGAACGTATTTATACAGCCTGGAGAAAGGTCAGGGGAGTCATCGAGTAACTAAACGTCATTATTATTAATAAGTATAACAAGCGTAGCGTGTGCTGTCTTGCATATTTTTGCTGATGTTTATTTACTTTTGACTACCTTCCTAAGGTTTTTAAGATCTCATTTACTATGTATCAGCAGCTCCGTGCTCCGAGGCACCACACAGGCGCTTCTCACCTAGTGGTAAGACGGACCATTTATGTAAGCCAAGCCGTGTTTGTTGCCTGATTCTTCTAGGCTTGGTCGCGTTGGAACAGGAGTAATTTTAGTTTATAAGACAATTCAAAATGATCCTTGTGATTTCAATGAATAAAGTTCTTTTGACTTTTGACTTTGACTTGACTGTAAAATTGCCGTTCATCTCGATTTCCAAATTTGTATACATCTAAAACTCATTGATGACTAAAATTCTTATACCTATATGATATCAATACAAGTGCCTTCTCCAGTAAATCTCCTGAAAATGGTGATTTTATGATATTTAGTCACTCGGTGACATTAAAAAATCGCACCCCAGGTCAAGAGTACCATAAACCGACAAGCATGTATGAAGCAAAAGAGATAAGAGGAGAGCAAATACCGTAGCAAGTGGAAATTCGTAGTCTCTGCTTACCCTTCTGCGAAAGCGGCGTGAGCTTATATATTTTGATTATAATATTTTCCCATTTTTATCAATTTAAGATCGTATGGGAAATGTAATATAATACCTATTAATACCTAGCTATTTATTGTAGGTATTTAGCGTGGTGATTATGGCAAATCCCCCCATTGCATTATGGGGGAGGCTTCATCCAGCAGTTGATTTTTATCGGCTGACAATGATGATGACCTATTTATTGTACCAGTGACCAGATGGAACCAAGTTGGAAGAAAGATAGAACCACTAGACTTATGGAAGATACAAAGTCAAAAACTCAGTCGCAAAGTTACTTGACTTTGCCATGCTTTGGAGGAGGGGGTAAGTTGGAGAGGCTGACGTAGATCGTGCCCTCCTAAGGCCCAAGCGACTTTCACGGGTAGACATTCATTAATCTAATTTTACGTTAACTCCAGCCGCATAGTTAAGTGATACTTACCATACTTTGGTGGAGGGGGAAAGTTTGAGGGGCTAACATAGATAGTAGGCTCCTGATGCCCAAGAGACTTTCAAGGGCACCCAAGTACCTAAGTTTGCGTATACTCAGCCGCATAGTTGAGTGACACTTACCATACTTTGGTGGAGGGGGAAAGTTCGAGGGGCTGACGTAGATAGTGGGCTCCTGCTGCCCAAGAGACTGTCGGGGGCGGGCACCCACGTACATTCGCCTCTGCTGCGGATTGCGCGTTTTCTGCCCTGCAAGAAGAAAGAGACGTTTAGACATTGAACGGTAATTTGAGCTATTTCCTATAATCGTATATCTAAACATAGTAATTTAACGGAGGATAAATTGAGAGGCATCCTGTGAAAACATATTTTTTTATCTTTAATATAGCGCTTTATATTGAATCAGTGCTAACGGCCTTTAATCTAACATAATGACAGATTTATCAACTTTGTATGCATAGCTTTTTTTTTCTAGATAAATGGACTTAGGAAGGGATGTACGGAACTCAACATTTTATTGATTTTTTTTCTATTAATTAAGGCTATGGTATACAAAAAATATGGTTTTTGCACAAACTCCCAAAAATATAATGCAATAGGACTGCTAGAATACTTTTTACAGTTTTCGTTGAGATTGATATTATTTATTTATTTTACTTATTATTATTTATTTATTTATTAAAAAAAACTATTATAACACCTTAACAGAGTAGGACCTAAAGTGATGTTATATGCACATGATTATTACGAATATGAATTTGAATAATATTTTTTGTATTAAACAAGTAATACTATACACAATTTGTCGTTTTAGGGAGTATAAGTTAATTTGAAAAATTACGAATGAAACATCTCGAATGAAAAATCTCGAAAGAAAAATCTTTATCTAAAATATCACGTATATATATATATTCTCGACTGTAAAAACTTAAATGAAAATGTCTAGTGAAATATATCGAATGAAAAATCTTAACTGAAATATCTCTTATTAAAAATCTCAAATGTAAAATCTTAAATAAAAATATCTAAAATGAAAAACCTTAACTGAAATATATCGTATTAAAAATATCGAATGTAAAAACTTAAATGAAAAATATCGAATTAAAAATATCGACTGAAAAATCTCGACTGAAATGTAAAATCTCAGTATTATTATCGGTGTAAGTGCAAATGCACTCCAAGTGACAACAGATTAGTATTTTTTTTGTGACTATTTTCGTGCTCATATGTAATTGATTCTCGTTAAAAGATAGCTATCTGATTACCAACGTTATTTAATGATATTTAAAACATTTATTTTAAAACAAAAACATTTTGTGGTACGAAGAATCTCAGAATGGTAATTTACAAAAATTAATAGTTACTTCATTGCCATTTGAAACATGGCTACAAAAAAAGAGTCCTAAAAAATATGAATACGCAATTGAAGTTTTTTTTGTGTTTTCGTGATCATTTGTATTTACATCAACCTACCACAGGTATTTTATACTTAAAAGGTGGTCTCAGTTACGGCCATAAATATTAAGTTAAAGAAATAAACATCAGTTATATTATTTTTTATTTAAATATCCACCACATAATATTCGCCAAGATTACCTATACTATGATAAATATTAAATAAATTACGACGACCTCTGTAGCGCGGTGGGCGAGTAGCCGGCTTAGATGCAAGAAGTTGCTGGTTTGATTCCCACTGCGGGACAAATGTTTGTATGATATGTAAATATTTGTTCCAGCTCTGGGGTGTTATGGTACCATGGTACTCGTGCTCTGATACCCACGACACAGGGAATCCTAGTGTGGGATCAGGACTACATATGTGACTGTTGGGTGTTATGTTTATTTATATATTACCTATAACAAGTACTTTTATGCAGGTCACAATAAAAATTAATATCACAAACGCTGTGCTTAAACTAAGCACTGTCCAAACAACTTCAGCTAAAGAGTTGCCTAATAAAGACGATGTTTCCACTACATCTGACTCTATCACATTTTGAGATTCCATTTTGAATACTTTACTTTAATTACTAATATAAAAAAACTATTGCCACCACACTTCACCAATTGTAAATGAAAATTCACCACATTTTGATACTAAAATACAATGTAGTAAAAATCTTTTTTTTAATAATAAATTGCATAGACTACTACTGCGTAATGTCATCGAAGCACGATAGAGTCATACACGAATGAAAGAATACAACTAATCTGATAAAAATGTTGTAAACGGATAATAATTATAGATGTATTTATACCCCCCCTTTTGAAATAATCTTTTTATAGGGATTAGATAGACTAGATAAAATTATAAATAATCTAAAAATTATAATATTTATCTAATAGTTGTTAAAGTGTTAACACGTCAATAGCCTTTGAATAATGATCCAAGGGTTAAATGTGCTGTGATATAGTCATTGTTTTTTGATGGATCATGTCATTATGACAGACTAGCATTTGCTCGTGGGTCTGCCCGCGTAACATATCATTTTAAAATATAACCTATATGTTATTCTGATGTATAAGCTACAATACTGTAAAGTTTCATCAAAATCCGTTCAATAGTTTTTGCGTGAAAGATTAACAATCATCCATCCATCCTCACAAATTTTTACATTTTGTAATATTAGTAAGATAAAAATGTTTTCTTAAGGACGGCTACGAGTGGTCCAATGTTCAAATGGGCCATCAGATTTCATAACTACTGAATTCTTGGTCAAATAATTTATTTCCATAACCTATCTTTTTTCGCAAGAGAGTGTATTGCGTATATGTTTAAAAAAATCGCATGTCAATAAAATTCCGAACGACTATACAACTAATGTAGACCTGATGTTGCACGCTATCACATACAGATACTACAATCTCATTGATAGCAAATGGGTATCGAACCTTTGTATTTCACAAATAAAGAGATGGGCATTTTATTATAGGAACAGAGAAAATTATTATCACTCCCTACGCCATCTTGATATGCAAGTTATTCTTATATATTTATCTTTTGCTTCATGTACTTTTATTAACACCAACTTAGTATATAAAGATCATTGTACGTCATCGTCATCATCGTCACCAACTTTTCACGTCCACTGCTTTAGGAGGCTTCCCCCATTGAATACACGGACTTAGTGTAACATAATTTTTATACAGAAAATGAGGTTCCACATATTAATTAGGAGTACCTCTACATCATAACCTAGGACATCGATAAGTACCCCTGGCATAGGGGTACTTATCGATGTCTATATATAAAATCCGTGTTACATATATTATGTCCGTGTCCTTTGATAGTTAAATACTTACCCCCTTATTCATAATCTTTTTTTAAACCTATTTTAGTTATAATAGCTTTTGTCTTGTTTTGACGTATGATATTTTACATCAGAGAGAACAAAACGAAAGCTATTTTAACTATAATGTGTTTAAAAAATGATTATGAATAAGGCCCTAAGGCTCATGGCTCTGGCCTGTCCTCAGAACGTATCTGATTTGGCCAGCCTCCTAACTACAGTGGCAATGGGGAACGCAACAATGGGAATCGTTTTGGCAGCCTTAGCGCTAATAGCGCTGTTCAAATCTTTCGAAACTTGAAAGGAGGAATATTTAAGTCAAGAAGTTTCCTCTGTTCAAGTATCATAAGATTAAGATAGCGCTGCCAAAATGATTCCCATTGTTGCGTTCCCCATTGCCATTTGCTAATCTGATTAGGGAGCCTGTCCCTTCCCCTTCCAACTGTCACATTCACACTCTCCTTATGCACTTATCTTCTCCATTCTTGCAACATGTCGCTCAAAAAATATTTATATATATTCTTGTAAAATAATATGCTAGAAAGACTTATAAAATAATATTTACTCAGTGCGATGATCCTCAGACAAAAGAACATGAAAAGCCATAACAGCAGCATCACGATCAGAATAATCATGTACCAAAATGCCATCTCTGTCAGCTTAGGCGGATTTTCTTCAAAATCATCTCTCTCACCCCAATCTTCTTCATCAGAAAATTCGTAGTTGGGATATCCGTACATTGGAGCCATTTTTGTATCTAAGTCTCGTATAATTTTCTGCCGTTTTTAACACTGTTTTGCAGTTTTGATTTTTGCTTTAGGCTTTCTTAGTGGTAGATCTTCTTTACGGCTGTTTTACAAATCTTTTGTGTCACTTTTAGCATTTACAAGAAGTAGTTGCTAATTGACATTCTAGAAACTTTTGAGCCACTCAATACTTGCTTGCTTTACAAACCAGCTGAGCACTTCTTTGCAATTTTCACTCACAAACAATTTGATTTAACAAACTATTGGAATGCTCTAAAATTAATATGGGTCAAGGAGACGAAGAGCTCACAATAATCCTTAAAAAACATTTTAGCTAACTTCACAGTTTTGCCTTTCCGAAGACAGATAATCACGAAATGGTCTTATGTTGAATTCTTTCTATTGATACCATATCTGTTTATCGTTTTGATAGACAGTACCTATCGCATGATTATGATACGTTTTTGGAGTTTTTCACGAAAATGTTCTGTTTGTGAAAGAAAATGATAATTTTTCTCGATCTACGAACGAACTAAGTATATAAAGTTTTAGAAACTATTATACATGATTAGTAAACAATTACCCCCTTATTCATAATCATTTTTTAAACCTATTTTAGTTAAAATATGTTTTGTCTTGTTTTGACGTATGTCATTTTACATGAGAGGGAACAAAACAAAAAATGTTTTAACTAAAATTGGTTTAAAAAATGATTATAAATAAGGTCCTAAGTCTCGTCAACACTTAACGAGTTTAATTGTCAATTCGTTAAAAATAATATTTATTATCAATGTTAATCAGCAAACAGTTGTTATGAACAATAAACCTATAGGTATATATCAAAACATTGGTAAAAAAAAACAAAAAAACATACCAATCAAGAAAGTTGAAAAAAGGAGTATCTATTTTCTTACTGATAAATACTGTGGTTTAGATCCTGTGAATTTTAAGGCAGTTTTTGAATTACTAATAGATTACGTGACAAACATGCTATTGAAGTAAGTACCTACCTAGGTCAGTACAGTCTGCGAAAATTTAAGGAGTAACTATATTGGAATATCTTTGGAAGAAAGGTGTTGACTCTATATTTTTCATTCAAATTCAATTTTAAATTCTTGAATGAAAAATATTGAATGAAATTTCTCTAATGAAAAATTATGAATGAAATTTTTCGAATAAAAATTAAGAATTAAATTTCTCGAATAAAAATCTCGAATTTTCTTTCTAGGCTTAATTATTCTAAATTGTTATAAATAAGTACTTACTAATATGACCCATCTTCACGCACATGATTACAAAAGCCATTACAAGCATGGTACAGAATATCGATAGATACGCAATAGTTGCCGTGGATTGCCGCCATGAAGAAGAAGTACCATGGTCAATTCTATCTTCATCCCATGGAGCCATGTTGAACAAATATATTTGGAACTTTGCTAATATTGATGTTATTTTGCAACTGCAAAATATTATTACAAATTCCAATAAAATTTATATATTTGTGATCACGCAATTTTATTTACATAATTGTTAAACAAAATGGTAATCGCTAACTAAATTTTGGATGTTATTTATTGGATTTTAATTATAATAACAAATCACATTTTGTACAGATTTCGTTTAGATTAAATGAGAAATATCAAAACACTAGTGCCCTTAATACCAATACCAAAATGATTGTAGAAACGTTTTTATCTAACGGTTTATCTCATGTCAGAATCTTCACAAAAGATAAGTTACAACATTGAAATAAACATTCACATAATGCGACGATAGTGAATATTGAGGCACTGAAGGTAAAACAACAGATTGACGAAGCCATGCCGAAGCTACATTTAGTAGTATATTTAATCACTTGGATTTGTGTCTCTTGTGAGTAAGGAAAAATATATTACAGCACCATCTATGAACTATTATCGTAAGCACTACGTACCTGAGTAGTATAATATTCTCTAGTGAATCATCGACTCATAGCCATTGAAGTGTTTTAATTCAAGTATAAACAGATAGGTGGCAGCACACTGCCAAATATTATAGTATTGCAAAATAAAATCAATTATCTTTGTAACTTTTTGATTGTGAAGAACAAAACATAGAACAAATTGTTGTCATAAAAAAAGTTATAAAAAGCGATAAAAAATTTGTGTTGATTTGATAAGTAGGTCTTTCTACTGAAACCAGGTGAGTAGGTATTGCAAAATACTTATTATAATGAAATATGTGATAGATAATATTAAATTTAATTATTATCAGGAAATCGCGATACCGATTTAACACGGTACCTACATATTACTTACTGCTTAGCGAGATAGTCACTATTAAATAGCATGTTTTTTTGTTTTTGCCTACGAGTACTTAGAGTACCTACCTGGTAAGAATAGGTAGATATTGTATAATTGTATGAAGTTTTTTTTTTCAGGAGTCATCGAAGTTTTTTATTTAATTTAATGACTTTTCCTCGCAGCGTTGTGCAACTTAAATATTGAATAACAGAAAAATAATATTACTTAGTTAAGGTGGAACGTTAGTAAAGTGGCACGAAATTCAATTTTAATTGTGTTTTTGCTCAGCAACTCTCACTTCTTGAGATAGCAAAGACTGATTTTGCGGGAATCAGGAGACCTAACACATGTTTTAACGATATAGTTTAGCAATGAAATGATCAATTAATGTCAATGAACCAAAACAACACTTTACAAATCATTCAAATTCGAGATTTTTCAATAAAGATTTACCATTCGAGATTTTTCGTTTAAGATTTTTCATTCGTGATTTTTCATTCAAGATTTTTCATTCAAGATTTTTGTTTGTGATTTTTTTAGCCGAGATTGATCCTAACATGCTAACGAGTCATGTTAAATAAAAGCTTGTAAAATGTAGTATATTGTATTTTTTACAGTTATGCTGATTTTTATCGATTTTAATTATCTTAATGCTTGTCATAATGATTTGCACGACTAATATCAAAAAATAAAAATGCCCAGGAGCTTAATAATACCCAACTATGGAATCGCCCAATCGGAAAAACGTCCAAGTTTAAAAAAGTCCAACTAGAAAAATTACCAGATACAGAAAATGCCCTCTAGAAAACTGACAAAGAATAGAAATAACCAACCAGAAAAATTACCAACTATAGAGACGCCTACCTATCGTTAATGTACCGTGGTAAACGAACTTCAATTAAACCTTTTTTTCAACTAAACATTTTTTCATTTGAACATTTTTTCAATTGGACTTTATTATAATTGGACATATTAATTGTTGGACATTTTACTATTGGACATTTTTAGTACTGAACATTTTAATAATTAGGCATTTTTATAATTGGACATTATTACTTTTGGACATTGGTTTTGGACATTTTTCTTTTTTGAAATTAGTCGTGCAAATCGTCAAAATAGTATTATGTACAAAATACCCCATCACTAGCAGCTACTCTACCGTAGGTAGAATGATTTTTAATATGTTCTACTATTCCACTAAGAGCACCGATAGAAAATATGAATCGTTGCTCAAATGGGAATAGAACCGGTGCTCTTCAAATCGCTGCTCTTAGTGGAACGCGCTTAACAATGGCTGCAAAATGTAGTTCCAAGAATCTTATACTTTAGGTAGGTAAGTTTCTTCGTAGGTACTCACTAAAACATTTCCATGTTAGGAGGAATATCAGAAAAAGCACAATATATAAAAATATACCAAAACTTGAAGAATACATTTCTTTGCTATGACTTTTTTCAAAAAAATAAACAAGCTCCCGTCTACAAACAGCAATGTAACACTCAAACTAAAGAAAATATTTAAAACAACATTAACTTGCTATCTTGTCTTGATAATAACTTAAGTACCAAATTGATACGATAGACGATTTAGAAAACCTTGGTTATCTTTTTCCCTATTCAGGTAATCAAGTACTTCCTTGTAATCACTGGTAAATTTATTTTACGCACATTTTTAAGTCAGTAAGTTAGTTAGTCTGTAGGTATGTTACATACAACGATTTATTCTGTTACTATCTATGGGCTATAGGATACAGCTGTTTGGCATTTATTAATATTAGTAACCACTGCAAAGGTGCGTATTGGAACAAAATAATATTAATTTTAATAAATAAGTAACGAATTAATTCTTAGGCAAGTCAATAAAAACCTATACTTAAGGGAAATCTCATGCAATCTCATGATCCTCAGGCAAAATTGTTAAAAGTCGTAAGTAGACTCGGCACGACAAATATTATGGTAGATAGATAGACTAACACTTTATTGTACACCAGGAATACATTAACAGGATTTATTAAAAAAATTATCTGTACAATGGGTGGCCTATTATACACCCATTATATTATCGCTGAAAGCGATTTCTGCCAACCTTTAGGTGGACGGTGACGAGCGAAGCAGTAACGAAACGGCGGTGCACAGAGTAAAAATAATAACAATAATGATAGATAAATAGATATATAGATATAATACAACTTTTACATAAGTGATTCGAAAACATAATATACCAACTTTTATAAAATAGACTAATAAATAGTAGATAATGAAATTAAATACAATACGCCCTGATAGAAGAAAAATAAACATGACTTTTATACATAATCACTCACAGGATATTTTCACATGCCTATGAAAACGTGGGCAGGTCAGACATATAGGTAATGATTTTTAAGTTTTAGCTTGAATGTTTTAATTACTTACTGAAAGATCTGCATGATAGTAGAATAATCAGTAATCCCAAAATCCAAAAAAATACAACACAAGCCCAACTAACAGAAGAGCTTAATTAGAAATACATCTCTCAAAAATCACTTGAAAATAAAATGAAATTAACGCGCATCTGCCCGAGTACCACAGATATAATGAAGTAAAACAACAATATTAGCACTTTATATTATATTATCTTGATAATGATAATGGTGCCTGTCTTCTATTTATATCTACATATTGATAAAATATCCCAAAAACATAATTATATTCTACATAATCCATCTTAATTAAAAAAAAAAACCATATTAATTAAAAATGTTGTGAAAACTATAAGAAGTGTTAATTAATATTTATTAGCAGAACCGCCCGTGATTTCACCCTTGCGTAGTCCGCACGTAGTCATACAGATCTAGGTATACAAACAGAAATTCCTGCTAATTTTACGCTATATAGATTAATATATATCTGATTATTAGATTTTTCACTATAAGTAGGTTTTTTCACGTTCTTTCAAGCAAAATTTCTGATAGCAATACTCTTGTAAATAATGCCATCTATACAATCCAAAGTGAACTACACCTGTATATTGCAAACTTTATTATCAATCCTGCTATTGTTGATATCGACTGATTAAAATTTTACGTCAAAGATAAATCTAAAAGTAGCCTTATCGGAAATTGCTGCGTTATTAGCTAAACTTTAGACCAGCCAGATATAAAACGTATAGAAAAAAAAACGACACATTTGTCATTATTATTATTTTTTTCTATACGTTTTTCAGCTCTACTGAAACTATGCGTTTTATAGTGTGCTTCAAAAATCATTATCTAAAGCTTTTAAGAGGTTAGGGATGCCAAAGCTTCGACGGTTTTAACGTAGTATAATTTATTCCTATCCCTACAACGTTATCTACATCAGTAACGTGGAGTATCCTCCTCAGTTAAAGTATTCAGATCTAAAGTGGGTATATAGGCACTTAATCATTATAGTCACTTTGAACGAATCCTATATACAAATAGCTGGTCTCCCAGATTTATATCTGTGACAGTAATCATCTATGAAAGTATAAACAAGTACGAGTATAGTATCTTATATATTAGTCTACCGAATTATGTGTTTATGTTTATTTGGTATTCTTGTTACCTTTTGTGCACTAACACTAAATGGTTTACCTAAAAGGTTATCTAAAAGAATAAACTTATAGGTAATGTACAGGACTTCTAAGAAAGTTGTGCAATAAAGACTTTTTGATTCTTATAGTATGGTGAAATCATTTATCTTACCTCTTCTTTTCACTACAATCAAATAGCCAGTCCAAAATATGATTTTAATTGTTATTATTACTAATGCAGTTACTAATTGCGGTTCCATCTTGGTTGCTCCGTGTAATTTATTTAGTTTTCATCATTTTAATACTTTAATAATTTAAAATGAGTCTACACAATCCAATCATAAAATAACAAATGATTTAATCACGAGTGCAGCTTTGTATCCGTAAGCGATATAGATTTCATAGATACCACAGGTACTTCTTTACAATGATGATAACGAAAGATACTTTTCCGTATAGGTACAAAAGTATTGATGGTATCACGCAAGTTAGGGTATCCATCGACATACCTCATGGGTTTATCTATTCTCTATCTCTATCTATTAAACAACAGTATCTCAATCAAGACAAAGATGAAAACCTTTAAGATCAACTCTAAACCCTAGTTTAATTTCCTTTTATCTAGTTATGTTTTAGTTAAGTACGATACTTTTATGTTTTGTAATTCAAACTGAACATACTTGTATTTGTAAAGTACGTCCAGTCTCCAATCCAATGAAAATAAAGTAAATTCAATTGTATTCTGTTCACTGAAATCACTACGGTTATGAATATGTTCTTGTAACTAGGTGAATTTATTAAGGAAGGGAAGGATGAAAGCATCAAAATTAACAAATTAAATTTTAAAGTATCATTGAACTTACTCAAGGATCTGCAAGATGCGACCACTAGAAGAACCAACAAAAACGTCACCCAAAATATAAAAGCCGGTGATATAAAATAGTATGTGGTCATTTTGCAGAACTTTTCACTATTTTCACAAACTTTTGCAAAAGTTTTTCAGAGCGTGCTTCTAATCCGCAGACGGAATACCAACTGACGTAAAATTAATTAAATTTTTATCTAGATAATTTTTTAGATAAGAGGATAAATCGATATTGAAAAGCCATTTTGTTGTTAGGTCTTATCTAGCGTGACGTTTAATCTGTCTGTAGAAAAACATTCCTATGCATAAAAAAGCTTTTGTGTTCAATTTGGTGTTCATAAGTCTTTTTGCAGTAAGTATATATGTATGTATATAGGTACCTAACCTACCATAAACAGATCAAAACATTCGCAAAACCAAAAACCCTGAAATAAATGACTTAATAAACTAAACATTCTGCAACATAACGAAATAATCAACAGCTTCATAACATTGAATTTTTTTTTTAAATATAAAAGAAACAGCCTACAATAATCGAAGAGTTTAATAATTGATATTGAAGCAATGTATTGGTACATTCTAACGATATAAAACAAAATCGACACTTACCAAAATATTGAACCAGAACGAAATAAATTATCCAAAATACAGTTATATTAATGAACAAAAATGCTATAGCACCTAATATATTTGGAGCCATTTTTTTTATAAAATGAAAAATTACACAAGCTGAAAACTATTTATTAGTTATCGCTGATTTACCCCATTATTAAAATAAAAGGACTTTTATTACTTGTAAAAATGAGAAGTACCTAACGCTCACGAGGGCACGAAATAAATGATAATCGTCCAAGTATAGGCATCCTACGTAATCGATAGATAGGATAGTAATAATCTGTTCCGTTGATACCGATAACAAACTAATTATTTTAATGAGCTTTAATCAAAAAGCAACATCTAGTGCGAAAACTGTTAAACCTCTAGCCACGGGTGTAGCCAGGTATTAGTTTCGGGGGGGGGGAATGGTAAAAACACATTCACCACAGTGGTGTTTCTTCAAAAAGTATCAGATTTTGTCAACATTTTTAATATTTCGGGGTGGTTTGAACCCCCAAACCCCCTAACCCCCCGGCCATGCCTATAGCGAGTTTTAATTTTCCAGAGTATTTTTTAATTTAACAATTAAAAAAACAAAAACAAGTAACCTTAAACTGGCTATAAAAATTTAACGTGGGAGATAAAACGTGACCCTCAGAACATCAATATATACTTATATAAATAAATAAAAAACATTAAGTAGGTATGCCTTTTTTAAAGTAACTAATCCTGATACTAGGAATAAAATGTAATTTGTTGACAGTGCTACGGACAAGAAGACTTAAACTTGTAACGATAAAGCACAGCATTTAGGTAATAACTAAGTAAAACCACTTACTTCTTTTTACGCAGTTCCCGAAACAGAACCAGAACCAAAATAAAAAGACGCACATAAACAAAAACGCTACAGTCAACAAAGCTGATACTGTGTCCACCATATTGGCAGCTCAACTTACACACAATAAAATGATAAACTTAGGTGCAGATACCACAAAATACTCTGTATCTTATCACTCATGATTAAATACCTACTTATCTTTTGCATAAATAATTTTCCGATCTAATGCTTCGATTGCAACTTATTTAAAGCCATCTCTAGACATGCCCATTTTAAGCTATATTTCAGACCTTTATTCGTTTTGTTATTAATTATATAAAAAAATACTTAAAAACACTTACTATAAACACAGTTTTCAAAACATAACCAAAACCATAGTAAATAGAGGCACATAAATAGGAACACCGCACCGGCGAACAATGCCGCTACGACGTCCATAATGTCAACTAAATTAATAATAAAGATATAAAATACAATATCCTATCTTATCTAACCATTATCTTTTGTATATACCAGATTAATTAAAATGATACATAAGTATGGGGTTAACATAATATGCCTCTGGGGACAAGTTATTATAGGAGAAGAGTAAAGATAAGAAGGTGCTATCGAAGTACTAAGCAATAATTTACTACCATCCCCAATATTTGATCCGTCCTATGAACTAAGATTAGTTACAATAGCAAAATTGTTATTTTGCATGGGAATTAACAAAAATGAAATATTCAATTATAGATACAAATACTTGGATAATTAAATATCTCTGTATTTATGTATAGATGGGAATTTGATGGTTAAGTAAAAAAGCTGAATGTACATCGTCTGTTCCTACCAATATTTTGTTTGTAACTCTTTTTCGTATCATTACGGCCCCCAGACATGGGGCCAGAAAGGTGGGGGACGCTGGGAATGAACGATTAAATTACTATGACTATGACTAGTACTTGCTGGTGCTAGCCCGTTGGTCTTAAAATACCGCTAAGTTATTTAAGTTTCAATAAATATTTACATGCAAAAAAAAAGGTTTTTTTTTTCAATAATACACACTCTTTCGATCTCACTGGTAAACAGGCTAATATAATTATATTACCAGTTACATATAGCTAAGATTGGATTTCTGATAAAAAAGCAAGAAATTCATAATATTTCAAAAGAAGTAAAAACACTTACGCCTTTTTACGTAGTTCCCGAAACAGAACCAAAACCAGAGTAAATAGAAGCACATTAACAGAACAACTCCGGCGCACACCACGGCTACTGTGTTCATTTTGAAAACGAAACTAGTTTTATAATATTATCTTATCATGATTTCAAAAACTCTTTGGATTTATCTAGGTTGTATATTCATTTTTTACATTCTGCACGAACAGTAGAAAATATATTTAAGTAAGGAAATTTTATATTCAATCTTCATTTTACACCTTGTTAGTTAATATGTCTCTATAATCAATTAATTTATAAAACTATTTAAACTTACATAATTTATTAAAAATTAATTGATACATATGAGACAGGTCACTGACCTTATAATATTCACAATTAAATAATTAACAAGCATTATCCCAGACACCTCAATCCTAGATATGTGGGCTAAGTACTCAACATAATATATTATAACTTAAGTCCATAAACTATCTATTAGAGATTATTATACGATTATTTTTTATTCTCCTAGGCTCGTGTTAATTTTTATTCCCCTCATTATTTATTTAAACTTATTATTTTAAATGACAACACTGAAAGATATTATTTTATTTGTTTTATACGTAATAGTTTTTACTTTGAGGTATACAAAAGTTCGTTATATAAGTTAAGTGCAGTTAAATGTAACACAATAGAGTTCATACAGTTATAGTGCTCTACACTGAATGAATGTTGAATAGACAAACTGTGCTAACTGAGAGCATAGCGTCATTGTTACTGTGATGAGGAGTTGGGTGCTTGTCCATTGTATTGGTACAATAAGTATTGTGTGTCGAAAAGTTGAAAATCGAAATCGCTATCGGGGTCGCTATTAACTCTTAGTTAAAAACCGCATTCTTTCGCTTATATATCTTGTGAAAAATTGAGGCACTAGTTATCTAAATAAGGTCCCAAATATAACATACACGATCCGTTGTAAAAGTGTTAAAATGTCTAAATGTAATTCGTGTTATTGTCTTTTTTACTTATTTTAACTATTTCTGGAGTTCATACGAAGAAAAACTTTAAAGCTGTACAATCATCACAGCGGTTTTTTTAAATTAAGTAAGTACTTTTAAAATAAATTAAAACCGTTGTTGAACACTTTTAAGTTGTAAAGATTGTTCGAGTATAAAGAAGGCTCTATTGAACGATATTTTTAGGAAAATTTAGAAATATTTAGGTATACTTACTTATAATAAGCACTGATGTGTATAATAGTGCACAAATCAATATTCCAAAAACAAGATCATAGGAATTATGATCGTTATCACCAATGTTCTCATTGTTAACATTTTTGTCAGCACTTTCTTTGAAACACACTTATTCTAAATTGCTCGAAACCTCGGGTCGTATACTCGAATATTATTTACGTAAGTTAAACCGGTTAAAATATATTTAATCACACACTTATTCATCTGAAAATAGTGTTAATTTTAAACTACACTTTTTATCTATAACTTATTCAAACCAGCAGTTTTCTTTCAGAGGATCAGGTTCAAAATGTCCTTATCCCAAAATATCCAATGGTTCAATAAAAATCTACACAACTTAAACCCTAACTTACTTAATTACACTTGTTAAGAAAAAGACTTTTCGTCATCTAAAATCAATGCAACAGAAATAGTATTTCAATCCTACAGTTACACTATTCATTTCACTAATGAGTTGTAGACGCTCACAATAACCATTATAAATAAAACATTATCTTCACAAAGACAATCAATTTATGTATAATTTGATTGCTATCGATCAAAGTTTGGGGAAATGACGCCAAAAAAATGTAATTTAAGGTTATGAGGTCAACGAAACCTGCTTATCTGTTAAATGTCCACAAAACAAAACGAATACAATTTGTTATCAAACATTGAACTGGTTACTTATTTTTGAGAGTTTTTTTTTGTAACTTATTTTTTCTGTTTGTTATAATTTTTTAACTGAAATTGAAAGAAAATTTTCAAAACTGCATATTTCAAAATAACACATGGATGAGTGCACACAGACACCAATCAAGATATCCTCGGTAATGCGATTACGTAATTCTGTTGCTATTGGTTTAAATCGATTGCAATGCTGTTTCTATCTAAAGTGTCGCTCTTGCGATTACCCAATTTGCGCATTTTGCTTACAAAGGTTAATTGTTACAATACTGCGTAAATTAGGTACTTAATCGTATAAACGTAATTTCAACAACATTGAAATCGATTAAAGTAAATAGAAACAGAATGACGTATATCGCCTCTCATATCATACTCAAATCCTATCCTACTTAAATCGAGAAAAACCTGATTATTCTCGTAATAAAAATTAAATGAGTAAAAATAAAGTTAAGATCATGTTTTGGCCTAGTGTTAATGTCCTATAATGTCACAAATTGTATTCTCCTCATCTGACAATACAACAGGGAAAGGTGACCGAAACATAAAATATAGCCGAGCATTCAAATAATTATCAATTCTTTTAAACATTTGTTGATATTGTCACGGGTATTTATAGCGGTAAATTTTAATCAATATTTTTTTAAATACCCGTTACAATAACAACAAAATATGTTTTCTGATAGCTATTATTGCCGACGAAATACGGAACATGGACAACAACACACTCTACAGTGGTGGTCCGAGGATAGGGGCCGTAGGGTTCATAACTCCCCCAAAATAGTTATTGACATCCTGCTTTAGACGTCTTGACAATTAAATAAAAAAAAGTGGACAAAATAAATTTGAAAAATGGTATTTCACGGTATACCTAGCACGTCGGCACTAACTGGCACCGTAATATTTGATTGTTCCAAAACGCGAGTACAAAGCATCACTGAGGCCCAACTCTCTAATTTAAAAACATTCCAGTCACAATATAATCTCGTACTCAGTCGCACTGTCTCGTTTAGTAACTATTACATATTCTTAGCAAGAAACGCGAAGATTAAGTAATAGTTACTATACGTGACAGTGCTACTGAGACGAGCGAATTGAATTTTCTTAAATTAGTGAAAAAAAACGCCTGCTTGTGCCAAATATTGTACACTATTTGTTAGGTATTTACAAGTAATTATAAGTATTTAATAGGTAGGTTTATTTAGTAGGTATTTGTAAGTAATTTACTCTATGTTTTAAGACCCCCCATAGTCTTTGCCTGCGACCGCACCTGCCATGCTATGTAAGTCCTATTACATAGCGCTATAGCTGTAATTACCTACCTGCATTTGTCTTTGAATTTGACTCTACTTTATGTTCAAAAGAAAATTACAAGGTCAATGCCCTCTTCCCTATGCTAAGTAGGTACCAACCTGGCTGTGGCATGTCCGCCCTAAAAATAAACTTCCCTTGGATATTGTAAAAGCTAACAAAGGGATTACACCAGGGAATGAGCAGCGGCATCCACCTGAGTAATCATCACCAATACTGCGATCAACAGGCCGCCTGAGAAGCGTGGTGATTATGGCAAATCCCCCCATTGCATACAAAGGGGAGGTCCCGTCCTGCTGTGGACGTCAAAACGCTGATGATGATGATGATGATGAAGTAACTATATTTAAAATAACTTTTCATTTAAAACCGACTTCCGCCATTGTATTCGACTAAATATTTGGATAAAAAAAAACGATGAAAGAACCATAGTGGTGAAAGGATTATGATACTTTCTGAATGCAAATGCTTGGTTTGTTGCTGAAAATATCAAAATCGCCATATGTATGCCTACAATATTTGAGGAGTTCCCTCAATTCCTCATGGATTCCATCATCAGAACTGGGTTTTGAAAAAAAACAAGCGGGTATAAATAGGCCGAGCGTTCGTCTTAATTCAATAACAATCATCAACCCAGTAGTCCACTGCTGGACAAAGGCTTCCCCCTAGAATGCCACGATGAACGGTCTTAAGCCGTCTCCATCTTCCAACGTCCTGCAACCATTTTAATGTAGTTAGTTCATCGAGAGGGGCCTTACTACCGCATCGTCCGGTTTCTGGTCGCCACTCGAGAACCTTTACTACCCAACGGTTGTCAGTTCTGCGATCTCTAAGACCCTGCCCCCAATTATAGTAATAAATGTCAATGGGGAACACAACAATGGGGATCATTTTGGCTGCCTAAGCGCTATGTAAATCTTATAAAATTTGAATACGGTAAACTTCTTGACCTAAATATTCCCCATATCGAGTTTTAAAAGATTTGGACAGCGCTATTATGTCTGTCAAAATGATGCCCATTGTTACGATGCCCATTGCCATTTGCTACTGTAATTGGGGGGTAATATAATAATATAAAAATTATTAATAATATATGAATTAATATAATAATCCCCATTTTATTTTCGACTTTTTTATGTAAGTATTTACATTACATTAACGCCTATTGAGAAAAATATAGGTCAAATGATTAAAAGCAAAGAAATATTAAATGGCACATTCGTATGGAAAGATTCGAATGATTCATGAACCAAGAGTTGAGAGCCAACAGGATGATATTATCCAATTGACTTCGGGGCCAAAGCATTAGGGCCATTAAGGAATGAACCCAGATAGAAATTGTATTGTGAGCCAAAATCTTTTGCCTTTCTATCTTAATCATAACCAGCCTGTTCACGTCTACTGCTGGACGAGAACTCTCCCCATGGAGTACAATGGAGGAATTTGCCACACCGCAGATCGCAGACGTTTCACAAGTGGCGCGAAATTCAAATTTTATTGTGTTTTTGCACATTACAGCTTATCAACACTTCTTGAGATAGCGAACACTGGTTTTGCGGGAATCAGCAGGGCGATTCTAAAACTTCGGAAACGTTTCCGATCGGATTCGTTAGTTTTTCATTTCGTTGTGGTAAGTAATTAATGCAATTTTCTCTAGTAAAACACAATAAATATTGTATACTACTGTATTTTACTAGAGATAAAATTTGAATATCGCGCCACTTGCGTAACGTTTAACCTTAAGTAGGTACTCAGGTGGATGCTGCTGCCCATTTTAGGTTTAGCATAATTATAGTTCTTTCTAACCATACCCACGTGTAGGTATTAGGTATATGCGTACGGTTTTTTCCATTGTATTTACTACCACCTATAAGATTCATTGCGAACTAATAGGTGTCTAGTGTTGGTCTTGGTATCGGTGTAAAGTTAATCTACTATGCGATATCACAACCACAAAATTGGTTGCGTTTGATAACGCTACTCGTCACTAGATGGCAGTGTTTCAGATTATCTGTACAATCTATGAAAATAAATGGCACAAAACCGTGTGCAAAAGTTTTCATTTATTCACAAAACAATTTACAAATTATTTACAAATTCATAATCTGCTTCGAACCAATATTTAAAATGTGAACATTTTGACAAACAATTTTGTGTATTTTGACAGTATTTAGGACGTGTCGTGGGTAGAATGTACCTACATAGGTACCTACACCTACTAAAGACCCCATACATTCTTAGGATAGGAACCTTCCTTACACCGCCTGACTACATACCTATACGTAGTTAAATGGTGTAAAGAAAACCTCCCTCTCGTTGGGCCGGCGACATTTTAAAGGTATCAGGATGTCGCTGGATGGGGGGTAGTTACCACTAGGTACTGTTTATACATCAAATTTCTAGCGTTGTCACGAGTGGGGGACGATGGCACTTTTTCTCCCAACGTGCCCCAGTGGAGCCAAATAGGTGGGGAATGCTGGGAATATACCCACAAGACCATTTGTCGTGAACTCGTGACATTTTAGGGGAGGCCTATGTCCAACAGTGGGCTTCCACAGGCTGATAATGATGATGATGACGATGTAGTGATTTATTTACGAATCTACAGTTTTCGCAGTGAGTAAGTTGGTAGGTAGGTACTATAAGTTTGAGGTACTAACACTATTAAGTAAGGTAGTAAGTACCTAAGTAAGTAAATGCTGGACATTTCACACAACATTATCTAGCCCCAAGCTAAGCGGAGCTTGTATTATGGGTATTAGATAACTGATATACTTAATACAATAAGTACATTACATAGATAAATATTTTTTATTATACATAGAAAAATACCCAGAACACCCTGAACAATTATCTGCAGATCGTACAAATATTTGTTCAGAGGCGGGAATCGAACCCGCAACCTCCTGCGTCGCAGGCGAACCTTCGCCCGCCGCGCCACAGAGTTTGTCATATTATACCTAGTAGTAGTATAATTATTAGCTAATTTTTTGGAATTTCAGATGACATTATTAGGAAAACACATAGCATAACTCTTTTCATATATTGACCATTTAGGTCAACCCTACACTTTAAGGGTTTTTTAGCTAATTGATAAGTTTGATAACTTATACCTTTCGGTAAATCCACCATACATCATCATCATCATCAGCCTGTAGAAGTCCACTGCTGGACATAGGCCTCCCCCTTAGAATACCACGACGAACGTTCTACAGGGTTCGTCGCAGGAAGTCGGTGGATGGATGCCGGTCAAGACCACCATACATATTTGCTCAGATACGCAGGCGCACATTATATAAACATTTTGACATACTAAAATAACTTTCGTGAATAATATCACCCTGATGAAGACCCTATAGGGATGAAACCTGTTCCCGTTTTACAAAATGAATTTTGACTTACCTTTGTAATAAAGTTCCACGAAATATATAAACAAACCAATGACAATTACAATAGAAATTAACAATGGCACGTACATCTTAAGACGCGTCAGATTAAAAACTGTTAGCACCAAAATTAATTTAGTAATTTCTAAGATAAGATATTGAATAATAGGTATCTCTATGTTCTGATTGATAAATTAGTATCTTGATTAGTATCAAATAACATTGTAATTAAGATTGGTTCCCGTTACGTCTGATACCTCTACGTAGTAAATTAATTAATCGTTACGTTTAATTTATTTACAGGATAAACAATGGCGCGAAAAGAATTAGCAGAAGGAATTAGGTACCCTAGGTACCAGATCCAAAAATGAGATTTCCTGACAAAATTCTTTACTGTTCACTAGAATCATCGTCATCTCCCTGCCCTTATCCCACTTAGGTGGGGTCGGCACAACATGTTATTTTCTTCCATTCTTCCCTATCTTCCGTCATATCAGTACTCACACCATTCCTACATTATATGTCATCTTTCACTCAGTCCATCCATCTCTTTTTAGGCCTTCCTCTACTCTTGTATCCATCAACATTCATATTCATCACTTTTCTTGTAATATGGCTTTCTTCCCTCCGCATAACATGCCCATACCACGCTAACCTATTACTCCTCATCTTTTCGCTCACTGTTCACTAGAATATTTCAAAAAAAAATCAGATGTCGCCACCAGGCATACTAGGCACAGAAACAAAGTATACATACCTTCGTGCCGGCTGGTTCTTGTCAAACGCAATGTATATTATCATGCCATTACAATTTTCACAGATGACTTTAAGGACCTGCCAATAAATGTATTTAAATGGAAATTGAGAAGTTGGTTGATTGATGTTTTTATGACATTAAGCAATTTATTAAGTATAAATCTGAAGTTCATTATAATTATTTACCTCTATTTTTTGACATTATTTCTGTATACATAATTTTTAAATTCCAATGATTTCGCACCCTCTTAAGTTTTGACATTGTTAATTAATTTAATTTATCAGGATATATTAGAGCCATTAGGATTAACTTTTACACGCTTTGATGAAGCAGAATGTAATGGACCATTTTTCTTTTTGACTTTACTGAACAACTTTACTATTGTACCTACATTTCTGCGAATTATATATATATTGCGATTATGATTATGATTATGATTAGATTTCCTGACATTTTGTCTCAATATGTCTCTATATGAAGGCAGAGGGTATCAAAAATATTAAAATACATAGGTATGCCTATTCTTAAAATCTCGTAAAATAAAACATAGTATAATTTTAAATATAAATATTTTAAATATATACCTTAGTATTATTTAAATAAGTATAATATACACAGTGAATTATTAAATTTTACCAGTTATCCTAAGATAAAAGTCAATGGATTATATTCTTGTTTAAAAAAACACTTTTTTTTAACTTTTGGTAACCAAAAGGTTACCAATATTGCTCGATAAATAACAAATAATTCTTACTTATTTTTCCTCGTTTATTTTTCCAAAATTCTAAACAATTAATTTAAAATTTTCCCTTTTTTCCTGATACATCCTGGGTCCGACACGGTCTAGCATAAATCAGCCTTTATTTAGTCGACACAGGAAACTGAAGAAAGATTACGTAGTTTTAACACCTAGTATTTATTATCAAATAAAACACCATCGCAATACCAAATTAACAAAGTGAGAATCTCAAAATAAACAGTATTATCGTTGATGGAAATCCCCATGTCATAAGAGATATGTACAGTATGTGAGTATATGAACTAGGGTTTATTTGGTAGGTACCTACCTAGGTATCTTAGTTGCACTAATAATCCTTGTTTTTTTTTTATTTGAATAAATTATGGAACTGACATGACCAGCAGGGCGATTTTAAAACGTCGGAAACGTTTCCGATCGGATTCGTTAGTTTTTCATTTCGATGTGAAAATGATTTCCGATGTCAAAACAATTTTCTAACAATTTTCGCTAGTAAAACACAGTAATATACAATATTTATTGTTTTTAACTGTGTTTTACTAGAGAAAACTGTTTTAGTAACTTACCACATCGCAATGAAAAATTAACGAATCCGATCGGAAACGTTTCCGACGTTTTAGAATCGCCCTGCTGAAGTTAAGTGGTAATCCATTCCATTCGAAACGTAACACAGCAATGCGTATTGGTAGTAGGTACTTCCTTCGCAGTTTTTTTTTAATTTATACTTTAGTAAATAACGTGACTTGAATGTGGTCTACCTACCTGATGAATATATACACCCATAGCAAAATAAAAACCTCTTAGATCCCTCCTTCTCCTCGTGGATGTCGTAAAAGCCGACTAAGGGATAACACCAGGGTGGGCAGCAGCAACTACCTAAGTACTGTACACCAATACCGCGAACACCAATCTGCTTGCCAACGGTGGTGATTATGGCTAATTCAATTATTCTATGAGTGAGGCCTCGCCCAGTAGTGGATGTCTACCAACTGACGTCGCTCTGCCCCTCGACTGCTAAAATGGAAATTTGTAATATCTGTACTTACCTATTTACATGTTTCCAGTAGATTATTAATTTTATAAGTATAACAAGCGTAGCGTGTGCTGTCTTGCATATTTTTGCTGATGTTTATTTACTTTTGACTACCTTCCTAAGGTTTTTAAGTTCTCATTTACTATGTGTATAAGCAACTTCTTGCTCCGAGGCACCACATAGGCGCTTCTCACCTAGTGGTAAGAAGGACCATTTATGTAAGCCAAGCCGTGTTTGTTGCCTGATTCTTCTAGGCTTGGTCGCGTTGGAACAGGAGTAATTTTAGTTTACTTATAAAACGATTCAAAATGATCCTTGTGATTTCAATGAATAAAATTATTTTGACAATAACTTTGACTTTGAAGGAAAAAATTGGCTAAGTATATCTATAAAATTATTTTTTATACATGCCATAATATTTTAATTATTATATTATTATTATATAATTATTATTAATTAATAATCTAAGTTGAAAAAAAAATATTAGATAAGTTGGCGGACACTAACAATTTTTTTGACACTTACTTTTTTAATAATGAAAATAAAATTAATACATAATCAATTATGTATTTGCCCATACCTATATAGTACCCAACCCATAGTTTAATACCTAACCGGTCTATTTGTGGGTCTATTATTATTATTATGACACTTATGACAATAAGATGAGCGGCCAGCTGTTGTTACTGCAGTCATGTGAAACGAATTGCGAAGATCACGCGCGTACAATTGGTTCAGATACTAATTGATGATTTGTCAACGATTGGACTGTATTATCATATGACTTATAGACAACCAGCAATAACAAAATAAGGAACACTGATGCCAGATGGGGGGGATTCCCTGCAAATTCGGGGTTTTTTTAAGCCTCCGGGGGGAATTTCGGGGGGATAAATCCTTTGGGGGGATTTCCGGGTGGAAATAATTCGAATATGGGGTTTTTAGGAGTTTTTTTAAACCTACTAATTCATCGCGAAATAATGATACGAGTCGATCGATTGAATCAATCGAACGTTAAGCTACGCACAATGCTAACTAGCTTACCTCATCTTCGAAATTCTGGATTGAAGTTTGTTAACTCTGAAAAAATTTATATTAAAACTGAACTAATATAAATGTAACTGAAGTTGAAGGTGAGAATTATGATGTAATATTAGAAGCTCTGGCTGAATGAGGGGTTTTCCCGGCCGTTTCATATCATGCTTAAAGCGTTGAAAATAGATGGCGCTGCTCTGTTACGTAAGTGTCAAAATAAAGTTAAATGTCAACATCAACAACGTAGATATATTTTCGTTTCGTGGTATTTATTTTTGCTTACGTCTAAAAACATCACGAAATCACTAGCGCACACTCAAGAAGCAGACACAAACAGAATATAATGACTAATAGCCACAGACCCGTTAGATAATAGCTTAGTACGCGTACATCACAGATAATACATTTGACAATCTTGGCATTTACAGTTGAGTCAGCGCCATCTATCGACACAATTTGAACTACTTTTTTTTTAAATCGAATTTGAAAATCCCTCATTATCCTGAGTAAAAAACAATTATAATTAAAAAGCAACAGAAAACCTGTATTTTTATTTTTATTCCCTTTAAATTAATACAAAAAAATGAATCTGGATTAGAAAAAAAAAATTAATAGGTTGGGGGTTATTTTTTCAAAAAAGCAGTTTTTCGGGGGTTTTTTGGCGAGGTTTGGGGGGAAATACACAAAGCCATCTGGCAACACTGATAAGGAATAACAATAAAAACATCATAAAAGTATTAATTACATCAAATTGTTTCATTTTAAGACGCTATAAGGTCACAAAATGCCTAGAATATTAAAGTTTTTGAAATATATTAAAAAAGAATAGAACTGGCATACAAAATCTGCTACCTGACTTCAATGAAACCATCGATAAGCTTACTTCTTGATTTGAGACTTTTGGATAAAAATACCAGCTTCAAAAAAACAATGTAGACGAAATAACACAATACCGGCACTGTCGTCACACACACTAGTCCGGCCGAATTTAAATTCAGCATTATTTTTTCAAGTAAAAGAAGACTTTTTTCTAACTTTCATTTGTCTAAACTAGACAAATGAATGTTAGAAAAAAGTCCAAACCGAAAGAGTTTTTTCATGAATTTTAGGTTTCTGCAAGAAACGGTAAAAATTCAAAATTACATGCAAGGGTGCGTCTAGTGTAACTGCACGCTGACACTTGACACAAGCCAGACGTTGGAAAACGGTCCTTGTGGTTACGGAATATGGAACATTTTATTTTGACATAACTCAATAGTGGGGCGTTCAGTTTTAAAACAATGCACTCTACCTAATTCTCAAATTGGGAATCCCAGAGAGCAATGTTTACGCGACTTTAACACTAATTAAAATAAAGTTTTATTGTAAAAGAAGTGTAAAAGTACACAAATCGTAAATTGTACGCTTGGTCTTATCAAGGTTTGCGCAAGATGCTTTATTTGTTTTCATGTTTTTAAATGATATTACTAAAATAGTAATTTTTTTAAACTTCATTATTTTTTCCTATTTGAACTATACCTACGTTGCACAGTAATGGAATAATTAGTTAATTCAAAACATAACACCCGACCCGGTGTTGGGACCGAGAGGCTTAGTAAATATTTCCATGTTTTTATATTGACGACCTCTGTGGCGCGGGGCGGGTGAAGGTTCACCTGCGACGCACGAGTTTGCGGGTTCGATTCCCGCCTCGGAACAAATATTTGTACGATCTGCTTGTTTGATCTGATATTTGTTCAGGGTGTTCTGGGTATTTTCTATGTATAATAAAAAAAAACTATTTATATATATATCAGTTATCTAGTACCCATAACACAAGCTCTGCTTAGCTTGGGGCTAGATAATGTTGTGTGAAATGTCCAGCATTTATTATTATTATTTGTTATATTGTAAACAATAATTTAAAAACATTTAAATATTATTGCTTTGCTTTATTTTATTTAAAAACATTCTTTGATATTATTAATTCAATTAGAAAATACAATTCTTTATAAGTATTATTTTATCGATCAATATTTAGCTAAAGGAATTCTGCAAAATATTTACTTTCCAAACAGTCCGCTTCCTCTTTAGTAAATCTCTGAAATGTTTCCAAGATAATGCTATAGAAAACTCTTCCTATGTCTTATGTGATTAAAACTCACATTTCCTTGTATGGCTTGTTACGTAGATCATCATCATTATCATCATCAGCCTGTAGAAGTCCACTGCTGGACATAGGCCTCCCCCATAGAGTGCCACGACGAACGGTCTTGGGCCTCCATCCACCGAATTCCTGCGACATTTATAATGTCTTTAGTCCATCGAGTGGAGGGCCTTCCTCTACCTTTATTCCCAAATGGTTATCAGTTCTTCGAACTAATGGGTTATTCCCAGTCCTCCGATTAATATGTATAGCTACGTAGATATTATCACCATTAATTAAGGTACCAAACTGTTTTGATGGAGTAGATACCACACTTAAATTACAGGCACATGAGACTTTTCATCTTTGTCTCGCAGGGTCGGCAGCGCGCGTGTGATGCCTCTGGTGTTGCAGGCGTCCATAGGCTACGGTTACTACTTTCCATCAGGTGGGTTTCCATGCTTGTTTGTTTGCCAAGTAGAGTAAAAGAAAAAAAAACATTGTTTGAATGTAACTTTAAACTCTTTTGTAATCTTAATACAATTTGAACTCACATTTCCTTGTTGTTCCTATAGCACTGCCACAGAAGACATAGCAGTATGGTGACAGTTGCCAGCATCGGTATTGCCACCATTTTGAACCACACTGTTTTGATTATCTGGGATTTCTCTTCGGAATCCATATTTTTTTAGTTATCTACCTTATTATCCACAAATACTTTTTGTAATAAAACTTTTTTGAACTCTGCTGATAATTTATAAAAAAAAACTTAACAATGTTTTTTTTTAGTTAATTATATTGAACTTATTTTCAAACAAAAATAATGTTCCGAAAAAAATTATACGATGACCATAAACAGCAAATGTTTCGAATTCATTTAAATTTTGTAATTTTAGTAAGGCTTTTGTGACTGAACATTTTCAAACGTTTTAATTTGCTATTTTTTTTTTCTAAACGCCATTTTATCACAAAACATTTGATTAATCTGAATCAAAGTTTGTTCAGCAAATGACCATCCGAATTATTATCTGATAATCTGGTATCTATGAGAGCGATTTTAATGGATGTGCATAGTATAGGTACCTATACTATCTAGATACTATCAGGTAAAGGATGATATTACTTAATAGGTAGGTAGGTATTTAGGTATCTACGTACATCTTTTTAGTGATAAATATTTTTTTTCTAACTTTTTTCCTCCCGTTGCTGGCCAAAGGTCTCACGTTGATTACCTAATTTAACTAAAATTTAAGTAAACAACAGTAATATACATACCACCTCGCATCAAAAAAAACGAAACATTTAAACGTAAAGTTAATGTGTTTAATGGATTATAAGAAAAATATTGTAATAAACGGAAAAAATAAATTGTCATATGTAAGTACTGTGGTCTCTTAAACCATTTAATAGTAAATAAACAAATACTTTTAATGAAAAGAATTAGTTAAATTATAACCTAAATATGTCAAATTTATATTATTACATTTAGTAATATTCTTTTATTTCACAAATAATACCTATTAATTAATTAATTTCTTTCTTTATAATAACATAATTGTCTTATAATTGTAGGTAGTACAAGGTTACGAACTGCCTGCAAATATTATACCTAATGATGGCTTTTCTTATGGTGGCTCTTCACTTGGCGTATTGCGTAAATGTTTGCATTATTTTGCCATCGCAAACAACATTTTGTACTGAGTGATGGAGTCATGGTAAATAACGCAAACATTTGCGAATATACACCACAAGTGAAGTTGCACCTTTAAATAATTAATCCTCTCTTCTCAAGAATTCATTGTCATTTTCGAAAGAAAATCTTGGTAGTGTTTCGTTTTTTTTTTCATGAGAAGTGGTGGAAGTGGACAGAGGTTCTCTGAGTTGAAACTGTAGTCAAAGTGAAAGTCAAAAGTATTTAAATCATTGACATTGAAGCCTATGTCCAGCAGTGGACTTGTATAGGCTGATGATCAAGAAGAAATTTGTACGAAAGAGATATTTTCACATATTTATTATATTGTCACGGTTATTTATCGCGTGTTCCCTTAGTATTTATTATTCCCGACCCCGTGAGAGATATTTTCACCTATGATGAAATAGGTGTCAATATAATGAAATTGAGAAAATGGACATGTTAAAAATCTGACACTCAATGAGCACATGAGTCAGACACGCATATGGTAAAGTTAGATACTGTTTATTGCAATCATTAAAAATCGATTATAGATAGTCAAAGTCATATCATGATTCAACGTATCAGTCAATTATCAGTGCAAATAACCTAATTTTACTAACCGACTTCACAAAAAGGAGGAGGTTCTCAATTCGGTTTTGTTACCTCATATCTCGTCCTGTTTTTTGGTCCCATTTTTTTCAGAATCCAGTTCTGATGATGGAATCTATAGGGGAATTGAGGGAACTCCTCAAATATTGTAGGCATGCATATAGCGATTTTGATATTTTTAGCAACAAATCAAGCATTTGCATTCAGAAAGTATCATAATCCTTTCACCACTATGGTTCTTTCATAATTTTTTTTTCATCCAAATATTTAGTCGAATACAATCGCGGAAGTCGGTTTTTTATATTTCCTTTTACTGAAGTATTATCATACAACTCGCTTTAACGGGATCTTTTCTCCGCGATACGTATAGGAACTGACTCCTGACATACAGGTAGTCCAAGTTTAGGAGACAGAACTTCATTTTGAAATTTGCATTGGTTTATTCAATAAAATTAAATGCTTTATTATTAATCCACTAATTTATTTTAAATCTCGTTAAATTACATTTTTAATAGAATGAAATACTATCTACAGAAACAAATAGTAAAAAAAATCATAGTAAAAAATATACATCAAAGCGAAATAGTATAATTTTTAGCCAATGCATAAATCATTGCTAAAACCTCAGAATAAAGACTAAAGCAAAAGAAGTAGCGCTAAAATACATGCTGTGTAAAAGCTCTCTTATTCACATCAGATATAACAGCGCACACGAGTAAGTGAACCAAAAAACACCTCACAGTTTTTATTATTTGTAAAGAGTCACAAGTTGAAACGTCTAATTGATCTACTTGGCTAAAAAATGCAAGTAAATTAAAAATACGTATACTCTGATTTTTAATCTTAGACAATTTTTGTAAACAAACAAATGTTAAGATGAATGCCACTGTGTGTATAAGTGTCATGAGTGTGTATCATACGTGTATATACACATAATATGATACACATACATGACACTTATACACACAGCGGCATATCTTGACATTTCTGTGTTTACAATAATTGTCTAAGATTAAAAATCAGAGGTATAATCGTGCAAATCACAGTATTGTTAGTAGTAGAACTTCTTATGAAAGAGTTCGTTCGGGGAAGTACTACCACCGTACCTGTTTCTGCCGCCAAGCAGTAGTGTTCGCATTGCTGTGTTTCAGTTTGAAGGGTACGGGTGCCGGTGAAATTACAGGCACATGAGACTTTTCATCTTTATGTCTCAGGGTCGGCAGCGCGCGTGTGATGCCTCTGGTGTTACAGGCGTTCATAGGCTACGGTAACTGCTTTCCATTAGGTGGGCCGTAAGCTTGTTTGCTTGCCAAGTAGCATAAAAAAAAACTATCTATCTGCCCTCAGAATAAAGAATAAACCAACTAAAAACTATACTATTTCTAGCTTGACGTCATGAAAGTATACGCAGTACTCAAATTGACGACCATCAGTAGGCCTTGGCATTATCACCGAGGGCAAAACAAACATTACCAAAAGCATAAAATCATTTTGACTGACCGTTTGTTCGTCGTGGCGTTCTTTGGGGGAGGTCTATGTCCAGCAGTGGACTTGTAATAGGCTGATGATGCAACGTAGGTATAGTCTTTGTAACATAACATAGCATAACATAACACCCAACAGTCACATACTCGTCCTGATCCCACAATAGGATTCCCCTGACCGTCCAACTAGGTGGACAGCGTGGTTGGTCGGTTGGTAAATAGACGGTGTCGTGGGTATCAAGAACTACGAGTATCATGGCACCATAACACCCAGACCCAGACCAAATATTTGCAGGTCATACAAACATTTATCCGAATCGAACCCGCAACCTCTTGCATCTTAGCCGGCTACTCAACTCACCCGCCGCGCCACAGAGGTGTTTCTTCAAATCAATAAGGAAAGTCTAGATAAACGCTATTTTTATCCAAATTCTTCTTAAAATAGATGTTGATAAAAAAATCACATGATCACAAGTCACGATGCAACGATTTAAAACCTCTTGAGACTTATCTCAATCTTTAGATTCATTTTCTTTGATCATTGTGATCAGCTTATGATAGTTTTTTGTGTCGAGGACTTGAGATTAGTTGGAATATTTTGATTAACTACGACTTTTGTTTGATGAAGATGAATTGTTGTTCTATTTAATGCAATCTTTAATTTAAAGTCATTGCCCCCTTGGTTTGGTATCGGAACCGATAATTTTTGGTCATGATAAATATTTTGGACCATTTCTGGACATTCAATTTGTAAAAACGGGATTTTTTCACGTACCGATATGTTTGTGGAAGCACCAACAGGTTTCGACCCTAATCGAGGGTATTCATCAGGGTGGATATAGGATCCGCGCTACACTCCCTCCGCGTCCTTCCTAGCACTGCGAATTACTCGTTTTTACAAAATTAACGATATAATTCACGAAAGTTACTTCAGTAAAATTTCTGGACATGCCGATAACTAAACAGGCTTTCGACTCTAGGATCCTTTGTAAGGTGCACTGAATTATTTCACCACGCTGGTTGTGTTATCGTATCATCGAAGAAAAGGCTCTTTTCAAGCTCGTCACTGACATTAAACAAGGATATAACATAACATAACACCTAACAGTCACGTACATTGTCCACTAGGATTCCCTGTGTCGTGTTGGGTTTCAAGAACTACGTGTAATATGTTACCATAGCACCTCATTTACAATGTATCAGCAACTCCTTGCTCCGAGGCACCACACAGGCGCTTCTCACCTAGTGGTAAGACGGACCATTTATGTAAGCCAAGCCGAGTTTGTTGCCTGATTCTTCTAGGCTTGGTCGCGTTGGAACAGGAGTACCTAATATAAGTTTATATAAGACGATTCAAAATGATCCTTGTGATTTTAATGAATAAAAATTATTTTGATTTGATTTGATTTGACTCGGAACAAATATTTGAGGATCATACAAACATTTGTCCCGCAGCGGAAATCGAACTTGCAACTTCTCGCATCTCAGCCAGCTACTCAATAACATATTTAATACAGACAAGCAAATACACTATGGGCTCAAATTTATAACACCCCTCTTTTTAGTTTTAGAGTTTGTTTTAGAAATATCGTTTTATGAAGTTAAAAAAATCACAGTAATTTTTTTCTAGTTAATTCTATTTTTTTCTAAAACTTTTTAATTAAATTGGCTATTTAACATAATTTTATGTAACTTGAAAAGTTAAGTTTAAGTCTCATAGAAAGTCACTTTCCTCAGGAATTGGGCCCAAAACGCTAAAAAAACACCGAACTTTAACTAAATCTAGACATCCGCTTGAAACTATTTAGTGGGACATCCTGTATTCAGGTCAGAGTAATCGGGTGATTACTCTGACTGCAGGGTTGCTGTCAATGCTGTCAATGTATTTTTCGTGCCACTGGCCCCTGGTCTTAGGTACCCTAAGTTCATGTCTAATAACCACATATCCGGTTTTCAAGATGTGTTGCACACGCATGGTATCTACAAAATTCGCCAAATGTTGTTTCTTTTTCGCAAACAAAAATTCGTCAGTAATACATTCTCAATAACTCTTTCAGTTAATATTCGGTGAAACATTAGTGAAAAGTTTTTGCACATATAGTGGAGAAACCAATTAAATCAAAATAAAATCAAAAGTATTTTAGTAATTGTAAACACAAGGATAATTTTGAATCGTCTTATATAAACTAAAATTACTCCTGTTCCAACGCGAACAAGCCTAGAAAAATCAGGCAACAAACACGGCTTGGCTTACATAAATGGTCCGTCTTACCACTAGGTGAGAAGCGCCTGTGTGGTGCCTCGGAGCAAGCAGTTGCTGATACATAGTAAATGAGAACTTAAAAACCTTAGGTGGGTAATGATATAATGAAAAATGATCCTTGTGATTTCAATGAATAAAGTTCTTTTTGACTTTTGACTTTGACTTTGGTAGTCAAAAGTAAATAAACATCAGCAAAAATATGCAAGACAGCACACGCTACGCTTGTTATACTTACTTATAAATAAGAATCTAATAGAAACATGTAAATAGGTAAGTACAGATATTGCAAATGTACATTTAAAATCACAAGGATCATTTTGAATCGTCTTATATAAACTTATATTAGGTACTCCTGTTCCAACGCGACCAAGCCTAGAAGTCGAGGGGCAGAGCAACATCAGGCCACGCGGCTTTATCATTAATTTAGTCATTGGTATTACGACCGGGATCCGAACCTACTATCGACCTTAAGATAGTGATTAAGGCTTTTCAATTGGCACATATTCAAATATTCAAATACATCAATCACGGTCACTGGTTGTGCAACACCTATTCTTACGCAAGTTAAAGTAGGTAGGTATATGTGTTTGTACCTTGAGTTACGATCTGTTACGATGAGTTTGTTTGTGCTAGTTACGCGATTTATTTTATCAAGTCAAGGATGCCTTGCCGTCGCTTTCATGCCAGTGGTTTTTTCTTGGTTCTTCGTTAAGTCAGATACCAGGTTGAGACATGGCCTTGTATAGGGCCTCCTGACCAATACTAGTGTGGTGAAAGGATTTAAAGCACTTCACAGAAGCTTCTTTGAAGCATATTATGTTAAAAGTTATACACGACCGGGATTTGAAAAAAAACAACAAATATTACAGAGAATAATTCAGACCTATATAATCCCCTTCTGACGCATAATGACCAACACGCTTTTTGACTAGTTTTAAATACATATCTTGACATTTACGCAATAATATGTGCAATACGCATTTTGACATAAGTAGGTACACGCAAAAAGTGCAATACGCATAATGCCAAATTAATTCACACTAACGCAAAATGAGCAATACGCATTTTGACATTATATACCTAAGATCATGTCACAAACACTTGACACATTTCTATAATTATCAATAGATAACTCTGTTTTGATTAGCAAAGTTAATAATCTCTATTGCAAAGTGCGTTGAACTAGCACTTTAACCTTCAAATATATAGACAACAATAATAGCTGCTATAAATAATTATAGCGCAATAAGGACAAAAAACACGAAATTCGTAATATAAGTTGAATGGTCGGATAGTGCAGTGGTTCAGTTTTTTTTTCTTTAAACTTCAGCGAAATCACAAATCTATAAGTACTGATTTTTGTTATACTCACATTTTTCACAGAAAGTTGTTTTTTTTAATTAATTACAACTGTACACCACGACGTAGGTACTTTAATATTCTCCTGCTGACGTTTCGTTGACCATTCAACAGAAGCTTTTGGTCAGCAGGAGAAAAATACATGGGTATAGTCGTAATTCTTCTAAAATGATACCATACCACTATATTTTTTTTATTTTTTTTATTTAATGCCTCTCTTTAAAATCTCAATTTTACCAATGTCAAGTAGAATAGATTATTTCAAATAATATCAAGTCGTAAAGTCCTCGGTCATGTCATGTTCTAGAAAATCGATGGCAGTTTTACTAGAAAGAATGATCTAGTCAAGCCTATAGGCTTGACTACGTCTAGTCGTTGACTAAAATATACTCTGATTTTTAATCTTAGACAATTTTTGTAAACGAAGAAATGTCACTGTGTATATAAGTGTCATGTATGCGTATCATATGTGTCTATACATTACATACATGATACACTTACATGACACTTATACACACAGTGGCATATCTTGTCATTTCTTTGCTCACAAAAATTGTCTAAGATCAGGGTAATCAGGGTATAGACTAGGCTTGACTCGTGTCATTTTAATAAGATCACCGTAAATTGACACGATAAACAAACATGCTTAATCATTATAATAATTTATCTTATAAATCGTCTAATATTTCTAAAGTAGTTTCTTCACTAAACCTTGGAGGCTCTACAAAATAAAACTATTCCAAACTAGCTTCTGCCCTGGCTTTGCTTGCACAATAGTCCATGTAACAAACTTCTCTCAAATCCATTCAAGACCCACAGCGTGATTGGAATCTTAAAATACTTCTACAGGATGTTGATACGCTCGTCAAATAAGGCGAGGCTAGGCTAGTAGTAAGAAGGATCATCAAATTGAGTCAAGCCGTGTTTGTTCCCCTGATTGTTCTAGTCTTAGTCGCGTTGGAGCAGGATTAATTTTAGTTTATAAGACGATACAAAATGATATTTGCGATTTAATGATTAAAATACTAAGTTTAAGGTTCTGATAATATGTATTATTTCAATCCTTATTGAAAACGAACCTTTCTACAAAATCGTTTTTCAATTGCTTTATTCGTATTCATTTTGTCAACCTATTTTAGTTAAAATAGCTTTTGTTTTGTTCCCTCTGATGTAAAATTACATACGGCAAAACAAGACAAAAGCTATTTTACCTATCAAAGTTAAATTGATTATGAATATGAGGGTTAATATATAGGGAGGTGAAGACATTAGGCCAAGATTACCACGGCTCCTATCTCTCGATCCTCTCTCTATCGACTCTATGAATACCTATTTTCTAATAGCTCTAGAAAAACCTGTTCCAAATCGGCATTTAAACAGATGAACTTATTTGAATAAATTTAAAGAATAATCAATAATCGTTGTTCCTAAGGTAAAGTATTTAAGATTTTATATTAATTATTATGTATTTGGGTAAGGTCATGAGCAAGGTCTTTTGTCGCCAGATTTTTCTACAAGTTTAAAGTAGATTACCTACCTATATACCTACATAACAATAAAATAATAACGAATTAAGTTTGCTATTCTATTAAAATAAAAGCTACGATTGAAATGAGGATGATGTATGTTACATACAAGGCGGAACCTTTTTAGAATTCATTAGGGATATAAAATGTATATTTAAGACGAGGACTGATCTCTAAAGTAGTATTTTAAACGCCCAGTGCAACGTGAAGAGATAAAATAATGAGATGTAAAAAATAGTGTAGGTACAACAATATACTAATAATAGTTGTAACCGAACAGAATTTAGAAAAATAACTGATTTTGGAAATAAAATCGCACAAATGACCACCCTAAGAAAGCGTTCGCATTCAAATGCTCTTAAGAACGGCAACAATTTTTTTACGAATTAAATAGCTAGACTTGTATTGTAAAGTTCTAACTGCATATTTTTTATCTATGGTTTGTTTATTTCGATTAATTTTAAAAAAATCCTCAATACGAATACAGTCTGAAACTATAGACCAGCTTAGAGGTAAGTAAATAAATTGAATGCACGCAGAAATTAAATAACATAGTCCATAGGTTATAAAACTATCATTCAAAAGATTATTGCGAAGGTTGTTTGGCAGAGAATAACCCTAATATGTATTGTGATCTGTACTAATTATACGAGTTTTTTGAGCCGCCTCCAGTCACTGGATTCCTGCGACCGCTTCAATATCATCGGTCCATGAGTTCGGGGCCCTCCGAAACTTCATGCTCCGATTCACCATCGCCTTCGAGGACCTTTATTCCTCAGCAGTTGTCGGTACTGGTTTTATGAGTTACATTGTTTTTTTTTATTTTGATAATTATTATTTTGTTTAATTTAAATGTACCTTTTAATTAGTGTGAGTGGTATAGATGCCGTTCTAATTAAAGTAAATAAATAAATAATAATGGCCTGCCCATTGCCACTTCACGCATTTTGAGAGTTGGGTAAGTCTTAACTTACCATAACTTCTATACAGGGTCCAGGAAATCCTCAGCACCACTAGGAGAATGAGGAGAAACATAGGTAGAAGCCCAAGCAGGCTTCTGCTCGTAGATCCAGACGTGGTCTTTGGGGCTAGATCCTCTTGGGTGTCGGTAAGGTTTTGAATTAAGTATTCGCCGTATGTATTCTCCATTTTGAAACAAAACTAATTTATGCACTGTTCTAAGTTATAACCCAGTTTTGGTAGACAAAAATTTACACTTAAATGTAAGTATGTTGATTGTTTTTCACAGAAATTATTTTTTACACAAAATAAAATTCACATACAAAAAAACAAAAATGCTGTCATTGCATTTTGTTGGACAAAGCACTGTTAAAAAAAACTTAACAAGTTCGTCCAGTTTAGTTTCTTCAAATTATTTTTAAAAACAAATTTCTATGATTTTGTTTTTTATTTTTTGAATTGAAAGTTATTTATTTGTTTTTTTACACTTTTTATTGAAAATCTTTGATAGCTTTTCTTGTTTCTTTTCTCGTGGCTAGCAAGCAACTGCTTAGATCCGTGTGTAGTCATTCCGGCGCGCATTGATAAACTTGTCTTGACTCAGATTACGGCTGTAATCGTTCGTAAGTTGCTTTGGTAGGACTCTATTTCATTTTTTATTTTTTATCTAGACTTTGAAACGATTGTTACCTACTTATTTTTAGAACCGGATGTAGACATGTGAAGTTCTTGCTTGTTAGGGTTCCGTACCTCAAAAGGCTCCAACAGAACCATTATAAAATCACTCAGGTTTCTGTATGTCTGTCTATTATCTCCAAATCTCGGGTTTGATTCCCGCTGCGAGACAAATGTTTGCAAGATCTGCAAATATTTGTTCCGGGTCTGGGGTTGGTGGTACCATGGTACTCATATTTCTACGACACAGGGAATCCTAGCGTGGGATCAGGACCCATATTCTCGAATAAATTTCGTACATAAGATGATTCACATCTCTTATGACGCCTATATACAAAATTATGGTTATTAATCGAGATAATCACCGTCCAGACTATTGTAGGGTGATATATGTTATGTTATGTTGTAAGGATTCATCTTGTGCCACGCAAACGGGCTACCCCCTTGCAATAATAAACTGACTGGATACACTGACAGCCGCAGAGAGAGTGTAGCGCGGATCACACTCACCCTGATGAAGACCCTCGATTAGAGTCGAAACCTGTTGGTGCTTCCACCAACATTTATCGGTACGTGAAAATTTCCCGTTTTACAAAATGAAGTTTTCCTTCACCATACATTTTGTATTGTATTGTCATTCAAGTGGATAAATGAACCAGTACTCTCGAATTTAGATATTTATAGTCTTAGGGCCTTATTCATAATCATTTTTTAAACCTATATTTTAGTTAAAATAACTTTTGTCTTCTCTCTGATGTAAAATGTCATATGTCAAAACAAGACAACATATTTTAACTAAAATGGGTTTTGAAATGATTATGAGTAAGTTAGTTGCAGTAAGTCAGTGGTTGGAGGCGGCTCAAGATTGTTGTCGTGGCGTTGTTATGGTGAGGCATAATATTTCCATCACTGGACTTTTACTACTGATGATGATGATGATGACGTAGGTAAACGAGCTCCAGTGCCCAAGAGGCTGTTATCGTTGTTTAACTGTTATCAAGTGATAACAATGATCGTTCTAATTAAATTACGAAATACATTAGATAATCAAGAAAATCGTGCAGGGGCAAGAATAATTGATTCATAAAGTCATAGGTTTAAAGTTTAAATTGCGATGCCTTTAGAAATCATTTTTGAAGTTTACTGTTATGGCTTTTACGGTTCCGTACCTCAAGGATAGCAACATTAGCAACGGAACCATTAAGTATAGGATAGGTGTCTCAGGTGTCTGTCTGTCACAGCCTATTTTCTCCGAATCAACTTTACCTAGGTAATACTAAAGAAGCTGAAATTTGGTATACAGAGGCCCAATTCTCTAATTTAAAAACATTCAATTCGCAGTATAATCTCGTCTCAGTCGCACTGTCAGCTGTCACCTATTATAGTTACTATTACTTAATCTTAGCATGTATACGCGAAGATTAAGTAATAGTTAATATACGAGACAGTGCGACTGACACGAGATTATATTGTGACTGAATGTTTTAAAATTAGAGAATTGGGCCTCTGATATATAGAGTTAGGTAACCCAATCACGGACGTATACCTACCTATAGCGTTAAATCAACGATTTCTGATTTCGGGGGTGAATAAGGGGGGGCCAAACTGTGTTAAGTGCGTAATAATTATGACCTTTTTAATGAAAGAGCTTGTTACGAGTTTTTTTTTAAATTCTTTGTCTAATAAGAAAATATGCGGAAACTTACCATATTACCCATTAATAATTTGGTTGGCCATTACTTTTGTGCCAGATATTATCATGTACCTTAACTACTTAGGTACGTATATTAACTATTAGACGTGAGTTAATTCGTTATTATTTAGATAGGTATACCAACCTAAATGTTTAGGTATCTTAGGTAGGTACATGTACCTACCCATCTTCTTTTTTGTATATTGCTATTTTTTCGTGCATCCCTGACCAATCTTAACAGTGAAATTTATGAAGACAAAACAAGCACCTACATAGTACATACTCGTTAAGAGATGGCAGTGTTAACAATTTGTAGACATACAATTGGACATTTAATTTTCACAACGCCATCAAAAATATAATATCCAACGTTTTATGTAAGTATAATATTGTATGTGTATCATCTCCAAGTAGCGATAAAAACTGGCTATGAAAAGATGAACATGGTTTATTGTATAAGTAATTAAATTCTGTGTTAACATTTCGTCAGCAGCGCCCCCTAGTCATCTGTGGAGATAAAACTATCTAAGAATCTCCATTGAAGTAACACAAAACGTTTGCAATACAACAAACACACAACCTCAAACCCCGAACACAAAACCGTTTCTACGTTGGTAAAAAGTTGCTACTCACCGCTAGATGGCGACATTAGAAGCAAATGTGAAAGTCATTGTTTTTGTAAGATTTTTTTGTGTTTTACTTCCTATTTGAATAGATTATTAAAGTAGTAAAATACGGTAATTTATACAATAAAGATAATTAGTTAATACATTAGTGACTATGGTAGGTACACAATCACAATTATGTAAGTAAGTTAATAACTTTTCATTTAAAAACTTCCGCCATTGTATTCCACTAAATATTTGGAAGAAAAAAAAATGATGAAAGAACCATAGTGGTGAAAGGATTATGATACTTTCTGAACGCAAATGTTTGGTTTGTTGCTGAAAATATCAAAATCGCCATATGAATGCCTCCAATATTTGAGGAGTTCCCTCAATTCCTCATGGATTCCATCATTAGAACTGGATTCTGAAAAAAATGGGACTAATCTGGAAGTATGTCTATTCAAATAAAAAAGGATTTTCCAAATCGGTTCATAAATGCCGGAGATATGAGGTAACAAACATAAAAAAAATACAACCGTATTGAGAACCTCCTCCTTTTTGTGAAGTTGGTTAAAAAGTTAAGACCATCAAATTTGTATCAATAGAAGCAGCACATACCCAACACTTATCAATGCTTTTAATTAATAACCCCTTTATTCATTATAATTTTTGAAACCTATTTTAGTTAAAATAGCTTTTATTTTGTTCTCTCTGATGTAAAATGATATTATGTAGGTACCTACGCCAAAACAAGACAAAAGCTATTTTAGCTATCAAAGGTTTAAAAATGTATTATGAATAAGAGGGTAAGTATCTACCTGAGTATTAGATTAACTATGAAAACCTGACGATATAAATGATAAATGAAAAGCCTGTGTATAATTTGTTGTACTTAACACAATCGAAACGTCGGGAATGTAAATAATAACTAGCCAAGTGCGTGCCATGCATAGCAAGGTTCCGAAATCAAGATTTTCTTTCATAGCTCAAAATGGTATCATGGCAGGATAACGTAGATAATTGAAAACGAACTGCAACACTGCCTAACTCACTCTCACACTATTCCAATAAAACAACTATTGGTCACTTTTCGATACATCGTATATTTCTTGTTTCACATACCTAGAGTTTGCGCATAAGTTACCCCTAGCTAGGTTACTGCAAGACTGACTCGCTCTTAGTGCGACCGGCCTCCCATAGAGAATTACTTATTTGACTCAAGTAGCGTGGTTCGTGGCTAGTTGGGTCAATTCAATACTACGAACAGAATAATGATTACTTCCGGAAACGCCAAAATGTTACATAATTTTTGATGAAAGTTTCCTCATTGATGAAAGTGGGCTTTATTGGGCAGAACATCCCTTGGTTACAGGATCTACCAGTAACTAAATTATAAGTATTAGGGATCTATTAGTACAAGGGATCTAAACCTCAGGTTCTATCAGTACTTAACTAAGTTATAAGCATTAGGGATCTATTAGTACAAGGGATCTAAACCACAAGATCTATCAGTAACTAAATTATAAGCATTAAAAATCTATTAGTACAAGGAATCTAAACCTCAGGTTCTATCAGTACTTAACTAAGTTATAAGCATTAGGGATCTATTAGTACAAGGGATCTAAACCACAAGATCTATGAGTAACTAAATTATAAGCATTAAAAATCTATTAGTACAAGGAATCTAAACCACAGGATCTATCAGTACTTAACTAAGTTATAAGCATTAGGGATCTATTAGTACAAGGGATCTAAACCACAAGATCTATCAGTAACTAAATTATAAGCATTAAAAATCTATTAGTACAAGGAATCTAAACCACAGGATCTATCAGTACTTAACTAAGTTATAAGCATTAGGGATCTATTAGTACAAGGGATTGTACTAAAATAAGGGAGTGGCAGCGACGATGATGGAGCACCGCAACCTGACCGGAATGACGTCACCGAAGAACGCGTGATGACGCGGACACAAGCACTCCCCCCACCCCCGCGCCGGACGAGCCGAGAGGAGCGAGCTCAGAGACGCAGTGCAATGAAAGGAAGGACGCGGATCCTATGCCCACCCTGATGAAGACCCTCGATTAGGCGACCATAATAAACCTGTTGGTGTTGGTGCTTCCACCAACATATCGGTACGTGAAAATTTCCCGTTTTACAAAATTAGAAGGTACAAGAGATCTAAGCCACAGGACCTATCAGTACAGAGCACCGTCTTTGCGTGTTTGCCCGTTTCAGATCAACAACCCAAAGCGTACGATGGTGATGATGATAATTTGGTCGCGGGCGCTGCTCATGATGAAGAGACTTCTGAACTCAGTCTCGAAACTTCGGCAAAAGTGACGAAAAACAGCGGTAATTAGCCGTTTTTTATTAACAGACTTCACAAAAATTTGATTCCGATTTGGAAAATTCTTTTTTTATTTGAATAGATATACTTCCAGATTGGTCCCATTTTTTTCAGAATCCAGTTCTGATGATGGAATCCATGAGGAATTGAGGGAACTCCTCAAATATTGTAGGCATACGTATATGGTGACTTTGATATTTTCAGCAACAAACCAAGCATTTGCATTCAGAAAGTATCATAACCCTTTCACCACTATGGTTTTTTCATTATTTTTTTTTCATCCAAATATTTAGCCGAATACAATGGCGGAAGTCAGTTTTTTAAATGAAAAGTTATACTAGATTATGTTTATATTATGGTACTTGTCTTATATGTAGGTACTTACGAAAAAGCTCGCAGCAATGCAAACAAACACACGTAAGCGCATATACCACCACTATCGCGAAAAACGGCAAAAATATCATTGTATACTCCATTTTGAAAAAAATCACACTGGATAAAAAATATTTTAGCGAACGTAAGTATCGTACAGATACCGTATCTAGCAGAGATATAGATTAATTAGCTAGATTATCGGTCGCAGTTCTTTGTGTGTGTGGAAGTAGGTTTTTCATGAATTGTCATTTTGTTTGCATTTATTTCCCTACATCTATTAATAATATTTTAATTGTCTTTTTATATTAAGTATAGGTACTTAGGTACTACATGCTTGCTCAAGCTATGTTAGCTCAACTTCAAAAATCCCACACAATTCAAAACCTGCGGGGAAAAGAAGGGTTTTTTCCCCGTGGACCCACTGCTATGACCTACAAAAAAATTCCCCGTGGTCCCACCACGCTAGAATGGAATTAAAAAACAAAACTAAAAAACTAAAAAAACTTTCTAGTCAGATAAAACCATTAAAACTATCTACTTTTTGATTGTATTCAAGAAGTTTTTAATAAAATATAGGAAAGTAGTTTGTAATTATACACATAAATTTAATGCAATCTAAGTGTAAAAGTTTCGTCTCATATTTATTTTAGCTAGTGCGCTACAATAGTTTTGTTTTTTAATTCCATCTCTAGCGCGGTGGCACCACGGGGGAAAACCAGTGGGTCATAGCGGTGGGTCCACGGGGAGAAACCCGAAAAGAAGCCCTTTGAGGCTCTGCCTACCACCACTACTCTAAAGTATAAACGATTTTATTAATATTTATTATTATTATTATTTCAGAGCTGAACTAGGCATTTCAAAAATAGTCCACTTTTATTTACAGTTTAGAGATATGAGAAGGGAAGTACTAATTAATGTACCTACTGAGAGATAAAGTATTTCACAACAACATTCGTTTCTTTGATCAATATGACGAATCATTGTTTTAATCAACTCATTATCATCATCATCATCATCATCAGCCTATAGACGGCAACTGCTGGGGTGAGGCCTCCCTCCAAAAAATGCCAAATGTTATTTCCCCCATATGCATTCTATAATGCGATGGGGGAATTTGTCATAATCACCACGCTTGGCAGGTGATTTATATTATTATATTTTCACACCACCTGCTCGACAATCTCCAAATACAAATCATGCAACCTCAACAAGTAAAGCATTGTCTCTCTAGGGATATAAAGTTGTATGAAACTCCCTAGGGATTAAGTGATTTGAATTTGGAACGTCAAATTCATGTGGAGACTCGTGGAAAACTCTAAGTAAAAAAATGCCCATATGGCATTTCAAAGAGGTTTGTTCGAAAATCGAACTGGCCACCATAAGCAGAACTCAAAAAAAAGAAAAAGGTGCGTTTACAAAGAATGCTATACACGCTGTGCGCGTGTTTGGTGCTGTGATTTTCAGTAAATTTTATTGCAATATTCATGTTGATAAAAAATTACAAACGATAGTGATTCTGCTCCAAAGTTTATCAAAACAGACGCTTTAGAGATTATTGATAATCTACTACCGCAAAAATCAGAACAAGCCCTGGCTTTTTACTGTCTCGCAGAAAGTGTGAAAAGTAGAGTATGCTCCTCTGGAATAAAGCCTATGTCTTCGTCTTGGGCAGCTTGAACCCCTCGCTTCACTCAGGACTCTATATAACTCCCTCGCGTAGAGTCCCTCGTTAGTGCCTTTTCACACGTACCGGTTGCCGGGTAGCCGGCGCCGGGTACCCGGCGGCGAAGTGTAAAGACATAACGCCGGTACGTGTGAAAGCTAAAGTACATGGCTATACACTTCGCCGCCGGGTACCCGGCAACCGGTACGTGTGAAAAGGCGCTTACGCTCAGGGTTCAATATGCCGCCCGCGACATAAGACACTGCTTTATTCCCTTAGTGCATAATCTTCTATTATGTATCTGTGGCGACGGACCTTTTTTTGATGTCCGAACTTCTTTAATATTTTTGATAAAAAAGGAGGTTTGATTTGAGGTCTCGGAATGACGTTTGGTGGTTGAAAAAAAGATATTATAAATTGTGCAGCTCAAGGGCTCGTGTATTATTTAACACCTCCAAATTGGTGACCCCGACGTACCAATCGTCGGTTAAGCAAAAGTACCTATACGGCGATTGGACACGAAGTATACTGTGGACCTATTGACGAGGAGTGCGGCCAAGGCGAGCTATCGTTGCTGCCGTCACCGAACGGTGACGCCAACTGTTTCATCAATCACATCGCGTTTCACCACCGTCGCATCGCTCGGTGGTTTGTGCAGCCGTGTGCGTATTTTATTTTTATCAATAACTGTGTGTGAACAATTTATTTTTTATTTTTCGTGAAGTGAGTGCCGTGGATAGACATTATTACGCCGTATTTTTTTATACACTTTTTGTCTTTTTATTAATGTAGGCTTAGGAAATATTATTATTATTATTTTTTGTATAAGGGCGTCGCCTCATCACACCTCTAAACTGAAATCTAAGTCTAAATTGTAATTATTTTTCATATTTTAGTATATATCAAGCTTTTTGCTAGCGCGTCACAATGAGCGACAACGAATTCGAACTGGCGACGTCCGGTGCAGGCGGCGAAGGTGCTGGCGAAAAAGGTAAGGTTTTTATAAACCGGGTGTCGATCCGCAATCCACCTTTTTGTAATGACCGCGCCCTGCCTTGTGGTTCGCAAGTTTAGAGGCCCAGTTTGCGATAAATAACATATCGCAGGAACTCACGAAGTATAATTACGCCTTAGCACACTTAGATACGACTTGCACTCGTGAGGTAGAGGATATTATCTTAAATCCTCCAAAAGATATACCATTTACAATTTTAAAAAATGCGATAATTTCTAGGTTTTCTGATTCTTGTGAAAAAAAGATGCGACGCTTATTAGAACAAGAACAGATTGGTGAGAGGAAGCCCTCTTCTTTCTTGAGACATTTAAGGTCATTAGCAGGACCCACATTTCCAGATGACCTTCTCAAGATAATCTGGATGGGAAGACTTCCGAAGTTTATACAAACGGTTCTAGCCACTCAGCGATTTGAATCTTTGGTTGAGCTGAGCAAACTAGGTGATAAGTTAATAGAAATCAACTCACAGTCAACGTCACAGGTATGTTCTACGCAGGCTTTTAAAAATATGCCGCAACCAGATGTCCATGAGCTTACAAAGAAAGTTGATGAGCTGACTCGCATGGTAGCGGCACTGACAACAGCTCAAAGCGGCAGCGGTAACACAAATAGCCGTAATAGTCGTACTCGTAGGCGTAGTCGATCACGATCTAGAAATGTTGATCTCTGTTTTTACCATGACCGTTTCGCGGCCAAGGCGCACAGATGTGTGTCTCCCTGCAAATGGTCCGGTCCTCTGCCAAGTAAACAGGGGGAAGAGAGAAGCAATCGTTAGAGGCGATGACCGGTTGCTCAGCAGTAAGTCGCCGACTTTATGTGACAGATCGGTTTTCCAACATGAAATTTTTGGTGGACACTGGTTCTGACATATGTTGCATACCTAAAAGTTTTATGATGAAAAGTACACAGCAACCCGTAACCTTTAATTTGGTTGCTGCAAATGGTAGTACCATCCCTACGTATGGGCTAGTAGAATTAAGTCTAAATTTAGGACTTAGGCGCGACTTTAGGTGGAATTTTGTTGTAGCGGATGTTGAGACTGGTATTATTGGCGTAGATTTTTTATCACACTACGAGTTACTACCTGATTGCACTCAAGGCATACTGCGTGACGCGAAGACGGGTTTATCTTCCTCCGCAAGTCTAAGTACAACCACGCAGACAAGTGTTAAGATTGTATCTCTTCCTGACTCGCCATTCACTGCAATCTTGTATAAATACCCTAGCATCACACGACCACCTGGAGCACCTAGGGAAATCAAACATAATACTGTCCATTTTATTAATACGACGGATGGTCCCCCTGTATCGTGTCGTCCCCGTCGTCTAGCGCCTTCAAAATTAGGCATAGCTAAGAAAGAGTTTGAAGATATGGTCTTAGCTGGTACTTGCCGACCATCTAGCAGTTCTTGGTCATCCCCTCTTCATCTAGCTCCTAAAAAAGACTCATCGTGGCGTCCTTGCGGAGATTACCGCGCACTGAACGCGCGCACTATTCCGGATCGTTATCCGGTACGTCACATAGGAGACTTTGCTCATAATTTGACTGGATCTACTGTGTTTAGCACAATAGACCTGGTCAAGGCTTACCAACAGATTCCTGTAAATCCAGCTGACGTTTGTAAGACGGCGATTATTACTCCGTTTGGCTTGTGGGAGTTCATTTATATGACATTTGGTTTATGCAACGCTGGACAGACATTCCAACGCTTTATTGATGAGGTAGTTAGTGGCTTAGACTTCTGTTTTGCCTATGTCGATGATATTTTAGTTTACTCTAAAGATAAAGACACTCATGCCCAGCACTTGGAAACCTTATTTAAAAGGTTACAAGATTATGGCGTGGTAATCAATACAACCAAATCTGTATTTGGCGTAGAGGAGGTATCTTTCCTCGGTTATCGCATTAATGCGGCAGGGACACGTCCCCCTGAGGACAGGATTATTTCCTTGATGGAATATCCACCGCCTAAGACGGTACAGGGCATGCGTAGATTTATAGGTATGCTCAATTATTACCGTCGGTTTTTGCCTAACACTGCGAAATTTCAAGCACCTTTGATCGACGCAGTGACTGCTATTCAAGGTAAGGGTGCAAAACCTTTTGTTTGGACACCTGAATTGGAGGGGTGCTTTGAGGAGTGCAAAAAGAGTTTATCGTCAGCTACGATTTTAGCTCATCCAAACTCTAGTGCTGTCCTCGGGCTATTTACCGATGCTTCTGGTACTCATGTGGGTGCATGCCTTCAGCAGCGCGTCAACGAACAGGATGACTGGCAACCACTGGCCTATTTTAGTAGAAAACTGAATTCTAAACAGGCACAGTGGCCCGCTTATTATAGAGAACTTTTAGCTGTTTATGAAAGCATACAGCATTTCAGACACATATGCGAGGTTCAACACGTGACTATATTTACGGATCACAAGCCGTTAGTCTACGCTTTCAAGCAGCGACGCGAAAAACTGCCACCTGTTCAGTTAAATCAGTTATCTTTCATAAGCCAATTTACAACGGATATTGTCCACATAAAAGGTGTCGACAACATAGTTGCAGATGCTTTGTCTCGTATCGAGAGTATTTCTTTGGAAGAGGATTATACTGCACTTTCGCAATCTCAGGACTCTGATGAGGAGTTAGCTCGTATACGCAGCGACTCGTCTTTGAAGTTAGAGCCTGTCGTCGTTACTGGCACAAATATTACTGTTCTTTGTGATACTTCTACCGGCCGGCCGCGTCCGTATCTGACGCCACCATTTCGTCGAGCCGCATTTGATAGATGTCACAATCTCAGTCACCCTGGTGCGCGGGCTACCGTTCGTTTGGTGACTGACCGTTACGTATGGCCTAGGGTCAATGTGAATTGCCGCGAGTGGGCGCGATCTTGTCTACGTTGTCAACGCAGCAAGGTGTCTAGACATGTTGTTTCACCTCTTGGTCAGTTTAAGTTACCATCGAATCGATTCTTGCACGTCCATCTCGACATAATTGGACCGCTACCACATTCGATGGGTTTTAATTACTGTCTTACCGCAATTGATAGGTTTTCGCGTTGGCCCGAAGTATGGCCTTTATCTTCTATTACGGCTGAGAACGTAGCAGACGCATTCGTGTCTGGCTGGGTGTCACGTTTTGGGGTACCTAATATTGTAACAACAGACCAAGGTCGTCAATTTGAGTCTGATTTATTTCGTCGTCTCATGGATATTTGTGCCGCGAAACGTATTCGCACAACCAGTTACCATCCCTGCGCCAATGGTATGGTTGAGCGCATGCATCGGCAGTTAAAGGCAGCCTTAATGTGTCATACCGATACTTGGGTCAAGGCGTTACCTTTAGTTTTACTAGGCATGAGGACGGCATTGAAGGAGGATATTGGTGGATCCTCTGCAGAAATGGTATATGGAGAAACTTTGCGATTACCTGGTGAGCTCATAGTTCCTCCGGTAACACCCAGAAGCACAAGCGATGCTTATGACTTTGTTACTGGCCTGCGAAGCCGTATGGAAGCTTTGCGTCCTGTTGCTGCTTCACGACACGCCCAGCCATCGATTTTCGTTCACAGAGACTTGGCAACAGCATCTCATGTTTTTCTGCGTGACGATACTGTGCGGCGTTCACTGCAGCCTCCTTATTCTGGACCACATCGTGTCATATCGAGGGGTGAGAAGACTCTCACTTTGGTCGTTAACGGAAGGGAACGAACAGTTAGTGTGGATCGTGTTAAGCCAGCGCACGTGGATACGGCATGTTCAGATGGTACATCATTAACGCCTCTTGCGGCAGTAGAGTCCACGCCTGTTTCACCGTCGTCACCTGAACTATCACCGGAGCCACCGCCAGTTGTATTTACCAGATCCGGGAGAAGGGTTAAATTTAGGGAGGTGTTACAACTATAGCTAAGCTATTTTCTTTTTCTTTTTTTTTTCTTTTTAGTAGTTACCTTTCTCCGTGGGGGGGTGATGTGGCGACGGACCTTTTTTTGATGTCCGAACTTCTTTAATATTTTTGATAAAAAAGGAGGTTTGATTTGAGGTCTCGGAATGACGTTTGGTGGTTGAAAAAAAGATATTATAAATTGTGCAGCTCAAGGGCTCGTGTATTATTTAACACCTCCAAATATCATAACATAAAACCCAACAGTCATATACGTAGTCCTCCCACACTAGGATTCCCTGTGTTATCGGTATCAGGAACTACGAGTACCATGGCACTAATAACACCCAGACCCGCAACAAATATTTGCAGATCATACAAACATTTGTCCCGCAGCGGGAATCGCGAGGGAAGGTAACTGCAGCTATCATTAGCTAGCTTTGTAGGTTATATAGGGGTTCAAAAGATAAAGAGGGAATAAGTAAGTTACTTACTAAAAACTCTGAAGACGTACCGTCCAATAACAACATCACACATTTGCAAATAAATAAACACTAAAGTCAACACAATCATAACAAAAAACAAAAACACAATTTCTTTCTTATTTAAAAACATTTTTCACAAAAAATCCACTGAAGTGACGGCCAAGTTTAGAATACAGTCATTTTACTATGGTGGGTATTGTTGTAAAGACTTTGAATTTGGTCATGTTCTAGTAGTTTTCTTTGACAGTGAGAAGATCGATTGAGAATAATCTCCTCGGAGCCAAGATAAAGCTATACTATGTTATGTTGATTCAGTGATAAATAGATAAAGCATATCTGTAATAGGTACCTACAATAGCGTAAAAAGACATCAATCTTTCAGGGGGCTTAGTGCGAGTTTTAATAAAATAAATAAATAAATGTTGGACATTTCACACAACATTATCTAGCCCCAAGCTAAGCAGAGCTTGTGTTATGGGTACTAGATAACTGATATATTTAATACAATACATTACATAGATAGATATTTTTTTATTATACATAGAAAATACCCAGAACACCCTGAACAAATATCTGCAGATTGTACAAATATTTGTTCCGAGGCGGGAATCGAACCTGCAACCTCCGGCGTCGCAAGCGAACCTTCGCCCGCAACGCCACAGAGGTCGTCAAAATAATAAGTAGTTAATAATAAGGAGGAATAGTTTTCGAAACTATAAGAAGTTTCGTTTCCTTCCATACATTTACTTGCAGTGTCCTTAGTGAAAACGAGAAGAAAACTAAGGACGCTGTCAGTAAATGTATGGAAAGTAATGAAGCTTGATATAGTTTCGAAAACTATCAAAACTCGTACTAAGCCCTCAGGACACGTCACGTATCTTTACGCATTGACTGACGTCGCAGTGACAATTGACGCTTCAGTGGTGCGATTTCTGAGTGTCATCGATTTACTAAACGTCCGTAAAAATTTACGTTAAGAAGGCGTAATATTTGATTTTGCTCAACAAAATCGATCTAGAACTCAGTCTCTACGGGTTCTACGAGTTCAATATTTTGGAATATGAACATTTTATATTTTTGCATTTATTGTGTAAAGTTGAAAACACGATCAGTAAAAAAAACCTCGATAGTTTTATTTAATGAAAAATCCTTGTTTCGCACACGTTTTGAAAGAAATCTCAGGAACCCTACGGTGTTTTAAGATAAATTTTACAACAACGAATAGGTAATAACTATTTATTCTTATGCTAAAATCAGTTTTTTGATAAACACTTTATTTTCGCCATAATGAACAAAAAACTTCATTTTTGTGTACGACACTCACTGGCGCGAGTGAGATTGCGCGCGGGTTATCGCGTGCGTTAAAGAGGGACCCTAAATTGTAGTATAGTGCCCTCTTAAGGTGAAACGTTTCGCAAATGGCGCGAAATTCAAATTTTATTGTGTTTTTTACATATTGCAGCTAATCCACACTTCTTGCCACAATTTCGCGCGACTTGCGAAACGTTTCATCTTAATCCGCGATTTCCAAATTTCTATGTATTGAAAGGACATGTTCCAAAATGGCCTATATCGATGTACACCAGACAGAGAATGGCGAAAAAATCTGTGATTATCGTAAAAATACTCTTAGGTACTCTAATTTGAAGCATAATTATACAACACAGAAATATTTATAACTCGAAAAAAAATTACAATCCTACTAATATTATAAACGCGAAAGTTTGTGAGTATGGATGTTTGTTACTCTTTCACGTAAAAACTACTGAATGGATTTGAGTGAAATTTGGAATGGAGATACTTTACGCCCTGGATTAACACATAGGCTACTTTTCATCATCATCATCATCATCAATTTTTATCATTATTCACGCGGGTGAAACCGCGGGGCGCAACTAGTGGTAACATATTTTCCTGAGCAGCCATGACAGGGAATGTCACGTTTATTGCTCTGTGGTTGCTTGCTTTATTCGTTCGTTGGGAGTAGTGTGTCTATATAGAATGCGTTGCCTACGCTAGCTTTATTACGATCATCCCATCAGTACAAGTTCTACAATTCAACATTTCGATTTCGCGAAAATATTTTCCTTGCTCCAAGACCTTAGAGCCAAGACGCGAACGAAATGCAGTTCTGGTCAAAGTTGTCAACAGCTGTCGAAACATTTTACCACAGAGTAAATTGTATCCGCCCCGCCATGTTGTTTTGTCTTGTGTTGCTCTCCGTGAGAAAGATATTTTAGGAACCTGCATCAAATGAAGCGAAATAATTAAAAAATTACAATGGTAAAAGGTTTTATATATATTGTTAGGCTCGTTTACACAAGTGTAGGTACACCGACAAGGGCTAGGCTCCATACCTACATCTTGGAACAACACCTTTACTTACTGGCGCAGTAAAATGTGAGTTACTCTGGTGAGTGCACTCTAGATTTATGGCCAATTGTCTCAACTGCTATTTTTACATTTCGGTTAATTACTGTGCATATTTTAAGCAGGCTTTTGAATATGGGCGAAGCTGGTTTGTGAAACTATTTATAGCTCTCTTATAAGATGGCCGTAAAGCATCGAACCTATCTGTTGCGACGCAACTTATCTATATGTAACATATTATATTAGGTATGTATACATGTAACGTTGACGAAACAGATAAACCTCGGTTCAATAACAGATGAACAAACCTGAACAAACTAAAATACACACATTCATAGACTTCTAAAATCAATAACCCTCTTTCGCTTTGTTGTAGTCGAGTAAAAATTAGTTGTATAAGTTTCCCTAGTATGACCAGTGTTATGTTTCTCTACTCATTCATAACATAATATCCAACAGTCACTTACATAGTCTTGATCCCACACTAGGATTCCCTGTGTCGTGGCTATCAGGAACTACGAGTATATTTCTGTATTTTCGTTTATTATTTATTGTTCCTACTGTGTAAATTTGACATAACCAAGTGCGTGCTGTAAAGCTCCTAAGGTAAATAAATAAATGAGTAAATGAATGAGTACTATGTTATACCATAACATCCAGACCCGGAGCAAATATTTGCAGATCATACAAACATTTTTCCCGTAGCGGGAATCGAACCCACAACCGCAACCATTCATTGTAAGTATGCATTTCATAAATCAATGAAATACCTCCATACAATGAATTAAAAACGTAAATCACAATAACCTACACAGCAATGGAATGATCGCATCGGTCTTAAAGATCCAGCTATCGCCCAATTTATAAATCAAAATAACCCTACGCAGCCACAGTGTAACAAATACTTACTACAATCGGTCTGAGAGACCGACTATCGCCCGATGACATGTTTATGGCCTTAAACTGTAATGGAGCCGGTAAAAAGATAATGTTGAATGTTTATTTGTTGAGTATTCTGTCTGGGCTTTGAATTCTTTTGTTAATGCGACAGATTTTTTCAAAGAAGCTCAGCTCACCATTTATGTAAATCCCTTAGTAAGGCTTTTACTACATCCACGGGAGGAGACAGATGGGTCTATTTTTAATCCGGACAAACCAAGGCACCACGGTATCTATTAGATATATAAATATTGTTCTGAGTTTTATATTAGCGAATGAAAAAAATATATATAATCAAATTAAATGTATTGGTAGCGATTCTGTGCAGTACTATCTAAAAAAGTGCGCTAAATTTATCGCGCGCCCTTTCTAGTCGACTGAAATAAAAGGGATCGCGATAGTTTTAGGGCAGTTTAAATTCATACAATTATTGTTCGTAAGTTTTATAATAACGAATTTAAAAAATACTGCTTGATTAGGTAGTTAGTTTATGTACCTACCTGCATATACCAACTTTATTTCCTAATGTTTATTGTCTATGTAATTTTCACAATAACGTAATATATAAGACTTGACGCGGCGAGCGATTAACCGGCTGAGAAGCAAGAGGTTGCGGGTTCAATTCCCGCTGCGGAACAAATGCATGATCTGCAGCATCCACCTGAGTTCATAACTGCGATCACCGATCCTCCTGCCAAGCGTGGTGATTATGGCAAATCCTTTTATTTCACTCAGTGGCGGTCCGATGGAGGGGGTCTTAGGGGTCATGACCCCCCCAAAATCACGTTGACAAACCTCATAAAAATATCCTTACGAAAAATTTTAATTGCAGCCACTATTTGGTACAGAAAGTTGCAAAAAATTATGACGACCCCCCCCCAAATCTTTGGCTGCGACCGCGCCTGATTGTACGCTATGTATGCTATGGGGGAGGCCTCATCCAGCAGTGAATGTCTACCGGCTGATTAAGATACGGTGTATCTAACTAATTTATAGTATTTGTGAGTTAAGGTACAAAATGACGTCATCCGTAATTAAAGAGAGTAAAGTAGGATCACCCGCGCTCTGCTCGTTAACATGTATTCCTATTTGTATGGACCATTGTTTGTAGGACTTTATGCGCGTTTCCATTGAAAAAATATCGGACTAAAATAAATTTACAAATTAATCTGTAACGGGCTTTCTTATAAAAATCTGTTATGTAAGTCTATAAAGTAAACAAATTAAACCATACTTGAAATATTGCCATCCTTTCGTGTTGGACGGAATGCGTGTTGGACGGAATGCGTGTTGGACGAAATGGGTGTTGGACGGTTTGCGTGTTGGACGAATTGCGACAATGATTTTAAAATTGGACGGTTTGCGTGTTGGACGAATTGCGACAATGATTTTAAAATTGGACGGATTGCGTGTTGGACGGACTGCGTCTAAACGCTTTAATTAACTATGAAAATGTTTGTATGATCTGCAAATATCTGTTCTAGGTCTGGGTGTTTTGGTACCCACGACACAAAGAATCCTAGTGTGGGATCAGGACTACATAATGTGACTGTTGGGTGTTATGTTATGTTAACTATTGGATATTGTTGAAAAGTGATAGGACATTTGAGCAATGTTTAAATTTATTTAACACTAGTTGCGCCCCGCGGTTTCACCCGCGTGAATAATGATGAAAATTGATGATGATGATGATGATGACAAGTAGCCTATGTATTAATCCAGGGCGTAAAGTATCTGCATTCCAAATTTCACTCAAATCCATTCAGTAGTTTTTACGTGAAAGAGTAACAAATTTACATTTTGGCTGTAATGGCTTACACATAAGATATAGATATATACTGTGGTGGGCTTTTTTGTAGGAATATTTAAGATAAACATTTCTATGATACATAACATATGTGTAACTCTAGCGGTTTCGGCAGCGCACGCCAGAATAGTTCGCAGATGGTAGATTTTTTCCTACTTAGACACTTATCGTCATATTATGGACAATTCACACAATATCTTTATAAATTGTAGCTTATGTGTTATTCTGATGTATAAGCTATATTATTGTAAAGTTTCATTAAAATCCATTCAATAGTTTTTACGTGAAAGAGTAACAAACATCCATCCATCCATCCATACTCACAAACTTTCGCGTTTATAATATTAGTAGGATTTATACATTATTATATTGACCCTACTACGGTTATGTTATTGAATACAAGATTTAGTTTTATAATGACAAAACATGGGCAAGACAAACATCATGTCAAATGCCCATATGGCACTTATGCCGATACACGTTGGGAACGATATTGTCGAAGCTGTTGACCACATGTCTGTTTGGGTAAGACGATTCAATTGGGAGGGTCCAACTTCGAGTCTTCTATAAAGAGCCAATCCAACTCGGATGGGCAGCGTTCGAAAAACTTATCCATATCTTCTCAGGCCATTAGTCTGAAGTACCTACTCAGGTGGATGCTGCTGCACATTCTCTGGCGTAAGCCCTTAGTCGCCTTTTACGGCATCCATAGGAGTCCTATTCTTAGGATCACCACGGCTCACGACATCCACAGGAGGACTATACATACATACATACATACTTACTTATTTAACAATTTACATTAACGTTACTTAATCTAATTTTAGGTGTTTATTAAAGTTAGGTAAATCATTCGTTGACGACCTCAGTGGCGCGGCGGAGGTTGCGGGTTCGATTCCCGCCTCGGAACAAATATTTGTACGTTCTGCAAATATTTGTTCAGGGTGCTCTGGGTATTTTTCTATGCATAATAAAAAATATCTATCTATGTAATGTATTGTATTAAGTACATCAGTTATCTAGTACATATAAACAAGCTCTGCTTAGCTTGGGGCTAGATAGTGTTGTGTGAAATGTCCAGTATTTATTTATTTATTTATTCATATATAAGGGGCAATCTTTTGAATGCGAGTTTGTTCATAATCTTTTTTTATTGCCTCTAGATAGCTTAGTTAGCTTATTATTTTGTTATGTTCACGCTAATATAAGATAAGTATCTACTGATTATATTGTTTATCTACCTACTTACGTAATTCAAAATACAATTTACCTGAGAAACGACCTCCGCGCGTGGCTTGGCGAGTTCCCAGATTAGACACAAGGGGTGCGAATTCGAATGTTTGAATTATCTGCAAACATTTGTTTTGGGTCTGGTTGTGATACGATAGTTCTCGTAGTTCCTGATACCCACGATACAAGAAATCTTAGGTCCAGATAAATAGAACGTACTTCACGGTGACTAAGCCTAAGTCTTACTTTGAAATCGTCCCGGTCTCTCTCTAATACGCGTGTTTTAACATTTGTGTGACAGTGACAGGGATAGGTCTAAGCATTAGTACGTGCTAAGCTTGTGCTAAGTAACGTCTATTATTTATCTCGGCATCAGTTTAGGATCAGAAGGACAGTTGGGTGTTAATATAAATATGCTATGATTATCCAATAATTTGTTAAGTATATTAATTTTACTTTAGCAAGAATAAAGTATCTTACAATGGAAACAAACCAGTCGTCTCCCATCCTATCATAACTATTATGTTTGACACTTAATACTTCCTCCAGGTTGATGAATGGGTCGCATTCGAATTATCGTTTTTTTCTAATTTTTTGTTTGGCCAAGTGTTTTGTGGTCGATCCGACCCGCCCGTCATGTTAACGATATTTTAATAGGCTCGGTAGAAAAGGGTTGATTCACGATATCATAATTAACACACACAATCGTTTGAAAGATTTTAATGTGTTTTAGATTATTTAATATTGGTTTTATTATAGGGTTGAATGGCTCTGAATAAGTATTACTTCGAAAGATTCTTAGAAATGGCATAAATAACGAATTTTATTCTTATGCAAATCAAAATAGGAAAAGGTGCGTCTATAGTTTAAAGCGGCAAACCCCTCCACCACTTTTACTTGGCAGTTGGCACACACAAGCTTGACGATCGAAAACGGTCCTAGTGAAATAGAATTAAATAGGGTGGGGGGGGGGGGGAGGGGTCAGTTTTAGATTAGACGCATTTAGACACCTATTATTTACTAATCATGATTGTGACACGTTGGCCAGAGGCCTTACCATGAGCTCCTAAAGCGATTCAGTCCAAAAACTATTCAGAACAAAATATCGGTTTCGTGATGGCCGCATCTGTTTAAAGGCACAGTAGCAATTCAAGTTAGTGCGATTCAAGTTATTCAATGATGACGGATGTCAACGTCGAACCGATATTTTGTACTGAATAGTTTTTGTACTAAATCGCTTGGAAAGATCTCTGGTCCACCTGACTACTAGTCAAGACACGCACACGTCCGCCGTGGCAACTTATCCTGCAATTGCTTTCATAGTTCCGAGTTTTCTTTCCGAACGAGTAAGTTAGGGAAGTACACTTTCAACCTAATTTCAATCCAAAGGGCAAGTTTAGTACTTCTTATGACCTTTATAACCTGAACTACGTATGACCAACGTCACTGGTACACAGAGAGAAAAAAAGTGGTTGGAACAACCGCAGTTAAAATAGCGCTAACTGGGAATTTTGTTAGTGTAACAAAATAGACTTTGTTGATATAATACTGTAATATAGAAATATTAACAGAATAATTGTTCAAATCAATTGTACTTTTGTTACAGTAACAATTATTCTTGGTGATTATAATAAATTCATATGTTTTGTTAAACTTACAATTTTTTTGTAAAAAACACAACCGAAGCGGTTTTGGTTAAATTAACCTGTGGTGTTCTCTCTGTGTATAATTTATTTTATTTTTATTATATCCATTTTTTTGTAGTTCATTACTCTACCTATTACTACGAAAGTAATGTTCCTCGGCAATCTTACTCATTTTGAAACAGAAATACGAGTGAAATAGTGACTGCTCCAATAGTGTGTGGGCTAAAGTTACTTATGCACGCAGACTATAATACCCAAATCAAATATCAAATATATTTATTGACACCTTAAAACCTGAACTCGTTAGAAAAGTATACAGGACATAGTAAGTAGGTACACAGGCTTAAAGGTTACTATAGTAACAGTTTTAGTGTCGCAACTGATGACCCCTAAACTAAGATTAAAATATCCTGCATGATAACTAATAAGGAGTCAGCGCCAGCGCCCACCCTCAAACTAAATTTAGTAAACAATTTTATGCCAATAAAGTTAAATTTAAACTAGTTTAGTATTTTAATTATAACTTATGTAAGTGTTTTGTAAAATTAATGAATGTTTATAAAAGTGTCCGTGTGTTGATTGAAAAAATAATACTAATAGATAATAAATACCTACCTACATTCAACACACAGGATTATCTAATAAAAAAACTAGGACTCAGAAGCTCGTCTGCTGGGTCGCTGATCTCTATCAAAGTACTAAAGCTAATAATGATCTTAAATGCATCAGACTTCGCTGCACAATGTGCAATTTAGTGCATCTGGACTGGAACTGATAGCCGAGTCGTGACCGCGATCGACAGATTTGTATGGGAATGAAAATATCGGAGAGATCTTCAGGCTAAGGGTTAGGTATCTGTCTACAGGGCTGTCTACGACTAGAGTTACCAGATAGAAAAAAATAGTCCGGAGAAAAACTTAATTTCCATTGAAAAATCCTGAGATTTTCTCTAATTTTGCGAATCTTCTCACAAACGTAATTTATAGCTTTTAATATACAAAAGTTTCTTTAAAAAGGTATCATCGCAAAATAAATATGATAAAACTGATGATTATAATAATACGTTTCATAGATTTACCTAAATGTTGATTTTATTTGTGCAATTCACATGACCAAAGTTGATTTTTAAATTAGGCTCTCTAAAAAGAAGATTTTGTATTAAGTATTTTTTTTGTAATAAAAAAGATCCGAAAAATCTACTGTATTTTATTGAAAATTCTAAAAATCCTGAGATATCCTTAGATTCCTTATCTACGACTAGCCATCTAGATATTTACTTTCACTAGCAAGCAAGATTACAATGAGGGGTTTTCACGGCCGTTTCATCTCACGCTTTCAGCGTTGAAAATAGATGGCGCTGCTCTGTTACGTAACTGTCAAGTGTCAAAACAAAGTTGAATGTCAACATCAACAACCTAGATATATTTTCGTTTACTGGTATTTATTTTTGCTTACTTCTAAAAACATCACGGAATCACTAGCGCACACTCAAGAAGCAGACACAAACAGAATATCATGACTAATAGCCACAGACTAGTTACATAATAGCTTAGTACGCATACACCACAGATAATACATTTGACAATCTTGGCATTTACAGTTGAGTCAGCGCCATCTATCGAAACAATTTGAACTACTTTTTTTTTAATAGAAGTTGTAAAGCCCTCATTAAAATACATATTGTATAAGATTATTTGATCTAAAGATGTAACCGGAAGGAAGGCACCAGAACTCCGTCATAAAACATTGTATATTATAGCCATGTTTGGGCTTATTAGAATTGCCATTTGTAGCGTTATTTTTTCCCGGTGGTGCCACAAAGTTGGTATGCGTAGTTTTCTGTCCCCTAGATGGATTGCAGAGCAATGCTCTCGGGAACTATGCTGTAAGTAACTTATTAAAAATATTAAAAAGCAATTTGAGCTCAACAATTTCTACCCAACATCTCTCTAGTCTATGGCCAGTAATTTGCACCTAGTTTGTGGGTCACAATAAATAACACGAAGACAGGATAATGCACAATAATGACCTACCGTACCATGAGTGAGAATGACCCTGGGAACCACGTAATGGTAGGATTGAAGATATTGAAGGATTGCTTTACGACGCACAGGTCGAAGGCTTGTAGCTTCAACTAATTTATTAAAACACGATGAAACATTGTATAAAACCGGCCAAGTAGAAGTCGAACCAAGCATAGTGTATAGGTTTTGGAGACACATCACAGTTGTCTCTGTGTCTATGGAGAGACAACTGTGACGTGTCTCTAGGATATCCGCAGCATAATTATATCCATATTTGTCTGAAATAACTTTTCATTTAAAAAACCGACTTCCGCCATTGAATTCGACTAAATATTTGGATGAAAAAAAAATGATGAAAGAACCATAGTGGTGAAAGGATTATGATACTTTTTGAATGCAAATGCTTGGTTTGTGCTGAAAATATCAAAATTGCCATATGTATGCCTACAATATTTTTGATTTTCATGCAACATCAGCCTATAGAAGTCCACTGCTGGGCATGGGCATGGGCATAGGCCTCCCCCATGGAATGCCACAACAAACGGTCTTGAGTAGCCTAAAGTCATCAAGTCAAGTCTCATCCACTCTAAAAATATCAAGACTCAGTCGAGATTTTTCAGTCCAGATATTTCAGACGTGATTTTTCACTTTTTAAATATTCCAATAATTAAGAAAATATAAAGAATGATAAAAGTGCATTCTAAATAGCGAGGGAGTTTTATAGAGTCCTGAGTGAAGCGAGGGGTTCAAGCTGCCCAAGACGAAGACAGGCTTTATTCCAGAGGAGCATACTCTACTTTTCACACTTTCTGCGAGACAATAAAAAGTCAGGGCTTGTTTTGATTTTTGCAGTAGTAGATACTCTTGATTTGGGAGCTTAGAAACGGGTTTTTAAAAAATTAAAATTTAAAACTAAAATTAAAATTAAATTAAAAATACGTCTGCATCGATATGGAGATGCTTTAATATTGAAATAAAAGAATACATGGGCGTCAGAGCGCCGAGGGCTGTCTCGCCGCTGAGTCAGCCTTAAAACATAAATGCTTAGTCACTAAAAGTATATTCTAGACTTAATCTAAGGCAGAGGGGTGAGGGGTAACCATAACTCCTCCATCCCTAAGAGGAAAATTATCGGTTGAATCGATTTTAGATGTATTCCGATAATTTTTCTTACACGGTAATATTTTTAATAATAAAAACACGAAAAGAAACACGTAAAGTAAAAACATCAAAAAACTTAAAATTACTAAACATAAAGTAACGTATCCTAATTGTTCACTGAAGTTAAAGTCTTTTTGTTAATTTTAAACACTTTCGATCACTGCACTTTGCTTTAAAGAGTAAGCCATGTATTTAACTTCATCTAAGTGAACTCCTTTCATGTTGAGTGCGCGTGCACCGGATAGACTGGCGTTCGCACGTAGCTGCGGCAAGATGATAACTGGAATTGGCTCTACAACATCCGATTCTATGTAGATACGGTGTCGAATACGAATTCCATGAATTTCCAAATCACAAGGCTCGTCGATGGTCACGAGATAAGTTCCAAATAATGGCTGCTTACTGACTTCGTTATCGCAATGTTTCGTTAGCGTAGTCTTAAGTCTGCTGAAAATAATCCAACTGTCGGAACTGACTTGCTGGACCTTGACATTTTCAATTCGAACCTGATGCTGCGTACAATCATCAGGGTTGTCTTCAAATTTCATGAGCTGTTCCATACAGGTGGGCTCATGGTACATTGCTCGGTTGTCTGCATTACACAGAAAATGGTCACCAGTTGATAACGGGCGGCATGGTTTCACAATCGGTAAGTATTTCATTCCTTTCGCCAAAAGGTAAGGATATTTGGGGAAAATAGACAAGGTTTTATTTTCGGATTGGTGGAAAATTGGTAAGGAGTACATTTTAAAATAGTTATAAGTACAATTATCAGTAATAGGAATTTCCATAATAAACGTGATCTGGTTTTTCTTAATAAATGATTTAGACACAAATAGTTTCTTCTAATTTTAACAAATTTTCATCGATAGGTAAATAAATACACTAAGCTTTCTGAGTTTGCAATCAATTTCAAATGATACATGAGTTCCGTCGAGTTCACGATAGATTGATGTAGTATAGAGACTCTACTTAATGCTAGAGCTGTTTCAATTTCACTTAACCTGATAAATATAGTACGAAAACTGCTTGTAAAGACGCTAAATAATCCTGATATGTATGTGAAAAAAACCCAATTGTTTTTTCTAGCAGCTAAATCTCTTAACATTATTTCGGCTTGCTTTAAGCGATTATCTAAATTAACAGTATTCTGATTCATTGTTTCAGTTACATTGATAAAGCTATCGAACATTTTAGAGACCAAGGTTAATTTCTTAGAAACGATAATTTGATTATGACTTAGTTCAGATGTGAGTTTATCATATTTGATGGCATCGTCATGGTCAAGATTACCTGTAATAACTTTTATAATGGAACCCAATGGATTTATTAGACCTCTCTTAAAGCGTTGCTGTGGAACAAGTTGTCGGTATTTATCTATAGTTATATCGCGTATAAACTCTGTATGTATTTTCACATTTTTAAATTCTTCCGAATATGATGTATTCCAATCGATCAGTTTACACAGTTGTTCATAGTTCATTGATACGTAATTTAAATCACTGTAAATCCTTTCCAAGTTTATAACCTTAACTATAGTCCAATAGTCAGTTTGATAGTATGCCTGACCTTCCTTTATTGGAAGTATCCCTGGATTTCCTTCAAGTGTCTGTAGATGAAGGGCCAGGGTTGGTATCATTATCAGCAGTATGCTGCACCACTTGCGGAGGGCGTTTGACATTTTTAATAGGAACTTTAGTTTTTCTTTCTCCTATTTGTATAGGTAAAACGTTTCTTTCGGGGTTGCCTATAACTTTTGCTTTTACAAAACGAGGTTTATCTTTGCTTTTCCGCTTGTTAACATCTTTAGCAAAAATAGTTTTTCCTGCAGGAAATTCAATTTCGATTTCACCACCTTTCTTTTCCCTAGTCTTTTGTTTAATTGCTACCATCTTATCTGCCAAATGTTCATATAAGACTTTTGTTCGTTTTGCATGATCCTTAACTAATTTCTGAAAATAACGCTTTTCTAATTCTATGCTATATGGGCTGTTTGTGTCAGTGTGTCCGAAGACAACTTCAAATGGAGTAAGTTCAGTAACGGAATGAATGGTGTGATTGTATGCCATAACGGAATACGTCATTGTTGATGCTGCATCAGTACATCGCTTTTCATATTTAATTTATAGATTGGCTTTATGTATTGTTTCAAAAAGTTTTTAACCAATTTTGAATTATCTGTAGGTAGGAAAACTTCCAAAACCTTTTGTTTTTCACGCGAAAGATTCTTTACTTGCATTTCATTTTTAAACCATGAATAAACTAGAATTTGATTTGGCTTGTTGTAAATTGCCTCTCGTAAAATTGGTATTCCAGTAAGTTGATTCCAAATCTTCAGCGGAATTAATTGTTTGTGATTTACTAGATTCTGGTCTTATAGGGTATTCACCTACTTCCATACTATGTCTTGATAATGTATCAGAAATCGCTATAGGGCTACCAGCTATCGCTGTCCTACCTGAGTCTGATATTGTTTTTGTCGTTTAGTCATTGTGTTTTATTTTCTTTTTAGCTGTTAATTTTCTAATCTTTGTTACATGTTTTTCATAATTTATTACAGCAAAAGGTGTTGTAATAGTCAACCGTTTTGATTGATCTAAGGCATTCTGAATGACCGTAGAAGCATAACCGTTTATGCAGTTCACCATTGCACTAGGCATTCGTAAGCCGTTCTTAAATTCATAGAAGTCAAGTATGGCTTCGCTTAAATAACTTGACCCGTTGTTCTGATCGTAGTGGTATTATCAATAATATATTTTAAATTAATATTGATTATTGGAATACAAGAAGTATTCGTTTTCAAAAGCTGTTCTTTCAAATCAATAATCGCGACCAATTGTTGTAAAAGATCATTTCGAATAAGCGTCGTAACGTGCGTCAACGTCATACAAATAAAATTTATGTCAATCATTACTATTGTAACAAAAGTAGAGTAGGCAAGAGAGGGATTTCCATCATTTCATCGTGCCTGCTGGACGCGTGGGTGCTAATCACTTGAAATGGTTCCTTTCGAATAAATTTACCAATATATTGATAGGCGTTTTGCGGACAAAAGAATGACCTCATACTTCCGGTATCAATAATAATTTTTTGCATCTATTTCTTTTAAATAATGTACGAAAGTTTTGAATTAGGATCGCAATTTAGTTCTAAGACTTAGTCAAGGCAGTTTTGAGAAAATTTGCCTGCCTGATATACGTCAGTCTTCATATGGTACGTTACGTCGGTACCTACATATATAATTTTTGTTACCATAATAGTTCACTTCGTTCACGTCATGATAACTATTATGATTATAGTCGTAATTTTCATTGTAATAAGGTTCGTATTCATAGTCATTTATAATCAGTTCGTTTAACTTAAAACCTTGTTGTGGTACTTGTGGTATAGGAGGAGCTGTCCTCATATAGACACGTCACTGATTTGCATTTGAGGCTTTTGTACCTGAGGGGGACTGTAGCCTACTTGAGTTGGCTAGATACCAGATTGTGGTCGATATCCAAATTGAGTTGGCCGATTATTCAATTATTCGAGTGGTTTGTAACCAAATGGTTGAGGTGGTTTGTAACCAAATTGCTGTGGTGGCTTGTAGCCAAATTGCTGTGGTGGCCTATAACTAAATTGCTGAAGGCCTACTGGTTGTTGTGGCTGAAGGCCAAACTAAGGTCGGTACCCAAAAGTTTGTGGACGGTCCGTTCCAAAACTCTGTGGTTGACCTTGCCCTTGAATTTGGGGCATCTTAGGCGGGGCATTGTTGCTTATCAATGGCCTTGAACCTGAACTTATAATTTGACTGCTGCCGTGTATACGATTTTTCATGTTGTATTGTTCCAAAAAAAATTTACTTCCTCAAGAACATCACTTAAGGCGGCCTCTAATGTTGATGGTACCTTAAGTCTCACTACCCGTACCATATTCTCAGGACGGTTACATAAAAATACATTCAAGGATGTATTATTATAATATGATACATTTTGCGCGTTTTAAATCACTAGGACAGTGATTATCGTGATTGAGGACCAATCACGTTCACCTTCGACATCAATAAATATCGAACACTTTGGATTCTATTACAAAAATCCAGATAACTTTCATCTGATTTTATTTTCAAAAACTCTAATTCAATATTGATACACGCTTCACTACGCGGATCTCCAAAATGCTAGACGAGCAATTCTTTCAACGGAGACCAAGTCTCAACATCCTCTCGTTCCGATAAGAGCGCAGCTGCGTTCTCTGTAAGTCGACTAGTCAAAACAATTTGTTCTTCGAAATCTCTGTTACTAAACCGATCAATTACATATTAACATTTTCGCAAATATAAATTTAACTGTCTTTTATCACCATTGTATAATAGTATCAATTGAATAAATTCTTTAAGTATCGCTTCTATAGCTTCGACATAGTAATAGAGTTACGAACGATTCAGAGAAGGCAACTTTTCACTCGAGTTACACGATTTAAGTTTTTTTTTTTTTTTTTTTTTACACAAAAATAGAACACGTTATAAACACAATAGAAAACACATTGGGAAAATGTGGAAAACTTTAAGAAAATTTTTCACTTGCGTTTACGCGGTTATGTAAAAGTTTACACTTTAAAATACCACAATTAAAAGCACTTCAATAATAAAGTATAAAAGGAAAGCTTGATTAAAAATTTTGACTTAAGATTACGCGGTTGTATAAAATTAGACACTTTAAAATAGCACAATAAAAAGCACAAAAATAAATGGGGAAAACTTGATGGAAAATTTCCACTTAAGTTTACATGGTTTTAAAAATTACACACTTTAAAATAGCACAATAAAATAGACAAAAATAAATGGGGAAAACTTGATGGAAAATTTCCATTTAAGTTTACATGGTTTTAAAAATTACACACTTTAAAATAGCACAATAAAAAGCACAAAAATAATTGGTGAAAACTTGATGGAAAGTTTTCACTTTAGTTTACACGGTTGTAAAAATTACACAATTTAAAACAGCACAAAAAAAAATACAATTGAAAACACAAGAAAAGTTGGGAAAATGTGTAAAATTTGAATGAAAATTTTTACTTGAGTTTATGCGATTATGTAAAATTACACAAAAACTTGATGAAAAATTTTCACTCTACTTTACGCGGTTGTATAAAGTATTGACACAAAAATGTCAATAAAAAAAAACAATAAAATAAGCACAACAATAGTTGGCCATAAAACAAAAATTCTTTGTAAAAACGATTGACACAAAAATGTCAATGAAAACAATAAAATAAGCACAACAATAGTTGGGCATAAAATAAAAATTCTTTGTAAAATTGGTTTGACATTGAAATAATTTGTAAAAATATTGACACAAAAATGTCAGTAAAAACAATAAAATAAGCACAACAATAGTTGGGCATAGAATAAAAATTCTTTGTAAAATTGGTTTGACACTGAAATATTTTGTAAAATATACGAGTTTTTATCCTAAATTATAGTTCAAGTACGATCGATTTTAGATCACTTAAGCTTACGTAACACTAATTAACTACTTACAGTACACATCTGAATTTTAAGATATGCACTCTCTATATTTTCATAACTCAATGGTAGAGAACAAAGGTTAACTCCATAGAGTTGTATACAAAGTCAACCAATAGTTCCTAAGTTGAGTTTTTATTCTAAATTATAATTCTAATACGATCGATTTTAGATCATTTAAGTTTACGTAACACTAATTAATTACTTACAGTACAAATCTGAATTTGAAGACTATGCACTCTCTATATTTTCTTATCTAATTAATACTAAGGTTAACTCTATAGAGTTTTATACAAAGTTAACCAGACACGTTATAATGCGAGAAGTTTGATCGCAATAATAACAAATTATTGTTTAAAAACCATTTTCAAAGAGGAGGATTTGGGAAACAAAGGATTGGCGAAAAGTTGTACTCACCAACCGACTGCTACACCCATTGCTCACTTTTCTTTACCCGTTTAAGAGAATATTTATTTGGTTCGTCGGATTAACTTTTCGTGGAATTTTTCGTGGTAATTTTCCTGACGAATTTGGACGTCGGGAAAACGCGGAAAAACCCGTGAAAATTATGAAAATCCGCTCCGGGCTGCGCCACTCTTGATTTGGGAGCTTAGAAACGGGTTTTTAAAAAATTAAAATTTAAAACTAAAATTAAAATTAAATTAAAAATACGTCTGCATCGATATGGAGATGCTTTAATATTGAAATAAAAGAATACATGGGCGTCAGAGCGCCGAGGGCTGTCTCGCCGCTGAGTCAGCCTTAAAACATAAATGCTTAGTCACTAAAAGTATATTCTAGACTTAATCTAAGGCAGAGGGGTGAGGGGTAACCATAACTAGATTATCAATAATTTCTAAAGCGTCTGTTTTGATAAACTCTGGAGTAGAATCACTATCGTTTGTAGTTTTTTATCAACATGAATATTGCAATAAAACTTACTGAAAATCACAGCACCAAACACACGCACAGCGTGTAAAGAATGTTTTGTTTCACATTCTTTGTAAACGCACCTTATTTTTTTTTTGAGTTCTGTTTATGGTGGCCAGTTCGATTTTCAAACAAACCTCTTTACAATGCCATATGGGCATTTTTTTACTCAAAGTTTTCCACGAGTCTCCACACGAATTTGACATTCCAAATTCAAATCACTTTAATCCCTAGGGAGTTTCATTCAACTTTATATCCCTAGAGAGACAATGCTTTACTTTACGCTAAGGTTGCATGATTTGTAATTGGACATTGTCGAGCAGGTGGTGTGAAAATTAATGAAATTGAGTAAGTACAGGGAACCAAAAGTAAAAATTTTCGGCAATGTTTACTTTATATTTTTTTTGTTTCAAAGAGCTGGGTAGTTGTTTATAGCAAATAATAGAGGCATATTCTACTTAAGAGCACTAATCTGAAGAGCAAAAATCTGAACAGCACCAATGCCATTCCACGAAGAGCACCTATTAATATTTTGGTATATTCGTGGAATATTAGAAAATATTAATAACTTTTCATTTAAAAAACCGACTTCCGATGCATTGTATTCGACTAAGTATCTGGATGATATTTTGATTGGTAGCCATTTGCGGTCTTCTTCACAAGTTCCACTTCATTAAATGATACTTTCTGAATGTAAATGCTTGACATGTTGCAGAAAATATCAAAATCGCTATATGTTGGCCGATAACATTTGAGGAGTTCCCTCAATTCCTCATGGATTCCATCATCAGAACTGGGTTTTAAAAGAAATTGGACCAATCTGAAAGTATATTTTATATTCAAATAAAAAAAGAATTTTCAAAATCGGTTCATAAACGACGGAGATGTGAGGGAACAAACATAAAAAAAATACAACCGAATTGAGAACTAGATTATATGGGATTTACTGGACTCAATGAAACTCCATGGATAACGGTAACGAATAAATAAATAAATAAATAAATCATTCTGGACATTTCACACAACATTATCTAGCCCCAAGCTAAGCAGAGCTTGTGTTATGGGTACTAGATAACTGATATACAATGCATTACATAGATAGATATTTTTTATTATACATAGAAAATACCCAGAACACCCGGAACAATTATCTGCAGATCGCACAAATATTTGTTCCGAGGCGGGAATCGAACCCGCAAATACCTGCGTCGCAGGCGAACCTTCGCCCGCCACGCCACAGAGGTCGTCAAATAATGAAGTATGAGAATGAATGTAATAAGAGAATGAAGTGGTTTATTTTCGGTGTGGTACTTGCACATCTCCAGACCAAACTACCCACATAGGTCCATTGCGAATGGAAACACAATCGAGAACCTCCTCCTTTTTGTGAAGTAGGTTAAAAAATGTCCTACGCCCTAGTGATGGGGTATTTTTTGCCCTTCGGGGAAACATTTTGTTTTTTTTTTGGAATACATTTCTTTGATCCAACATTTTACAATATTCTAGCCAAAATAATGATAGTTGATGCTCTTCGTGGATAAGCATTGGTGCTATTTAGATAGGTGCTCTTTGTAGAGACTCATCAAATAGCATAGTGTTAAGTAGGTACTTAAATAAGTAGGAATACCTTATTTATCAAAGAGGAATACTAACTAGACATTAGATTAAAGTTATTATTATTATGTCCGAAACGGACAAACTATGGAACCTTAAAACTAATATAAGTTACTCCACTTTATATTTTTTTGAGTATTGTTACTTGATAGGAAAAAAATCCCAACCCAGTAACAGTGTTACTCGTTTTGGTGTTACTCGTTGGGAACCCTTTCTTTAACCAAGTAACAATATAAAATAGATGAACAAATATATAGTAACAATTCCGCTCCTCTCCAACGAAAACTCTGAAAGAATTCGACACGTGTTTCGCCTCTCAACTGTTCGGCGTTCGGCGAGGCAACATGGCTGCGGAGTTTTTGCAGTAGTGTGTCTTTGTTGTTCTAGCACGCAGTGAGCCTATTGTTTCCTGAGGATGCTTCGTTGAGAGGCGAAACACGTGTCGAATTCTTTCAGAGTTTTCGTTGGAGAGGAGCGGAATTGTTACTATATATTTGTTAATCTATTTTATATTGTACAATGTATTTTCGCAAAGTCACGCTTGAATCAATTAATTATCTTAACCAAGTAAGTTAATTAAACAAGAGAAGAAGGTAAGTCTACATGATGTATTGTATTCACATTTAGAAATGTGACTGATCTATGTTATCAAAACACAATCAATATTTTCCCATTCCTGCAATTCTCTCGAAAGAAACATTTTTCCAACATCTTTTAAGGTAAGCAACAATGCCTAAACAGTGCTCATTAAGCATGCTTCAATCAAGGCACGCGGTGCTTAGATTAGCAATTAATTAAATTTTCATTTTTAACTGTTTCAATTATGTTTTGTGTTCTGATGGCTATAAAAGGTATGTGGTAAATGTATGTTTATTATACTTACTTATTTCAAACTGTGCTTAGATATTAGTAGCGTAAATAAAATGTGAAAAAGAATATTCCCTTGAATAAATAAATGCTGGACATTTCACACAACATTATCTAGCCCCAAGCTAAGCAGAGCTTGTGTTATGGTTATGGGTACTAAATACTTAATACAATAACATATAATATTATTTGTTTTATACCTGAACAAATATCTGCAGAATGTAAAAATATTTGTTAAGACGCGTGAATCGAACCCGCAACCTCCTGCGTCGCTGGCGAACCTTCGCCCGCCGCGCTACAGACAGAGGTCGTCGAAAATTAATGAAATGAGTTCGTTACTATTCGTTCGATCCTCGTTTTTAGGAATTCAATCTTATCATACTTTATCCTATCCTACCCTACTAATCCTACTATCCTACTAATATTATAAACGCGAAAGTTTGTAAGTATGGATGGATGGATGGATGGATGTTTGTTGCTCTTTCACGTAAAAACTACTGAATGGATTTTAATGAAACTTTCCAATAATATAGCTTATACCATCAAAATAACACAGGCTACATTTTATAAAGATATTGTGTGAATTGTCCATAATATGACGATAAGTGTCAAGTAAGTAGGAAAAAATCTCCCATCTGCGAGCTATTCTGGCGTGCGCTGCCAAAACCGCTATAGAGTTACACATATGTAATGTATGATGGAAATGTTTATCTTAAATAGTCCTACAAAAAAGCCCGCCACAGTATATATCTATATCTTATGTGTAAGCCATTATAGCCAAAATGTGTATAATATTATAAATGCGAAAGTTTGTTATTATGTTTGTTACTTCTTCACGCTCAAACGGCTGAACGAATTTGAGTGAAATTTGGAGTGAAGATACCTTATACCCTGGATTAACACATAGGCTACTTTTCATCATCATCATCATCAATTTTCATTATTCACGCGGGTGAAACCGCGGGGCGCAACTAGTACTTAATATACTTGTATAGGTACTAGTTGTCCGCCCGCCCGCGCCCGTGACTTCATCTGCTAGTCATTATTGAATTAGTGTTCTAAAGAAATAGATACATGCCGAGTTTCAAATATGCTTTGGAGACAGAGGGTGGAGTTAGTGTCTTTTTGCTTATAGGTATCTTATTTATCAGCTGTTAAGACGCCTATGTTGGACGAGGCCTCCCCCATAGACTGCAATGGGAGGATTTGCCATAATCACCACTCTTGGCAGGCGGATTGGTGATCGCAGTATTGTTGTTGAGTACTCAGGTGGATGCTGCTGTCCATCCCCTGGAGTTATTCTTTAGTCGACTTTTACGACATCCACGGGTATGTTGTTATGCCGGACATACCATGGCAGGTCTAGGTATCTATAGGTATATTAGGTTATAAATGTTTCCCCCTTATTGTCTGACGAACTGACAATCGCTTTCGATTCCGATTTTACAGTTCATTGCGCTTTATGCTTTGAATATTTTTCTGCTTGTGAAAATAAACTATAGCATGTGGCGCAATGTACTGCAAAATTTTAATCCAAAGTGATTATTAGTTTGTTAAACAATACGGCGGTGGGTAAAGTACCTAAGTACAGAGCTAGATTATGAATGGATTTATATGCATTGCATACGGCTACTTTGTTATTCCTGTCGGTAAAACACGAACGAAGCTGCGGGCAGGTGCTAATAATAGTTAATTTTACAGCTCTTTTAATTTCATCTTCATTAGCATTGCCTAGGCGTTGTGACCATTTAAATCGCATTATAAACGAAGGCAATATTGGTGTAACGTCTGCTTTTCCGTGGCTTGGACTTCTCAAGGTCTATTTACGTGAGTATTGGAGCTTCTCAAAGAACTTTTACAGTTTCCGATATGTTTCTGCGTCGTGTTAGATACTTGTTTTTTCTTTGTAAATTAATAGATTTTTCCACTTTGCTGTTTTTTTATACTACTTGTCAAGCAAACATGCTTAAGGCCCACCTGATGAAAAGTAGTAGATGAGCCTATAAATAAATAAATAAATGCTTGAAATTTTCACACAACATTATCTAGCCCCAAGCTAAGCAGAGCTTGTGTTATGAGTACTAGATAACTGATATACTTAATACAACACATTACATAGATAGATATTTTTTATTATACATAGAAAATACCCAGAACACCCTTAACAAATACCTGCAGATTGTACAAATATTTGTTCCGAGACGGTAATCGAACTCGCAACCTCCTGCGTCGCTGACGAAACTTCGCCCGCTGCGCCACAGAGGTCGGAGGAGGTCTATATAGATGCCTTCAACACCAGCAGGGCTATTCTAAAACGTTCGGAAGGGTTTCCGATCGGATTGGTTAGTTTTTCATTTCGATGTGGTAAGTAACTAAAACAATTTTCTCTACTAAAACACAGTTAAAAATAATAAATATTGTTTATTACTTTGTTTTACTAGCGAAAATTGTTAGAAAATTGTTTTAGTTACTTACCACATTGAAATTAAAATCTAACGAGTCCGATCGGAAACCCTTCCGAACGTTTTAGAATAGCCCTGTAGAACATGGTCTCCCCGGTTGTTATGGCCTGCCCATTGCCACTTCAACTTTCTCATTGCAAGAGCTATGTTGGTTATGAATGAAGTAAGAGTGAGAAAAACTTTTACAAAGCATAAAAGACTATCTGATAAGCGCATGGAACTTCTCTCTTCTTGTTGTGAATGACTTATTATTTCAGATCAAGATAATACGGAACGAATAGCCCTCACTGGGATTGTGTTAGTCAAGGATGGCTTTGCAATAGCAAATGCTGCCGATGTCATTAAGATACCACACAGCATCTTCATGTGAGCTATTGTTTTTATTTTCCTACTATCTGAACCCCAGCGATTTGATAGATGAATTCCGTGCTAGCGGCAACACTGCTCAAAGCAAGTTTGCAATACATTTTTATATATTTTGGTGGGTATAAGCAAAAAACAGATATTACAAATATTGTTTAATTAAAAGAAGACTTTGCATAAACATGATGTAAAATTGGTTACAGTAATAAAAATATTTTGTTTTTATTTTTTTGATTTGCTTGAAATATTATATTCAATACATTTATTGCTTTCACATGGTTACAATTAGTAGTTATATAAATATGTAGTATCCTCATGTCCGATTAGTTAATCGAACCAACAGGAAATCAAAAGATCTCGTGATCCGATTAGTGGGACTACGTAGTCTAAGAAAACGTCAGTTTCTGTAGTCCGATTAGTTAATCGAACCAACCGGTAAAAAGTTCATGTGGTCCGATCGGTAGGACAAAGGCAGTAGGACCACGTGGCCAGAGGGATATGAACCCTGCAATAGCGAGATTTTTATCCTTGTCCTATGACATCTTATGAATAAAAAATGTAACAATTTTTTTTTTTATTAATAATTTAAAATTACTTATAGTTATTCGCATTTATAGTTAATATCAGGTTTTTATTTATTTATTCTGTAACTTTCACACAACTATTCACATTTTTGCAGGGAGGACAGCCAAGCCATGTTCATACCAAAAGACAATGAACCCTGGTTCTGCAATCTCCGAGGCTATCTAGTACATCCAGAGTATGAGAATTCCATTTTGAACACGATAGCCATAATCGAGCTAGACCTCGGGGAAGCTGACTATTGTAAGTACCTATCTATCAATAGCTCAGTAGGTTAAAAATAGTTTACAATGTATCAGCAACTCCTTGCTCCGAGGCACCACACAAGCGCTTCTCACCTAGTGGTAAGACGGACCATTTATGTAAGCCAAGCCGTGTTTGTTGCCTGATTCTTCTAGGCTTGGTCGCGTTGGAACAGGAGTAATTTTAGTTTTATAAGACGATTCAAAATGATCCTTCTGATTTCAATGAATTACTTTTGTAGACTGGCAGGGTTTGGTCATGGTGTGATTATTAGCAGCAGCCGAAGAATAATATATATTTTTTAATACTACTTGGCAAGCAAACAAGCATACGGCCCACCTTATGGAAAGTAGTTACCGTAGCCTATGAACGCCTGCAACACCAGAGGTATTACACGCGCGCTGCCAACCCTGTGAGACATAGTTGAAAATCTCATGTGCCTGCAATTTCACCGGCATCCGTACCCTTCAAACCAGACACAGCAATGCGAGCGCTACTGATTGGCGGCAGACATAGGTACGGTGGTAGTACTTCCCCGGTCGAACTCTTTCACAAGAAGTTCTACTACTAACATAAAAAAAAAACAAAAATATAACATAACATAACAAACATAGAAAATTTAGTTTTAAAAACATGGTTTTCTGAAATATACCTACTTCAGAATAGCGCTAAGGCTGCCAAAATTATCCCCATTATAGCGTTCCTCATTGCCATTTGCTACTGTATTAAGGAGCAAGTCTACTATTTTCCATCAAGGAGTTCCATTGTCTGCCTTCCGACTCCATCTCCATCATCAGAGCAGCTCGTCGTCATCATACTATTGTATTATTTCAGCTCATCGAGTTGGTTGGAACTTATTTGAAATTCAATTGCAAGATGACCCGCTCGTGCTTCAGTCCTTATTCTAAGACCCGCTCATACAGTACAAGAATCTGACTTATATTATAATAGGTCGCGCAACGAGTTATGAGACATGACCTTTTTATTTTATTTTTTTAGTATTGCATCTGAGGATTTACTCAATTTTGCCAATTGATAATCAAACAATGTCCAGTCGTCAAAGTCTTCTCTCAAGTCATGTTCTAGTAAATTGATGGCAGTTTACTAGAATGTTCCTGGACAATTTCCACCGCTTATTTTATTTTAACACGAGAAATAAACACAAACTAAATATACCAAAATTTCGATTAAAGAAAGTAAGTGGGTCTTTTATGGGGAATTCTGTACGGTTCTATAATAAACTTCCAGAAGGTGCATTTAAACTTCCTATTCGAAGATTTAAATCCTACATAAAGATGAATCTAATTAAGAAAGCGTATTACACTTTTGATGACTATATTAATGATAAAGCCGCGTGGCCTGATGTCGCTCTGCCCCTCGACTGCTAAAATGGAAATTTGCAATATCTGTACTTTCCTATTTACATGTTTGTATTAGATTATTATTTATAAGTATAAGAAGCGTAGCGTGTGCTGTCTTGCATATTTTTGCTGATGTTTATTTACTTTTGACTACCTTCCTAAGGTTTTTAAGTTCTCATTTACTATGTATCAGCAACTTCTTGCTCCGAGGCACCACACAGGCGCTTGTCACCTAGTGGTAAGACGGACCATTTATGTAAGCCAAGCCGAGTTTGTTGCCTGATTCTTCTAGGCTTGGTCGCGTTGGAACAGGAGTAATTTAATTTTATATAAGACGATTCAAAATGATCCTTGTGATTTCAATGAATAAAGTTATTTTTGACTTTGACTTTGACTTTGCTTCGAAAAGTCACGCAATACACTTATTTTATTAAAATATAAAATAATATTCGCTCTATATGCGCTACACCGGTTAAAATGCTACCAAAATTACACGATATAACCATAGACATACACGAAGGACACGGCGGACGCTCGCTAGATAACCGCCAATTAAACCGGTGTCAAAAATCAGTTGACTGACACCACGATAATCAGTCGGTGACGTACACCGCGCGCCATCGTTTCGGCCACAAAATGCCGTATTGAGTGGTGAAAGGCTGCAGAAACAACTTTGCAAAGTGTAGCTTAAAAAATATGGCATTTCTTATCATCGGTATAGCAAAATTTTGTATGTTGAACTTTCCTTAATTACAGAAAACAATTTTATTTCCTTGGTAAATCGCTCTCCAATTCAATAAAGAGACGCCATACAAGCAAAACGCTATAACTTTGTAAGGATGTTAATTGATACGCGTGCGAGTTTCTTGGTTGTAAATAACCGGACTCCCAATAAGCAAGAAGGTTATGGCGTTCGGGTTTTTGTGCTCATTTCAACGTAGTTATAATGTAATCTGAGAGATGGCGCTGATTTTGGTATAAGGAGACATTGCTTTATTGTTTTGTCTGTCAAGCGTATCTTTACTATAAATCTATGGTATAACTCAAAAAAACACTAGAAATTGAAATAAAATAAAAAAGGACGACGTCTCCGTTCGAAAGAGCAGAAAAAGTCCGTGATGACCTTCAATGCACGGTAATTTTGTTTAGCGGGGGGAGAGAAGCGCGACAGCCGGCGCGTATTGGTTGATCAGTTTCCGTATATATAAAAGTACTCTGTGGTCACCTTCCAGTACCGCGCGCCCCGCACTCGCGTCTCGCGCTCCCTAGATACAGACGCGCACACATGCACACATACGCAAGCAACCCCACCACTTTCGCCGAGCGCTCATAACTCGTTGCGCGACCTTTAACTACTATTATTTATTACTAGAATAGTATACATAACTTTATGTTCCAATAAAGTTTTTCTGAAGTCCCCGCTAGGGTAGTCTTGGCTGCTTGTGGTATCATAAAACTATAACAGATCCATTACACTCTTACCATTAGGCATGCAAACTTATGTAGTGACATGTAAATATTTAAAAGTATACTAAAAACTAAACATTCCTCTCAGTTAAAAACTGTGTAGTAACATTTCTCAAGCAGAAGTGCCTTTAGCTTATTTTTAAAACGTACAGTGTCATTCTCTTTTATGCTCTCTGTTATAGTTTATAGTAGGTATAGTGTTTAACTTTACCTGTATATAAAGTACTACCTAATTCATCTCCACGTATTATGCTCCATCTACATCAATTTATCCGCACTACCCAATGGTAAGCTGGTAGAAAATGCTTCCTAGCATTAAGTTTACCAATGTACATGATTTGGTTTATGTGCAATACAGATTATTCTATTATATTCTATAGTTGACTCCATCCCCCTAACCTGTTTAAACCCCTAGACTAGTTCGTAGAGATTCGTAGAGATTCCGTAGAGTCTCGTAGAGGCAAACAAATGCCATGCTTATTCTAAGCATAGGCTAAGGGCCATAGGCCCTTGGGCATAGGCCCAAGCACAAACACGATCGTAAATGTTAAACATAAACGAATCAAATTACAAAAATTTCAAGTCACCACGATGTCATTGGCTAATATTTTACACCAACTATCCTCTCGTTAGCGTCTCGATACCGTTAGTGTGCGTCCACCCACACTGAATGCGCGATGACGGGGCCTTTCATCGATGCGGCGGGGCGATGACGGCGCCGTACGCGGATAAGACCAAACTAGTTTGATATTCCCGCCAGCCGCGCATTGAGACGCTTGCCTACTAGGCCCGTAGTGTGTCCATAACGCACGGATAGGAACGTTTGAAAACTACGCGCGCTAATCGCTCATGACCGTCGCGCTAGGCGCCTGCCTTAGCCGCAAACGGACTATTATGGACGCAAATGGAGGTTGCATATTATATTTGATATTTCGCGCCCGCCGTCGCAACTGCACTAGGCCTGCACTATGTCCCTGGCCATTGTTCGTGCTTACCTTACTGTTGATGTTCCGTAGACCCGCAGTAAAGTCTTACTGGACTTGGTAATGATTTTATTATATATTTCAGTTCCAATGAAACCCATATGCTGGCCAAAAAAATCAAAAGGATCGACGCACAATCTCTATGCGGTAGGATTCACAGATGGTAAATTAACTTCTCTAAAGTTAGGTGATACTCTGACGTCAGTTATAGTCAATGTTGATTCTGCGCAGCTATCTCTAAAGCAGAGCTCAGTTTTATGTCATCGCAGTCCTTTTTAGTGTTCCGTGCCTCAACGTGGAACTGAGGAACGCGTGCAGGTATCAAGTTCAAATTAATATCAAATACCTCAAGTCTCCATTACCCCGGAGCTGTGACAAAATCTAACTTCTAAGTCAACGCAATCAATGGATACGGCCGTTTATGCCGTATATTTTTACACTCCCGTATATATCGACGTCCCCACCGAATAAACGTGTAAAGTCAAAACTGCAACTTTACAGGAGAAATTAAAAACGTAACATAAAATATTACTCGCTAGTTATTAGTTATACGTGAATACAATGTAGGACCAAATTCAAGATAAATAAATAATCTATCTCTAATCAAAATAAATAATACGAAAATATTGATAGTTTATATGTTATTAATAAAAAACCATTTTATATTTTTATTCTAGGCAATAAAATGTTGGCGGCTTTTCGTATTCGAAGTTTACACTATTACTCGTTAGAAAAGTTATAGTTACCTAAACGTGTAACATAATATTGCACTGGTTTACTGCGGACATTTAAGATTTGGCAATGCATTTGGGTTACATGGTTATTCTAGTAATTGGTTATACATTTGAAAAGTGCAAAAATGTATTATAATTTTATTCAATTAGCTTTTTATTTACGTATTTGTTTTTTTGTTTCGTAATAAGCGTTTTCTTACCTAAAACCTACTGGATATTTATAAAATAAATAATTTTAACTAACTTAGAACTCACAAGGTACAAACCAATTAATAAAATAAATAGTTTTGTCGCTATTTACTCACATTGCATTGTTTAAAACAAATAAAAATGTTTCGTAATCCAGGTTGTACGGGAGGCTGGAAGTCGTCGCACCCACGTGCGAGACGATTGGTAACTACTCTCGAAATCAGCTTATAGACGTGGCTCAGCAGCGAAATGGGTGGTACCTACCTATATAATTTTACAATAGGGGATAATCACAATTTTTTGAAAAAATCACCCGTCTATTCCTTGCCAGCAAGGTTGCTGGGAAAGCTGATTGCATTCCCGGTAGTAGAATAAGTTGAGAATTATCATGTCATTCCCCTCTCTTCGGACTTCTGATAATCTTATCACATCCTAGCACAACTTACTGAGTACCTCTTCCAGCTCAATTAACTTCTTGTCAGTCCTCAGGGTGCGGGCATTATACGTTGCCTGGTCCAAAGATCGTGGGGATGGGGGATTGGTAGCAGGATATCTGCTGGAGATTCTTAGTACCCGTGGCTGCTACCACTGCTAGGAATAGTGGAGCTGGCGGGGACTGTGGCCGTTTCTTTTTTGTGTTTACCATATTGGGAGATGGGGGGGATGGGGAGGTCGCCATAATCACCACTCTTAGTGCGCAGATTGGTGATCGTAGTATTGGTGTTGAGTACTCAGGTAGATGCTGCTGACCATCCCCTGGTGTAATCACTTAGTTGGCTTTTACGTCATCCACGGAAAAAGAAGGTGGGGTATATTCTAGGCCACTACAGCACTCGTAAGTATAATTAAACTATTACTGATTTATTAACAATATTACTGATTTATAATATTTAATTTTCTGTTTTTTTTTATGCCTATTAATGATATAAGTTGTTTTATATTATTAATATGCATAAAAAAAAACGATATGTAAAAGAAACTACAAGAAAATGGGTCTTATATAAATACTAACACATTTTTATTATCCACCTCAAAACGGTAAACTACAACACAGTTTTAGGGAATTCATTATTTTTGTTTAAGTTATTTACGAAAACTAGAATTCAAAAGTATTGCAAAAAGTTATCAAACACAGGCAAACTCCAAATACACTCGAGAGCAATGAATCCGGGTCACTTAAAGAATGTTAAAATCTCGGAAACTAAAAATGATAGATTAATGCAATAAATTGTATTTAATAGACAATGTAATACTCCTTAAATGAAGGTAAAAAAAAATATGAGTCACCATACATTTTATTAACACAAAATTACATAAAGAAAAAAACTGCTGATCTCTCCTTAAAACAAAAATAGGAAACATGAAATTTTTGAACTTTATTACGATTTTCTTGAATTTTAATACTTCGAATTGCCTCCTCGTGCTTTTTTAATTTAATTTTAATTTATTTTTTTTATTATTAAAGGATCTTGCCGTTTCAAAAAGGCAGCTCGTACCACACCAAAAATAATTGCGTCAAAAAAATACCTCGTGTATTATGAGGATAATAAACCGTTTTTGCTTTACCAACAAGCCTTTTTAAGATTCATTACCATAATTCATAGTTTTTGGGACATAAAATTTTGAGGTTACTTTTAAAATAAATACATTCTTTAGTATCTTTTGGGACTTGGCATGATAAAAAGGATGTTCTGATAAAAAATAACTTACTTCATAAATAGTCTGCATAATCTTAGCACTTAGGTAGTTACAATATCCAACATTTTGGTAACATGGTAGGTAGGTACCTACTCGTGATACCCATGACACAGGAGATCCTAGTGCGGGATCAGTAACTGTTAAGTACGATCTAATAACTCGATGAGGTATATATTTAAATATTATTAATAACCAGCTATTAGTGAAGTCAGGAAAGTAGCAAGTATAGGTACAATAAAACATTTCTAATGTACAATAAAACACTAGATAGGTACGTAGCATCATTTTCATTATCATTATAATTTCATCAAAGTCAAAGTCAAAAATAACTTTATTCATTGAAATCACAAGGGTCATTTTGAATCGTCTTAGTCATCCATTTGACGTCCCCTGCTGGACATAGGCCTTTCCCATAGAATTTCACAATGAACGGGGTTGTGCCGCCCCTATCCACTGACTTCACGCGAACATTAACAGTGTCGTTGATTCGTCGAGTGGGGTATATATAGGAAAAGAAACAATATTATAAAAAAAGGCATATGTTCAAAAGCCAATAAATAATAATAAAAGAAAAAAAAAGGTGGTTCCAAATATTTATGCATGCAAAACACACACTATGGTGACCAATGCTAGGTTCAGGTACACTTTCAGAATTCAAGGGCGTTGTTTCTTGTATTTAATATGAAACATTCATGGCCTAGTATTTTACCAGGGGTTAACTGTAACAAATTAATGTTTATACAATCAATATCTAACAAAAAACTAAAGTCCTCATTTTATTTTAATGCAGATAGTACAAACAATACTTACGGGGGGGTGTGGGCTCAATCCATGATCAGATAATCCACGTTGATCACAGCGTATGTCATGCCTCAATGGCATTGTATCCGTAAGTTTCGCAGCACTAATGCCAAGTATGATGACCTGGGTTCATCAAAGCAATCATCCATCGCAAGTTGAGATGCATTATTTCTAGTTTCTAGTTAGTTTGTGTAAATCGAGTATACGTATTTTAAAAAAGCCGCTGTCTTTCACAGAGCTATCCTGTCATGAATGATAATGTCATTTGTGAGTCTTACGTATAGTAATTGCATCCTCTTTGTTTGTGAGCATAGACTATACCTACCTGCAATAATTTCTCTTTGTGAGGTTCATTGCCAAGCAATGGCACCGTCACCGCACGGAAGTAAACAATACAAAATCCTATTTAACTTCATTTCAAGATCACGGGTTCATGTAAATCAATCGAAAATGTTTACGTAATTTAAAAAATATGGGTAATTTTATGAAATACATTTGATTTTGACGCAATTGGTACTAGCTCTCGGCGAGATCCTTTTAATTTTAAATTTTAAATTTTAATTTTAATTTTTTTCTAACTTAATTTCGTAGTTCCATCTTCGAAAGTGGCCCTTTTTCAAATTTGATTTTTTTATGATATAACTTTACAATAACTAAGAAGTTTTAATACCTTCATTTAAGGAGTATTACATTGTCTATTAAATACAATTTATTGCATTAACCTAGCATTTTTAGTTTCCGAGATTTTTAGGATTCTTTAAGTGACCCGGATTCATTGCTCTCGAGTGTAATTCCGGTAAACACTTTTACGAATTTGTTTTTCTTTTAATTCCCACGAATAATATTACAAAGTTAGATTGCAATAAACGTGTAAGAGTAGAAAGTGAGCAATAATAGTAGATTATGCACTAAGGGAATAAAGCAGTGTCTTATGTCGCGGGCGGCATATTGAACCCTGAGCGTAACGAGGGACTCTAAAGTTAACTCCCGAGTGTAGCGAGGGAGTTATATAGAGTCCTGAGTGAAGCGAGGGGTTCAAGCTGCCCAAGACGAAGACAGGCTTTATTCCAGAGGAGCATACTCTACTTTTCACACTTTCTGCGAGACAATAAAAAGCCAGGGCTTGTTGTGATTTTTGCGGTAGTAGATTATCAATAATCTCAAAAGCGTCTGTTTTGATAAACTTTGGAGTAGAATCACTATCGTTTGTAATTTTTTATCAACATGAATATTGCAATAAAATTTACTGAAAATCACAGCACCAAACACGCAGTTCACATTCTTTGTAAACGCACCTTTTTCTTTTTTTTTTGAGTTCTTATGGTGGCCTGTTTGAATTTCGAACAAACCTCTTTACAATGCCATATGGGCATTTTTTACTTAGAGTTTTCCACGAGTCTCCACACGAATTTGACGTTCCAAATTCAAATCACTTTAATCCCTAGGGAGTTTCATACAACTTTATATCCCTAGAGAGACAATGCTTTACTTTACGTTGAGGTAGCATGATTTGTAATTGGACATTGTCGAGCAGATGGTGTGTGGTTACGCTTACAGCATGTGTTCGCGTAATCTCATAACTACTTTAATATTTTACGTTGTATGGTTAAAATACCTATAGGTAACCTAAGGGTTGGTTTACCTTTCTTGTAATTCTATGCAATCTTACGAGGTTCGCACGACCACACTGGTCTTTTGTATGAACTGACGTCTGTCACACGCATCGCATGCAGGTAGCAGTGCGCGCCTGCATTCACTTAGCTTTGACTGTCCGTCTGCTACGGTCACCTTTCATCACGCGTCGCCAGATCAGTTTCTGATGTCCGTCTCCTGATCTTGAAGTCTCCACCTAATCTATTGGTGTGACGACTCGCGCTCGCGTCGCTGGCTAATCATCAGCCATTCATTATCACATAACTTTGTTCACAAGACTCTCTGTGCTACCATTTGTGATCTAGTGCAGTGCTTCATACAACCCCATGGACCTTGATCGCAGGCGTTGCCAGGTTAGTAAACCTTCCTATATTACCTAGGTTTAGCTGTGCAACGTATGATAACCGCAAGTTCTAGATTTTGTGAATTGGTACCTTTCCGCGCGTATGGTTTTTAGCTGGTTCAAATAAGAACTTTCTCTCATGCTGAAAGTATACGCACCATTTTGATCCTCCGAGCCTGATTAAGTTGTACAAATAAACTTAAAAATCTAGAATTTATTTGCGTATAATTGCATATCGTCATAGGAATATCGTCCTTATTGCGTTGTATGTAAGGTCTATTTATGTTGTACTGGTCACGAACCTACGTTATAAATTTCTTGACTTATTTTCTAAAATTCACACTTTATGTTACTAATTCATAAAGGAAGTTATATAACTTATTTATAACTTTATTGATTCATGTCGTTTAATAAGTTTTTGCCAATAATTACGTGTTAATTCGTCATTTAAGCATAATTTTCCGTTATTTATTGGTTATTGCGGGTAGGTTCGTGGATCGTCGCATGGTCGCATGTTGTGTTGCATCGGCCCAACATTGCCCTAAGCAAGCATTGCCGTAAAGCTAGCACATCGCGTAGAAACAACGTGTTCGGGGTTCTCACATAGATAGTTGTTGACGAAGTTAGCCAAGTTGACACTAACTTGAATCTAAATATAGGTCACGAACATTGTTGATAGGTATTCTGCTCAACATCGGGTTTAGCGTTCAATTAATATTTTTTGTTCATGTAAATACGGTTGATTGACGTAGGTACCTAGGTATATAAAATTGAGAGTTTTGTTTAAGTTATTTAACTAACCGCCTCGTCCTAACATTGCATTAGACGAGTAATTATTCGCAATACAGTCCACACCGCATTTAATTAAATTATTGCAATTTAGTCAAATTAACATCGCATTCAATTTTTGTTTGAATTGTCTTTGATATTTTTATCTGAGACCTAGAGGTAGGTAAATAGTTTACTTACACCGCACCTATCACTTACGCTAGGGTTGTACGATCGGATAAGATATTTCCGAATCCGTACAAGTTTTCATTTCGAATATTTATTTGATTTGTTTTATTTGGTTTTTACCAATTCGCACCTACGTTCGTGTTAGGGTTCGCATGGTCGGATACTAGTTCCGTTCCATACAAACTAATTAAAGTTTTGTTTAATCGCATCGCGCCTAACTTGTTAGGTTTCCGTACTATATACGGAAAAGTAGTTCCGTATTGGTTTTCGCATCGCATCGCACCTACGTACCAGCTTACGTTAGGCCATTTGTTTATTCCGGAAATTCCGTAATTGCAAATTAGAGTTTTTATTGTTGAAATTCGTTCATATTTGCCTTTCACACCTGTGTTTGTGTTAGGGTACCGCGTGGTCGGATAAGTGGTTCCGTACCTATTTTGTTTTTGTGTTTTTCTATTTTAGCCCCTTTCGTACGAGCTTACGCTAGGGTTCCGCAGGTTAGGAAAATTGGTTCCGTACCTATTTTAATTAAATTCCATAAAGTTAAATTTTAACTCGCACCTTGTTACACCGCTGTGTATATAAGGGTTCCGCAGGTTTGGAAAAGTGGTTCCGTACCACTTTATATTAACTAGGTAAAGTTTTGTTGACGTTTTTATTTATATTCTCTGTTCATAATGGAGGATTTACAAACTAAACTCACGCTTTATGAAGGCAAGCGCGCTGCATACTTCGCTCGAGTACAAACTATGTACGATTCTATTTCACATCTAGATAATGAAAGATCGAGAAACACGTTTATCGCGCAAGCTAAAACAATTGATCAAATTCGTAATGAGATTATAGTTACGATTGACAATATAAATCTTCTTTCTATGAAAATTAATCCTAAATACGAGGATACTTATAGCACATTGTCTGCTTTTGACGATCTTTCTTGCGAAATAAAACATGTTCTGAGTTCAATGACCGCAAACATAGATTCTAATACGAGTACCAAGTCAACGTCAGGATCATATCATATCAAAATACCTACGATCGAGCTCCCTACCTTCGAGGGTGACATTCAGACGTTTCCGTTTTTCTATGAGACATTCAAACGGGTTATTCATACAAATCCCGATCTAACAGATTCGGAACGCATACACTACCTACTGAGTCACCTCAAGGGTAAGGCGTCGAGCGTCGCAGCCGGCATTGTGCCCGCTGCCGAGAACTATCGTGTTATCTGGGATGCGCTTATCGCAAAATACAGGGACACACGCGCGTTAGCTGTTAACTACCTCAATCAGCTGTTTTCATTGAAGTCAGCTGGTTCATCGCCCGCTAATATCGAAAAGGTATTTGATAAATTCACCGCCATTGTAGCTGGACTCAAGCAATTAAAAATAGATAGTATGGATGATTTTATTTTCATGTACGCGGGTCTTAAGTTATTAGACTCCGACATCGCAAAACATTACGAAATGTCACTTCGCACCATGAAGGATCCTCAAGGCATAAACTATGATTACTTCGTGAAATTTGTTCGAGAGCAGGTTAAAATCCTGCACCGCACCGCGCCACAGCGGCCTGATCGGTCAACTGCTGGCAGCGGCGGCGCCAGTGCGTCGTCCGCCGCGCCCTCTAGGGTATCGCAGGTGTATGTAGCTACATCACCTAAATGTTCACTCTGTCATTCCACACATACACACACACTTGTTTAGGTGTAGTGCCTTTTTAAAACTGAACGCAAATGACAGATTTAAGTTTATAAAAGACAACCGGGTATGTGGTAACTGCCTAAGTGGTCAGCATACCGTATCTAAATGTCAGTCTTTAACCACATGCAAGAAGTGTAATGGTAAACACCATTCCCTTTTACATTTTGATCAATCGCTGCCGCCACAGAAACAAGCTTCAGCAATCAGCGCCGCACCAGCCGAACGTACCGTTGAGTCTGCACCTGCACAGGACCGTTTTTCCTTGTGTACACACTCGGCTACGGTTCATGGGACTACTCGCACTACTGAAGTGCTAGCTACTGCGAAAGTATTAGTGGTAGGTAGGAGAGGGAAGGATGCTGTGGTTCGCTGTCTTCTGGACCCGGGTTCCCAGAAAAACTATATCACAACTCGATGCTGTCGAATGCTCGGGTTACCCATCCGCGATGATTCAGTGGTCACCGTCAAAGGTATTGGTGGTACCTCTCAATCTGTACGAGGTTCAGTTGACCTCACGTTTAGCTCGCGCCTTCGCGCGCAGCCCAAGTATACCATTGACGCTTTGGTGCTAGATGAGATAACCGGACAACTCCCGTTATGCTCAATAGATGTCGCTGCTCTTAATCATATTGATTCAAAGCTACTTGCTGACGATACTTGGGGTGTGCCGGGGGATATTGACATCCTGTTAGGAGTAAAGCTTTTTGCTAAGTTATTGCAACCAGGTCAAATTGCTCCTACAGCTGGGTGTCCAGACGCATTAGAGACCGTGCTTGGCTATATACTTATGGGAGACGCGCCTGTCTTAGACCTAACTAAAGCCACATTGTCCTTTTGTGCGACATCCTCACTGGACAGCTGCGACTTGCGCAAGTTCTGGGAGATAGAAGAAGTTCAGGCTTCTTCTATCACTAGTGTGGACGATAAACACTGCGAGCAGTTTTATTGTTCCACTACTACTCGCACCCAGTCTGGCAAGTATGTCGTTGCTTTGCCACTGAAGACAAACGCATCGGCGTTAGGAGATTCTTTCAAAATCGCACGTCGTAGGTTTTTAAGCCTCGAACGTAAATTTAAATCGCATCCTAACGTCAAGTTACTTTATGATGACGTCATAAAGGACTACCTAAAAAATAATTACGTCACCTTAGTTGAAGGAATCCTTCCTGGAGAGGTTTCGTATTATATCCCGCACCACGCTGTTATTCGCGAGGACAAAACAACTACCAAGCTACGCGTAGTTCTTGATGCTAGCGCGAAGACATCCAATGGAACATCGCTAAATGACATTCTTTACGCAGGTCCTGTACTTCAAGCTGACCTTCTTAATATTCTTTTGAATTTGAGACTGTTCGCAATTGCCATTACGGCTGACGTTAAGGCTATGTACCTTAGAATAGCTGTGCATCCTGACGATCGTCCTCTTCAGCGTATACTATATCGCTTTCATGACGACCAGGAATTGAAAGTCCTACAGTTTTCTGTACTTCCATTTGGGCTCAAATGCTCTCCTTTTGTCGCGATTCGCACAATTCAACAATTGTGCAAGGATGAAGGTCATGATCTGCCTCTCGCCAGTAAGATACTAAGTTCATCTATCTACACTGATGATATCGTCAGCTCTATTCCTAGCACTGCGCTAGCAATAGACGCGGCTTACCAACTGATAACGATGTTTTCACGTGGTGATTTTCAATTGACCAAGTGGTCAAGCAATAGCTCCGACGTTCTTCGGGCTATTCCCGAGTCATTGCGACTCTCGCACAGTGTCGATCTAAGTAAGGATCCAACGCTGAAGGTTCTTGGGCTTCGTTGGTTTCCCGATGAAGACTATTTCGCATTCCAGGTCAACCCTGATGATCGTCCCTGCACAAAGAGAAATATTCTATCGTCCATTGCACGCCTCTTTGATGTTTTGGGTTTAGTCGCGCCCATGATCTTATACGCCAAGCTATTGATCAAGGATCTTTGGTTGGCAAAAATTGGTTGGGATGATGTCCCACCAAACCGCATTGTTCGCAAATGGGATCAATTTCAGGCTGAATTGCCTCATATTTTGCAACTTAAATTCAACCGCCATATTGGCGTAGTTGAATCGTCCAAGGTTTCACTTGTTGGCTTTGCAGATGCCAGTGAGAAAGCTTACGGTGGTGCTGTTTACGCCCACGTAGTCACGCCAGACGGTGGTATTGCTGTCTCACTGATATGTGCCAAGTCCAAAGTCGCTCCTCTTAAGGTTATTTCGCTAGCTCGCCTTGAGCTATGCGCCGCTCTCCTTTTATCAGTCTTGATAAAACGAGTTTTTGATCTCTACTCCGCCCGACACGCCATTGAGGCTGTTGTTGCATTTTCAGATTCAACTGTAACTTTAAGTTGGATTCACTCATCGCCACATCGCTGGCACACTTATGTGGCCAATCGTATTGCCAAGATTCACGAGAATCTATCGGCTGAACACTTCTTTCACGTCAAAGGATCTGAGAATCCTAGTGACTGCCTCTCTCGAGGTTTAACGCCAGCGCAGCTAGTCCACCATCCATTGTGGTTGGATGGACCGCCATGGCTTAAACTGCCCCGTCACGAATGGCCTGTGAAACCATTCGTATCAGGTGACACACAGGAGCTTCCTGAAATGAAGCCAATTGCTCTACCTGCTATATCGCTGGAACGTTCTGACGCAGTACCTCCTGCAGAAGACATTCTGTACTTCCGCTGTAGTAGATTTTCCTCCTGGACGAAATATTTGAGAACAATTTGTTATGTTTACAAATTTATAAAGCGTCTCCCCAAGGGACCAATTACTGCTTCTGACTTGGAATTCGCTGAATCAGTAGTGTGGCGATCTGTTCAACAAACCCATTTCGAATCAGATTTGGATCGCTTAACTCGCAACAAGTTATGTTCGAAGCCATTGCAGAAACTGAGTCCGTTTCTGCATAATGGACTCATTCGCGTTGGTGGACGCTTAGCCAACTCTGAGTTAGACTTTGATTCGCGTCATCAAATTTTACTTCCTCGACAGGACCACATAGTGGAACTTCTGGTCTCCCACTATCATGTCAATAACTTTCACACAGGTCCAAACTTGCTTCTGTCGCTTTTGAGGCAGCGCTATTGGATCTTGTCCGCACGACGTATTGTTCGTCAAATTACATTTAACTGTAACCTTTGCTTTCGAGCCAAACCGCGACCGGTTTATCCAATCATGGCTGATCTGCCACACTCTCGCGTTGAGACTGCTCCCAAAGCATTCTCACACACTGGGTGTGACTATGCGGGACCGCTTATGATAACTTCTGTTCGCGGTAGAGGCCAAAAAAGCCGTAAGGCATATCTGTGCCTTTTTACGTGCATGACAACGCGTGCTCTACATCTGGAAGTTGCCTCAGATCTTAGCACTGCTAGTTTTTTGTCTGCTCTAAACCGCTTTCTTTCTCGTCGTGGTCCAATCGAGTGTCTCTATAGCGACAACGCCACCAACTTTGTTGGTGCTAAATCATATCTTAACGAACTTTATCAATTCTTATCACAAGAATATCACCCCTATTGGGAAAAAGTACTGTCGGATCATAAAATAACCCTGAAAACAATCCCATGTAGAGCCCCACATTTCGGCGGTTGTTGGGAAAGTGAAGTGAAGAGTGTCAAAACGCACCTCTTCAAAGTAGTTGGTCAACAAATACTCACCTATGATGAGCTCAACACAGTGTTAGCTCAGGTTGAAGCACTGTTAAATTCGCGACCACTTTACGCACTTAGTTCAGATCCGTCAGAACCTACCGCACTAACGCCTGCACATTTCCTTAACACGAAACCACTCGTCTTTTTTCCTGCTCGTGAAGTAACTGAACCGCGTTTACATCTTATTTCGCGACATGAATTAACTGACCAACTTGTCCAATCGTTTTGGAAGCGGTGGCGCATTGAATATTTGCACACCCTTCAATCTAGACAAAAATGGAACACTCCCACCAACCCTGTGCGTGTTGGTATGGTTGTGGTTTCCATGCAGGATAATATCATGCCTTTGCATTGGCCGTTAGGTTTAATAATTGAAATCTTTCCGGACAAAAAAGGGATATGTAGAATCGCGTCTGTCAAGACCAAGAGTGGTCTCTATCAGAGGCCGACCGTAAAGTTGTGCCCTCTACCAACGCAGTAATAATTTGTTCTACTGTGTCTTTAGGTTGAGGATTTAGTGTAATATCATTTTGTAATAAAGTCGTTAGTTTTAACTCACAGTTATGTTTAGATTATTTGTCTCTGCACAATGTAGAGCAGTAGAGTTTCGTGACGATATGCAATTTATCTAGTTTCGCTTCCTTTGTGTTTTGAGAGAGTAGGACTTCTCAAGCCGGGGGAAATGGTTACGCTTACAGCATGTGTTCGCGTAATCTCATAACTACTTTAATATTTTACGTTGTATGGTTAAAATACCTATAGGTAACCTAAGGGTTGGTTAACCTTTCTTGTAATTCTATGCAATCTTACGAGGTTCGCACGACCACACTGGTCTTTTGTATGAACTGACGTCTGTCACACGCATCGCATGCAGGTAGCAGTGCGCGCCTGCATTCACTTAGCTTTGACTGTCCGTCTGCTACGGTCACCTTTCATCACGCGTCGCCAGATCAGTTTCTGATGTCCGTCTCCTGATCTTGAAGTCTCCACCTAATCTATTGGTGTGACGACTCGCGCTCGCGTCGCTGGCTAATCATCAGCCATTCATTATCACATAACTTTGTTCACAAGACTCTCTGTGCTACCATTTGTGATCTAGTGCAGTGCTTCATACAACCCCATGGACCTTGATCGCAGGCGTTGCCAGGTTAGTAAACCTTCCTATATTACCTAGGTTTAGCTGTGCAACGTATGATAACCGCAAGTTCTAGATTTTGTGAATTGGTACCTTTCCGCGCGTATGGTTTTTAGCTGGTTCAAATAAGAACTTTCTCTCATGCTGAAAGTATACGCACCAGTGTGAAAACATACTTGCAATATTCGTGCGAGATTGGTGTTTTTAATTTCCGTAGAATAAACATTCGAAGTATCAATTTATGCAAAAAAAATCGGAAAATAGTGCTGAAAAAAAATTAGGTGTATTTTGGGAGGGCGAACCCAAAAATGCAAAAAAAAATTACGGTAAAGACCTTTACACGTTTATTCGGTGGGGACGTCGATATATCCCTGCACGCGAGTTCGACTCGCACTTGCCTGGTTTTTTTAATGCTGAAAACCACTCAATTGATTATTTTGATTATAAATTAGTAGTACCAGTTTAATTTTTACCGCATAAAATGCTATTAAACTGCAAGCTATACTCTGATGTTTTAATCTTAGACATTTTTTTTGTAAATAATGAAATGCCACTGTGTGTTTAAATGTCATGTATGTGTAATGTGTATCATATTTATGTGTATATACACATATGATACACATACATGACACATAAACACACAGTGGCATATCTTGTCATTTCTTTGTTCACAAAAATGTCTAAGATTAAAAATCGGGTTAGGTATAAATAAAACTCCAAACTTTTTTAGATAACGTGGTTTTGGAAAAAACCCTTTACTCACTCCAGCATGTGGACCAAGTAGCCTGTTACAATTACTACAACAGCTCTGGGGTAAGCAAAGCAAGTGTAGTCGAGAGTTTGAGAGTGCGGAAAGTGTACAAAAGAAGATGTCACTCTAGAGGCCTTACCATGAGCTCTTATAGCGAATCAGTTCAAAAACTATTCAGTACAAAATATCGGTTCGTCGTTGACATCCGTCATCATTCAATAACTTTAATCGCAGAAGTCTATAGACCTTCTGCTATAAAGCTGCGGACATCACGGAACCGATATTTTGTACTGAATCGCTATAAAAGCTCATGGTAAGGCCACTAGGGGACTTAGGGACCACGGGCAACAAAGGTTATTACCATTAAAATAATTGAAAACCAGAGTGCATCTCATGAAAATTCGAATAAGCCCAATCGCGGCTCAAATACAAAGTTGTATCCCTGGCTTCAGGAGCCACGACGCAGGAGGTTGCGGGTTCGATTCCCGCCTCAGAACCAATATTTGTACGATCTGCAGATATATTTGTTCAGGGTGTTCTGGGTATTTTCTGTGTATAATAAAATAATATATATCTATGTAATGTATTGTATAAAGTATAATATATCAGTTATCTAGTACCCTTAAAATAAACTCTGCTTAGCTTGGGCCTAGATAATGTTGTGTGCAATGTCCAGCATTTATTTATTTATTATTAATTTATTTATTACCATTTTCATCAGAATTATTCATTGAAATATGCTTCATAATATAGTCATTTAATTATCTCAATCGAGATATCTTATCGCCACCAGTGAAATACTTATCATTGAGGTGGCCATCTGTGATCTTCTTCATCAGTTCCACTTCTTCTTCACCAAATGATACTTTCTCAATGCAAATGCTTAACTTGTTGCTGAAAATATTAAAATCGCTTTTTGTATAACATATAACATAACATAACATAACACCCAACAGTCACATACATAGCCCTGTTCCTCACTAGGATTCCCTGTGTCGTGGGTATCAGGAACTACGAGTACTATGGTACCACAACACCCAGACCCGGAACAAATATTTGTAGATCATGCAAACATTTGTCCCGCAGCGGGAATCGAACCCGCACCTCTTGCGTCTCAGCTGGTTAATTGCCTGTAATATTTGAGTTCCCTCAATTCCTCATAGACTCCATTAACAGAATTTTGAAATAAATGGTGTGATTCTCAGAAAAATCATCACGAGATGACGTCATCAAAACAAAGTGAAGTCATCTCATAGACGCGATTAATCTGAGAATACGGGCCCTGGCAGTACTATATCCTTTCAATTAAAAAAATAATTTTCCAAATCTGTTTATAAACGACGGAGTTGGTAACAAACATACAAAAACAACCGAATTGAGAACCTCCTCTTTTTTTTGAATTTGAATCCTCAAAAACCAACTCTTTCAAATGTTTTTACCAAATAAACTGCCGGTTCTACCCAGGGTTCAATTTAATTCTCTATTAAGGTGGATCGTCTCGCATGTGGCGCGAAATTTAAAATTTATTGTGTTTTTTGCTCGCCACAGCTCATTACTTTTTTTTGAGATAAGCGAAAATAGGTTATGTTCAATGATTTTTACAAAAAACACTGTAAAAACCATTGAACAATATTCGTAGCATTATCTTTATGAGATACTATCAACTAAAACATGTGTGGGTCTCCTAGTTTCCGCAAAATCAATTTCATCACAAGATGTGTTGATGAGCTGTGATGAGCAAAAAAATACAAATAAATTTGAATTAAAAAACAAAAATAAATCAAATATATATTTATTTTGGAACAAAACCATGATATACAGAAACAGTAAGAGAACTATAACATTCGCAGAAGTTTCAAAAACTGTATCTCGAACATTAACGCCTTCCTCCGAAATGTTCAACATCCAAACAAAAACATTTATAAAAAAATCAATGGATGAATCTATACATGAGTACAAAAGTATATTATACGAGTATGTGGGTATAAGTGTGTGTGATTGTGTAAAAATATTGAAAAGACAAGGAACTTGTGGGATCTGTAACGTAATTATTTGAATAAATTTAAATTCGTACGATTCGTGTGAAAAAAAATTGAATTGTTTTTTTCAGCTGATTGATAGCAAATTGACAGCAACCCAGTACCGGTGCGGCTTCGCCAAGAATTACCACGAGAACTGCGTCTGGGACAACGGGATGGTGCTGGCTTCTAACTCTTCTCATTATTGGACTCTGGTAGGATTAAGATTAAGAGAGATTTCTTTCTTGGTCATCCTACGTTAGGGCAGTGTACATGTTTAGGTAGATATGGTGGCTCTGAAAATGCCCTTGTGTACGATGGTGCAAAAAGAGTTAACAACTACTGTCCACAGGTTGGATTCAGCATCCTAGGCCCTGGGTGCGCTGCACCGGCGCGCTTTATCGACATGCTATCTTACCTTCCGTGGATAGAATCTTCCATCAATTTAAATGGACCGGAAACCAGGAAAAGCAATTTAAACTTTGGTAATGCCCCCTTATTCGTTTTACTGCTTCGTGTGCTTCGTTCTGCTGTGCTCTTGGTCCTGCGTGGTCAGTGACCAGTTTGAGAGACAGCTGGTCGTTTGAAGCCCTCAGGGTGACAACGACAACTTCCGAAAACGAAAACTTTCCGAAGAGGTCTTGTGACTAGTGGTAAAATGATTCGTGCGCCTCCTCGGTTGGAACTACGCTCGGAGTTTCAATACGTTATAGAAACCAAAATGAGGAGGTCCGTAGTAGAATCAAGATCACCGACATAAGTACTTACTACTCGATGAACCAAAGAAATTGTAAAGGTAGCAGGAAGTCGTTGAAGGTGGCTCAAAGCCGTTCGTCGTTGCATTCTATGGGGTGGCCTAAGTCCAGCAGTGGACTTCTTTAGGCAGATTATGATTATAATGAATACATATAATTATTATAATAATGTTTAAAAATATCTCAAAACGTATAATTACATTTTGGCACTGGCTAGTAAATTAATAATTTGAAAGCGTATTGGTAAACGCTTCCCCAAATGCTTTATTTTTCAGGATTTTTATCAGGATTATCAGGGCCACCCACCACAACAACCACGGCTTGGCCCGACTTTCTAATTTTGGATACGATGCTAGAGACATCTGTGACCCCGTTGAAGAGTGAATTATTGCAGAACATGTATCCGTTCGATACAGAGGTAATGAAGGACACGAACTACGATATCATGAGGATTAACAAAACCGCGTTTGTAATCATCCATCGTAAGTCACCTCATCATAACCTTTGACACTTTCTCTTCTAAGTTAACTTATGTCTCTACTTCTTTGATAAACAATACACACACTATTGTTTATCAAAGCTTTACTTAGTCAATTCATTAACATCATTGATAGTTGTCACCTTCGACGTTTAACTTTGAAAGTTGACATTATACTTAATGCTGGACGATTTTGTTCCAGCTGCAAGAATGATCTGCACTAAAGATCTCATAGTAGTCTACCGTGAAGAGACCCGAATCCTCTCGTCGAACCCTGCCATGATAGAGTACAGGGTACGTAATCTAGACGACTTGCCAGTCATAATCTCCATCACACGTCGTCTACTCAACCTTTCAAGACCAGACTTTTGTACCATAGTGGGGACACTCACTAGCCACTGTCTCCTGAACAAACACCTCTATAACATTGGAGCCACAGATAGCCCACTCTGCAGGAGGTGTCTGACCGAAGAAGAATCGGCTGCCCAATGCTAGAATGCGTGGGAGTAGCAACTCAATGTGAACAAATCCTTAACAACCCGAGGTCACTCCGTGCAAAGACCCCATGCAGGAAGCTTCTGTGCTTCTGGACGGAGTTAGGCTGGCTAACTATCTAACCAGTTAACTCTCACGCATAATGGACCATCCATAGAGTTGGAATGCGGAAAAGGGAGTTCTTTAACATTAGCATAATCTCAATCAGCTTTATCATCATTTCGTTGATTGTCCTTTATAGCTCTTTGCTTTGAAGTAATTAGGTAAAGTATTATTTTCTACTTTTTAGTTTAAGTTTGTACATATAGGCATAGGCTTGAAGTCGGTTTATGATTTTTCCAAAAATTAACTTCATTCAATTCTGAGAACAGATTTATGATTTGTGGTCACAGGGAATCAATAGCTATAAATTTTTAAAGCAATATAATCTTGCGATAGGGAGAACATCCCTATTTTATATATATTATATCTATTATATCCCTTAGGATGATAGTGATAAGTAATCAAAAAAAACCGAGACTGGCCCAAATCTTTCCAATACTGTTAAAATCGCTATCAAATCAAATCAAATCAAATCAAACAATTTTATTTCAGATTACAATGATCCATTTGGTTAGTAAAACTTAAGAGTAATTGTTAATACTTAAATATAACACAGAAATAAATACTTTTAAAAGGACACTTTGCTATGAAGGGAGCCAGACATAATAAATGGAACACACATTTAAACACCTATTCAAAGGCCACCCTTCTAACAAAATGCCGCCAAATGGGAGAGGTACATCTCTCCGCCACTGTTTTCAGGATACTGTTGTGACTACCTCGTATTCTGCGCATCAGAGATGCAGTCTTTTTACGGATGACGGCATGAAAGCCATCCGTCCTGGCCTGCGCGAACATCTCCGAAGCACTACAAAAGCGCGGCAGTCCCAACAGCATCCTGAAAATATTATTATATTGGACACGCAGGGCACTCAGTGATTTTTTGGTATAGCTGACCCATAGGTTGCCCGTGTATAAACTCTGACGGAACGCCTTGAAGAGCGTTACTTTCACTTCGTCAGTACATCGGGCAAATCTACGTGCCAACATATTACCTCTTACCGCCAGCGCCCTACGCTCCCTCTCAATGTCCACATTGTCTTTAAGGTCGTCGGTAAGGAAATGCCCAAGGTATTTAAATTCGTACACCCTCTCAATTTTCTTACCATTTAAGGTTATCTCAGGCACATTATCAGGGCACTTACCCGCGGCCTTAAAGACCATGTACTCGCATTTTTTTACATTATATGTGAGTCCGTGCGATGATGCATAGGACTCACAAACTCTCAGCATGTCTCTGATCGACCCCACCGTCAGACCCAGCAGCACCATGTCATCAGCATAGCTTATATTATTAATACTAACACCATCCACACGACATCCGACACGCATGCTGCTGAGCTCGACTATGAGGTCATTAACATATAGGTTGAAGAGTTTCGGGGATGTCAGCCCCCCCTGCCTCACTCCGCACTCCAACCTATACGACTCGGAGAGTGAACTTGACCATTTAACATGGTTACTCTGGTTTCCATACCAGTACTGGAAAATTTTGAGGACTTCCGCTGGTACATTCCTGTCCCTCAACTTTCTCCAAAGCACATCGTACGATACGAGATCTAAGGCCTTTGAGAGGTCGAGGAAACAGGCGTACACCGGCGTTTTGCGGTCTGTGTAATATTTGACAGTATGCTTGAGACCCACGATCGCGCTTTCAGTTGATATTCCAGGCTGAAACCCAAACTGTACGTCATTTAACTTTAAATATTTTTTCAGGCATGTATCAAGCATACTGTCCAATACCTTTGCTATGGTCGTGGCTAGTGAGATCGGATGCTGATCGTGCTATGTTCCGCATTAGAATTTATTATTTTGTATATTGTATGTACTGCTCATGAAACTATTTCAATGTTGTAGTTATTCAATATTACATGACAGAATTCTAGACTACTGTACTATAGTTTTTATTCAAAGTTATTTTTGTTAACGTTGGACAATAATATTTCTACCATTACCATAGACCATTGCAGATTTCTCTACGAGGTTTTCCTTAAGTGAGTTAATGATTGCGTTATGGTACAAACTTGTTTTTTTTATTTTCCAGCTTACATTGTACGACATGTTCTTCGGCAAGTTAACCTGTATAAAGTTACATGTAAGTTTTCAAATTATTAAAAAAAATGATTTGGGGAACACCTTGGGGTTATTCTACATTACGGAATAATCAATGTATGTATTCATTGAAGCTTGCGTTATAAATCTGAAGATCATCTGCATAAAGGTGGTAGGATGAAGACAGCGCTGCGTGTTATAGATAGAGAAGCAAGCTTCATCAAATAGCTTAAAAGTGATGTCCATTTTTTGTATGGAGGCTGGTTTTTTGTTCAGAATAAAATCTAACCAGCCCAAAACGGTACTCATTTGGAACATACAAAAATAATAAACTTAAAACTGCAAAAAACATGTGGTGTGCAGGGGTGCTTGTGCAAATTGTGCAATGTTGTTTTTATAATGTACTGTCAATTTTGAACAGTCAGTTTGTATTGTTTTTATTAATGATAGAGCATAATATTTTCTTTTTTTGTGGTAACCAAACCGCCATCAAACCAAAGGTCCAAATATCCACCAAAATAAAAAAATATTTTCTCCTAAACAGCGGGGTCTAAAAATGTATGGTTTTCATAGAAAAGATAGGTTAAGGGATCTCTACCCAAATATATTCAATTTATCCCGGTTAGATTTAATAATTATTTAAAAACCAGTATTGGACATCACCTTTATTGGTAAAGATAAATCTGATAGCAAGCTCCATCCGTAGCTCTTAACTTACCTTTAACCGTGAACTCGGTAGCCGTTTAACCTTGGGAGGAGGTTTGTAACAACGGAAGGACATGGCACCTTTTTTTTATACTAGTTGGCAAGCAAACAAGCATACGGCCCACCTGATGAAAAACAGTTACCGTAGCCTATGGACACAGGCAACACCATAGGCATCACAGGCGCGCTGCCGACCCTGAGACATAAAGATGAAAAGTCTCATGTGCCTGTAATTTCACCGGCACCCGTACCCTTCAAACCGAAACACAGCAATGCAAACACTACTGCTTGGCGTCAGAAATAGGTATAAGGTGGTAGTACTTCCCCGGATGAACTCTTTCACAAGAAGTTCTACTACTAACCTTTGTACAAACTTGCTTCAGCAGGGCAATTCTAAAACGTCTGAAACGTTTCCGATCGGATTCGTAAGTATTTCATTTCGATGTGGTAAGTAACTAAAACAATTTTCTAACAATTTTCTCTAGTAAGACACAGTAATATACAAACTTTATTGTTTTTTACTGTGTTTTACTAAAGAAAATTGCTTTAGTTACAAACCACATCGAAATTAAAAACTAACGAATCCGATCGGAAACGTTTCCGACGTTTTAGAATCGTCCTGCAGGACACTAAATAAACTAATTCGACATACTTATAACCTCTCCTTTCTTGAATATGGTCAAAACGTAACTACAGTTGATAAATTTTTCCAGTTTAAACCAAAAGATGCAGTATATACTAAACCCTTGATCTTTATCGAAGCTACGATAAACCATTTCGAAGGAACCAGCTTCGGTGAGTTCGGTGAAACACCCAAACAATACATCAAAGAGACCCCAATCAAGACAGTCACGTATACACCGGATCCTTTGAAACCTAAAGACCTAGGAGCTTGGAGACAGGACAACGAGACAACAAAGTACATGAAACATAAAAAATCCGAACAAAATAAAAAGAAAACTGCCGGTAAAAGGTTATATTACTACAATGTTATGGTACGATTTAAATTTTTCGGTGAAGGTGCCCTAGTGGTAGAAGTGATGGGACTTCCAGCCTCTATGGCAAACAATGCGACGAAAAGACGTAAGAAACCAAAAAGGAGAGGCATGCCTGTGAGACCACGGGGAGACCATGATATAAAGAAACATTTAAAAGGGACTGGTATAGCCAGAACTGACTTTAATTTGACGAGGGTTATTTTGAATAAGACCAGTGAATCGAACCCTCTGGGTTTACTTTTAGAAGTATTTCCAAAGAGCCCTGGTCTTGTTAAAGAAAGTGCATTGGTAAAGGACCTTGTAAGTTGTGGGGTGGAGATTGGTAGCGTTAATTTTATACAAGTTATTGCAATGGATATTTTTCTATTCTGTTTTCTGTATTAGGTACTTATGTCACTATTATGTAATGGATTGCTTATAAAAAAATAGTACTTTATGAAACTGTTGCATAATAAGGATTCTTAAAATACAATGCGGCGAGTTTTTTTATAGCATCACACGAGTGTTTTAAGACCAAATTATGTGCAGTTTCATACACTACTTTATCTTATCTCATGTAATAGATAATTATAATATTTTAAATTCTTGGTAACATTTATTGTAATAGCTTCTAGATTTCGCCGGTAAGAGGTTCATTGTCATGTTCGTTGCAGCTTCAAGAATGTCCGGTGTTGTAACATTTTCTTGAGTATAGCGATTCTGTGGTCTTCAGACATTTTTTAAAACAAAAATTAATTTGTCAATATAATTTGCGTAAAATTTCAGCTTATGTTTGCATTTATTTGTATGTGCGTAAAGACTGTCATTGAAGTATTGTTTTTAATTTTTTAATCTTTATATTTCAGTATGAGAGTATATAAAATATAATAAAACATCTATATACCGTTAAAAAGGTTTTCGTCGTTTACCTACCAACCTATATAAAACATTTTTTTTAACACGGCGCTAGTAGATTTAATATTGACATAGTTTTTGTGGTAGCCCCTAGATACCCCTAGATAATTTAATTTAATTTTTAAAATTAATATATTAGACTTATCAAATCTAACCTAGAACATTTCCAGTGTAAATTTAATCCAAAACTTATAAAGAAATAATTTGCTATAATTATTTATTAAGAAACACAGATTACTAAATTGTGCAGGGTTTGCCAACGAGTAAAGAATACATATACATGCTATTAGCTTTAGTTGAGCATTAGGTACATTTAGCATCGCAAAAGTTTATTTAAAACAGATGGTTCAGTGGGCGAAAATTTTAATAAGATCTTAAACTGCTTACAAAAAAATTAAAGGTACCAGCCCGGTGGGTATTCGTAAAAGTATTTGCTGGTTTGACAAATAATTAAGCTAGCAGAAAGAACAATTACCCGCTGCTCGTCATAACCGTAGCAGTCACCCACACAAGCTCGCGCGGCACCAGCATGATCCACGCACGCGGCAAGAATACCCCTAGATAGATAGATAGATGCTTTATTGCACAAGACAATAGTACACAGGCGAACTTAATGCTAATTAGCATTTTCTTTTGACTAACTTTTGTGTAATGGAAGTGGTATAGTAAATAATTATGGTGAGGTAAAGCGTGAGGTGGCTTGTAGGGGTTTGTAGTAATTATAGGGGTTCGCAGTGGTTGTGGGGGCCAATATGGGTTGCAAGGTATAAGTAGGGGTTGAAGGGATTTGTAGTGGTTTTTAGGGGTTGTACGCATTATCTTCTATACTACTTCTTTGTACAGGAAAAGTCGTGAGTAACAGCCTATTTACAATATGTACTGTCACGGTCACGTGTCAGTTTCTAACTCGGATGAAGTCGCGGGTTTCTGCTAGTTTTATTATAATTTCTTACTATGCTCTCATCCCAATAGCTATCGTCAAAAGTGTCAGTTTTGAATTCTGTGCTTGTATCTGTAAGTCTCTCCGGCAAATTAGCGTCATCGCCTCGACTATAAATATGTCACGCCTTATCTACTGCAATAAAACCTCTGACGAATCGCTACCGGTGGACAATGGTGCACACCTCATTTAGGGTTCCTTTGGGGTAATCTAAAAACCAGAGTTTACTTTTTATGCTTTTAAATTTTTGAAGTAATAACTTTTTATTTAAAAAACCGACTTCCGCCATAGTATTCGACTAAATATTTGGATGAAAAAAATGATGAAAGAACCATAGTGGTGAAAGGATTATGATACTTTTTGAATGCAAATGCTTGGTTTGTTGCTGAAAATATCAAAATCGCCATATGTATGCCTACAATATTTGAGGAGTCCCTCAATTCCTCATGGATCCCATCATCAGAACTGGATTTTGAAAAAAATGGGACCAATCTGGAAGTAAAAAAAAAAATTCTAATAAAAAACGAATTTTCCAAATCGGTTCATAAACTCCGGAGATATGCGGTAACAAACATAAAAAAAAATACAACCGAATTGAGAACCTCCTCCTTTTTTGGGAAGTCGGTTAAAAATTGCCTTTTGTTTTATTAAATATCAATTATTAATCAGCTGTTAGACGTCCACTTCTGGACGAGGCCTCCCCCATAGAATGCAATGAGGGGATTTTCTACAACCACCACGCTTGGCAGGCGGATTGGTAATCACAGTATTGGTGCTAAGTACTCAGGTAGATGCTGCTGCCTATCGCCTTGCGTAATCCCTTAGCCATCTTTTACGGCATCCACGGAAGGATTTGGAGAAGTCTTATTCTTAGACCGAGACCATCACGGCAATATCAAAATTACATCTTTTTAACCGACTTCCCAAAAAAAGAGGAGGTTCTCAATGCGGTTGAAAAAATATCAAATAGAAAAAGGTTTTAAAAAGGTCAAAAATTTAATAATATTATATTTTTTGAGTATTCATATAAAAAAAGAATTATCCAAATCGGTTCATTAACGCTGGAGTTATGCGGTAACAAAGATTAAAAAAAAATCAACAAATAAAATAAAAAATTCAACAAATAAATAAAATTAATACTTCCAGATTGGTCCCATTTTTTTCAGAATCCAGTTCTTTTGATGGAATCCATGAGGAATTGAGGGAACTCCTCAAATATTGTAGGCATACATATGGCGATTTTGATATTTTCAGCAACAAACCAAGCATTTGGATTCAAAAAGTATCATTATCCTTTCACCACTATGGTTCTTTCATCATTTTTTTTTCATCCAAATATTTTTTTTCGATTACAATGGCGGAAGTCGGTTTTTTAAATGAAAAGTTATTATTTACTAACATTGACGTTTTATTCCCAGTTTTTTTCCCCTTTCCTTAGCGTTCATTTTCATGTACCCTAATAGCATTACAATCTAGGTATAAGGCAGGCTAATAAGTAATTAAACATTGAGCTAGATTTATAAAATAAATAACTTTTCATTTAAAAAACCGACTTCCGCCATTGTATTCGACTAAATATTTGGATGAAAAAAAATGATTAAAGAACCATAGTGGTGAAAGGATTATGATACCGTCAGAATGCAAATGCTTGGTTTGTTGCTGAAAATATCAAAATCGCCATATGTATGTCTACAATATTTGAGGAGTTCCGTCAATTCCTCATGGATTCCAACATCAGAACTGGGTTTTGAAAAAAATGGGACCAATCTGGAAGTATATCTATTCAAATAAAAAAAGAATTTTCCAAATCGGTTCATAAACGCCGGAGATATGAGGTAACAAACATTTAAAAAAAACAAAAAAAAAAAATTTGGGGACCTCCTCCTTTTTGTGAAGTCGGTTAATGATAGCTAAGAATGTGTCAATTGGCACTTTTCTTAATGTCTCTATTTAAGGGGAGAACACTTTGTTCTTGTGTTCTTATTATCTAGCATTAGTTTGCACTACATTACACTATTATTTACACTACACTAACTCATAATAAGGTTTCGTTCTTTTGAGTCTTCTCACTATGCCCGTGTTGTCGAGAAGCTGGATTGCCTCGACGTTCACATGATGATGAAGTCCACGTTCGTGAGCGCCTGCATAATTGTCGATGACTTTGTCGACGAACTCAATGTTTAGGTCCCGGTGGAGCTCGTCATTTCTTACGTACCAGTGTGCATTTACTATAATTCCCCTGAGTAGGTACTTTATTTTGAATCGTATTATTTCTAAGTTACTCTTTTTGGTACAGCCCCACAGCTGCATACCATAGGTACATACTGGCATCAGGACTTGTTTGTACAGTAATATTTTGTAGTGTTTTTTTGATAATGTCTTCATTAATCTAAGTTCTTACTACTAAATCTAAAGTTATTTTGATGTTGGTTAAGTGTACCGTGTTCATCTTTGTTGGAGAAACCTAATCAGTACCAATAAAAACCATCAAACACATTTTGAACCATAACCAATAAAACATGGTAAACATGATCTATCTATGGTAATCACAGCTATTTAGAGATTTGTTTGTGACATTAATCTCCACAGATCAATAACGGATGATGAATAGATCCAGTTAGTGATAAATTAGATGAACAGTCGGCCTAGATAAACGGTATTCGCTTAGAAGCGATTCTATTTCTACAGTCGTAATTCAATACAAAAGACCACGTGACATATCGATAGCTTACGTCAATCTCATACATTTTGGACTTTTCTACGGCGTCATCGCTATTAGAATGTTACTTTGTCTATGGCCTCTTGTTGTTTCGTAAATAAGTACCTACCTATTAATATCTCGTGGTTATACCAACAATAACATAGTATTCTAAGATCACCAACATAGCTCTCAGAATTAGCAAGTTGAAGTGGCAATGGGCAGGCCATATAGCTCACTGAACTTACAAACGATGGGGATTAAAGTTTCACCACTCAAGCAAGGTGGCCATGGCGTGTCTGGCTCCCTCCGCTTCCTCCCTGGATGGCGTAAAAACCGACCAAGGGATTATACCAGAGGATGGGCAGCAGCATCCTCCTGAGTACACAACACCAACACTGCGACCACCAATCCACCTACCAAGCGTGGTGATTATGGCCAAATCCCCCCCACTGCATTTAATAGGGGAGGCCTAGTCCAGGTGTCGTCCAGGACATGTGAAGGCTGTTGATGAAGATGGCTTAAACCAGCCTTTCCCAAAGTGGGCGATAACGCCCCTTGTGGGCGCTGCATGCCTAAAGAAGGGCAGTAAGAGACCCAGAAAATGAAAAAAATGGGGGCGTTGTGTAGACTTGTAGAGGCTAAGGGGGCGATTTGTAATTTCATCTAGCTAGGAGGACTCTTAGACACCGACTGAGCTCTCGACTCTCGACTACAACTTGTGAACATCAACTATATAATATTAATTAAGAGATTGCTCTAACTCGGTTCGATATCCATGTAGTTCATATATGAAAAATGGGGGCGTTAAAAATAATTTATTCTCAAAGTGGGCAGTAGACAAAATAAGTTTGGGAACCCCTGGCTTAAACCATCTAAACGATAATTGCAACTAGAGGAGCTTTTTTAATGTTTGTTACCGCATATCTCCGGCGTTTATGAACCGATTTCGAAAATTCTTTTTTTAATTGAATAGATATACTTCCAGATTGGTTTATTTTTTTTCAGAATCCAGTTCTGATGATGGAATTCATGAGGAATTGAGGGAAATCCTCAAATATTGTAGGCATACATAATGGCGATTTTGATATTTTCAGCAACAAACCAAAAATTTGCATTCAAAAAGTATAATAATCCTTTCACCACTATGGTTCTTTCATCATTTTTTTTCATCCAAATATTTTGTCGAATAAAATGGCGGAAGGCGGTTTTTTAAATGAAAAGTTATCTTATATGTATATCACAGAATTTTTATTCAGATATTTTTACGGCTAAACAGTCGCAAGACTTGACGTATTTATAACCGACTTCGCAAAAAGGAGGAGGTTCTAAATTCGGTTGTATTTTTTTTTTAGGTTGTTACCTAATGTTTGTAATCTCCGGCGTTTATGAGCCGATTTGGAAAATTCTTTTTTTATTTGACTAGATATACTTCCAGATTGGAATTCCATTTATTGTTTGTTACCTCATATCTCCGTTGTTTATAAACCGATTTGTTTTTTTTTTATTTGAATAGATATATTTGCAGATTGGTCCCATTTCGGAATCCAGTTCTGATGATGGAAGCCATGAGGAATTGAGGGAACTCCTCAAATATTGTAGGCATACATATAGTGATTTTGATAGTTTCAGCAACAAATCAAGCATTTGCATTCAGAAAGTATCACCATAACCCTTTCACCACTATGGTTTTTTCATAAAAAAAAATTCATCTAGATATTTAGTCGAATACAATGGCGGAAGTCGGTTTTTTAAATGAAAAGTTATTTAAGCATGTATTTGGATAAAATAATACAGTTACTTAAAATGCGGTATTTAAATTCATTTTACATCCTCAACATTATGAATTTTAAATAACTTTTTAAAGTGACCTTCTAGCGTAATTTGATCTACATTTCATGAATAATTTTATGACTCTTCTATATACTGAATTATTCATAATACCTAAATAAATATTGATCAAATTAAATACAATTTACGTGATAATAGGTCTACTTTGCGTCTATAAGCATTTAATTGACTAGCACAATCATCATCAATCAAATTACTAATTTATAAAGTTCGGTTAGTTTTAAAATCACGATAAAATTAAATATAGGTACCTATCCCACGTGTTTTATGTGTCAAAGTCAAAATTCAAAGTCAAAAAGAACTTTATTCATTGAAATCACAAGGATCATTTTGAATCGTCTTATATAAAATTAAATTACTCCTGTTCCAACGCGACCAAGCCTAGAAGAATCAGGCAACAAACTCGGCTTGGCTTACATAAATGGTCCGTCTTACCACTAGGTGAGAAGCGCCTGTGTGGTGCCTCGGAGCAAGGAGTTGCTGATACATAGTAAATGAGAACTTAAAAACCTTAGGAAGGTAGTCAAAATTAAATAAACATCAGCAAAAATATGCAAGACAGCACACGCTACGCTTGTTATACTTATAAATAATAATTTAATACAAACATGTAAATAGGTAATTACAGATATTGCAAATTTCCATTTTAGCAGTCGAGGGGCAGAGCGACATCAGGCCACGCGGCTTTATCATTAATATAGTCATCAAGAGTGTGTGGTGGTGTGTTCGGTTAAAAAAAAAAAGACCCCTCCATCTCTTTCCGTACTCCAGAGGATGGGCAGCAGCATCCATCTGAGCACTTAAAACCGATACTGCGATCACAAATCCGCCTTACCAATAGATGACAATTCGTCCCATTGTATTATTATGTAGGCCTTGTCCAGCTGAGGCCGTCTAATGGCTGCTGATGATGATGATTATGATTTAACCGACATCCCAAATAGGAGGAGGTTCTCAATTCGGTTGTATTTTTTTTTTAGGTTGTTACCTAATGTTTGTAATCTCCGGCGTTTATGAGCCGATTTGGAAAATTCTTTTTTTATTTGACTAGATATACTTCCAGATTGGAATTCCATTTATTTCAGAATCCAGTTCTGATGATGGAATCCATGAGGAATTGAGGGAACTCCTCAAATATTGTAGGCATACATATAGCGATTTTGATATTTTCAGCAACAAACCAAGCATTTGCATTCAGAAAGTATCATGACCCTTTCACCACTATGGTTTTTTCATATTTTTTTTTCATCCAGATATTTTGTCGAATACAATGGCGGATGTCGGTTTTTTAAATAAAAAGTTATTTTTTATACTACTAGGGCAAGCAAGCAAGCATACGGCCCACCTGATGGAAAGTAGTTAGCGTAGCCTATGGACGCCTGCAACACCAGAGGCATCACACGCACGCTACCGACCCTGAGATATAAAGTTGAAAAGTCTCATATGCCTGTAATTTCACCGGCACCTGTACCCTTCAAACCGAAACACAGCAGCGTTATCCAACTCGGCTAACGCTTTCTTCCAGTAATAACACACTCTTAAATAAGCCAGCAGCCAGGACAAATCTACGAAAAGTGCCCAACAAGGTCAAACCAGCACTAAAAGTAATTTAATAAAAAAGTTAATACCATCAAAAATCCCTACTAAAATCCCTACGGAACCCAGTCATCTACAGACCTACTCGCGAGATAAAAAAAAGGCACCATTGTTATTGTCTCTTTGTATCCGCCTGCATTCGTTCTTAAATTAATTGGTCCAGTTGATAAAAATCTCTGATGTTAAGACACATTCTTTAAGTTAAACAAATTGAGGGTGTGAACGGTTTTTTTGATGGTGACACTTTTGATTCTTCCAAGAAGAGGTCACACTTTTAAGACAGATTAAAAACTACTTAAAGTATCATGGAGCGTGCAATGGAGAGAAGCATCTTGGGCATCAAGCTTAAAGACAAACAGAAGTGCAAAGATATAAGGCAAAAAACAAAAGTAATAGATGCTCTCCAACATGCACAGCGCCTGAAGTGGAAATGGGCAGGCCATCTAGCCCGCATTCCGGATGAAAGATGGACTAAGCGAGTTACTGAGTGGTGAAAAAAGAGGTAGAGGTAGACCCAGAGAACGCTGGAGCGATGAAATACGAGAAGGAGCGGGAGGAGACTGGATGAAGAAAGCAGAAGACAGGGAAAAATGGAGACAGTTGGAGGAGACCTGTACCCGGAATAGGGGCCTAACTTAAATAGTTTATAGGATAAAGAATGTTTATTGTAATAAGGTTAAAAAGTTATGTAAATAAAGGCTAATTATTATTATAAAGTATCATCAGTAATCATTTGCAGGAGCTTCGCTTGATGATCAGAGCTATGCTATGTGCTAGGGGTTACTTTTAATAGCTCTACGTGTAAGTTACGGAAGGCCCTCCACTCCATGGACTAAAGACATTATAAACGTCGCAGGAAATCGGTGGATGCAGGCGATTCCAAGATCGTGCGTCGTGGCATTCTAAGGGAGAGGCCTATGTCCTCTGAGTATGCAGGTAATGAAGTATGCAGTGGACTTCTACAGGCTGATAATGATGATGTGTAATAAAATCCCCTAGCGTTTAGTATCGTTTGCCGTGGACGCTTGGAGCTACGCTGGGCTACCAGTCACATAGAGTCTGCGAGTGTACCCAAACGGGGGGCCTTCGGTACTTAGTTCAGCGTAAGTATCACACTCCTGTACGTAGCCTATGGACGCCTGCAACACCAGAGGCATCACACGCGCGCTGCTGATCCTGAGACATAAACATGAAAAGTCTCTTGTGCCTGTAATTTCACCGGCACCCGTACCCTTCAAACCGAAACACAGCAATGCAAGCACTACTGCTTGGCGGCAGAAATAGGTACGGTAGTAGTACTTCCTCGGACGAACTCTTTCACAAGAAGTTTTACTATACTACAACTATTTATGGCATATCCCCTCATTCATGGGCGTAGCCAGGGGGGGGTTTGGGGGTTCAAACCCCCCAAAAATATTCAAAATGTTATCAAAATCTGATACTATTTGAAGAAACACCAGTGTGGTGAATATGTTTTTTTCATTCATATTAATATTAATGTAATTTCGTGTACATTTTTGTTGTTTTATTTTCTTGAATCCCCCCTCGAAACTAAATCCTGCCTACGCCCGTGTCCTAATTGCATTTTATAGCGGGACCTTATCCGGTTGAAGACGTCTACCGGCTGATGGTTTTTCTTAGTTATTAACTTTCTGGATGACTATGCAACTAGTTAAACCATAACTTTTCATTTAAAAAACCGACTTCCGCCATTGTATTCGACAAAATATCTGGAAGAAAAAAAAAAGATGAAATAACCATAGTGGTGAAAGGGTCATGATACTTTCTGAATGCAAATGCTTGGTTTGTTGCTGAAAATATCAAAATCGCCATATGTATGCCTACAATATTTGAGGAGTTCCCTCAATTCCTCATGGATCCCATCATCAGAACTGGATTCTGAAAAAAATGGGACCAATCAAGAAGTATATCTATAAAAAAAGAAAAATAAAAAAATAATTTTCCAAATTGGTTCATAAACGCCGGAGATATGAGGTAACAACCGAATTGAGAACATCTTCCTTTCTTGTGAAGTCGGTTAAAAATAAAAATAGTCAACACTTTTCCCTTGCTTCGTCAACGTCATAATAATTGACATAATTAGAGCCAATTTCACCATACTCTGTTAGTTAGTAAACGTTTTGTTAAATTTATAACCATTGGTCACAGATAATCTTTGAAAACACTTGTCAAAAAGCATTGGTTAGACTAAACAGTTGTTTAACCGCCCGTTATTTGTTGGTGAAATCATACCTTAAAGCCGGAATTACATTACGAAATTAGTGGCACGAAATTAATTTCGTGACATTAGTTTTACCAACAGTTTCACGTGTAATTTAATATTTTCGTAACGCATGCATTAATTTCATGAATGCAAATCAGTTTCGTGCCCTGCGCGATTTTTGGGCAAAATTAGTGTCATGCAACTAATTTCATAGTGTAGATGCGACCATGAAACTATGTCGCGAAAGCGCCCCTGGGCTGTGCGGACGTGTGTGTTTTTACATCATAGCGCGCGCAAGCGTTAAAAATGGCAAACCAACGATGGAGTACAGATAAAAATATACAATTCATTAATGAATATCAGCGACAAGAGTGACTCTGGGACCCGAAACACCTACAATATAAAAATAGGGAAAAATATAGCATTGTTGCTGCCACGGTTACTGCGATACTGTTGATTTCACGACACTAATTATTTTACGAAATTACTTTCGCATACAATGTATCGAAACTACTTTCGTGAAACTGAGTTCAACATGCGTGCCACTAATTTCGTAATGTAATTCCGGCTTAATACACGTGTCGGGTCTACTTGGTCTGGGAAAATAACGAATGCAAAGGTTTAAATCAGTCTTTACTGTTAACTCTACAACATGTCTTACAAGTTACAAAATAGACAATCAACAAAATAAAGTATAGGTATCTACTAGCGCTCGCCCGCGGCACCGCTCATTACCGGCCCATTACCGCGTCAGCTTGTCCGTCTGTCTGTCTTTAATGTGTATGTAACCTGCGTGTAGTAATGAAGGGACGACGTATGATTTATTTTAAGATTGCAAGACCAGTATTGTGCTTTGATATGAATAAGGTATGTACAGTCATCTTCAAGTTTCGTTAAAATATATTGGTAGAGTCTGTTAAGAAAGAGAGCTGTCGTGGCCAAATTGTGAACTAACGTTGTGAGCTACATAATTAAAATCATAATAGAGGCTGATTTCTTTCAATCAGCTTTTTAAATCATAAGCTAAAGAAATAGTAACAGTTGTAATTATGATCAAAATGGAACAGACGCGCTATTGTAATACCCGCTAAACAAAACAGGGGGCTATCAAAACCCGTACTAAGCCCCGTGATAGTTAAGCACAGCAGCGCCCTCCAATCGCACGACAAGTCTCTCGCTGAAAAAACTCTACAAACTGTGGGAAGAAACTTATTCTATAATTCTATAAACACACAAAGGCGTCGCGTCGCTTCAATACATTTTGCATGAAATATGAAAAAGCAGCGCCGCACCTCCCTCTTACTTATGTTCCGCGCCTTCGATTCAACTATATCCTGATTTTTAATCTTAGACAATTTTTGTAAACAAACAAATGTCAAGATATGCCACTGTGAGTATAGTGTCATGATTGTTTAGCATACGTGTAAATTCTCATATGACACACATACATGACACTTATACACACAGTGGCATATCTTGACATTTGGTTGTTTACAAAAATTGACTGAAATTAAAAATCAGGGTATAGGAAGATCTCAAGATAAATAATTTTGGGAAAGAACAGCCGACGAATTCAACTTGGATGGGCAGGATTCGGGAATGACGCGTCTTCTCAAAGTCAAAGTCAAAGTCAAAAAGAACTTTATTCATTGAAATCACAAGGATCATTTTGAATCGTCTTATAAACTAAAATTACTCTTGTTCCAATGCGACCAAGCCTAGAAGAATCAGGCAACAAACACGGCTTGGCTTACATTAATCTTTATGTAGGATTGAAATTCTCGTCTTCCCGTCTCAAATAACGCAGAGCCTCAAGACGAAAGTCTATAATCAGTGCCTGTAGCCAGTAATGACTTACGGCACTGAGACTTCGTCGCTAACTATTGACCTCATACACAAACACAAAGTCGCGGAGCGGGCTATGGAGAGCACTATGCTCGCAGTTTCACTATATCCAAAGCGAGGAGGCCCGTACTATTCATATAAGTACTATAATATATTCAGACATAATTACCAAGAAAGAACCCGTGACAAAAAGGAAGAACAAGATGTTTCCTACTATGTAAAATTAGATGCAAAATAAGATAATTAATTGCAGAAAGATGATCTTTATCCATTAAACTACTAACTACAAATAGTAAACCAATACATGTTATTATTCGTTCAATAGACTATCACTGGAATAACTATCTAAGTGGGTACAACACTTCCAGATTTAATTGAAGCCTGCTAGTACAAGCTCCTTTATCTAAAATGAACGCTGACAGACAATCCCTAATACACTTTTAGGTACAACATTCAGTTCCCTCGCGGGAATAACATAAGTGGCTAATGCCTCAAGAGTTCAGCAGTAGGTTTGATTTTATAACAAGATGGCCTACTGATCAACTAAGTTGAGCAAAAAATAGTTGAGCTAAAGCGCATAAAATGTTCGATAGTATACTAACTACGTTCTTATTTTATAACAGGATGGCCTACTGATCAATTAAGTTGAGCAAAAAATAGTTGAGCTAAAGAGCATAAAATGTTCGGTAATACAAACTATATCCTATTGTTCAGCTGCTCAACTAGATGAGCAATCTGGTTGAGCAGTGGGGAAGTAGCGGGAATAACGGTGAATTAGACCGTGTAGGTTTCATTGTACCGTAACATCATCGGAACCCATATCTTTCAAAGGAACACATCAGAGTTTGTCCGGGGAAGTACTACCACCGTACATATTTCTGCTCGCATTGCTGTGTTTCGGTTTGAAGGGTACGGATGCCGGTGAAATTACAGGCACATGAGACTTTTAAGCTTTATGTCTCAGAGACGGCAGCGCGTGTGTGGTGCAGGGCCGTCTTTACCCGGGGGTGCAAGGGGTGCGGTGCACCCGGGCGCGGAGCGCCCGGGGGCGCCTGCCGAGCGCTGAATAATGAATATTTAGATATTTAATTGAACTTAACGCCATTGCACAGTTTCATATACAGGTTACGACAAACACGTATGCGCAAAATTAAATATAAAAAAAATTGTCATCTACAATAATCATTGTTTGTTTTACTTTTATTACGCTTTCGGCGCTTGTCATAGTGGTGCCTCTAATATTGCTAGGCTACCGTAGCCTATGGATATTACCGTAGCCTATGGATATAATATCCATAGACTACGGTAACTACTATGGGCCTTATGCTAGTTTGCTTGCCTAGTAGCAAACAAAAATTAACTAATCAACTTTAGATATCTTTTTGCATAGCGTCAGCTTTTTGATAAAGTATTTCGTATTACATTTAATTAAGGAGTCGCCTTGCATTCAGAAGGTTGCATTCATTTGTATATGCATGTACAGACGGCAAAGCTAACTGGTTACCACCCAGTGTGTTTAAAGATTGAAGTATAAACTAAATAATATTTTTTTGTATTGTATCATGACAAGTTGTGTATTTCATGTGAAAGAAAATAATTTAAAATGTCCAGCAACACAATGCGATAACAAAAAATTGCCACGTGGGACGTACCAAATAACTATTGTATCTATCTGTGGTGTGGGGGTTACCAATAAGTTTTGCTGTCTGGACATGGAAACCCTTCATTAGGTACATATAGTTAGGTACATGCTTGGGTAATGTAAGGCTCTATTTCAGCCACAAACCAATGCTTTCACTCATAAAGTTTGTAGCGATGGAATATTAGATAAGAATAGAATAGAAAATACTTTCTCGTACAAAGTTAGAATTACCCTATGACGAAAGACCGCTACTACCCGTCACTAAGTTTTACTTAGCATTAAAAGTATAGTGGAGTAAGTTTGACTCGGAGAGTACCCTATTAATATAATAATAATAATGCTGGACATTTCACACAACATTATCTAGCCCCAAGCTAAGCAGAGCTTGCATTATGGGTACTAGATGACTGATAATATACTTTTCAGCACACTTGCTCATAAAGTGGCTCTAATTTCACCGCAATTAGGCACATAATGACACCTATAGTCAAACTGTGACTTTTTCATTGCTACAACTCACAAGTGAGTTATAGAGTTTTTTTTTTATTTATTGGTTAAGTTGCTTTCCTTTGATCCCAGTTGTCCCGTTTGTTCTTAAAAAAGTTTCGATACAAAAAAGATTGTGATCAATAGAACAAATAAATTAATGTACCTACTGCTTGCTCATTTCATTCAACTTCGTATTTAAATAGATAATTTCAACTTGTGCGTGTTTAATAAATAAAACTTTCACTCAAATATAACTTTTTTTTTCTCTGTAATAAAGAAAACTTTGAATTCCCCATTTTGGACGTTGCTAAAACGCTAGCCGCAAAAAAAAAAGACCCCATTCCTTTAGTCTATGGCCGATCGCCATTGTTAGATGCGCGCACATAGGACAACTGATTAATTTAAACCCGCCAAGCGAAAAACTTTTCACAACTCTTTTTCACTGTTAAAATTATAGTTATTTTCTTCACAAGTGTGTTGAAAAACGTCGTATGATACACGTGTGTATTAATGATTACCGTCCTCGGCTCTCTTAAGACCCTCGAGTCGCAATGGCGCCTCTGACGTAATCACTAACTTTACACACTTGTACCATTCAATTTCAATTTCAATAGCCTTTATTAAACAAATCTTAATTCTAGTTAACAAAATCTTATCATTAGACATCAGTAATTTGATTGTTTTGCTTTTCAGCATAGGCCTCCCCCAGCCTTTTCCAAAGTTTGCGATCTTGAGCTTTCCTTCTCCAAAGAACTCCTGCAGCTACGCTGATGTCGTCTTCCCACCTTTGAAATGGTCGACCTCTGGCTCTTTTCCCTTCTCTTGGGTACCATTCGATCACGTCCTTGGCCCATTTATCTTTTTTACACCTCAATATATGGCCTGCCCACTTCCATTTCAGTTTCTTAATTGTGTGTGTTATGTCTGCTATTTTTGTTCTATTTCTTATAAGCGCAAGGCTTATCCTATCTTTTCTTCTTACATTTAACATGCTTCTTTCTATGCTGTGTTGGCAAGTTTCAAGTTTGCTGATATTTTCTTTAGTGAGGGGCCATGTTTGGCAACCATATGTCATTATAGGGAGAATGCAAGAGTTAAAGACTCGACTTTTTATTTTTAATGGTATTTCTGGATTTTTTGTTATTTCCTTAAGAGACCAGTACCTTTTCCATGTTGAATTTATCCTATTTTGAATTTCTTTGGAAGTTAGATGTGTAGGAGAAATTATTTGTCCAAGGTAGGTATATTCTTCGACATACTCAATAATGCTGTTGTTGACCATGATAGGAATTTTTGAGTGATTAGTCATAACTTTAGTTTTTAGTGCGTTCAATTGCAGTCCCACTTTAGCACTTTCCACTACTAGTTGTTCCAGCATTATCAGTAAATCGTTCGGATTGTCAGAGAGTATTATCAGGTCATCAGCAAATCTGAGGTGGTTAAACAGGGCTCCATTTATTTTTATGCCATAATTTGTCCAGTCTAGTTGTCTAAATACACTTTCTAGAGTAGCAGAAAATAGTTTTGGCGATAGCGGATCTCCTTGCCTCACACCTTTTTTGATACTAAATTTGTCTCCTATCTTTTCTGTTCTAATTTTTGCTGTCATATTCTTGTATATATTTCTTATGATACGAATGTATTTAGTACTAACTCCTTGATTTAATAGAGACTTCCAAATCATATTGTGTTTCAAAGAGTCAAAGGCTTTATTGTAGTCCACGAAAGCTATGTAATATTGTAGTCTGTACTCTTGGTATTTTTCTATAATCTGCTTTATTGTGTGTATGTGATCTACAGTTGAAAAGTCTTTGCGAAACCCTGCCTGCTCCTTCGGTTGGTTATAGTCTAAAACCATTGTAATTCGGTCGAGTAAAATCTTTGAAAATATTTTATATAGGTTGGACATGAGACTTATCGGTCTATAGTTGCTTATATCGTCTTTTTTTCCTTTTTTATGAAGTAGTATAATTGTTGAGTTTGTCCATTGTGTCGGTATTTCTTCTTTTGTTAGTATTTCGTTAAAAATTGTGGATAAAGTTTTCATAGTAACGTGAGATGAGCCTTTAAGGAGTTCGTTGGAAATTCCATCTTCACCCGAAGCTTTTCTGTCTTTTTGCGATTGAATAGCCTTAATAATTTCGCTTGGTAATATTGGTGGAATTTCTTCTTCTATATCGTAGATTGTATCGGATGTCGATGATGGCGTTCCGTCGTTATACAAGTTGCGATAGTAATCTGTTGCTACTTCAAGAATTTCAGATCTTTTTGTTTGCGTTTTAATTTTTTTGTCTTTAATGTTTGGAATCCAATCTGTATTTTCTTGCAGTTCTTTCCACGCTTTTTTGACTCCTCCAGTTGATGCTATATGGTATGTTATGTTGTCTGTTCTTGTTTTCTGTCTGTGCTTTCTAATGCATTGGTTAATATTTTTGCTTATGTCTGATATTTCCTTTCTTGTGGACGTTTTTTGTTGTCTTAAAGCTTGTCGTTTCTTTATGAGTTCTCTTGCTTCTTCTCCAATTTTGTCTTTAAAAATCTTTACTGATGTTGTTTTTTGCTCTCTCTCTTAGTACTTTTTCCAGCGTATTGTATCTATCTTGTAAGTTGTCTGTTTCTTTCATTTTATTTTGTAATACATGTTCCAAAGAACATAGGATTTTTTCTGGTATGGGTAAGTGTAGAGGTCTTGTGTTGTTATTATTATTCCACCTGCACTGTTTTGTTTGAGTTCCGTAAATTTTACCACGAACCATCCGGTGATCAGTGTCGAAGTTAAATTGGTTTATGACGCTGACATCCATAAATAGTTTAGGCTTGTTTGTAATTATGAAGTCGATTTCGTTTTTTACTTTACCACCAGGAGCGATCCAAGTCCATTTTCTATTTTTCTTTTTGTTGTAGAAGCTGTTCATAATACATAAGTTGTGTTCTTGGACGAAATCTATTAGTTTTTGTCCGTTACTGTTACGTTTCCCATGTGTGAAAGGTCCAACAAACTTGCTTTCTTCACTCATTTGTTTACCTATTTGAGCGTTTAAATCACCAATTAGAATAACCGTTTTGTGTACTTTCTCCATTGTTTGCTGAAGTTTATTGTAAAATGAGGTTTTTGCTTCTTCTTTGGCGAGTTCAGTTGGTGCGTATACTTGAACTATAGATATGGGATGTTTGCTGTCGTGTAAGCTTATGCTCAGGATTGCTATTCTATCGGACACTCCAACAAATTCAATTATTCTTTCTTTCAAATGTTTTTTGACTAAAAAACCAACTCCATATCGTCCTGGTATTTCACACTTGTTTTGGTAAAAAATATAGTCTTCATATTCTTCAATCTTTTCATCCGGTCTCCTTATTTCACTCAGACCCAATATGTCCCATTTTATTTGATGTAGCGCATTTTCTAATTCGTATAATCTTTCTTGGGTTCTCAGTGTTTTGGTATTTAGTGTTGCAATAAAAATCTGTGTATTTTCCTTATCCAATTTGTTTTGATCTTTAGTGAGCAAATCGGGGGGGTTATGGTCTATGACCCCACGGTGACCAACCGTATTGGGGAAATTTTTGTTTGATTTATTCAGTTGTTCCTTATGTGTTGTTGTTTTTCTTCGATTACCGATGTCTGCTGTATCCTATGCCATGCGCTGAGTTGGAGTTTTTTCTGTTAGAGAATGAGATCTAGATCTCATGTATGCGAAAGGATCAGTTCTTATGAGCTTCGCCGGAGCGATAACGGTTTTCTTACCTTCCTGTTGTGTAGTTGAGCCAGGTGAAGTTGAACTGTCTCTTTTCCTTTTCTCAGTCTCCTTAGTCTGTTTTACAATGACTTTGTTGTTCTTTATAAAAGCTTGATTTCCTTTTTCTCTCTCCTCTCTGAGTTGCCCTTGCAGCTCTTTACGTTTTTGTAGAGTTTCCTTAGAGAAATCTTCAGTAATGTGAGTATTCACAGGCATCCTGGTTTTCCCTTTCAAAATTTATTTTTTTTTGTTATAAGTAGTAAGGGAAATCATTATTGGCCTTATTTTACCTGTGCTTTGTTTTCCAAGTCTATATATTTTATTGATATCATAGTTCTCCACTCTAACACAAATTTTCCCCAATATTTCACCAACTATGCCAAAGAGCCCTGCAAAGTTAGTCTCTGTTTCTTCTACTCCATGGATAATTATGTTATTTTTCCTGGTTGTATCTTCCAATCTGTTTATCCTGGAGTTTAATATTTCTACTTCCAATTGGAGCATCTTATTTTCTTCTACCAGTGGTTTAATTTTTTCGTCAATGCTCCGCATAATATTTACGGCTCAGTAATGATTGTTGTTTGTTTTTCAAGTTCTTGTTTCAACATAATAAACAGCAACGACATCTCTTCTGACATTTTTGTGGTCATTATTCCGGAGTAGCAATGAAACGTTTTACGGTTTTAAAATAATGCGTCGAACGGAACGATATTTTCGTCTTTATGTTGGTGAAACTGGCGGAACTATTTTGCAGCGCTATATTCGTGTTTCTCACGTTTCTTTGTTGGTGGTACTGCAATCGCTCGGCGGCCGTACCTTACTTCATGATTGTTTACACTGCTATGACGAATGAATCAGCATTTGGTAACCTCTAAAATATATTCACTGTCTTGGTATTTTCTTCTAAAATGACCCGCCAAGCGAAAAACTTTTCACAACTCTTTTTCACTGTTAAAATTATAGTTATTTTCTTCACAAGTGTGTTGAAAAACGTCGTATGATACACGTGTGTATTAATGATTACCGTCCTCGGCTCTCTTAAGACCCTCGAGTCTCAATGGCGCCTCTGACGTAATCACTAACTTTACACACTTGTACCATAATGTACAATATACAATATATTACATAGGTAGATATTTTTCATTATACATACAAAATACCCAGAACACCCTGAACAAATCTGCAGATCGTACAAATATTTGTTCCGAGGCGGGAATCGAACCCGCAACCTTCTGCGTCGCAGGCGAACGTTCGCCCGCCGCGCCACAGAGGTCGTTGGAGGAATATGTTCCTGGAGTTTGACGTTCAATCTTGTAAATGGCTCGTGCGTCGTATGCGTACAGTCCCAGCGTCCCCCACCTGTCTGGCCCCACTTGGGGACGTTGGGAGAAAAAAAATTCAACGTGACAAGTCCTTGCAGTTACAGACTAGCGAATATTTGAATGATGGGTTTTCATGGCCGACTCGAGCGCCATCTACGCAAAAATGAAACTGAAGAATTTTTGACGTTTAAATTAAATCAGAGCCATCTATCGAGCCAGTTGAAACTAATTTATTTTTAAATCGAAATTGAAAAACCCTCATTAAGAAGTGGCCGAAATGGACCTAGAGGTTTATTTTGTCATCTGTACAGACTCGGTCTAGCGCAGTGGAGTAGACGATACATTTGATACACGATCGTATTTAGAGCAAAATCAAAATAACTTAATTTTATCAAACGTAAGTTTATTACTTATTCAATCAAAACAAAATTTAAATTTGGAATAGTTAGTAGTGAAATAGGCCATAGTGTGATTGTTCGTCTGTTTGTGGCCTCAAAGTCCGGAACGAGTGCTTTGATTGTTTTTTTTTATTTTTTTTTTACTCTTTTAGGGTTAAGTTCACCTTTGTACATGTCCTATATTTAAGTTTTTTTGTCTGTACTATTGTGTACAATAAAGAATTAAGAAATAAGTTTTTTTTTATTTCAATTCTGATTTTAATTTTTGTTATGTTAGATGATGTTTGCGAGATGGTGTTTTGCTGTTTGATGGAAATCGATGCAGCCCTGTCCTGAATTATTCGCTAGTAACATTTTTTTTTGAAGGGAATTCTAATTCTCTTTTATTTTTTAAATCAAATCAAAAAGTATTATATTCATTGAAATTACAAAGACATTTTGAATCGTCTTATAAATTAAAATTACTCTTGAGGTCTTTAGACAAAGTAACATTCTAATAGCGATGACGCCAGTAGAAAAGTCCAAAATGTATGGGATTGACGTAAGCTATCGATATGTCACGTGGTCTGTTGTATTGTATTACGATTTACGACTGTAGAAATGGAATCGATTCGAAGCGAATGCCGTTTGGCTAGGCCCTCTGATTTACTCCATGGCTTTATTTGATGATCCTTCTTACTACTAGGTGGGTAACGCCTGTGTGGTGCTTTGGAGCAGAGAGAAGCTGATACATAGAGAATGAGAACCTAAAAATCTTAAGATGAGTAATCAAAAGTAAAGAGAATCAGCAAAAATTTCCATGACAGCACACGATGCGTTTGATGTATTTGTAAATAACAATCTAATAAAACCACTTAAATAGGTAGGTACAGGTATTGCAAATTTATATTTTAGTAGATGCAGAGCGACATCAGGCCACGTGGCTTTATCATTAGTACAGCTATCTCCTAGAGAGTGTAATACATGTGGGTATATAGTCAGTTCTTAGCCCGGACACACAACGGCGCAGACATTGCACGTTCAAATAACTCGAGTCAATCATTGAAAGAACTGAATTTTATTTGAAATTTAAACAATTGACGTGCGATTGATGATTGATTGATTGATTGTGAATGTCATTACAATTTTTGTTTTCTTCTTTTTGTAAAGAGACCTGTAAAATAAGTATAATGATGAGAGGACTACAAAAGCATTACCTACGTGATGTTTTTGCACAGTCGGCTATTAGATAACCAGGCACAATAAACTACCGTAACTAACGAGCTAGTTACTGTGTAATTCCACCGCTAACCAGGTAATTACACAGATTACCACTTCCGATGCTCATGATCTATGGTCCACCGTGACTGATGATGGTCGTGGGATCACCGTGAATCCATGTCGCTTATGGCAAAGAATACTAAACTGCGTAAAGAAGCGACACTCACCACCCTCTGTGGTTTGACGACTATAGTACCGTGATATTTGCAAATCATGCAAACATTTGTTCCGCAGCGGGAATCGAACCCGTCTCATCCGGCTACTCAACTGCCACGCTACGGAGGTATAGTCATGATTGAAAATACAATCTCGACGACGATGAAAACTCTCGAATTAATTTGGTTGATATTGAAATCAATTGAATACTCTCGAAAAATAACTACCACTAGATATTAAAGAGCTGACTGCATAAAAGCAATCGATGACAAACTCCCCCCCCCCCCCGGGGGTACTTTTACGGGGGTAAAAGTAGTACCCCCTACTTTTTTTCGGTTACAAATTTACCTGCTGATGACGAAAGGCCCATAACCCGTTCTATGGTCAAATGCCTAATACAAAAGACTTCAACGAGCCCTCACTGCTGTTAGATGTCCACTGTTGAAGGGGGCCTCTCCATAGTAAGCATTGGGGGGATTTGCCGTTATCACCATGCTTGGCAGGTAAATTGGTGTTGAGTACTCAGGTGGATGCTGCTGCCCATCCTCATGGTGTAACCTCTTATATAGGTAGCTTTTACTACAACCGCGGGAAAAGACGGAGGGGTATAGTTTTAGGTCGGACACACCATAGCAATATCAAAATTACATCTTTTTATTTACTTATACGTTTTATTTTCAGTGAAACAATCCATATTATATGAAAATAACATCAGAATTTTGTGGGGTCGTGGTCTCATCGACTCAAGCTTAATTTGTTTGTATTTTATGTAACTTCCGTAATTGTTTTAAAGTAAAAGTTATTTGATGAGGTCGGTGTTCTGTTTTATGTATGGGTAAGTAGGTACTTCATATACTATGTTATTTGACGGCCACCTAAGTAGGGTTACCACAGATAAAAAAATGAGATTTCCTGACAAAGTCCTTGACTTTTCACAAAAAGTGAAATCGAGATTTTACAAAAATGCGCCTAATTTTAAAATCTTGCGAAATTTAATATAATTAGTATAGAAAATTCACAGTGAATATTAAATTGAAACAGTTATTTTTAGAAATAACTTTTTTTCTTAATTTTTATGTTTTTGTTATCAAAATTGCTTGATCCTACTAATATGGATGGATGGATGGATGTTTGTTACTCTTTCACGTAAAAAAATACTCAATGGATTTTAATGAAACTTTACAATAATATAACTTATACATCAGGAATAACACATAGGCTACAATTTATAAAGATATTCTATGAATTGTCTATAATATGACGATAAGTGTCAAGTAAGTAGGAAAAAATCTACCATCTGCGAGCTATTCTGGCGTGCGCTGCCAAAACCGCTAGAGTTACACATATGTAATGTATGTTGGAAATGTTTATCTCAAAAAAACCCGCCACATTATATATATATATATATATAGGTTATTTTATTTTCTACGCCACGCTAATATAAGCTACTCAAAATACTAATCCTGCGCAGACGAAGTCGCGGGCACCAGCTAGTAAATTTATAATTTCGTACATGTTTGGCCACGAGGAGGAACCGCATGTTTTTCCGCTTTTATTTTCAAAAATTCCTGACAACTCCAAACTTTCCGTGTCCTTGACAGAGAACCAAAATTCCTGACATGTCAGGAAAATTCCTATCGTCTGATAACCCTACACCCAAGTACCATTACCGATTTCCCAATAGATTCCATCAAATATTATTATAAGCCACACTAGACTCCATTAAACTTGGAACCGTGCAATCGTTTGATACATAGAGTTCGTTAACATTCTGCGATCGCTGGCAAAGCCATCAATCTGACAACTCTAGCTATGGTGTGCTCGACTCACCGAGATATATGTGGCTTAACCAGTAAATAGGCTACACAGTGAAAGATAAGTTTGCAACTGCACATAAAAACGGAAGTTTAATAATAAACGGGTGTACTTCCAAAAAGCGCATACCGCCGATCCATCTGAAATTTGGTATACTACCGTATTTTAACCTTCTTATCACGAATATCATAACGAAAATTGGCGCAAACGCCATTTTGAATAAGAAAAACGGAGGAGAACCTCTTTTCGTTCGGTGTGCAAAATCGCGCATTCCTAACTAGACTATTTAGATTTCGACTATTTTAGTTTTCCCCAGAAAGGGTATGTGTGTGAGTATATCAGAGACAAGTATTATTTACTTGTCTCTGGTGTACATTGAGTGACCAATAACGCAAGCTCTGAATATTTTCCGCTATAGCTTTTGAACTTTGTGATGATTTTCCGCTATAGCATTTCTACTTTTTGATGATTTTCCGCTATAGGACATAAACTCGCTGAATACTTTTCGTTATTTGAGCCGAACTCTGTGAATTTACACAACCCTTTCTGGGGAAAGCTACAATAGTCTAAATCGGTTAGGAATGAGCGATATATGCACACCGAACGAAAAGAGGTTATTCTCCGTTTTTCTCATTCAAAATGGCGTTTGCGCCAATTTTCGTTATGATATTCGTGATTAGAAGGTCAAAATACGTTAGTACTTATACCAAATTTCAGATCGATCGGCGGTATGCGCGTTTCGGAAGTTTATCCAGTTTTACTTACCACCGATACTGCGATCACCAACCCAAAGGTAAGTGTGGTGATTATGGCAAACCCTCCCACCCCTCTTCCCTCTTTATAGTAAACGCATTCTATGGGGGAGTTCTATGTGCAGCAGTGGACTTATACAGACTGATGATGATAATGATGAATAACTTTCTACAGCAGTTCTAAATATAGTGTTCACTTGTGTGCTTGTAAAAGCTTGATCAATAACTCTGTTGCGTGAAGTTGCTATACTGGTTCTCTTCTGAGTTATTTTATGTGTTGTCAACTGGTGGATTGGCAAACCTGTCAATTGAGTGACGACAGGTGATGAGGCGCTAAGTGTAGGGGACTGCCCATTCATCTGATAGATGGGTTCCAAAGAAAAAAATATCAATGAATAAATAATGTGTGAAAAATTATTACTTTAAATTACTATGTACAGGTTTACACAGAAAATAAGTCAGATCGACTGTTTTCGTTTGCGCAGAAAAGCGCAGACTGAAACCCGACAGTAGCCGCACGTATAGTATAGCTCTGTCCCGCTGACATGATTCGTATACTGTCGGACAGAGTCGGCTGATGAACAAGATGGCGCACAACCGGCCGCGACTTTACCGCGAAATCTATTAATCCAATCCGTTAAATTAGTTACTAGTGGAAGGCCCCCGACTTCGTCCGCGTATAATTTTTTCCATACAAACTTCAAAACTCCGCTGAACCTTCTTAGGGGTTGAATTTTGGAAATTTCTTTCTTACCGCACCCCTAAATTACAAAAGAAATGTATTGTCTAAATTTCAGGTCTCTAGGACTTTTGGTTTAGGCTTTGTATGTACATATTGATAGTGCTTACACAAAAAGAAAAAACAAACAGAAAAAAAATTAACATTAAAAATAAACATGAAGATATAAGTACACTCGAGAGCAATGAATCCGGGTCACTTAAAGAATCCTAAAAATCTCGGAAACTAAAAATGCTAGGTTAATGCAATAAATTGTATTTAATAGACAATGTAATACTCCTTAAATGAAGGTATTAAAACTTCTTAGTTATTGTAAAGTTATATCATAAAAAAATCAAATTTGAAAAAGGGCCACTTTCGAAGATGGAACTACGAAATTAAGTTAAAAAAAAAATAAAATTAAAATTTAAAATTTAAAATTAAAATTTAATAATAAAAAAAATTAAATTAAAATTAAATTAAAAAAGCACGAGGAGGCAATACGAAGTATTAAAATTCAAGAAAATCGTAATAAAGTTCAAAAATTTCATGTTTCCTATTTTTGTTTTAAGGAGAGATCAGCAGTTTTTTTCTTTATGTAATTTTGTGTTAATAAAATGTATGGTGACTCATATTTTTTTTTACCTTCATTTAAGGAGTATTACATTGTCTATTAAATACAATTTATTGCATTAATCTATCATTTTTAGTTTCCGAGATTTTAACATTCTTTAAGTGACCCGGATTCATTGCTCTCGAGTGTATATAGACTAATGTGTTGTGTGAGGTGAAATAGGTCCCTGTCTCAGCATAAGCTGCACCAGACCTGGAAAGGGCGGGCCGTTCCCAGGTCGGCGCAGCGCTGGTTTTCAGGTCGGCGCATTTGCATTCAGAAAATATCATAACCCTTTCACCACTATGGTTTTTTCATAATTTTTTTAAATTCTCAAATTATTTAGTCGAATACAATGGTGGAAGTCGGTTTTTTAAATGAAAAGTTATCTTGGGAAATTTGATATTTTTTAAAAAATCTTCGAACAACTTAATCTGTCTCAATGATTATTATTATTTCAGGACACGCAGGGAACCCTAAAAGGTAATTTCTGTCAATAAACGCGAGTCACAACATTATAAAAACTACGGCCATACCCGTTTACCGGCATCTTGTAATGGCGGCTTGTGAGTAATTAAAGATAACTAAAAATAAATATTATTTTAGGTGACTGACTTGTCGACTACTAACCATTGACTAGGTCCTATCGATTAAACACTTATAAAACTTTAAAGTTAAAATTTTAGTAGCACTCATCAGCATCATCATCAAAAGTCAAAGTCAAGAATTTTATTCATTGAAATCACAAGGATCATTTTGAATCGTCTTATAAACTAAAATTACTCCTGTTCCAACGCGACCAAGCCTAGAAGAATCAGGCAACAAACTCGGCTTGGCTTACATAAATGGTCCGTCATACAACTAGGTGAGAAGCGCCTGTGTGGTGCCTCGGAGCAAGGAGTTGCTGCTACATAGTAAATGAGAACTTAAAAACCTTAGGAATGTAGTCAAAAGTAAATAAACATAAGCAATAGTATGTAAGACAGCACACGCTACGCTTGTTATACGCTTGTTATATCACCAGGCTAGACGTCGACTCAAAATGAGCCTTGTGATTTCAATGAATAAAGTTCTTTTTGTCTTTTTTGACTTTGACTCCTGGACGAGGCTTCCCCCATAAAGTAAATGGAAGGAATTGCCATAATCACCACGCTTGGAGGCGGATTGGTGGTCGCAGCTGGTGATAAGTACTGAGATGGATGCTAATGCCCATCCCCTGGTGTAATAAGTAAGGCTTTTACTACATCTATACCTACATAAAATATCAACGTATATTTACAAATCACGTAATTACCCAAACATCAATTATTAGTCAAACAAATTACCCACTAAAATCTACTCTACTCTAGATAAATCACATATTTACCCGAATTAGGCGTTTACTTCAAATCAGCTTGCAATGTATAATCAACATTATAGCTCTAACTTAAGATTCAATATGGCGATGATGTGTGTCGAAAACGGTGAAGTAATGGAGATTATATCGCGAAGGAATTTCGTATAATTTTTTCAAATGGAATCAAGCTAGTACACGCTAACTTCAAGATTCAATTTCACGCACGTGCGTGCCACAGATGAACACATAGTGACAGTTTTTATGTCCTCGGAGTGAGGATACCGTACGTACCTACTAGTACTTCTTCCGTGTCCGAATGGTCCATTTGGTCCAGCTAGTGGATGCTGGGGGCTCGGGCCGTGAGCACGTCTCGGTGAGACGAGATAATACCGAACTCGAAATGCGTGATCGCGTAGTGAAAACTTAAAAAAAAGTGAAAACAGTGATAAGATAATAACAGTTGTGTTAAAAAATTGTACAGAGAGAAAAGGTTTTTGAGATATAAAAGTTTCGACTATTGGTTTTACTGAGTATATGTTTTTTAGTGTAAAAGTTTCTGACATTTATTATGTTTGTGAAAAAGTTAAGGTACCGAGTACTTTGAGGTACGTAAATGATCCAAAAATAAAAATAAGTTGTTGGCTTTAGTGAAAAAACTTTTATGAGAGACACTGAATTTTGTATGATTTTTCCAAAACGTCAAAAAAAGATCTTTGACCTTCAAATAAACGCAATAACTTAAGAACAAGTTTTGACGTTGAAATATATTTTCCAAAACACTACTATTTGAAATCAGTCTGTCTGCTGATGCTACTGATGGAACCAATCAAATGAGGACTTAATCAGAACAATGATGTAATTAAGATGAGTAAAAACTAATAGACTATTTTCGTCAGATCGGCTAACTGTCATTGTACCATCATACGGTAGTGCCATCAGAACTTGACAGATATGCAAAATTTCAGCTCTATCTGGCATAGAGAAGATGTTCAAAATCGGCTTACAAATATTTCAATAAATTTTGTAATACTTAATATTATTATATATTTATATTATAATCCAATATATTTATATTTTGAACCTATTAGACGACAGTGTAGAAACATTGAGTGTTTGGCAAATGCGTCTCGCATAACATTGCTAGGTAATATAATATATCAATGTAAATACAACACACACTGGCATTGCTACACTGTGGGACTGGCACACCAGCAGTCCCAGCCGTGGGAACCTTATGTATTAATTTGTTCTTCGACTTTTAATTTTAGTAGACTATCTGCGCAATGGCAATGGGCAGGTCATATAGCTCGAAGAACTGATAACTGTTGGGGAATAAAGGTTCTCGAGTGGCGACCACAAACCGGACGACGCGGTAGAGGAAGGCCCTCCACTTGATGGTCTAAAGACATTTTAAACGTCGCAGGAAGTAGATGGATGGAGGCGGCTCAAGACCGTTCGTCGTGGCATTCTAAGGGCCTATGTCCAGCAGTGGACTTCTACAGGCTGATGATGATGATATACGCAATATGCAGGCAGTGTGATCCACCACTGACGTCGTTCACGAAAATAGTAACAGTGTGGTAAAAACAGTTATTTTTTAAATCTCTAATTTGACTTTTTGACATTTGGCAAATAGTCAAACGACTCTAGAGCCTTGAAAGTTAATGCACCATAAAATACAGTAAAATATTTATTTGTTGTGTATCATCATTAACTCTAACTAAAAGCAATAAAATAAATTAACAAATCAATAAAATAAATTAAACACAGAAAAACATAAAATACGAAGAATGCGACGTTGCATAATACCTACACAAATTAATAAGTGAATTCAAACGAATGGCAGTAATGATTTCTTTGCAAATCATAAGTGTAAATTTTACTATAATAAGTACAATTAAATACTTAGTGCAATTAAAACAATCCGTAATCAATTTAATTTAAAAATAAAGACAAAATATTTTATAGATATCTTCACGATCGAAAATATGAGTCGGTGCTCTTCAAATCGCGGTGCTCTTCAAATCGGTGCTGTTCAAATCGGCGCTCTTAGTGGAAGGTTTCGATATTGTTTTATGTTAGATGTGTGTGAGTTTAGATCTCTTCTCCCTTTGGCGTTTTGATAACTTTTAATCGAATCATTTCCATGAAAATTTAAAAATAAAACATATACAGTTATTGTAGTTTACTCCGTTTCCAACAAATACGGATTTTTGGCTTCCAAATGAAGATAAGAATAGCAACTGTTAATACAGATAAATTACATTACAATATACTATGCAGAATTAAGGCGGGGTTTGATCCTGAAATTCAAACGTCCAAAAATCCATTTTTTTTTGTCCAAAACGCCTTTGCTTAAATTTGAAAATCGCATGTCATATTTGACGGTGAAACTGGTTTGCACTTCAGACTGTATTCATTTTGAGGGTTTTTTTAATTAATCGAAATATACAAATTATAGATAAAAAATATGCATTTAGTACTTTAAAATACAAGTCTAGCTATTTCATTCGTAAAAATAACTGTGTTGTTGCTGTTCAAAATAAAAAGCATTTGAATGCCGTAGCTTTTTTAGGGTGCAATGGTCATTTGTGCAATTTTTATTTACAAAACTAATTTTTGTTTTTTTAATTCTGTTCATTTACAACTATTACTAGTATTATTGTTCTGCCTATATACTACTATTTTTTGCAACTCATTATTTAATCTCGTCACGTCGCATTGGACGTTGAAAATACTATTTTTGAGATCAGTCCTCGCCTTAAGTATAATTACGGCGATAACATTGATTTCGTAAATAGCTATTTCACAAAGATCGCGGCGGTATACTATCCTCACTGGCGGAAATAATTTCAAGTTTCAAGTTCACATCGAAAGTTCGTATTTGTTAAGTATAAATAAATTTTAGTTAATCGCTTATGTATTCCAATAATTAGCAAACACTTCTTATAGTATCAGCAATTACAGTGATAACTTTTATCTATTTTGCATAATCTATGTAATAGAAATATAAATAAATGATGTGACTAATCTAATGCATTTAAATTTGAAGGTTTTTTTTTGCATTATTTTAACCCCCAACTAAAAAGGTGTTATAAGTTTGAGGCCACAGTGTGTTTGTTTGCTTGTTTGTCCGTGGCCTCATAGCCACTAAATAGCTCCGGAACGGGTGCCTGATTTCAGTGTCGTTTTTTTTATGTAAGATACTGTTTGTAATTTACCTAGTTCTAGCTATTATTATGTTTGTTGGAAATAATTTGGTGGCGAGTAGCGCTTCCCACCTTTGTATCATCAACTAAACTAGTCCAACATCGTTAACTTAGTCAAGTTCATTAGTTTCGCGAAAATGTCGTTTCGAACTGAGGGCCTCGTCTAAAAATGTAATAAGCATCAACGGGCGTGTGTTGTACACTTTAATAGCCGCCAGGGACGCTTTTCGGTTTTTCTATACATAAACATACAACAATTTGCAAACAAGGGCCTCTGTACGACCACAGCGCGAATGATTTTTGGTTAGTGGCGAGTAATTTAGTTACAATATTTTCACCACTTGACTAAATCACTACAGTAGTTTAAACTAGGCTTAAAGTTAGCTAGGTAATAAACTAGGTATGTAGATGTTGTTATGGCTGATCGCTTAGACAGACTAACTATTATGACTGGTGGACTCTTCGCAAATTGATTCACAGCTTTACGACATCTTACTCTTACTATATTTAATTTTAGTTTTATTGCTCATTTTAATGTCGCAACGGTAATAAAAATTATTGGATTATAATTTAAGTACTTAACCTGATTTAATTGATGATAACTAAGTCATCATTTTTAGATCATAATCAAATAATTATCATCATCATCATAATGATATATAGTCATATAGTCCTTAATTATCAGTGGTTTCGGGTGCAATAGGAAAAACGTAGTGTCCTAGGAAGAACAGTTAATGATGCAGGGAAAGTTAAAATTACCTAATGCAGTTAATTGTCAACTTGACATGTATGCAAAATTACAACACACATTCACTGCGGACCGTTTACCGTGATTCGCGTGTAAATACGGTTTTTTGAATAGAAAAATAAACGTGTGTTTAAGCTACACTGCGTCCGCAAACCGCGTCAAACACATTATGTCTACTAACCTCTTGCAAAGTTGAAGGAAGAAAATCGAAAGAAAAAAGTAAAAAAAAAGTTAATTTTAAAAAAAGAAACAAATAAAAGAAATGCAATTACCCTAAAATCAATACACAAAGTGTTAATTGGATTAAGGAGACAGCTCCCAAGATTTGATCCATCAAACAAAATAAAACAGACATGCAGACAAAGCGAGTTAAATAACATCTAAACATAATCCAAAAGCTATCGTGCAACTTTATGATTGTTTTATTAGACAATTGCCACAAATTATTCATAATCCATTAATATTTTGTTAGGTATTTTTTATGATAAAATCAATTCCACCTTTATCAACTTTTACGACTAATAAACAATCAAAATATGCGTGATTTAGTAACAATAAACAAAACATAACTGTTCGGAATTATATCGTAAATATTCAATAAATAAATCACCTACTGCTTCCACTACTCTGTCACAAGAAGTCAGCATAATGAACACAGCCTTACTACATAAATAGCTGGTTCATTTATATAGGCTTATCCCCCAAACTAACAAAGATTTAGGCTCCCTCTTTAACACACGCGGCAACCCACGCGCCATCTTGCTCGCGCTAGCTGGCGTTGTACACAAAAATGTACACTTACACTGAAAGTTGACCGAATCAAGACTCAATTGTAAATTGACAGAAAGTTGGTATTCTGCTCTTTCGTAATAACAATTTAGTCTTATTTCGATTCATGACGACCGTAGATTAAGAGAACGAAATTGATATTTGGAAAGACTACTCCAAAACTATCAAAAAAAACTTTGAATCGTTCAAGTTTCGGTCACATTTCGATATAATCACATTTACCAGTTGTATTTTATGTTAGAAGAATACTATTTCTGACTTTTGAAACATCGACACAAGATCGGAACGTGATCCAAACTTTATTTTGACTAATTTTTATAACGAGAATTGGGCCTCTGAACGTGCATTCAAATGTTTAAAAATTACCCATAACAGAATGCGTAACATATTGGTCTGGCTGCAGCCTTCAAAAGCTGTGACATCCATCTAATTGGCCATAAAGAACAGCTTTGTCCAACAGTCACATAATATTGTCCAATGCATTGTTAAATTTTTATGCCAAAAATATATTTGATTATTTTATTTGAATAGATATTTAATTAGGAAACAGTCAACGTGGGTTGCTTATTTGAATTACTGTTGATGAGTATCGAAATGTGTTTTTGTTAAGTCATAGCTGAACTCTAATACTTTGTGGAAAATAGGTTTATTACTTTCGTTTTAAATGAAATGCTTAAACATCGTATGTATAACCAACAAAATTGCAAAACTTATTCCTAACGCGACATATAAAAAGTCGTGATATTTGAGTGATAATTTAATCAAATAAACTACATCAATTAACATTCAGACGTCTTGAACTGCTAGAAATCAAGTTTTTTGCACTATTCAATTCAACGGTACCTTCGCTACCACAGGATATAAAACAAAGTAGGCTAGGGCACTCCTAAAAACCCACACACAAACTTTCGTGGTCATTGGTTTCAGTAAGTTACATAATTTTAAACTTAGATGATATTACACCCTGTATAAGTAGTTATATTTAATAACAAATAATATTTTTTTCAATAATCAATAGTTTTGCTAAAAAAGATAATTGTAATTTCATTGCATTTACCTTTTGGACCTTAGGTACAATATCAATGTATAAGTAAGTTTTTTTTTAAACAGCTATTTATTTTATTGACACTTTAATCTAAATGTCACCCTCAGGATCAAGACCAGCCTTATTACATTATTTTACTATTTATTTTTTGGGTGCTACACTCACATTATTATCTGTCTGTGGAGTGCTACAAGAGAATAATAGTAGATTATGCACTAAGGGAATAAAGCAGTGTGTTATGTCGCGGGCGGCATATTTAACCCTGAGTGGGAGTTATATAGAGTCCTGAGTGAAGCGAGGGGTTCAAGCTGCCCAAGATGAAGACAGGCTTTATTCCAGAGGAGCATACTCTACTTTTCACAGCTACTGCGAGACAATAAAAAGCCAGGGCTCCATAAAATATGTATCGTCTGTTTTGATGAACTCTGGAGTAGAATCATTATCGCTCGACATTTTTTGTTAACACTAATATTGCCATTGACATAATTATATATTGCTAGAATATTGCAATAAACACTGAAAAACACAGCACCAACCTAACATCTCTTTTGTTTCACATTCCTTAAAATAGCGCCTATTTCTTTGATTTCTTTCTATTTTTCTGAGTTCTGCTTTTGGTGGCCAGTTCGATTTTCCAACAAACCTCTTAACAATGCCATATGGGCATTTTTTTACTTGGAGTTTTCCACGAGTTTCCACACGAATTTGACGTTCCAAATTCAAATCACTTTAATCCCTAGGGAGTTTCATACAACTTTATATCCCTAGAGAGACAATGCTTTACTTTACGTTGAGGTTGCATGATATGTAATTGGACATTGTCGAGCAGGTGGTGTGAAAAGAATACTAAATAGCCACATAAATACGCGCGATAAACAAAACCCTCTTTCTAGTCAGCCAAGAAATACAAGTTTAAATAGTAGGTACTAGGGCATGTAAACCGGTTAACCGATTAACCGAAAAACCGATTAACCGACTGATTTTAGGTCGGTTTTTTACCGGTTTTTTTCTTAGAAAATAACCGGGTTTTCGGTTTTTTTTAATGAGTAATAAATCACAAATTATTTCAAACTACGCTTTGCAGACTTTATTTAGAACGACGATTTTAATCCATCTAATTATATTACAACATAATACGTTAAAATTGCAAAAATACAGACAAACACTTCTCAGAAAACTTTATCATTGGACCGCATAAAACGTCGTTAGTGAATATCGTAGTGTAAATAAGCCAAAAAGCAAAGCAAAAAAGTGAAGGCAGCGTTGCATGAGCGCACTGGGCGCCACCGTCGTCGCTGCGGTCAGCGGCCGAACTGGCAAATTGTTAATTATACCAAAAAAGTGAATCAGACTTAGGACTGATTAATGATAATATTTTAGACGTAACTACTTATCTTGTTGATTATAGTTAACTACTCTATTTGAGTATGAGTGAGTTGAATATTACCGAATGTTTTAAACTTTACTTGAGTAAGAGAGAGAGTTTTAATATAAGACTAAATTATTTTAATGTTTAAAGATACCTATCCCTAAACGTGAGAAAGTCGAGTGGGCCTGACAGTATCCCGGCTACTGTGCTCATATAATGTGCTCCCGAGCTGTGTTCCGTTTTGTCGCACCTCTTCGACCTCTCTTATACCACGGGGGTTGTGCCATCTTCATGGTAGGTAGCCCTATTCCTAAAAATGGGGATCGTACCGAACCGTCCAATTACAGGCCTATAGCGATAACCTCCCTACTCTGCAAGGTGATGGAGCGAGTGATCAACACTCGGCTTCTTGGTTATCTGGAGGAACACCAGCTGATCAGCGATCGGTAATACGGTTTCCGTGACGGGCGATCAGCTGCTGATCAGCTGGTGATCTTCTAGTCTACCTTACTCACCGTTGGGCAGAAGCCATTAAGAGTAGAGGAGAGGCTTTGGCAGTAAGTTTGGACATCGCAAAGGCATTCGATCGTGTGTGGCACAGGGCGCTTCTATCGAAGCTTTCATCATATGGCCTTTCCGAGGGCTTATGTAATTGGGTCGCCAGTTTTCTTTCCGGGCGGTGCATTAAATCCGTAGTTGATGGATCCTGCTCGGACTCCATGCCCATCAGCGCTGGCGTTCCCCAAGGGTCAGTGTTATCACCCACGCTTTTCATCATTCACATCAATGATATGCTACAAATTAGCGGTCTCCATTGTTATACGGATGACAGCACTGGTGATACCCTCTACTCTGGCCGTGCAAACGCCTTTCGTGCCGAAGTGGATGAAAATAGGTCAGCGCTTGTGTCTGAAGTGGAAAGCTCCTTAGAACTCGTATCAGATTGGGGTATCCAAAATCTGGTTACTTTCAATGCCACTAAGACACAAGTGTGCGCATTTACCGCAAAAAAAGCTCCATTTACCATCGCGCCGCAGTTTCAGGGCATTCCTCTTTCCACCTCCGCGAGCATTGAGATTCTGGGAGTTGAAATTTCTAACGAGGTCCAATATGGCAGTCACTTAGAAGTAAAGGCAAAACTAACTTCTAAAACACTTGGAGTGCTTAATCGTGCAAAACAGTATTTCACGCCAACTCAGCGCTTTCTACTATACAAAGCACAAGTTCGGCCACACATGGAATACTGCTCTCACCTATGGCACGTGGCCCCCAAGTATCAGCTGCTTCTCCCTACAAAGAAGAGCCGTTAGAATCCTCAACGACCTCAAGCTCACCAGTAGGTACACTAGAGCCGCTGAGCCTGCGCCGAGATATCGGCTCGCTCTGTGTATTCTATCGACTCTATAATGGGGAGTGCTCTGAGGAACTATTTGATCTTATACCCGCTTCCAGGTTCTATCATCGCACCTCTCGACATCGGTTGGGAGCTCATCCACATATCATCGATGTGTGGGTATCTCGTACAGCCCGCTTTACAAGATCTTTTCTCCCACATACGTGGAAATTGTGGAATGGGCTCCCTTCTGAGGTTTTTCCGCTAAACTATAAAATGCACAGCTTCAAAAAAAATTTTAAAAGGGTCCTCCAAGGCAGGCAATGCATTGGCAATGCCTCGGGTGTTGCAGATGTCAATAGGCGACGGTAACCGCTTACCATCAGGTGGGCCGTATGCCAGTTTGTCGAACCATAACATTAAAAAAAAACTATTTTGTTGATTTTTATAGTTTTCTCATGAAGTGAAATTTAATTTCTTTTAAATATATATAAAGAACATATTTAATATATTAAATACTCTATAACCTGAAGAGAGACAGTTTTAATACTACCAAATAAATAAGTAAATTACACTTAGTAACTAACTATTAGGACTGATTTATCATGTTGTTGAATTTTGTTACTTTATTCGAGTAAGAGTGAGTACTGCACATTACAATACTTTTTTTTTACAAGCTAATTTAATTTGTGCATCCTTATTCAAATATTAAGTTCATTTTTATTAAAATTTACGGTTTTATCTTATCCTAAGACACCTATATAAAAAACTCTAAAAATAACCGATTAACCGGTTTAACCGGTTTTTGAAACATAAAAACCGAGAAAACCGGTTTTTTAAAACAACCCGGTTTTTACATGCCCTAGTAGGTACCAACTTACCACAACTACTAGTTACAACAAAACCAACTACACAATAATTTAGCTCGAACGTATAAAATTCATTGTGTTAAAGATTTTCCGCATTGCGTTGGAATTTTGGAATGTTTACCTACTCTTTGAACCTACTCTACCAATTAAAGGAACAGGAGTTGATTTCTTAGAAAGTGATCCAACTTTTATCGTTCTAAGCTGTGATGGAACGGTGTTAGTCGAAATCGAATGAGAATCGATTCATACAATAGGTACATGAACACACGCCTTTTTCCCCGAAGGGGTACGCAGAGCCTCATAGGACTTCTTTTCACCGTAGATTGCACAGTCGCAGGAATATAGACATGACAAGTGGTGAGCTCATCGCCGCCATTGCTTTCCACGACCAACTTGGCTAAGGATTTCTTCCAGTAATAACAAACTTCTAAATAAGCCAGCAGATAGGACAAATCTAATACCAATGAAAATTGCCCAACAAGTCCCGGACAAAGGAGTTGTTCCAAAATGGCCTATGTCTATGTCCACCAGACAGAGAATGGCGAAAAAATCTGTGATTTTCGAAAAAATACTCTTACTCTAATTTGAAACCAAAATTGCAACAGAAGTTACTATCATGCAGGTTGCGGATATGCAAGTATGCCCCCTTGAGGTTTGCGCCCCTGGCAGCCGCATCCATGGCCAGCCCCTAGCAACGACGCTGCTCCGAGCATAGCTCTCTTCATAGAGTTGGATTCGGTGACCGACTCTTTGTCGAAGTTGGATCTACCTTTTTGAATCGTCTGACCCAAAGACGATAGACTCTAGTCTAGCCTGTGATAGCGTAGAGTACCTACGCACGAATTGAATCATACAAAAACTTGATTTCCGTAGCTGTTCTAGACATCTGAATGTTAATTTATGTAATTTATTTGATTAAATTAGCAGTAAAGTATCATGACTTTTTAAGTGTCGCAATAAGAATAATTTTTGACATTTAATTGTTTTTAAAAGTTATTACGGATGTTGTTTTTTGCCCTGATTCTGACTTTTTTGAAGTCTTTTAACGACTTTTTTTAAACGACTTCAAAAAAAGGAGGTTCTCAATTCAACTCTATTTATTATAAAATTTTATAAATACCCGTGACATAATAATAAATATGAATTCAAAATGATCCTTGTGATTTCAATGAATAGAGTACTTTTGTCTTCAACTTTGTTTACCAACGATGTTTCCAAATTTTTGATTGGTTTAGAACTCAGTTATGATATGACCAATACATTGGCACAGCCATCAACAAAACATCAAATAAACAACCCACGCTGCCACTCCCATTGGCTGTTGGCCATGTGGCTCAACTTCCTAATTAAATATCTATCAAAATAAAATGAATAAATATATTTTGCCATAAAATTATGTGAATTGTGAACAAAGTTATTCTTTATGGTCAATAAGATTGGATAGAGCTTTCGGTCGTGAACTGAACACTTTTTTTATACATCACCATCATCAGCTTGTTAACGTCCACTGCTGGACGAGGCTTCCCCCATTTTATTCAATGAGGGGATTTGCCAAAATCACCACGCTTGGCAGGCGGATCAGTTTGGTGTTATGTCCTTATAGGCGGATATTGCTGCTCATCCCATGGTGTAATAGCCCTTAGACTACATCCACGGGAGGAGAGGGGAAGTCTATTATGCTATTTTTTTTAATGCAATAGATAAGAGATACTAGCTTACGGCCCACGTGCTGATGCAAAGTGTGTTCACCATCGTTTATAGATACTGGCAACACCGGGGACATTGTCAATGCCATTATGCCTACCCTAAAGACTATTTTAAATATTTTTCTTAAAGCTGCCCATGTCGTAGCTAAGCGAGAAACCTCAGATGGTACGTAACCTATTCCACAGCTAGGAAGTATGGGGAAGAAAAGATCCTGAGAAACAAATCGTTCGATGAGTTGTGTTGATGAGCTTTGTCACGGTTGCTGGGAAGAGACTTGCAAATAACTTTTTTCGAGATTGAAGTATGTGCCTAATAAATAAATAAATGCTGGACATTTCACACAACATTATCTAGCCCCAAGCTAAGCTGAGCTTGTGTTATGGGATAACTGATATACTTAATACAACAACATTACATAGATAGATATTTTTTATTATACATAGAAAAACAGAAATCGGGAAAGAAGGCGGGAATCGAACACGCAACCTCCTGGGTCGCAGGCGAACCTTCGCTCGCCGCGCCACAGAGGTCGTCAGGTAATACCTACTAGGTACCTATAGTAGGTATTACCTAGTAGGTATTACCTAGTAGGTAATATCTACTAGGTAGGTAGGCACTTAGTAAAACTTGTAGCAATGTCCATTGAAACTGCAGACTCTCGTTACAGTTAATGCTTAGAAATGTATGTTTAAACACAATTTAGTTGTGATCGGGCTTATTCAGATTTACCGTTTAGCGTCGAGAAATTTCAATTCAAATCTAGATTACATTCAAAATTATTGTTACAGCTTTAGATCAACAAGGTACTTGCTTTGTTTAGATATTTATAGACAGACAGCGGTTTCTCTCAAATTGGTAGATTACTTTGTTTAGGTACTTCTGGACAGACAGAGGTCTCTCCCAAATTGGTAGCTTTTTGTTTAGTTACTTCTGGACAGACGGCGGTCTCTCCCGAATTGGTAGCTTACATTGTTTAGGTACTTCTGGACAGACGGCGCGGCCTCTCCCGAATTGGTAGCTTACTTTGCCTATAGGTACTTCTAGACTAGACAGACGATGGTCTCTGCCAAATTGGTAGCTTACATTGTTTAGGTACTTCTGGACAGACGGCGCGGCCTCTCCCGAATTGGTAGCTTACTTTGCCTATAGGTACTTCTAGACTAGACAGACGGTGGTCTCTCCCAAATTGGTATCTTACTTTATTTAGGTACACCTGGACTAATAGCGGTCTAAATTGGTAGAGAACCTTAGATTGAATTTATGACGCTACGAAGCTTAAAAAAAGCTTGTAAAATACAATCAAACAAAAGGGTTATTCCCGAAATTCCCTTTAGACATTCCCTTTGGAGCTGCAAGTTCAAGCTAAAGCTAAAGTGAAATGCAGGATGCTGGGCAGTTCCAATGGTGTTCTTGGGGCGCTGGCTGGCAGGTACGACAGTCGTCTGCAAAGGCATCTGGGTATCGACCCCTATTAACTACTACCCTTTACTAACTTTAAGTAGATATACTGCATAGTTATAACTGACTAGGTTAGTGTATCTGCTTTCAGTAGGTACATAATTTTTATGTTATGTTTTTCGTCTTATTTTATTTTAATTTTCTTGTATTGTAATTTTGACATTTCATTTTGACATTTATGGACCTAAGTTATACGAATAAATAAATATATTATTATACGTCACTATTTTTTTTAAATCTCTTTAAAAAAAGTAATTTTTTACTATAAAGAAATATCTACAAAAATATAACAGTATAAAAAACACCATAGTAAAAATATAAATCAAAACGGGAAACCTCCGACCGCGGAGCAAGGCCCAAACAAACCTGAAACAATTATTATTATTATTAAAGGGGATTCAGGGAATAAAATAATATCTTATAAAATTCCCGAAATCCCTTTAAATTTTATAGTAAGTATCCTCTAACCTTCTAAAAAATATTACCGAAGTAAATTCCACACAGGAGAGGTAAAATATGTCCCATTCATAAAACTTGCTTATCTCATACGTAACTTTTTTATTTGCAAAAACTATAAAATAGCGAGATTAGTGTCAGGAATTGATTCGATTGTAGTGACTAATAATTTGTATTCGCCCTGTAGGATTAGTAGTAAGCTATAAAACAAAGTATCAGACGCGACTCTTAGCGCAAATTAAGGTAGTATATGATATTAAAAAATAAACCTGATTCCTACAGAACTACAAGCCAGGTTAAACTACAATGGGAACTACCGGGTACTAGGGTGTCTGAACACAGTTTTAATAGAAAATTAGCTTCAGAAGCAGATGTTTATCCAAACCTGTAGGTCCTTGGAAAACATCTGCTCGGTAAAATTTTTACTTTCTAGTGAGCTTTAGAGGTATTGATCAATTTATTATTATTATTTCATTTTTTTATTCAATCAACAAGGATCATTGGGTTAGTAAAATACACATTGCCTATTTACTCTATGGTTAGTAAGAATATTTACAATTTTAATATTATAAGCTAACGTATATTGAGATCATTGATTTGACACTGATCTATTTTACAATGCAGAAATTGCGACTAAAAGTCGCGTCTGACATTCAGTTCCATAATGATGGAATTAGCTGAAGTCAACTGGAGTTATCCAGAGTTACAGCCCGCTAATAAGACGAGAGATATGGCCCAGGGTCCTTTTCTAGACCTATTGTAAAAACGTCCATAAAAAAATATGGTGGTGTGAGATTATGGTTATGGAACTTCGAGCTTTCTGATGCTGTTATTTTGTTCTAATAGCTTTAATGACGTCATTCAAAAAATCCACTTTTTTATAAACAGTTTTGAATCTTTCATTTTATGTATTTGAGCTTGAGTGTCTTTGTAACAATCAGCCATAAAATTAAAATTACACTGCACAAAGATAAATGAATGAATGAATGAACATTCTTTATTATACACCATACTCTTACTCAATTATCATTAAACTAAAGAGATTTTAAACTCTTATTTACGTCAGACATGCAACATACCTAGAGGACAAACAGGAATTGTTGAATTGTTTGGCTTCTTAAGGGAACATGACAGAGAGACAAACAGTAGTATTGCCTAAAAACTTACAAGTCTTACAACTTCTGTTCACTCATCTGCACAGGCACGATCAAAGAACTCTACTCTCGTGATACGACTTTGCACAATGTAATTTACTGTCTCCAAGATCAGTGAAATATACCAGAAAAACTGTCTGATATAAATTTTATAAATCCGAGACTTTCTCCTTCAATGGCTGTCAACAGAACCATATCTTACGGACCAGTTTACTAAAGTCTAGTTTTTATACAACAAGGCTACCTGTCCACTAAAGCAATCCTGGGAAAATTCAAGCAAAAGAATCCCTCTCCACGCTACCAGCGTTCATAAGGACGGTTTTATTGCGTACATTTTACAAAAAAAATATAAACTTTTTATCTACTTCGTGAATCGATTTTGGGAACATTGATCTTCTGATGTTTGTTTTGGGACATGTTTTTGAAAGGGTACTTAATCCCAAATCGTCATAAGTATAAACAAATCTCATATCTTCCATTCACATGTATTTATTTTCCTTTTTTTGTGACATCTTCAATTAGTCCAATTAGAGTGTGTGTATTATTGTGTTATGTAGTAGATACTTTTTATTTATTTAGTACGATAGGTTTTCTATACTGGTATTATTGAACGAGCGAAGCGAGTTCTCTGAGTCAAGTTGGAAGAATCGGCGTTTGTATGTATGTGTGTATGTATGTATGTATGTTTGTCCGATGAAAACTTCCAAACCGCTAATGCGATCTTCATGAAATTTGGTATGGGGGTAGATAGTATTGGTACAATTTGTAGGTAAGGTTATGAGCTATATCGATCAGGGGGTTGCTGAGACATTGGGGTCCAAGAGGGGGTAAAAAAAATAAAAGTGAGACAGTCAGATCAAGTGGGGTGTCTAATGAAAGCGCTTTGGTTGGACATTTCAAAACTGTTTTTAATAATTATTTAGCCTTAGTAGTTTTCGAGATATTAGGGAAAATAAAAACGTAAAAACCCAAAATTCTAGGGTACTTCCAGCAATCCCACAATGCTGAAATTTGGTATGCTTGTGGCTTTTGTGTCACAACTACAGGGAAAAGTCTGAAATTGAAGAATTTAGAAACATGTACTCCATAAAATAGATACCAATATAACATCCATTGCTGACCTCCCATTTCTAATAATTTGAATGACGTTGGAGTTCTATGGTTTTCATCAAAAGGACGTTATCAGTTAATTCGTCAGGTACTTGATATAGGTACTAACAGGTATGTAGTATAACTAAGCCCCGTTGCTTAGCCCTATTCAAAGGTTATTTCGATGATGTGTAGGAAATTAGAGTAGTTACTGGTAGATCCTGTACTGTACTGGTAGACCTCGAGGGATTTTTTTTCAAAAATAATAGTAGAAATAAGTTTTCATTTAAAAAACCGACTTCCGCCATTTTATTCGACAAAGTGGTGAAAGGATTATTATACTTTTTGAATGCAAATGCTTGGTTTGTTGCTGAAAATAGTAAAATCGCCATATGTATGCCTACAATATTTGAGGAGTTCCCTCAATTCCTCATGGATTCCATCATCAGAACTGGATTCTGAAAAAAATGGGACCAATCTAGAAGTATATCTATCCAAATGTAAAAAGAATTTTCCAAATCGGTTCATAAACGCCGGAGATATGCGGTAACAAACAATAAAAAAAAAAAAAATATACAACCGAATTGAGAACCTCCTCCTTTTTTGGGAAGTCGGTTAAATATGGAAATTACTTAGTTAAGTAGTCGGGTTGATAAAGGTGTTATCGCGAGGTCTCAGTTCGGGGCGAACCACTAGTTAGGTCATAGTTTCGTTTATTCCAATCTTTCCTACCAACAGTTCGATAGTCTAACTGTTTGGACAAAATTATTCCAAACTGTTAGCCTGACCTGTCGGACAGATTGGAATTTGGATTTTCGCTCAGTTTTGTTCCATATAGTACTACCGCAAGTGAAGTACAGTGAAATCAAAAAGAAAAACTTAAATACATTATTATAAATTTTTATTCGTTTATACAAAAAAGTCAAATGTTTGTATTGCAAGTAACCTGAGGTGTCCTGGCTAAATAATTTTCCTTATTTTTAGGGTAATTTCAAAAAAGTTGCAAAATTGACCATATGACACCTTTGGGTACTGGAAACGCTTCTGTGTAATCAAAATTTTGATTTGCCATTTTTTGGAAATTACCCTAAAAATGGGGAAAATTATTTCCATCAGGCAACATTTTGGGATAGGTACTCGAAATGGTTCTGTATAATCAGAATTTTTATTTTGCAACTTTTTTGAAATTATCCTAAAAATGGGGAAAATTATTTTGTCCATACGACACCTCTGGGTACTGGAAACGATTCTGTGTAATCAAAGTTTTGATTTACCAACTTTTTTGAATTCTTATTTTTGATTTATTTATTACTCTAAAAATGGGGAAAATCATTTTGACCAGAGAATTTAAATAGGTATTAGTTAGTAAGTACCTACCTATAAAAAATTTATAATCATATATTTTATTTTTGATTTCACTGTACCTACTTCACTTGCGGTAGTACTATATGGAACAAAACTGAGCGAAAATCCAAATTCCAATCTGTCCAACAGGTCAGGCTAACAGTTTGGAATAATTTTGTTCAAATTAACTGTTAAGACTATCGAACTGTTGGTAGGAAAGATTGGAATAAACGCATTGTTTTTACTTTTTTCGTTTAATCTTTTCGTACAAACCCTGGCCATTCTTCTAATCTTACATATCTTTCTCAATCCAAAGGTTGTCTGGGAAAAAACACTTATAGTAAGCAATAAGACCGCTCATTGTAAATGAAATTTTCATGTTAAGCTTGGTTTATTTTTATTATCTTATGGTGTACAATAAACTATTTAAGTACTATTTCTATTCTATTCTAGTCCTGAGTACACCACACATCGGTTACAATGACAATGTATTTAAATATAAATAAACGCTTTGGTTAGGCTGAATAGCCGTTTAACCATCCGTGTTGGTGAACTTTGCCCTTAGTGTGTTATATTGCTCCAACCTGGGTTATCATTTAAACCCTAGGTATACAAGCTCAATGATGGTGCAGAAGTTTGGCGCAGTTGGCGCAATTGGGCCATCAGTTCAATTTCACACATCAGATTTTTAATTCGAGATATTTATTTATTTATAATCAGATGCTCACAAAACTTACAGCCGAAGCCAAAACGTTCTACAACCTAAATTAGTTGGCTTAAAAACAAATAGGCATAAGTATATGTTTTTTTTTTTTTTTTTTTTTATGCATATTATTTCCTCGTGGTCTACATTATAATAAACTCCAAACTTTAGGAGCTGACACGCCATGAAGGAAATCAATGACGAGTTGACCCTAAACATATTGAACTTATTTTTCTGACGACCTCTGTGGCGCGGCGAGCGAAGGTTCGCCTGCGACGCAGGAGGTTGCGGGTTCGATCCCCGCCTCGGAACAAATATTTGTGCGATCTGCAGATAATTGTTCCGGGTGTTCTGGGTATTTTCTATGTATAATAAAAAATATCTATCTATGTAATGCATTGTATTAAGTATATCAGTTATCTAGTACCCATAACACAAGCTCTGTTTAGCTTGGGGCTAGATAATGTTGTGTGAAATGTCCAGCATTATTTATTTATTTTCTGATGACGAAATTACCCGATGGCAAAATTACCCTAAGGTGAAAAGCCTCTAAACCCTGAACTATGTGTTAAGAAAATATTATCTGACGGAATATACGTCAGCGATCTTCCACTAAGAAAGAAACAGTAATAAGAAAATATTATTATGTTTAGCTTTAGCTAACTTTAGACGAGTGGGGGTGCCCTTATTTACAACTAAATTTATTCGCGTAATAGGGCCTTTCAGTCAGCAATCTCACTGATAGGCCCTTAGGCCGAGTGTACGTACAAATCAGGTTACCGGCGTTTACGAGTACGAACATGTTCATTCATGACACTAGTTAATTCTTAGGCTTCCTGTCTGATAGATGTAGATCTAAACAGAGCCATTGGTTGCGGTTTAGGAACCAGAGGCCTTACCATGAGCTCTTATAGCGATTCAGTTCAAAAACTATTCAGTACAAAATATCGGTTCTGTGATGTCCGCAGCTATAATTAAAGGCACTGTAGCAGAAGGTCTATAAACTTCTGCGATTAAAGTTATTCAATGATGACGGATGTCAACGACGAACCGATATTTTGTACTGAATAATTTTTTAACTGAATCGCTATAACAGCTCATGGTAAGGCCTCAGGAGGAATTGGGCACAGATTTATAAGTATAGTACTAGAATTGGGTGAGCCCCGCTCTTCACGCTGGTGGCTTTGTGCCGATAAGCCCTGCTTTATACGTAGTTACCTACGCGTAGGTGTCATTTATAACAACTTTGCCCGGGCAATGTGCTTTATTGGTTGTTAGTTGGAAGCTCGTAACTTTGCCGCGAATCAATCACCTTTGATTGATATCTCACTAATTTAATAATTCTGCTTTGGCGTTTATTGTGTGTGGGCTTGTAAGAGGAAATTGGGAATATGATACTAACAATTATTGCGTTGTTTGCAAAATTCATGTAAAATTAAGACATTGAATTTAATTCAATTAGTCGAGGTTTTTTTTAAGGTCTCTGTTGAAAAATCCATTATTGCTTCGCTCATTACTGCTCAGCATGTATATTCCTGGTGTACCTACGATAAATTGTTAATCTACCTATCTATGTATAATCTATCTTTTAATAGACACATGAGTGACTATTTTAAACTGGTCTCACATTGAAGCTCATACAATTTACCGACCTTGAAGAGAAATGGCACTATTTGAAAACACAGTTCTGCAAATAGCACTATAAACTACTAACTTCTCCTAAACTAGTCCTAAATGGTCCACTTTACGATCGAATGTAGCTACAGTTGAAATTATTACGATTTTACAGTAAATGGCGACGCAAATTGCGAATGAAATCACGGTGTCCAACTATTTTTGATTAAATAGTCCTGTGGAAGTAAGATAAGATCAGATAGATATATTTGACATCCCCCCTCACCTCACACACAGAAGCACTCCGACTCACGACAAATTTTTCGGCTGTTTACCTACGCTTCAATTTTCTATTATTTTCTGGTTTAATGTTTAAAACTTAGTTTTTCATAATACTAATGACTACAAGTCAAATAGCTTAGAAAATATAATCGGACTTATCAAATGTACGGGGTTATTTAGATTATAGACACAATGACCACAATGTTCGACGATGTAGGCCAGTGTTCATAATTTATTATTATTGCTATAGCGTCACCTCAGCCCTAGTGTAACACCATGGACGTTACCTATTTGTGGACATTAGTAATATACTGGACATCAATTTATGTATTAAACAAACGGACATTTTGTCGCCTGATGCAATAGCCTTAGCTTTCGCAAAATCGTTGTCTAATAAGTATAATTAGTATACAAAAAGCTAATTTGATGCGAATTTATGGTAAACACTGTTTGCAAATAAGTTTAAAAACAGTTCATGTAAATTGCAACTTTTTGTTTTGTATCGACTCCGAGCGAGTAATCAAATTATATTAGGTTGTGGTGCACGCTATAAGCGTTGAGTGTCGTGGAAAAACCATACCAATAGGAAGTTTTCTGACAGCTGAAAGAAAATAGTTGTAAATCCATTCATAGATGGCGCAGTCCAGATATGGTTGTCTAAATTTTTTCGGTCAGCCACCAACTGTCATTGTACCTAACTTCACTCGCTCATGCTGTTCGTTGGTAAAGTAAAGTAAAGTATCTAAGTAAAGTTTTTGTTGAAATTCTGATATATTTGTTAGTGTTTAGTTATTGTAATATTTTTTTGTTGTTATTGTTGAAGCCGGACCAAGATGAGCAGGGATTATGGTGTATGGTCTATAGTAGACTTGAAAAACGAGCTTTGGAATCGCAACGCGAAACTTGGAGAAAAAAAAGAGAAAACAATGAGAATTTGTTCTCTCTGGTGCTTTTGCAAATTCTTCAGAAGACACAACCTTGTTGAGTCACTGCCATCTACCGGAATTTTAAGAACTATTTTTTCTTTTTAATTGCTTTCCCATTAGGTATTTATTTGTTTATTCTTCAGCCGTGATTGTCCAGGGCAATGCCCTCGCTTCTCTCCTTCCACTCCTAACTAACACTTCTACATGCCAAGATCTTAAATGCATGTCAAGCTCGTCTCGTCATCTTATATTCTGGGCCACGTTGCTGCCTTGTTGGATGGGATCAAATCTATGGTGGTCTTTGCCCACAAGACTCTTTACATGCGGCAGTTCCATTTTAAGCTGGCTGCTTTATGACCAACAAATCAAATCAAAAGAATTTTATTCATTGAAATCACAAGGATCATTTTGTAATCGTCTTATAAACAAAAATTACTCCTATTCCAACGCGACCAAGCCTAGAAGAATCAGGCAACAAACACGGCTTGGCTTACATAAATGGTCCATCTTACCACTTAGGTAAGAAGCGCTTGTGTGGTGCCTCGGAGCAAGGAGTTGCTGATACATAGTAAATGAGAATTTAAAAACCTTAGTCAAAAGTAAACAAACATCAGCAAAAGTAAGTATGTAAGATAGCACACGCTACGCTTGTTATACTTATATATAACAATGTAATAGAAACATGTAAATAGGTAAGTACAGATATTGCAAATTTATATTTTAGCAGTCGAGGGCAGAGTACCATCAGGTCACGCGGCTTTACAACAATATGAATATCAAATGATAATCTCATAATCAACAATTCTCAAAAATCCATATTGTACAGATAATCAAAATCGAATGTTAATGATTATCTGTACAATTACCATGTTTTTTTTCTGGAATGATTTCCAGTTTAATTATTTTTAAGCCTTCTAAACTAGGTAAATTTACGCTTATACCTCGAGAACAGTTCAAACCGCTTCAACCTTTTCCGTGCCGCAAGCTAGAATAAGTCTAGACCCAGCAATTACTATAACTAATCGGTTTTTAATTTGAAAATGATCGAAACCGATCATTACGCTATTATTTTGTCTGTCAAAATATAATTTACATCAAAAACTAAATCGATGATTAAGTTATTTAAGTGAAGCGTATAACATAAATCTTAATCGTTAAGGTATACCTAGCAATCTTAAGGTTTATGAATCGAAAGTTTGAATTAGAGTTTCTTTGTTTAACCAATCACCACGTTACTGATTCTAATTTGTTGAATTTTGTTATATCAATCGATAATTATGAGGTTTTTTGAAGTGCCGTAGTTTGTCTGGCCTAAAAATAGACCCCTCCTTCTCCTCTCATGGATGTAGTTATAGTCTTACTAAGGGATTGCACCAGGGCATGGGCAGCAGCATCCATCTGAGTACTTATCACCAACTGCGATCACCGATCCGCCTGCCAAGCGTGGTGATTATGGCAAATTCAGATTGACTTGGGTATCTCAAGTTCCACGCAAGTGAAGGCAGATGTTAGTAATAAACGTAGCGTATTCACCTAAAGACGCGAAGAGGGTGTTTTTGGCCAGCTGGTTTTGAGGGTCCTCATGTCCCCCTCTGCACAGTTGGAATGGTCAAGAGTAGTGGTTGCCGCGCAACCACCGTCCTTTTCCCCTAACACTGTTTTTTTCCGGGCTCGCTCCGCTCGCTTGCACCGATACCGTTTTTTGTTGCTTTCTTCACGCACGAAAAACGCAAATTTGCAGAGCTCGCGCACCAATATCGTATATGGGTAAAGTTTTTGCTGAATGGATTTTTCACAGCAATTAAAAGTACGCTAACTAAATAGTTTATTCACCGTCAGATAATCAAGCGGTACCTAATTCTCAAGTGTCTGGATCCATCAAGGCGTAGAATTTGTGAAATCGGCTGTAAGTCATACACGGGCGTATAGTCAGGTTTTAGTTTCGGAGGGGGTTCAAGAAAAGTAAAACAATAAATATTTACACGAAATGACATTAATATTCATGTTAGAAAAAAAACACATTCACCACACTGGTGTTTGTTCAAAAAGTATTAGATTTTGAAAACCAAATCATGTACATTGGCGAATTTAATGATACGAATCATTCTCTACCAGCTAACCTTTGTGTAGTGCGGATTAATTTATGTAGGTGGTGCATAATAATATGTACTATATTAAATTTGATAAACCTACCTATTTCTACTCTTATGTGATTATGACATTGGTTTAAATTTTTTTTTTATAATGCTCAAAAATCATGGTAAATATCCCGTGTCTAATGATAATTATTGTTTTAAATTGTTTTGACTTGTATTTTAATAACTAACATAAGTATATTGTTCTGTCATTTTTATTCTTGATCTTGACTCCAAATTGCAGCGCCCTGACGGGGTTTATGTACCTACATGACTAACAGTAAAAATAAGACCTATTCCTAACTATATTGTATGTACATGTCAGCAACAAATAAATACAAATACAAATACTTGGAGAAGAATTAGGTAGTACTTCTATTTACTCGTATCTCTATCCTGGAGGTACCTAGTCTAGTATACCGAAAGCTTTGCTTCTTGAGTCTAGACTCCGAAAGGTGAGTCAGCTGTCGAAGATAACCACACATTTTGCAACTAGGAACTAGGAACAGTTCGAAATGCTCTAATTGTGAAGCTATTCTGAAATCCATTAAACCAATTGCCTGTGCTAGTTCCGCGGTTCACACGGACACGGCAATTGGATAATTTGGTGTTGGTTGACTGGAAATAATAAAATACTGAGCGTAGTGAACTCTGTACGATTCCTTTATTGAGTACTTATAGCCACCCGCGGCTTCGCTTGTGCGTGGTATCAGGGTATATGTGGCACCCAGTGAACGGTACTATAGTACCGTCAAAAATCAAAAATTGTACCTAAGGTACCAAATAATAGATATACTACCTATGTAAATTACCTATGTTTTGTTTATAAAATTACTCTAAAGGTACAAGTAGCGGCACGTAAGTCTAGCGCTGAACGCAACGTGGAGGGAATAGTTGCGCATGTTTACTGTTGCGCATGTTTACTGTCGCGCACGCAATACAATTAGTATAAGATAGATAGAGTTAGATATAGAGATCCCCCCAAGATACCTTACTTTTGACTTCTGCGCACTAACGGTCAGCTCTAGAGTTTCATGCCGCTACTTGTAGCATTCCTACTTTGGAAGTTGCGACCCAGCAGCCGCTGCCCTGGCGAGAGTAGGCCACGCCCACCGGCCGCGTGACACTATCGTCTACACCGAAAAGAGCATACAAATCTCTACAGAGTGGTCACGACCATAATACACTCGTCGCGACTTCCAACTGACTTCTTTCTTTTTCGCGAGTCCAGGCAACGTATGATGTGGATGGAATGGTCGAGAGCAGAAAGTTTGACTTCGGAACTTTGTTTAGACTAGTTAGGAGATATACATACTAAAAGTCCCTACCCCTCTGACGTGAGTCCTAGGGGGGGGGGGACGCGGCAGCAGCCGGTGCAGCCAGCGTACCATGCGGCGCGCCAGCAGCTGGTACAGCCAGCGCACCACGCGGCGCGCCAGCAGCCGGTGCAGCCAGCGTGCCATGCGGCGCGGCAGCAGCCGGTGCAGCCAGCGTACCACACGGCGCGCCAGCAGCTGGTACAGCCAGCGCACCACGCGGCGCTTCAGCAGCCGGTGCAGCCAGTGCACCACGCGGCGCGCCAGCAGCTGGTACAGCCAGCGCACCAAGCGGCACGCCAGCAGCCGGTGCAGCCAGCGCGCCACGCAGCGCGCCAGCAGCCGGTGCAGCCAGCGTACCACGCGGCGCGCCAGCAGCTGGTACAGCCAGCGCACCACGCGGCGCGCCAGCAGCCGGTGCAGCCAGCGCACCACGCGGCGCGCCAGCAGCTGGTACAGCCAGCGCACCACGCGGCGCGCCAGTAGCCGGTGCAGCCAGCGTGCCATGCGGCGCGGCAGCAGCCGGTGCAGCCAGCGTACCATGCGGCGCGCCAGCAGCTGGTACAGCCAGCGCACCACGCGGCGCGTCAGCAGCTGGTGCAGCCAGCGTGCCATGCGGCGCGGCAGCAGCCGGTGCAGCCAGCGTACCACACGGCGCGCCAGCAGCTGGTACAGCCAGCGCACCACGCGGCGCGCCAGCAGCCGGTGCAGCCAGTGCACCACGCGGCGCGCCAGCAGCTGGTACAGCCAGCGCACCAAGCGGCGCGCCAGCAGCCGGTGCAGCCAGTGCGCCACGCAGCGCGCCAACAGCCGGTGCAGCCAGCGCGCCACGCAGCGTGCCAGCGGCCGGTGCAGCCAGTGCGCCACGCAGCGTGCCAGCGGCCGGTGCAGCCAGCGCGCCAAGCAGCGTGCCAGCAGCCGTTGCAGCCAGCGCGCCACGCAGAGCGCCAGCAGCCGGTGCACTCAGTGCACCACGCAGCGTCAATAAAGTACCCAATGGTAAATAAAGTACCCAATGGTAAATAAAGTACCCAATGGTAAATAAAGTACCCAATGGTAAATAAAGTACCCAGTGGTAAATAAAGTACCCAATGGTAAATAAAGTACCCAATGGTAAATAAAGTACCCAATGGTAAATAAAGTACCCTCTAGCCTAATATTTGGCGATGGTAACAATAAAGTACCCTGTAAGCCTAATATCTGGCGTTAGTATCAACCATTGAGTAAACTAATAGAGGCACAAACCTCTTCTTTTGCATTGAATGACGTAGCTTTGGTGCAGGTAAGTGATACTAGTAATCAATTTTAAATGAACATGTTTAAAAGTAACCATCGTTCTCATAATTTCTCTATTACTCTCTACACTAAAATAAAAAGTGCGCAAAGCTTTGTACTTTATTGTCTCTGGTTGGAGGTGTGAAATGGAAGTTTTCCTGAAGCTCGACTTTGGTCCACTTACATTATTTTGATGACTTAAGAGTTAATTTCAATCATTTGTAAAAGGCCCGTATACACTGAACGCATTTTACTGGCTGCACTTTTTTGTGATCAATGTATCTATGTAGTTCTCCAAGTTTAGAATGATACAAATAAAGATGCATTAGTATTACTTGTCCAAACTTTCCTTTGGCTCAACTTTGTTTTGATCGAAAGGTACCTTAATCAATATCAGGCGTACTTAACATGTGCCATAAACATGTCGACTGAGGATTGGTACATCAGAATATAAGTAGTAAATACCTACACTTAGAAAATAATATCGTTTGGAGATTAGCCTCATCAGTCTTACGTCTAGAAGTATTACAAGTTGAGAATAAAAACATGACTGCTAGTTTTAAATTTAATATTTGTGAAGTTATTTTACTTTGATGATGTTTACAGACCCAACATTATCATTGTAACTAATTATTGTATTTGGTAGGTACCGAGTTAATCTTGAAAGTGACATAAAACAAAACAGTACTAGACTGTTATCGTTAACAACATGACTTTATCGGTTATTACGATGGAGAGATACAATCCACATACTTACACCTATTCTTTTGATAGGTATTGTATTTTATTTTATTTTAAAACTTGTTATTATAATATACTATTAAGTATCTGCATTTTAAGCTTTTATCCTAAATCCTCTCGAAAGAGAAAATACTACTAGGTACATTCAACAAAAAACTAGCATTCACTTAATAGTGAAGGCGACAAGCAGCCATAATTCATAAAATTTGCACATACATTGAATAATAAAATTCTCATGATGATGATTTATATATTTTACAACATACATATACATATATTTTACATAGATACATGTCCACATGGTTACTTGACCACAGAACAAACATCTAGACTGTCGAGAGGCTCATGGGAGTTGATCTGCCTGTCCTGCCTGATGTATCGTCTCTCTATTATTCTAAAATACAACATATTTTGAAGTTAATTGTAATCACTTAAAAATGTTTAATAAACTGTTGAATAGCTTAAATATGAATACCTACAATCAGTTCTAGAGTTTTACGACACACAAAATATGATAAGTACATACAACAAAATATTACAATGCAAAATAAATTTAAGTCTCAAATTAAAACCATAACGAAAACCGAAAATGGTGGGCCCTTATCAATCAACATTTTTGACTGCTTAATAGCTACAAATACCAATTGGCGATAAGAGTATTCCCCAATCATATAGGTACTAAACCAATAGCCGTAGCAAAACATTTCGTTTCATCCATCGATTACGTTCCTTTTCCACAATTTCAAAGGATTTCTTTCAAATAATAATAACAACAATAATCTACTACGTAAATCTACTGAAATCTGCATCTGGAGTATAAGCCAGTCAAGTGGCTGTTTAACTTCTTAGGCCACTGTTCACCAATACATGAATAGATGGTTTAACGACTGTCTAACCTAACTGTGCCTGTAGCCTAACTAATTCTTTTGACAGATGCTTTCATACATTATTTGTCACATTAATTATGTCTTATTAGGTCCTTTGCTGTTTATCATATATTTGAATGACATGCCAAATGCTGTAGAACAACCTTTGACATTATTTGCAGACGACAGCACAGTGACTATAAAATGTAATAGTATTCATTCAGATAAATCTGACATAAATAATTCTCTTAGTTCAATAACTTCCTGGCTTGACAATAATAATTTAATAAGTCTCAAAAAAATAAATAAATAAATAATAAATAAATAAATAAATTTAAAAATAAATCTACAAAAAACAAATATTATGCATTTTAGCCAAAGAGTTCAAAATCAAACTAACCTAAATCTAGAATTTCGAGGCAATGACGTAAATCAGGCTGACTGTACAACATTTTTGGGTATAGACATTGATAAGCGGCTAAACTGAAAAAAAACACATCGAGACACTAAGTCAGCGAATTAGCAGTTCAGCCTATGCATTATACAAATTATCCTCAACTGTCAACATAGTCACTAATCACGGCGTATTATGGAATAGTTGAATCCATACTCAGGTTTGGAATAATATTTTGGGGAAACTCAACCAACAAAGACATCATCTTCAAAATGCAAAAGCGGTGCATTCGATCGATGTTTAGAATGCAAACGACTGATAGCTGCGTGCCACTATTCTTAAAATATAAAATTCTAACACTTCCGTCCCTATATATTTGTGAAATGGCATTCTTTGTAAGAAATAATCCTAATCTGTTTCCACGTATATCTGACGTTGCAGTCCGGAACAGACGAGATGGAAACAGACTATATAAACCCAACTACAAAACAGCATTGTTGCAAAAGAGTGTAGTCTGCATGGCAGTACGTATTTATAATAAAATACCAAACTCTGTAAAAAAAAAACCTTAATGAGAATTTATTTAAAGCTAATGTTAAACAATTATTAATTTAAAAATGTTATTATAGTATACATGACTTTTAGATGACACAGTACCTACCTACTATAATGCTTTGGTACCTGAATTAGGTGAGGTACACTGAAAATAAATGACAATCAGGAAGTAACTGTTCCATCTCTTAAAACTCAATATATATCACATACCACTACTACAGTCTTATGTACTTACTGTATTTACTACTGGTAAAAACAATATAATTATAATAAAATTGAAATTATCGTGGCTTGGTATCATTTTAGAAAAAACGCGACTGACGCGAGCTATGGTGAACGAGTTACTGCCTCTCGCCGCCGCCCCCGCCGCCTGCCCCACTATCCAGCCGGGCTGAGCGCGTGGAGCGACGAAGCAGAGCTATTTCCCGTCTCACGACCTACGAGCGTGGTTGCTGTCGATGCTCATGAGGAAGGACCTCAAAACAGTCAACAAAACGTCAGCAAGAGCATGGTAAAGTACGTGGTGGATAGTCGTAATTCTGCTAAATTAAAATTCTAATTAACATAGTAGCAAGATAGCCTTGAAACATTCAACCATAAGCACACTTTCATTGTATTCAATATTATTGAAGAATACAGACTTGGAACCAAACTAAATTAGCAAGAATTTTGAAGGTACACCTATACCTACGGATTTCCTCGAACCATTATATGTATTACAGTGCTTACATGAGTGAGACCCATTAGATGTAAGCCATTTGAAACTATTTGAAAACATTGACCACATACATATATTAAAATATAATATATATTTTGTCATTTATCTTGGCATCGTAGAAAAGTCAAAAGAGTATATTTATTGCTGAATTACATGTTAATAAGATGTCATACAAACTAAAACTTAACTTTCTGTTTTGATTATGTAAGATAATAATCATGTTGAAGAATGTTAGTGTTACTGTTAGTCTCATAAAGAAGTGAGTAATCTCGAGTCGCTTCTAAATATTGTAATCGATCTAATAATTTATAATAACATGCGGTGCCAATACTTATACTACTAATACTGGTAATTATAATAACAGGGGCTATGTACTAGCATAGTAGCTATACCTACTATTGGATGTAAGCTTAACATTACATTAAGCATAAACAAATAAAATTTAAATTGGATATGTTATTTACAGTTTGTGCTCTGTCGATTGAAATATACTTCAGAGTTGCTACTTGGGTATTAAGCCAAATTATAAGTTAGTATTTATAAGTTAGTATTATTACTAGTTTTAAGTTCATGCAATTAACTATTACAATGAGTAATTAAATATAAATAAATAATTAAATTAAAAGCACGAGGGCGTGCTAAAATAATTTTGGATGGCCGACTGTTGTAAATTATTTAAAGTTGTATTAAAATAGAGTTTATTTTATGATAACAAAGCTTATGTAAACCATACAAAACACTGCTTAATAATTAATGTAATAGCAGTGTTTTGACTTCCTTATTAGCGACTGCCTGAGTGAACTAACTCGACCAATCGTAGCCGGTGGTGGTACGGCTTTAGCCGACTACCACCGAGTATGATTATGGGATAACGATGAGACATTGCGTAGCTGTGATATCGGTAGCTCACAGCTCAGTCTATCGTTGATTTTGGAAGGAATAAGTTGTTTAGTAGTGAAGTGAAGAAGTGTTCTGTATTTCCGGATTGGTGATTAAGGAACTAAAGGAGTATATTAAAATTGAGTATTATCCATTTTTATTATTTTATTTTACCATCCATCCTAGCTGACGCATCCTGGAGGGTAGAAACTGTTGGAAATTCTAGAAGTGCCAACACTAGGTAGAAATTAGGTTTTATTTATGTCAATATCTCATACATATGTTTATCAATTAAACATTATTATTTCAGAATTGTCTCTGGGCTAAGGCTGATGGGTGACCAAGAAGGAACCGGTGATACGAAGTAATAAGCTTTGATAATATCCCAAGAAATACCAATCAGGCGGTGATTGAATCCACGGTCAATGTATCAGTTACATACATTACATGCTGTGAAGCGGATTATGGTGGTTACTTTAATTTAATATCTATTTTTGTACCCATTTTCGCAATAAATAAAATAAAAAATAAAAAACACAGGTTCATTCTCGGCGTGGTTGGTAATTTTTGGTACTTATATTATAAAATTACTATTTAGTAGTAGAAAAATATAAAACTACGGTTTATTGCAGTCACACAGAATATGTAAAGCGTCGCTCCGTGACAGGTCAGTCACGACCCACAAACAAGTGAACACCGTATTATGACATACAGGTACTGTTGCAGAACCGCAACCGTACTCAAAGGCTCTCAAATTTCCTTTGAAATAAAGGAAATGTTGCTCAAGTTCTAGTAATGAAATACACACAGACACAACACAATAATAACTTACCACTAATACTAGTATTCAGCCGTGGTTTGTCCGGCCTAAGAATATACCTTCTTAGGCTTTCTTATGGCCTTCTTCTCCTCCCGTGGATGTAGTAATAGCCTTATGAAGGGATTATAATACGGGCCTTAGACCTTGTTTCACTAGATCATTTGCTTGTTTTTCAGCCATCAATTTGTTACAGTAAAAAATGAAGATTTTTACCTCGCTTTCTCGTAGAAAAATATATGTTAAAAATTCAATTGTAGCCTAAATTTAAATGAAGCATCAGTCTTGTGCACGGCTTACTAAACACATAGTTAAGGTACGCAAGACGAATATAGCTGACGCGCACGACGACCTCTATACCTACTGCACAGTAATATACCTATTACATACGCTTGTAAACACACATAACGAATATAACTACACAGCACTCCATGCATGGCTGTAACGTACTATTAGCAAACGTGGCTCGACAGTTGAAGTCTTACACTTTTTTCGACCTAGCTCTCATTCGCCAAGTGTCTAGATCTAGACTCTAGATTATAACGGCCGATAAGGAATTTTGTTCCAATTATTAAACTGATGTAATGTTCTATGTACCTATCCCAAGATTTGGGAAATTCATGTAAAATTCAGTGATCTTCGTCTGCTATTAGTACATATAACTACTTACCTACTATACCTATAATACTCAATGGCAACCCATGACACAGGAAATCCTAGTGTGGGATCAAGACTACTGTATGTGATGAAAGACTAATACAAGAACGTTCCCAACATAAACATTATGTGACTTGCTAAAGTGCACCAAAATTAAGTGAATAAAACAACAATGCACAAAATAGTGAAAAAACTATAGTGAATCGTGTTAGGATGGTGAAAATAAGTGAAAATGTGTTTACAAAGCTAAATCGCCACCTAAGTAGGATGTGAGACAATGGTGGGATGCGTGCGTCGCGCGGACTCACGGGGCGCGTCGACAGTACACAACTACAGGCAGAGGTGCGGACAAACGTTTTGGAAGAGAGGAAGGTTCCTGATTGTCTTTCTTCTGTCACTGATCGCAGTCAGGTTAGTGATTATGTATTATATACATGTTGTTTTTTGGGATTTGATGTAAGTTGCTTTACTGTCGCGAGATATAGAATCCTTAAGAATCTATATATCGCTATTCTAGCTCTACCGGTCTATTTTGTTGGCTCTTTTGAGTTTTCAGATAGACGGCACGTCTTATTGTCAGGGGTTATTGTGGTGTCCTTTATTTAGAGAGTTACCGTCTTATTCATATTTGCGTGACTTTTTAAATGGATGGTTTTATTTATTGTCCACCAAAATCTAAGTAAAACTGCCACAGCTTTACTTAGGCATGACTTGAATGAGACTTTGACGATTTGACCTAAACAATGAAGATAAAAATGAAAGCCGAAGCTTTAACATAAGACAAGGCGGAACTGTCTTAAGACTTTAGCCAGCCCGAAAGGACGAAAAACACAAAAAAAATAACCTAACTTATCCACTTTTTATCACTCCGTTTTTAAGGCGAAGGAAAAATTTACAGGATCTACATATATTAGTAACATCAACGTTCAAAGGTCTTAACCATAGAATCTAATCAGTAACTACTCGTGGAGTTCTCTACCAGCGCCCATCAGTCTTCTAAAGAAGAGTTAAATAGGCATCTTCTGGGTGAAAGTAATCCATTGGGGCTAACCATCAGATTAGCCAAACGCAAACCAATAATTTATAAAAAACTTTATAAAATAAACATGTTAAAAATGTAATAATGAGCGACAATAATGAACTCCCCACTGTCTGTGTGCTCAGAGCACGCATAATTAACTTTGTCGGCCCTTTGTAACACATTCCCACATTGTATTTACTGTAAAACAATTGTATGATGACATTATAGATAAATTATATTCAAAACACGGAAGAATGATTCAAAAGTTAACCGTGCTCATTGACATAAGTAAGAGACGTTAGAATGTGTCTTCTGGAGGGTGTTTTTTTTATTTTTTTATTCTTATTTATTCTAAGAAAATATGGTTATTTGTTATACAAGAGTGCAAAGTTGCTTTTTAACAGTGTGCTCAATTTTAATGACAGAGCTAGCGAAGGATGCTAAAATTTTAAAAATTAGAATCCTGATCGTTAGCGAGGGAATCAAAAGAGCACGAGGTGAAAAATCTTTGCACTCGAGTGCAACACGTAACTTTTCATCCCACCTTAGCGAGGAAATTACTAAATGCAAAAAAAAACATTTACAATCACGGGATACTTTTGCGCATTTTTAACAGTTTTAGTCAATTCTATTGGCATCAAATAAACTTCCTCGTCGCTAAAATCACTAATTTTAGGTTTTTTACTTGTTTATAACCTAAGGTTTTAAGAATATGAACGTGAAAAGAAAATGGCGCGCGTAAAGCAAATTTAAAAAAAGTATACTCCAAGAAGGTTCCGAGTCTGAGTTTTTAACAAATTAAAAAAGGTTGTATGATAAATTCGGCACCATGGAGGTAGAAGTAAATAGGTTTAATGGTGTTTTGAATTCACAAACTTAGTGCACACGATGTTCTAACATCAAATTTACTTTATCCTCTAGCGGATAAAAACGGCTTTTGCACTCGGATATCGAATAGCAAAAATACTCTTTCCGAGATGGTGGGATGACAAAAATATTTCTTTCTTTCTTTCTAAGGACCTTTATAATTTAATAACATGCCGGTCCTGTGAAGTGTACAACTAAGTACTTAAGTCTAAACAAGATACTAGGGGGGGATTCTTGGAAAAATTACGTACACGTGATGACGTCAAATCTCGATAGATAACCATATTTTTGTATGGGTGTCATACGAGATGTGACGTCATCTCCTGGACGAGATTTATTTGAGAATACGCGCCCTGGTAATGGCCAACGAGCGGCTTTTTATCGGAATATCCATCTCGAATGAATGCCATAAAAAAATTTAATAATGTTGAAATCATACAACGTAAACTGCTTATGTACGTACGTACACGTATTTCGTACACTACTTCAATATGGTTCACTTTTGCATAGATAAATTAAGAATTGTGGACAGCGATTTGTAATAATTATATTTAAAAGTAAATTTTTAGAAAAAAACCAATACCGACTTCTTTCATAAAGCGCTGAATAAATTTCGATAAAATTGATATTGGTCCACCTCAGAAGTATGGTAAGTATAGTAATTTTTGTATGGAAATTGCAAAAATGAGAAACCTTTGGTAGGTACTCAGTAACCCTGCCATTTCTGAAATTTAGAATGCTAGGATTCTTTATAGCACAAGTAAAGGAAAAAGTCTAAAATTGAGGAATTTCCACATTTTTGCCCCTTAAATAGGATGTTCAAATTTGTAGGAAAAAAATGCTTGAAACTCAAAAAGCGACGATTTAGAAATAATTTCAGATCGAAACCTTCAAGAGTGCGAGTCTGGCACTAACGGACAAGTTATTTCTGTTCAAGTTACTTATTGTTTTGATAATGTAACTTCGTATTTAGTAACCTTGGATTCATATTTAAGTATAGATGGTGTAATAAATAATTGTGAGTAGGTACTAACAAAAACTTGTTTCAAATGCTGACAGGTTGAACTAATAAATCAAGACCAATTAAATAATTCATATCAAATAAAAATATATTCCCAACAGACTACTTATTATTTCCGAGCAAAAAATACACAGGAGCTTTTATTACAAAGTTCGATCAAATTCGATACAGTAAGTTGGTACTTGTTTGGCCATTACAATAAAATGCTACAAAAAAAAACTGACTTAACAACGTCTTATGTATGAGATGTCAGCGTTTTGAGATCTCAAATAAAGAGACTTTTCTCAATTATATACTTGGGCATTCATACATTATTAACCTTTTTCGAGATAAATCAGCCTTGCTGACCCGAAACAAATATTTGCAGATTATGCAAAGGAATGCGGGAATCGAACCCGCTGTTCTTGCGTGTCAGCCGGCTACTCGCCTACCACAATGGAGGTCATTTTGCCAACATCTTAAAATTTAAACGGCTTCCAAAATCAATTTAACTGGATAACTGTTTTTATTCAAACTTTAAATACCTACTTGTATCCCCATAGGGGTTGCATTTCGTAAAATCCTTTAGAAGTAGAAAGGAACATTATAGTTTTCGAGATCTGAGGATGCAGTCAGCCCTCACTCCACTTACCTAGATATCTAGATATAAATTAATTATTATCCAGGTATATAATAGCTTTTAGAGTCTAGACATTTTGTATCGCGTTCGGAGCTGCGGGCAAATGATATGAGTAACAATAATAAAATCTAAACTAAATTCCTCAATAATAATCCCTACCTGAGCCATCGAACGTCGAACTCGTCAAACGGATGTGCTCCGAAGATTGACGGTACCCCATAATTACGCCCTATAAGTTCGCGAACAAAACCAATTTTCAAAGAGTACCATAATAATGCAAAACAAACAAAAAACATCTTTGAACACATCAATAATGTTATCGGGGTCCTCAAGTAGGTACATAATTTAGGATTCAATCCCACAGCAAAAAGAAGAAACCTTTTAGTTAGTTAAATAAGTGATTATAAAATTGTCTTAAATTTTAACGGGGGTATTAGTAACATAGTGGTCCACTGGATCTATCAGTAACTACTCATATTTATAATAGTAATAGTTAGCTTAGTTTGTTTGTCGGTTTATAAACTTGTACCTAAGTAGGTAGTTGTTAATATATTATCCTGTAAATATTGTAGGTACTTTAATTTAGGTTCTCCAAAATGATAAATAATTTTAGTATTTTACCAAACTCATAATTATATTCTACTTTACCAATATTAGTCAAATGTAGAATCAACGGAACCAACTATAAAGCGTTGCATCGGCTATAGACCAAAGTTTTTTTTGTTTTCTAAAAAACTATACAGAAACGTTAAAAAAAAGCACAGACGTCTTTCCCCCAGCATACTTAGATAGATAGATAGATAGATAAGGTCTTTATTTGCATCTGCAGATACACGCATACAAATTACAACAATATACAGAGTGTACTTAATTACACTAAAGTCTCAAAGTCCAGTTACATCTCTCGCCCCACGTTACTATATTCTACTAAAATATTGCCTCAAAGTCCATAGTCTTGTCTCTCTCCCACCCTACTAAATTATACTAAAGCGTTGTCTCAAAGTCCAGTCACATTTCTCGCTCTACGTTACTATATTGTGCTAAAATATTGCCTCAAAGTCCAGACTTGTCTCTCCCCATCCTACTAAATTATACTAAAACGATGTCTCGAAGTTCAGTCACATTTCTCGCCCCACGTTACTATAGTGTGCTAAAATGTTGCCTCAAAGTCCTGACTTGTCTCTCCCCCACCCTACTAAATTGTACTAAAACGTTGTCTCAAAGTCCAGTCACATCACTCGCCCTACGTTACTATATTGTGCTTAAATATTGCCTCAAAGTCCAGACTTGTCTCTCGCCCCACCCTGCTAAATTGTACTAAAATGTTGCCTCAAATTACAGCCTCGTCTCTCGCCCCACGCTACTTAATTGTCTTCAAAACTTCGTGCTCCTTATTAAATGCTTTTTCTCAATAACAAAACGTTTTCGTACACATTCTATAATCGGTTGAAGTGACTCCCACAAGCCAATTATGGTTTTTAAGGACATAACAAGTATGTACAGTTTACGGCTATCACTATGGCACATCGTGGGCAAGAGAGATGTTTGCCAAGATCAGTAGTACAAAAAGTACTTCCCGGACGATCTCTTTCACAAAGGGCTATACTATTGAAAATAATCTTACTAGCACTAACAGTTCAATTTTGACTACGTAAATGGTACGGAAAACAATGTTGCTTATCAAACAATTGAACAAAATGGAGATAACAGGAGTTAACTCACGGCACAATACAAACCGTGTTACTAAACGGGTTGTGCCACAGCAACAGACGTTAACTGTATAATAGAGCTTGTTAAATTTGATGTTATTTGAGTCCATGCATGCACAATGCACCTGAATGTCATAAAAAGTTGGGTGCAGTTTTAGACGTGAGTTAAGTCGTTATTTTTGTTAATACCGTTACTATTTACTTACGCTTGGTAAGCAATAGAAAAAGGCTGCCGCATATGCCTCGACATACGCTTCAACTTTATAAATGAAAGCATTTATACAGATGAAGCATTTAAAACAAAATCTAGAACACTCCGTGCCTATACGATTATATCTACCTAAGTAAATCATTTTATGTAGATGTTACTTGTATTTTTTTTATTATTTTAAAGATGCGTTAACCGCTGCGCCACTGGTCGACTCCACGCCTGGGGGCCGATTCTACTATTTTTAATGGAAAAACCATTCTTCGATCATGCAATTAGAATTCAAAATTACGATTGTCATTAGAAATGGTAGTCTGCTAAATTTGTGATTGTACAGGGCTCCAATTCTACTAAACAAATTGTGTTTGAATTGTTAATGAATTATCTAAAAATTTACACTTTTGACACTTTTAGTATACCAATAGTGTCAAATGTAAACGAACCAAACATCGATGTTTCAGAGAAAGGTGAGAACCTTATTATTGTTTGATAAATGTTATTATAAAATTAATTAATTCATAAATCTTTTAATTTTATAATATGTTTCATCATTTACTAGACTTTTGTAATTTATGTGACATTTAAATTAATATTTGTATTTTTTGACATATAATTTATATTCAACTGTTTTTATTGATGCCCTTTAAGGGTAGATTACATTAAATCCATTATTTTAACTATGACATAACATGTAATTCAGTAACAAATAAACTTTGACTTTACCTTGAAAATGAATATAAATTTAATAATATAACATTTTAATTTTTCCCATAAATGTGGGTGTTTAAAAACCAATAAATACCTAAAGTTAGTATATTATACTTCGCTAGTAGTATTTGTAAGATCTTAGCGCAACAACATCTTAAGAACCCAGCGAAGGATGAACTGCCCATACAAACGTAATACCGACGTCATTTGTAATTCGAGCATATTTCCACCATATTATGCTATTATTCGGATTCGGATAGTATTTATCTATGTTCCCAGATATTTTTTTTTATCAAAATATGTACCTAAAATGAAATGTAAGCGAATTACTTTTTGTATATTTTTACGACCTAAACGACATGTTTTCATCTTATTTGTTTCGTATTAAAAACAACGATATGTTACGTATTTTATGTGTAGAAACATAGCTTATATTGTCAAGTAACAGAATAACAACACGATATAAAAAAAACAACAAGTTTTTATTCATCATTTTTGGTATTACGGAACTTGAACAAATTTCTAAAAAATTCTGAACGCCCATACCCACGCCGACCGGCCCTCGGTTCTGACGCGATAGCAATCTATCGCGTCAGAACCGAGGGCTGGTCGGGGAACTACGGTTGTGTGATGTTTGACAACTCGACAGGCACTCACACTAGTACACTGTGTAACCCCGCGCTTCGCTTGCTCTTGTGTTTGTTCACCTATTTATTTGTTATATATGGCATTGCAATATTTTTGACATTTTATTTAGATTTCCCTTGTGATTTGGAATGAAGTAACCTAGGTAACTAACATACCTACGACTTGTGCTTTGTTTACCATTCAGTACCTAGTTTTTGCGTGAAATAATAGCGGCTCAACTTTCCAATAGCGACTGTGAGCTCAGAGGTTCATATTTTTATAACATAAAGTTTCACATAACACAAGCCTAAATATGAAATGGCGTACTGCGGAAACCAATAGTTTTAGCATTGTGAGCTATGACAAAAAATCAAAGAAAAATATTTCAAAGTAAATGCTCAACTTTCCTTTAGCGACTGTGACCTACGAGGTTCATATTTTTATGACATGTAGGTTCACATAGCACCAGCCTGAATATGAAATGGCGTACTGCGGAAACCAATAGTTTTAGCATTGTGAGCTATGACAAAAAATCAAAGAAAAATATTTCAAAGTAAATGCTCAACTTTCCTTTAGCGACTGTGACCTACGAGGTTCATATTTTTATGACATGTAGGTTCACATAGCACAATCCTGAATATGAAATGGCGTACTGCGGAAACCAATAGTTTTAGCATTGTGAGCTATGACAAAAAATCAAAGAAAAATATTTCAAAGTAAATGCTCAACTTTCCTTTAGCGACTGTGACCTACGAGGTTCATATTTTTATCACATGTAGGTTCACATAGCATAAGTCTGAATATGAAATGGCGTACTACGGAAACCAATAGTTTTAGCATTTTGAGCTATGACAAAAAATCAAAGAAAAATATTTCAAAGTAAATGCTCAACTTTCCTTTAGCGACTGTGACCTACGAGGTTCATATTTTTATCACATGTAGGTTCACATAGCACAAGCCTGAATATGAAATGGCGTACTGCGGAAATCTATAGTTTTAGCATTGTGAGCTATGACAAAAAATCAAAGAAAAATATTTCAAAGTAGGTAAATGCTCAACTTTCCTTTAGCGACTGTGCCCTACGAGGTTCATATTTTTATCACACGTAGGTTCACATAGCACAAGCCTGAATATGAAATGGCGTACTGCGGAAACCAATAGTTTTAGCATTGTGAGCTATGACAAAAAATCAAAGAAAAATATTTCAAAGTAAATGCTCAATTTTCCTTTAGCGACTGTGACCTACGAGGTTCATATTTTTATCACATGTAGGTTCACATAGCACAAGCCTGAATATGAAATGGTGTACTGCGGAAACCAATAGTTTTAGCATTGTGAGCTATGACAAAAATCAAAGAAAAATATTTCAAAGTAAATGCTCAACTTTCCTTTAGCGACTGTGACCTACGAGGTTCATATTTTTATCACATGTAGGTTCACATAGCACAAGTCTGAGTATGAAATGGCGTACTGCGGAAACCAATAGTTTTAGCATTGTGAGCTATGACAAAAAATCAAAGAAAAATATTTCAAAGTAGGTAAATGCTCAACTTTCCTTTAGCGACTGTGACCTACGAGGTTCATATTTTTATCACATGTAGGTTCACATAGCACAAGCCTGAATATGAAATGGTGTACTGCGGAAACCAATAGTTTTAGCATTGTGAGCTATGACAAAAAATCAAAGAAAAATATTTCAAAGTAAATGCTCAACTTTCCTTTAGCGACTGTGACCTACGAGGTTCATATTTTTATCTCATGTAGGTTCACATAGCACAAGTCTGAGTATGAAATGGCGTACTGCGGAAACCAATAGTTTTAGCATTGTGAGCTATGACAAAAAATCAAAGAAAAATATTTCAAAGTAGGTAAATGCTCAACTTTCCTTTAGCGACTGTGACCTACGAGGTTCATATTTTTATCACATGTAGGTTCACATAGCACAAGCCTGAATATGAAATGGGTACTGCGGAAACCAATAGTTTTAGCATTGTGAGCTATGACAAAAATCAAAGAAAAATATTTCAAAGTAAATGCTCAACTTTCCTTTAGCAACTGTGACCTACGAGGTTCATATTTTTATCACATGTAGGTTCACATAGCACAAGCCTGAATATGAAATGGCGTACTGCGGAAAAAAACAGTTTTGGAGCTATTCATTGTTGAAATGTGCTAAAACCGGTTTCCGATCTCCATATTTTGGTGATATTTTACTATTTGTCAGTGTTCGGATACGATTTTCGGCTTTTGACATTGACCCCCCACCCCTCCCCTCCCCCCTCAAGCCTTATACTTACAGTCGCTAAAGGAAAGTCCTTTGATGAATTCTAAAACAGGAGTAAGCACGTAAACAATCTCAACTTTGAGAACACAAACGATGACAGAGTTCATTGACGTTCAAGGAATACGTAACCGACTGGACCGTAAGAGCAAAAAACACGACTAGTTGAAAATTGAGAAACCACCAATTTTTAGCAAAATATACCATTTGGTCTGTCACTGTCATTGTCAAAAGCCGAAAATCGTATGGGGACACTGATAAAAAGTAAAATATCACCAAAACATGGCGTTCGGAAAGCGGTTATTAGCAAATTTCAAAAATGAATAGCTCTAAAACTATTTGTTTCCGCAGTACGCCATTTCATATTTAGGCTTGTGCTATGTGAACCTACATGTGATAAAAATGTGAACTTCCTAGCTAGCAGTCGCTAAAGGAAAGTTGAGCGTTTACTTTGAAATATTTTTCTTTGATTTTTTGTCATAGCTCACAATGCTAAAACTATTTGTTTCCGCAGTACGCCATTTCATATTTAGGCTTGTGTCTACATGTGATAAAAATATGAACCTCCTAGCTCACAGTCGCTATTGGAAAGTTTAGCCAAACTCAACGATCATCAAAGCACCAACCTGCCCCCTTATTCGCTCTGACCAAACGTAACATAACGCGGGCTCGTTACGATATCTGCGTGGAATCATCGCTGAATCGTATGAGTGACGTCACACGTTATTGAAAAGAAATCTCATAGGTCATAGCGAATAACCACCCTGATCACAATTATTGGAAAAAAGTTTGTGCTCGCGAGTTCTAACTGTTCGCAGAACTAGGTACCAAGGAGTTTTTATTGCTAGATATATAAATGTAAAAGTTTGTGACAAATGCCAAATATGCCAAGAAATTATTTTTGTCAAATGCTAGTTTGCATAAAAAATAAATACCACCTTCGAATTATGAATGGTAACGGCCACAGAATAGAAATAAGTGTTCGGCTGTGCCCCGCGCGCGCCTGCGTTAGCCAACCAGGGACAGCAATATGCAGGCCGACTTTTGCTCTCATTGGTACCTAGTTCTGCGAACAGTTAGAACTCGCGAGCACAAACTTTTTTCCAATAATTGTGATCAAGGTGGTTATTCGCTATGACCTAAGAGATTCCTTGTCAATAACGTGTGACGTCACCCATACGATTCAGCGATGATTCCACGCAGATATCGTAACGAGCCCGCGTTATGTTACGTTTGGTCAGAGCGAATAAGGGGGCAGGTTGGTGCTTTGATGATCGTTGAGTTTGGCTCAACTTTCCAAAAGCGACTGTGAGCTAGGTTCATATTTTTATCACATGTCCGTTTTACACAAGCCTAAATATGAAATGGCGTACTGCGGAAAACAATAGTTTTAGCATTGTGAGCTATGACAAAAAATCAAAGACATATTTCAAAGTAAATGCTCAACTTTTCTTTAGCGACTGCTAGCTAGGAAGATCACATTTTTATCACATGTAGGTTCACATAGCACAAGCCTGAATATGAAATGGCGTACTGCGGAAACCAATAGTTTTGGAGCTATTCATTTTTGAAATTTGCTAATAACCGCTTTCCGAACGCCATGTTTTGGTGATATTTTACTAAAAAGTAAAAGCCGAAAATCGGCAGAGCACTCATTTTTTCGGCTTTTGACAATGACAGTGACAGACCAAATGGTATATTTTGCTAAAAATTGGTGTTTTCTCAATTTTCAACTAGTCGTGTTTTTTGCTCTTGCGGTCCAGTCGTTTACGTATTCCTTGTACGTCAATGAACTCGGTCATCGTTTGTGTTCTCAGAGTTGAGATTGTTTACGTAAAAAATCAAAAAAAAATATTTCAAAATAAATGCTCAAATTTCCTTTAGCGACTGTGACCTACGGGGTTCATATTTTTATCACATGTAAGTTCACATAGCACAAGCCTAAATATGAAATGGCGTACTGCGGAAACGAATAGTTTTGGAGCTATTCATTTTTGAAATTTGCTAAAAACCGGTTTCCGAACTCCATATTTTGGTGATATTTTACTATTTGTCAGTGTTCGGATACGATTTTCGGCTTTTGACATTTTTTACTTCGACGAATTCTCAAACAGGAGTAAGTGTTTGAGAATTCGTCGAAGGACTTTCCTTTAGCGACTGTAGGTATAAGGCTTGAGGGGGGAGGGGAGGGGTGGGGTGTCAATGTCAAAAGCCGAAAATCGTATCCGAACACTGACAAATAGTAAAATATCACCAAAATATGGAGTTCGGAAACCGGTTTTTAGCAAATTTCAAAAATGAATAGCTCCAAAACTATTCGTTTCCGCAGTACGCCATTTCATATTTAGGCTTGTGCTATGTGAACTTACATGTGATAAAAATATGAACCCCGTAGGTCACAGTCGCTAAAGGAAATTTGAGCATTTATTTTGAAATATTTTTTTTGATTTTTTGTCATAGCTCACAATGCTAAAACTATTGGTTTCCGCAGTACGCCATTTCATATTTAGGCTTGTGTTATGTGAAACTTCATGTGATAAAAATATGAACCTCCGAGCTCACAGTCGCTATTGGAAAGTTGAGCCGCTACTATTTCACGCAAAAACTAGGTACTGAATGGTAAACAAAGCACAAATCGTAGGTATGTTAGTTACCTAGGTTACTTCACTTTGTCAAGCATCACACAACCGTAGTTCCCCGACCGGCCCTCGGTTCTGACGCGATAGCAATATAGGCGTTCAGAATTTGTTAGAAATTTGTTCAAGTTCCGTAATACCAAAAATGATGAATAAAAACTTGTTGTTTTTTTCATATCGTGTTGTTATTCTGTTACTTGACAATATAAGCTATGTTCCTACACATAAAATACGTAACATATCGTTGTTTTTAATACGAAACAAATAAGATGAAAACATGTCGTTCAGGTCGTAAAAATATACAAAATGCAATTCGCTTATATTTCATTTTAGGTAAATATTTTGATTAAAAAAACTATGTGGGAACATAGATAAATACTATCCGAATCCGAATAATAGCATAATATGGTGGAAATATGCTCGAATTACAAATGACGTCGGTATTACGTTTGTGTGGGCAGTTCATCCTTCGCTGGGTTCTTAAGAACCCAGCGAAGGATGGACTGCCCATACATATATAGTATTTATCTATGTTCCCAGATAGTTTTTTTTATCAAAATATATACCTAAAATGAAATGTAAGCGAATTACTTTTTGTATATTTTTACGACCTAAACGACATGTTTTCATCTTATTTGTTTCGTATGAAAAACAACGATATGTTACGTATTTTATGTGTAGGAACATAGCTTATATTGTCAAGTAACAGAATAACAACACGATATAAAAAAAACAACAAGTTTTTATTCATCATTTTTGGTATTACGGAACTTGAACAAATTTCTAAAAAATTCTGAACGCCCATATTGCTATCGCGTCAGAACCGAGGGCCGGTCGGGGAACTACGGTTGTGTGATGTTTGACAACTCGACAGGCACTCACACTAGTACACTGTGTAACCCCGCGCTTCGCTTGCTCTTGTGTTTGTTCACCTATTTGTTTGTTATATATGACATTGCAATATTTTTGTAATTTTATTTAGATTTGCCTTGTGATTTGGAATGAAGTAACCTAGGTAACTAACATACCTACGACTTGTGCTTTGTTTACCATTCAGTACCTAGTTTTTGCGAGAAATAGTAGCGGCTCAACTTTCCTTTAGCGACTGTGACCTACGAGGTTCATATTTTTATCACATGTAGTTTCACATAGCACAAGCCTGAATATGAAATGGCGTACTGCGGAAACCAATAGTTTTAGCATTGTGAGCTATGACAAAAAATCAAAGAAAAATATTTCAAAGTAAATGCTCAACTTTACTTTAGCGACTGTGATCTACGAGGTTCATATTTTTATCACATGTAGGTTCACATAGCACAAGCCTGAATATGAAATGGTGTACTGCGGAAACCAATAGTTTTAGCATTGTGAGCTATGACAAAAAATCAAAGAAAAATATTTCAAAGTAAATGCTCAACTTTCCTTTAGTGACTGTGACCTACGAGGTTCATATTTTTATCACATGTAGGTTCACATAGCACAAGCCTGAATATGAAATGGCGTACTGCGGAAACCAATAGTTTTAGCATTGTGAGCTATGACAAAAAATCAAAGAAAAATATTTCAAAGTAAATGCTCAACTTACTTTAGCGACTGTGATCTACGAGGTTCATATTTTTATCACATGTAGGTTCACATAGCACAAGCCTGAATATGAAATGGCGTACTGCGGAAACCAATAGTTTTAGCATTGTGAGCTATGACAAAAAATCAAAGAAAAATATTTCAAAGTAAATGCTCAACTTTCCTTTAGCGACTGTGACCTACGAGGTTCATATTTTTATCACATGTAGGTTCACATAGCACAAGCCTGAATATGAAATGGCGTACTGCGGAAACCAATAGTTTTAGCATTGTGAGCTATGACAAAAAATCAAAGAAAAATATTTCAAAGTAAATGCTCAACTTTCCTTTAGCGACTGTGACCTACGAGGTTCATATTTTTATCACATGTAGGTTCACATAGCACAAGCCTGAATATGAAATGGCGTACTGCGGAAACCAATAGTTTTAGCATTGTGAGCTATGACAAAAAATCAAAGAAAAATATTTCAAAGTAAATGCTCAACTTTCCTTTAGCGACTGTGACCTACGAGGTTCATATTTTTATCACATGTAGGTTCACATAGCACAAGCCTGAATATGAAATGGCGTACTGCGAAAACCAATAGTTTTAGCATTGTGAGCTATGACAAAAAATCAAAGAAAAATATTTCAAAGTAAATGCTCAACTTTACTTTAGCGACTGTGACCTACGAGGTTCATATTTTTATCACATGTAGGTTCACATAGCACAAGCCTGAATATGAAATGGCGTACTGCGGAAACCAATAGTTTTAGCATTGTGAGCTATGACAAAAAATCAAAGAAAAATATTTCAAAGTAAATGCTCAACTTTCCTTTAGCGACTGTGACCTACGAGGTTTTATTTTTATCACATGTAGGTTCACATAGCACAAGCCTGAATATGAAATGGCGCACTGCGGAAAAAAATAGTTTTGGAGCTATTCATTGTTGAAATTTGCTAAAAACTTGTTTCCGATCTCCATATTTTGGTGATATTTTACTATTTGTCAGTGTTTGGATACGATTTTCGGCTTTTGACATTGACAACCCACCCCTCCCCTCCCCCCTCAAGCCTTATACTTATAGTCGCTAAAGGAAAGTCCTTCGATGAATTCTCAAACAGGAGTAAGCACGTAAACAATCTCAACTCTGAGAACACAAACGATGACAGAGTTCATTGATGTTCAAGGAATACGTAACCGACTGGACCGTAAGAGCAAAAAACACGACTAGTTGAAAATTGAGAAACCACCAATTTTTAGCAAAATATACCATTTGGTCTGTCACTGTCATTGTCAAAAGCCGAAAATCGTATGGGAACACTGATAAAAAGTAAAATATCACCAAAACATGGCGTTCGGAAAGCGGTTATTAGCAAATTTTAAAAATGAATAGCTCCAAAACTATTGGTTTCCGCAGTACGCCATTTCATATTTAGGCTTGTGCTATGTGAACCTACATGTGATAAAAATGTGAACTTCCTAGCTAGCAGTAGCTAAAGGAAAGTTGAGCGTTTACTTTGAAATATTTTTCTTTGATTTTTTTGTCATAGCTCACAATGCTAAAACTATTGGTTTCCGCAGTACGCCATTTCATATTTAGGCTTGTGTCTACATGTGATAAAAATATGAACCTCTTAGCTCACAGTCGCTATTGGAAAGTTGAGCCAAACTCAACGATCATCAAAGCACCAACTTGCCCCCTTATTCGCTCTGACCAAACGTAACATAACGCGGGCTCGTTACGATATCTGCGTGGAATCATCGCTGAATCGTATGGGTGACGTCACACGTTATTGAAAAGAAATCTCATAGGTCATAGCGAATAACCACCCTGATCACAATTATTGGAAAAAAAATTGTGCTCGCGAGTTCTAACTGTTCGCAGAACTAGGTACCAAGGAGTTTTTATTGCTAGATATATAAATGTAAAAAGTTTGTGACAAATGCCAAATATGCCAAAAAAATATTTTTGTCAAATGCTAGTTTGCATAAAAAATAAATACCAGCTTCGAATTATGAATGGTAACGGCCACAGAATAGAAATAAGTGTTCGGCTGTGCCCCGCGCGCGCCTGCGTTAGCCAAACAGGGACAGCAATATGCAGGCCGACTTTTGCGCTATTCTCGAGTTGATTTAGCGTGCGGCCATCACCGCAACCTTAAGTAAAGACACTTTTCACGTCAAATAAAGCAGAAGTATCTCAGGTGCTGCGATTGGAACCGTTATAGAGTATCTTACGAATGAATTACATACATTTCTTTGACAACTTATTATTGTAGGCACTCCCAATTTATAACATTTCACACGCTTCGCTCTATCCAAGTGTAATTTAGAGTTTAGATTAGGCAGGTACTTATCTATAAGAGTTCTGATTACTTATTTTGTTTTTTTTATTAGATAATCAAGAATTAGATTACATTTGAAAGGCTCATGTTAAGGCAAAGTATGATCCTAAAATCCATACATACAAAAATAAAAAATAAATGCAAACGGCTTAGCTTAAAGTTGAAAATGGCATGTCATATTTGACGATGAAACTGGTTTGCGTTTCAGACTGTATTAATTTTGAGGGTATTTTTTTAATTAATCGAAATATACAAATCGTAGATAAAAAATATGCAGCTAGAACTTTAAAATGCAAGTCTAATTCTAAAAAAAAATTGTGTTGCTGCCGTTAAAAATTAAGAGCATTTGAATGCCAAAGCTTTTTTATGGTAATTTTTTCAACATTCTCTTACGTTTTTACTATTGTAAGTATATTGATCTACAATATCTACATACACTATTTTTTTGCATCTCATTATTTAATCTCGTCACGTCCCTGGGCGTTCAAAATACTACTTTTGAGATTTGTCTTCGTCTTAAGGACAATTTTAATATAAGATCATTATGTATATCATATATATACATAATGATCTTAGATTATATGTAGCTGTGGTATGTCCGGCCTAAGAATAGACCACTCCTTCCGTGGATGTCGTAAAAGCTTACTAAGGGATTACGCTAAAGGGTGGGCAGCAGCATCGGCCTGAGCATGCTCAACACCACGCTACGATTACCAATCCGTCTGCCAAGCTTGGTGATCTCCACCCAGGGCATAGTGTTACTCGATGGGAACAAAATTCCTTACAAGTAACAGTGTTACTTGTATTTGTAGCGCATACTCTTTTCCGCAACAGGCTGCCAATGGGCCCTCTTTGCGTGGCGCAAACCATCCCGCCGCGAACCGCGGCTGTCCTCCAAGAAGGCCAGCAGCTTACTGATGCCAATGCATGCCTGCCCGGGAGTCCTCGGTGTCCCAAGGAAAGTTCTCCTTTGAGACGCCACACTGCTGCACTCCAGGAGCACATGCGCCGCGGCGTCTCGTCTGCTACTAGACTAGACAGCCTCTACATAGGGCTGTCTGTAATACCTATAGTGTAAATAGATGCTTGTTAAGCGAGCAAAACAGTGTTACAAGTTTGGGTGTTACTCGTTGGGAACCCTCCGTGGTGGTTATGGCAAATCCCCCCATTGCTTTCTATGGGGGAGGCCTCTTCCACAGTAGACGTCTAAAGGTTGCTGATGAATACTATTATGAAGCAATACATACAAGGGAAGGTAACGTAAACAGCTTACGCCCTTTTGTCGTACGAAGTTTGCTTCCTTTCCTCTTTCCTTTCCTTTTTTTGAAGTCGGTTAAAAAAACTTCAGTCTATTAGGACTCAAGACTGGTCACTGATCTAGTGCAGTTCAAAGAAAAAACCAGTGTCACGACGACTGAGTCATCACTTAGTGGATTTTGTCCAATTTGGAACGGTCGCCAAAAATAAAAGTAAATTATGTTGTTTAGCAGGTTTTCCTTCCAGGTACCGGTGGTACTACGTGCCTCACATAGATAACTATCTAGAAACCTCTTATGGGTAGAGATATACTGCGAACACCCAACTTGAAAATAAGTCTGAATACATTTTCTGAAGTACTATAGGTTCTATTTAAATAAATAAGTGCTGGAGACATTTCACACAACATTATCTAAGCAGAGCTTGTGTTATGGGTACTAGACTAGATAACTGATTTACTTAATACAATACATAGATAGATATTTTTTATTATACATACCGAGAAAAATACCCAGAACACCCTGAACAAATATCTGCAGATCGTACAAATATTTGTTCCGAGGCGGGAATCGAACCCGCAACCTCCTGCGTCTCAGTTGAATCTTCGCCCGCCACGCCACAGAGGTCGCTAAAATTTAGGCGTGCATTCTGCAAACACCGTGCCGTGTTGTGTCCAGCCTGTAAATAGAACCCTCCGTCTCCTCCCGTGGATGTAGTAAAAACCTTACTAAGGGATTACACCAAGGCAGGGCAGCAGCATCTACCTGAGTACTTAACACCAATCCGCCTGCCAAGCGTGGTGATTATAGCAAATTCCGCCCCCATTATATTCTATGGGGAGGCTTCGTCTAGCAATGGCCGTTAACAAGCTGGTGATGGCTGCGAACACCCAATAACACGGCTTGCGATATCTTGTGTCATGGCGATTACGTAATTCTGTTGCTATTGATTTCAATCGATTACAGTGTTGTTTCTATTTGAAGTTACGTTTATGCGATTACCTTAGGTATTTGAGTCATTCGTCATCTCGCGGATCTGAAACTCACTTGAATCCGCGAGTTGGCACCTTCCGATTTTACCTATTTACGCAGTTTTGTTGCAATTAATCTTTGTAAGCAAAATATGTAAATTGAGTAGTCGCAAGAGTGTCATTTCGAATAGAAGCATCATTGAAATCAATTGAAACCAATAGCAATAGAGTTACGTAATTATCTTGTAGGTACATTTCTTAAAACACGTTGGCGAGTTGTTTGATAGTTTTGCTGACTGCCAGAAACAGGATTTTGACATTGTCATGATTCAAATTTTGACAATTATTGCTTGATTGAATATTTATTACAGTGAAACTTGAGTACATTTCTTATTACCAAGACATTATTAACTTTTATACTAAACAATATTGAATAGACGAACAAAATAATATAGTAACAATTCCCGCTCTACTCCAACGAAAACTCTGAAAGAATTCGACACGTGTTTCGCCTCTCAACGAAACAGTTGCGCGCGCGCGCTAGAACAACAAGTGTAAAAACTTTTCTTCCTTCTGTTCGGCGTTCGGCGAAGGAACATGGCTACGGTCAGTGGCTACACTGATGGTGGTAGGTACACACTGGATGAAGTCTTTCACAAGACGCTCTACTCAGTAGACAACAAAACGTGACGTCGGATGTTCGCTGTATATCCCTAAGCATTAGTCGGTCTATATTTCTAAAAGCCGTGGGTGTGACTCCTTACAAAACTTATGACATGTTCTAATGAGTTGGATGAGTTATGAGCACGTATTTTGTCATTAAGTCATGACTAAAACGGTAAAATATCAATCTCTGGCGCAGCGGACGAGTAGCCGGCTAAGATGAGAGGTTGCGGGTTCAATATGTTTATATGATCTGCAAATATTTGTTCCGGATCTGGGTGTTATGGTACCATGGTACTAGTAATTCCTGATATCTACGACACAGGGAATCCTAGTGTGGAATCAAGACTACGTATGTGACTGTTGGGTGCTATGTTATCTCTTGCTCTTGCAGAACTGGGCTACTGTCTACAACAGCGGATTTCTCAACTACCACTTGTATTTTGAGAGTTGTGTCACTTTGTACCTAAGAAAGTACCTAGATTAAAAATTATATTGAATGAGACTGTTTGATTTAATTAATAATTACAGTAAAACTAAATATTTTAGCTATTTAGTGCTGCTTTTGTCACAAAAGGCAAAAGTGTAAGGAGCCTCGTATTGGTTTTAAATATTGTTGTTGAAAAAAATTTGTACGAACTAGAAATGCCAACAAATTCCAAATGTAGATTTGCTATATTATTTTTTCTAGTGATCCGCAGTTATGAGATATGGACTTATGAAAAGAAGTAGGTACCTACCTACCTTCGGAAACAGTCTGCTACAGTACACCAGCTATTCTTTCGGAGCTGTATCAAGTAAAGGTCACCTAATTCAGACTCCCTTCGAAGTACTCTATTTCCTGTACATTGTGGACACAGCCAACCTGTAATTACTGCCATCTATGAAAGGACATTGAGAAATAATCCCTTGCACGAGCAAAACTAGACCCTAAAGCGTTGAAAATAAAAATTTTATTTGATTGTTTTTGAATGAGGTTATGACAGTCGATCATTTTCGAATTTGGAATCTGAACTCCGCCTTTTCGCCCACGAGTCCGAACCGCCTATTGCGATTACCAAACAAGCACAGTATAATACCTACAGATATAAAGCAGTAGAGACGAAATATAAATTAATATCTAGCCATGACCATAGGAAACGCTATGATAATTATTTAAAAGATTTACGTTTTGAAAGTCTAGCTAAAGAGAGAAAACTTTTGACTTTTTTTTTCTAGTCAAGCAAACAATCGTTCAGCCCACCTAATGGAAAGTAGTTACCGTAGCCTTTGGTTGCACAATCGCAGAAATATAGATGTGACAAGTGGTGAGCTCATCGTCGCCATTGCTTTCCACGACCAAATCGGCTAACGCTTTCTTCCAGTAGCCTGGACAAATTGTATACAAACGAAAATTGCCCAACAAGTTATCATGTTATATCAAAGTTAACGGTCACTTAAGGTGATTGCTCTCGCATGTCGCGCGAAATTCAAATTTTAAAGTGTTTTTTTTAAATCACAGCTAATCAACACTTCTTGAGATAGAGAAAACAGATTTTGCGAAAACTAGGAGACCTAGCACACATGTTTTAATTGATAGTATCTCATAAATGTCATTAGTTAAGCTACGCATACCTTTAAACCAAAAAAACACTGTAAAAATCATTGAAGAGTATTCGTAGCTGAAGTAATGATCTATATGTGAAACTATAAACTAAAACATGTGTGTTAGGTCTCCTAGTTTTCGCAAAATCAGTTTTTACTATCTCAAGAAGTGTTGATGAGCTGTAATGAGCAAAAACGCAATAAAATTTGAATTTCGCGCCACATGCGAGAGCAATCACCTTAAGAGATTGTCACCGGTAGCTAGCAAAAGGTTGCTTACGCCTATTTGAAGGCGAACGAATTTGGCTATAATATTTTCTTCAAACTCCATGAAACTTTGGTAAGCTTGCCTTAAACACATAAGTCAAAAAATAATTCTTAACTTCTTATTCTTCTTCTTTATTATTTTCTTGATCGGAAAAAGAAACCAGAAAATATTTAGCCACGACAGGACAAAAGAGCTAGTAGTAAAAAAATAACGGTTTGTCTGGAACATTCCTTCCGAAAACCCTGGACTTCCCGCCAACCTACACTACAATGGAGATGATGGCCGATTGCCTATGGTTAGCCTTAAACCTCTTCCTAGAACTAATCGCGATAAATCTAAACAGTTAGTAATAAAACCTTATGGATTTTGGCGAGGTTCGTATCCATTGTTCAATGCTATGGGGGATCTTGTGCAACTTATTCTAATTCCGGTCAAACCAATGGATTTCCTCGTATGTCCATTTATGATGAACACGATTTTGCTGTCAGTTTTGAAAAAGTTGCCACCATTTCGAACTTTTTATTTTTCCAACCATTGGCTTTCAAGATAGATTTGTGATCACTAATCAAATCGGCTACAAGCCAGAAAGATACAGTACGCCCGATAACGCCCTGAAGTTAGCTGTTAGTATCCGCGAAAATCCACCATACGTGTAATAAAATCTACACGTATGTTACCACCGTACCTATTTCTGCCGTCAAACAGTAATGCTCGCAATGCTGCGTTCCGGTTCGAAGGGTCAGTAAAATCACAAGCACATAAGAAGACTTTTTGAAAATACACGCGGCATGTTAAAGACGACAAAAATATCGTTAGATATAAATGTCGTACATCATTGGACCGTGTACAAAGACGCCATCAATACTTGTCTTTACGATGTATTTAAAAGGGAACTAAAAACCGCATTGACACGTTAAACGAATTGCTTTACTCAACTCACAGCATCGCATCTACTTCGATATAAGTAAAATTAAAAATAATAAAATATATAACTAGTGGTTCGCCCCGAACTGAGACCTCGCGATGATACCTTTATCAGCCCGACTAATTTAAGAGGGGAAGAAAGGGTTTTGTATTTAACGGCTATGTAAGTATGTTTGTATGGATGATCCATCAGAAATCTAAAACTACCGAGTCAATTTCTCTAACATGAGAGAGATTTTGTAAAGCAAAAAAAAAATTTTTTAAAGTAAATGATCATAGAGCTATCTATTTGTAGTTTTGCTACCTAATTCTTAAAGATTTACGTTTTCTACGCTAAAAATGGGTATTACAAGAAAAAATCCTCAATGTTCGACTTTTCCCCGTAAAACGAAATATACTTAAATAATAAATTTCAGCATTACCAGGGAACTCGAAGTATCTTCGAGATATTTTTTGCATATTTTACTTTATTTACCCTTCTAACCGATTTCTAAAAACATTTACTGAGAAAAAAAAATAATCTCTTGGTAATTTCCTATACACATCATCGAAATAGCCTTTAAATAGGGCTAAGCAACAGGGCGTAAATACTACATATCTGTTAGTATTTAAAGTACTTGACGAATTAATTGATAACCTCCTTCAGAAAAATTCAGCATAGAACTCTAATGTCTTTCAAATTCCTAGCAATGGGGGGTTAACAATGGATGTTATATTGGTTATTGTTTTTTTAAGGTACAAGTTTCTAATTTTATCAATTTCAGACTTTTTCCTGTAGTTGTGACACAAAAGCTATAAGCATACCAAATTTCAGCATTGTGGGATTGCTGTAAGTACCCTAGAATTTTTGATTTTTACGTTTTAGATTTTCCCTAATATCTCAGACACTACTAAATCTAAATACTAATTAAGAACAGTTTTGAAATGTTCAGCCAAATTTCTTTCATTAGACACCCCATTTGATCCGACTATCTCACTTTTATTTTTTTGACCCCCTCTTGGACCCCAATATCATACCTCATCATCATCAACCCCCCGATTGATATTGCTCATAACCTTACCTACAAATTGCACCAATACTATCTACCCCCATACTAAATTTCATAAAGATCGGATAAACGGTTGGGAAGTTTTCATCGGACAAACATACATACAAACATACAAACGCCGATTCTTCCAAGTTGAACAGAAGAACTCGCTTCGCTCGTTCAAAAATCACACATAAGAAAATTCATTTTGTAAAAACGGGAAATTTTCACGTACCGATATGTTGGTGGAAGCACCAACAGGTTTCGACCCTAATCGAGGGTTTTAGAGGCTTTAGCCCTGTCCAAAACTTCGGAAATTTTAAAAAATCACGAAATTTTCCCTGAAGTAGAAGTTGTACAAATAGCATGTGTCTAAGTAAGTCTGTCAGTAAGTTAATAATAGACAAAATATAGTAAGACCTAATGAACACTCACAAGTCAAACACATGACAAAAAAAAAAGAGTTTCAATTTGCGCAGCTACAAATGAACCCAAGTTTTGTGTTTAAATATTTCTATACTTATTACATTACACTTTTAAACAGTTTTTCCATAATCAACATTAAAATAGTCCCAATAGCATTGACGCTAATTCCCTTCACAAGTGCAGAATTATGCGAATCGCTACGCTTAGCACACTTTTATCGAAGTTTAGCGCACTATGATGCGAAAATCGCATTAGTGCGCCATCTAGCGAATGCAATGTCAACGTGAAGTGATGCCGTAAAATTATTAATTTAGTATGATTTGATTTTAATCAATGATACTTACCTACATTTTATGTATTTAAATGGTTATGCCATCATTTTCATTCGAACAATTCAAAATCCTATTGGGGTTAAATGCAATACTATTTAGTAACTATAGTCTGCGCTCATTGCCGGAAGCTCTACATTCTTGTTTGTGTCACTGGCTCTTTCTTGGTCATCTTCCTAAGACCTAGTGACCTTAAAAATGACCTTTGAGAAAGGAATCAGTGCGCTTCGCAGAGAAGCTCCTTCCATCCACATGTCACGTATCAGTTTTAGTTGAAGGGCATCGAAGGGAAGCCTTCCACTAAGAGCACCGATTTGAGGAGCACCAATTTGAAGAGCACATTTGAAGAGCACCGACCAAGAGCCTTGCCTCGCCTGGCCTAATTCTTCTTCACCTTTTAAGAGTGTCTAATGTATAGCTTATTTTGTTAAATTCTTTGATTAACTATTTAAACCAGTACTTACTTAGTTGGTTTACATTCACACCTTAAAAAGTCCCTTCTAATCGAGTTAATAAATAACGCATTAAACGCAGTAATCTTGCACTTTTGAATATAATAATTTATCGTTTAATATGCGCCGTCTAATCGGATAATACGCTATAATCACTTACGTCTTCATGATGGGTCATTTGTAGTAAGGTTTATTAGGTAAATAGTATTTCGGAAGGCTTAGAATGAGTTACGCTGAGAATAATGTGCATGTAGGTGTACTACTTATCTATTTATTGTAGTCTCTACCATAGACAAACTTTAACAAAAATGTCTATAGGTGCATAACCAATTTATTAGTTAGGTCTACTCTGTGAATGTAGTAGGTACGGTATGTTATTTTCTTACTTAAATGCGAGGACTGATCTCAAAAGTAGTATTTTGAACGCAAGATGTACAAAATAGTGTAGGTAGAACTTCGAGCAACACGGACTTCCTGCCAGGTAGAACAATATACCTTATATTATAATAGTTGTAACCGAACACAATTTTGAAAAAAGTCTGGTCTTGCAAATAAAAATCCGATCGAGAATTATAATTATACATAAATACGTGGAACCACGTAGCGCAATTATATTAAATATATTGAAGGTACCTACATCAGTGTGGCTACTCTTGGCGCTCTACTCCAATCCTAATTTAGTATTTAGTGTCAAATGCAAAGATTAAGTAATAGTTACTACGTAACAGTGCAACTGACACGAGATTATAATAAGAGAATTGGGCCTCCGATCAAAATTCAGATGAGGCAGTTACCTCTAAGTCAAATCTCATACCACATTTTTCTGGCCTGCATTCAAAACAGAGCCACATAAATAATAAACAAAAGGAATAGTATTTCGCCGCATATTATCGATTGTATCGGAATATTCGGCATCCCAAATATTCCTCTATGGATTTAGCGGTCAATTCCTGGCCGCGGGCGGTCCACACAATAAGCGGCTCTACTCTGAAGGCATTTCACAGAATCTACTATCGTTTTTTTTAAACTAGTGGTTCGCCCCGAACTGAGACCTCGCGATGACACCTTTATCAGCCCGACTAATTTAAGAGGGGAAGATAGGGTTTTGTATTTAACGGCTATGTAAGTATGTTTGTATGGATGATCCATCAGAAATCTAAAACTATCGAGTCAATTTCTCTGATATGAAAGAGATTTTGTGAAGCAAAAAAAAAGTTTTTTTAATTAAGCAGTGCCATCTAGTTGTAGTTTTGCTACCTAATTTTTTAAGATTTAAGTATTCTACTCTAAAAATGGATATTACAAAGAAAAAATCCTCAACTTCTCCCCGTAGAACAAAATATACTTAAATAATAAATTTCAGCATTACCAGAGAACTTAAAGTATCTTCGAGATATTTTTTGCATATTTTACTTTCTTACCCTTCTAACCGATTTCTAAAAACATTTACTTACTGAGAAAAAAATTTTACCTCTATAGGTAATTTTTCTACACATCATCGAAATAGCCTTTGAATAGAACTAAGCAACAGGGCGTAAATACTACATACCTGTTAGTATTTAAAGTACTTGATGAATTAATTGATAACGTCCTTTTGACGATCACATAGAACTCTAATTTCATTCAAATTCCTAGGAATGGGGGGTCAACAATGGATGTTATATTGGTTATTGTTTTTTATGGTTCAGGTTTCTAATTTCTTCAATTTCAGACTTTTCCCTGTAGTTGTGACACAAAAGCCACAAGCATACCAAATTTCAGCATTGTGGGACTGCTGGAAGTACACTAGAATTTTCGATTTTTGCGTTTTTTATTTTCCATAATATCTCGGAAACTACTAAGTTTAAATACTTATTAAAAACATTTTTGAAATGTCCAGCTAAAGCGCTTTCATTAGACACCCCACTTGATCTGACTGTCTCACTTTTATTTTTTTTACCCCCTCTTGGACCCCAATATCTCAGCAACCCCCTGACCGATATAGCTCATAACCTTACCTACAAATTGTACCAATACTATCTACCCCCATACCAAATTTCATGAAGATCAGATTAACGGTTTGGAAGTTTTCATCGGACAAACATACATACATACATACACACATACATACAAACGCCGATTCTTCCAACTTGACTCAGAGAACTCGCTTCGCTCGTTCAATAAAGAGGTTTGCTTATTATTTTATTTTTAACATTTCGTACCCAAAGTATGCCAACGGCCCCCGTATTCTCTATCTCGCGACAGGTTTGCAATAGGCGTAAATTGTGCAATCATGGCTGTCAAACGTCGTTTTTTTCATAAAAACCGTTTAATGTACCTACATGAGACTTTTCATCTTTATGTCTCAGGGTCGGCAGCGCGCGTGTGATGCCTCTGGTGTTGCAGGGGTCCATAGGCTACGGTAACTACTTTCTGTCAGCAGGGCGATTCTAAAACGTCGGAAACGTTTCCGATCGGATTCTTTAGTTTTTCATTTCGATGTGGTAAGTAACTAAAACAATTTTCTAACAATTTTCTCTAGTAAAACACAGTAATATATAATATTCATTGTTTTTTAGTGTGTTTTACTAGAGAACATTGTTTTAGTTACATACTACATCTATGTATTTATTTATTTATTTAATGGGTTCACAAAACAGATTAAAATCAAATAAGCGTACACATAAACATAGTTCAGATCTAGATTCGTAATCAACTATGTAAACACGACAAAGTTACAGTGTTGCAAACTTATAAACTAAATTACCCATAAACCGGGCACTGAAAAAAATTAAACATTCCTTATCATTGAAACCTAATATCAAGATTCTGGAGACACATCGCTTAAACCCGTTGGTATTAGGATTAAAAACATCCAAGTCGTTAAAACAAAAAGCAAGCTCGTTATACCGACGACACATTCGAGGAAAAGGATTGTTAAATGAGGTGTTGTTTTAATATATTCTTAATGCAAAGGTTTGGGGTTTACGAGTCCTGTAAGATATATTTATGTTAATTGAAGATACTAAAAAGGGGCAATCTATGTTAGAATGAAGGATCTTGTGGAGGTAAATGAGGCTGACGTTTTCTCTACGAGCAGAAAGTGAGGTAAATTTAAAATAATTAAGCCTATTTACGTACCCTGAGAGCGAACGACCCATATTGTGCCGATATGAAAGGATCCTCAGGCATTTATTTTGAACACCTTCAATTCTGTCCGTATGTACGTCGTAGTACGGCGACCAAAATGGACTGGCATACTCAAGAACGGATCGAATCAAGCTATTGAATAAAAAAAAAACTAAATGAAAATCTAACGAATCCGATCGGAAACGTTTCCGACGTTTTAGAATCGCCTTGCAGGTGGGCCGTGTGCTTGTTTGCTTGCTTAATAGTATAAAAAAACTGTCACTGACATAATGCAAAACCGTAATGATGACGAAATTACCCGATGACGAAAAGCCCCTTACCTTAACCCAAGCTTTTGAATGTTAAACAGCTGCAAAGGTAGGGCTCTATTTCACGGTAGCCTCTTTACATCCGAATGTAAATTCCTGATAAAATTACGTTATCATCTGGATTAACACAATATATTACAGGGTTATTTTATTGTAAGTATACGTATTACTGTATTATTTGGGAGTCGATTTTCGGTTCCAATAACTGGGCTCATTAACATAGCAAAGAGATTTATGGGAGTTCCCTTTATTGAAGGGGCCGATATGACATTCCTGTGACTTGATGACAGTAATCTGACATGATTTTATATTACGCAGTCGATTTGGTGCATGGAAGAAGATTTCTTCTTCCATGATTCTCTTGAATAACGGTACCATGTATAGGGTGCGTCTAGTCTTAGGTTGAGATAAATAGACGTTACTTAGTTCGTACTTATGCTTAGCAATGTCCCTGTCACTCTCTAGCACGCGTATTTTAACATTTGTGTGACAGTGACAAAGACAGTTCGAAGCATTAGTACGGACTAAGTAACATCTATTTATCTCGACCTTATGATTGTTGTATCGGCTAAACTAACGCCACCATCTATTTTTTCTTATAAAAAGGAATTTTCAAAAATCCATTTTACTGTTTGTGATACAACATCTTAAGCTTTTTTTAATGCCTCTGATATAGTTTTATTTTTTATTTTTGGGCGAAAACAGAGTTTGGTTGCTACCAAGTGCAACTTTGCATCTTTGCCTTACTAAACAAAAGAAAACTATTACTTACAGAAGTATTCAAAAACACTAATGATAGGGATCACAAACAGTACAATGGATTTTTGAAAATTCCTTTGTTAGGTAATAATGAAAATAAATAGATGGTGGTGCTAGTTTAGTCGATACAACAGCCTTCCGAAATATAACTTTATCGGTTATTCAGCAAAGTAATTTGTTTGTGAAGAGAAATACATAAATATAGGTACCTATATGTCAATTCAAATTATTCAATTGTTATAAATTGCACTAACCAATTATCACTCATTATGAATGAATGTGCCGTGGTGTTTTGTTGTCTGTGGTATATTCAGGAAAGTATTAATTATTTCATGTCAGGAAATGATAATCAAAATATATACTTATAGGTATATATATGGCTCTTCTTTCTACAAACCGGGCGTCTCAGTTTTCATTTCGGAGGCCTTACCATGAGCTCTTATTATAGCGATTCAGTTCAAAAACTATTCAGTACAAAATATCGGTTCCGTGATGTCCGCAGCTATATCTAAAGAGTAAAGACACAGTAGCAGTAGATCTATATATAGTACAGTCAAATTAGGTGTTTTTTTGCACAAGTGTGGAACTAATTAGATGTAGTCATGAAAACTTTTCTAATTGTTTTGTATGGCTTAAAAATCACCTCTAATAATAAGCATCATTAATTTCACCCTCCGGAATAGGGTGAAATAGGGTGAAAACCTTATAATATCCGTAACTTAATGGGGGAAATAGAAGTAGTCGGTGCAATTTGGCATATACTTTGAACCGTTATGATCTACATTTAGTACATCTACGTTAGTACTACATCCGCCGGAAGTTTTATACTGGTATTTATTTACGGAAGATGCATTTCTTCAACACTGTGTTCCCTACATGCACGTGGTTTTTATTAAAATCATAATGCACTAAGACAGTCTCTCTATACGCAATTTAACTTGCATCAAGTAATTTCTTTCTATTTTAAATTTACGGCCTTTTTAAGTTTGTACCTAATATTTAAAAGGGTTCCCTAAGCGCCAGAAACGGTGCAAACTTAGGGTAAGCTTCTTTTTGTGTCATCTTTTTTGACTCCTTGATTACTTCTGCGATTAAAGTTATTCAATGATATGACGGACGTTAACGACGAACCGATATTTTGTACTGAATAGATTTTGAACTGAATCGCTATATGAGCTCATGGTAACGCCTAAGGTTTTTCCTCTCCTGCACAGACAAGGCTACAGGTCAATGCTAACAAGGAATTCAATAACATACAATTTTCATCAGAACCATGCAAATGGATCTCTGTGTCCATCAAATTAAGATAATCACATGCGATTGTAGTCTACAAACAAATCCTGAATGTACTGAATAGAACACTCAGACCGTGACGAGACGGTTTTGTTATATGACTTTATGTATGTATGGGTGTGTGATTGAATGGACTAGATGTGGCTGTGTGTATGTCCGGTCGCGTGCCTGATGTATTCTGTTACGTACTGTCAGGGAAATAACTTTTCATTTAAAAAATCGACTTCCGCCATTATATTCGACTAAATATTTGGATGAAAATTTTTTTATGAAAGAACCATAGTGGTGAAAAGTTTATGATACTTTTTGAATGCTTGGTTTGTTGCTGAAAATATCAAAATCGCCATATGTATGCCTAAAATATTTGAGGAGTTCCTTCAATTCCTCATGGATTCCATCATCAGAACTGGATTCTGAAAAAAATGGGTCCAATCTGGAAGTATATCTATCCAAACTCCTCCTTTTTTGGGAAGTCGGTTAAAAAAATTACTTACAAAGTACAAGCCAGGTAGCTAATATTATTCTAGGTTTTTTTTTATGTTATGGCTCGACAAACTGGCATACGGCCCACCTGATGGTAAGCGGTTACCGTTGCCTATTGATTGACATCTGCAACACCCGAGGCATTACCAATGCGTTGCCTGCCTTGCAGGACCCTTTTCACATTTGATTTGATTTGATTTTGATTTGGTTGATTTTGGAGAAAAGTTTAGAAATGGAGCGAAGTCAGCTCCTCGTTTGGATATTAATTCATCATCATCATTAGCCGTTATACATCCACTGTTGGACAAGACCTCCCCGGGAAGATTTGCCATAATCACCACGCTTGGCAGGCGGATTGGTGATCGCAGTGTGAATACTTAGGCGGATGCTGCTGGCCTTCCCTTGATGTAATCCCTTAGTAAGACCTTACTCAGGCGGATGCTGCTGCCCATGTCATTGGCTTCTATCTATCTACTAATGATTCATAATTAGGTAGTGAATGCGGTAACTGGACCCCAATTCTACTAAACAAATTGTGTTTAATACAATTTGTTTAGTAGAAATGGGAGCCCTGAATGAAGTATAGTTATTTATTATTTAGCAATAATAACCCCGCTATATTACCTACTCTTATTTTAGAAAACCCTGGCACAGCTCGGACTAAACCCCAAGCTTAGATTGAAACAGGAGTTTTATTTTTAATTTCTCACTGCTATTTTCCCTGACTGTTCAGTTTTTGTACTGTAATCTGTACCGTGGTTTTAATATGACATGTAGGCTAGTTTAATGTTACAACGAGTTTTGGCTAGTATTTTGGATAAGTTTACTGCTAGAAATGCTAACACCTCAGAACGAAACATGGCTTATGAAATGTCACTGTCAGAATTATAACATAACACCCAACAGTGACATACGTAGTCTCGATCCCACCCTAGGACTCCCTGTGTCGTGGGTGCCAGGAACTATGAGTACTATGGTACCATAACACCCAGACTGAGACAGAGAGTTTATATCACAAGTAAGATTTTCGTGTGCAGTGAAAAAACTTGTCACTGCAAATCTACAACAACGTAAATAAAAATAATCATTTTTTTGCGAATGATGCCGTCTGCCTCATCTTCTCAAGGATTTAAAGTTGTTTTAAAAGTGTTTTGTGACAAACGTTTGAACTCCCGAACATACATTTTATTAACGATTTTATGGGCTTTTAAATAGTCATATGGCTTTTAATTTAACAGCTTATTAGATAATTTGTCGTAAAATACGTGTTTACTACTTTTTAACCGCAAGTGGACGGTACAAATTATCTTTTTGATTGCCGATCAAAGGAATTTAACTGCAATTTGTCTGATCTAAATTTAGTGATTTTAATGGAAGGTCTTAAAATTATTTAATTCAAACTTATTTCAAATACTTACGTATTCAACTATAAAATACCTAAAATACTTACAACTATAAAATTCATGTGACTAATATAATACTAATATATGTTACACAAAGTATAAAGTTAAGTACGTTAGGAACGATATTGTCAAAGTTGTTGACCACTATATCTATTTGGGTAATACAACGGGTTTGTCCACTAGGATGGTCCAACTTTGACAAAGAGGTCAAATTATGAATCCAACTCGGATGGGCAGCGTTCGGGAAACTACGCCATATCTTCTCGTAACAGATACCGCAGATCGACAAGACGAAATCTTTAATCAGTGCGTATTGTGTGATAGAGCCAGTGATGATTTACGGCACTGAGACGTGGTCGCTAACTGTATGGACTAGATTAAAGTCGCACTGCGGGCTATAGAGAGAGCTAAGCTAAGGGTTTGACTACGTGATAGAATCTGAAATAAGGAAATCCGAAGAACCACTGACATAGCTCTTAGAATTAGCAAGTTGAAGAGGCAATGGGCAGGTCATATAAATAGCTCGCAGAACTGACAACCGTTGGGGAATAAAATTTCAATTGCGACCACAAACCGGATGACGTGGAAGGCTCTCCACTCGATGGATTACAGACATTATAAACGTCGCAGGAAGTCGGTGGATGGAGGCGCCTCAACCCGTTTTTCGTAGCATTCTAAGGAGGAGACCTACATCCAGCAGTGGACTTTTAAACGCTGATTATTATGATAAATAAGTTAAGAAACGAACTCTACATGCGACTAATTATAAGAAAATTGAACTCTGAACTGCTTTTACACAGGTTTCTAGAGAGTCCTTATTCAGTATCCCGTTACAAATGCGATCGCGCATCCTTCTTGTAATAAAGTCAGGTGGAAGGTTATCACGCCACTTAGAGCAGCTAAGACAAGGCAGGGGAACTCACGAGTAGGGAGAGAGTGTAGTTACTGGCGGTTGCGGTTTTACAGAAAGAGATTTAGTGTATCTTATTTTTAGTAAATAAGTCGAATAATTTGGAATTTTTCAATGTCCATTTGGTGTACCTATTACTGTTTAGTTATTAATTAGATAAATAATGTTAATTAGATCAATTAATAAAACATAAATTAAGCCTGTCATTGGTTGCAAATGATCCCAAACGACTTTGATACAATTAGGCCATAACCTTAAAAGCACCTGGGTGACCGAGCTTTGCTCGGAAAACTCGGAAAAACGCGTTTTCCCAAAAATAAAACCTATAGCTAGATCGATTTTTCGGCCCCAAAAACCCCCATATCGTGAATTTCATTAAAATCATTAGAACCGTTTCCGAGATCTCAAAACATAATATATTTATACCTCATAACAGCCTGTTTACGTTCACTAGTGGACGAAGCCTCCATTGAATCACCAAGCTTGGCAGGCGGATTGTGATCGCAGTATTAGTGTTAAGTACTCAGAAGGATGCTGCTGCCCATCCCCTGATGATGATCCCAGTCGGCTTTAACGACATCCACGGAAGGAAGTTAATTCCAGTGACCAGTGAGCCAGTTTCTAATCCAGTTCTTATTTAATTATTTTCGCGGTCGGCTAGCTCGTGGGCGAAAAAATAATAAATTGGTTCGTACACACAAATGTATATTGGGATATTTGAACACTTTTATAACGAAACGGTCAAAAGGTGGAACCAGTAAAATACGATAACAGTTTACCTCTTATACCAAAGACCATCGACTGACAACCATCTTGACAAAAACAGATCCCTAATATCTTATATTCCACAGACATCATTCACTCTAGGAATCGACTGGGCACTCTGGTGGACCGTGTAGGTCTAGGGTCCCTAGCACACGCTACATTATTTATTTTATTTTTATTTTCTTTCGAAAACAAACAGTAAGTAATTAAAATCTAATAACTAAACTAAAAATTAAACTATTGACCAGTAAAATGTCTCCGCATATCGCATCTAAGATTACATGCCAATTGCGAGACTTAGAAAGAAAGAAAAAAAAAAGGAAAAAGAAGTAAATATAGCATAAAAATCTACAAACAAAAATTAAAATTAAAACAGCAATGAAAACATGTCAAACCAGTGATCTGTCCAGATTTTTTTTATTTTATGAGCCTTAATTTGAATTGAACAAATCAAGTTCAGGGATGACCCTTTGTAAGTAACTAGGTACCGCTTATGTTCTGTACCTTTGTCAGTGTTAATTCTTTACTGTGTCCAACACCACGCTCTCTCCCTAACCGCGATATGCCCTTACATCGCCTACAAATAGTTGGGTCCTTATCGCCAGCTAATGTGTACTAGCCATTATGATGTCTGTGGTACTAGTCTTATTCATGTACCACATTACTGTACAGATTACACAAACGATTTGTTACACACATATTTGATAATTCATTTAATCAGGTAGGTACTTGAGTAAATTCTTATAGTAATATTACATACGTATAACATACATAAACACACGCCTTTTTCCCCGATGTAGTAGGCAGAGCTTCAAAGGGCCTTTTTTCACTGTGGATTGCACAGTCGCGCTACATTATCTAAAGTCTAATCTAGAGGAGTAAATAGATCATGTTTACTTAAATAAACGTGGACACATTTCATACAACATTATCTAGCCCCAAGCTAAGCAGAGCTTGTGTTATGGGTACCAGATAACTGATATACTTAATACAATACATTACTTACATAGACAGGTATATTTTATTATACATAGAAAAATACCCAGAACACCCTGAACAAATATCTGCAGATTGTACAAATATTTGTTCCGAGGCGGGAATCGAATCCGCAACCTCCTGCGTCGCAGGCGAACCTTCGCCCGCCGCGCCACATAGGTCGTCCTACTATTTACTTGTTGTGGTTACTTATTATAATTAAGTTCATAATTTAAGTATTTGAAACCCCTACAAACCCCTACAAACGCCTGCAAACCCCTAAAACCCCTACAAACCTCTACAAACTACAAATCCTTCAACCCCTACAACCCCTACAAACGACTACTCAAGTCTCTAGGTCCAGCGGTTTGGGCTCTACGTTGTCTGTCAGTCAGTCAGGACTTTGATTCTTATATATTTTTAGGCAATACTTACTACTTAGTACTTAAGTATTACATTTGCCGTGGTGTGTCCGGCCTAAGAATAGACCCTTGAGTACTCAACACCAACTGCGATCACCAAATCGGCCAGCCAAGCGATTATGACAATTACGTTTCTCCCATTATATTTTATGGGGAGGCCTTATCGAAGTTTGGATGTCTAAAGGTTGCTGATGATGATGCGGATGATGATTTCTTCCCAACAAACTTGATAACGCATATGTACTTTATCTCAGAGACAAGCAGCATAAAAAATTCTCACATTTTTTTTTTTCAATTCTATAAACTTAACATACATTTAAATAATTATGTATCTACATAACGCAGTTACTTTTCATTATAATTCCGCCATATTGGTTTATTTGCTGGTAATAGCGGACATCTTGGTAAACAGTCGCCATTTACATCAATTACTTGTCGACTGCTAATACATAAAACACAGTGAAAGGCAACATTGCCCTGTTTCTCTTTAATTGAGACAAATCAGACAGTTGACGACAGACAGACAGACAAACACTCACATCAATTCACATAACAATGTAAAGAATTCAATTTATTGTTTGTTTGTTTCGTTGTTCACTGTGCAAGGTGTGTGTGTGTGTGTGGTGATTATGGCAAATTCCCCCATTGTATCCAATGGGGGAGGCCTCGTCCTGCAATTGACCCAAAAAGACTGGTGTGATGATGATGTAACTCAGCCTTTCCCAAAGTGGGCGATAACGCCCCCTTGTGGGCGCTGCAGGCCTAAAGGGGGGCAGTAGGAGACCCAGAAGAAAAAAATGGTCGGTGCGCTCAGATCTCAAGTTAACTCTTGCGGGTTATAGTAAAAGTCTCGTCTAGAATGAATGTTTAACTCTCCGCTAATATAGCTCACAATAATTAATTTAATTTGAAGTTATAGTGGTTTTGAAGTGGGTGAAAAAATGGGAGCGCTATAAAATAATTTATTCTCAAAGTGGGCAGTAGACAAAATAAGTTTGGGAACCCCTGATGTAACTGTGTACCAGTGTATCGAACAGATAAACAATCTTGAATTCTTCAATATTTGCTCTCCTTCAATATATCAACCATTCAATAAAATAAATAGTGCACAGTTTTCCCCGTGGAACGTTAATTGAAACACAGCTTCCACTGAATAAATCACGGTGTATTATAATTGGCGAGAGACGCGTAGGAGCGAACCGCTCCGTTTATGTCACTCCGAGATGAAAACTACATTTCTTAGAGACATAACATGGACTGCTTTTAACCAACTGCGGGGAAATGAAGAGAGGGTTTTGGTTTAAGCAATCAGTGTATTGCTCTTTTTATAGAGCGATCACTGATAAGAGAAAAGGTAAGGTATATTTTGTTTCAATGGATTTGATTCGAAATTTTTACTAGTGGTTCGCCGCGAACTGAGTTTTTTTTGTTTAAATCTCGTAATTCTTCAATTTTGTACTTTTACGTGTAGTTGTGACACGCTTGTATCTTAAAAAATACTACGCAAAATAGAAATATTTAAATAGTAAATAGGAACATACCACGGCCCATAAATAAATAACATAAATTGCCTTAAAATGTACCAATATCCATTTTTATAGGCTGAGGAAAGAAACCAAAATATATTTTGGGATAAAAACGAAAGAAAAACTATTTTACACAGAGCTCGTCAACACACTTGTGAATAATAAACTTTATTACTATCTACGTTGTACCTAAAAGTCTTTTAGTTTGCTCAAACAAATTGTTTGGTAACTACTTTATGCTATATTATGTAACTATTTATTTATTTGGTAACTAGATAATTATCTTTAGAAACGGGATTTGTACCCGTTTCATAATTACTTTTATTTTTCCTAGTTTTATCTTGGTTGCCAAACCCCAGCTTTGTAGGCTCAGCATACCGATTCAAGACCACTTGATTTAATCTTACAAACATACTGAAACTAATACTTTAAAATCAAAAAATAATGCCCACAAAATAGAATACCTGTAGGCTAATTATAAGTAGAACTTCTTTTGAAAGAGTTCGTCAGGGGAACTACCGCAGAACCTATTTCTGCCGCCAAGCAGTTGTACCTACTCGCATTGTGTTTCGGTTTGAAGGGTGCCGGTGAAATTACAGGTACATAAGACTATTCATCGTTATGTTTAAGGGTTGGCAGGGTACATATTTGATGCCTGTTGTGTTGCAAGCGTCCATAGGCTACAGTAACAACTTTCCTTCAGGTGGAAAAAACCAACAGTTAGTTGTCTCAGAGAGCTAAATTTTGACAAGCAATTGACACGGACGTATGGTGTAGGTGTAACACGGATTTTTGTATGGACAATGAGGTTCACAGAGTGTACGCTAGGGGCGCTCATCGGTGTCGCCATACAAAAATCCACACTACGCATACTGCTTCATCGGCATCTTCGTTTAGGGTAAACAGCTTTTTAAGCAAATCTCATGTTTAGGTATAATGCCCTCATTGGCATCTCGCGTTTAAGGTAACTCGATCAAAAGGGCACCCGACGTCCGTGTCACTTGCTTGTCAAAACTCAGAATAAGGACTGAAGCACTCTTTATTCTAAGGAATCAGCTCTCTGAGTAAGTTAGACGTAACGAGCGGTCTTGAATCGGGGGGCTGGCTGGTCCGGTCCTCCTACCCGTGCACAGCGGCCATTCATCACGCAATTATTGCTTAGAGACAGACAGACAAACCGAATGAGTGGGCACCAGATCGAACAATTGATACCTACTAGGTGGAGCCAAAGAATTTACTTTTACATGCGGAAAAATGCTGATTGTTTGGTATTTGTCTTGAACCCTTGAAAAAAGGATGATACTATTTAATTATTCCGTGTAGGAATGAAATCGTAGAGAGAAAAGACTGTTAAGGGAAAAGAGATGTTTCATGAATGTATGGAGCTTGGGCCTGCACTATGTACAGTATATATAAATATAGCTAAGCAATATAGAAACCATTTGTTATTGTTTATTTTCCATAATATTGCTTCGTGTTAGTGTACATTCAAGATTATCTTCGCCAAAGAGAGCAATCACACACAAGGAAATCACACAAGGAACCAGTTTTGTTGAGCGTCAATGACAGACAACAAAACTCTCAGTTGTCAAAGTCACTCTACTGTCATGGCTGCTCTAAAAATCGGGTGATCATATTAAAAAACTCATAAATAAACATTTTTGTACCGCTGTATTATGCTTCAAATTAATATAATTGTATTTTTATGAAAATCCCTTATTTTTTTAATATCTTTCTGTGTAGTGTACTTAGAGCAGGCCCAGGATGAAACACCTCCTTTACCGGAAGGGCATTTACGCCCTTTTGTACGCGAACAAAGTTTGCTTCTTTTTTTGGATATTACCTCATCAAACTCCATTAAATTTTGCAAAAGGGCATAAGCGCTGTTTTGATAGTTACCGGTGATTTCTGGCGATGTTACGAGTGGGAGACGATGGCACTCTTTCTCCCAATGTTCCCCAGTGGGGCCAGATAGGTGGGGGGTACTGGTGGGTAAGGGCTTGATTTCTATGGGTTAATGCAAATAATAATAATAAAATATATATCTAACAAAATATTTTACAGCGATGATGATGACATAGTGTAGCTAGGCCCATTGAGCCCATGTGTAGAGCAGGATAATGACAGCGAAATGACAGGAACTATGCTGTCTGTGTGTACACAATGAATTATCACTACCATGAATGATGATTGCTTGTCCGTACAATAGTACTTACCGAGGTTTTTGAAATGAACAGGTAGGTAATTTGTCATGGTAGCTCTTTCAAATTACAGGAAATTAAATTAACATTTTTATATTTTTGTATCTACTCTATTCTATATTTACATTATTTACTTTGTACTGTGGTTCTACAGTTATGATGTGGTTTTGACGTGAATACGTCATTAAATTTGCTGCCATAGTGGGAGGCAATTTATAAAACTGATGTTATCAAAATCGGGGGATACAGTTTGGTGGTGCAGCTACATCTATCATCTTACATCCAAAATTTAGTTGTACCACTCGCTAGCTAGCTAAAGGATCAAAGAATTCGTTAGATAGGTTGAGTGAGGTGTGTGACGCATTGATCACGGCGGAGGGGTTAGCGCCGCTATTTTGAGGTCGTTTCGCTAAGTCACATAATTTCGTTTCCACGTAAAATATACGGCCGTGTCCACAACACAGCCACATCCCGTTTTTCTGTTTGTTTTTCCGACACGTACCTATAGTTGCCGGCAAAATAGCTTATTTGCCAAACCCACCAAAATAGTCAATATTGTTTAACCCCCGACGCAAAAAGTGTGTTATGAGTTTGACGTGTGTATCTATGTAGAGATATCTGCGGCATCGTTTTAGCTCCCGAACCGTCCTCACGGTTTTTTTTATACGTCTTCGCACGGTTTGTTCTTGTGCCAATTTCAAGTAACTATTTTAAAAACAATTTGCAATTTGCAGCGTTGCACTCTTTCCAAGTCGTCAAAGTCTCAGTCAAGTCATGTTTTAGTAAAGCGGTGGCAGTTTTACTAAAACTTTGTTGAGCTTGACGTAATCAATAAAGGCGGTGTTGACAGACTGATCGTGGTACAATCAATGTCATCAGACCTTGTTAATTCAATCATATATTCAAAAAATGCCGTATCATTTAACGAGATAACATTTAGACGCATAGAATCGGTTTAATTCAGGGAAAGTGATCGTTACGGATCGATTTATCGATGAATCTCTCTAGGAACCTGAATCTAAAGTGATACCTACCTAATGATGTTCTCACGGTGTAGGTAGGTATAGATGGTGACAGAAGTTAGCTCGCCCTTTGACTCGGAAAGTGGAATCGAATGACAGCATTATAATAAAACACGAAGGTCTTCAAGGTTTTTTAAGTGTCAAAGTTTTACTTTTATTCTATATATCTTCTTATTCTTCTAGGCTTGGTCGCGTTGGTACAGGGGTAATTTTAGTTTATAAGACGATTCAAAATGATCCTTGTGATTTCAATGAATACAATTCTTTTTGACTTTGACTTTATCGGTAGGGGGTTAGTTTAGTAGGAGCGAAGTTTGCTTCCAATTTGGCTATTATTTCTTCAAACTCCACGAAATTTTGTACAAATGATCAGTGCACTAAAATAGCCAAATTAGAAGGTAACTTCGTTCGCGAGCAAGAAGGCGTAAGCACTCTTCCATCTCTTAAACCCTCCTGCATGATTGGAACAAGTATCGAACTATTGCCTACTTTGAGGACGTAAATGAAGGTAATGTTAAGGCACATGAGACTTTTCATCTTTATATCTCAGAGTCGGCAGCACGCGTGTGATGCCTCTGGTGTTGCAGGCGTCCATAGGCTACGGTAACTGCTTTCCATCAGGTGGGCCGTATGCTTGTATGCATGCCAAGAAGTTTAAAAAAAACTTCCTTGCATGTGAACTCGCTACCGTACCTACGTATCCAAAACAGGGCACTGCGACTTAAACCATCACCTGTACAAGATTGGAGCCACTGACAGCGGGCTATGTCGGGGCTGCTTGCAGGAAGAAGAGACGGTGGAGCACGTGATCCTGGATTGTGCGGCCACAAAAGAGACCAGGGCCAAGACGGGTTTGCAGGAGCTACTTCTATCCTGCTCTCCAGCATCGACGCCTTCGGACACACTTCAACGGTGTTGCCACCAACCCAAAGTCCTGCTCCGTTACTTTAAGGAGCTGGGCTGGCTGGGGTAGGGTTAGCACAGGGGGACAATGCACAATACACCCCATAGCGGGACGTCAGTGCAGGTCTTAACACCCCCACTTAGAATTAGAATTAGAATTAGTACGTATCCAAAAAAGCTCTGGCTCTTGTTACACTCATGAACTTTTTTCAAGTTGGTACACTTGTGCAGTGACCTGTCCACTTCGTTTAATACGCATTCGTTAATAACTTGCAATTATCACAAGTCTGTCACAGAGCCACTTCACACCGCCCACGCAAGATAACTAAACATACGTACATGTACGATAACCTATGTTTTGTAGAATTTAAAGAAAACATAGTTATGTGAGTATATTGTTAAATTTTTAACGTCTAATCATGTGCCATGGGGTGTGTTCGTCGGCCTGAGAATAGAACCTTCCATCTCCTCCCATGGATGTCGTAAAAGTCGACTACGAGATTACACCAGGGGATGGGCAGCTGCATCTACCTCAGTACTCGACACCGATACTGCGATCACCATTACATACTTATACAGAGTGTTTTTTTTAAATGCGACAGTATGGGGATATCCGAATCCATTTGAGATACGGGAAAACTGTCTTTGGAACCATTTGCTCATTTTGTATGAAAACGATTTTGGCATAGTTATTTTTTGGTCAAGCGTGAGTTCTCCATAAAAATGAGTTGTTTTGATCAAAAAATTTTTTAATGCGTATCGACTCAGTTTCATGTAAGGATTGTTTCATTGTATGGGAAGAAAAAAATCTGAGCAGTAGAAGTTAGTCAAATTTAATAAAATGTTTTCTCATACAATTTGTAAGCAATCTGGTACCTACGTTGATAAATCGCAATAAATTTTCAAAATGGCCTCTCTCTTGCTGTTTCCAGGTACGGGCACGTTTCAGAACACCTCTCAGATTTTTTTCTTACGATATAATGAAACAATCCTTGCATGAAATTGAGTCGAAACGCATTAAAAAAAATTTTGATCAAAACAACTAATTTTTATGGAGAACTCACGCTTGACCAAAAAAATAACTATGCCAAAATCGTTTTCATACAAAATGAGCAAATGGTTCCTAAGACAGTTTTCCCGTATCTCTTATGGATTCGTATATGTATACTGTATACTTACTAACAGTTCATCCCGAACTGAGACCTCGCGATTTTTCTATTAAGCTTATACAAACTTATTGGTCCATGATTGTAGTCAGTTTATAGCCTAAGTCAGTTTATAGATTAGGTTATAAATAGATCTTAATTAAATTTGCTCGCACAGCTTAATAATAAGAAATTATTATTTTGAATATTTTTTAGTTATAATTTAGTCAGTGTCTTAGTTGGTAAGTTTGTTAATAAATTTATATGCAAACATGCCAACTGTATTGGTATCACCAACATACTATACTTAATTTCAGTTCGTTTTGATTGACGGTTCGAAAGTTATCCTCGAACAAAGCCCCATAAAACATACGAAAGTCGAGTTAACACTGAGAGCTTGCTTCGCTTGTGATCAATTAGGTATTTTCTTTCATCAGCCTATATTAAAAAGGCTACTTTATATGAATCATAACACGATGAATCGTGTTATGATTCATATAAAGTAGCTTTAGAGCAATTGTTAAGGATCTGCTGAGAATTCGGAAAATGAATCGCTAATCCGAATTTCGAATTCTCAGCACATCCTTAATTCCTCTAGATGAATATGATTATGAACTATGATTCATATAAAGTGGCCTTTTTTGGCCTGCTTTTTTTATCTTTTCAGAACGCTTGCTCATTTGTTACCTACATTTTGCATGCTGAGGAGATCGCTCTTATTGATAAGACCGCTCGTAGACCACCTACTATTTGTAGGTACCTTTTACAATCGATGACACGAAACAGAATACACCTAATACTTGTAGAAAACATACAAAATTGACAAAGCAATTAAAATAAAGTGAACATTAGAAGGTATTAATTGAAAATTGTAATTACAAGTCTCGCCGCGGGCAGCCGCTAGTCAAGAGTTACGAGTGTCGTATAAACTAATCAATGGATATCATACTTGTAATTAAAGACAAACACCCACACGGGAAAGTTATTTACATTAATAATTAAAAGAAAATAATAATTAACAGCTGTCCTATAACTACTTCTAATAATCTTACTAATATTATAAATGAGAAAGTTTTGTATGTTTAAATGTTTGGATGCTTTTTACCTTTTCGATCACGCCGTACCTAACGACTGAATCGTTTTCGGTGTTTGGCATACTATTTAATAAATAAAACTTATTAGGAGCAATGGAGCAATACACCATGCGTCACTATTATCATCAAGTCAAATAAGAATTCAATTAAGAAATGTGGTCTAATTGTGTGTTGCTCGATCTCAAGTTGATACTAATGTTAAATGGAAAATAAATTTAAAAAAAAACTATGTTAGATACTATTTAATTAAACTCGAATAGGACGCGTCAATCAAACAAACCAACCATTATACTTAGGTATATATAATTTGATTTTCTAATGTTTTTTTGAGCATATCTTATTCAAAAACATAAGTATAGTGAAATGATAAAAAGTGACTTTTCAAAGGGGTGGAAACTGCCTACCAATGCTTTAACTAAAACTTAACTAAAACATGACTTGACTGAGACTTTGACGACTTGGAAAGAGTGTAACATTGCAAATTGCAAATCTAAATTTACTTGAAACTGGCAACTGCAAAAGCCAATCGACGCCAAATACCACCACCAATGGCACCGCTGTCCTTATAATCACATTCAGCTAGTGTAGTTCAATGTTTGATGTTGTTGCAGGAGCAGCTGGGGTGCGGGGGGCGCCGGCGTGTCGCTGGGCGCTCAGCTGGTGTGCGCGAGGACGCCCGGACTCACGGACAAGCAGCGAGCCATGTGCCGCGCCACGCCCGCAGCCATGGCCGCCATTGGAGACGGACTGAGGTCACTATTTCGGGCTAGTGTTTTCAAACATTGTCATCATCATCATCAGAAGTTTACAGTTACTGCTGGAAATAGGCCACGAAAAACGGTCTTGAGTAGCCTCCATCCACAGATTTCCTGCGACCTTTAATATGTCATCGGTCCATCGAGGCCTTCCTGTACTGCGTCACCCGGTTCGTGGCCACTTGAGAACCTTTAGAACCTTTATTAACATTACATAACATAACACCCATCAGTCACATACGTAGTCTTGATCCCACACTAGGATTCTCTGTATCAGGAACTCTCAAACGGTTGTAAGTTCTGTAAGCTTTATGGCCTGCTCATTGCCACTTCAACTTTAATTTATCAATTTAAAGTTATTTATGACTAGTTGCGCCCCGCGGTTTCACCCACGTGAATAAAGATGAAAATTGATGATGATGATGATGAAAAGTAGCCTATGTGTTAATCCAGGTTATAAGGTATCTCCACTCCAAATTTCACTCAAATTCGTTCAGCTGTTTGAGCGTGAAGATGTAACAAACATAATAGATAACAAACTTTCGGGTTTATAATATTATACCTACACATTTTGGCTGTAATTGCTTATACATATGATATAAATATATACTATAGCGGGCTTTTTTGTAGGACTATTTAAGATAAATACTTCTAACATACATTACATATGTGTAACTCTAGGGGTTTTGGCAGCGCACGCCAGAATAGCTCGCAGATGGTAGATTTTTTCCTAATTACTTGACACTTATCGTCATATTATGGACAATTCACACAATATCTTTATAAATTGTAGCCTATGTGTTATTCTGATGTATAAGCTATATTATTGTAAAGTTTCATTAAAATCCATTCAGTAGTTTTTACGTGAAAGAGTAACAAACATCCATACTCACAAACTTTCGCGTTTATAATATTAGTAGGATTTATAGATTTAATACTTATAAATTCATTTTACAGAATGGCGTATGCGGAGTGCGTGTCTCAGATGCGCGGACGAAGGTGGAACTGCTCGGGAGTCAGCGATGGAAAATTGTTCGGACACGTCATTTCTATGGGTGAGGGCTTATTCATAGACTAGCTAGCAGACTCACTTTCTGTCGGCGCTTTCCAACATACTTAATATTATGCCTTATGGCCGCACAAATAAACTATACTTAAATTAAGCGCCATGGATGCTTATCTTGTCTTATAGCCAATCTAATTAGCCACTTAAAATCAAGCATCTAATTGAATGTATTACAAAGATTTTGTTTTACTGTAGGTACTTGTTTTTGTGATTATAATAAGATGTACGCCACCGTCCTTATTTGTTAAATAGTTTCTGTCTATTCAAAGGGTGTCTGGAAGAGATCGCTCTTAAGCGATAAGACCGCCCATTGTACCTATGATTTGAAACTTTGTATCCTTATTTTGTTGTTGTTTTTTGTTTATGGTGTACAATTAAGTTATAATCTATCTACCTACCTATCTGTCAATGAATGTCTAGTTATTGTATGGAAAACTCGAAAATGAAAAACTTCTGGGGAACTTCTAGTGGCCTTACAGCTCTGACAATTGGAATGCTACGAGGCTTTTTGACACAAAAAAAGCCAAAAAAAAATTGAAGAATTTTGTTTTTTTTTACACCCAAAACGGAAAACTTGAAAAGGGCTCTGATAATTTTCAAATAATTTACGGGTCAGGACCCTCTGGGCGCGAGTCTTATTCCACTTGTCCGTTTTTTTTAACGAGCAATATATTTAGTATCCATTATTCTTAATTTATGTAAGATTTATTTGTGCGGTAATTATTCACTACATCGCTGAGTCAGAATAGTTGTTTGTGAGTTCGTGCGGGTAATCTCAATGTTTATGTATCCCGATATCCTTGTCCGGTGACAGGTCTCTAGTGGTCTAGTCTAGTGCAAATGTATCTATCGGTAATCTCACGGTGTTCTGATGGAGTATTGACAGATGAGCAGATTGCCCGTCGACTAGAAAGGAACCTGTGGGGTAAGCACGACTATCCAACGGTATCGAATCGATAGTCCATGTCAAACATTGGCCAATATCACGATGTCTTGAAATCTTTGTAACTCAACAAGAAGCACTCTTAATTTGATTGGTTAATATTTGACATTTACGATCGTCTCGTTTCGATAACGCAGATATTCGTGCTTGGGCCTCCGTTGTTTTATTTGGCGTCTGGCGTTTTGCTATGTCAGAGAGAGGAGGTTTAGAATAGATACGATCTATTCAATGGGTACCTACCTACAATGGCGCTCTGCTCAAATCGTGACAGTCTCATTGAATGTTTGAAAGACGTATTTGCCATCAAACAATTTTATTAAGAAACTAAGGTCATGATGGTCCGGGTTTTCATGGGTTCCAGGGGTTCCCAAACTTATTTTGTCACGCAACGTTTGTTTTGTGTATTGAAACGCAACTTTATAATATTCAGATAGAGTATCTTTTATTCAAAATAAAACAAACATAATCGATTCTAATATAAAAACTAATGTCGCTATAAATCGCCCCCTATAAGCCTCTACAAGTCTACACAACCAACGCCCCCATTTTTTTTCTGAGTCTCTTACTGCCCCTTTTTAGGCCAGCAGCGCCCACAAGGGGGCGTTATCACCCACTTTGGGAAAGGCTGGGTTAGGCCATGTTTTAGTAAAGTGGAGGTAAGTAGTTTTACTAAAACTTTTGGCAGATAATTTCCACCATTATGAAAGGTCACGCAAAACACTTTTATTTAATTTCACTTGCAGGCCCTCTAGTCAGCGTTTGCACCGCTGGCTGCTTACACTTGGTTTTTGTCTAGCGTTTGAATTTTTTATAGATCACAATCTTCTTTTATTTAAGATGAGGTTTCTTTTGTACACGAACGAAGTTTCCTTCTATTTTGGCTATTATTTCTCCATGCAATTTTGTACACATGATCAGAGGGCATATTACGAGTTTTGCATTGCAACAATCACTTTGCGAGTCGATATTCAACGTGACTTACATAGTAACTATTCATCATTCTGAGCCGCACAGTCGATAGAAACAGCACAGATTCATATATTGTTACTACATAAGTCACGTTGAATACGACTCGCAGTGATTATTGCAATGCAAAACTCGTAATAGGCCCTCTGTACACTAATATCTAAAGACACGTGGTGCGTCAGCTTAAATAGTTATTTGTTATACAAGAGTGCAAAGTTGCTTTTTAACCGCGTGCTCAGTTTTGATGACCGAGCAAGCGAAGGATTCTAAACTTAAAAAATTAGAATCTTGAGCGTTAGCGAGGGAATCAAAAGAGCACGAGGTGAAAAATCTTTGCACTCGATTGCAACACGTAACTTTTCATCCCACCTCAGCGAGGAAATGACTAAATGCAAAAAAAAAAACAATTACATACACAAGATACTTTTGCGCATTTTTAACAGTTTCAGTCAATTCTGGTTGTCAAATAAACTTCCTCGTCGCTAGAATTTCATTTTATGTTTTTTACTTGTTTTCAAGTTTCTTGTTTTTAACCTAAGGTTTTAACAATATAACGTGAAAAGAAAATGGCGCGCGTAAAGCGTAAAGCAAATTACTTAAGAACCCAGCGAAGGATGAACTGCCCATACAAACGTAATACCGACGTCATTTGTAATTCGAGCATATTTCCACCATATTATGCTATTATTCGGATTCAGATAGTATTTATCTATGTTCCCAGATAGTTTTTTTTATCAAAATATATACCTAAAATGAAATGTAAGCGAATTACTTTTTGTATATTTTTACGACCTAAACGACATGTTTTCATCTTATTTGTTTCGTATGAAAAACAACGATATGTTACGTATTTTATGTGTAGGAACATAGCTTATATTGTCAAGTAACAGAATAACAACACGATATAAAAAAAACAACAAGTTTTTATTCATCATTTTTGGTATTACGGAACTTGAACAAATTTCTAAAAAATTCTGAACGCCCATATTGCTATCGCGTCAGAACCGAGGGCCGGTCGGGGAACTACGGTTGTGTGATGTTTGACAACTCGACAGGCACTCACACTAGTACACTGTGTAACCCCGCGCTTCGCTTGCTCTTGTGTTTGTTCACCTATTTGTTTGTTATATATGACATTGCAATATTTTTGTCATTTTATTTAGATTTGCCTTGTGATTTGGAATGAAGTAACCTAGGTAACTAACATACCTACGACTTGTGCTTTGTTTACCATTCAGTACCTAATTTTTGCGTGAAATAGTAGCGGCTCAACTTTCCAATAGCGACTGTGAGCTCGGAGGTTCATATTTTTATCACATGTAGGTTCACATAGCACAAGCCTGAATATTAAATGGTGTACTGCGGAAACCAATAGTTTTAGCATTGTGAGCTATGACAAAAAATCAAAGAAAAATATTTCAAAGTAAATGCTCAACTTTCCTTTAGCGACTGTGACCTACGAGGTTCATATTTTTATCACATGTAGGTTCACATAGCAAAAACCTGAATATGAAATGGCGTACTGCGGAAACCAATAGTTTTGGAGCTATTCATTGTTGAAATTTGCTAAAAACCGGTTTCCGATCTCCATATTTTGGTGATATTTTACTATTTGTCAGTGTTTGGATACGATTTTCGGCTTTTGACATTGACAACCCACCCCTCCCCTCCCCCCTCAAGCCTTATACTTATAGTCGCTAAAGGAAAGTCCTTCGATGAATTCTCAAACAGGAGTAAGCACGTAAACAATCTCAACTCTGAGAACACAAACGATGACAGAGTTCATTGATGTTCAAGGAATACGTAACCGACTGGACCGTAAGAGCAAAAAACACGACTAGTTGAAAATTGAGAAACCACCAATTTTTAGCAAAATATACCATTTGGTCTGTCACTGTCATTGTCAAAAGCCGAAAATCGTACGGGAACACTGATAAAAAGTAAAATATCACCAAAACATGGCGTTCGGAAAGCGGTTATTAGCAAATTTAAAAAATGAATAGCTCCAAAACTATTGGTGTCCGCAGTACGCCATTTCATATTTAGGCTTGTGCTATGGGAACCTACATGTGATAAAAATGTGAACTTCCTAGCTAGCAGTAGCTAAAGGAAAGTTAAGCGTTTACTTTGAAATATTTTTCTTTGATTTTTTGTCATAGCTCACAATGCTAAAACTATTGGTTTCCGCAGTACGCCATTTCATATTTAGGCTTATGTCTACATGTGACAAAAATATGAACCTCCTAGCTCACAGTCGCTATTGGAAAGTTGAGCCAAACTCAACGATCATCAAAGCACCAACCTGCCCCCTTATTCGCTCTGACCAAACGTAACATAACGCGGGCTCGTTACGATATCTGCGTGGAATCATCGCTGAATCGTATGGGTGACGTCACACGTTATTGAAAAGCAATCTCATAGGTCATAGCGAATAACCACCCTGATCACAATTATTGGAAAAAAGTTTGTGCTCGCGAGTTCTAACTGTTCGCAGAACTAGGTACCAAGGAGTTTTTATTGCTAGATATATAAATGTAAAAAGTTTGTGACAAATGCCAAATATGCCAAAAAAATATTTTTGTCAAATGCTAGTTTGCATAAAAAATAAATACCACCTTCGAATTATGAATGGTAACGGCCACAGAATAGAAATAAGTGTTCGGCTGTGCCCCGCGCGCGCCTGCGTTAGCCAAACAGGGAAAGCAATATGCAGGCCGACTTTTGCGCTATTCTCGAGTTGATTTAGCGTGCGGCCATCACCGCAACCTGTCTGAGTTTTTAACAAATTAAAATTCGGCACCATGGAAAAGTAAATATAGGTTTAATGTTGTTTTGAATTGAAAAACAAATGTAGGTAGTTATAAGTTTTGTGACATTCAATATTACGATTAATTATTATTCTTACATCATAATTTATTATTGCTTTTATAATGACATAATAATGGATGTATTCACCTAGTACCTACTTGTGGGAACTAAATTGTTTGTATGTCATAATGTATGACTGAGTATGTTGGACATGTAAATTATAACCACCAATGTAAAATTACCATATTCAAAACAAATCAATTATCTTTATCTTTATTCACAAACTTAGTGCACACGGTGTTCTAAATTCAATTTTACTTTATCCTCTAGCGGATAAAAACGGCTTTTGCACTCAGATATCGAATAGCAAAAGTACTCTTTCCGAGATGGCGGGGTGAAAAAAAATTTTTTCACTCGCAAATACCCAATTTCTTCCCATTATATTATTAGCCGACGAATCATTACCAGCAAGAGCTAATTTAAACTCTTCTTGGTATTGTCAGACAACACGAAATGTATTTTAAAACTCTCGCTTCCTATTTCAAAATCGAAGACGTTGTCTGTTACGGATCCCAACATGTGAAAACCAATTTATAGCCGGTCATAAAATTAAATTAAATAACAAAATGAATTGGTCTGTCAATCAAACGCACAATAAAAGTTTTATTTACAACTTGTTACACAACCACGAAGCAAGCGGAGACGTAGCAATCAGAACATAAAAACCGTTTGATTGGTTTGACAGGTGTCAAATTATAAGTACCCGTATTGTGTCAACAATGTTTCGTCAGCGTCTGCCACCTAGCCTACCGATAACCTGGCACGTATTCACTGGCAGTCGGGTTTACTAAAAGCTCCGTCGTGTGTCCCGGACAGCAGTTGTCTATGTAGGGTTGACACCTGATATGACTATGACTATAAAAAAACCTCCGGTCAAGTGGAACTTGCATGGAGAGGGATGCATGGGGGGGAACTTGGATGGGGGAGGATTGCTTGTACGAATAGGCTACCATTAGGTACGAGTATTTTCCATTTTCTCATTACGATTATTTTCCGTTTCCCGTGGGAATTTGAAGATTTAGGATTTTAATTTTGATTTTTTGAGGCCCAATATTCCATAATTTTTTGTAAAATGTTTGTCTCAAAAGGTTTAGATGTCTAGAGGGGTGGGGGGGGGGGGTGTTCAATTTTCGCATATTTTATACCACCAGCCATTACATAAATAAAAGTCTACTTCTCTTAGACACGAGTTAGAAAGTTTCAGGGTATAGGTTTAGAGTTTTTGAAAAACGACCAGGTTCCCAGAACTTTGGGGCATGTTTTAGACTGGATGCAATGTTGTGCGGTGTTGTAGACTTGTAGACAAGTCGAGAAAGTGGTACAAATCGCAACTAATATTGCCTGATATTGAAGTTAACTTTACCAATAGTTGATCGTAATTATTAAAAAAACAATTTAACACTTTGCTCATATTTAATAGACAACAATGAAAAACAAAATCACCAACGATCATCATCAGATCTTAGCATCAGACATCATCAGACGTCCACAGGCGGAACAGGCCTCTTTGTACAAAATGGAGATAATGAGGGACTCAGGTGGATGCTGCCTCCCATTTCCTGGTTTTATCCCTTAGTCGACTTCTGCAATATTCACGAGAAGAGACGGAGGGTTGTATTCTTAGGCCGGATACGCCATGGCACCTCCTACTCCGAGACCTCATCACACTTTTATCGTCACTATCTAAGATTTGTAACAGTTCTTTTATTTGGAAGTACCTAGGTGACCGCCGTTACTTGGAAATTTCAGAAAAACGCGTTTTCCCAGAGATGAGACCTAGCTAAATCGATATTTTGCCCCCAAAAATCCCCCTATAGGTCGAAATCGTTAGCGTCGTTTTAGAGGTCTCAAATATGTGTATATAATATAAATATTATAAATATAGGTGGGTATAAATATTGCTCGTTTAATAGGATAGGATAATTGAATACTAGCATAAATAATACCTACTACAATAAATAAGTTTCGACTCTGGTTGCGATTTCAAATGTAAAAACCTCTGTCTTTTGTCAACCCTATCTTGATGAATTTAGTGCTGTCCCACCGGACGGGCGGACAGCAGGTGGACGGACGGACGATCGCCTCCACTCAATTAACACTATAATATAAAAGTAAACAAGTATTTGTTTAATTGACATGACGGACGGACACAGCGCCAAAGAAGGCACTTTACACTCGACGGTCACAAACTTTTAAGAAACAAAATAAAACGATACCAAAAATATGTCGAGTTCATCTGATGAGAAGTTAGAAAAGGCACATAAATAATAGTAAATTAATAGTAGTAATAATAGTAGTGTAGTAGTATAGTTATTGATATTATTATTAATAATAATAATATAAGCATATGATCCATGTTGATTGAAATAAATGATTATTATTATTATTAAATACCTGTTTCCTATCCGACACTTAGCAGTATTCCTTAGATTGGAAATACTTAATTGAAGACGCAACATCACACATAGTTCGTAAGTAAAGCCTCTGATCATTATCAAGGGTTCAACCAGTCTTTATCAAAACATTTAGGTAAGTACATAATGCGAATAATTCTTTAGTTTTATTAGAAAGGTTTTTATAATATCCTAAAAACGACTGAGCAGGGATCAAGCCGCTAGGTACTATAATATCTCCTTGATACGGAGATGCTGCGTCTGGACGATTTTTTAAACGTTACTTATTATTTTTAGTATGAAATGATGTACAATGAATTCTCAACGATTGCAGTGGGCTTTTCTCTGCACGCCGAGTTGAATCAGTAAATGGTTCCTATGGCGTACAACTATGCATATATTATGTCGCTGATACAAATCGTATAAACATATTATAACACAAATATTGCTCGTTTAATAGTATTGATAAGTGTAAGCATAACATAGTACATTATAAGCAATCCAACTTCCTCAGGAATTCAATTCATTCAATCGTAAGTCACACCCAAATCGTATCGTATAAAAGTCCGTCTTCAATCGCTACGTATAAATCACGTCGGAGTGGGTGTGGTGTCAGACTCCGATACACTTTTTACTTAACAATTTGTTTATTGCGCGATAAATAAACAAACTTACTATCAACAGGGTTAATGTGAACAAGGATCAAGAATGTGAGGAATCCAGAATAAAGTTTTTGATTATTTTGATAAGACTTGATGACCGCAAAAACCATGTAAAAATCAATACCTAGTCTTATTTCAAAGCCATCAGGTTTCGGTAAACCTCTGAAGGTGCAATTTCAGTTGGTGTATATTCACAAATGTTTGCGTTATTTATCCAAGGCAAAATCAACCATGACTCCATCAGAACACAATGTTGTTTGATTTGGCAAAATAATGCAAACATTTACGCAAATATACGCCAAGTGTCACCTTAAGGCCCAAGTTCACGAACAAATAAACATGCGTTTACCGTAACCATTACTGTAATTTATTTATTTATTATTGTGTTGAATTTAATGTTAAAATACTAACACTCTTTACTAACATAATAGGGTGGTTATTCGCTATGACATAAGAGATTCCTTGTCAACGTGTGACGTCACCCATACGATTCAGCGATGATTCCACGCAGATATATCAACGAACCCTCGTTATGTACGTTTGGTCATAGCGAATAAGGGAACAGAGGCCGTAGACAAAGTAACATTCTAACAGCTATGACGCCCTATGATGACGCCAGTAGAAAATTCCAAAATGTATGGGATTGACGTTAGCTATCGATATGTCACGTGGTCTTTTGTATTGAATTACGACTGTAGAAATGGAATCGCTTCGAAGCGAATGCCGTTTGGCTAGGCCCTCAGGAGTAAAAACTGAAATAAATAACATTATTATTGTTATTATTGGTCAAAAGCATTGGTTAGGCTAAACAGTTGTTTAACCGCCTGTTTATTTGTTGGTGAAATTACCCCTTAATCGATGTGGTACTGCCAGTAAAGCTTGTTTGTACAGTTTGAGCTTTCACGAACCTAACGTTCACTAACAAGCCGCTGACCCAGACCTTAACAGTGCTGTGTACGCTGCCTAACACCAGTGATGAACATAGGATTACAACCAGAAAGGGCAAAAATCATTTAAATGTTAGGCTATGGACGCATGGCATCCACTTCCTCGTGCATCGTAGTGCGGCATCAGCGTTCTCACATAAATCAGTATATTCCCAGTGTCCCCCACCTACCTGGCCCTACTGGGGGATGTTGGGAGAAAAATTGCCATCGTCCCCCACTCGTAACAACGCAACCAAAGAGTAATAAACGTGACATTTACTGCCATGGCTGCCCAGGAAAATATATTACCAGTGCAAAAACTCTTCGAATTTCAAACATTTTTATGCAGATAATTAAGCTTCAAATTAGAGTAAGAGTATTTTTTCAAAAATCACTGATTTTTTTGCCATTCTCTGTCTGATGGACATAGGCCATTTTGGAACAACTCCTTAGCTTGTTTTAGTAGCTGTAGAACCTGGTTCGCTAAGATTTATTGTAAAATGCTACCTGTACGCGAGTACGTACATACATAATATATTTGCACATACTTATGTACATACATTATATACATACACACAGACGAAAGAAAATTTTACCAGTTATTGCAAGGACTTCGCACGCTCGGTATTAGTTAATTTCGAAAATTACAAAACGATTACATTCCGTAGTACTTCCTTCGTAGCACATTCACATACTAAAACAAAACGCGCTTCTCATGTCGATACATAATTTTAAACCGCCCCTCTTCACCCCCTGAGTCCATCCTCATGGTGATGCCACCAGTCACGACTCCTAAATCAACACCGTTGACAGGAGGCGGCGGCGCTCACGAGCAAACAAATGTGGCGCTTATATTGGCAGATATTTGCAGCGTTTGATAGATTAGAGGGAGTTTTCTACATTAAATTTAAGCACAGGATATTTTCGTGGCAAATCGACATTGGTTCTGAAATATTCAAATATATGCATGGGCCGTACAAACAAACAGGTAAACTTAAACTTTCAAAAAAAAAAAAAACAATTTAAATTTTCGTAGAAGTTTTTCGTAGCACTCTTTAGTTTCTCACAAAAGACATCAACGCGCTCTTTGTAGTTTATAAATTAGATTATTTGAATGTGAAAATTTGCGATTTATATACGTTATATGTGTATATATTTTCACAAAAATAAACGTAATTACGTCATCATCATCATCATTATCATCATTGGCTAGTAGCATCATAAGCCTGTAGATGTCCACTGCTGGACGAGACTTTCCTCATAGTTTATTTTTAATTTTAATTTAGTATTTTAGGTTAAACTTATGATAACTTTTAATAACTTAGGTATCATTTAATTATCTAAGTAATGTTACAGAATAATAATTAAATTAATGTTAATGTTAAAAAAAAATGTTATTATTATTATATAAAGACATAACAATGATACAGGGACTTCCCATCATCACTATGCTATGGCAGGTTGGTGATCGCAATTTTGGTGTTGAGTACTCAGGTGGATGCAGCTGTCCATCCCCTGGTGTAATCCCTTAGTAAGTTTTTACGACATCCACGGGAGGAGACGGAGGGGTGTATTCTTAAGCCAGACTCACCTCGGCATATGTTGTTGGTGATGTCACCTGATGTTGTGCGTAATGTTAAAGCTTATTACCACAGTCGTTAAAGCAATAAAATCTACAATATATAATATTATTTAAATAAATTCAACACATTATCTACAATAATTTATTAAGTCATTTTGTGAGGAATTGATTCGCAATGGAGTCAAATAGATGTAATTGTGACATAAACAGTTGAAGATGGGTTTATTTCAGAGCCACATTAAGGACAAGTGGAAAGGGGCAAGTTTTTTTATTTAAACCGTGTAATAAAAACAGAAAAATGCCCTTATATAAACAGTCAATTAAACACTTGCTAGTATCTCTTATTATGTTTGGACCTGGACATGTACGTTCCATCATCATTAGCTGCCTTTAAATGTCCACTGTTGCAGAACGCAATGGGGGATACCATAATCACCACGCTTGGTAGGTGGATTGGTGATCACATTATTAATGTTGAGTACTCAGGTCGATGCTGTTGCCCATCCCCTGATGTATTAAGTCGGCTTTTACGACATCCATGGGAGGAGATGGCACCTGTTAGTTTATTAATGTATTTGTTTTTTCGCAGCGACCAAAGAAGCAGCGTATACGTACGCTATCACATCAGCGGGGGTCACACACGCACTCAGCGCTGCGTGTGCACGTGGCGAACTACCTGCTTGTGGATGCAATAAAAGGTATACATACCTATGCATGCACCCATGCCTTTCACTCCAAAGAGCAGAGCCTCAAAGGGCCTCTTTTCATATTCGGGAATTCAGATGTCACCAGAGCCTATCGCTGCCATTGCTTTCCCACGGCCAACTTGGCTAACACCTAAAAAAGCCAGCAGTCTGGAAAATTTGCCTAACAAATCCGTCAACTTGGCCCCTTTTATGCGTCCTGAGTACAGCCCTAAATAAAATTTCTGTAACTAGATAAAGATACGCTGATATTTTATCTCTTGAGTTATAGTTATTTTGATTTATCCATACAAATGCGTCGTTGGAACGTGTTGTCGTTAGTGATTTAAACGTGATAAATGTAAGTAGCATCCTGCCAAACGTAACCTAACTTACTTATCGAACACTTCTAATGATATAAGTACTAAAGTTAGCTGATAGTCTATCTAGAGTGAGGGACCTCGATTTCCAATCCTAAGGTGGGTTCAATTCCCGGTCGGTTGCACTTGAGACAATATAATGGTCATAGAATAAAAAACTTACTAAATCAATCTTGTTAAAATTAATTTGTGATTTAAATGGTTTTTATTTATGTACTCTAGTTTATAGCAAGAGGTTTTATTTATTTATATTGTCACGGGTATTTATCGCATGTTACGTTATTATCTATTTTTAACCGTCTTCAAAAAAAGGAGGAGGTTCTCAATTCAGTTGTGTTTTTTTTTGAGATTCACTTTTGGTATGAATGATTTCAATGGTAATATCCTCTGATCTGAAGATGAAGCTGGAAGGAAGGCACCGGAACTATGTCACAAAACAATGTATCCTAGCCGTGCTTGGGCTTATTGGAATTGCCCTGAGATGCACTCTGGCTATGAGTGGTTTTACCCCGCGTTCAAATTGCGCTACTTGAGTCTTATTTTATGTGTGGCCTTGGTTGAATCCTTTCGCCACACTGGTTTTATCACCATCAAAATATAATCCCGATACTTAGTCGAACACAATGCCTGAAGCCAATTTTTTAAAATGAAGAGTGATTCAATCTTACTTTTAATTTTACTGACATTCCGTTCTTGATAACATTGCAACTGTCAAAAAGATCCATAGCATAGATATTTGATAGAACTCTTAATTCAGTTAAGTTATGCTATTCCAGAAGACGTCCCGTGTCCTCGGAGCAGTGGCAATGGGCAGGCTCGCGGTGCGGAGAGGCCGCGCACGGAGCGCGCTTTGCACGCAGGTTCCTGGACGCGCGGGAGTTGGAGCACGACGCACGCGCATTGATGAACCTGCATAACAACAGGTTGGGGAGAAAGGTAAATTACAAATGCAGGTATATTATCTCATTTTCAGAACCTGAGGCCCTACCATGAGCTCTTAAAGCAATTCAGTTCAAAAACTATTCAGTACAAAATATCGGTTCCGTGATGTCCGCAGCTATATTTAAAGGCAGTAAGTATTTAAAGAGCAGAAGGTCTATAGACTTCTTCGATTAAAGTTATTGAATGATGAAGGATGTTAACGACGAACTGATATTTTGTACTGAATAGTTTTTGAACTGAAACGCTATAAGAGCTCATGGTAGGGCCTCTGATGTATGTTCGCGAAAATATACAGTTTACTAAAAAAAACGACAATTAGGTATAATGTAATTAAGTACTAGAAACAGAGATAAACTCGCTGTTCTTACTATTAGGTTCCCTAAAGTAACTAAATTTTTTACAGGTTAATATACTCACAACCTAAAATAGTCGATGAACAAATTCAAAAAAAACGTAGATACCTAAGTAATATTATGTCTTGGATAATATTACTGTTGTTATTATTTATTTCTCCCCACAACACAAAATTAAACATAATAATGAAACAAATAACCAAAAAACAAAACATAAGGAAATATTAAACATCCAAAATAAACATGTGTATGTACGTAACCTGTACTTACGTAGGCAATTTTTAGGCATCAATATGTGTTGTGTGGGGTCAAATAGTTCCCTAATAGCATTAGCTGCACCAGACCTGCCCCTAAATTACAGTAGCAAATGGCAATGGTTAACGCAACAATGGGGACCATTTTGGCAGCCTTAGCGCTGTCCAAATCTATTGAAACCTCAAAGGAGGAATATTTAGGTCAAAAAGTTTCCCCTCTTCAAGTTTCATAAGATTTAGATTGCGCTAAGGCTGCCAAAAAGATCTCCATTGATGCTGTTCCCATTGCCATTTGCTACTGTAATGAGGGGCTGGGTACCGTGTGGCGCTGGTTTTTAGACAACCTAGAAAATAATAAATAGAAGAAAATATCCGTTAGCGAAGGCATCACTTAAGGACGCACTTACTCAAAGGTAGCAATCGTCGATTGCAATCAGACGCAGCTAATGTTTCCGCTGAGCCGGAGGCGCTATTGTCATAGCCCATGCAGACCAGCTGGCACGGACATTTACGTATTAAAGAAAAAACAGATAGAGTGAGCATCATGTAAGAAATGGGGGCTTCTATTCGATTCTCCCAACTGTGATATCAGACTGAAAAGCGCGTTTTTAACCGACTTCCCAAAAAAGGAGGAGGCTCTCAATTCGTTTGTATTATTATTATTATTATTTTTATGTTTATTACCGCATATCTCCGGCGTTTATGAACCGATTTGGAAAAATATTTTTTTATTTGAATAGATATACTTCCAGATTGGTCCCATTTTTTTCAGAATCCAGTTCTGATGATGGAATCCATGAGGAATTGAGGGACCTCCTCAAATATTGTAGGCATACATCTGGCGATTTTGATATTTTCAGCAACAAACCAAGAATTTGCATTCAAAAAGTATCATAACCCTTTCACCACTATGGTTCTTTCATCATTTTTTTTCATCCAAATATTTAGTCGAATACAATGGCGGAAGTCGGTTTTTTAAATGAAAAGTTATAGATTTTTAAATTAGCCGTAAAGACCCCAATTGCAATTTTCAATCGAAATGTTGTTTCTATTATTTTATTATTTCGATTATTTCGAGATTTGGTCTATTAGCAGATAAAGGACCTTGTATGGCAAGACTATCTAAAGATTTATCCGGGGATTTGTCTATTTCAATTAAAGTTAAAAGCTACCATAGCGAAACGGCTAAAGTTAATAAGAAAAGACTATTAGGAAAATTTAAAGCCATTGTAAGTTACCTAGATAGTTTAGTTAGTCGGTGGATGGAGATAGCTCAAGACTATTCGTTGGAGCATTCTATGGGAAGTCCTACGTATTGACAGTAACCTTTTACAAGTGTACCAGCTGTTCCCTTCATTCTGTGTTATTGTGCCAAATTACCGTTCTCATGTCTTACTGCTTACTTTATCCAACTCATCTTTGTACTTGAAAGAACACAATTATCTACTCAATGTCATATTAAATAAGGCTTACATCGCAATGGCAGGTTTGTTGTTTAAGTGTGCAGAAGTCAATAAAAGGCCTCAGGAGATACGTGATGCGTTTTTGAAATTAAAATTTAGGGTTCCGTGGAATTTAAAAATTAAATTAAGATAATTTAGGTTGACATAAAAAAGATTGCCTTAAATTAAATTGCCATTATTTGTGGTGTGGTGGTCTGAAATCTTAAGGAAAACCTCTAAAAATAAGAAAATAGCTAAAAAAATTGCGAAAACCAACTTCACACATTGCTTTTGGCAATTTTTTTAGCTATTTACATTTCATTAAATCTCTCACTTCATATTATACGACGACATTATAAGAGTCGCAGGAAGTTGTTGGATGGAGGTGCCACACGACATTTCTTCGTTGCACTCTATGGGGGAGGCCTGTGTCCAACAGTGGACTTCTACAGGCTGATGATGATGAAGAAAGGAAATACTAAAATATTTATAATACCCCAAAAATTTCTGACCGAAAGGAGACTGAATCTGCAAAAGATTATTAAAAAAAAATATTAGTGTTCGCTATCTAAGAATTGTTTTTTTTTTTCATTTTTTGCATAAAAATACATTATCTATATGTTAAATATAAATAATTTTGTAACTTAACACATCTAAAAAACCTTACAAGGCTTGTCTAAGATGCAAATCATTATTCAGCTTTATATATTAGGTTGTAAGCACATAAACAATTAATATCATTATAATTAAACAAGTAAAAAGGATGAAATAGGATGTTGATGAGCTGTAATGAGCAAAAACACAATAAAATTTGAATTTCGGGCTACTTTGCTAACTTTCCACCTTAATAGAACCTACAGAACCTCGCGTCGAATAACCATGCATTCGTTTCAACCTCATAATTGGCTCGCTGGTGGTTAAGAGATAGCTGCATTAGCGTGGATGCGAGAACTCATCGCACCGTCTCATCATCCGTCAAATTAACATTTTGTTTTACCATTTTTGATACAGCCGAGCGCCGCGAGACGCCATTTTGGTTTCTTTTTTTCAGTACTAGCTAATCATTTGTGTTGCATTGCACGCGATGCTCTGAGAACTAAGGCCCAAACTAAAAAATAGTAGAAATAGAGTTCGGATCATGTTTCGATCTTGTGTCGATGTTTTAAATGTCAGAAATGGTATTCTCTTATCTCATAATACAACACTGTAATGTGATTATATCGAAATGTGACCGAAACTTGAACGATTCAAAGTTTTTTCTATAATTTTAGCTTAAGTAGATGGAGTCTCTCTCTTATAAATCTCTCTCTCTCTCTTACTAATTATACATATATAATTATACAACTATCTAACTCTAATTGTAGTCACCATGAATTGAAAGTAGGCTAAATTGCTATTTATGAGTTAGCAGAATACCAACTGTCTGTCAATTCACAATTCAGTCTGGATTCGGTTGACTTTCAGTGCTGTTATAAAATAATTTAGAGAATTGGGCCTCTGAGGCCTTACCATGAACTCTTATCGCTAGAAGTATTCAGTTCAAAAACTATTCAGTACAAAATATCGGTTCGTCGTTGACATCCGTCATCATTGAATAACTTTAACCGCAGAAGTCTATAGACCTTCTGCTACTGTGGCTTTAAATATAGCTGCGGACATAACAGAACCGATATTTTGTATTGAATAGTTTTTGAACTGAATCGCTATAAGAGCTCATGGTCAGGCCTCTGAGGCTCTGAAGCAAGATGTGTATTACAGAACCAGTATTTATTTTAGCAGTCAGCCTTCCAACTACAGTTAGCAAATGGCAATTGGGGTTCGCAACAATGGAGATCATTTTGGTAGCCTTAGCGCTATATAAATCTTATGAAAATTGAACTGGGGAACTTCTTGACCTAAATATTCCTCCTTTCAAGTTTCAAAAGATATGGACAACACTAAGACTGCCATAATAATCCCCATTGTTGCGTTCCCCATTGCCATTTGCTACTGTAATTGGGAGACAGGGGATGTTTGCTATTGGCCCACTCGTTGTTTGCCCGCCAGCTTGAAGTTAGTATTAGTTTGTTGGCGTCGAAATAGATCAGGAGATAAATTGACTGATTTTACGAATCCAAAGGACTATCTATACTAATGCGGACTAATTATATCCGTAGTAGGTACCTACAGGATATAAGTACTTAGCTCTCGATTAAAATATTCGTGATTCTTATAGACGAAAAATAAGTAATAATCTAGCAGTGGGGGTCTTGGCATTATGGCAAACCTCACCTAGTCCTGGACGCATTGTCCAGCAGTAGAAGTATATCAGCTGGATTAAGAAGAAGAAGAATCATCATCATCATCATCAGCTGATTAACATCCTCTGCTGGATGAGGCCTATATCCTATTATGGTAAATCCCCCATTGCATGCATAGCGTGCAATTGGGGATTTACCATGGTCACTACGCTTGGCAGGCGGATTGGTGATCGCAGTTTAGTTTTAAGTACTCAGGTAGATGCTCTGCCTAACCCCTAGCGTAATCTTTTGATCAGCTCTCACGACATCCACAGGAAGAGTTGGTCTTTGACCGCAGCTGGTGATAGTACTCAGATGAATGCTGCTGCCCATCCACTGATGTAATCCCTTAGAAAGGCTTATACTACATCCACGGGAGGAGAAGGAGGGGTCTATTCTTAAGCCGTACACATAATTCTCAGGCCGAGACTACCACGATATGACAACGCGTCAACCGCCTCTCTTTACAACTCTCTTTTTTTTTGTTTTCTTCTCGTTTTCGCTAAGGGCGCTGCAAGTAAATGTATGGAAGGAAACGAAACTTCATATAGTTTCGTAAACTATCAAAACCCGAACTAAGCCCCCTGTATTCATTCATGTTGTTCCAGATAGTCAAGGAGCTGGTGTCCAAAGAGTGCAAGTGTCATGGCGTATCCGGATCATGTGCAGTCAGGACTTGTTGGCGAGCTCTGCCACCCTTTCGTCGCGTAGCAAATGCATTGACAAACACTTTTCTTCAAGCTAGAAAGGTGCGTCATACTGAACGGTAGCTATCATCATCATCATCCACTGTTGGACGAGGCTTTCCCCATTGCAAGTTCCCCATTGTTGTCCTGATACCCACAACACAGGGAATCCTAGTGTGGGATCGACTACGTATGTGACTGTGGTGTTATGTTATGTTATAAATGGTGTACCTAATAGTCATAATTTTTCTAAAATTATACCAAGCCACGATAATTTGAATTCTATCATTTATTTGTTAATTTCTCAGGTGACTGAAATAAATTTATTATTATTAAACATTGTGTACATTTTTCAGGTAGCTGCATTTGAGCGTGGCAAGACTTTGGAAGGAAGAGTGGACATTCTACTTGTTGTCAAGAAGTAAGATTTAAATTAATCAGAACACTGCCTTATTTAACCTTTGTAACAGTAGTTTGCCGTTATGTGTCCGGCATAAGTATAGACCCCTCCGTCTCCTCCCGTGGATTTCCTAAAAGCCGACTAAGAGATCAGACCTGGGGATGGGCAGCAGCATCCACCTTTTTTTTTATTTCAGTCATGTATCAGAAAGTATCCTTTAGTTCAATACACATCGAACACCAAAGATTAAATCGTTCCGAAAACCATATTTTACATCAGCTAAACCAAAAACGTTCCATTCGAGTGGTTAAATCGTTTCAAAATAGCGCAATCCCCAGGCGGGTGATTCTCGGAAAAATCTCGTTCACGTGATGACGTCAAATTTCGATTGATACCCATAATTTTGTATGGGCGTCATATACAAGATGTGACGTCATCACGTGGACCAGATTTATTCTAGAATACGGGCCCTGCCCCCCATTTACAAATGCAAATGGCAATGGGGATCGTTTTGATAGCTTTAGCGCTATCTTAACCTTTTGAAACTTTTTCGTGGTCGGCTAGCTCGTGGGCGAAAAAAATAATAAATTGGTTCGTACACACAAATGTATATTGGGATATTTGAACACTTTTATAACGAAAAGGTCAAAAGGTGGAACCAGTAAAATACGATAACAGTTTACATCTTATACCAAAGACCATCGACTGACAACCATCTTGACATACACAGATCCCTAATATCTTATATTCCACAGACATTATTCACTCTAGGAATCGACTGGGCACTCTGGTGGACCGTGTAGGTCTAGGGTCCCTAGCACACGCTACAACTTGATTAGGGGAAGTTTCTTGACCTAAATATTCTTCATTTTAAGTTTCAAAAAATTTGGACAGCGCTAAGGCTGCCAAAACGATCCCCATTGTTGCGTTTCCTATTGCCATTTGCTACTGTAATTGGAGGGCTGGTCGGGCTCGCTAAAAACTAGTACAAATTTAATTTTGTTACAGGCCCCAGAGATCACTGAGCGTGTCCCGAGTACCTCGTAAGTCGGAGCTGGTGTACCTGGACCCCTCGCCGTCGTACTGCGAGCCGCAGCCCGCCGCCGCCGCGCTGGGCACGCACCAGCGGCACTGCAACCACACCTCGCGAGGTGAGCGTGACTACTTTACGGAACTACCAACTCGAATGTCGTTGAAGTTGTTATAATCTTGTTTCCAGTGGCGTGATAATTGATTAAACCTCTTGACTTGCTAGAAGACGAAGAAAAATTCCCTAGACTTTGAGCTTTTGAGATTTTCAAGACAATCGCTATCCTTGACCTTACGCTATTTGTCAATAAAGTCTAATTTTGTTTTTTTTACGTTTTTACAGTTCAGATTGTACCTTCCGACGTTCCAGCGGTTGTTGAATAACTTATCGATTGACTAAAGACATTATAAACGTCGCAGGAAGTCTGTGGACGGAGGCGGCTCAGGACCGTTCATCGTGGCATTCTAGGGGGGAGGCCTTTGTCCAGCAGTGGACAGACTGATGGTGATCATAACGAACTTACTCAGTTGCATGAGCATATAGATTAATAGTTCTACTGTCATAAGTTAAGTGGTATAAGTCTTGAGTCGAGTGTTATAAGTAGTGACTCACGTGTGGTAATTTGCAATTGGTTATCGTTCCTTTGACGACTCCCGTGGCGTGGTGGGACATTAGCCGGTTGAGGTGCAAGAGGTGCGGGTTCGATTCCCGCTCTGGGATAAATGTTTGCATGATCTGCAAGTACGTAATAACACATAACGTAACATAACACCCAACAGTCACATACATAGTTCTGATCCCACACTAGGATTCCCTGAGTCGTGGATATCAAGACACTACCAGTACCATGGTACCACAATACCCAGACACGGAGCAAATATTTGCAGATCATGCAAACATTTGTTCCACAGCGGGAATCGAACCCGCACCTCTTGCGTCTCTCGGGCTACTCGCCCACTGCGCCACAGAATAATGTTAAGTTTTGTGTTCCAGGTGAAGACGGGTGTGAACAACTGTGCTGCGGGCGCGGCTACAGTACGCTTCGCTACACGTCGCGCGTGCAATGCCGCTGCAGTTTCCAGTGGTGCTGTAAAGTGCACTGCGATACCTGCCATGTGAAGACTGAGCATCATATCTGTAACTGACTGTACTTTCACTTGAAAAACTTATACTTATCTAGTTACCCTAATAACATGTATGTACTCAGACAGCCGTATTTTAGGGCATTATTAAGGTACTGTCCCCCAAATCATTTACAGTAGCAAATGGCAATGGGGATAATTTTGGCAGCTTTAGCGCTATCTAAATCTTATAAAATTTGAATAGCAGAAACTTCTTGACCTAAATAAATATTCGTCCTTTCAAGTTTCAAAAGATTTGGACAGCGCTAAGGCTGCCAAAATTATCACCATTGTTGCGTTCCCCATAACCATTTGCTACTGTAATTTGGGGGACTAGTCTTGTCATACAATAATTTTAACCTGACAGGGACAGCAACAAAGCGGAGTAACATGTTTATAATGTCTTTAAACCATCGAGTGGATGCCTTCCTCTACCGTGTCGTCTGGCTCCCCAATTACAGTAGCAAATGGCAATGGGGAACGCAACAATGGGGATAACTTTAGCAGCCTTAGCGCTATCAAAATCTTCTGAAACTTGAATAGGGAAACATCATGACCTAAATATTCCTCCTTTCGTGTTACAAAAGATTTGGACAGCGCTCAGACGGTCAATATCCTATTCCCCAAAGGTTGTCCAGTTCTACATAAATAGGTTTAATTTTCAATTGACTCGCTCTACTTAGTATGAGTTCAAAGTGTTGACTCAGGTAATATCAACACCAAATTAAATTTGATATCGCATAGTGTATGAAGATTATTTATTTTTCTAATATTTAAATCGACTCATCAATTTAGCTTTGAATGAGTACAGCTTTTGTACTCACGTCTCTTTTTCTACTCTGTAAATATTATCTATATTAATAGGCCATATTTAATTACTATAACCTTGAACAAATTACCTAACTATTATGAATATGAAATAACCTTTTAGTATTGATGCAAAACAAAAAAAAGGAGTGATTCTTACACAGAAGAATATTTGTTTTCTGACTAGACAGCCCTAAGTAGGTACAGACAGGTAGATACCTAACTTCAAGATTTAAATAATTTGTTGATAATGAGTTCATTTTTCCATACCTATTATAAGACTTATTTTAATTCATAAATTATTTTGTTTCTTAACTCTAATTTTTAGTTTTTGTTTTGTATGGTCTGACCATGAATGTGCTTTCACAGGGTATGTAGGGTCAAATTGGATGATACACACGATTATCATTCATGCCAATTGATCAAGTCTGTGGGTAGTCTGCGTTCGGTCCAGAGAGCGCGTGGTCAAACGTTTTGTGTTCCATTTTTTCCGGATTATCTTCCCGTTCCTAACTTCGAATCCTTCGATTGAACTTTCACTATTATTTGAACCAAAAGCGTGTCTTTCAGAACGTCTTTTATGCTCTTTAACGAACGTTTTTGATTTCAAGGAATCTGTTTTAAATTACTAAATCTAATAACACAGTTTAATCGTTCAGAAAACGCGATATCGTTTTTTATATCAGCTAAACAAAACCGAACTAGGTACAACGAAACCATAAAAGTTCCGTTTGAATGGTAAAACCATTTAAAACTAGCACGATTGGGTGGGTGAATGGGCGACTTGTAAAGTATAACAAGTTTTGCACTAGTTATCCTGAATTCTTGGCTGTGGTTTTAAATGTGGTTTTTGTATGACGACACTGAGTTTCTCACCACGTCGCATCGTCCATCCTCTACGGGGCGCTCATCAGTAACAATCGTTGTCTGACTGGTAGCACCTTGCAGTAAGCGTAGTTCCTTGCACGCAGACAACCGTTCTTTAATGCACCACCTACTCCAGCTATGTTACGGAATTGCCTAAAATGCATTTAATGTAAGGATCAACGGCTTTAAAAAGTATTATTTTGTAGTTGTATGTACTTAACTTAGTTGTAACTTGACATTCCGAGTAGGTGTAACTTAACTTATTCACATGTACACAAACGTTTTTGAATAAAACTTTCACAACTACCTACATGTTTTATTTTACATTACTATTTACTTAGTACTTATTTAATGTCAGAATTTAACTTTATTGCACATGTTTCCACTATGGGAACCTATACACCAAGGGGTTGTGTAGGTACCCACATCATGATCAATAGCCGTTAGACCACAGAATAAATAGTGTGCGTTATCCTAGCAAAATCTTGTGTCCTTTGAGGATGTGAATATCACGAATAATTCGTATTTAATCTCCTGTAAATGTGCCTGAAATAAAAAATTAGTGCCTTCAGCCGTTTTTGAGTTATTCATGAAAGACAGATTTTGCTGGGGTAACGATCTTCCAGCAAAAACTTATTTCCCTGGTTGGGCTAGGCCAGCTGAAAGTGGCTAGAAAGATAAGTTTTAATTTGTGCTAAATGTGCATCTAAACTCTGAATTTGTGGACCCTAGGATTTCAGAGATATTTCAGTTTTTGCTGGGGGAACATTTTAAAAATGGCTGTATCTCCGAAACTTTTAACCGCACAATCATGAATTTTTCTACACATATAAGTGTTCATATAGGGTAATTTGTGCCAGTTAAATTTCTTGATTAAACTGCGCCTCTCGTATTTTAATGGGATTTTTCCAAAAAACTAAAATAGCTCCTAGCACTCAAACAAAGGCACCTATGAACTATATTTAAATGCAAACTTATACCATTCTTTGTTAAGCAACATTTGATAAAATTTCATAAGCCTACGTTAAGTACTTTACGAGATAGAGAGACTTTAAAATAATCCGGTGGTGAAATTATTTTGACCTCCAAATACACGAGCTTTCTACGTGCTGTCCATTAACATAATTAATAGTAATTTTTTGTCGAGGGTCCGATTATTATTATCTTAGGAAAAAAACGGGCCCAATGCGGGTAGGTACCTATTTGACCTGAACTTGGTTGTGCCTTCTATTTATTTATTAAACTTCTCATAATATTTTTTATTTTTTTATTTCGTAGTAGGTATCTAAATTTGTATTTATTTATTTATTTTTTTGTCATGCTGGGTTTTTTCTTTATATATTATCTCTTAATATTTATATATATATATATATTTTTATTGTTTAATAATGTTCGTGCGTCACCCTGAGCCTTGTGCTGAAAATCAGCGTTGTGAGTGTTTCACAGCACATGCTGAGCTCAGGGCTTTTCGTACAAACATGTACATGGCAGCGTTCCTCCTCTCATACACTTGATTTACTTATGTTTTTTTTTTTTTTATTTGTTTGCTGTATTCGTGTAGCGTTTGTAATTGTATGTTATTATGTTGTTGTGTACAATTTGTACGAATAAATGTTTTTTTCTTTTTTTTTCTAACGTGTTAAGCCAATAATTAGTGCCTCTATTCATCTCCACATACACCAATTTTCAGCTGAATCCATCAAACAATTACCGTAATATCATTAAAAAACGAAATTGAAACGTTTCAGGGGAATGAATGAATGAATGAATACCCAGCCAAATTATTAACTGACCAAATTCGAATGACTGTCAAAAAGCGAGATTCCAATACATGGCACCCACCTTCTTAAATTCATACAACAATATTTTAGTGTTTTGGTACAGTCATGTAGAAAAATTTAAAGATTATTTTAATTTCATTTTAGAAAATAATATAACAAGTAAAAAATGGCATATAAGAAGAAAAACAGTTTAATCACGTTCTCTTTTTTTAACCCCTATGGAAAAGATACCGATACCGACAGAAGGTTGTTACTGTTTTAGTTATAATTTAATTAATTGCAGTCGGTTTGTATGACTTATAGAAAAGTTAATTGGTTAAAAACGCCCCCTAGTGAGGGAGTGCTGCAAAAGACAATCGAATGTTTCTAATAAACGGATTTGAATAGTATAATACACCAAATTCACTGGTTCATAGCCTGTTTATATCGTCAGTAGTGCTGCATTTATTAGTCGACCTACTCTAAATATTGCGCTCATTTCCTAACTACCAAATTGCGTGAAGATAGGTTTTTGATGTTTGATACTGAGGTTCTCAACAAGTCCGCTAGGGGCGCTCATCATATTCACCATACAAATAACCAGTCAGCCGACTGCACTTTGGTTCAAACCATGGTATAAACTTATAATATAGAAAAGGTAGTTATACCTTTTTGAATAGGTATTATGTATAATATATAGGTATTATTGGTTATTCCGAGACATGATGGTCAACACCAGCCTACGTCATCGCCAGTGAGACTTGAGATGAGAGATTGAGAATGTATGCTGTAGGTACCTTCTTACTTTTGAAACAAGCTATATGGCAGACTTTATAAATAATAAATAAATAAATAAATGCTGGACATTTCACAGAACATTATCTAGCCCCAAGCTAAGTAGAGCGTGTGTTATGGGTACTAGATAACTGATATACTTAATACAATACATTACATAGATAGACATTTTTTGATTATACACTAGCTGGTGCCCGCGACTTCGTCTGCGCAGGATTAGTATTTCGAGTAGCTTATATTAGCGTGGCGTAGAAAAGAACTAACATTATGAAATTATCACATAAATCATTTTCGCGACATAATTCTTAGTACGTGCTTTTTCTACACTTCCAAAAAAAGTACGGTAGTTATTATTATGTTTATTATACTTAAATAACTTTTCATTTAAAAAACCGACTTCCGCTATTGTATTCGACTAAATATTTGGATGAAAAAAAAAATGATGAAAGAACCATAGTGGTGAAAGGATTATGATACTTTCTGAATGCAAATGCTTGATTTGTTGCTGAAAATATCAAAATCGCCATATGTATGCCTACAATATTTGAGGAGTTCCCTCAATTCTTCATGGATTCCATCATCAGAACTGGATTCTGAAAAAAATGGGGCCAATCTGGAAGTATATCCATTCAACTAAAAAAAAATTTTTCAAATCGGTTCATAAACGCCGGAGATATGCGGTAACAAACAATAATAAAAAAAAAAAAAAAAAACATCCGAATTGAGAACTTCCTCCTTTTTTGGGAAGTTGGTTAAAAATGCCATACTTGCCTATTTAGTTACTTGCCTAACCTTGGGTCTATACTATATTACTTTAAGTACAATGCGTTATTAACAAATCGCTAGTGCCTTGAAAATTCGTAAAACGGACACAACCGGCAATGATGTTTTCCCTCACTCGTCTGCCCGCGTCTGTCGCGCACTCAGCGATAAGCGACTTCTTCCCCCACCTCACCCGCCGTGCATCGGACCGCTCGGATTTTTTCCAACTTACTTGACACTTATCGTCATATTATAGACAATTCACACAATATCTTTATAAATTGTAGACTATGTGTTATTCTGATGTTTAAGCTATATTATTGTAAAGTTTCAATAAAATCCATTCAGTAGTTTTTACGTGAAAGAGTAACAAACATCCATCCATACTCACAAACTTTCGCGTTTATAATATTAGTAGGAAGGATAGAAGGAAAGAAAGAGAAAAGAATGCATAGACAGATGGTTTTGATGTTCATAATACCGGCGATCATGGCATAGTAGAAAGTGGATTCATACGCCAAAAAGTTGTCTTAATTTTTTCAAAAATATATCAATTAGGCAAAACACCGGGATCACGCGAACGAAGTCGCGCGCGGGCAGCTAGTTGCGCAATTAGTTGCGCCTCGCGGTTTCACCCGCGTGAATAATGTTGAAAATTTATGATGATGATGAAAAGTAGCCTATGTGTTAATCCAGGGCGTAAAGTATCTCCATTCCAAATTTCACTCAAATCCATTCAGTAGTTGTTACGTGAAAGAGTAACAAACATCCATCCATACTCACAAACTTTCGCGTTTGATGATGATGATGATGATGAAAAGTAGCCTATGTGTTAATCCAGGGCGTAAAGTATCTCCATTCCAAATTTCACTCAAATCCATTCAGTAGTTTTTACGTGAAAGAGTAACAAACATCCATCCATACTCACAAACTTTCGCGTTTGATGATGATGATGATGAAAAGTAGCTTATGTGTTAATCCAGGGCGTAAAGTATCTCCATTCCAAATTTCACTCAAATCCATTCAGTAGTTTTTACGTGAAAGAGTAACAAACATCCATCCATACTCACAAACTTTCGCGTTTGATGATGATGATGATGAAAAGTAGCTTATGTGTTAATCCAGGGCGTAAAGTATCTCCATTCCAAATTTCACTCAAATCCATTCAGTAGTTTTTACGTGAAAGAGTAACAAACATCCATCCATACTCATAAACTTTCGCGTTTATAATATTAGTAGGAAGGATAGGATAGAAAATACCCAGAACACCCTGAACAAATACCTTCAGATCGTAATAATATTTTTTCCGAGGCAGGAATCGAACCCGCAACCTCCTGAATCGCAAGTGAACTTTCGCCTCCACGCGAAAGTGGTCGTCAAACTCTGGTCCTCTGGTCTTTCACTTTGGTATTATGATAATACGATAAGTAAATTTTATGATAATTTTTGAAGACTTTAATAAACGACCTGTGCTTGTTGTGCTTATTTTAAGTAAGCTGTCCACAGATTTAATTAAAAGAGTATGTGTGTGTTTTAGTCATGTTATTTTGATTTATAGCTTTCTGGTATAACTTTAATTCTTGTTACTGTAACGAAACAAAAAAGTTTTTGAGATTTTGAAATCATCAAAAAATTTATAAAAATTTATGCTGTATGTACCTTCTTACTTTTTAAACAAACTATATGGCAGACTTTCATTTTGGTATTATGATAATACGCTTAGATATTACGATAAGTAGATTTTATAATAATTTTTTAAGACTTTAATGAACGACCTGTGATTGTTGTGCCCATTTTGAGTTGAGTACGATACATACGATTACATAGATTTAATTAAGAGTATAAATGTGTCTTTGATGAATGTTGTTTTTGTTCTTTTAACTATAACGAAACCAAAAAGATTTTGAGATTTTGATACAACAAAAGGTGGTAAACCCACGGAAAAATTTGAAAAAAAAAATTGTGCTGTACGTAACTACTTACTTTTGAAAAAAGCCATTATGGCAGACTTTCACGTTGGCATTATGATAATGCGCAAGATAATATTACGATAGGTAAATTTTATAACAATTTTTAAGAATTGATTTAAGACCAAATTGTTCGTTTGGCTTGGTAGGTTAGGTACTCGACTTGATCGACGAACCATAAATCATACACAAACTTAACCGCAAATGCCTAGATACCGACACGGTTCCGTCGTGTATGAACAACCCAAGCTATTTTGTAGGCGACTGTACCAAACAAATTACATTACAATACCAACAACTAAGAGAGGTTAGCATGAATTATGAAACGGCCGCTTTTTAATAGTCATTCGAATTTGGTGGGTTAATAGCCTGAAATCATATCAGATCAGTTATTTTGAGATATTACTGTAATTATCACATGGATTCAGCTGAAAATTGGTGTATGTGGAGATGAATAGAGGCACTAATTATTGGCTAAACACGTTAATGGCAGCACGTAGAAAGCTCGTATATTTGGAGGTCAAAATAATTTCACCACCGGATTATTTTAAAGTCTCTCTATCTCGTAAAGTACTTAACGTAGGCTTATGAAATTTTACCAAATGTTGCTTAACAAAGAATGGTATAAGTTTGCATTTAAATAAAGTTCATAGGTGCCTTTGTTTGAGTGCTAGAAGCTATTTTAGTTTTTTGGAAAAATCCCATTAAAATACGAGAGGCGCAGTTTTATCAAGAAATTTAACTGGCACAAATTACCCTATATGAACACTTATATATGTGTAGTAAAATTCATGATTGTGCGGTTAAAAGTTTCGGAGATACAGCCATTTTTAAAATGTTCCCCCAGCAAAAACTGAAATATCTCTGAAATCCTAGGGTCCACAAATTCAGAGTTTAGATGCACATTTAGCACAAATTAAAACTTATCTTTCTAGCCACTTTCAGCTGGCCTAGCCCAACCAGGGAAAAAAGTTTTTGCTGGAAGACCGTTACCCCAGCAAAATCTGTCTTTCATGAATAACTCAAAAACGGCTGAAGGCACTAATTTTTTATTTCAGGCACATTTACAGGAGATTAAATACGAATTATTCGTGATATTCACATCCTGAAAGGACACAAGATTTTGCTAGGATAACGCACACGAATAAATATTAGTACAAGTACAGAAGACTCACTTCGCGATTTTTTTTATTTAAACAGCGACTCTTGCTAGGACGCAACAAAGTGCAATTCAGCTCGCACAAGCGCTTTGTACCTAACGCAATATTCACCTAAACATTGCGGCTCTCTCCTAACGTGTAACTCTGTCGCTGTCTGGCGCGGAGTGATGCAACTCGTAAGGGTTGTCGACTTGTACCTACGAATTACTTAAGTACTTACCGTTTATTATCAATATTGTTATTATGGAGAAATAAAGTAGGTAAGTATTTAGGTCCTTATATAAGTAATTTAGAGCGATTCCGAAGTCAAATCAAATTATGCACGTAAGTAGGTAGAAAATTCAAGTAATTATTTAGGTATCTCCAACCTAGATCATTGCAATCTATGCTAAATGTACATGAAATCACACCTATAAAAGGCATTACTTCGATATGCACCTGCAGACAATAACTAATGTACCTACATCAATCAAATAACTTGCATTTCATCGTCCTTTGACAATTTAAAAAATAAAATGATATGTCTCTGTTTGTCTTTTGACTACTGCATCCATTTACAGCACAATATGCACGCGAAGTCATATTTGCGCGGGAAACTTATTATGCGAGCGCTCAGGCGCGTGCGCCCCGGGGAAACACTTTGGATGTAGGTAAATAACGCGCGACCTTGAGCGAGTGGCGGTGGTCTGGTTAGACGTCCACTGCAGGGCAGGCGAAGCCTCCCCCATTTAATGCAATGGGAGGATTTGCCATAATCACCACGCTTGGCAGGCGGATTTGTGATCGCAGTATTGGTGTTGTTTACTCAGGTGGATGCTGCTGCCCATCCCCTAATGTAATCCCTTAGTCAACTTTTATGACATCCAAGGAGACGGAGGGGTTTTTTTCTTAGGGCGGACACCTACGGCACGGTGTATCCACATACCTAGGGCAATATAGCCTCCGATAATAGCAAAAAGTTAGCCCGGAATTAATTTAAAGTTTCTCCGAAAAGGCTCATTATCGTCGAGCCACACAAACACACAGTGAGTACCAACTCTTTTCACATAGAACTTGTGCGGTTGCTGTGTGCTGTGTGGTAGACTCGGAGACTTCAAACTTTTAATTGGGTTCAACTTTACCCGCGCTCCTCCACTTCATCGCCCCAGACAAGTAGCTATTGGTACCAACCTACATACGTTCGCGTTTTATTAAGGCTTAATAGATAATAGTATAGTAATAAGTTTTTAGGTAAGATAGGTAGATCGAGTTGTTACTGATAGATCCAGTGAATTTTGATGCTATCAGTAGTTTAGTAGGTACTTATACCTGAAGCTTTTTGGCACACCACTCAGTATTTTCAGAGACTAGAAATACTTTCAAAATACCTATGTACCTACCTATTTACAATTATTGTCTTCGATCAACTAGGCAGGTAGGTTAGGTCTATCTTAGGTGCCTGCCTACCTATGATGGATATCTTATGGATATGATGGGAAAGTTGTATAGGTAAGGTCTAGTAAAATCTGTACACTTCACGGAGGGTAGGTAGGTACAGATTTTACTAGATGCACAAAGCATGCACATGCAAATCGTTTGAATAATTAAAATCAACGACTTCGATTAGTACTACACCTATTGCCCCCGCCAAGTCGAGCAAAGGGCACAACCGTACCATCTTTTATGAAGCCATTCGAGCCATTTTAGACCCCCTATAACTTCGTTGTGGATAAAGCTAGAAGCCTGAATTTTCAGTGACCAAGCGGGCATACTATACTAAAACTAGGTATATGCCCGCACCACACCGTTACTAGCTATTATGTACCTACATAGGTACGTAGGTACTTGTTAACCAATAATCCTGGTTGCCAATAAATCGGGTTTTATCTGCAAACGAGCTTGCGCAATTACCTATAGGTAACTACCTACCTACGCAACGCTATCAGACGACAAATTTTATGTTCATTCGATGCTAATTCGAGGATTGGCATGGAAGGGAATATCTAAACTAACCAATGATTAGATTTCCCCATGGCAACCCAGTTATAGTTCTGCCGAAATTACCACGGCAATTTTGGCATATGAACTTATCAGGGGTTTTTGCTTAACAGTGTCTGTAAGGGGCCATTTAAATGCTTGGCAAGTATAGTCTCCCATTCTAAGGACTGTGTTACTACTATCAGTATCGGTCATCTCAGTTAACTTTCGATAAAAATATCATCCTTGTAAGAAATTATACATTTTGGGATTTCAACATTTTGCAAAGTCAACCAAATGGTCATAAAGGCGATTTAATAGTGGTTAGGAGTTTGTATACTAACCTAAACTTGTGAGACATGCTCTAAGGTTGATAAGTATATAGGTACTTAGGTACCTATTGTTTTTTTTTTAATTTGACATTCTTAGGTAGAGTGCATCCAGTCGTGAAATTGCTCACCCCACTATGTAACTTCGCCAAAATAAAACATTGCTTATTTCATGAACATAAGGATCATTTTCCAATATTCAATAGTTTTAGCGTGAAAACAAACAGATACAGATAACTTTTCATTTAATAAACCGACTTCCGCCATTGTATTCGACTAAATATCTAGATGATTTTTTTTTTATGAAAAAACTTATTGGTTAAAGGGTTATGATACTTTTTGAATGCAAATGCTTGATTTGTAAAAATACCAAAATCGCTCTATGTATCAAAGTCAAAGTCAAAAAGAATTTTATTCATTGAAATCACAAGGATCATTTTGAATCGACTTATAAACTAAAATTACTCCTTTTAGAAAAATTACGACTATACACCACGTACTTTACTATTCTCCTGCTGACGTTTCGTTGACCATTTTGAGGTCCTTCCTCATGAGCACCGACCGCGACCACGCTCAAAGGTCGTGCGACGAGAACTCCGAGAGAGGTCGTGCGTTGAAAATGGTCAACGAAACGTCAGCAGGAGAATAGTAAAGTACGTGGTGTATAGTCGTAATTTTTCTAAAATGATACCAAGCCACGATAACTTCAATTCTAAAATTACTCCTGTTCCAACGCGACCAAGCCTAGAAGAATCAGGCAACAAACACGGCTTGGCTTACAAAAATGATCCGTCTTGCCACTGAGTGAGAAGCGCCTGTGTGGTGCCTCGGAGCAAGGAGTTGCTGATACATGGTAAATGAGAACTTAAAAACCTTAGGAAGGTAGTCAACAATTAAATAAACAACAGCAAAAAAAATATGCAAGACAGCACACGCTACGCTTGTTATACTTATAAATAATAATCTAATAGAAACATGTAAATAGGTAAGTACAGATATTGCAAATTTCCATTTTAGCAGTCGAGGGGCAGAGCGACATCAGGCCACGCGGCTTTATCATTTATATAGTCATCAATAGTGTAATACACTTTCTTAATTAGATTAATCTTTATGTAGGATTTAAATCTATGTATGCCTACAATATTTAAGGAGTTCCCTTAATTCCTCATGGATTCCATCATCAGAACTGGATTCTGAAAAAAATGGGACCAATCTGGAAGTATGTATATCTATTCAAATAAAAAAGAATTTTTCAAATCAGTTTATAAGCTATGGAGATATGAGGTAACAAACATAAAAAAAACAACCGAATTGAGAACCTCCTCCTTTTTGTGAAGTTGGTTAAAAAGAAACCAAAAAATGGGTAAATAGATTTGAGCAAAATATTTTCTTTCGACTTTTCAACCATTACGATTTTATTATGGTATAGAACATTAGCACATACCTATCTTATTTCTAACCTACAACTAATCTACAAAATTAAATTCCTAAGTAGGTGTCCTCTCCTTGGGCTCCATAGTGGTCCATATGAAGCCGCTGCAGCCATCCAACTCGGTGTCGGTGGGAGGGTAGGGTGTGCAGCCAGCACGATAATAGTCAGAGGGTGCGTGCATCACCCACTCCATGTACTCAAGCTTCCGGGGGAGCTCCTCTTCTGGACCTGTACATTCATACAAAATCTCAAATCTCTTTAAAGGAATGAAAGAGTACCATGAGGATAATTCTCAGAAAAATCTTGCACATAAGGTGTTCATTATCTCGCATCAAAACCATAATTTTTACTATAATTCAATCACACACAGTGCTTGCATCATTCCATGGCAGTGGGTGGTTATGGGCTGGTCATGATCAGTTAATCAAAATTGCTATCTAGGACATGAGCAAACATTCTCTTATCAGCAAATCCAAACGTAATTATCAGCATCTTACCTATAATGTAAGTAGCAGGATCAAAGCACTTGTCAGGTGGTGGACTGGCTCTGGTGGGCAGCAGCCATGTGAGCACAGCACTCTTCTCGCAGTACTGATCCGTCAGGAACCCGCGGAGCTGCGCATAGAACGTGCCTCCATCCACATCCTGCACTGACACTATGTCGCCTACCTGCATGTACGCGCCCTGCAGAAACACTCAAATGGTTATGCAACATTCAACATCTACGTTTTTTATGGTTCAAAGTGTCGTGGCAGCATCAATCACTCTACAACAGACACAGAGCGAAGTAAGGCGGGCTCGGTTCAGACCGAGTAATAAGAAGGCAGCTCTTGTGTTTTGAAAATAGCTGAAGAGACAGTACCTTATAAAATATAGATTGGCTGGTGACCAGCGTGGCCGTGGCGGCTGGTGCTCGCAGCGGCGGCCGCTTCAGCGCGCTACGGCGCCCGCGACCTCGCGTTGCTGGCCGGGAGGGCGCCAGCGCGGGCCCCGGAGGCGCCCGTGCCCGGCAGCGCGTGGCTCGCGTGCTTCGCCGGGCGCCGCGTCCAGTAGCACGCGCCGGCGAGGGCGCCGCCTCCTCGTCCTCACGCCTGTCGTCTTCACTCTTGATCTCCGTCTTGAGCTCCTTGCCCGCAGCGTTAGATAGGTAGCACTCGTTGCATATTTGCCCGGTCTCCTGGTTCCTCCAGAGGAGCGAGTCGTTTGAGCTGCACTGTACGCATGTTGGTTTAGGCATTTTGGTTGTGGTTTATTCAGAATCGGACAGATCTAGGAACTAAAGATCAGTAAAAAAACATAAATAAATAATCAATCAAGCAATCAACAACAAAAACAAAAAAACACTCATTCCTTTTTTTTTTTTTTTTGCTTTGGTTGGATTCTGTGTCCGTATGCCATAACTCCTTCCTTCCTTTGCAGTGTTGCCAGCTCTCGTATTAATTGGTTGCCAGAAATGCCAGACCACAGAACATAATACTGCCGTCATAAGAGAAAAGGGCGCATTTGACAAATAACAAAAGTGGAGTAAAAAAATAAAATGTAATTTTTTTTCATTTCCTTGCTGTCCCCGCATTATTGTAACTAGTATGAATGTGAAAGTGAAAATTAATAGAAATCGGTCTAAGGCTTGAATGTGTTGTGATTTTTTAAATAAAATAATTATATTTAATTAGATATTACATTTTTTCCTTTTCTTCTTGGTACAAAAATACATAGAAAATGCAAAAAAAATTGTAGAATGGACGTTTTTGGTCATTTACGTCCTTTCAACTTAGAACATTAAAGTAGCTGTTTTTTATTTTATGCAGTGTACGTGTGGGGTTCAGACACCCATTTATGGGTCGGGAACTGGTAGGAAATCAGAACAAACAAACGGATCGTAATAAATTACAAACGGTACGCCCGCTTGGTCCGAACGTTGTCGAAGCAATGTCACTCACCGGGCGGGCGGCCCGATCGCAATCGCTTTATTTCAAAGGCTGAATACCACATCTCTTCCTTTTTAACAAATAAAAAATTAACAACTGCTTATTTCCAAAAGTTAAATTACTATTCTTACTTCACTATATACCTCTAGTGATTTTACAACATAATTATTATTCTAAATCGAATTTTATTTTAACAAGTAAATAAACTACGCCGTTGATGTTTAATTAAGTACCTATACAATTATCGATCTCTTTACTAGGTACGCTATTATTTGTCCTCGTCAATTTCTTCGTGATCACAGATCTTCCAATTACTACCTTCTACTCTTTTCCAGTGTAGGTATTATATTCCGACGATACTCCCGACCTTCCTGTATCAGAGCCTTCCAGATTTCTGATCCATGTGCATCGCAGAAGCAGCCTACACCTTCTGTATAGATTGAAGTAGTTCCCACCTCTGCTTGTACGCAGTCTCCGGTTAGTCAGGTTAAATCCTGGTGGCAGACTTGGAAGACTGTGGCATATTCAGATAAGATAGGCGTTGGGATGGGTTTGCTACTCAGTGATCTGTTAGGGCAAGTTGTCACAAATAATTGCTTTCCAAATGCCTTCATTCACAAAACTTATAGATACTACGACACCACTCTGATAATACAATAAGGTGAAAATGTGGTGTCATGCGATATGATATTATTAGCTAGTTATAAGTTAGTGCAGACAATCAAATAGTTTTTAATCTTAATTTAATGTTGTACAATTTGACATTGTCGAGACGTTTTGTATTTTAATACTAAAATTTTATTAGAAATTTTGTTTTGACACGAGATACTGTAGATATACAGTATCTTGAGTCTTGAGTTTATTATTATTTTATTAAAACAGACAGCACACATAGTAAATTAATAATTGCTAAATTGTTAGCATTTCTTTTTTTTAATCTCGTTATAAGTATCTACTATCACGCAGTTCACCGACGAGTTCGTGGTTAGAAGTAGGTAGGTAGTACTAATGAGAGTAAAAGATAGGAGTGTCAGCTGACAGTCATTTAAACTAGTTCGACAATGAGAAGGCCGGCCACACAAAATGTACAAGCCCTTCCCAGCAAAATCTTAGAATTAGAAACATTTTTAAACAGTTTTAATGTACATTATCATGTATGTAACTGAACACTGGATGTTACAATTTGAGTTACTCCCTTATTATGAGAATTATAATATTGTAAGTTCATACAAACGCAAGAACGCCATAGGGTTCCTAACTGTTGTTCGAAAACCTTTAAAATGCAAGAAACGTAAAGATGTTGCAAATCTCACTATTGAGAGGACTATTGAGCTGTATTGTGTTGAGCTAGAGATGCATATCATTGTGTGGTTACCGTCCCCCTGACGCAGACTTCGTGTTATTTTAATCCACTATGGAAAAGTATTGCTCAAAACTTTTGTACATAATAAAATGCTAATAGTCTGCGGAAATTTCAATATAGGTATTTACAAAATACCTAAATACTATTATGGTTAGTTTTTTGTCTGACAGGCTGTTTAATTTGTTGTTTATGTTTTAATTTACATCACCTCTTCGAATAACCAACAAGAGTGACACTAACAACATCCACCTGTTTAGATAATATTTATTGTAGTAGTGTTCCAATTGAAAAATCAGTAATTAAACATTTCACCTCAGATCACTATGGTCACAGCACAGTGCTTTAAATATTGTAATTTCACTTATCACAGATAATCGCATTATGAAATTCCACGGCAGTATTGAACTAAAAATGCCCCTTGTACGTACCGTGCGTATATGATCCGAATGACCTTTTTACCAGTTTGTCTAAATTGATAAGTGAGGAACATAGTGAGATTGTAAAGCTAGAGCGAATGTCGGGTTAGCTGATTGGGCTACAACCCTTTATTAACTCTATATGGCTGGGGAATCAATGTTGCACGACCCAACGTTTATCCTGTACATAAAGAACTTCCAAGTCCTTCAAAAAGTTTGTCATACATTAAAATCATTGCATTTGAGAAATTCAATAGAAAAATCAGCAAATAAAATTAATACAACTTGGAAATTAATAATGAAACAGGTAAATCTAAACCTTGTAGTAACCAGATGAATTTAAACACAAACAATACTATGTTATCAAAAATATTCAGGCCGCGAATGCCTTTGATAGTTTTTCTCTAGTAATTGTGCTAGGTGCTATAATTATTGATATTGCGCCGTGTATGGCCTACATTTTCAATAGATGTGTTGACAAGAGTCTTTCCTGATCTTATGAAACATAGTAAATTAATCCTTTGTTCAAGTCTGGAAATGAAAAGATCCAGGTAACTATAGGCCAATTTCTATATTGCCTGCTTTAAGTAAGATCTTCGAGAAACTTATTCTTACTCAGTTATTGTCACACTTCGACCTCCACGGACTTCTTCAGTCATTAATTTGGAATAACTAAAGGTAATTTCACAGCCGATGCTGGTACCATGCTCTTAGAACACATATTTGAAGCGTAGGAGAACTCGCAGAACGCGATCGTCCAAAGCTTTTGACTGTATGGCCTGATACATTAATTTCCAAGTTAAAACATCATGGCACCCAAAATCAGGCAATTAATCTTGTTAATTTTAATATATCCAATAGAGTCCAAAAAGTTGATTTTGGTGGTGAAAGGATCGACTATTGTCATGGGGGTGCCACAGGATTCAATACTAGGCCCTTTTTATTTCTAGTTTACACTATCAATCTCCTTTTTTACATTATGAGGCATAGTTCTGTTTGCTGACAATACTTCTTTGATTTTTATTTTTATTTTCAGGGTGTTCTGGGTATTTTTCTATTTATAATAAAAATATCTATCTACATAGATACATGTATTATATTATGTATATCAGTTATCTAGTACCCATAACACAAGCTCTGCTTAACTTGGGGCTAGATAATGTTGTGTGAAATGTCCAGCATTTATTTATTTATTTATTATTTATTATTTTCAAAGTTGACAGATCTAAAGAAAATTACAATGGAGTAAATGATTCACTGTCGCGAGTTCTTGTAAATAATCTTTTGATTAACGCTAAAAACGAAAAGCATCAAATTCACATAGCCAAATGTAAAACATTATTATCAAACTAAATATTAAAAAAAATGGGGAGACACTTGATCTTGTTAAGTCTACTATTTTCTCAGGGCTTAATATTGATCCAGGGTTGCAGTGGGCACCGCAACCCTGTTGTGGTTTTAGCTGGTAGACTTAGTTCCATTGCATATGCAGTTCGTATGATAAGGCAGCTTACTGATGAAGCTACAGCTAGGCTTGTTTATTTTAGCTACTTCATAGTGTTATGTCATATGGTATCATGCTGTGGGGTAAAACAGCTATATTTCCAGCTAAATTTCTCTTACAAAATCGGGCAATACGTGCCATTTATAAAATGAAGTCACGTGACCCCTTGAACGCCTTGCGTTTCAAAGAAATCAATATACTCACAGTAATTTCGCAATATATCTATGAAATATTATTACATACACAAACACTTGGATAGTTGTATGAAAAAGGGCGACTTGCATGGTATTTGGATTTATACGAGAAATAAAACCAAACTAAATATACCAAAATTTCGATTGAAGAAAGTAAATGGGTCTTTTATGAGGAATTCTGTACAGTTCTATAATGAAATTCCAGAAGGTGCATCCAAATTTCTTATTCGAAGATAAATGGAAATTTCATATTCATATCATTTATTCACCGTAGGACCACTGGGAGCACTTGGTTTTGTTATGGTGTACTACATTTTAGCGGCCGCACATAAGCCTTGTCAGATAATTGCTATATCTGATTTGAGCTGATTTGCTATAATATCTGTACTTTTCTCTTTACATGGTTCTATTAGATTGTTATAAGTAGGTATACTCATACTCATACTTATTTATTAAAACCATAGGAACAATTATTAAGAACACTTGGTCACGTCATACATTATATTTAGAAATTAGGTTATATCAAGTGGAGCGTGTACTGTCTTATAAACTTTTGCTGATGTTTATTTACATTTGACTAACTTTCTTAGGTTTTTAAGTTTTCATTTAATATATATCAGCAACTCCTGCTCCGAGGCACCACACAGGCGCTTCCCACTTTGTGGTAAGACGTATCATCAAAGCAAGTCAAGCCGTGCTTGTTGCCTGATTCTTCTGGGCTTGATCTCGTTAGAACAGGAGTAATTTTAGTTTATAAGGCGATTCAAAATGATCCTTGTGATTTCAATGAATAAAATTCATTTGATTTGATTAACAGAGGGATCAAAATGCACTACCTTAGAGTACGTACCTACATTAAACATGTGTAGGTATCGGAGTTTATTGCCATTTATCGCTCCATACTGTCACCATTTTGTAGACATTAACATTCGTCTTTTAGGCAAACTTGCGTAAATAAATACGTGGCACAATTTCAATGAGTAGGTAAAAGTTTAATTGACTCATTGAAAACAACTTTATAGAAGCTCGTAACACTTTTGTCCATTCCCTGGAGTTGGTTCACATCAACAAGAACTTTATAGGTAGTTATTTGCTATGAGCAAGGTACCAGAAATAAACTCATAAATTGGTTGACATGAACTGAAACATTTTGCCTCATTGTTTTGTCATTTCATTATGGTTGCGACGTGTTGCGAGATAAATAGCCACCATAAATTTATTTCAAGTAAGAGGGTACTTACGTAAAAACTTTTAAATTCGAGTGGCCGGTTAAAAATCAAGTCAAAAATATCTAGCTACGACCACGTTACGGCTGAATTAAATCACTAAGAATAAGTACCCTTCCTCGAGTTTTAGAAAAGTTTTCCAGGTATTATTCAATTAACACAACACTACGCAACTTTTAGTCGAATTATCGACTAGGTACTTACAATTTTTATCCTCGTCGCCAATGTGGGGTTCAGACACCCATTTATGGGTCGGGAACTGGTAGGAAATCAGAACAAACAAACGGATCGTAATAAATTACAAACGGTACGCCCGCTTGGTCCGAACGTTGTCGAAGCAATGTCACTCACCGGGCGGGCGGCCCGATCGCAATCGCTTTATTTCAAAGGCTGAATACCACAGTACGTATATAATTATATCAATTTGAAGATAAAAGGGCGCAAATGGTCATATACTGCTTTTCTCCTTCTTATATTTAAAAAGAAATAATATGAAAGTATTAAGCATATGACGCATTTACAAACAACACATGCGGTTTCGACTAAAAATGGATTTAACATTACTAAGTGGGAGATAACCAATTCCGTTCAATGTAAACAAGTGATTTATGAGATCAATTTATTGAAAATAAATGTAACAAAAAGCTGAAATTTAATCATTATCTTAACCTATTAAAAACTTAAATTGTCATACTACTAGCGTCAAAACAAAACAAATCTAATTTATGTCTGTAAGACAGGTCTACCTTAAACTTTCTATCTATCAAAAATAAACAAGTCAAAAAATATAACGAGTAGTAGTAAGTAGATACCCTGTTTCTTGTATATTTATCATCATAATAACATTTTGGACAAAATCACAAAAATGAAACTTTAAATTAACCTAATCTTAGCCAGTTAAAAACTCATCTGATTCTTTATCACAATTATTTGCTTTACGTTTCCTCAATTCTATAAGCTTTTCTTCAATTGTTTGCAATTTTCTTCAAATATAGGAACCTTAGTTGCACATTCACTCTTTTGACCATCTAATATAACGTTATTCAAGTTCGCTAAAATAGACTCTGAATCATCTCTTCTGTTTTTCATCTGACTGAGTGGTATCAATGCATCGTCTAATCTTGATCTTTCAACTTCAATTTCAGCTAAATTTGACGAATTGTCAGGAGGAGGAACCATATTTAAAATATTCAAACCTCGACTTCGTTTCTTCATTTTTCAGCCTACAACAAAAATAATAAAAATAAATGAGAATAAAGACACCGACACTTAATTAAGTATATTTAAGTTTAAATTTTATATAGTCGTGGTAGCTCCCGATAGATTTTCTTGGTTTTGTTATGTTTATGGGTAGTTTAGTCAGGGATTTTAAAATTTTATGCTTTTTTTAATTGTTTTCACCGTAGAAGGCTTTTTCGAAAGTACTTTTTTGTTTTTTATTTTAAACTTTTTAGAGCAAAAGCATTATGTACATTGAACTACTTATTATTCATCACATTACTGAAGATTGCACAAACAAACGTTTACTGCAGCACCCCGTAGTGAAATGTATAACATCTATCTAAAAACATGCATCAATCAAACCCAAATTCATCGCTGAAAACTGCATCAAAATCGGACTAGAAGTTTTGGAGATAAATGGCAACAATGGTTTGCACAAACAAATACTTACTGCAGCACCCCCTGATAAGATATCATTGTAATAGCTATCTGAAAACTTGCACCAGTTTTACTTGAATCCATTATTAAAAACTGCATCAAAATCGGACAAGTCGTTTTGGAGATAAATGGTAACGATTGCACAAACACACACTCAAACAAACAAACATCTTCTCACTCCAAACGCATATATAGTATAATATCCGGCCGGCGATGCGCTTGGCAACAACAGCGTGCCTCGTACCGCCGCGCCACCGAGCCAAACTCACTTCGCGAAGCAATAATTACCAACCTTACGTACAGAGCGAGCACTCCCGTAGGCAATGGAATAGCTACTTAAGCTGCAGGACATATGATCATTTCTGCTAGTGATAGGCCGGTTAGAACCAGCCGGTAAATTACTCAGCACGGGCTCGGAGTGGAACACGCTGAACTCTACATCAATGTTGTAAATATTTCATGGACACTACCAGGTATACTTAAAATCCCTACGAAATATTTATTTTAAAATCCTTATATAAGCGAGAAGTTACGCGTTACCTTGCCGAATTTTGGTCACAGAGAAGCGTGCTCTCTCCTCAAACAACTCGGGCGCAACTGACAGGCGGGCGTTAGTTCCTTCCCTCTCCTACCCCGTCATGCACCCAAAACTAAATAGAAAAGACGTAAGTGATCACTTGCGCTTTTTCTACTACAAATTTATAATAACAAAACTAGTCTATTGCTTAGGAAAAAAGTTTTAACGTCCCTTGCGTCTTACATCCTGTTTTGATCATATTGGTTACTAAGATAATTAGACATAAATAACCAAATGCGCCCTTTCAACTTAAAATTGGCACTAAAATAAAACTAAGCGGTTCTAAATAAAAATGACTTTATTACCACTTGCGTCAAATACATCTTTTCATTTACTTAAACGACACAAATATTAGATTCAATGTAGGAAGTAACTGACAAAATACGTCTTTTCTTCTTAGTTGCATTAAATACGTCTTTTCAACTTCTGAACACTTCATTTTTGATATGCAATTACGTCTTTTATTCTTATGGATTCTGGAAAATAACGTTAATTTGTCGAAATTTAAAAAATTGAGCAGATGCGCCTTTTCTTTCTAGTCTTAGAGGTATTTTTAACTAATTTTTATGAAAATTGTCAGTTGCGCCCTTTCTTCTTATGACGGCAGCATACTACTCTCAAGCGTCCAAGACTCTTCTCTCCTCTCTGTGCCAGACTATGTTGCCACAATCATATATTATCCATAGCCACTTTATTGAGTTTGGATTTTCCAACTTATTTTCCGATAAATACTTACAATTTATTTATTTTACTGTTTGCGATTCGCAAATGGTAAGCTAGGATAGGTATCACAAAATCTAAACAAACCAACTTCACTTGTCGAAAACTATTCGTCAAAATCACCACATACATACCAAGACAAGCTAAGTACATTGTTTCCGACCAACGCCAAACCAAATCAAAAACAAAATTTAGGAGCATTTAGGCTGCGAATTATGTAATTAATTCATTTATGCTTTAGCATAGAATAGTTTCCACCAAAGATGTGCGTGGTAGATGAGCGGTGCGAGGATGCATAGCGAGGCTGTGAATCGGTGCGTAGATGAGCGGTGCAAGGATGTGTAGCGGGCTCTTTTCAGACTGACTGCTAGTAGTTTCTCGCTCGCACACATCCTTCGCAACACATTTCTCGCACACATCCCTCGCAACACGTTCCTCGCAACACATTCCTCGCACACATCCCTCGCTTGTTTTGTACGTATAAAAACCTCGCAGTCACTCGCTAAGCCGTTTCCACCAGAGCTGCGCTGAGCGAGGCTAGGTAAATGAAGTGATTTTATTGGTTCACAAAACACATCTCTCGCTACGCATCCTCGCTCATCTGGTGGAAACGCAGCCTTAATCTGTAAGTTGACAAAGAAGGATATTTTGCTTGGGTATGGCCTTAGAGCATGATAAGGGTATCCCCATTCCCTATGTTTACCATTTTTTTTGTTTAGTTCTCTCTGTCATCTATCATCTGTGGCCTATACTAAGTTTACTATTATTATTAGAGGTTAGAAATTCTAATGTTTAAGACTTTGTTTGTATCAGAAATAATCAGAATTCAAGAAAATGAGTCGGAAAGAAGCCCTTTCATCGTTCATTCAACAAATCCACGGGCGCCCGGTTGTCGTCAAGCTCAACAGTGGAGTTGATTATCGAGGTTTGCCCGAATTCTCTATATGATATATTCATATATTATATATATATGATATAGATATTCTATGTAATAGAAACATTAATTCTTACCTACCTAGCTTAGTTCTTACCTTACATATTTGGCGCAGCACGCAGCTGCATAGCTCTCAAAGCAAGATTCGACCTTTTAGATCCTCCAGTGTGCTAATTGTTAATGTAAACTTAGCCAAGCAATTAGAGGTTATGTTTATCCCCAATAAAGGATCTGCTAATGGATTTTGGCCGGGCTTAAGTTGGCCGTTACGAACGGCATGATCAAATTAGCTTAAAAAAATCTATTGCGCAGCTAAACGGCTAACATCTACCCAGGCAAGATCCAATGGCAAAACGTTGGTAAACAGTCGGAAATACTTCGACATAAACTGAACCACTAATAGCAGTGTCCGGAACAAAATAATATAATCGGGAATCAATAATGCTCAAAAATCATAGTAAATATCCGGTATATATTCAGTAAGGTGCAGTAAAGTTGGTTTTTAATAGGGTTCTAAGTCCGACATGAACCCTTACAAGATAGTTTGGGCTGTCCATCCATCCATCCCAGTCTGTTACAGCATGATAATTTTCACAGTTATGACATAAGACATAACATAATGCATGACATGGTATACTTAGGGACACTGGGTATAGATCTCAGTCGGATAATAGAATGACAACGTACCAACATTTTAATTGTTTAGACTTACGAGTAACTTGCCATACCGCATACATGCCATTTCTAAACCATTTTAGCTAGTTATTTCTTACTCTACACGTTAGAATTTCTACCATGATGGTAGAAACTTTCATAAAGTATATATAATAATCAATATACAATAATATATTAAAATATCCCAGATATCCTATGAAAACTTTTCCAGTTATGCGGAACCCTATACTTTGTGTGGTCCGACTCATGCTTTGATTTGTGGAATAACGCTGATTTCTGTTGCCCTTTTGTAGGTAGGTATTATAATTATCTCCAAACTGTATAACCAATTGTCTATCTCATAGCTTCTCTCTGCTTATGATATATTTCTGTGCAAATATAAGTGTACGAGTTACCAGAGGCCGTAGTCTGAGTTTTAACAAGCAATTTACACGGATGCATCGTTAGTGTAACATGGACTTTTGTATGAAAATTGAAGTTTACAAAGTATATACTAGGGGTGCTCATTGGTGTCTCCTTACGAAATCCGTGTTAGACTAACCTAACCTACCCGTCCATAACATTTTCTTGTTATAAACTTAGACTACCGCCTCTGAGCTAGTTTTTTGATATGTGTGTGCAGGCGTGCTGGCGTGCTTGGACGGGTACATGAACATAGCACTCGAGCAGACGGAGGAGTATGTGAATGGACAGCTCAAGAACAAGTATGGAGATGCCTTTATCCGTGGGAACAACGTGCTCTACATCAGCACACAGAAACGGAGATAGGTGGCTCATTTGCATCATTATTTTGTCTCCTAATCTTTAAAAGAACAGCTTGCAGATTTTGTAACTCTGTTGCAAATGTTTGTATCAATTTCAATTATATTTCTATCTGAAATAACGCTGTTGCCAGTTACCCAATTGACGCAGTTTGCCTACAAAGTTTGATTGAATCTAGACTGCATTAATAATGTAACTGCAAGAACGTAATTCCAAATTTAATTGAAACCGATAGCAACAGATTCACGGAATAGCAGCCCAGCAGGGCGATTCTGAAACGTCGGAAACGTTTCCTATCGGATTCGTTAGTTTTTCATTTCGATGTGGTAAGTAACTAAAACAATTTTCTCTAGTAAAACACAGTAATATACAATATTTATTGTTTTTTACTGTGTTTTACTAGAGAAAATTGTTTTAGTTACCACACCGAAATGAAAAACTAACGAATCCGATCGGAAACGTTTCCAACGTTTCAAAATCGCCCTGCAGGATACCTACAAATAAGGAAACTACCAGTATATACGAATTTGTGTTCCCATGTCAATGTCACAGAAAATGGGGAACGTTTTTAGGATAAGGTTAAAATAAAATGTAAGTTTGGTTAAGAACTGTTTATTGCACTTTAAAGTAATTAGCCCCGGCTAAGTGTAGGAAAACTTCACCTCCCCATTGCCCTGAAAATATATCGAATGTTAAAGGGACAGTCCTTACCTAGGTATATTTTATAATTATTAAAAAACGGGCGATACGAGAGGTGAGAGTTGCGGGTTCGATTCCCGCTGCGGGACAAATGTTAGCATCTGCAAATAATATCTTACCCACGACACAGGGGAACCCTTGTGAGGGATCAAGACTGTATGTGACTGTTGGGAGATATAATGTTATACATACTTTGTTATCTTGTGTCGCGTCCTTTAGACCTTTGCCATTTCCCAAATCGGTTATCAGCATCTCTCCTTTGTACCCATAGTTCTTCTCATACAATTCCCGCGCATTTTTACCAGAATCCGGATCAAACTTGACGTCCACTTTGTAGTTTACAATCCTCGGATTGAACAGCGGTGCCCAAAAACTTGAATACACTAACACAGACTCGCAATACACTAGAAATGATAATATTAATACTGTTTTGGCAGTCATAATGAAGTCACACATCTAGCTGGAAATAAACTGACCATTTATGTGTACGTATAGGTACCTACTTAGAGGTAAGTACTCGTATGAACAAATAGGTTTGTGTACCAACTTTGTGTTAGTGCTAACATCTCAAGGATTATGGATGACGATAACTGTGATCTTGAGTGCGAAGCGAAGTAACTACTTAGTTGTTTTATGGTTCAAATATTGTTCTTCAATGGTTCTATTTGAAAGAACTACCTAAGTGTAGTAGGTATTGTAGTTGGATGTCGATGCATTTTGAATAAGTTATTGAAAATTTTATAACAAAATATGTTAGCAAAACATGTTATATTATTGTAAAACACTAGAACGTGGCTCAGCTGACCCGGCTTTATGCTAACATGTTTTGTTACCAAAAACACAATAAAGTTGTGTCCTCTGTACCATATTTTGGTGTTTTACATACAATAACATGTTTTGTTAGAAAATTTGTCGCAGCAGACCCGGCTTTAGAAACCAATGTTATATGTTTGTAAAACACCAAAACATGACGCAGCGGACCCGGCTTTAGACACTCATCATCATAAGCCTCAAGGTACGAACGAGTCACTCGTGCTTGACAGTCTTTTTTTATTTTTACATTGGTTATATTATTATAGGCATTTGTCGTTAGTTAGCTACTTGTGAACTAGGAAGTTACTAGCTAAGAGGTACCTACATGGTCCTTGCACCTCTGTGTCAAAGCGTCACTTCACTTCACACTAAGGTAAAGTTCTACGCTACGGCGTATAATCATCATCATCAGCCTATAAAGTCCACTGCTGGACATAGCCTTCTTCATAGAAAGCCACGATGAGTTGCCGGTCTCGAGCCGCCTCCATCCACCGACTTTCTGCGACCTTTCGTACGTTTAGTTAGTCCATCGAGAGAGGGACTTTTCTACACTGCGTCGTCCGGTTCGTGGTCGCCACTCGAGAACCCATTTATTCCCTAACGGTTGGCGGTTCTGTACGAGCTATACATATTGCCAATTGCCGCTTCACACGAGAAGATAATGGCGCTTCCCACCCGAGTTGGATTCGTCGTCTGACCTCTTTGTTTAAAGTTGGACCTGCTTACCTATAATATAGTTGAATCGGACCCAAATAGACATAATGGGCAAAAACTTCAATGCCATCGTTCCCAACGTGTGTGGGCATTTGACATGATTCTGTTTCATGATTCGTCTTGCCCATATTCTCTATTTATTTGATACTTATTTAATAAAGAAGAAAGCTTATTTTTTCTTGCTTATATTTTTTTCTAAAATAACAGTAAATAAAATAAGTAACATAACTATTCACAAAATCCATTAAAAAAACAAAATATGGGTAAGTTATAATAAAATGAGCATCAAGTAATACAATTAGTCATTATATTTTAACCAATTGAGCAATTAAAGTATTCCGATTTTGAGCGTGAAATAACGATTCTCACATTTTTTATCACTAGCAAATTTGACTATTTATTGACTAAGTTCGTGAAAGGAATATTTATTTGAATGAACTCTATCTAGAATCACTACTTGCCTAGAATAGTTTGCGAAGAGCGCAGCGACGAGCATGGTTTGAATAATGAACAACAACTAACGCATGAGCCGAGCGAAGCGTGCCTGATCCGAACTTTTGTTTTCATATATTTTTTTTTCATGCCAAAAACTACATCAAAATCATAATCAATGCAGTGCGCTGGGATCCCGCGCGCTTTGTTACTGCGAGGGTAGCGCTAGTGGTGCCCTCTAGCGGTGAGTAGAAGCGGTACTGGTGCAGTAAGCTCCTCCGTAGCCGGTACAGCAGTCCACTGCGCTGCGCCGCGCCGCATTGTGAGGCAGCACTAGTGAATGCCCTCTAGTGGCGAGTAGGAGCGATACTGGTGCAGGTCGTTTCCTCCGTAGCCGTACAGTAGCTTGCCTTTACCTTCCGCGTCGTAGTACGGGTAGCGGTAGTTGGGTCTGCAACACATGCAAACACAATGTTACTTACATCTTACGAGCTTTGAACTTACTAGAAGTAGAGCTACTTGTGAAAGAGTTCGTCGAGGGAAGTACTACTACCGTACCTATTTCTGCCAAAGACGATTCAAATCTTTGATTTCTGCCGCCAAGCAGTAGTGCTCGCATTGCTGTGTTCCGGTTTGAAGGGTGCCGGTGAAATTAAAGACACATGAGATTTGTCATCTTTATGTCTCAGGATGATTTGCGCAGTGCAATGCTAAATAGGGCGCGTCCTAGGTGGACATGACCTAAGAGGTATCGCATTTGTTATGGACTGGGTTTACCGCTTAACATCAGATGGGCCATAAACATAAGCTTCGACAATTGGTCGGCAAAATAAAACAAAGGGCTCGTAAAATTATTAATCGTAGGAAAATACCTACCTAAGCTAAATATTTTTAATTCATAATTTTCTCATAATTATACTCCGTCTCATTGGTTTTATTAAGAAAGCGATTATGATTTAACGTAAATAAGGCGCGCTGTTATATCTAAAATAATATACTTACCGTTCGAAGTATTGGAAGTTAGGTGCTCGGGGCTGCGGCGCCGCCGACTCGCTCGAGGACATTGCGCAGAGGATCCACACAAGCTGCGATAACACAGTGAATATTAGCTCACAACGCCATCTATTGTCGAGTAGGTAGTTTTTAAAATAAAACCACCAACACCACCCTCGTGCTCTGTATTCACTACAGTGTAGAGAATACTTCTAGCTTTCTTTTCAGCCACGTCTCATCATAATCCAGATGTCGTAGTAGGTAGTTGTTGAGTAGAGCTACTTGTGAAAGAGTGCGTACGGGAAGTAGGGAGGTACCTAGTCCCCCCACCATACCTTTTAGGTGGACGTGACCTAAAGGTAAGTATGCTGGGGTCACTGACAGTAAGCTATGTCGGGGCTGCTTGCAGGAGGAAGATAAATTGTGCCCAGGGCCAGTTGCAGAGTGTTTGCAGGAGCTACTTGGATCCTGCTCCATAATCGATGCATTCGGAAACTTTGGATAAACTTCAGCAGTGTTGCCATCAACCCAAAATTCTGCTCCTTTAAGGAGCTGGGCTGACCTCACAGTTTCAGTGCAGGTGCATCTGTTGAGTTGGCAAGCCATTCCAACTGTAGACAATAACCTTTAGCTTTCTTTTCAGCCTCATCTAGAATAACTAGATGTTCCAGTTATCTCGTAAGCCGGATCTTGTACCTACCTATACCATGGTTTGATCGGAAACACACCTAGTTGTCAAATTCTGTTGACCTACAAACACAAAAAAAACTTTCGTAATCACTTTTGTAGCCTAACGGCACACACGATAAATTATGCAATTACGTTAATAAATACAAACCATTGCAATCAGATATTTCCTAAACGCCATGGTTGTGTCTTAATTCAAAAGTCTTATCACCGGAAATCACAACTTTTTTGAAAATACGAGGCACCGGTGCCTTGCGTGCATTCGTCCTCGGATGTCTTACAACACTGAACTGAACGAAGCAACGAACACTGCCTGCCGGCCGACGACTCCGACGAGAGGAGAAAGCATCAACGGAATGTTAATGATCTCCTAGCTTGGTTACCTAACTGCTTAAGTAGGTAGTTAGTTTGTTATGTATGAGTAGGTATACGATCATGCAATACAAAAGATTGCAGAATTGCCTTTGGCCTCACTCAACTATGACTTTAGAACCCTTCTGTTTGGAGCCAGCCGTATATCTGAAGAACGAGGATGTGATTGTGGATGTAGCAGATTTAATTAAGTAACAAGTTCTCAAAAAACAACAAAAACGCGTAAACTCCACGCGAGTCCGACTCGATATTAATAATAGGTATTTTGATATTTGACTGTAATGTCAAATAAGTATCAAAATATGGCCGTCCAGGGTAGGCAACTAGGCACAATGAAAGTGAAAGTGTGTGCACCGTTCTGTGGTCGGCAGTGTACCTAGGTACTAACGGTGTCTTACATCTCTTTCCAACACGTAATTTATCATGGGGTCTATGGACGCTGTCTATCACCTGCTGTCCTTTTCCCACTAATATTATAAATGCGAAAGATGCTTGGATGTTTGTTAGGGATAAATTGAAGCGTTCCACTAAGAGCACCGATCCTATTCCCATTTGTATAAAAGGTAAAAGATAGGTGATACATGCTAGTAGGTATGAAAGGAGTGATGATGATGATGACGATGATTTTATTGACGTGAAGATTTTTAGTACGAAAAGTGACTTGATGAAAACGACAAATACTTTCTTATATAATCAAATATTTTGCCAATACTTATAGTATTATATGTACCTACTTAGGTAGTATTGTAAACAACAATGGCTATTTGGTAAACATTGCTCATTGATAGGTAATAAATAATTACATCTTCAATAACACGGCGCGGCGCGTGCCTCTGAAATCAATCAATTACCTACTTAGTTAGATGTTTCATTCAGTTCAGATTATGTTTGGGGTGAAATACTGTGTTCTGATGGCTATCAAAGGTATGTTAATACATTTAAAATGTGATTATAATATTTTTGTAAGATAATTATGCGTTTAATATAGGTAGTTCGAATAACAATTACCTGCCTACTTAAGAAACCAACACGTATGGCATTCTTGCGTTTGTATGAACTTCATCATCGCATCCTCATTAGCCTGTAAAAGTCCACTGCTGGATATAGGCCTCCCCCTATAGAATGCCACGATGAATGGTCTTAAGCCGCCTCTATCCACAGACTTCCTACGACGTTTATAATGTCTTTAGTAGGTACCTACATCTTGTGGAGGGCCTTCCTCTACCGCGTCGTCGGGTTTATGGTCGCTACTGGAGTACCTACCTTTATTCCCCAACGGTTGTCAGTTCTGCGAGATATTATGACCTGCCCATGATGATGATGATAACGATGACTCAGATGCATAAGAGTGTCAAAACAAAATTAATAATAAAATTAGTACCTATCAAATACAAACGTCTGTCAAATTATAAAAAAAATAGTAGGTTACTTACAAATTTTCGAGTAAGGAAATGCATATAAAATGAATTTTCACAATCCTGAATTTAACTTTTGTAGCATTAACTTAATAATATCCAAGAGACTAGAATGCATAGAACTTAAAGATGTTGCAAATCTCACTATTGAGAGGACTATTGAGTGAGTTATGAGCTGGAGTGACATAATCATTAAAATGCTAATAATCTGCGGAGATTTCAATATAGATATTCCGGTTATTTCTCTATCTGAGATGCTGCTTAATTTATTTACCAACACACATTTTGTAAGCATTTTAGATTTACGAATAATTTCCGTATGTACCGTAGGAATTTGAAGACTTAATTTAGGTTTTCCTGTAAACTACGTAAGGCACAATATTATTATTATTTTAAATGGGTTCTTTATTTTCGGGGAGGGTAAATTTTAGCATAATGTCTTTGCCTGGACAGCTGGATTATGAGTGGATTGACATTATAGGCTACTCTCATCCCGCCCCACAATTACAGTATACCAAATGGCCATGGGGAACGCAACAATCGGGATCATTTTGGCAGCCTTAGCGCTGTCCAAATCTTATGAAACTTGAATATTGGAAACTTCTTGACCTAAATATTCCTTCTTCCAAGTTTCAAAAGATTTGGACAGCGCTAAGGCTGCCAAAATAATCCCCATTCCCATTTGCTAATTTAATTGGGGGGCCGGTCGGTAACACGCGAGTGAAGCCGCGGGCGGGTGCCAGTTAGTAATCTTTTAGTATTAATAGTTAATTTTACAGCTCTGTTAGTTTCACCATCATCATTACCACCGCCTAGACGTTGTGACCATTTGAATCGCGTAATAAAGGAAGGCAATATTGGCGTAACGTCTATTTTTCCGTGGCTTGGAATGCTCAAGGTCTACATACGTGAGTTTTAGACTTTCTCAAAGAATTTTACAGTTTTAGATATTTTTCTACGTGGAGTTACTGGTTCTTTCGTTGTGCATCAATATAATTTTCCACGTACGCAATGTACCTATAACGTGCTCTCAAGCGTTATAGAAAAAATCTTAAAAGCCAATGCGGAATGTGGTGTGCATGAAAGAGCTTGTGTGTTGCACTGAAATTCCTTTACCCAGCGTCGTAGCTAGGGGCTAGCCACGGGGGCAGCTGCCAGGGGCGCAAACCTCAAGGGAGTGCTCTTGCAGACCCGCAACCTGCGTAATAGTGATTCAGCATTACTATTTTAACACGTTCGGAAGGTTTTCCGATCGGATTTGTTAGTTTTTCATTTCGATTAGGTATGTAATTAAAACAATTTTCTCTAGTAATACACAGTATAAAACAATAAATATTGTTACTACAGACAATTGTTATAATATACGACGAACGGTACACACCTATTGAGCCACGTCTTGTTAATTTAAATGAATGACGGAATTGTATATGATGTGGCACACATGTTAAGTGGTAATACTAGCCCATTACAAATGCAATGCCTCTTAGGTCACGTTCTGCTAGGACGCGCCCTACTTGTCATTGCATTGCGCCCGTCATCCTGAGGCATAAAGATGAAAAGTATCATGTGCCTGTAATTTCCAATACCTTTCAAACTGGAACACACCAATGTTTACACTAATGCTTGGCGGCAGAAATAGGTATGGTGATAGGACTTCCCCGGACGAACTCATTCATAAGAAGCTCTACCTACTATTACTTGCAGTCGGTCAATAGAGTGGGGGGCCGTCATCGGTTCGTGGTCGCCTATTCTTCAGTGGTTATGGTCTGGCTTTGCACTTGAAACTGCTTCGCAAGACTTTGATTGAAACCCTTCTGTCTGGTAAGGTTATAGAACTTTTCCCCTTCTTGTTGTTGGTGACTGATTATTTCAGGACAAGAGGGTACGATACAAATAGCCCTGACAGGGATGGTGTTAGTCAAGGAAAGCTTTGCGATAGCAAATGCTGATGATGTGGCGAAGATACCTAAGAGGATCTTCAAGTAAGCTATTGTTTTTATTTTCGTAGTATATAACCAAGTTGTATAACGTAGTAGATGTAAGTATCAACCTTGTTGCAGAGAGGACAGCGAAGCCATGTTCATTCCTATAGACAATAAGCCCTGGTTCTGCCATCTCCTGGACTATATAACACATCCAGAGTATGAGCATTCCACTTTGAACACGATAGCCATAATCGAGTTAGACCTTGAGAATGAGAACAATTGTAAGTACCTATCTATCTATAGTTTGTCCAGAGACAGTATCTTCAGAAGATGAAATTGAGCAACCTTGAGCATTCTACTAAATTCACGATTTCGCGAGTAATGTGGTTTTTTTTAATTGCAAAACAGACTTGCATGTGGGATGCTCTGTGGTGTGGCCGCGACGTTATGTCGCCGCCATATTGGAAGAAAAAATATGTAGTAGGTAACCAATGTTTTCTGCAGCGAACGTGTTAAGAAATCGTTGAATACCTAGGTAGTAGGTACTCGCGACTCGCAAAGTGATTATTGCAATGCAAAACTCGTAATAGACCCTGTGGTTGCCCCTAATCCTGGCTGTTTGTGGGCTCATGAGTAAGTACTTAGCGATATTTTGTAATAAATATTAAATATTTGCAGTTCCAGTTAAACCCATATGCTGGCCACCAAATTCAGGAAACTCGATGCAAGATCTCTATGCGATAGGATTCACAGATGGTAAATTAACTTGTCTGATGGTTTTTAAACAAAACACCTCAAAAGATGTAGTCTTAAGTAGATTTTAAAATATGAATGTTAGTCTATAAGCTAGGTATATTTTTGTATGGTCTTATTGTTTGGATATAATTTATTGTTCATTTACCATGTAGCCTGAAATAAATATATTATTAAGTATTATTATAAAGTATTAGCAATTAGTATACTCAGTGACGTCAATTAAAGTTAGGATGCTGGTGGTGATTGAAGCAAAGCCGAGCTTTTTATCGCAGCCTTTATCTAACGCTTGGCAGGCGGATTGGTGTAGAGTACTCAGATGGATGCTGCTGTGCTGCCCATTGCCTGATGTAATCCCTTAGTCGGCTTTTACGACATCCAAGGGAGGACAAGGATTATTATACCGGACACACCACGGCACAACACGGCACAGTAGGTACCTACTGAAGTTAAATTCTCTCAATTTTTAAGAGAAGGTGGTTTGGCGTTTACGCCCTTTCTTACGCGAACGAAGTTTGCTTCTATTTTGGCTATTATTTCATCAAACTCCATACAATTTTGTACACATGATCAGTACACTCATATCTAGACCCGTAGTGCCTCAGTTTTGAAATAATTAGTTTTTTTTAATTTATGATTTGGTATATAATTTTATATTTAAAAAAATTATAATAAAAATGAGTTTAAAGAAATGATAGCCAAATAAGAAGCAAACTTCATTCTCGTGCAAAAGGGCGTAAGCGCCCTAACGGTGACCTCCTCTTAAATGCTCGACGTGTTGTCCACGACCACGTCAGTCGCCGCACGCCTAAGTTCGAGGCTATTTATCCTGTAAGCTACTTCTACGGCTTCATCATAAAAACTGGATTTTTAGAAAGTCACTTTCCTTAAGAATTTGGCAAAACAGGCGTAGAGCCATAACTTGTAAAACTACAAAAAATCGCGAAATATACACATGGTGGAGAATCGTGTATCCACGGGAGTGCTCTACCTCTAGACATCAGCTTGACAACATTATTTCCCGAGACACTCTTTCTGTATCCTTTGCTTTTTGCAGATAACAAGGTTCTGGAAAAATCCGTTTATTCCCTCCAGTATGTGGACCAAGGAGTCTGTCACAAGTTCTACGACAGCGCTGGGGTAAGCGAAGCAAATATCGATTTGCGAGGCGTGAGTGTTTATTGTGAGTTTGATATTAAATCATGTGGAATGCTAACAAATTATGCAAAAAGTAATATGTTTTAACTTATATAAAACTCATTTTAGTTCAAAAATGCTCGTTTGGATAAATAAGCACTCGGGGGCCGAAATGACAAATATTGGCCAATGACATTGGGTAGCTTGAACTCTTAACATAATATTAAATATTCGTGCTTGGCCCTCTGAGTTTTGACAAGCAGACAACGATGAGCGCCCTCATTTTCCATACAAGAATCCGTGTTACACTACCAACACCATACGTCCGTGTCAATTGCTTGTCAAAACTCAGAATCAGTTCTCTGTATAAGAGTTCGTATCCCGCCATGGGACCTTGCTTGAAATCAAAAACAAATCAAATTAAAAACATTTTGCATTGTAGATACCTATCTTCATTTTAAGCGTTCACTGAATAACACAACATAACACCCAACACATACGTAGTCATTATCCCACACTAGGATTCCCTGTGTCGTGGGTCTAGAACTACGAGTACCTACCATGGTACACCCAGACCCGGAACAAATATTTGCAGATCATACAAACATAATTTGTCCCGCAGCGGGAATCGAACCCGCAACCTCTCGCATCTCGCCGGCTACTCGCCCGCCGGGCCACAGAGGTCGTCACAAAAATAAAATAAAGTAAATTAATTTTGATATTATGAAATTGTCTTTTCAGCTGATGGAAAGCATGATGACGCCACCGCAGTTCCAATGCGGCTTCGCGAAGAATTACCAGCAGAACTGCATCTGGGACAATGGGATGGTGCTGGCTTCGAACTCTACTCGTTATTGGACTCTGGTAGGAATACGACACAATTGTTGGTTCGCGCGTTACTCTTGATACTGGTTTTTTCTTGGTTCTTCTACGTTAGATCAGTGTACCTACAGTACATGTTGAGGTAGGTAGATGTGGTGGCCTTGAAAATGCCCTTGTGGCAGAATGATAAAAGAAACTAGCTTCAATAAACTCAACAACTGCTACAGATTGGATTCGGCATCAGAGGCCCTGGATGCGTTGCACCAGCGCGCTTCATCGACATGGCAGCTTACCTTCCGTGGATAGAATCTATCACGAATATGGACGAGATAAATAGACCGGAATACAGAAAATCCGCTTTCAACTTAGGTAAGTTAAGCCGTGGTATATGTCCATCCGTCTCCTCCCGTGGATGCCATAAAAGCCGACGGAGGGGATGGGCAGCATCCACCTGAGTGCTTAGCACCTGCACTTAGCTGAGAACACCTATCCCAAGCGTGGTTGTATTCGATGTGGGAGGCTTTTATGTGGCTGCAATTTCAACGGCACTCGGTGGTTTCAAACCGGTACATAGCACACCGATTGCGAGCGTTACCTACTGCTGGGTGCCAGAAAAAGGTATGGTGATAGTAGCTACTACTCCGGGTGAACTCTCGCAAAGAGCTCTACCAAGTAGGTACGTAGTACCTACCTACCAATTAAGAGGGCGCTCTGAAAATATAATATGCATGTTTACGCGGTATAAGCTATATTTGCGAAACATACAAACAACAAAATTTGATGGTTGTAAAAGGACTGCGTAGGATTCGGTAACACGAGAGGCAGTTCTAATAAATAAAGTGAGCACAGTACCTTTTTCTAACGATGATGGTCTTTTAGTGATGAATTGAGAGTAAAGTCCATTTCTTTTCACAGTTCACAGGCTTTTCACAAGAGAAAAATATATGATTTTGCGCGGCGCGGTGATAGCGATCGAACCAAAGTTGGATCGAACACAATTTCAACCATGACAGTTCTTCATCCGTTTGTTCAAAAAACACTCGCGGTAGGTGGCGCCTGGCTCCATGGCGGGCGAGGATGCGCATAGGTCTCGCTCACACGTATGCGGTAAAGTATAAGTGCGAAGGGATGGAGATAGGAAAATGATTGAAACAACCAAAAAAAAACGTTCGGTTATACGCAAGTACTGAATAGATTGAATCAGCGCAACCAATGTGTGAGTCATCATGACGATTCACATCACCATGATGTGAATCGTCTTTTAGACGCAAATACGGAATAAGATTGAATATCGCACGACCCTACCTTGCACAGAAGTAAAGTCTCAAATCATATATTTAATTTATTATGAGAATACTAATTAGTCTAGGTAAATTTTGGTTTGGTCACAGATAATAATCTATATTTTCCTTCGGTGAGTATTTATTTTGGAAATGTGACTGAAGTTATTTCCTAGAAATTTCAAAAAAAATAGTTTAAAGGCATAACTTTAAAAGAAATAAAGTATCGAGTAAATGTCTGCCAATTGTGTTTCTGGCTTGGTCTTGGTGGATAGAAAATAGTTTGAAAAATCACGTATTTCAGTTTTTTTATTTATATGATATCTGGTTTACTCGCAATAACTAGGCAAATCAGCATTATATTTTCGGAGCGCCCTCTTAATATCAATATAAGTATAAGTGTAAATTTGATCGGTGACCGTGGATATAATTAGTGTATTGGTGAACACTTGTCCAAATTCTTTTTGTTTTAGGCTTCAGAAAGACTGATCGGACCCACCCGCCTAAAGCTGATGATGAATATCAAGATGTGCTCTATACAGAGATTCAAGGTTATCCGTTCGACACAGCGAACGCGATGAACCATTACTTCACTATTAACAGAGTCAGCGCAACTGGTATAACTATTCTTTCGCGTAAGTGCCTCCTCACCTTGACCCTTTCTCTTCGTACCTATATTATAAGCGAAGGTCACCGCCGGCGCCGCGGTAGCTAGCAAACTTCGTTCATTTGGCTATTATTTCTTCAAACTCCTTGAAACTTTGTACATGACATGTAGTACAGTCAAATTAGGTGATTTTTTGCACAAGTGTGGAACTAATTAGATGTAGTCATGAAAACTTTTCTAATTGTTTTGTATGGCTTAATCACCTCTAATAATAAGCATCAGTAATTTCACCCTCCGGAACAGGGTGAAATAGGGTGAAAACCTTATAATATCCGTAACTTAATGAAATAGAAGTAGTCGGTGCAATTTGGCATAGACTTTGAACCGTTATGATCTACATTTGCACCAAGTATTTTTTAAATCCGACATACGGAACATACAAAAAAAAATCATTTACAAAAAAAACTTTTTGTGGTTATTACGGCTCCGGGAAAATTAAGGTAGTCGGTGCAAATTGATAGACTTATCAGAAAATGTTCGAAATACATTACCAGGTTTGCACCTTGGTGCGTCTCACGGAACGGAAGGCACTTTTCCATATTTTATTGTCGCCCTACTTCGGGGAAAATTAATGTAGTTCTGGAAATTTACTTATTCATTTAATTAGTACTACATCCGCCGGAAGTTTTATACTGGTATTTATTTACGGAAGATGCATTTGTTCAACACTGTGTTCCCTACATCCACGTGGTTTTTATTAAAATCATAATGCACTAAGACAGTCTCTCTATACGTAATTTAACTTGCATCAAGTAATTTCTTTCTATTTTAAAATTTACGGCCTTTTTAAGTTTGTACCTAATATTTAAAAGGGTTCCGTAAGCGCCAGAAACGGTGCAAACCTAGGATAAGCTTCTTTTCGTGTCATCTAACGTTTCCATAAGAATCCACGACTACACGACTTAGGTCCACACTTTTTGCTAATTTGCCTGTACTAATGATCAGTACACTAATATCTAGACCCGTGGTGCGCTAGTTTCTTATAAAATTATATGGTTACCAAATCATAAATTAAAAAAAACTAATTATTAAAAAACTGGCGCTAGGGATAGAGTCGGGTAATAGGTGATATTAGTGTGCTGATCATTGTGTACAAAGTTTCACGGAGTTTGATGAAATATTAGCCAAAATAGAAGCAAACTTCGTTCGCGTATTAACGCATGCGCGGGACGGGCGCGGGTCTGTCGACGCCTGCACTGCCACTGAGCCGCGCCCGCGCTGTTTGTGTGTTTTGAGCTTTAAATCTAATAGTATCCAACCCACTAATTTGCCGATTTCTATGAAATCTGCAACGCTAGAATATCATCATCACCAGCCTATAATTATAGGCTGGTGATGATGATGATGATGTAAGGCTTTTTTTCCTGGATGAAAAGTACCCTTTAGCTCAATGCAGGTCATAAATGTCCACTGCTGGACGAGGCCTCCCATATAATCACCACGCTTGCCAGGCGGATTGGTGGTCGCAGTATTCATGTCGAGTACTAAGGTGGATACTGCTGCCCATCCCGTGGTGTAATCCTTTGGTCTGCTGTTACGACGTCCACGTGAGAAGATGGAGGGTAATCTTAGGCCGGACACAAAACGGCACACGATTTTTATTTAAAAAAAAAAATTGTCTTCTTCTTTGTCGTGTCGATGGTACCTACAATACAGTTATAGTAGCAGGTAGGTGTTCCAAGTACACCTTACTCTGGGAGGCTGCCTCTGGTAAATACACCAGGGTATCTAGTATCTACTTACCTACACTATGCCATAGTAAGGGATGGCAATTTTTTTTTTATTATTTAAAAGGAGTTTTGTCACAAAGGGTGTTATTATAAAAAATGTCCTTAGTCTGGGTTTAAACCAGGACTACCAGTCTAGGCTTAAATATCGACCCAGGGTATATACAACTGTAATACAAAAGCAGATGGTTTGTTTTCCAGAAGCAACTTTCGAGCTAGATATTCCACGCTTATGCCAAAAATGACATAAGCTTGGACTATCTCTGGTTTATCTAAAACCAGGCAGCCCCTTAGTTTAGCAATGGTCTATAAATTGACAGTTGATTGCTTGTTAGAGGTAAGAATTTGGACTCTCAAAATTGTGATGTGACACAATCCGTCAGTTTGATACTTTGGAAATTTGCGAAGTAGCGCGAGAATTTCTTTCGGAAAACAAACCATCTGCTTTCGTATTTAAAGTCCATATGCCTAATGTCGATATTTAATCCTAGACTAGTACGCCTGGACTAAATTCAGATTTAGTCCATGTTCTGTAATAAGGCCGAGTGACCGTCACTCCCGTTCAGGAACTATACAATTATTATTTATTTTCATTCAAGTTTGTCTTTTTACCTTCCAGTCCCGGGTGAACAAGGTAACTGCAGTAATAAGAAGTACCGTCTGATCTACCGTGAAGAGACCCGGGTCGTCTCGTGGGCTGACGGCAAACTTGAATACAGGGTAAGCTATACATCCATAAGAGATACGGGAAAACTGTCTTTGGAACCATTTACTCATTTTGTATGAAAACGATTTTGGCATAGTTATTTTTTTGGTCAAGCGTGAGTTCTCCATAAAAATGAGTAGTTTTGATCAAAATTTTTTTTAATGCATATCGACTCAGTTTCATGTAAGGATTGTTTCATTGTATCCGAAGAAAAAATCTGAGCAGCCGAAGTTAGTCAAATTTAATAAAATGTTTTCTCATACCATTTGTAAGCACTCTAGTACCTACGTTCAAAGATTTAAATCGTTAGATACGCCCAGGCACCGAAAACTGTTGCATTGTATCTGAATATGTGCGTGAACAAAATGCTGACGCACGCACAATAGTGAATAGTTAAAAATCGTGATTTTGCCAATAAACTTAACTGTTGATATTACCATTTATTGTGCAATCATATTGCACGAACTTTTGTGAAAAAATTAACGTCCTTTAAGTCCTGAAATCGAAAATATGTGCCATTGTCTAAAAAGTGTGCAATCCATGTACGGTCAGCAAACTCATCAGACATCAAGCAAAGTAATAATAATTAAACTGAGAATAATAATGTAACGTCGCGTAAAATTTCGTCAGACTTGCTGGAATTACTCTTTTTTTTTGGGCGATTGCTAATAAAAAGTCTTTGTTTGCCTCTTCAGCTTTCACTGCTAATTCGTTGAAATCGTCTTTATTAAAATATTTCCTATTTTTCAAAGACCTAGACTAACTCTCGCACATAAATATTTTTGGATTTTAAATACCTAAGTAAGTACTTGTTTTGTTTTCTCAGCTTTATAATCTCTCTTCTGCTTTATTCATTACTCAATTGTTTTTTTAAATTAATTTTTCTAGGTGTATCGAAAATCGAATCTGTATCCGACACGTATATATCACGGAGGGGTGAACTAGGTATATTTTGATCAGCAGGTAAATCTTGTGATGGTTCCGTGGTTGGCCGAAAAACAGGTCAATACCAGCAATGTACAATAATAGGTATCAACACGGAATAAATGATTTTGCTTTTCGGCCAACCACGGGACCATCACAAAATCATTAAATTTTAATTTACGACGACCCAACCACGACCATGAGTGGAATCAAATACAAATAGTTGTCCTTGAAATGTGCTGAGCAAATTTTGTAGGTAGCCACTCTTCGTCTCTTTGGTCTACTTGAATAACCTTTACCCATTTTTCCTTAAAAATTGCTTCTTGCGGAAATCTAAAATATTAAATTAAAACAAATGCATAATTTATTTAAATTATTGAACTTCTAAAATATGAAACAAAAAATAAAATTAATAAATGAAATACGCGTTTTTTCAGTGCTATTTCAATTTTCCATACAATTAATTAAATCTCAATGATGCGGACGCGGCGCGGTCCGTGACTACGCTTTTGAATCTGCTGACGCTACCGAGCATATCGATAACCATAGGTAGATGATCCCTTATAAAGCGCAGCCTCGGTACAGCCGCGTGTCTTTATATATTGGTTTTCGATCGCACAACAAATGAACCAAGAAAATAGTGCCATCTCTTTTTCTCCTAAAGAAGTTGCAAATACTACTTTCTCTTTCGTGCACTTGCCATTTTAACTTTAATATTTTGGGCAACGGACAGAAAAAAATAGTTATTTAATTAAATCACAATACTTTCGAGTGAAATGATACGCCTTTGGCTTTATTTGTGTTTTTGGAGTTGTTGTTGCACTTGCGAAAAGTACACGATGGCATTTTGTGACACTTCTCATAGAAAATCGACAAAATTACAAGACGCCCAGCTCACACTGTGTTCAGATGTGCACTGAGTCCAAATGAGCGAGCTATCTTATTTCACGAGGGAACATTACGGCTCGGTCTCTCAACGGTAAGGGCGTATCTACGATTTAAATCTTTGCCTACGTTAATAAAACTATCACAATAAATTTTCAAAATGGCCTCCCTGTTGCTGTTTCCAGGTACGGGCACGTTTCAGAGCACCTCTAGTGGCCTTAGACAAAGATGTGTGATGAATGTTGTTCTACTGCTCTGATGGTCTCGTGAAATGAGAAAAATCAGAGCTGTAGAAGTTAATAAAATTTTAATAAGAACATCTTTGTCTAAGTAGTGTTAAACGTGCCTGTACCTGGAAACAGCAAAAGGGAGGCCATTTTGAAAATTTATTGTGATAGTTTTATTAACGTAGGTACCAGATTGCTTATTAAATTTGACTAACTTCGGCTGCTCAGGTTTTTTTCTTCCGATACAATGAAACAATCCATACATGAAACTGAGTCGATACGCTTACAAAAAAATTTTGATCAAAACTACTCATTTTTATGGAGAACTCACGCTTGACCAAAAAAATAACTATGCCAAAATCGGTTTCATACAAAATGAGTAAATGGTTCCAAAGACAGTTTTCCCGTATCTCTTATGGATACTGTCCCATTTCAAAAAAACACCCTGCCAACAGCAATTACTGCCTGGTAGTAATTGCTGTTGGCGATAAGGCCGCCCAATGTATTGCACTTAATTTAAAAATATTTTTTGATGTATTTCCGTGAGGTGGTGATCAATTAAGAGATCTATCTATAAATTCATCATCATCACCGTCAATCGGTCGGAAGACTTAATTAAAAAAAATTACTTAAGTACTTATTTCCTAATTGTTTTCTTGTTTTCCAGCTTTCGATGTTCGATCTGAACTACCTACATTACAGCTGTACAAAGATAAATGTAAGTATTCACATTTATTTTGCCAAATAAGTACTTACTTATGTATTTAATAGATACATTCCAATTTTAGCCGCCTTCAGAAAGAGCCAATTAATTGTATTTTCACGTTTTCACTCTAGTATAGAGAATTTAACGGGGAAGGAACATCCGCTACTTCAATTCCACGTGGTTGCTTCTCTTATCAGGGGCCTTATTCTCAATATCGTGAGATCGATCACATAGATATAGATCATATAGATATAAAGTGAGCGGTATCATAAAATGCTAATTTGTAATTATATATATATATATATATATTGATTGATAGGTATGTATTTATATTATAATATTGTAAGTTAGGGTTATGTTTGTTTATGCATATTATGTATTTTAAGTACCTAATGTATGTATTTATTTATTGTTAGTGTGTTCCTGGTATAATGTTGTTCATGTATGTTTACTTAATTTATTAAATTTATTATTGTGAAACTATACCTAAGTACTTGTAGTACTATCTAATTCCTTTTTAACGTATTATGCACCACCTACATAAATTTATCCGCATTACACAAAGGTTAGCTGGTAGAGAATGCTTCCTAGCATTAAGTTCGCCTATGTACATGATTTGTTTTTTTTTGTGCAATAAAGAATATTCTATTCTATTCTATTCTATAGATGAGATATCACATTTGATGAAAAACATAACATATAACATAACACGCAACAGTCACATACGTAGTCATGATCCCATACTAGGATTCTTTGTGTCGTGGGTAACAGGCACAACGAGTACCATGGTACCATATAACACCCAGACCCGGAACAATTATTATATTCTATATACATACTTTCCTATTCTCGCGAATTTTCTCTTTTCGTATCTCGAAATTTTTCTGCTTTAATTTCAACCTTATTTGTACCAGTGTATACGCACAGAAATTCAGTATACAAATTGAAATATATAATTTCCCCGAACGCCACGCGACGGTACAAATAGAGAAATACACCGTTTCACTTTTACCTAAATATTCGTCAGGATGTTTAATAGCATAGTTCAATCTTTCAGTTGATTGCGTCACAAAGTGGTGAAGCCAAACTCTTTTACGAGAGCAGACTCGACACCGCCGAAGGGACCGCCTTCCACGAGTGGGGTGACACACCCGAAGATATCCTTAAAACGTATCCCATCCCGACAGTCCAGGTTCCGACGATGCCCCCAGTAAATCAAAACCCGCTCGGATTGGATAAGGCCCACCTCCAAGTAAAATACCAGCAAATGGAATTATATGACTCTTATCAACACAACTACAATATTTTTCTCCATTTTCAATTTGAAGGTGAAGGTATGTTGGTGTTAGAAGTGCGGGGACGTCGTCGACTACGTGAAACGACGACTGAAACAACAGCACGAAGGAGAGCCAGGCCGGGGAGACCGGATTACGGATCTCTGCTCGCAAGACGTCTGACAGAACAGTACGAAGGAGAGCCGGATCGGGGAGACTGGATTCCGGATCTCCACTCCTACGACGACTGACAGAACAGCACAAGGAGAGCCGGATCGGGGAGACCGGACTATGAGATCGAGAAACAATTAGATGAAACTGCTATTAACGGCACTGAGTTAAATTGAGAATAAGCCCATCAGTGAATCGGAACCTCTGGGTTTACTTTTAGAAGTAACTCAAAAGAATGAGCCCTCCAATTACAGTAGCAATGGGGAACGCAACAATGGGCATCATTTTGGCAGCCGTATAGTGCTATCAAAATCTTCTGAAACTTGAATAGGGGAAACTTTTTGACCTAAATATTCCTCCTTTCAAAAAGATTTGGAAAGCCCCAAGGTTGTCAAAATGAGCTCCATTGTTGCATTCCCCATTGCCATTTGCTACTGTAATTAGGGGGCTGGTCTTATTAAAGAAAGTGCATTGGTAAAGGACCTTGTAAGTTGTGGGTTGGAGATTGGTAGCGTTAATTTCATACAAGTTATTGCAATGGATATTTTTCTATTCTGTTTTCTGTACTAAGTACTCATTATAAGTAAAAGTATTGTATTGTAAGTCATTATTATGTAACGAACTTATCGTTGCTTAGCATGACATGACCCATGCAAGTCACTTTAACATTTGAACGACTCATCTTGGGCGAATCGGGCGTTCGCATGTAATGGATGTGAGGATAACTTTCCAAGCATTTATTCGATCTTCATGAAACTCTATAGATGGATCATTTTGTAAGTACGCAAGCCAAATCGCTCGTTCAGATAATGTCGGGGAGCTACGAACCTGGCCCCTATGCTATCTTATTGTTATGATCGAAAGTAAACCTAGTACCTAAGGATCACCTCAATCTCCGAGGACATTCGACAATAACTAAAGTATTTTAGTAATTTTGTAGTGAATTTGTATAGCTTCTTTTTTTTGAGTATAACCAATCATAAACAAGTTTGTTTTCTTCTTTGATCACGGAGAGAAAATTTCGTTCAAATTTGGTGTTTCAGCTAGTGTATTTCAACATAGAGAACATTACATAGGTATATTATATCGGGAATATTTCAGCATTCACGATGATGGCTGAATCAGCAATTTGATTTGGAAATGATGGTACCTACATGATATACGACGCTGCCTCCGAATACGCATCACAGTCCTAAATCCATTATTAGTAATGATCGTTAGCTTATCGGGCTTTTAGGTGTCGGTAAATTATTGAGCTCGACGGCGTAAATTAGCGATCGCACTTGCGACATCGATTCGATAAAAACTGATTTTGGATAAAGCCTGCTCAAAACCGTCTGTACTTGAAACAAAACAATCAGGCTAAGGTAAACTTAATAAAACATTATTTGATTTTATTGAATAGTGTTTATTTGTCTTTTCTCACAAATGTATTGAAAACTTCCTATGATACACGGGCGTAAAGCTTATTAGAACAGAGTTCATGTCACCGTCAGGAGTTCTATTTCACCTTTTTACGACCCTTGTAACACAATGTACTATTTTAATAAATAATATTTTGTAAGTGTATTCGTTCTATCTTCTATTTGAATTAAAGTGCTTTCATTCATTCATGATCTCACAATCATTCGTCAATTCGTTACATTATTGTCAGTTCGTATCGCTGCTACTTCACAGGCTGTGTTTGCACTATCAGAACACGCTCGTGACGAGATGACGAGCCGTCTGTTGGAACTATCAGTAGGTTGTTGCGCCTCCTGACGAGGCGACGCACCTAGAGTAGTCTCTGTCAATGAGTGTGCGTGAGTCCCATGAGAAGCGCGCGGCGGTGCACGCGGTCGGATAGGCGCTGCAGGAGAGAGCGCTTCCTGACGAGGCGACGCGCCGCCTGCTCGAACTTGTGCTGGTTGCGTCTGAGGACAACAGTCAAATTAGTTGTTGCAGTAACATAACATAACACCCAACAGTCACATACGTAGTCTTGATCCCACACCAGGATTCCCTGTGCCGTGAGTACGATTTGTCCCGCAGCGGGAATCGAACCCGCAACCTCTTGCATCTCAGACGGCTTCTCACCCGCCGCGCCACAGAGGTCGTCAAAAATTACTCAAAGGGGGTCGGCTTTCGTACATGTATGTGTGCTTTGTGTGTATGTTTGATGGGAGTTCGTTTGTTCGACAAAAAAGTTCAAAATCGCGGCAACTATTTTCAATTCTAACAGCAGAATCGTGTTCAGTGAGCATCATAATGGACACTTAAAAACAGAAAAAAAAAGTTCTACTGTTTAAATATTAAATTTCTGCGCGTTGTCACGAGTGGGGGACGTTGGCACTTTTTTCTCCCAACGTCTCCCAGTGGGGCCAGACAGGTGGGGGACGCTGGGAGTGTACGACTTTCCAACTGTTGACCCAATTGCCATGTCATTTAGTAGGAAGGTAGATTATTAAATATCAAAAAAGTTACTAATATCTTCTCGATGGACCAAAATAATTTTAAATATCGCAAGAACTCTGTGAATGGAGGCGGCCGAAGATCGCTTTTAGCATACTATTAATATAATTTGTAGATAAAATAGATCTCTTTATTGCACAAAACAACAGTTACAACACACAGAAATACAAAAACTGAAAGAGAGAACGAAAAAATTAAATGAGCTTTAATCAAATCAAATGGTTTTATTTTGGACGACAATGACATTCATTTTGGAAAGATAATATTATTCAAATAGAATTTTGTGGAGGGGCCAAATATAATACAACATTAATAACTCACAAAATGTCTTATCATCAATGATTGATAGCATTGTTGCAAACCTATCGCGAGATAGAGAATAGCCCTACGGATGTAGTGTCGGTTGAACCGTTTCAAATCGGTGTAAGTACCTGATACGTAGAGGGCCTAAGTCGCGTTGACTAGTCATAGTGCGAAGTAGACATTATAGTTAGTCAGATCTACTGCGATATTGGTTAGAAGAGAGAAAGGCAAAGAGATTCATAGACATACTAAATTACAGTTCAACAGCTACATAATAATAGGAACCCGTTAAAACAGTTTCAAATCAAAGTACCTAAAAAATGCATTTTATGACTTTTAAGCTTATTACTATGGGCCGCGACCCGTCCACCCACCAGCTTCACCCACCAGTGGGACCACGGGGAATTTCTTTTTCCCCGTGCACCCACTGCCTTATGGCGGGAAAATATCGATATCGATATCAAAGAAAAAATCATCAAGGAATGGTGCGTGTACAACAGAAGGCACAGAACTAATAACGTTTCCGAAAGCTGGAACGCCGGCATTAATAAAAAAGTGAATAAAAATTATGTAACGAAAGCTAAACTTCTGACTAAAATATATTTAACGCCACAATCTAAATTAAACGATTCACGGGAAAAATATTAAAAATTAAGAGACTATCAGATACTTCAAGCACAAATGCAACTTATTCACGAAGAAATAAGCGTTGGTCATTTTTTGGAAAGTTGCGTTAGGAATTACTTTTTGTTTTTGGCTTCTAGGTTATTTATGATTTATTAATTTCTCTTTAATAATTCGGTCGTCTATCGTTTTAATTTCCCATAAGAATGTGTTGTTTTGTTTGTAAAGAATTGTTAAAATTGTATTTATATCGATATATATTTTTCCTGCCTTATGCATAAGGGTGCAGTGGGTGCACGGGGAAAATGAAATTCCCCGTGGTCCCACTGGTGGGTGAAGCTGGTGGGTGGACGGGTCGCGGCCCATTACTATGTATGTTAAGAACATTTTTTTAATTTTGTGCATTGGTAAGTATTTAATTTGAACACTCGGGTTTCAAGTGCTAGTAAATAAGTACGATAAAGGAGTTTGCATGTCGTATAGGTACTTACTTATGAAAGGACATGTTCCAAAATGGCCTATATCGATGTACATCAGACAAAGAATGGCGAAAAAATCAGTGATTATCGTAAAATTACTCTTACTTTAATTTGAAGCATAATTTACTGCACAGCAATGTTTAAAATTAGTTTTTTTTTACTATGGTAACATATTTGGTTCGATTCCCGCCTCGGAACAAATGTTTGTACAAGCTGCAGATATTTGTTCAGAGTGTTCTGGGTATTTTTCTATGTATAATAAAAAATATCTATCTATGTAATGTTATTGTGTTAAGTATATCAGTTATCTATGTAGTACCCATAACACAAGCTCTGCTTAGCTTGGGGCTAGATAATGTTGTGTGAAATGTCCAGCATTTATTTATTTATTATTTATTTATTTATTTTCCTAAGCAGCCACGTTTATTGCTCTGTGGTTGTTATTCGTTCGTTGGGAGTAGTGTGCCTATATAGAATTGTTTGCCTACGATAGCTTTATTCAATTATTACGATCATCACATCAGTACAAGTTCTTCAATTCAACATTTCGATTCTACGCGAAAATATTTTCCTTGCTCCAAGACCTTGCAGCCACGATGCGAACGAAATGCAGTTGGTCAAATTAAGTTGTCAACAGCTGTCGAAACATTTTACCACAGAGTAAATTGTATCCGCCCCGCCATATTGTTTTGTCTTGTGTTACTCTCCGTGAGAAAGATATTTTAGGAACCTGCATTAAATGAAGCGAAATAATCAAGAAATGACAATGGGAAAAGGTTTTGTATATATTTAGCCATGTTAACATAAGTGTACACCGACAAGGGCTAGGCTCCATACATCTTTCTTGGAACAACACCTTTAGACAAAACGCGATTTAGGCTGATGAATATTTAGGTCTGATAAAGATTAGCTTTAAAACGAAGTAAGCAATCTGCTAGATACGACAAAATTACATTTAGTCATAAGGCGACTTAGCATCCCCTCCCTCTACGCATTAGCTACACCTATTTGAAAGGGGTTGAACTAGAAAGGTACTAACCGAATGTAAGCGTGCGTGTCTGTGACCATGTTTTGTATCTTCTTGGGGTCGATCTCGTCCATGGCGCAGGATTCCATGAGCGGAGGGTTGAACCGGAAGTAGCTTCCTGAGGGCAGCAGGTCGTTCAGCATGAGGTGGACCCCTGCAAGTAGGAAGATAACAGATTATATATTGTTGTCTGCTGCACCGCCTCAAGGTACACCATTTCGTGAAGTCGTTTACGTCAAATCCTACGGGTCAGGAATACAGGCTAAGAAACGTGAAACGGAGGTTAGGTCACAGTCGCTGGTCGTCGTCGAGTGAACGCGTGTCTTGAAACGTTTCTAGGTAAACTCGAAATAACAAAAAAAGGTTTCTCTGGTAAAGTCAAAAATATCCTGAAATGTCATTTCGGGAGGTCACGGATTTACGTTTCATCATCATCATCAGCTTGTAGAAGTCCACTGCTGGGCATAGGCCTCCCCCTTAGAATGCCACGACGAACGGTCTTGAGCCGCATCCATCCACCGACTTCCTGCGACGTTTATAATATCTTTAGTCCATCGAGTGGAGGGCCGCATTTACGTTTATCAATGAAAATAAAACAGAAACGAAAGATAGTCAACGAAACAACATAGACACTATAGACAGAGACAGAAAATTGTGCAACGTTGTCAGATTGTACAGGTGCGATTGAAGACACTTGAGTTGACCCGCCCGCCCATAAGAAAGAGATCTCCTCTTAGTACCTTATCTATCAATCATCTCGCGTTCCATATGACAAATGCCGTTGCGATTGGCACACATCAATATTCACTTTGAAAATAAGCGCGTGCCGATTTTCTCGGTAAATTGAATGTGACCAGGCTAACCGCGTAAAGACGCTTTTTATTAGATTAGTTATTTTTGGGAACAAATAAAGTGTTCCTCAAATATTGTAAATGAGCGGCAACATTTGCAACCCTTTATTTACGACGAGCTGAACCCCCGCGACTTCGCCCGCCGGAAATAGCCTAATAAATTTACGCAGTCCAAATGTAGGTTACCTTTGTAAGCAAAATGCGTAACTTTGGTCATTTCGAATAGAAACAGCATTAAAGTAGATTGAAACCAATAGCAACACGGTGACGTAATCACCCGCCAGGTATAATGTTGCTTCCTATTATTTTTCCTTTCTCATAGACCTAAACCCCGAACACTATTACTATTAGAGTTTATATTTTTCACGCTAAAATTTGGCAATTGTACGTAGGGCCGACCACATACCTTCAGTATCAGTCGCCGAGTCCAATATCGTGTTGAACTTGTCCTTCCACGAAGTGCCCCTGGCGTCGGCGGCGCCGTCGGCATCGCGCTTGCTGCCCACGACGGGCGCCGCCAGCGCGGCCAGCGCCTGCCCCGTGCCCAGCGACACCAGCGTGCCACGCGCCAGCGCCTCAGCGCCCCACAGCAGCCGCGCCTCGTGCAGCCCCACGCCGGCCGGGTTGTTCACCATGAGCCCCCCGTCCTGCGGAGTGAACACGCGATTAATATGTCATGCTTTCTGGATAGTTGCAAACAACTCTTTAAAAAATTTCCGCATTAAAAAATTTTTTGATCAAAACAACTAATTTTTATGGAGAACTCACACTTGACCAAAAAAATAACTATGCCGAAATCGTTTTCATACAAAATGAGCAAATGGTTCCAAAGACAGTTTTCCCGTGTCTCTTATGGATTCGGAGATCCCCATACTGTCCCATTTCAAAAAAACACCCTGTACAATAAGTTACCTGAAGAACTGAAAGCATTAATTGGAAATATATTTAAGAAGAGGCTAACTCATTGGCTATTAGATAACTGTTTTTATAGTCTTAAGAGGATTTTTTGAAACCTAATTTTTTTAATTAATTTGACATTTATATATTTGTACGCCTGCTTGCATTTACTAACATAGATTTAAGAACTAAACGTGTAAAATGATGTGTGTATTCTACAAATAAAGCTACCCGCGCTGGGTCACACGCACCTGGTGCACGAGACCGTCCTGGTGGAACTCCTGGAAGTAGGTGGGCGCGGCGGCGGATGCGCGCACAGCGTGCCACATCTTGGCGCGCGTGGTGCCGCGCAGCGCGCCGCGCACGCGGAACCCGCAAGAGTACGTGCGGAACAGAAAGGGCGAGAGCCGTTGATTGCCCGCGTTCACCACGCAAGACACTAGCGCCATCTGCGGAACGAACATCATAATATCTATAGCAAGTGGTCCAAGAACAGTGTGTTTAGTACCATCTGTGTCTAGTTCTAGTCGTTACTTTCTTTCAGTCTCCTTCCCGTTAAATCCGTGTCACTACACATGTGGGGTCACGCTAGTTCCCCCACCAAGTCGAGCAAAATCACAGTGCCGCTTGCGATCGATCGCAAGCGGCACTCAGATGCCATTCAGGACACTTTTGGTACTTCTTTTCTAAGTTTTTTTTTATATCAGTTCAGCCATGTTCGGTTAATTCTTGTCTTGGTTCTAACCTTACTCACATGAGAGTACAGAGGCCTTACCATGAGCTCTCATAGCGATTCAGTTCAAAAACTATTCAGTACAAAATATCGGTTCTGTGATGTCCGCAGCTATATTTAAAGGCACAGTAGCAGAAGGTCTATAGACCTCTGCGATTAAAGTTATTCAATGATGACGGAAATCAACGAAGAAGCGATATTTTGTACTGAATAGTTTTCGAACTGAATCGCTATAAGAGCTCATGGTAAGGCCTCAGTTTTGCTTCCGAGCACAGTTCGGCATTTCGTTCGTTTGTCGTGTCACTGGTTTTGTGCGGGTCACCCCGCCCCCTTGCCCCTGGCATAGATAATTTATCTATGCCCCTGGTGAGATCGTGTTACCTTGGGGTTCCTCTTCCGGTTGCAGTGTGTGAGCATGCAGTCCCCCAGGTTGTCCTGCAACATGCGCTCCCACGCAGCCGTGTCGTAGTACGAGTGAGACCACACCAGCCGCGACGTTCCTGCAACGACAACATTTAAGGATCGTACGCATACAGGGTACCGGTACCTATACAAAGCCTTCACGCCTCAATATCAAAATACGATAGATTATTTTCTATCATTTTAACACCAGTAGCTAACACTAATCTGGATTTGGAATAGAAAATACGAAAAGCATAGTGAAAAGCAGTGTTTGATTGCTCCAAAACACCGAAAACACGTTTCTTCACTTGTATACGTAGTACAAGTCTGATTCGCAGTCTGTGGGACGGAACGTAGGTAGTACAGTGCTAAACGTCTCACTGATATTTCTAACTGGAAGTGTTCCGGTTCGTGGCAGCCACTCAAGAACCTCGGTGTGGAGCAGTGCGCTAAAGGATCGCCCCAGTAGGTATTAGAGCTCACCTCCGATGAGGGACGTGTTGCCGAACATCTCCTTGGAGAGCGTGTGGTACAGCTTGCTGGCCGTGTCCAGGTTGCCGACGCCGCCGCCTGCAAACCACAGTGGCTGGTAAGTGAGCGAGAGGTGAGCGGTGAGTGAGTGAGAGAGGTGGTGCGACGTCGCGAGACACAGACCTATGACAGCCGCGATGATGGCGCCGGTGCTGACGCCGATGATGTAGTCGAAGAGGTCGTTGACGCGGCGGCCCGTGAGCCGCTCCAGGTGGCGCAGCACCTCGATGGCGATGAGCCCGCGGATGCCGCCGCCGTCCAGCGACAGCACGCTGGGCCCCGGCCCGCCCGTCGGCGCGCAGTACCCCACCAGCGCGAGAGCCTGCACCACACAACCATGCACGTACGGACTCGTTTAACTGCTTAATACTAAAGGAGCCAGGACTACTACTAACATGGCCGATGTGTCGGACTTTGTCACATTTGAATTTGACGACCTCTGTGGCGAAGGTTCGCCTGCGACGCAGGAGGTTGGGCCTCTGAACAAATATTTGCACGATCTGCAGATAATTGTTCAGGGTGTTCTGGGTATTTTTCTATGTATAATAAAAAATATCTATCTAAGTAATGGTATATCAGTTATCTAGTACCCATAACACAAGCTCTGCTTAGCTTGGGGCTAGCTAGATAATATTGTGTGAAATGTCCAGCATTATTTATTTATCTGAATATTTAGCGAAATAACCTAGCAATGGACATTGGAGTGCATAACATTATTATAAGAAACACATTTATAAAGATGGAAATAGTGGTAGGCACTTGGCTGGTCATCGCTCGTCACGTCATCACAATGCAGCGACAACATGGCCATAATAAGCTACGGAGCGACACCCGCGATAACAATGATTATGCGACTAATGAATAATTTATTTATTTTATTATGCGACCTACCTACTTTAATGTGATCAATTGCCCACTGGCTTACTAGCACACTGTACTGTAGGCACCTACACTCACTGCATGCATATTATTATCCTATACTCCTACTAATATTATTAACGCGAAAGTTTGTAAGTATGGATGGATGGATGGATGGATGGATGGATGTTTGTTACTCTTTCACGTAAAAACTACTGAATGGATTTTAATGAAACTTTACAATAATATAGCTTATACATCAGAATAACACAGGCTACAATTTATTAAGATATTTATATTATATATATTTATTATGAGCTATTCTGGCGTGCGCTGCCAAAACCGCTAGAGTTACACATAAACTCTAGCGGTTTTGGCAGCGCACGCCAGAATAGCTCACAGATGGTAGATTTTTTCCTACTTACATGACACTTATCGTCATATTATGTACAATTCACACAATATGTAATGCATGATGGATTTTTTTATCTTAAATAGTCCTACAAAAAAGCCCGCCATATAAATGGGTTATATTCTTTTCTACGCCACGCTAATATAAGCTACTCGAAATACTAATCCTGCGCACACGAAGTTGCGGGCACCAGCTTGTAGTATAATACAATTGTGTAGACATAAATATTACGCATTAGATTATGTATTTGTTATCGGGCTCGCTCGTCGTCCTCTTGGTGCTCTCACTCTCTCAGTCACTCGAGCATCGATCCATGCGCGGGTCGACGGCAGCGGTTGTATCCTGCGCTCTGAGGCCCAATTATCTTAATGATTTTAAAACTACACTGAAAGTTGACCGAATCGATACTGAATTGTGAATTGACAGAAAGTTGGTATTCTGCTCCCTCATAATAACAATTTAGTCTATTTTCGATTCACGGTGACTACCATTGGAGTAGGATAGTCATATACATCATTAGCAAGAGTAAAGAGAGACTTTGAATCATTCAAGTTTCGGTCACATTTAGAAATAATTACATTACCGTGTTGTATTTTAAGTTAGGAGAATACCATTTCTGACATTTAAGACATCGACACTAGATCGGAACGTGATCCGAACTTTATTTTGACTAGGTAATTTTTATCTTACGTACGTGGGTGCGGTTAGATCGACCTATTTTCTTTTAAGAATTCTATTGTTAGGTATGTTAGTGCCACATATAGCAGATAGACTATAGACACTACATGTGTAATCACCTCGTCGACGATGCCGTTGACTTCCCGCGCGGTGCTCGACTCGTCTCGCACCTTGTCCTGTACACGCAGCAACGCACGCACCGCGCCCTCCTGAATCATTCATGAGCAATTCTTCAATAAATGTACATCTTACACATGCTTTAGTGTGTTTTAATTTGGAGGTGATTGAATCTGTCATTGTTTCCTTAGGTAAATTGATTGCCCATCACCTAGTGTAATCCCTTAGTCGTCTTTTACCACATCCACGGGGGGAGACGGAGGGGTCTATTCTTAAGCCAACCTCAAACGGCACGATGTAGGAATACTTCATTTAATTAGTAGATACCCAACTGAGAATATAGCGTCTCGTCTCAACGCTGAAGTGATTCCATAAGTCTTTCTGTAGAATATGTGCTCAAAACGGTGATCGAAAACATAGTGCGAAACCAGCCTATCCCAGAAAACAGTGAGGAAACCGGCTTGTCCCAAAACAAAGTGGGGAATACAGCCCGTCCTAGAACATGTGGGGAAACTGGCGTGCATAGAACTAATAATTCCAAGACACATGTATGCAAGGACCATCTGTGAAGCACTGTTCAAATAAAATCATATAATTTATTCTTTGACCATATCCAGCACAAGGCTCTTTTCAAGGCCACCATCCTCGCAGGATGAACAAAAAAACGAATTATAAGCAGCCGCGATATTTATATAACAGTGATATTACCTTGATAGCAAGATCTCTCGCTTCCGGGTACTGGTTGATGTGCTCTATGAAGTCCTCCGTGCGCTTGGCGACGCAGGGCGCGCTCGCCGCCGACACAATGGCCGAGATCACGTACGACGTGCGCGAGTGTATGGAGTTCTGCGGATGAGACACGTGTTATCGGAGCCCTTTCTTATAGGCCTGCCACACACTCGTCGAATGGCATGAGAAGTAGTGTGGCAACATTACTCGTCATGCCCATTGCTCCCTGTTTTGTCGGTTTTTTGGGGGCGAGTCAAAGGAGCAAAGGCAAAGGCGGGCAACCCAGTGCGGAGCTTCGCGATAATTTGCGCGAGTTGAGAAGTGTGTGGCCAGACAGGGCAACATCGCAGCAGCGCGAGGAGCATAGTGCAAGCCGATGCTGACATAAAGGGACCACGATTTCACATTTGCAGAATATTGCACAGACACTGGTGGGGCAGATTACACTGCAGTGGTATCTTCGACTCTGCCACACTAGGGGCTGGCATGAGCAAAATTTTGGGATATTTGAAGCGTTGCATACGGCTATACACATTACTTTTTCCGCGGTGAACATCCCTCCTTTATTTTGTACTAACACCGGCATCAAAGTATTTGGTGTGTTAATCAATCTCATAATCTATCACTATATCAAATTTCATTGAAATCGGATCAGCGGTTACAGCGTGATTTGAGGGCAGTGTCGAGAGGACACGTTGTTGGACTTCCTGCAGCAGAAAAGGCTTAGAAATAGAATGCCTTGAAACAATCATTGCTGGATGAGGCCTCCCCCATAAAATATAATGGAGGGATTTGCCATAATCACCACACTTGGCAGGCGGATTGGTGATCGCAGTATTCATGTCGAGTTCAGGTAGATGATGTTGCCTATCCCTTGGTGTAATCCCTTAGTCGGCTTATACAACATCTACGGGAGGAGACAGAGGGGTCTATTCTTAGACCGGACACACCACGGCACGGATATTTACTACTAGGTACTACTAATAGATGGCCATAATATTGTGCTCATTCTAATTTAATCAAGTCATGCTGTGATCAATGTTTTTAGTAGATCCTAATGAATGTTGTTGTTTATATGTTGTGTTGTGATGTTGATCATGCTCCATAGTTTTATTTAGGTAGTAACCTACAAAGTAAACATAAGATGTATTTTTAGACAACTTATTTATTTAAGTATCTATACCTAAATATCAAGGAATGTGTTGTTCTAAAAAGTCGACATAACATGTTTATGTACATATGTACTTGCATAGATAAACAAGAGTCAGGTGAGATTTACTAATTACTATAGCAATTTATTTAAATACCTACGTATTTTCCATCTTGTCAAATAGGATACAAGGTAGGTATAATGTATAAAACAGACCTAAACATAATTGCGTAAGTATGAAAGCGACGGAAGATCGGCGACGTAAATTCCGTAAGATGTGTTTTTCCTAAATAAAGGATTTATAACTTAAATATCACATCACATATCTTTTAGACGTCCACAGTTGGGCTGTTGCACTAACGAGGCCTCGCCCATAGAATGCAATAGGGGGATCACCATCCTTGGCAGGCGGTTTGGTGATTGCTTTACTGGTGTTGAGTACTCAGGTGAATGTTGCTAAACATCCCCTAGTGTAGGTAATCCCTTTGTCGGCTTTTACGATAATCATGGAAGGAGACAGAGGTGTCTATTCTTAGGCCGGACACACCACAGCGCAATATTATAAACATAGTTTATTTGCATTGACAGAGTCTACGTGGAGTGAACATTATGTTATGGAAGATAAGAATTATTTCAGAATGCTGAAGCTGTGTTTTTTAAGCAATGTATTTGATGCTGTAGAACGATAGTAGACTATGGTCTGAACAGCGTTTATCTTAGAAAAACAGTGGTTTACATGTCACCGTGTCTGTACCTATTATTTGCTTAAAATTAAAGTGGGTTGAAGGCCAGCAGGTAGATAGTTTTATTTAGACAACTCATTTATGTGCACAGTGAGTTTTTACCAAATGCGCAGTTTACACAATAACACCTGCTGTGTTATCAATGTTGTACCTGTCATGGATATATCACTTTCTATTCATGACACTATCATGTTTTCATTACAAGTGGCGACCTACCTACGTGTTGAATGATGTCAGCGTGTTATGCTTATCAAATGACCTCCTAGAACAGTTTGGTGTTATCAATTTTACAAAAATAGCATGAGACCTACAAAACACATAAAAAAACTAGGTAGGTACCAATCTGTTTTGTTTACCTTTCAAATAGAGGGTGGGAGGTGTGTCGTGTATCTTTGAGTAGCAGGCTGAGATGCAAGAGGTTGCGGGTTCTATTCCCGCTGCGGGACAAATGTTTGTAAGATCTGCAAATATTTGTTCCGAGTCTGGGTATTTTGGTACCATGGTACTCGTAGTTCCATGACACAGGGAATCATAGTGTGGGATCAGGACTATGCATGTCACTGTTGGGTGTTGTGTAATGTTATTCAGCACAGGAATAAATGTATTACTTAGTTAAATAGAGGCTTTTTGAAATGTTACCAACCTTAGTAACTAGAGGTTTGTGGTCTTTCCAGCCGGGCTCCGATATCTTCCCGAAATGCAGGTCTTTCTTCAGCTTGAGTCCCTGCAGCAAGCTCTCCATAGTGATCTCGCGTACATCCGAGCCCAAGCTCAGGCTGACGGGCTTCTCTGTGCCACTCGGCCTTTCCTTTTCATCCATCTTCTCTGTGGACTTAGTAACTGTACGTGTTTGCTCCGCAGCAGCAGTTTGCTGTACTGTGGCATGTTTAACAGAACTATCTTGGCGTAATGCAACTTCCTTGGTGACCTGGGTCAGCCTTATTGACACCACTTGCTCAAACTTCTTCATTAGATCTGAAAGTAAAAGATGGTCTGATTTCCTGCGCAGTTTGTTTATATGTACCTACTTCATTTAAAGGGGTTTGAACATTTTTGTATGGGAAGGTGGCATAATAATCAGCCACCATTTAGTTTTTTCTCAAATCGGACTTGTTGAGAGGGTTAGGCAGTGCCTCGATGGGTTATTTTCACTGTGGGTTGCACAATCGCAGGATAGCTTATCACCAAGTAATCAGCCAGTGCCAGGTATTGTATACAGTGTCAACCAACATTTGTTTGCTTGCATGTTATGAGATAACAACTGGTTTCTAATTCACAATGGGAGTTATTTAGTTTTGTGGTTACAAACTTGTTTATTTGGATGTCAAATGAGACACAAATCAACCCATTTCTTTCTATTACACCTAGGTATTAAGTTCTTTGTTTTTATGGCTTTTACAAACTTCACTGTGCCCAGCCAATTTGAAAATAAACAAAATAGCAGCTGATTATGGCTATGACAAAATATTTGGACTCCTTTAATGAGTTGTTATCATGTGCTCTGACAGATAACGGGGTAATGAATTATTCACTTTGTTTAAAGGATATTAGGTACCTATAATTACTTGATTTGTTGTGTTGTGATTGTTGCTGACTGCATAGTGCCTAAACTGTGATCAATACCATGAGACTAACAGTCGCGCAAGCTCTGCGGGCATACACTATGGATGGATGTGCAAAGATAGCTGAAGGCAGGCGCAGGTAGGGCAGGTACTCACTGTCCCACTGCGCAGGGCTCGCAGGCTTGAGCCGCTGCACGAGTTTGTAAAGCTCCGCGTGCAGGTTGGAGGCTGACAGGTAATGCCGCAGCACCCGCCACTGCCCGCCCAAAGACGACATTCTAACGCACTTCTCGTTACTATTCCAACAGTTCACTTCACTCAAGACAATTAGTGTCTTTAGCCTAAATAAGTTCCTTGGTTATAAACTATAATAGTTCACGCGAACTCTCTATCGTAGCGTTATTTTATCTTTGCAAATACTGTTATAATAGAGAATGAGCGATGAAACGTATAATTTCACAGAATATCACAGGTGACCGCGCGCTTTGATTTCGATCTTCCGACTGTTTATTTATGTTTCGAAAATCTTGCTGTTTTGTTATCTTCCGTCTCGGCTCTCGCTCGAGGCCGCTCACTACATCATAACATCATACGATATGAACATACGATCGCGCTGCCGCGCGCGCGCCGTCACACACGTTTAGCGCAAAAATTAGGTCGCAAAACACAAAACAACAAAGTGACAACAATAACATGTTGTTTGTTGGTGATGGAATGTAAAAAGAAAAAACACGTAAACAAAAAACCTGTCAAATGTCAATTGCCACCTTACTTTTTTAAAAAGGGGCTACTTATTGAGGGGTTTTCACCTCAGAATAACGACTAACATAGAAATCGTCATATTACCTACATAGCGTACATGGCCAGCCGACAAATGTGTATCCTTTGGAGCCTAACGAATTTTTATGTTTAATTACCTATATATTTGCTTTTTAAAGATATAGTATCATACGAATAAGTTAATAATACATTGCCTTTCATACAGTATTGGAATTAACGTTTGAATTACCTCACTATGAGTATAAAATTCATTTGAAGATTTTCGTAGATAGTGTTGTGAAAAATGAAATCGATAAGTCTGTCGAGTTTCTAGTCGTAATGTTGTTTTCCCCTATGTGCTCTCCGCTACTGCACCCTAACTGTTCGCACAGTGTCCTTTATAATAATGTTGTTGTGTACAAATAGTAGTTTATAAAACTGTTGCAAAATAAGGGTTCTTAAAATAATGTTCTATTATTAATGTATAATGATGTATATATTAATGTAATGTTCTATTATTATGAAATATGTAAATATAATACTGCGTGTAAGCTTATTAGATGTAACAAAAATGTACCATAACAATTAAATTTAATGTTTTTACAACTTGTTTTTATTAGTTCCTGATCTTCATTTTTTGTACGTAGGTATACTTGCGCATTCTTCAAAGAATAAAAACATCAAGTTTTATTCACAAAATACAAAAAGACAATAATATTTATAACACAGGTGTGATATTGAATCGACAGTCACTCTTTAATCGATGTCGATAGACATCGATAGACATGTTCCAATCCCTAGTAGAATGAAAATGTGTACAACCTTGTTATTTGCCGTCCTGTGAAAAGTGTATGTCTCTTGTTCTGGCAATAACAATTGTGCCGTAAGAGTAAAGAGCGGTGCCATATTTAATTAGTTTATACTAAGTTTCACTATTTCTTTGTTAGTCTTTATTCTGAGGTTTTCACGGCCGCGGCCGTTTCAAATCATGCTTTCAGCGTTGAAAATAGATGGTGCTACTCTGTACGTCGCTGTCAAGTGTCAAAATAAAGTTATATGTCAACATCAACAACGTAGGTATATTTTCGTTTCGTGGTATTTATTTTTGCCTACTTCTAAAAACACCACATAATTACTAGCACACACTCAAGAAGCAAACACAAACAGAAAATTATCATGATTAGAGTATTATATAAAACCACTTGTTTTCCACGTTCCATTCTTTCTAAAGTGCTGTTTATGTTTATCCCAACAACGTGCCGACCGATGGCACGTCCCTTTACAACAAATAACAAATTATTACAAATTATTTATTCACAAAAAACAGAGTAACGTCACAGATACACAAAAATCCAATGCGATGCGTTACCTGTACTAAGCTATTCTAATAATAATACGAACTTTTTTTTAAATTAAAAACTTAATTAACACTTCCTTAAAACAAATAAAAGCAAAAATTACATGAGCCGTATCTTCATTTTTAACATCAACGAATTAGTACAGAGACCTATTTTATGAATCCGTTAACCACGGTACTAGTGAGCTAGGTTTCTCACAATAGCGCATACAATATTCCTCGATTTTTGGCCAACTATCTGCAAATGCAGATAGTTGGCCAAAAATCGCAAATACAGATTTTGATGTATTTACATCAAAATCTGTATTTGCAGCGATTAGCGCATTTAGGTGACGTTGCGCGCGGCAGACTGGGGCGCTACTGTGCGCGCGGACCTCGGAGCGGCATGCGGCACTCGCCCTGGGCGGAATCTGGCGCGATGCTATCGACTCAACAGTCAACACCAACGCAACGGTCAACGACGGTCCTTGGTTGGTAACTGTAGGTAACTAGGTACCTTACCTATATTATTGTTATTATTTGATTGTGTTTAATTAGCAGCCGTTCTAATTATATTAAATAAATAGCTACTTACCCACGCAGTAGTGGCATATTAATCGATTGTCAAAATTTGAAATCACACATCGCTTCATCCACCACATAATAATATATAACTATACAGCCACCATATATATATATAGCTATATATAACAATGGCTAGATTGCCCATTTCGGAATAGAGTAGGTTGTAATAATCGAGTTCAACCAATATAAAAGTGATAGATCTAGCGCGCAAAAGGCTAAGGTGGCAACACTTTGAGAAACTAACTCTGAGGTAAGACTTCTAAGTTCTATAGAATAATGATTATTCTGAGTAACAATTCAATGACGTCACATAGCGTCATATTCATGCCGAGGTAAATGCAGTCAGCAGTTTATTGTCAGTGGCTCTCGCTCGGGTTGTTGAGTTCTCGTTATAGGTCTGAGAATAAAGACGTAGCTTCAGTCCCTAGTCTAAGGTCTGCCCCCTTACTCCATAACTGAAAGACACTCGCAAAGAGGATGCAATAACTATGACACTCGCACGGTGACTAACGTTTGACCAAAAAAATTATTATGCCAAAATGCTTTTTACATAAAAAGACATAGTACATATGACAGTTTCCTTGTAATATCTCAAGGTTTCAGATATCTTATTGTCACAGTAAAAAAAATCACCTTGTACAATATGTTATGTACAACAAAGCACAAGGATTTCCTTAGTTCTAATAAGAGATAAGCTGTAAGGCCCAAACTAGTAAAAGCCTGTAAAGATGAGCCATGAGGGCGTGGCAGTTAACAAAAATATCTCTACAATTCTACATTTTAAAGCTCAAATACAAGGTCTTGGGACTTGTAGAGTTTAAGTAAATAATAGAAAATTGTTTTTAGATGCTTGGATTGTGGCTTGCAATTATTTTTTTGAGTTCCGTGCTTGCAATGTGAAAATCTTATCTTGTTATTTCCAATTTTCTCACATTCTCTAAGCTCGCTATTCTCTTTCTGTACTGACTCTACTCTCTCTGCAGTCTGTGTTCTTTCCATGGAAGTAATAAGTTTGTGTTCTGTCTGTGGTTCTTAGAGTAGTTTATTTATTTCTATTTTCACGTAGCTAAGCTAGCCTATTTGGTATTTACTTTCTTTCCTACGGTTTTAGTTTTCATGCAAAGAAAAATATACATTATTTTAAGGTTCGGTAAAAAGCTATCGTCATTGTTGTATTCGTAAGGCGTAAAGGTAAAAATCATCGTTTCTAATAAATATATTGTATGTATAACGTACCATCGAGGTAACATGACCTGAAAAATATATAGTTGTCTAGTCAAACTTCAAAGTGTAGAAAACATTTGTACGAGCTTTATATTAATTGTCGATATTGGAAATTCCTTCCCCTATTTCTAACCTCTTATAATGCACTAATAGGTAAATTTTGGATAGGGTAATTGAAAGAGGAGTTCGGGAAAAACACCTCACAACACCACATAAAAGTTGTTTCTTCGTGTTTTGTATTGATTAGCTGTTTGGTATTGAGAAAAACCTGCAACTTTATGCCTAATGTTGTATGTGATTACAGCAGTTTTAAGTTTGGTATTTTCTTGACACAATGTCAGTCAAAAAAATTGAACAATTATCAGTGACCAAAAATGCAGATGGATTTGTTCCTAGCCTCCTAAAATTGAGTGATTACCTCTACTTAAGAATGTCATGTTGTGATGAGGCCTACCATGCCAGAAATTTGAGAGGAGCATGTATGAAGAATTTAATGAATGAAGAGGATGTTATATAAATGTGTATTTTGAATGTGACAGTTATATGTGACCTACCTCTCCGGGATTAGAGTATGTGAGATCATGACTTGTCAAGTCCAATAAACTAGGCAACAATCGTGTGTCGAGCACATTGATAATATTTGTTCCGGTTCTTGGTGTTGTGGTACTATGGTACTCGTAGTTCCTGATACCCACGACACAGGGAATCCCATTGTGGGATCAGGACTAAATATGTGACTGTTGGGTGTTTTATATACTGCTTCCTTTCTGTCAATGTTGACAGCCACTTGAACATGATAATATGTAGGTATAGCATTTTATCATCTCATTATTATTACCCACAATTTTATTAATGATATTGTTCTAGCTGTTGCTACTACAGTTATTATATTGTATGTTATACATTGTATGCAGTACATAAGAATTTATTTAAGAGGGTGAAAGAGGTGAGAGAGACGGTTGAATGGCCGTGAGCTTTGTCTAATGTTGCGGGAATCAGGCTTCTATCTTATAATAGTTCAGATTAATTTACAACTTTGTGTAATGTTTAATTTGAGCGAGTGATAAATCATCACTCATCGGTGATCAATCATCAGTGTCAATTTCAGGTAAGCATGAAATTCGATCCGACACTGATGATAGCATTTATCACAGTTGGGGGCAAGATAGGTGCCTTGCCCTTGCCTGCCCCCTGCCCAGCCTGCCCCTGCCTCCTGCCTCACTGCACAAGCAAACTCTTCTGCTTTTGGTGCATAGCCCTGTGATAACTTTAATTTTGAACTGATCACTGTTTCAAAAATGTCTTTATAAGAATTAGCCATGTTCTGTTTCAGGCAAACCATGAAAATGGAAGCTGCTATATTAATTTGATGTGAGGTAAGTTACTATTTTTAATTTCATTGGTTTGGTTTCCTGTTAGAGGCTTTCTACAAAACATTGTTTAAATTTAATTTCCTGTTTGACTAGCAAACATATTTTTCAGGAGGAAAAAAACAATATGTTGAAACACATTATAATAATATCCCCATACAAATGAATCAGTAACTTAACATGAACAATGCAATATTGAGATTTAAAAAAGGTTATTCAAAAGTATTTTTCTGCATTACAGTGACTAAAGCAGTTTTGAAACAACTGAACAAGATGATGATGAATTCTGAGGAGACGGATTCACAGAGCACCGTTCCATCCGACGGCCACCCGGACGATGCACCAGGTTAGTCTCTCAACAGCAAATAGTCTTCTTTCATCATGGGTTCTCTTCTATGTATCTCGGCTCTGAAATAAGATCTTACTGTGACCATTTATGAATCACTGCTGCTGTAAAGATTGACCAGCTGAGATTGTTTCCAGGGTGGTACATGAATGTGGCTAGAGTTCGATTTGGAAGCCTATGCAATTTTGTTGGTTGGGTGTCTGTCAAACGTAAAATAGTATTTTTTTGTGCTACCAAATGAGTGAGATAAGAAAACTCGAAACAGGAACTCTTTAACGAGAGGGGGCCTGGCGGTTAACTGAGTAAGGGTGAAAGGGCGGAGTGGCGCGTCAGTGGCAAGTGTGAGCGTTTTGTGTGGTCCGTGGCGGCTACAAGTCGCGAGTCGCGAACACTACTGTAGCGAGTGGCCGCTACCAGCCACGCGCGTGCGGCGAGTTCCTACAAAATGTATAAAAAAGCATGTAAACTGCTTGTCACAGGCCATCTGTGGCCGGTTTTTATTACAAAGATTTCAATATTTACTACTAACGTCTAAATTGTAATTCTATTTTCAGGCACAGAAGAGGCGCCGTCCTCCATGGTATCAAGTGAGGCGGATTCTGAAGTGAGCGCCGTCTCCGAGACGCCTCGCGACGATCACTCCTCGAACGACGTTACCGAACAAACACACACGGTCACAGACAAGACGCCACAGCTGTCCGATTGGAAGACGATTGGTAGCTGTGTGTCATCCTTCGTGTCCACTAGAAGTAAGTCTAGACTATGATGCTTTATGCGAGTCCGACCTGAGACACTTACACGGTCACAAACAAGACCCCCACAGGTGTATACACTATAACTAAAACCTTAAGATCTCAAGAACAAAGATGTTACAAATCATTTGAGTTCTAGGACGCGATGTGTTCCATCACCGTGAAATAAGTATGTGTAATGCAATGCAGCGTACAAAACAAATCAAAAGAAATGAAAAATCCGGTCTACGAATAGACCCCTCCGTCTCGTAGAAGCCGACTAAGTGATTAAACCAGAGGATGGGTATTAGCATCTACCTACCTGACTACTTAACACCTATACCAAGCGTGGTGATTAAGGTAAATCCCACCCATTGCATTTTATGGGGATGACCTTATCTAACACTAGACATCCAATGGCTGATGATGGTGAGCCAAGGCATCACTTAATGCCTAATCTTATTATTACAGGTTCGATGTTGCCATGGGGCTCGCACAAGGGTCCCGCGGTGGCGCCTCCGGACTCAGATTTGCGTCCCGGCGAGTACGTGATGCGGCTGCTTTTCACCGAGTTCACTGTGCAGGCGGAACGCAAGATGGAGGCTGTCATGGCTGAGCCATTGGTAAAATAAATTCTAAGTACTAATAAACAAGGTAATAAATCGTAGATCAAGCTAATGGTGCTTCTGGTGATCGCAATGCCTTTTGTTTTAGTAGAAAACTGTAGCTCTTATAGTTTTTGTTTTTTTTATTTGATTATATGACGGAACTGGCGTGTGATCCACCTGTAATAAACCCTCTTAGATCTCTTCTACCTAAAACGCAACCTGCTTGCTGCGTCCGTCATACTGAGAAAAAAAAATGAATAAAAATACATTTTTATTTCTCAGTCCCTATTTGATAAGTTGCATCTTTCAGGAGAAGCCGCTGAACAAGACACTCCAGCGCGGCGAAGACCCCCAACTAGACCAGATATTGTGCGCGTTCGGCACCGCCGCCGAGCACTGTCTGCCGTCACTCTTGCGCGCGTTGTTCGGCTGGCTGGAGCGCCAAATGGCAGACTCGCCGCAGCTAAGTGAGCAAGCCAAGAAGCCGCATCAAGATCTCAGGAATAAAAGGTAAAAACAAGCGCATGGCGCGTTCACCAAACAATCTACAGAATCCGTGCACTCCTGCCGAAGCTATATGATGTAAGGGATAAGGAATTCAACCGATAACCGTTGCTTGTAAGCTACAGCTGCATCGAGTCTATTGAAGGTTTGTGAATAGGTGCTTCATTGATTACCATGCTCCAACGTCGTCACTTGCAATCTGGAGAGACTAAGGCCCGTATTCCAGTCAAACTGAATCGAGACTCGAGCATAGATTTGGTGACAGATTTCATTGAAAAACCGTCATCAAATCTATTCTCAAATCTCACTCTTGAGCATAGTTCTAGAATACGGGTCTAGGTCACCGTGCTCCATCGTCGTCACTTGCAATCTGAAGAGTCTTAGTCACCGTGCTCTGTGCACTATCTCTACGGTAAGGTAGTGAACCTAGAGCCTGAACCCAAGTAAGGGGGTAAGTTAAGTGTAATTTTACTTGGTGGCACACGTGGCTGTATCACTTTACTTAGTGGCCCTTGCCGTTAATTGTTCATAATGTTCTTATCGCGTGTTGATGAATGTGTTCTGTTTCAGCATAATCTACATAGTATCCGGCAGCGGCGCTGGGCCGGAGACGGTGGAGCGCAGCTGCGAAGAGCTCCAAGCTGAGAGAAGGGACTTGGCGGTGGAGTTTCTTTTCTGCCTAGTTCTTATCGAGGTTCTGAAGCAACTGCCTTTCCATCCCGGGCACGAAGACCTGGTTCAGTACATCGAGAATGTCGCTTTCAAACGGTTCAACTATAAAGAAGGGTGCGTTTTAGTTTTGTTAATGAGCACAAGTTGAGGTCTGTTATTTTATTTATCTATTAAGAGATCGGATCAACGGTTCGATAGTTATCCTCAGACAAATATACATACATACCATCGGGCACATGCTTCCACTGGGTGCAATCCCATTACGTCATCTCTATCTATTCACACGCACTTGTACCAAAATTGTCACAATATAATAGGCAACGTAATTAGGGATGTGAACCAACAAATCGAAAACCAGATTGCCCGATTATCACGAGAAATCTATTGTATTTTTTTTTTTTTTTTTACTAAATTAGTTTACCACATTTGAGCGGTACCCTAATAATATTACGATCTAGCCAAGTAGGCTAATGAGCAATTTTGCTTTGACTTATTTTTATAGAAATAAATATTACTAAGAATGTGTCCATTGGCACTTTTCTTACAGTCTCTATTTAAGACGACACATTGTTCTTGTGTTAATTATAAGTAGCACTATCACTACACAATCATTTAAGTTGAACACTACACTAACTCAAAAGGTTTGGTTCTTTTGAGCCTTCTCACTTTGTCTGTGTTGTCAAGGAGCTGGATGGCCTCGACATTCACGTGGTGATGAAGTCTTTTTTCATGAGCTTCTGCGAATTTCCTAATTATTTTATGAACGAATTCGATCTGGAGATCCCGGTGTAGATCATCGTTTCTCACGTACCAAGGTGCATTAACAATGCCCCTTAGTACTTTATTTTGAAATCGCTGTATTATATCGATATTACTTTTACAGGTACAGCCCCACAGCTGTATACCATACGTCCATACTGGCATTAGGACTTGTTTGTACAACAAAAGTTTGTTGTGCACTGACAGAGCGGATTGCCTTCCAAGCAGCCAGTACATCCTCTTGTAGCGTAACTCTAACTCTTCTTTTTTCTTCTTGACGTGTGCTTTCCAGCGCAGCTTTGCGTCAAGCGTCATACCTAGGTATTTTGCTGTGTTTCCGTATGGAATGGTTTTATTGTTAATGAATACCGCACAGTATTGATCTTTCTTGTTAGTAAAGTTGATGTGAACCGACTTGGATTCATTTAGTTTTATTCGCCATTTTCTAGTCCAATCATGGATTTCATTTACAGCTACTTGAACCTTTTCTGCTGCCTCTGCGTGAGTGCTTCCGACAGCCATTATAGCAGTGTCATCAGCGAAGGTTGCAATGGTGTTATTTTCTAGCGCGGGGATGTCACTTGTGTATAGAAGATACAGGACCGGACCTAGTACGCTTCCTTGTGGCACCCCAGCTTTTATGTTTTTAAGTTCGGAGTAGGCGTCTTCATGCCTTATTCTAAAAACTCTATCTGCTAAGTAAGATTCTATTACATCTGCGAATTCTGATGGTAGTACTCTCCTCAGTTTCAGTAATAGCCCTTCATGCCATACCTTATCGAATGCTTGTGCCACGTCCAAAAAGATAGTGGAGCAGACTTTTTTTTCTTCGAGGGTTTTCTCAATAACTTCTGTAATCCTATGAACTTGATCGATTGTTGAGTGCTGTTCACGGAATCCAAATTGGTGCTCTGGTATGATGTTTTTACTATCTATAAGTGGCTGGAGTCTTTTCAGTAACAACTTTTCGAATAGTTTTGACATGATCGGTAGCAGAGAAATCGGTCTGTAAGATGAGGTCTCATGAGGCGGTTTTCCTGGCTTGGCTATCATGATAACTTCGGCAACTTTCCATAAATCTGGTACACTCTTTAGTCTCAGTGCTGCGTTGATAAGGGTTGTCAATTTGACAAGTGCCTTTTTGGGAGGTTATGTAGTATTTCTCCCGAAATGAGGTCAAATCCAGGAGATTTTCTTTGGTTTATGTTGTATTTTATTTCACTCCAGACTTCTCTGGGTGATACCAGCTTTATGGTTAGGGTTTCGTTACAAACTTCATTTACCGTTGGTTCATCGTTAGTTTGGCCTTCGTAAGGCTTAAATATTTCTTCAAGATGTTCTGCAAATCTTTTAGCTTTTTGCTGGTTACTAACGGCCCACTTTCCAGGTCCTATATTAATTGGAGGAATTTGGGTAATGGGTCGTTTAATGTTTTTAGTTGCCTTCCAGAGCGAGTAGTTTGTGCTGCGGTCACTGGTAAGGTTTTGTAGGTAATTTTCGGTTGTCGCATCGTTAAAGAGTTGTATTTTTCTTTTCAGCTGTTTTGCGAGATTGTTCAACTTCTTTTTATCTCGTGGATATCTAGTTTGGTGCCAAACGTTTCTTTGTTTCCTTTTTTCATTTATAAGTTGTAAAATATCATAAGGGTAGTTGTTTCTGGTGGCTCTTTTCTTGATTACTGGTGTATTATTCCAGGCAACCTGTTGTATAATTTTTGTAAAATTGTCTACTTCTACGTTAAGTTGCTCCGGTGTTTTTAGTGGAACTTTAAGATCTAAATTACAATCTAGTTCTATCTTGAAACTCTCCCAATCAGTAAACTTATTTACTAGGGTCAGAGCGTTTTGTACCTGTAAGATTTGTTCACTTACTTCTAAATATATTGGAGAATGGTCAGAGTTCATATCATAACTCTGTTGTGTTTGTAAGTAGTTACTCGATAGGTTTTTATAAATGAAAAAGTCTATCAGGTCTGGAATTTTGTTTGGATCCGTTGGCCAGTAAGTCGGTGAACCAGCAGATATGACGTCACCATTTATCTCTTTTATGGCTTTCATTAAGTTTTTGCCTTTTGTATTCGTTAGTCTGGAGCCCCAATACGTATTCTTGGCGTTGAAGTCACCTCCGAGTACGAATCTTTCGCCAAGCGTTTGAAAAAATCTTATATATTTATCTTCATCTATCGTATGACGCGGTGGGCAGTATATAGCTGCTACCGTAAGAGAATATCGCTTTGTATTGATGCAAACAGCTACAGACTGGAGATCTGGCTCTTCACATATACTTACTTCATGATGTTTGATGTTTTCTTTTACGATAACAGCACTTCCCCCTCTTCCTTTGTTGTCAGGGTGTAGCGCATGATAGACTTTATAGCCGTTAAATGTGATGTGAGATTGTTTATTAAAATGCGTTTCCGATACGAGACACAAGTCTATATTTTCTATGTCTAGGACTACCTGCAGTTCGTTTTGATGTTTGAGTAGCCCATTGCAGTTCCAAGCCATGATTTTTAGTGTATAAATCATTGTTTGTTCTTAGAAACAGCAAGTTTAGTGCTATTTTCAATTTTTTTCAAGCGCTCATCAAAAGATGACATGAACTTCAGAATTTCATCTAACTTGTTATTATTACTTGGCTCATTACGTGGCGTGGCAAGTGTGTTTTTAGCAGTTGCCTGGGCGTATGACACAGATTTTTGAGTAGTGCTAGCTGAAGTAGTTCTTATATTATTCTTGTAAGAGCCTGGAAGAGTTACCTGGTGTTTATTGCTGAAGATTTGCTGCGCACCCGGAGTTTTCTTCGTGTTTTTGTTACGCATCTTCTGCATTTCTTTGGCTATCATGCAGCCTCTGTAGTTAGATGGATGTGCTTCTCCGCAATGCACACACTTTGGCTTCTCTTCTGCAGGTTTTTTGCAGTCCTTGATAAGGTGTTTACCTGTGCATTTTACACATCTTGGCTCTTTGGAGCAGTACTTTTGTGTATGGCCATATACTTGGCATCTCTTGCACTGAGGGATTAGTTTGGTGGATCTCAGAGGTTGGATCTCAACCACACATCCCAATATTTGTTTAATTTCATAAACTTTTTTAATATCTTCTTCGTTGCTGAAGGTGATCGTGAACATGTTGAGTGGTTCCTTGTTTCTCCAGCTCAGTTTATTCACTGCTTCTTCAATCTTGTAGCCTCTTCCTTTCAGGTCCTCGATGATCCTGTCAGGTTTGCAAGTGGAAGGTAATTTCTTGACCATAACTCTTATTGGCCTCTCTAGTTTGTTTTCATAAGAGTGCCAGGGGCAGTTACTCTCACTTAGAATTTTTGTCAGTGCTCTGTACGCTTCATCATTAATGGCGTTTACTTTTACACTCTCACCGTTTAGTATCTTGACTCTAAAGGTACCAGCGGGCTGTTTTTGGGACAAGGAGTCATAAAAGTTTTGGTAGTTGTTCACCCCATCCACTATAATCGGAGGTGGGGGGGGGAATTTTCTTGGTTTTTTCTATAATCGGATTGTTGTCATTTCCTTGTGGTGAGATAGTGGGTGAGGTGTTCATCTTCCGCTTTTTCCTGGATTTCGCTCTGATCCACTCTGACTCTCTTACTAGCTCTTCCTCGTCCGTGACGTATTCCGCCTGTGCTAAGGAAGTTTCCATGTCTAATGTTGACGGCATGTTGGTTGAATCCGCGACGCATTTTAGTTGTTCTTGGAGAACTTCTATTTGATTCCTCATGTTTTCGACGAGGCCCTGGAGTTTCTTGCGCTCTTGTTTTTCTTCTTTAAAAAGACGGACTGTGTCATTGTAATGTTCATACAAAGTATGCTCCAGCTCTGTATGCAACGTAAAGCGTAGTACCTTTGATGGTGTATCCATTGTAATGTTTCCAATTAATGTTGTCGCCTTAACAATATAGTTCGTCGTCGATGTACATGCCTTACGCAACAAAGAACTGGGTCATTGTCCCAGTCTAGCACGGCGGCATGTCCGCGGCGACGTTGTTATGATGCGTTTGCACTTTGCACCGTAGGTACCTGCGCGCGAACGCGAGAGACACTACTGTTCTCAGCGAAAATCGAACGGTCACCAAAAAACCAAAAAAATCTATTGTATGACTTTGTGATTGTTTGGATTATTCTTAAGCTAATTACTTTCTAAGGGCGTTTTAAGTGTCATGCGAAATTTCTCACGCACGCGGGATAGGCACGCGCGCGTGGTTTCGTCGTGGTTTCATCGTCTCTCGCGTACCGCATGCGTCACAAAAACCACATGTATGAAAAAAAGTATAGTACGGGCTAAATAAATTTTTTTACTTTAAAAATCATTAAAAGGATGTTTTTAGTGTTATTCTGATTTGCTCGCGTACACGGGGTGAGCATATCCGCATAACACTAAAAACGTCCTTTTAATAATTTTGAAAGTAAATTTTTTTATTTAACTTTTTTATATATTTTATTTAAACATTATTGAGTAATAAATACTTAAACTATCACAAGGACGAAAACATGTAGTTTTATAGCCGAGTTTTGTAGTAAAACCAAATAAGTTACTTATAATTTAAATCCGTATCGGTTTTTGCCAATTCCAAGCGTATCTGCGACAGTACAAAATAGCCTTAATATCAGATTTCTATGCTCTAGAAACTATCGGGGTTCGATCCCCGCCTCGGAACAATTATTTGTGCGATTTGCAGATAATTGTTCCGGGTGTTCTGGGTATTTTCTATGTATAATAAAAAAATATCTATCTATGTAATGTATTGTATTAAGTATATCAGTTATCTAGTACCCATAACACAAGCTCTGCTTAGCTTGGGGCTAGATAATGTTGTGTGAAATGTCCAGCATTATTTATTTATTTATTTATTTATTTATTTATCATGTATAGTAAGAGTAGGATTGTATTCAGACAAAATTGCTATAAAATCTGTGTTTGCGTGGAGCTAGTGAGAGTAGTAAAGAGTTTTGAATGAACAGGTTGCAATCGAACCCGAACGCTGCCAACGTGCACATAATAGCCGACCTGTACGCGGAGGTGGTCGGCGTGCTCGCTCAGTGCAGATTCGCATCCGTCAAGAAGAGATTCACTGCCGACCTCAAGGTAACACATCTCATGTCAAATGAAGTAAGATACTTTCATCACATTCGGTCACAAGACCCTTTTCCTCATACGCGACCAAGAAAAAACATTTTTAGAACAGACTGATATCAAACTGTAATATTATAAATATTCGATCAACGATTTAACGAGAGAGCAATCTTCGTCGGGCCCCTCTCGCTCTGCGCTCTGGAAAGACATGAAGCCTCTCCCACTTTCATCTTTGGACCCTGGCTGTCACGTATTGCCAGCCATCTCACCTCTTCGATCGGCAGCAGTTGAAGGGTCGTGTTTGATCTCTTTTGTGAGACGATTGATAAGTACCTACATAATGACAGAGTGCTGTCATAATTATCACCATTATCATCATTGTCAGCCGGAATAAGTCCAATGCATAGGAGAGGGCTAATAGGCAAAAAACACAAAAAAAATTTACACCTTTTATTTACATTATGTACGGTCACGTATCAGTTTTTAACGCTGACGAAGTCGCGGCCTTCTGCTAGTTTTATAATAATCTAAGACGTGCATCTTGCTGGATGATACAAACTAAGGGGTCTCAGGGTTGGACAACTTTGACCCGAACGCATCAGCATCGCGCCCATACATAATTGTTACTGTATGGAATTTTGCCAGAAACAAACGTACATTCGCGTGACCCCACAGTCCGGTTGTTAACCCACAGAACACTGTATACTTATTAGTATGGTCTCCGTGCTGGGATATGTCGTCCCATCCTTACCCATCAGTGGGTGAAGTCGGGTCGTTGGTGATGATGATCTTGTCATGTTTCCTTGCAGGAGCTGAAAAGCCGTGAGCCGTCCCCTCACACAACGCAAAGCATCATATCTCTGCTCATGGGGATGAAGTTCTTCCGCGTGAAGATGGTTCCCATCGAAGAGTTCGAGGCCTCGTTCCAGTTCCTGCAAGAGTGCGCCCAGTACTTCTTGGAAGCCAAGGACAAGGACATAAGGCACGCGCTGGCAGGACTTTTCGTGGAGATATTAGTTCCAGTGGCTGCGGTGAGTCTCTGGAAGCAGCTGGGCGTAATTCTTTCACCACCCCGGTTCTTTTTAACAACGGCCTTCCGTTGAGTAATTAAGAACCAGTGACTTATAAATGATAATTATGTGCCTCGTATTACCGAGGACAGAGACAGAGGACGTCATTAGACGTGCCAGACATTGACACAATTCGCGTGCTGGGGAAAGTAGTAGGCATGGATTTAATACCTAAAGAGGACCGTGCAGTATGTTACTAAAAACGAGCCGAGCGAGAGGCGTCGAGAAGGAGCTTTGTAGACGTAAACAGGCTGGTGATGATGATGATGAATATAATAGGTGGCAAAAGCACAAAATACCTAGGTACAGAAGGCCAGCTCCGCCCGAACTTAATTTATAATTACCTACGCTTGACCGTAGCGCTAGGTGTGGCACCTTTGCCACAGAATAAAGACAGTACAGAAGGCTCACTTCTCGAACAAATTTATATAAATAGCTACTTTTGCTGGGACGCAACAAAGTGCAATTCAGCTCGCATAAGCGCTTAGTGCCTATCGCGATATTCACCTAAACATTTCCGCTCTCTTCTAACGTGTAACTCTGGCGCGGAGTGACTCGGCTCGTAAGGGTTGACGACTAGTGACGAACTTAAAAACCTATAAGAATAACTTTTTTTGTTAGCGTAAGGCGCGCGTCACACCTTACTGAATAAACCCGGCTTGCCGGGTGACCCGGGTACTTGTAGCTTTATACCTAAAGCGCGGAGTGCGCCACGCTTGCCTTTGCCCGCAAAGAAAATACTGTCAAGTACCATACGTCTCACCATAATAGCTAGTCCTATGACTTCATTTATTATGGTATTCCTATAACACTAAGGTCACAGAATAAATAATAGTATAAGTACAGAAGCCTCACTTCGCGAAAAAAAATTATATAAATAGCGACTCTTGCTGCCACGTAACAAAGCGCAATTCAGCTTGCATAAGCGCTAAGTGCCTAACGCGATATTCACCTTAACATTGCCGCTCTCTTCTAACACGTAGCTCTGTCGCCTCTGTGTTTGACCGTTGTCACCGGTAATATTTATTGTCACCCTTTTTGGCATTCTAGTGTCCCTAAACCATACCACATATGTCGATATTTTCGATATCTTATCGGCAGTGCACATAATATTGGATAAAATCTGAAAATCGACAAGATTTCGACAAAATAACACAATCTACATTTTCTACGATTTCGTTAAGCGCCTTTGCAAATCCACTAAATATTTGATGTCGACACTAACCAATGACTTTCTATGTCATAAATAAGATTTAATAGTTTTCTAATAATTGCTCGCGGGACAGGATTGGAAACGAAAACCTGAATCAGACTGCCTTATTTTCCAATTATAAACCATTACTTGTTGCTTCTAGACGGTAAAGAACGAGGTGAATGTACCCTGCCTGAAGAACTTCGTGGAGATGCTGTACAGCCACACTCTGGACGCCAGCACCAAGTCTAAGCACCGCCTGGCGCTGTTCCCGCTGGTCACGTGCTTGCTGTGCGTCTCCCAGAAGCAGTTCTTTCTGGCCAACTGGCACTGCTTCCTGGCCATGTGCCTGTCACACCTCAAGAACCGGGATCCCAAGATGTGCCGTGTGGCGCTCGGTAACTATCATCACCACCACCACCCACCCCGTGGAGGACATACTCCTAGTCAGAGGCGACTTACTTTCCATACATAGCAGGATGTAGGCCCATTGTCGCTTATTAGAAAACTAACTGTGAATCCATCTTTCTAGCGAACCCCGTTCAGAATTGAGTCCTGTGTGTTGTGCACAAACGATACAATGATAGCTGCGCTGCAGTGAGCTGCACTTACACGAGGGGTGATCCAAAAGTTTTAAAATTTTATTTTATTCGAAGTCTCCTTACAATTCGATACATATAGTCCATCTTTTTCCTAAATCCTGAAAACAAAACTTCCAACCCAAACCAAAATCTCCTCTACAACAGCCATCACCTCGCTATCTTCTTTAAATTTCGTACCCCGAAGCTGTTCCTCGAGCTGAAGAAAGAGGTAAAAGTCACTGGGGATGTACAAGCAGTTTGAAACCTGCCCGAATGGTACCCAGCGCAACTTTGTGCGGGTGCGTTTTCTTGGTGGAACAAGACGCCTGCTCGCAGTTTGCCCCTTGTCATCTCTCAGCATCAGCAATCGTGTGCCCGTGACAGTGGCTCTCATATTTAATACTCCACGATAACGTATAACATATACGCGATTATTATTACTTTTGGATCAGCCCTCGAGGATGTTTGCTCACTGCACTGTCCATGGCTCTTCTCCCTTCAACAGTTTGCACCGATCGATTTGCGCGTGGCGGCACGAGGCAGATACGAGGAGTGACAGTCCTTACACAAGTAAACTTTGTTTATAGAATCGCTGTATCGTCTTCTCTGGGTGTACATGATCCGTATCAAGTGCGAGTCCAATTCTGCCACGCAGTCGCGCCTGCAGAGCATCGTCAACTCGCTGTTCCCCAAGGGCTCCAAGGGAGTGGTCCCGCGAGACACGCCGCTTAACATATTCGTCAAGATCATCCAGTTCATCGCGCAAGAGAGGCTCGACTTCGCCATGAGGGAGATAGTGTTTGATCTGTTGATGGTCGGCCGGCCCATCAAAATAATCCTCACCCCGGAGAGGATGTCGATAGGCCTGCGAGCGTTCCTGGTGGTAGCTGATAGCTTGCAGCAGAAGGAGGGTGAACCTCCAATGCCCAGAACCTCCGGAACCTTGCCCTCGGGAAACACTCTCCGGGTAAAAAAAACTTTTCTGAACAAAATGTTGACGGATGAGACGGCTCGGTCCATCGGCATGAGCGCGTATTTTCCCTTCGTGAGGCGAGTGCTGGCGGAGATACTGCGCGCGCTGGACGCGCACTACGGTCGGCCGCTTATGCTGACCAACACGCAGAACGTGACGAAAGAGCAGGAGATTAACACGGGCGAGCGGAAGCCGAGGATCGACTTGTTCAGAACCTGCGTTGCTGCTATACCAAGGTACCAACTATACTTAATCCTCCTCCAAGTAACATTTCATTGGAACGTCGAGACGCGAGCCGGCACTGATAAATATTCTGTAAATATTGGTTTCGGGTCTTTTTAGAGTTCCGTATCCAAATGGCAAAAATCTTAATTTCGTCCTGTACATCTGTCTGTCTGTCCTAATGGCATAGCCGTTTCACTCGGGGACTGTTGGCATGATATTGATAAAATTTGGAAGATAGTTATAACCGTTTAAAATTAGAGACTGCTCTCAGTACATTTAACTGAGGGATGGAAAGGATAGTCTTCAAAAATGATATTATTATTTAGCCTGAATAGTCTATAAGTCTTGAGGCTTATAACTTCAGGTTTAAATATCAATATTTGCTATATACCACTTTAATACAAAAGCAAGATAGCTAAGCCTGACTGGTAGTTCTGGTTTACACTCAGGCTTAGAGCATTTTTCGTCATGAGTATAAGATATCTCCTATGGTTTAAGAGTTTTCCCTCTGTACTTTCGCAGAAAATGACTCTGTATAGTTCCTGATACCCACAACACAGTGTGGGCGCAGAACTATGAGATGTGTGTATTCCAGGTTGATCCCCGAAGGCATGAGCTCCAGTGAGCTGGTAGACCTGCTCTGCCGGCTGACGGTCCACATGGACGAAGAGCTCCGAGGGTTGTCCTTCCAGTCCCTTCAGACCCTCATTGTGGACTTCCCGGAGTGGCGCCAGGACGTGCTGGCCGGCTTCACGCAGTTTCTGGCCAAGGAGGTGCAGGTGTGTAGCTGACTTCTGAGGCATCCGGTATACCTGCCTGCTCCACACGATTACCCGTGACTTTTTTCCCGGGAACATTAACATAATATACCTTATTATATGAGTAAGAGTTTGAAGATTATTACATATAACAGTTCTGCCTAGGTGGCCGTCGTTGTCTGGGGGCTATTTGCACGCAACATGTTTACGAATAACGTTCCGTTTGATGATTGTAAATGGGGCTAATGAATAGTGTTCGTTTAGGATACGTCGCCGCAGCTGGTGGAGAACGGGCTGCGCATGCTTCTGCAGCTGCTGACGAGCTGGCGGAACGGCGAGCCCACCGCCACCAGCGTGCCCACCAAGAGCGAGCCGCTGGCGCACGTGATCCGCGGTGCCGAGGCGCTGGCGCTGGTCATGCTGTGCCAGTGCCGCGCCTACCCGCGCCGCCTTGCGCAGCACGTGCTGAGGTAAGCTAGTCTGGTAGCTATCGATTCCACACTTAACGCCAAGAATATCCGGTGGTAAAAATAAAAAAAAAACCAAGGCATCAACATGATGTTTTTGAGCCTCAAGCTTTGGCGACACAAGCGTATCGTTCACACGTCCCGTGACTTGAGTTAGCCGATTTGCCCACCTGGGACGTGTGTACCAGGCGGCCAGTTATTGCTTTCCTTTCTGAAAGCACAAGACCGAATTGCCAGTCGGTAATTCGGTAGCAGAAACGAAAGAGGCCTTATGTCGGTTGCATTCCAAGCTGGGTGATGACGAATTAATGATAAATATACGGTTTTCAGAGAGTCCAAGTTGCTTCTAGAGAAGCTACAGCTGACGCGCGACGAACCGGCGCTCATTGACGCAGTTGACGCGCACATACCGCAGCTGACGGAGAGGTGCCTGCCGCTCCTGCCGCCAACGGAGAAGCAGGCGCTGCTGGCGGCGGCCACACCCGACCTCGTGTGGCTGGCAGAGCGCACGCACGCCGTGTGGACCGCAGGTACACAACATGTACGGCCGACGTGCACATACCGCAGCTGACAAAAGGTTCTGCCATGCACGACCTCGTGTGCCTCGCAGAGCGCACTCATGCCGAGTGGCCCGCAGGACAACATTGACATCTAACGTAGTCGTTCGGGAAGTACTCAAGCTCTGTATCGCTCGCGCGCACCCCATCTCCGTGTTTCGTCCACGCCCTGACGTAGATCTGGTGGGCCTCGTGCCGATCAAAAGAAAATGAATCTTACTGGACTCGAGTGGTGTGTTAATAAGTTACATGTTTTGTGTGGGCTCACCCATATATGGCTGCATTTCCAGGTCTGCAACACGATGAAACGTCTTCTAAGAACAGCTGGAGCGGTAGTGCGTCAGGTGGAGCTGATCCCTGGGAGGTAAATATCTGTTATATCACCGTGCTTGCAGACTTGGCTGTTTAATTTAAGAGGAGGTCACCGGTAGCGACCGCGCGCGAGTCACACGATCGAAGTTTGCTTCTAATTTGGCTATTATTTCTTTAAACTCCATGAAACGTTGTACACATGTGTTGTGTTAGCAGTAGAACTTCTTGTGAAAGAGGTCGTCCGGAGAAGTACTACCACCGTACCTATTTCTGCCGCCAAGCTGTAGTGTTCGCATTGCTGTGTTTCGGTTTGAAGGGTTCGGGTGCGGGTGAAATTACAGGCAATTATTTTTAAATAACAATTCAAAAACAATTTTATTGAATGAATTCGGGCCAATTACAATTTTTCTTCAGTGGTGCAAAACTTTTTTTGATCAGTGTAGTTAGTAGATGTTAATTGAATGTGAATGCTCCCAGGTTGTGCTATTCGGTCTACTCGAGAGGGGTCGTGTCCCGTCCCGCTGTCCCGCCACGGTCTCGCAAGCGTGGCCGGTCCTTCACGCTAGGATACACGCCCTGTTCACGATCATCGAACCTGCGTAAGTAGCACTCTCTTTACACAGTCTTGCAGAAGTTTCTGGCTAGTATACATTTGTAATCTACCACAAAATCAGAAATCAAGTCTGGAAAATTACCAATTCTAAATGTATTTTGTATTGTATTGTATTGTATTTATTTATTTATCCATAGACATAGTACCATGTACTTAGATAAGTCATCAACACAAATAATATAAAGTATAAAATAATAAATCTTCTTAAATCTTAATCTAAATCACACCTTGATAAATTAAATTCAGCAGAAGCATTGTCATATTGTATAAGTTTAAAAATAACAACTAAGTATTTATTACTACAAAATATAAATTAAATGTCAGGTACTAAATAAACTAAGCAAAAATTAAAAGCACAATCAATAAATAAAGCTCATTCATTAATATTAAATTCTGATGTAAACATTTCATTATCCGCAAAAGCTTTATCAATTTTATAATAAGTCTTATCTATTCATTGATTTCTTATACAAGATTTGAAATTAGAGTCTGACATGTTCTTAATATCTAAAGGAATTTTATTATATAACTTAATTGCTGTACAGTAGTAGCTTTTTGAAACTTTTGTAAGTCGAGTCATAGGGACTACTAGGCGATCTTTATTCCTAGTGTTAACATTGTGCATGACACTCTTAGCCTTAATCTTGCTCACATTTTCTCTGACATATACTAAATTCTGAAAAATGATAAATGTAGGTGAAAAGACGTGGCCTAAAGTCTGACTGAGTCGCGGGGTGGTGTGTCTTTCACTGTTCCCCTTAAAAATGTTACCGGTCCGTCGTGGAAAGCCGGATTATGATCGTTTGACCTGTGCTTGTGCCTCAACATACAACAAAAACATATGAAACTGTCAATATCACCGTGTAACATGATGTATTTCAGGCCACCGAATGATAACCGCGCGTCCCTTTTGTCCCGGAGTCCGGCGCTACCAAGAAAACCCGAGAAAGAGCGAGACGGATATATGCAAGTGAGTACGCATGCTGTCGGCCGTGGAGCTCAGCTACAGTGTCAGTTATAATATCAGCAAACCTGGTATTCTCACTCAGAGTCTGTCTTTAGCTGTGACTTTGTACTGCCACGCCGCATCATCGTTCATGGTCGGAAATCTTTTGTTCATCAAAGAGTCGGAAATAGTCGGAATTGACCCAAGCAGAAAGGAGAATAGAATCGTGTTAAAATACGATTAATTGTTTAGACATGGCCTCTCGGCTTGCTAGTCGAGTCGAGAGAGGCAGTGCGAGCATGATGACATGGCCAAGTTGTGAATGCTCCTCTTATAACGTCAGGTATGGAAGTACTACATGATGATGGCGTACCTCGTGGTCCCGGCGGTGCCCAGCCCCGTCATGCGCTGCGCCAGCCCCGACCTCAGCCTGAGGTATGCACACACTGTCCCACAAAGTTTCACACACACACACACTCACACAGTACTCATGACTTGATATTTCGAGGGATGATGGAGGTTCAAGGTACAACTTTTTTGACACTGTTCTGGCTTGTACAGGATATGATAAGCAAACGCGAATACTACACGTTTTCCATGAGGTGATTGTAAGCTGTCAGTCCGACTACTAGAAAGAGATCCAGTCATACAAGCTTTTTGATAAAATTAAAAACTGCTTCCAACATTTGATTTGAATTTTGGTGAAATGATCTCGATGGGATAAACCCCAAGTTGAATACTGCATGAATGTCGTTCGTTTAATCTCCATTATCTCTATAGAATGTTTGTCCACAGACTTCAAAAACAATAGAATTGATATTATTTGAACCGTAGAAGCTTTATTCAAAATAATTGTCTGTTGATTGGCAGTAAAGTTTGATATCTGTTAGAGTCAAATATTTGGTATGCGCTGCTAAATGTCCAGCATGTTGTTTGTAAACGTTGATCAATAAATAGATTTCGTACGTGTGTTCTGTATTCTGAAGGTTCAAACGGGTGTTTTTAGGGTTCCGTACATCCGATGAAAAAAGAAATCCTTATAGAATCACTCGTGCCTGTCTGTTGGTCCGTCTGTCACAGCCTATTTTCACCGAATCCACAAGACGAAAAAAAAAAAATTTGGTACATATACAGAGTTAGGTGACCCAATCACGAACATATAGTTTAAATAAACGAATTCTGATTTTGGGTATAAATTTTGGAAGGCAAAATGGAAAATCACAAAAAAATTGACAAGTTCATTACGTGACGTACCTATCAAATGAAAGGGCTCGTTTTTCGAAATCTTTTAAAATAACTGGTCGCGCTCGGCTCCTCGCCGTTTCTAAATGGGAACAAAGTTTGGCTGCAAAGATAAACTCTTTATTGCACACCAAATAAAAATACAAAAACAAAGGAAATATAAAAAAACAAACGTACAATGGGCGGACCAAATACGTTATAAAGGTCGCAGGGAGTCGCGGAATATAGGGCCCTCACTCATAGTTTACAGAAAAACCTTAAGGAAAAGTCTTTAAATTCCCACTTGAAGTGGACAATATTTGTGAAGAGAAATGTGTACTTATAAAATTTGCTGTTCAATTTCACAGAACTATTGAGCTCAATTTTATTGGTCTAGTGGTTACTATGTTAGCATACTTGTACGGAACCCTCTCCATGTGTCGGAATCGCGCTTGAACTGTTTTTTTTCTAAATTGTCACTTTAATTTGAACTAAGGGTTTCTTGAACAGTGAGATATTGTGCTTTTTTCGGTCTCATAATTTTCAAGAAGCCCTCTGTTAAATCGCCTTGTAATTTTATAAAAGTTAGATACCATTTATTTGGCATGCATACTTGTTGTCCCTTAGTCGGATTTACTACTCAATTTTAAATGATTTTTACACCATTAATATAATTTTTATGAGTTGTGGTAGAACAAGATCCGTCCTACTCATAAGAGACGACTGCATTCGTCTGGGCTTTGAACAAATATATTATGTTTAATGAAGGCTACAAGTATTATCAATTTGCTATTCTGTTCAATTATTTTTGTTAAGTAAATTAAATAGTAACAGGCATAAAAAACACAAATTCTTATAATTCTAATTTTAATCGTTGTTTAAGATTTGTATTACTCATAAACGCTATTTAGTGCTAAATCACTGATTTAAACAATGCTGTCAAATTAAACAATCCAGGAACAGTTTTTGAAGTCTAACAAAAAGTGAATTTTTATTTTTTTCCCAAAAATATAATATCAGATCAGAATCCAGACGAGAGCGATCATCTCTTAGGCCGGATCTCAATCTGAAGTAGGTAGGTACGCGTAAAACACAAACACGACTGTACAAATTGTCTCGAAAACGACTCGAACAATTTTGATATAAATTCAGAGTTTTGAGGCCAAGAAAACGATCCAGCTTGATCCCACTCCGGGAATAATCCCAGGTCCTGAGCAAAGTCTGCCGGTCAATAGCGATCTATGATCCTTCTAAAATGGGCTTGTATGGAGTTTCTCGGGTTTTTAGGGGTTGTGCGAGATCTATAGGGTCTTGCAGGGGTTTTAAGGGTATCGGTATGATAATGATGATTGATCATGTATGGATTTTTAGGAGTTTAATATTCGCTAAGCAAAACATTCCTGAAGAACATAAGCCATACCCAGTTATCAATAAATAAGAACCATATTATAACTAACCTAACTTTTAGGAACCTAATTTTTATGTAAGGGTTTGTAAGTGATGTAAGTGTTTTTATGGGTTTCTAGTTTCTAGGGATTTCAGGGGTTTTGGGAGTTTTTTCGAGATGTAGGGGTTTTTAGGGACTCTTAGGTATTTTAGGAGTTGTTCCCAATTACCGAGCAAAGCTTGGTTTTCTACTAGTTATGATTACAAGTACACGCGGCGGCCACTTGAGTGTGTCACATAAGCGGGGCGAGGGCCAGGGTGACGCGCCGTTGGTCGATACGTTTAGGCACATCTATAAATAATTTCTGTGATCGATAATCAGTACTAGCATTAGTTGCCGACTCTGCTTCTAAAAATTGCCAAATATGGGCTCGATCGATGTCCAAGTATCGTGGTCCGGGTTCGATGTCGGATCTAAGCCATTTTTGAACGTAAATTCAAAGATAACAAGGTAATTTTAATAGTAAATCCAGAAGGATGTCAATTGGGAGTTCCGAAGTTAAAACGTTAATATTTAGATCAAAATAGCTTGGATGCGAGATCGGCCGTGATCTGGCCGTGGCTGGAGGCCATTTGTCCTTCAGGCAAAATTACAGATAAATGCGATCTTAGCCAGTTTAGGTTCAGCAACGATCCCTGGTCCTTGTAGCACGGAGACAGGCGAGGCGGGGCAGGGCGCGGGTGCTGGCGCGGCGCTCAGCTCGTCGAGCGAGAGCCTGAGCGCGCCCGCCGCCTTCTTCACGCTGCCGCTGTCGTACGCGCGCGCCCACAGGCACCACAAGCGGACGAGGTGCCCGAAGCCATCAGATCCACGGCCGTCGGCCACGTAGCTCGCTCCCATTCATCTCACGCGCTACCCGCCGCTACCCGCCGCTACCCGCCGCCGCGACACGCACCGTCAAACCATTCCCATCGTGTATGTCTGCGTCCTAAACTCTTAACACGATTCTCAATCAACACTCATACATCGACCATTTGTTCTGTAACAGCGGCTTTTTTGTTTACTTTTTGTTGGTATTTATTTACGGACACTCGGACACTGAATGATTAGATTGATTAGCGAGTTCGTACCTTCGTATCTGTAATGCATGGTTTTGGTTCATCAGTTGAAACTAGCAACATCGAAGCGTCACAAAAACTGACTTTTGCCATAAAATTTTCGTTCTCATTGTTTAAATATTAATATTTGTCGAACACTACAACATCCAAAAAATGAATCGTAATCGTTTTTCAAGTCAAGGTAATTAATTAACACGCGACCTCTCCGGGATCATTCCCTACCTAAGAAATGAAGAAAAAACCAGCCATCAAGGAGACATTGGAGTAAATTAATAAATAAAAATGAGTAACTGTTATCATACCGAAGAACCGATGTAGTAATCAAGTTCGTAAGTGAAGACTGCGTTCAGGCAAACATAGTGTGGGGCGCCCTCTGGCAAAAAGTGGTTGAGAAGAGCCAGAATCGGGTTCAGTAGAACGTATTGGGAGAGGCTCTTCTTCATTAGAGGACTAAAGTGCTGCTGCTGCTGCTGATGATGATGATGATGATGGGGTTTTCTAAGACTTGGTTTCCACTTGGTAACCACTTCAAGTTGGGAAGTTATCCGATTAGCCGCGCACAATATTATATCCACTCTTCATTATTTTTACTTGTGCCGCCAAGACTTCTCTAAATATTTCATTTTGTAAAAACGGGAAATTTCACTCAAGCACTCAAATGCGAATCAAGCAATTGGCACTCAAGTGCGAGTGCGAGGAAGGACGCGGAGGGAGTGTAGTGCGGATCCTATACCCACCCTGATGAAGACCCTCGATTAGGGTCGAAACCTGTTGGTGCTTCCACCAACATATCGGTACGTGAAAATTTCCCGTTTTTACAAAATGAATGATATAATTCACGAAAGTTACTTTAGTAAAATTCTCTAAATGTATTTACCACTTGATTAAAATTTATGAACAATGTGTAATATGGAGCACACAAATTCCTGTTGTCACCTACACGAGCACAATACACTCTGGGCTTCCCGGTCGGTGTCATTCGCCTCCCGCCCGTAACCACACCGCGGCCGTGGCTTCTGATGACGTCACGTGACGAAAATTCCGCTCGAAAATATGCTCCTAAAAAAGCCGCAGTAAAAGTAGAATAACTTCGTTGTTTTTTTAAGAAATTCAAATAATTCTTTCACCACCATCCTTGTATTTTTTATCTAAGGACCTACCTATGTGAACAAATAGGTTTTTGTTTCCTCAGAAACTTCCTTATTGCAACATCAGCAATGAAACCTCATTTTGATTTTACAAGACCTTTTAAACGATATACAACAACATAAGGAACGTGTTCAAAAAATCTTCTAATACAAGGGGAACGAGATTTTTTATTAACGCCTTAGCCGGCTGCTTTTATTTATATTTAAATCCATGGTAAAGAGGAATGGATTGACACCTCATTTGTCAAATTTGGATCAGTGGTTTTCGAGTTCTGAAGGTTCATCCATACAATCGTACATACATAGATGCTAAACTCATTGCTGTTCCTCACCGAAGCGAGACATAGCTTGCTATGCCTTATAGTAGTCGCGCTGAAACTTTATTTATTTATATAAAAAAATAACATCAAAAACAAATATTTTGTAATACAGGATGGAAATCTTTATTAGAAGTTGAGATGCGGCAATAAAGAGACAAAAGAAAAGTTTGTCTGGAACAAAATATTATGTGAATGCAGATGCAAATAACTTTAAAATTGTAAACGTTAGGTAAAATCCACTTTCACCAACTAATTATTATGGGACACTTAACGCATGTCAAATTGACAGGTTCACGAGATGTAAAACATCTCGTGAACGTACGTGTCTCGTAAGCGTTAGGTGGCCCCATAAGTGGTTGCTGAAAGTGAGAATGATTCTCCTAAGAACGGTTTCTTGTAGCTGCTCTTAATTCGGGTAGTGCCCTGCTTGCTCTATGTCAACTTTACACCTGTGTATGGTTTTTTACGGGTTGTTTGAGAAGTATTCACTTTTAATTTAAATAACCAACATAAATATCGCTAGCCAAAATGTACAGAAGTCTTAGGGCGCGGGCCTTATGGGTACTTGACCAGATTTATATTATGATCATATATGATACTGAATTCATAATTAAATCAGAAAAAAAATCATTCGGGAATTCAAATTCGTATGTTTTCATGTAGCCATATAATATTATGATACATGTTGGGAGATAATCATCAATGTCTATGGGTTGTGTATTAACTTAGTTACACATTTGGTGTCATTTGATGTTTGTGTTGCATTGCATACAATATATGTATCATAAATGTATGTTATCATAGCTACAGAGCTTCTGAATGTTTTATATTTCTATATATTTCTTAAGATGTACGCTTTTGTGTCATGTCCTTGATTGAAACGGTACTGGTAGCTACAGACAAAACTAAAGAATTTAAAGATATTATATATATATATTTTGTACTAATAGTAATTGGTTTTATTTGAGTTTTACGATACCTGATGTCTGGAGATACACGTACCTATTAAAAGATGATAGAGTCTGTTTAGCGAGAGATTGGAGGGCGCTGCTGTGCTTAATTACCTTTTTTGTTTGTCGGGCAATACAATAGCGTGTTCCGTTTTGACCCTATTACAACTGTTACTATTTCTTTAGTTTATGATTAAAAATGCCGACAGAAACAAACCAGCTCCTAATTATGGTTTTGATATGTAGTTCACAATTTCGCCACGACGGCTCTCTTTCTGAACAGACTATACATTATATACCTCTCAACTGAAGGAGTTCCGACATTTGCTAGTAGTAGAGCTACTTGTGAAAGATTTCGTCCGGGGAAGTACTACCTCCATGCCTGTTTCTGCCTCCAAGCAGTAGTGGTCGCATTGCTGTGTTCCGGTTTGAAGGATATGGGTGCCGATGAAATTACAGGCACAAGAGACTTTCATCTTTATGTCTCAGGCTGACGGGCGCTATGCCAAGTAGGGCGCGTTGTCGGTGGACGTGACCTACGACTAGAGGTATTGCACTTGTAATAGGCTGGGGTTACTGCTTAGCATCAGGTGAGCCACAAGCCAGTACCGTAACCTCTTCAAATAAAAAGAAATACAAAAATATTTAACGTGGTTCGCTGGGTGTGTACATGAATTAATAGAACTGCTCTGATTTGCAAAACCAAAATTCTGATCTCCTTCAGTTCAGTTTAGCACACATTCCGATTGTACACGTGTTTGCTTCCAAGTAAGTTTCTTAGGTCCAAGTTCTCGAACACATGAACAATTTAAATTTATGTAAAACATTAAAACTTGTCAAGAATCTCTTAGGTGATACAGCCGATAAACGGGCCTTCAATGTGTTGGTGAACTGTAGCTTAAATGTAGTACCTGAGTGTGGTGTTGTTAGTTGTATAATCAAGCTTGCTTTGTTGTAGCTGCCTTGTCCGGGCGTAAAGTATATGAACGAAAACAACATTGCAGCAGTCTGAGCTTGAGTACTATTACTAGCAATATGTTCTCGACATATTCATAGTCGATAAGCAAACTGATTTTTTGAATTACCATTGAACTATTATCGTCACCAGATAGATAGGTTCTAAGTTCTGCTCATAAAACATTCCGTTTCTCCAAAACGACACTTGTGAACTTTCTACTAATCCGGCCACCCCTCCAGTTCGTCCCCGGACTCGCTGAGCGAGCGCAGCAGCGGCGAGACACGTAGCCCCGCGGCGTCCGCTGGCTCGCTGCACAAGCTGGCGGTGCCGCTGGCGAGGTGCGAGGTGCCGGAGGTCAGAGACGCCGTCATTGTGGCCTGCGGAAACATCAACCCCGAGGCATTGAAGTGAGTACACACACAGTTCATTCATTCTACGAACAACTCTAGGATGATACATAGTACGCGTATCAAACTAGAATATCACATAATGACTTAGTGATGAATTGGGCTAAGCTTGTTGCTAAGGTCAACATTCGTGCTCATTTTGATCAGTTCTACCACGTTTGTTCACCTAGTTCTACTATCATTTCTACCAGGTCAGTTCACCTAGTTCTACTATCAGTTCTACCAAGTTCTATAACAGAATAAAATGGACAAATAAATAATAGTTAGGTGCGTCAGATTGTCTTTACAGAATGAGCAAAGCGAGCGCGTTCAATGTATTAATTAAATTTATAAAATATGGGTATTACTTAATTAAACATCCTAATTTATAAATAAACTGGCGACCGCTGGAGCCGCAAGCGATAATTTGAATGCACGGCAATGCAAGCACTCATAAATGAGGACGAGTGAGCAGGACGGTAATATAGCCTTATAGCGGAATACCTTACTCACACAATGTATGTTTTCCAGAGATCTGATGGAAGAGCTGGTGCCTCTGTTACGCGAGGCTGTGGACCGGAAGCAGGAGAACATGCGCAGGCGCAGGAGGCGCGACGCCCTCAGGCTGAACCTCAACAAGATGCTGCTTCTCATCGCACAAAAGAACACTTTCTCTAACAGGTATTGGTAGCAGGGATCCGATTGTGGTCGTAATATTTTCACTTACGACAACATTCGCTTACTAGGCTGGGCCGCGTCTTCAATAAACTCACTCCATTATTTTATCAACTTGATTTAGCCGTGCTATAGTTTAACATTATCTCTCTGTCATATTTTGAAAAGTACAATAATTTAAAAAATGAAAATAAAAAAACCTTATTAAAGTTTAAATACTTTTCAGGGGTTGAATTTCGTAAAACCCTTTCTTAGTGCTAAGCACCTAAAAGCCGAAAGGAACATTCATGACAAATTTTAAGTTTGTAGGCTTTATAGTTTTAGAGATTTGAGGATGGGTGCCTTGCAGTCTCCTTATACCAAAGTCATACAACCTGAGGAAGTATGACAACCGTTGGGTGATAATGGTTCTCGAGTGGCGACCACGAACCAAACGACGCAGTGTAGGAAGGCTCTCGGTGGACTGAGAAAATCGGTATGGATTCGACTCAAGACCGTTTGTCATGGCGTTCTATTGACGAGGCTGATGTCCAGCAGTGGACGTCTGCAGGCTGATGATGATGACGCAGCGGTGCACGCTGAACAAATCTCGTACGGCACCGCTTTGTGTTCAGGGCAGTGCCAGGTTATCGATGCAGAAGCGAATGGCATAAGTCAAGTGCGCTAATAGTCATCATCATTAACTGGTAGACGCACACAGCTGGGCATGGACCTCCTTCCACCTACTTCTCGTTACGACGTCGTCGGTCCATCGAGTGGACCTGCACTGCTCGTGGTCGCCACTCCAAAATGTTTCTGTGTTTGTTCGAGCAGTCCGTTCGCGCTGGAAGGCGGCAGCTTGCACCCCACGCTGACGGAGTACCTGGAGGGCGTCCGAATGAGCCTCGAGGTGGAAGCCGAGAAGGACGCGCCCGCGGCGAGAGAGCAGAGGCTCACGTTCGCTGACTTCGTCACCGAGCTCATCAAGAGCTTCCCATGTAAGTTGTAGCATCACCACTGCATCCTATCCGATTCCCGACAGACAGCTGTCTCCCACGATATGTAAATGTGTTACGTTTGTTTCAGTGGAGATGTACAACTCTCTGCTCAAGAAGGAGCTCCTGCGGTCCTTGTTCTCTTTGTTCGGCGGGTGGTGCGGGCCGCTGGTACCGCGGCTAGGCGCGCTGGCGCCGCAGCCGCCGCCGCCCGACGCTGACGAGCGGCTCACGCTGTCTGCTCTGAGGGTATGTCACCAGCCTTCGAATGTACAACTCTCTACTCAATAACTTTTCATTTAAAAAACCAACTTCCGCCATTGTATTCGACTAAATAATTTTGGATGAAAAAAAATTTATGAAAGAACCATAGTGGTGAAAGGATTAGGATACTTTCTGAATGCAAATGCTTGGTGTCTTGCTGAAAATATCAAAATCGCTATGTGTATGCCTACAATATTTGAGGAGTTCCCTCAATTCCTTATGGATCCCATCATCAGAACTGGGACCAATCTGGAAGTATATCTAATCAAATAAAAAAAGAATTTTCTAAATCGGTTCATAAATGCCGGAGATACGCGGTAACAAACATAAAAAAAAAAAAAAAAAAATACAACCGAATTGAGAACCTCCTCCTTTTTGGGAAGTCGGTTAAAAAGGAGCTCCAGCGGATAAGTTTGGCTAAAAAGACCACCTTTAACCTGTCCAGAAAATTATAACAATAGTTTTTGTTTGTACCTGACGTGTAGGTTCTAACGTAATTCAATGAAACGTACCGTACGACTTGGTTATTTCAACAATATAAAAACCCAGAGCATACAGCAGATTCCTCCAACAGAGCGCTCCTTAGAGAACAATATAATGATAGTGAATGCTTGACGTGTCATACAGGGTGTCATGACATTGACATTCGCTATCAAGATAATTTTCACTTAAATTAGAAGTCTAAAGTCGATGTTTTGTCTTGATTATGCGACCACTACTGTATGTAGGTCCAGTTTTCTAAGACGTTAGCCGATTGGCGTTGCAATGGTTTTTTTGGCAATCGGGACCCTATTACTAGGCCTACGCTGTGTGTCGGGCTGCCTATCACAGCGTTATATCTCTGCAACTGCAATAGTTAGGTAGCCAGTTGAAATTGTCACAGATTAAAATATGTTAAAATAAAAATACAAAAAACGAGAATAGTACTTATAGTTGAACATGACATGTTTGTGCTGTGCAGGCCATGAGCGCCCTGGTGTGCTGCGGGCCGTGCTTCGCGCCCGCCGCGCTCGCCGAGGATGGCTCGCTGTATCCCTGGCTCAACGAGATGCTCAGCTCCACTAACGATAAGGTAAGCTCTCGCGCGTCCTCCTCGCATTCATTGTTACCTTTACGCATAAAAACACCCACTTAATCTTAGAATATGATACAACACCCAATAAAAGACCCATAATTATTTCCGGCTATCGATAATGATACTTCGGAACCCGTCCTAAAAGATGTCTGCATTCCTCTGGGTTCTGATCAGATATATCTTTAATAAACCCGGATTTGTTAAGCAATTTTCGTTGGTATAAGATTTGTCCTAATTGCTGGCTTATTTAGGAGTGTGTTGTTACTGGAAGAAAGCGTTTGCCGAGTCGGTCGTGGAAAGCAATAAGGGCGATGAGCTTACCACTTGTCACGTATATATTCCTGCGACTGTGCAACCCACGGTGAAAAAAGAGGCTCTGCCTACTCCTTCAGGGAAATAGGCGTATGGTTATGTATGTACTAGTTGCGCCCCGCGGTTTCACCCGCGTGAATAATAATGAATGAATAATGATGAAAATTGATGATGATGATGATGATGAAAAGTAGCCTATGTGTTAATCCAGGGCGTAAAGTATCTCCATTCCAAATTTCACTCAAATCCATTCAGTAGTTTTTACGTGAAAGAGTAACTTACATCCATACTCACAAACTTTCGCGTTTATAATATTAGTAGGATAGGATAGGATAGTAGGATAGGATGAAAGCTAGCAGTATTCTCTGTAGCAATTAATTGCTTGCACAACCGCCTTACCACGAGTGATATCGAACTTTTGATTTGTTGTTAGATATACGAGCTTGCACGAGAAACGATAGTCCTACTGTTGGACTGCAACCCCGACATCGGCCCACTGCTGGACTGGTGCGTGGACAAGTGCTTCACGGGCGTGCCGCGTGTGGCCGACGGCTGCTTTATGGCGCTCGCCACCATCTTCAGTGCCAGGTCAGTGTTCCTCTCTAGTCACTGATCAGAGTGCCATGAACCACTACGAGGGCCTAATTGGGTAGATAGAAGGCGTCATTTCCTATTCACTGTTTAGAGCAAACCAGGAACACTTTGTAACATACTACACAAATGTCCCACGCCAGGTCGCGCCACGCCTCCCAAGGCCAGAGAGCTGATTCTAACTATTTTGCACACAATTGACACGGACGTCTCGTGTAGTGTAGTGTGGTTTTTTGTATGGAGACACCGATGCGTACACTCTGTGAACCTCATTTTCCATACAAAAATCCGTGTTAAAAACGTAGAATCAGCTCTCAGAGCTCGTGTCGGCAAGGCAGAGGAAACGACGCTGGTGGATGTCGTCAATTATTGTTTCTTCTTTCATCAAATCTCACTGATGTCAAATCATTTACCATACCTTACTCAAAAAACGTATTCCAAGAAGTTTGTCAAGTCAATGTAGAATACCAGTACCCAAACAGCCAAACTCCTTGAAACAATATACATAACAGAACTCCACCTCTATGACGACCTCTATGGCGCGGCGGGCGAAGGTTCGCCTGCGACGCAGGAGGTTGCGGGTTCGATTCCCGCCTCGGAACAAATATTTGTACGATCTGCAGATATTTGTTCAGGGTGTTCTGGGTATTTTCTATGTATAATAAAAATATCTATTTATGTAATGTATTGTATTAAGTATGTCAGTTATCTAGTACCCATAACACAAGCTCTGCTTAGCTTGGGGCTAGATAATGTTGTGTGAAATGTCCAGCATTTATTTATTTATTTATTATTTATTTATTATTTATTTATTATTTATTTATTATTTATTTATTATTTATTTATTATTTATTTATTATTTATTTATTATTTATTTATTATTTATTTATTATTATTAACTCCCAACAGTCACTACGTAGTATTAATCTCATACTAGAATTCTCTGTGTCGTGGGTATCAGGAACTACGAGTGCCATAACACCCAGACCGGCTACTCTCACCCGCCGCTCCACAGAGGGCGAACGTTTTTGAGCAAAGAGCACGGCTACCTACTAAACAATATACAAGTGGCCCAGATATTTGCCAGGCGCGGTCCGCTAATCGGCTAATGGTGACAGATTTGACTGATCGCTGTTTGTTGCCATCGCATCGTCGTTTGGTTGAGAGCGCGTACGCCTCGCTCTTCAGACGGCCTCGGCCCACTTCCCTCGGACCTGCAGTGAATAGCGTTTCACTATAATATAGATACCAGAACGCACTGCCGTAATCCCGGTAGTTTGTTACATCATGCTAAAGAAAGAAACATGATTATTATTCTTATTGTAATAATCTACTCGTCACGCTCACTGTTTGAAATCCACCAGCACGCCTTTGAAGTATGCTAGCTGATCCGTCTGCCCTGCCCCCCTATTCCCTAACTGAAAGCCACTCGGTGACTAACGTTTGACAAGTAAAATACACCCGATTTGAAAACCTCCTCCTTTTTGTGAAGTCGGTTAAAAATTACCATCAATTGCTCAAAGTTATCATTAAGAATTTTCAGTTGATGGTAATTTTACTTGTGTAAGATTTTAATTTTACAATTCACGAAGTGAATTTCAGTTAGGGAAAGGGGGGGCTGAGCTCACACGAGATTTCTACACTGCGATGTTGGTGGGAGTAGAATTAATAAAAGTAATTTTGATGAACTTGACTATAAAGTCAAGTTCATCAAAATTACTTTTACAAAAAAAAAGTACATTGTAAAGTATTTTGAAAGTACACTGACTAACCTATAATTAACCACTATGAGTTCTCTGAAGGTTACTTTATGAACTTATTCACCTTTTACATTAGGAAGGCACTAGTTGATTTTTTTTCCAACAAAATCGTCCTAGAACTCAGTATCTACGGGTTCTAGGAGTAAAACATTTTGGAATGTGACAATTTATTTTTTCATTGGTTCTGTAAGAGTGAAAACACTAGACAAAAGTCTATAATCAGTGTGTGTTGCCAGTGATGACATTTGGCTCTGAGACATGGTAACTTACCTACTATTGGCCTTATACACAAGCTCAAAGTCGCACTGCGGGCTATCGAGAGAGCTATGCTCAGAGTTTCCCTACGTAAAACAATCCAAAGAAAACCAACCAAGAAGAAACCAAGATCCCCGTCATAGTTTAATTAGCGAGTTGAAGTGGCAATGGGCAGGTCATAGATATTATTGCTTGCAGAACTGACAGCCGTTATCAACTTATCAAGGGATAATCGTAAACACCAAACTTTTGTGATCACAAAACCATTGGTCTGTATAAATACCGACGGGTAACACCTCATGCAAACAAATAATGTCCGCGTCTACCCGCGTACTCCCAGGAGGGGCTACCAACTCTATACTAGAGGATGGACGAGGCCCGGTTTCATTTTAAGATTAACCTGTATCGGAAACAAAAGTCGAATTCTATTTTCGTGCTATCCTCGAAACATTAGGGGGAAAAAGGACTTTGATCCGATTTAACCATACGATGCATAATTTATATCTGGAGTTAGTTTCAATTAGGCCCGCACAGACAAACGCACGGTGGCTTTGTTTGCCGCCTACTAAACACTCGTTAGTAATCTGCCTTATCGATGAAACCGTGATAAACTCTGCCTAAGAATAGAACTCCTCAAGCTGCTGTGGATTTCGTAAAAAGCGATTAAAAGATTACGCAAGGGAATGGGCAGTAACATCTACCTGAGTACACAAAACTTTGGTCTTTGATCACCAATCAGCCTGCCAAGCGTGGTGGTTATGAGCGTGGTGGTTATGGCAAATCCCCCCCATTGTAGTCTCTTTTTTGTTTTTTTAAATTCTAATAACTATTATGATTCACCCGTCACCCGTTTTCGGCTAGACGTTAACTTCTAGGACACCCTGTTTATTACGTCCAATAATGTAGTTTTTCAGTGAGTTTGAAGTACAACGTCAGTAATGTTATTCCATCGCTTTTACTTTGTAAGGGGATATAGGGTAGCGACAGCAATCTTCTCAAACTAATGAAACGTCGAGTCCCTTTGACGCAAACTTTTAATTCCAAAAGCTTAAGTTGGGGTCGGCTACCCTTAAACTAGATTGAAAATGTTCAGAAGTGTTTTATGTGAACTCTAAAGATGCTTACCTTTTATTTATATCGATAAAAGTTACCTGTGTGGACTGTTATTACATTGCAAGATTTAAAACAGATAATGTTGTCCTCAGAGAGTATCCCTGCGATCACTACACGGCCATAATCAACGTCACACTCATGTGCACCGGGTGCCCGCGGGCGCCGGTGCATGAGAGTGCCTTGCAGCTACTCCAACTCTTGGACAAGAGGTTCTTCGGCACTGTGGGCCCCCTACCCGCTGCTGACGACGACAGCGGTAAGTTAACTCTTTATTCCAGCCCCGTTTCATTGGGTTTAGATGCTATTTTGAAATTTATTGTTAACCATTCCTAGGTACATGCAGAATGAGCGAGTGCTGAGATCCCACGCAAAATAGGCCACGCTTACTTTTCTGTTATATCCGACCACCTATAACCGTAGGTAAAATAAATCTTTAGAGGTTCGTCGAAAATGAAATGGCAGCTAGGATTTTAATCAGATTACTGTTGTAAGCTTCTGGTTAAAAAGATACGGCTTTGAATGAATAATCTTTGTACTGACCAAATTGCGTAGTTTTTAACTTGGGCTACTACCAGTAATCCCACAATGCTGAGTTTGGAATGCTAGGGGCCTTTGTGACACACAAATGAAGTAGATAATAGTGTAAAATTATTTTGAAATCGTCAGAGCGCTTTTAGCCACTTTTTTCCACAAACTTCATTATCCCATTTAAGGGGTAAAAAAGTCGAAATTCCTCAAGTTAAACTTTTTTTTTGTTGTGTCACAAAGCCTCTAAGCATTTCAAATTTCAGAATTAAGGGGCTACTGGAGCCTACTGGCATAGAGGTTTTCCATTTTCAAGTCGTTACCTTAAGCCGTTCGTGAGAAAAAGGGTTTTGACTGACATACAGACGGACAACAAAGTGATCCTACAAGGGTCCCGTATTTTCCTGTTGCGGCACGGAACCCTGAAAACCGTAAAATTATCTTGTCTTACAGATTAAAATACCTAATTATTTTGGAAAATACCTTTTTAGCGGTAGTAGCTCTTTTCAAGAAGGTGACTATCCTCTGGTTCTGATTACTGAAACACCTCCTACCTATGTAGCAAGTGAGGGTAGCGAAAATAAAAAAATGTAAACTATAGAGCCAACATCATCTAGGCCGATTTACTAAATTCCTGTATGAAATGATGAAACGCAATAAAAACATTTCCGAAATGGGGTCTAATATTCGAGTTGTATGTTGTAATCGCGCTATTTGAAAATAAATCAATGTTTTGTTGCTGTTCCTATCAAAATAAATAGTTGGTTTAACAATTATCAAGTCATCGACTGAACTTTATGATTCGTCAATTTTCAATTTACTTTACATTTTACTGCTGATAATCTACACAAATCTCCACCAAACATAGCTATGATAAGAACCATCTTGTAAACGTGTTACCAATCCTAGACTCCTAGTTTTATCTTAAATTCACTCTTACGGCGATGCGGCTTGTGCATAGGCTGGCTTCAGTCTGACTACCAGCTGTTGGCAAGGGACCAAGCAGTCGGAAGAAGGGGGGTCACTAGTATACAATACAAATTTTCACAAGTAAATTTCGGCTTTATTTTTTTTCTTATCCGCACTTGATGATACCTAGTAAAAAACTAAGCACTAGCATAAGGCCTGAACACTAGAGGCATCACACGCGCACTGCCGATCCTGAGACATAATATAGATGAAAAGTCTCATGTGCCTATAAATTCACCGGCACCCCACGTACTCTAAAACGAAACACAACAATGCGAGCACTACTACTTGGCGGCAGAAAACTCTGACTTCGACCTCAGAGGGCGCATGCTAGGCTTTCGCCGTCGCGTCGCGCGCCCAGCTCACAAGCGGGCGGCCAGCGCGGCGGTGGTGGCGTGGCGGAGCGGTGCCGCGGCTCGCGCGAGTGTAGCGCAGTCGTGGCCGCCGGCTGCGACCGCGACCGATAACGCGCAGGCGGCGACGGGCTGCAGGCGGGTGCTTCGCGTGCCGGCGACTGTGGCCAGCGCGATGTTAATCTGGGTGACCAAGGATAGCATTCGGCCGCGGCATAAAATAGCGCGGGCACCAAGCTACCGCGTTCGTCAGGTGATAGAGGGGGCGGGCTCGCGTTCGCGTAAGGCGGCGACGGTGAGGGGTTGAGGCTAGGCGTGAGAGGCGTGGGACCGGGTTCGCACAATGCGATCTCACCGGGGATGGGAAGGAACTGTATTGGTTGAAATGTCTGCCTCGCGATGATTCTTCCAGGATCTATAGGCGCGTTATGGTTCATCTCGACTGGGCGCTGAACTTCGCGAGGCACGGGCCGTACTAGTTGAGCACCCGATGGGACCCGAAACGACTGGATGGTGTAGACTTGCAGCTCGCAATCAATCCGCTGCTGCTGCTGCTGACGCGCATTGTCGAAGGGCCTAACTTTTAAGAAGCTACCGCCATCGGCGTCTTGCTTCCACCAGTTGCTGGCGGGCTTAGCCCCGCTGATGTTTTGATTAAAGCTTACTCCAGACGGCGCTGTGTGCGTTGCCTCCGTGTTGATGGAGAGGGAGTCTGTGGAAAAATGTGTCTGATAAAATACAAAATGCATCATACCCCAGCAGAACAGTCGGGTTGTTTTCACAGAGGCCGGAAGAATCTGAAAATTATTATTATTATTATTATTATCGACTTGTTGCGTCTTTAGTGTGCCATGCGCCCATAGTACAGTCAAATTAGGTGATTTTTTGCACAAGTGTGGAACTAATTAGATGTAGTCATGAAAACTTTTCTAATTGTTTTGTATGGCTTAAAAATCACCTCTAATAATAAGCATCAGTAATTTCACCCTCGGGAACAGGGTGAAATAGGGTGAAAACCATAAAAATATCCGTAACTTAATGGGAGAAATAGAGGTAGTCGGTGCAATTTGGCATAGACTTTGAACCGTTATGATCTACATTTGCACCAAGTATTTTTTAAATCCGACATACGGAACATACAAAAAAAAATCATTTACAAAAAAAACTTTTTGTGGTTATTACGGCTCCGGGAAAATTAAGGTAGTCGGTGCAAATTTATAGACTTATCAGAAAAATGTTCGAAATACATTACCAGGTTTGCACCATGGTGCGTCTCACGGAAGGCACTTTTCCATATTTTATTGTCGCTCTACTTCGGGGAAAATTAATGTAGTTCTGGAAATCGACTTAAACTTATTCATTTAATTAGTACTACATCCGCCGGAAGTTTTATACTGTTTTTTTTACGGAAGATGCATTTGTTCAACACTGTGTTCCCTACATGCACGTGGTTTTTATTAAAATCATAATGCACTAAGACAGTCTCTCTATACGTAATTTAACTTGCAAGTAATTTCTTTCTATTTTAAAATTTACGGCCTTTTTAAGTTTGTACCTAATATTTAAAAGGGTTCCGTAAGCGCCAGAAACGGTGCAAACCTAGGATAAGCTTCTTTTCGTGTCATCTAACGTTTACATAAGAATCCACGACTACACGACTTAGGTCCACACTTTTTGCTAATTTGCCTGTACTACCAGTCCAGTAGGGTGAGCACCAGTTTTTAAAGTTATCGAGTCGTTCGCGTGTTGGTCACAAATTACATCGGCGTGACTTAAAATCTTTAGTTTAAAATTACAAATCCACATCCACGCTAATTCTAGAGGTTCTAATTGTATGTTGGGGTGTTAGACCTGCACTGGCGTCCTGTAGAATGTGCATTGCCCTGTGCTAATTCCACCCCAGTCCCAGCCACGGAGTAGGGCTTTGGCGGCCTGCTTAATGTGCATAGCCCCCTGTGATAATCCTGTGTGAAAATTTCGATGAAAAGACTGCGTCAGGCATTCGTTTTGTTACCTCGTGTCATATTCGTAAAGTTTATGTCATGCATACTCAAGCAGATCCGAGGCCGTGAACATCGCGCGGTACACACATGATCAGTACACTAATATCTAGAACAGTGGTGCGTCAGTTTTTTAAAAATTAGTTTTTTTAATTTATGATTTGGTAACAATATAATTTTATACTTATAGTCCAGTCAGTGAGGGGGTTTGACCCTGACAATAATTCCTCTGTTGCTGAAACTTTGCAGTGTGATAAAGTAAAGTTCATAAATTACGGTTGACAAGTTATCCATGATTTTTTTTATTTTTAAATGTTGTATTTCTTCCTAAACATGAAAATCACTAATAACTTTTGGTGGAAAATTGCTCTGTCCAAAATTCCTTCGGTATATGTTAGTATACATTAATAAGTATACATATGTAACGGTATCCAGGAATATTTCGATTTCAGTGAGACAGAAATTTAAGAATATCTGTTTTTTTATCACAACTTTTTCAGGAAAATTGCTCTGTCAGTTTTAATTGTTTTGTACTTGTAAGGTTGTTTAAACTAATCGCCTTGCAGAGTTATCCAAAAGATTTGCCTTTTTGTTCATAGTTTTATGGATTTTTGGAAATAACTTACGGCGGAAAATTGCTCCGTCCATTTTTATTCATTTGTTAGTTACAGTATACTTTATAATAATAGAATTTTAAGTTATCCAATAAAATTTCGCCAAAACACATAAACACATAAACTTTTAAATATCAACATTTCATACTTAGACAATTTTCGTACCGCGCAGAGTTCTGTGGGCTCAGCACGAACAATTAATGTTACCGAGACGCAATCGAGACGATCTCAAACGTCAAATATTGGCCAGTGACACAGGAGTGACTTGAAATTTTCAATATTTGTGAGTAGATATTTGAAGTTTACTATCGTGTCTTCGTAACTTTAGATGTTCGTGTTTGGGCCTCTGATAATACAGCGGGGCACCGCACCACGCATGCGCTCCGCGCAAGGGCTGCCAGATATACCGCTTTTCCTTTTTTGACACAGCTTTTTTGCTTAGGGATCCGCATTCCGTTTTTGGTTATCGAGGTTCTGTTTTTTTTTGGATGATACTATGAGCAACTTTTTTATCACTTTTACACCGAAAAAAAACGCCTAAAAGTAGCTGTCCTTAAACTTATCTCCAAAATAACTTAAAAAAGATGTGGAAAAAATAAGAATATTGAGAACACTTGAATATTGATGAAGAATTAAACGAAAGTTATCGCGAGTGACTGTTAAAACAATCAAAACTATTACGCTATTGAAAATTCTCCCAGGGACACTCAACTCGTTTTTGAATAAAAAAATAAAATAAATTACTTACTGAAAATATATCAAAATCATGGAAAACTACCACATTCAAAACCGTCAGTCAGCACACCTACTCGAGTACTTACGACTCGCACTTGGCAAGCTTATTTTGTATGTAAAGTCGTACTTTTTTTAAATCTCGTTAGAAATCAATTGAAACATACTGGCCACCTAGAAGTCGTCATAAAAACAGCCAACGCATCGAAGAAGAAATGATCCACGTTACAAAATTTGACAGTTTAGGTAAGACCACAAAATATAGAAATAGACAGAAGGTCCGCTCCCACCGTCCTTGAAAATAATTACCTAAACTTGCCTGACTCACTAAGGTTGCTACTGTATTCATTCAGAATTTTGAAAAGGAGTAGATTATTAGGAGTTGGAACAAATTACAAACAATCTCGTATGGAAAGGTGAAGAACGTTTGCATTTGGTTGTATTTAAACAACCAAATACACTGCAAGCGTAATAATACCGCTACTCATTTTGTTAACAAGTGACAAATGCCTGCACTCGCTATTATAGTCGCGACTGAGCTCTGCTCGAGATTGCGTGAGAATACATGTAAACGTAAAGTCAATGTGTGCTTACCAGAAATGGCGCTATGTTCTGAGTGGACCCTCTGTAGCTGTTTGTTCACGACGACTCTGTCTCTCATTTTTTTTCGTCTGAGAAACTTTACGATTTTGCTTCGGCTTTCAACTTCTATGTGATGTCATATGCTGTAACGCGTAGGCGTTAGGTTCAATTTGGCTCTAACTTACAAGCACTTATAAGCCGAAAGAAACATTATTTATTATTATTTCGTTCTTGAGATATCGAGATGAGTCAGCAAGTAGGTGAGTGATATTTGCCTTATATATATATTGATTCTCATTGATCAAAACTATTGTCTCAAGAAGTAGTAAAAGTAGCTCCCGGCGGCTGTGCGCGTAATGTTGATAGTCTAAAATGCGTATGCGACGTCGAAATTTTATTGGATACTTTAAAATGCTGTTGTATTTAAGTGTACTTTAACTAATAAATGAATAAAAAAGGACGGAGCAATTTTCCGCCGAAAGTTATTTCCAAAAAACCATAAAGCTATGAACGAAAAGGCAAATCTTTTAGATAACTCTGCAAGGCGATTCGTTTAAACAACCTTACGCGTACAAAAAAATAAAAACTGACTGAGCAATTTTCCTGAAAAAGTTGTGATAAAAAAACAGATATTCTTTAATTTCTGCCTCACCGAAATCGAAATATTCCTGGATACCGTTACATATCTATACTTATTAATGTATACTTACATACACCGAAGAAATTTCAGACTGAGCAATTTTCCACCGAATGTTATAAGTGATTTCCATGTTTAGGTAGGAATACCTAATTTAAAAATAAAAAAAATCCTAGATAACCTGTCAACCGTAATCTATAAACCTTACTTTATCACACAGCAAAGTTTCAGCGACAGAGGAATTATTGTTAGGGTGTGCATACAAAGAATTGCCTCGTTCATCGGACTATTAAGTAAATATAAGTTAGTGTACAAAATTTTATGGAGTTAAGAAATAATAGACCAATTAAAAGCAAACTTCGTTCTCATGCCCTTTTGCTTGCTACCGGTGACCTCCTCTTAACGTAACAATTAACATAACATTTCGAATTTCGCCGGAACCAAAACCTGTGCAGGCTAAGCCTCGCAAAGCAGCCAATTTATCAACTAGACAGTCAACATGACAACGCGGAATGGTTCCCGGATCTCTGTTTATTGCATAGCATCGAGGCACATTACGCACCCTTCACTAAGTTTTATTGAGGAGCCAACATTGTAGAGCGGTACATACAAGATCGTTTCTTACGTAAACAGATCTCATGGATCTTGTGCCAATGAATATTAAGTAGAGGCAGTGAATTTCTTTGATACGAATAGGGTGGCAAGGGGTGGAAACGACATCTATCAATCTATGGGATGTGTCATAACACCTTATATCTGATGCTTGCATATCTGTATAAGAAAAAACCGCTCAAGCGCGAGTCGGACTCGCGTGGAGAGGGATCCGCTAAAGTAGGACTACCATAGTTACCACCAAACCAATTAACTTTTAGTCAATCACCACAATAATATGCGCATTTTTTGATTACGAGGAATTTACGTTTCCCGTGGGAATTTAACCATTCAGGATTTTTAATTAGGTTTTCCTGTAAACTATGAGTTAGGACCGGTTTCCACCAGGGCGGAGAGGAGAGGAGACGAGAGTAAACCTGGCAGGTTATTGGCAGGCAGGCTTGACAGGTAAAAACGAAAAGCAAATAACGAAATCGGATTGGTTTATTTCTCTCCTCTCCGCCTCGGTGGAAACCGGCCCTTAGGCCCTATATTGCATATTTCAAAATTGTTAGCTTAGTTGTTTTGGACATAGGGGGGATGGTCAAATTCAATTCAGTCAATTTTCCCATATTCTTGAACTAAGAATTGTAAAAAAAATACATTTGTATTTCTCATAACAAGTTTTTCATTTGATATGTCATGTAACACGATACATTTGACACAAGTTTTTATTTTTATTTTCTAGTTTGCCGCCCAATACCAACTAAATTTCAACTTTTTTAGTCCGGTAGATTCAGAGATAATAGGCTGTTATAGACAGACGGACACACACCTGAGTGACCCTATAATGGTTCCTTTGGTACCTTTTGTGGTACGGAACCCTAAAAAGTGTGAGAACGTTTTTCTATGTGGATTTTCCACGACTTTCCTTTACGGGCGGCGCGGCGACGCCGACGACCGATGGTGGCGTGGCGCATGGCTTTGCCAGTTTCTACTTCCTTACTGACATTTGAATAAAGTGGTCGTTATGTTTTTCAAAACAAATAAGCAAACAGTTTCTCTATTTCTTGTGAACATTTTCCGGCTGGAATTGTTCGCATCTTCACTCTGATGCATGATGAATGTTTCGCTTGTAAAGTCATGGATGATTATATTGCCAATGAGGGCTTTTCAACTTGGATTTAAAAAAAAAGTAGTTCAAATTGTTTCGATAGATGGCGCTGACTCAACTGTAAATGCCAAGATTGTCAAATGTATTATCTGTGGTGTACGTGTACTAAGCTATTATCTAACTAGTCTGTGGCTATTAGTCATAATATTCTGTTTGTGTCTGCTTCTTGAGAGTGCGCTAGTGATTTCGTGATGTTTTTAGAAGTAAACAAAGATAAATACCACGAGACGAAAATATATCTATGTTGTTGATGTTGACATTTAACTTTATTTTGACACTTGACATTTACGTAATAGAGCAGCGCCATCTTGTTTCAACGCTGAAAGCATAATATGAAACGGCCGTGAAAACCCCTCATTGAAGGAATTACTAAGATGTTTGTAACTATTGGTAAAACAATTTTATTGGAAGTGTTTGTATAGCCAATTGATGGATTTACTAAGATTTTTGGAAGTATTGGTAAAACAATTTTATTGGAAGTGTTTGTATAGCCAATTGATGGATTTACTAAGATTTTTGTAACTATTGGTAAAACAATTTTATTGGAAGTGTTTGTATAGCCAATTGATGGATTTACTAAGATTTTTGGAAGTATTGGTAAAACAATTTTATTGGAAGTGTTTGTATAGCCAATTGATGGATTTACTAAGATTTTTGTAACTATTGGTAAAACAATTTTATTGGAAGTGTTTGTATAGCCAATTGATGGATTTACTAAGATTTTTGGAAGTATTGGTAAAACAATTTTATTGGAAGTGTTTGTATAGCCAATTGATGGATTTACTAAGATTTTTGTAACTATTGGTAAAACAATTTTATTGGAAGTGTTTGTATAGCCAATTGATGGATTTACTAAGATTTTTGGAAGTATTGGTAAAACAATTTTATTGGAAGTGTTTGTATAGCCAATTGATGGATTTACTAAGATTTTTGTAACTATTGGTAAAACAATTTTATTGGAAGTGTTTGTATAGCCAATTGATGGATTTACTAAGATTTTTGGAAGTATTGGTAAAACAATTTTATTGGAAGTGTTTGTATAGCCAATTGATGGATTTACTAAGATTTTTGTAACTATTGGTAAAACAATTTTATTGGAAGTGTTTGTATAGCCAATTGATGAATTTACTAAGATTTTTGGAAGTATTGGTAAAACAATTTTATTGGAAGTGTTTGTATAGCCAATTGATGGATTTACTAAGATTTTTGTAACTATTGGTAAAACAATTTTATTGGAAGTGTTTGTATAGCCAATTGATGGATTTACTAAGATTTTTGGAAGTATTGGTAAAACAATTTTATTGGAAGTGTTTGTATAGCCAATTGATGGATTTACTAAGATTTTTGTAACTATTGGTAAAACAATTTTATTGGAAGTGTTTGTATAGCCAATTGATGGATTTACTAAGATTTTTGTAACTATTGGTAAAACAATTTTATTGGAAGTGTTTGTATAGCCAATTGATGGATTTACTAAGATTTTTGGAAGTATTGGTAAAACAATTTTATTGGAAGTGTTTGTATAGCCAATTGATGGATTTACTAAGATTTTTGTAACTATTGGTAAAACAATTTTATTGGAAGTGTTTGTATAGCCAATTGATGGATTTACTAAGATTTTTGGAAGTATTGGTAAAACAATTTTATTGGAAGTGTTTGTATAGCCAATTGATGGATTTACTAAGATTTTTGGAAGTATTGGTAAAACAATTTTATTGGAAGTGTTTGTATAGCCAATTGATGGATTTACTAAGATTTTTGTAACTATTGGTAAAACAATTTTATTGGAAGTGTTTGTATAGCCAATTGATGGATTTACTAAGATTTTTGGAAGTATTGGTAAAACAATTTTATTGGAAGTGTTTGTATAGCCAATTGATGAATTTACTAAGATTTTTGGAAGTATTGGTAAAACAATTTTATTGGAAGTGTTTGTATAGCCAATTGATGGATTTACTAAGATTTTTGTAACTATTGGTAAAACAATTTTATTGGAAGTGTTTGTATAGCCAATTGATGGATTTACTAAGATTTTTGGAAGTATTGGTAAAACAATTGGAAGTGTCATCAAAACATCGATCTTGAAATTAAAAATCTTTAAAATTATAGAGTTCATAAATTAATTATTGTCACAACCGTAATTAACTTGAGTTTTTTAGTAAAATTTAGAATGTAATTTTTGTGTTTTTACACGCGCTATTTATCATTTATTTCCATACCGAGGATAAAATAATTTTGATTTTATTAAAAATTTTCATATAATTTGATCGTTTAGGATACGACAGCAACCTTACTTGTAACGCTGGCGCATGCGCGCGGGGCCGGGCCAAGGTCTTCGGTCCAGCAGCAGCAGCAAAATGAGTTCATAATAAATCTGATGCGATTGATGCAGGGGAAGGTCTGGCAGAGAGCTCGTCGGAAGTTCTGTCCAGTCATGCAGTACAGGAAGAAGTTTATCCCGAAGTTCGCGTTGAAGAACAATAAGCATATTTGCTGTAGCGCAGCCCATCTGCCGCTGTACTCGTGACTGCTCTGTGTACAAGAGAAAATAACCTATTTGTATTGATGTTCGAAATCAAACTGTCAATACAAGAAACAAAAACAAAACAATTCGGCACCCTTCGTCCATTTCCCCGTTCGTCCACTCGGCGCCCGTTCGTCCATTTCCCCATTCATCTATTTTCCTGTTAGTCCATTTTCTCAATCGTCAATTTCCCCGTTCGTCCATTTCCTCATTCGTCCATGTGGCACGTAATATTTTTCTAAATGGCACTGACTGTCGGTTTTTAAAGTTTAAGATTAAAAACTAATTTCACTACGAAGTGATTCTCGAATACTCATAAAAAAATATATAAATGTATTTATTATATTGTCACGGGTATTTATCGCGTGTTACCTTATTATTTATTATTCCCGACGTTTCGAATGCGTTACAGCAATCATGGTCGCGGGCTGACTGGAGTACGTGGAGCTACCGTCGAGAAGTGTTTTAATGGTTTTAAAACCATTCGAGAAGTGCTTTTATGGTTTTAAAACCATAAGGTAACACGCGATAAATACCCGTGACAATATAATAAATATGTGTTCTAATCGCGAGAGTTTAAAAAATACTAAATATATAAATGGTCAAATTGAGAAACCTCCTCCTTTTTTTGAAGACGGTTAAAAATACTAAATAATATGTAATGGTAGCTACAAAGGATGATATACTTATTTATACTTATCGAACGGGGAAACAGACGAACGGGGCATCAGACGAACGGGGAATGAATTAGTCAGACGAACAGGGAACAAACAAAATAGTAAATTCGGCATTTAGATTGCAAAAAACAAACAAAAGCTTGATTGGTGACTGAGTGCATTTTTACAATAATATTTCTAATTCAATTTTAAATACAAAGCATATTATTCCGTTAGCCCGTCAGTTCGTGTGTGAATTTCGGGTTCATCCGATTACAGTTGAAATCCCTAGTGCCGGAACACATTACGTTTGGATGAGTTTAACATATCAGCAGAATGTTTCTCTCTGAGAGGACAACCTTTTGTAGCTCGGATAATTATTTGGGACAAATTATTATTCTGTGTTTACCTACCTTTCTTGCAAAGGCACTTCCTATCTGTGACGTCAAAAACTTAGTGGCGATGGTTCTGTCTAATACAATAAGTTAAAATAACATTAAACAACTGAAAATTTAAATTAAATAAACCCCCGAAACAAACATAGCTTAGAACACTCTCGATCAGAAGGCCTATTACGAGTTTTGCATTGCAAAGCTTTTACCGTGACTTACATAGTATTCATCATTGTGTGCCGCGCAGTCGATAGAAACAGCACAGATTCAGAAATAAATTCGTAAAGTGAACTCGTTATAGGCCTTCAGGTCAACTTTCTAACAAAAAAAAACTAAATTAAAATCGGTTTTTCCGTTTGGGAGCTACAAGAATTCTCTGAATTTAGCTTTATTCTTTTCAATATTTAGATCAACAGAAAGAACACTTCAGGTTGAATAAAAGTATGTGGGTTTTTTCTAAATTGAATTCTAGATTTTGTGTAAATTGAAATGATACCCTTTCCACGAAATTTACTTATTTTTAAGAAATAAGAAGAATCTTTAGACATCTTAGGGCAGGCTATACAGGGTGTTTTTTTTAAATGGGACAGTATGGGGATATCCGAATCCATAAGAGATACGGGAAAACTGTCTTTGGAACCATTTGCTCATTTTGTATGAAAATAATTTTGGCATAGTTATTGTTTTGGTCAAGCGTGAGTTCTCCATAAAAATGAGTAGTTTTGATCAAAAATTTTTTTTATGCGTATCGGCTCAGTTTCATGTAAGGATTGTTTCATTGTATGGGAAGAAAAAAATCTGAGCTGCAGAAGTTAGTCAAATTTAATAAAATGTTTTCTCTCTCTTTAAAATTATAAGTAATCTGGTACCTACGTTAAGAAAACTATCGCAATAAATTTTCAAAATGGCCTCCCTCTTGCTGTTTCCAGGTACGGGCACGTTTCAGAACATCTCTAGTGGCATTAGACAATTTGCATAGTTATCCAAAATCATTTTCATACAAAATGAGCAAATGGTTCCAAAGACAGTTTTCCCGTATCTCTTATGGAGTCGGATATCCCCATACTGTCCCATTTAAAAAAAACACCCTGTATAGCTATAAGGTCCGGGGAGGCTATTGTGACTACCGGGAAAATGCAACTAATTAAAATAACTTCTTTTGTATTTTTTTCTAAGAATAGTGACATCTATGAAACGATAGTGGAACAAAGACTACTCATAGAAAATAATTGATTGATCTAATATCGTGCGAACTGTTGTATCTACAGTGACATTTAATATCCGCCATTCTTATGGCGATATTCACGAAAGGACAGATGACGAAGTTTGTGTAAAAAAATATATAAAAACCTAATTTTACGACTGTGTTTTTAGCGGAGAGCAGAGTTAGAACACGGCTAGTCCGTTTTTATTATTTATTTGAAAGAAATACTGCATTAATTGTGAAATATGGCCACGGATACATTAGCCCCTCGAAATTTTGAAGAGGAATGTATCTATATTGTGACTTTTAGGTTAGTTGCAATTACCCTATCAAATTTGTATGACATTGATTATAGCTAGTGATGGGCTCTTGTCGATGTTTTAGTAAGGTAAAATAATAGTAGTATTATCGGCAAATATTTATAAGAACTATGGGTAAGACTCAGAGCATGGATGTTTGCAAAACTACCATAGTCCTGGTAGTTCCTAAATTATTTTTAAATAATTGTGGCTGTGTATAATTAGTGTTTATACCGTATTTATTTATTTCGCCTGATTATTCACCTTGTTTTTCTTAACCACCTACATTAAATAGTTATTAAAGATTCGACTTCGCAGTACCTGCATAAAAAGTAAGATGAGAAAAATATTACCCGAGTATCGATAAACGCACTGTTTTGTAATATGTCCCACCACTATAGTCTATGAAAAAAGTTGCATTAGCCCCGCAATATGTTTTAGGAAAGTTTCCGGTAAATTAAGCCTTCCTGCAATGGCATAAAGTCCATTATAAGAAAATAGGTATTTTGAATGTTTCGTCAACAAATGTTTAACTTTAAATTCTGATGTAAATCATACCTATAACTATTAGTTGCATTTACCTCGGTAAGGGGTTATTGCAACTATTTTGGTTACTGTGGAAGAAATATGATAATTGACGCTTCACGTAATGCTTTTGTGGCTTAGTGTCATATCAAGAATATTCATTTATATATTTGTAACATACTAAATCGATTGTTTTAACTCCATGATTACTAGAGACGATGGTACCTCAGTTGAAATTATTGATCATATATTTTTCAGTTGCAATAGCCTCCCCGGACCTTAGCTATAATATATAATGTAACTCGTAGAACTGACAACCGTCGATATTTTTAAGGTCGCAGGAAGTCGGTGGATGGAGGCGGCTAAAGAGACCTTTCGTCATGTTATTCTATGAGGGAGGCCTATGCCCAGCAGTGGACTCGTACAATGATGATGGTGATGGTTGGCCTACAAAATGATACCTAGGTATGGCGTCCGTAAGTGGGCGAGTCGTTAACCTCCTTGGCCCTTGCCGTTCTATATGCAAATAATGTCGCCAAGTCATTGTCTAAAACAGTCCCCAATTTCTGTGGACTCCGCAGCAACTCCTTAAAAAAGTGTCATAGTTTTGGGTGTCTTTATCTTTACTTTCCATCTTTACTCCAAACTATGACACTTTTTCCACTTTTTCGGGTCGCGTACCCAGTTTGGAAAAAGGGAAACGGATGGTTTCACTCGGGTGCCGGTGCGCGATGAGCTGAAAATCGGCTTTCATAGACTTAGGGATTTCAATTTGCGAGTGCCGGATTTTTTTGCCGGATATCGCTTCTATTAGTTCTTACTTTACACAAAAATTACAAAAAAATATATTTTTTACGAAAAAGTTGTATGCAGCTACTATGATGGTAATATCTTAACAGGTGGTTATTGATACCAATTGTTTATGTTTTTTTTACCCAACCCCCTATTACAGCGGGGGGGGGGGGGAAGGGGCGTGCGAGCGGGACAGGCAAAGAGAAGAGCAAGGAGTGGAGAGGAATGAATGTACATTATGTGTCAGCTCCACAGGTCGCTCGAAGTTGTATAACCTTACTCTACAGGTGGCCTGGCCCGACCCGAGCCGTTTACCTTAAAGCGTTTTTTTAGTGTCTATTCACCAAATTTTGTCACTATCTAGCTCATTAAAATCCAGGTAGGTAAGTTAGAAGGTGGCAGAAGAGCGTTCGCGAAATGAGAAGAGAACAAAAATTACGAAAAAAAAATCGTTAAAAATCATTATTTTATTTTTATTTATTTTATTCATTTCATAAAATCCACAGCTCTTAAATTGTACATGCTAAATCTAACGAACTTTACCTAAAGCCAATAACGGATTTAATTTTTTTAACATTAGATACGACTGTCATTAGGAAACATAATGTGCAAAAATAAAAAATAAACATACTTACGGGTCGAATTGAGACCCTCCTCCTTTTTTTGAAGTCGGTTAAAAAGACACCCTTGTCATTGTGTTGTTTATTAACTGATGGTAATAAAAAAATCTTGTAATTGATAATTTATGAGAAAAATGGTTGTGTTTGATAGAATTAGGTAGCTTAAAAGAAATAGAATTGAAGTTATCGTGGCTTGGTATCATTTTAGAAAAATTACGACTATACACCACGTACTTTACTATTCTCCTGCTGATTTTTCTAAAAAGCTTAAAAGAAGTAAAAATAAAAAATAAAATAAAACCTTTTATTAAAATAAGGTCTCACGTACGTATGTCTTTAAATTACAAAATAATTTACCAGCGAACCAAAAGTGAACTTTCCCGTTGGGCATGCTTACTTACCATGTTATTTGCGTAAGCCACGATCCTCATGGAGTATGCCGGTAAGTTGAGCACCACAAAGACCGAGGATACGATGAGCAGCATCCTGGTGATGCGTTGCTGCGAGCGCTGCAGCGAGCTTCTCGTCCGGCGGCCGGCCAGGTTCGCGCGCGTGCCACGTCTCGCTCCGCGCGGTCGTGGCTGCGACTCCTCGTCCCTAATCAGGTGCCCGCGGGCTCGGCTCAGCCGGCACACTCCTATCATAATCCAAATGTTCAGAACCGTTATTATTGTCAGCGGGAGCGTGAACGAGAATATAGTGTCCACCACGTTGAACCTGGCTGCGTGCTCCATTAGCTCGTAGTCTATATTGCATTCGTTCTCTTTGGGCACTGCAAATTTGAGCACCGGTGTATTGATGGCCAGGCAGCAGACGGCAATCGCCAGGATGAGTATGCGCGCTCGCCTCACGGTGCACATGCGGGTGCGCCGCAGCGGGTACAGCACCGCTACGCAACGTTCTATCGTGAAAGCTACAACCAGCCATGAGCTATACGCACTACTCACGTACGTGAAATAAACAAAAGTCTGGCAGAAGCCGTCTCGCGCAAATACCCGCGACGCTCTCACCGCCTTCAGCCACGGCGGGATCAGCTGAAGTAAAAAGAGAGTGTCTGATATCGCGAGCGCTGACAAATACTGCGACGTCGACTGACCACGCAATTTGCTCTTAAAGAAGACGATGATTGAAAGCAGGTTTCCAATAATCCCCATGAATATTAGCGCGGGAGTAAAATAAACGTTAAGCACATACGCTAGTTCTTCTGTGAAAACGTCGGTAAAAGTTGAATCTGAAAGACTATCGTTCACAAAATAACCGAATGAGTCAGTCAAATTATCTTCGTCGGAAATCGCGTTCGGATCGTCAGTAGCGTGCGACATGCCGGGCGGCTGCCGGCGCGTGCTTGCCGCGCCGCGCAAGTCCTGAGACTGAACAGGGTAGGGTTTTTAAACCTGGCGGAGGTGCTGCACCACCCAGCGCGCCGCACCCCTCTGCGGTTGCACGCCCCTCGCCCGCCAGCACCCGTTTCCACCCACACGCCCGCACGCCTACCACCCTTCCGCTCTCTCCGTCTATTTAACAAGTAAAGACATCTTGTCTCTCATTAAACAAAATAAGTTACAACTCACTGCCTTTTCGTTGTTACGGTGTTTGTTAATATTATTATATCAAATAAACAGTAGGTATCATGATACGTCAACTAAGCTAGGGCGCTGCGTAGACGCTCTACGAATCATCTCAAAGCATTATTATGCTTTATGTACAAAATAATAAAAAAACCGGTCAAGTGCGTGTCGGACTTGCGTGGAGAGAGTTCTGTACAAGTAGGAAACCATAGTAAACACTAAACTGATTAAACTTATTTGCAATTTTATTCGTATTTTCTCTTCACGAATTTTTCCGTTGCTCGTGGGAATTTAAAGATTGGATTTTCGTACGGAAACTCAGTGTGGGTTTATAAAAAATTCAATCGGCTGCATCGCTGCGACGCGTCGACGTTGTCGCTCGCAGTGGAGCTTTTTTTTTGTTTTGTTTGGTTTTTTTTTCTGTGTACTGATTTATCGCAAGCGAGTTTTTTTTACACACCACAGTCACATGGTCATATAGGATTCCCTGTGTCATGGGTATCAGGAACTACTAGTACCATGGTACCATAACACCCAGACCCGTAACAAATATTTTCAGATCATACAAACATTTGTTTCGCTGCGTGCGGGTATCGAATCTGCAACCTCTTGCATCTCAGCCGGCTACTCGCCCGCCGCACCACAGAGGTCGTCAGGATGATGATGATGATGAAGTCGTGATCTTTCTTTGTCGGCAGGTCCGGAGAAAGGTCGCGGCACCCTGGACGCGCTGCTGTGCACCACTTACTGCCGCTCACAGCTCTACCTGTCGCGGCAGCTGAGCCAGCTGCATCCCGAGCTGACCATGCCCATGTTCTCAGGTAAGTCGTCAGCGAGTGTCGCCGTGCGAGGCGCATTCATTCCTTCCACCACATCCTAGCAGCTATTACATTCAGCGTCTTTGAAACCCAACATACCTCACAAAGGGTGTCTAAGAAAGAATGAGCGACACGATATATGAAGTGTACTAATACTTACTACTACGTACTTGTACTAATATTTATTCTGTGGTATAACTCAGAATCTAGCAATACTACAAAGAGTCATTTGCTGATATATCTCTGCTTGGTTGTCTTAGCTTCTAGGGGTAGGGAGGCAGTGCCCCCTAGCCGAGTACCGAGTTGAGCCAGCACAGCCGTAACACTTTTGCACCGCTATGATACACATTTTTTCAGAAAGGCCAGGAAAGAACTAGTTACTATAAAAAATCGGTGGTTGAGATGTCATTTTTAGCGCGTTATTTATGCTTTAGTTAAATAAGGATTGTGATAGTGTTACCTTGTTGATGCAACTAATAAATAAGTAATAAGAATGAATACAATCTACTTTGCTTTATCATTCTAACATAGGCGTAGCACTTAGCTACGATGTAGAGGCTGCGTAGCAACTTTTTGGTATATAGCAGTGGCCGGTATTGGCTGCTTGCTGAGCCGCGCAGCTGCGTACCCTTTCGAGACGATATTATGTTATTTTAGTAATATAAATATTATTCAAATAATAATATGTAAATGATGCCTGCCGCCTGTCATCTCTGTGTGAATTTACCTTCGTGTGGAATAACTATTCCCTACACAGGATAATTATTATGTAATTTGAATAAGACAGTAGGAGGGAATCTTAAACCGTAATAGGATAGAGAGAATAAACTGGACAAGGCGAGCCACGCCTTACTGAGGGTCCCGATGTTACATTACAATATCTTTCGGTTTCTTAAGTGGGATAAAAATTAAATAGCTAGCAGAAGTGTGACTTAATGTTGAGTTTGTGACACGCGCTTGGCTGGCTTTTTTCCGCATTTTGGGAGTGAAGTGTTTATGATAACCGACTCGGAACTGACGGCAGATCATAATTAACTCAAACACGACCAATTTACTATCATCTATCGAGAAGTTCCATTGTCCACCTTTTGTCTCCATCATCCGAGCACCATCATAATGTATAGTCATCGGAACTTGACAGCTATGCATACATTTGGCCAGATCATTATATATCTGGAGATGATTCCTTTATGTTGTTACAGAGATCACGGCTCGGTTCCAGACCGCTCGCACCGAGGTCCGTCAGCTGCTGCTGCAGTACCTGCTGCCCTGGCTCGTCAACATCGAGCTGGTGGACCCCAACGTGCCGCCAGCCAATCCGCTCTCATACATACAGGTTTTATTCCTCAGCTTGACCTGCTCTAAGTGGAATGTTGCGTTTGCGTGCACATGCGATGTTCTCGTCTAAACATTCAACAAAGTAACTGATAAAGGAACAACTGACTACTATTCTCCAGTTAAAATGTCCTCAAAGCTACTTTCAAAGGCCAAAGGCCTGGCCTTTACCCTGGAAATTACCATAATCACCACGCTTGGCAGGTTGCATAAGTGATCACAGCACTCATGATAAGTGCTAAGTTAAATGCTGCAGCCCATCCCCTGGTGTAACCCCTTAGTCGGCTTTTACTACATCCACAGGAGGAGATGGAAGGATCTATTCTTAGGCCGGACACACCACGGCACTGCCAACACAGGGCTTATACTGCCAGAAAGTGCATCTAAACTTCCTATTCGAATATTTAAATCCAACATTATAGAATAATCTAATTAAGAAAGCCTATACCACTCGAAGATCTAGACTTTAATACGCTTTCTTAAGGTGGAGCGTTTCGTAAGAGGAGCGAAATTAAAATTTTACAAATGTCCCTGAAACAAAAAACACTATAAAAATGATTGAAGGTCATTCGTAGCTAAACTAATTACATTTATGAGAAACTATCAATTAATACATTAACACACATGTTTTAATTTGGTAGTTTTTCATTGTATTCGATGGGGCTTGTTAGCATTGGACATGAATCAATAATGGATCGTTTTTGTTGGCAGTACTACACGGCAGAGTCGGGCAGAAGCGGGCGGCGCGAGGGACTCGGCTCGGCAGAGGCCACGGAGATGGTGCTCAACAACCTGTTTTACATCACGGCCAAGGTATGCTATTTGCTGCTCAATTCAAATTAAATGGGATTCCGATCCGTAGGTAAATTATTTCGAAATCGTCCCTTTTGAGTTTCAGCCATTTTTCTCCACAAACTTCTCCATTCTATTTAAGGGGTAAAAAATTTAAATTCCTCAATTTTAGACTTTTTTCTTTACTTGTGCCATAAAGACTTCTAGAATTATAAATTTCAGAATAAAATTATGATGTTACTGGAAGCACCCTAAAGGTTTATCTTTTTCCCTTTAGCCGTTCCTGAGAAAAAGGGTCTTGTTTTGGTAATTAAATCTTAATTAGTTTGTGATGTAACTACAAATTAACGGTTATAGAATTGAAACTTTCGTGGTTGGGAATAATTTTAAATTGAAAAAAACGGCTAATTACCACTGTTTTTCGTCACTTTTGCTGACGAGACTGAGACTGAGTTCAGAAGCCTCTTCATCATGAGCTCCGCCAACAACCAGCAAAAATAAAAAAAACAGCAAAAGCGACGATTTTTTCCTTTATTTGTGCCTTTCTTCTTGCCAAATTTCATGATTCTAGGTGAACGGGAAGTACCCTATAGGTTTTGGTTCCTTTGCGATTTAAACGTCCGTATCTTTTGATCGCGTTGACTTAGAAGTTTGTTTTATTCACAGCTCCAAAGGATTGCAGACTTGAGTATTTGATATTAATTTCAACTTGATACCTACACGCATTTCTGAGAAATAGGGTCTTGACTTGATAGACAGACAGGCAGACTAGTCCGTTTTATTTTAGTGTGGGCGTGGTTCTTCTCCTTGCTGACATGTGGGGTCAAAGATAGGTAGATAAACTCTTTAAACTAAATGAATAACACAAAACAAAGGATTAAAGGTAAGGTTAGGTCGGTCGACTACTGGCTACACCCGAGACTAAGTAATCTGCAAAACAAGTTCAAGTTACAAATTAAAATTTTCAATGATGATATCTTACGCGGAGATTGTCAGCATTACATACAAAGTTTGATTAGCTAGCATCTTTTCATAATGCTGCGCGGAAGTACGGAGTGACGTGTTTTTACACGTTTTTTTTATACTACTTAGCAAGCAAACAAGCATACGACCCACTTGATGGAAAGTAGTTACCGTAGCCTATGGACGCCTGCAACACCAGAAGCATCACACGCGCGCTGCCAACCCTGAGACATAAAGATGAAAAGTTTCATGTGCCTGTAATTTCACCGGCACCCGTACCCTTCAAACCGAAACACAGCAATGCGAGCACTACTGCTTGGCGGCAGAAATACACTTGAGAGCAATAAAATCGCACATGTATGATTTTTGAAAAAAAAACAAAATAAAGTTTAATATTTGTTTTATTTGGAGGTTACAGCAAACGAAAATCAAATGAAATTAAAGTGCATAATGTAGGCTTTCGCAAGACTGATAAGGGGTTGACGTTGACCTTCAAAACAATACAATAACAACAAAACAATAGGCCACCCCGAAATCGCCCGATCCAAGTAGGGCTGGCGGCGGGACTTATCGCAGTATAAAAGGGTGTGTTTTGACGGAATAGTCATCATTTGCATACCAACGTACAGTGTGAAAGCTTCTCCATCGATTAAGACTTCAAACGGAACAAGAAAATGGATACCACACCAGAAGTAGCCGCTCAAGTGGTTGCCCTTATTGAATCGGGCCTAAACCAAAGTCAAGTGGCTCGACAGCTGAATTTGAGCCGATACTCCGTTCGTCGTGTGTACCAGAGATACCAAGCGACTGGTGGCTACCAACGACGACAAGGATCTGGCCGTCCTCGTGCTACAACAGAGCGTGATAACCGCTTTCTAATGACGATGTCTTTACGAAATCGTCGTTTGAACGCAGTCCAACTGGGACAGCGGCTCCAAGAAGCTCGTGAAGTCGAAGTCAGTCGGTGGACAGTCAGAAGACGATTGAGAGAAGGCGGCCTCACTGCACACAGACCAGCAAACGGGCCGAAACTGACCCCAGCCCACAGACAAGCCCGCCTTCAGTTCGCTCGGGAGCATTTGAATTGGACCGAGGAGCAATGGAGGACAGTCCTGTTCTCTGACGAGTGCAGAATGTGCTTACATGGCAACGACGGACGGGGAAGGGTGTACAGAAGATCAGGAGAGCGATTTGCCCAATGTTGCATAGCAGAACGTGTCTCCTATGGCGGTGGATCGTGCATGTTCTGGGGAGGCATGTCTATGGAAGCAAAGACTGAGCTTGTGTTCATCACCGGACCGAATACTGGCCGTCAATCGAGAGGATTGACTTCTCGACGCTACATTGAGGAAGTACTCGAGTGCCAGGTCGTGCCTTATGCTGGGTATATTGGCGAAAACTTCCTGTTTATGCAGGATAATGCAAGACCGCATACTGCTGGCATAGTGTACGAATACCTTCAAGAGGTTGATGTGTCCGTTATGGAGTGGCCAGCTCGAAGCCCGGACCTCAACCCCATCGAACATTTATGGGACGAGCTGAAGAGGAGAGTTCGAGGTCGAAATGCTCCTCCATCGACTCTACAGGAGCTTCAACAGGCGATCGCAGAGGAATGGGAGGCGACACCACAAGATTTGATCAAAACTCTTGTAAAATCATTGAACACCCGGATGGAGTCAGTGATTCAGGCTAGGGGAGGAAACACTTCGAATTAATAAATAACTTTTAATGACTTTTATCTTTTAATTTATTATTTTTTTCAATTCTGGAGCAACCTAATTCATTAAAAACATGCACTTTGGTTTCTGACCCCCAAAAGCACTTTTTTGGCATGATTAAAAAACAAATAAGATACCATCGGATAGGTATTGAAATAGACTTTGAATCTGCGTTAAAGAAACGTAACTTAACTTTATATATTTTGATTTTTTCCAAAAATCATACATGTGCGATTTTATTGCTCTCAAGTGTAGGTACAGTGGTAGTACTTACCCGGACGAACTCTCACAAAAAGTTCTTCTACTAACCAGTAGTACTTACTAACTAGTAAAGTGTTATTTTTTTAATAAAATACAAGTGCCGTGCAGTGGGACAAAAGAGGTACATAAAAAGAGTTACAAGGCCGGAAAAGGGGTGCGCTATTTGGGCTCTGGCGGGATTGCGCGCCGCGCCCCTGTTTGCGCGCCCATCCATCGCTCACGTGTGTCCTTGCCTACAGCTACCTACTTACGTGATGGGTACTTTTGTGCAATTTCACGAGCGGGTTATGATTTTAGCGGTCAACGCACGTATGTACGTTTGTTTATCTGCGTTCACTGGTAGCTCTGAAGCTACTTGACGGATTTGGACAAATGAGGTTGACGTTTTGCGTGTCGTAGGCTTTATGACGTGACACTAAATTCAATATCGCAGAAATAAAACGTATTTTTTCAATCTCGATAAAAATGAATGAATATAATAGTTATTTGTTATACAAGAGTGCAAAGTTGCTTTTTAACCGCGTGCTCAGTTTTGATGACCGAGCAAACGAAGGATTCTAAAATTTAATCACGGGCGTAGCGAGTGATTAAAAAGTTAGAATCCTGAGTGTTACCGAGGGCATCAAAAGAGCACGAGGTGAAAAATCTTTGCACTCGAATGCAACACGTAATTTTTCATCCCACCTCAGCGAGGAAATGACTAAATGCAAAAAAAAAACATTTGCACATTTTTAACAGTTTCAGTCAATTCTGTTACCGTCAAATAAACTTCCTCGTCGCTAGATCACTCATTTTAGGTTTTTCACTAGTTTTCAAGTTTCTTGTTTTTAACCTAAGGTTTTAACAAAATGACGTGAAAAGAAAATGGCGCGCGTAAAGCGTAAAGCAAATAAAAAAAAGTAATACACCAAGAAGGTTCCGAGTCCGAATTTTTAACAAATTAAAAAAGGTTGTATGATAAATTCGGCACCATGGAGGTCAAAGTAAATAGGTTTAATGATGTTTTGAATTCACAAACTTAGTGCACACGATGTTCTAAATTAAATTTTACTTTATCCTCTAGCGGATAAAAACGGCTTTTACACTCAGATATCGAATAGCAAAAATACTCTTTCCGAGATAGTGGGATGAAATAGTTATTTGTTATACAAGAGTGCAAAGTTGCTTTTTAACCGCGTGCTCAATTTTGATTCCCTCACTAACGCTCAGGATTCTAATTTTTTAATCACTCGCGAATCCTTCGCTTGCTTGGTCATCAAAACTAAGCACGCGGTTAAAAAGCAACTTTGCACTCTTGTATAACAAATAACTATTTTTTTGCATTAAGTCATTTCCTCGCTGAGGTGGGATGAAAAGTCACGTGTTGCACTCGAGTGCAAAGATTTTCACCTCGTGCTCTTTTGATTCCCTCGCTAACGCTCAGGATTCTAAGTTTTTAATCACTCGCTGCGCTCGTGATTAAATTTTAGAATCCTTCGCTTGCTCGGTCATCAAAATTGAGCACGCGGTTAAAAAGCAACTTGCACTCTTGTATAACAAATAACTATTCCGAGATGGTGGGATGAAAATGTAATTACTTTGATATCAAATGAAAGGGCTTGATTGATATTTCAAAATATTAACAACTCATAAATACATTTCACAAATTTAAATTCAACAAACATTAATTCACAAAAATAAAACAAAAACTGAAAACAAGTACTTATGAAAATGTTGTCGAGGAAAGCCAAATCCACAATTCTATAGTAGGTACCTTCAACTTAATGAATAGTAATATTCGGCGGAATTTCTAAATAAAATTGGTGGATTTAGCCTCTGACTGCACCCGCTGTTATACATAAACTTTAATTTTTATCATCTATTATGCTCCGCTCCATTCGATCTAACTAATTAATTGTACGCGTTGTCTGCAAGCCCTTTGAGATGTAAGGTATTAAGGGCAAAGGTGATTGCGACTTTGACCTCGGCTTTGCTATTATTATTCCTCCTGAGTCGAAGTTAGTGAATCAATTGCATTGTTTTTTTCATCATTGTTGTTTTTTTCGCCGTGTGGCAACCCCAGCTGACGCACGTCAAAATCAGCTGCTCTAATTTATTTTAGTTTTTATTGTAGTTTTCACTGTTAATTATCATTATAAGTTACGTACGGTTGTTAAAAATAGTATATTTCACACGTGTGAGTGTTTGTGTTCTATAAAAACATATGAAAAAACTTTGCCAAAGTTCGTACTGGGTCACAACGGTTGACGTGTTCGAGTTTGAATTGTATGAAAGTCCACAAAAGGAAAGCAGTTTGATTCCAGAGGATTCTGTGAATTACACTCCAAAGTGTTAGCTGGATTTCATGGATAAACCTGGGGAGTATATTTTGTTCTAATAACATAACATTTTACACCTCACACACGTTACCACACACACATTGACTCGGCTCCTTGTGAGTCACTTGCACTACACAATACGAAAAGGTAAAGTTTTGTACTCTTTCGCCTTGACAAAGTTTGGAAGACGACTGTAGTCTAAACACTGCCTCACACAGACACAACTACAGAGACACTTAGAAAATTACAAAAATATTATCATTCTTTTGCACTAACTGGTCCCAAAATACCAACTAACTGTAATCTGTAGGTTGTACTTTCCACAATAACTAAGTACTTATTACCTGAGTAGTATTTAGTTAAATGCATGAATTCATTGTTATTTTTTTTTAATAATTTGTAGTAACCGGAGTTAACTTACTTTGTAATCTTTCTTTTACTTGTGTGTCAAGTACTTAGTAGTGAGAAATTCTAAAACAATTTTTAAATTGATCTGGTAATAATTGGTTAGCTAAGCAAGTGTTATTTTTCATTGTAAATTTTAATTCTATTACTACATTCTTGTTACTTTCTACCTCCCCCATCTTTACTAATTGTTTTTTTTTATATTTCCACCTTTTCTATACCTGTCACTATCTATTTCTAGATACCCACTTGCCTACTGCTGTGTTTCAGAATACCATCTACCATGATGACTCGGAGGGCATGCGACTTGGAAGCAAAGTACAAGGAGGCAGCTGCGGAGCTCAAAGAATCCAACGAGATTCGCAGCCAGCTACTACAAGAACGTGACGAGAGTGAGGCTGAAATGTTGGTGATTCTTGGCAAGAATACAAGCCTCAAGAAAGAACTTGCCGAGCTTCATTCTCAATATGTAGCCGTACTTGAGCAGATGGACCGTATGCAGTCCATGTTACAATCCGTAGACAGCTGCCATGAAACCTACGAGGTGTTGCTTCAGGAAAATAAAGACTTACAGCATGAGCTTGCGGAGTGCAGATGTAAACTTGAACAATTAGAGTCGAAGCATGTTCCCTCAAATAATAATTATAGGAGTCTGGATCTACAGACGGAACTCATGGAAAGTGCTTCTAACTTCTCAACGATAGATCTCACTACACCAAATTGTAAAAGTAAATTACAACAAGTGAAGGGGAGTAACAGAATAAAAAAATATGTGAAGCTAAGTAATTTTATAAAAAAAACTGAGAAAAAGCTTAAAAAGCATAAAAATGTCCTAAGTTATGCCAAGCATATTAAGCAAAAATGTTATTTAAATGAGGAACTTAATTCCTGCTATAATTTGATAGGACGAAATTCAAAAGAGTTAGTTGATATGTCAGAGGAAATTAAAAGTTTAGAAACATCACTTCATGATGTAACGTGTAAATATAAAAAAGCTGAACGAGAAGCATCTGACAATATTCAGAAAATGAATAATATCGTAGAGATACTGAGTGATGATAGCACATATGTACAAGTATGTAATAGTAGCTCACAGACGGACCTTCCTTTATCAGAGCCTTCTGGATCAGCTTTAGGTGCTTTAACACACATTGCAACATGTGCATCGCAGAGTCAGGCTAAACCTACTGTTCAGGTTGAAGTAGTTTCCACACCTGGTACGCAGTCTCCGGTTAGACAGATTAAATCCTGTTGTCAGACCCGGAAGACTGTGGTGTATTCAGATAAGATAGGTGTTGGGATGGGCTTGCTCCTTAGTGACCTGTTAGGGCAAGTTGTGACAAATAATTCCTTTCCTAATGCCCCTATTAACAAACTTATAGATACTATAAAGAGGGAGGATTGCTTTGACAACAACACCACTCTGTTAGTACAATTAGGTGAGAGTAGTGGTGTAACGCGTTTGGATATTATTAAGTTAGTTGAGACTTTGTTACAAAAGCTAGATTCAGGACTGGGAAAATTAATTTTATGTGCTTTCCCTTACTCAAAATGTTTGAGTACTAAAGAAAATCAAAAAATTTGGAATCTTAATTTAATGCTGTATAATTTGACATGTCGTCATAGAGACGTTTTGTATTTTGATACTAATAATTTTATTAGTAATTTTATTTTGACACAAGATACTATGTATTTGAGTAGACATAGTAAATTAATAATTGCTAAATTGTTAGCATTTAATATTTTTGATCCCGTTATAAGTACTATAACGCAGTTCACCGACAAGCCCGTAGTTAGTAGTAGTACTAATGAGGGCAAACAAGTAGGAGTAGCTGACAGTCATTTAAACTGACGAGTTCGACAATGAGACAGCCGGGCACATTACATGTAGTACATCAAAATGTGCAAGGCCTTCCCAGCAAAATCTTAGAATTAGAATTATTTTTAAATCGTTTTAATGTTGATATTATGTGTGTAACTGAACACTGGATGTTACAATTTGATTTACTCCCTTATTATGAGAATTATAATATTGTAAGTTCATACAAACGCAAAAACGCCATACGTGGGGGTTCCTTAATTGTTGTTCGAAATACTTTAAAATGCAAGGAACGTAAAGATGTTGAAAATCTCACTATTGAGAGGACTATTGAGCTATCTTGTGTTGAGCTAGAGCGGCATATCATTGTGAGCGTTTACCGTCCCCCTGACGCAGACTTCGCATTATTTGAATCCACTATGGAAGAAGCATTGCTTAAAACTTTTGTTTGTAATAAAATGCTAATAGTCTGCGGAGATTTCAATATAGATATTCCGGTTAATCCTCTATCTGAGAGGCTGCTTAATTTATTTAAATGCTTTAACTTAAATCACCTCTTCGAAGAACCTACAAGGGTGACACTAACAACATCCACCTGTTTAGATAATATTTATTGCAGTAGTGTTCCAATTGATAAATCAGTAATTAAACATTTCACCTCAGATCACTATGGTCACAGTGCTATATTTACTTGTAATTTTGTAGATGAACCTAAGGAATTCACTTATCGGCCTATCACAGAAAGTCGCATTAAGAAGTTCCAGGGCAGTATTGAACTTAAAATGCCCCTTGTACCGTGCGTAGATGATCCGAATGACCTTTTTACTAGTTTGTTTAAGTTGATATGTGAGGAACATAGTGAGATATTTAAGTTAAAAAAATGTAAAGCTAGAGCTAATGTCGGGTTAGCTGATTGGGCTACAACCGGTATTTATAGAAGTAGGAATAAATTATATGAACTCTATGCGGCTAGAGAATCAATGTTGCACGATCCAACGTTTATCTTGTACATAAAGAACTATTCCAAGACCTTCAAAAAAGTTTGTCATGCAGCAAAATCATTGCATTTGAGAAATAAAATAGAAAAATCAACAAATAAAATTAAGACAACTTGGAAATTAATAAATAATGAAACAGGTAAAGCTAAACCTCGTAGTAAACAAATTAATTTAAACGTAAACAATACAATATTATCAAATAATATTGAGGTCGCAAATGCCTTTGATAGTTTTTTCTCTAGTATACCTAATATTGTGACTCAATCTTTAAAATCAACTGCCTCTGGAGCATCTACTTTATTGGAATTAAGTGTTGATAAGTGTGAGGTCGCGTTTAGTTTCAGATACGTTAATGCCATTGATATTGTTAAGACATTTAAGTCACTTAATATTAAAAATACTGAAGACCTTTGGGGAATATCTACAAAGGTGTTAGGTGTTATAATTATTGATATTGCGCCGTGTATGGCCTATATTTTCAATGGATGTGTTGACGAGGGAGTCTTTCCTGATCTTATGAAACATAGTAAATTAATTCCTTTGTTCAAGTCTGGTAATGAAAAAGATCCAGGTAATTATAGGCCAATTTCTATATTGCCTGCGTTAAGTAAAATCTTTGAGAAACTTATTCTTACTCAGTTATTGTCACACTTCAACCTCCACGGACTTCTTCATAGTCATCAATTTGGATTTACTAAGGGTCGTTCGACAGCCGATGCTGGTACCATGCTCTTAGAACACATATTTGAAGCATGGGAGAACTCGCAGGACGCGATCGGAGTTTTCTGCGACCTGTCCAAAGCTTTTGACTGCGTGAGGCATGATACTTTAATTTCCAAGTTAAAACATTATGGCATACAAAATCAGGCAATTAATCTTGTAAATTCTTACTTATCCAATAGAGTCCAAAAAGTTGATGTTGGTGGTGAAAGGTCTTCAGGATCGACTATTGTCATGGGGGTGCCACAGGGTTCAATACTAGGCCCATTTTTATTCCTAGTTTACATTAACGATCTCCCTTTTTTTGTGAATGATATATGTGACATAGTTCTGTTTGCTGACGATACTTCTTTGATTTTCAAAGTTGATAGATCTAAATCTAATTACGATGATGTAAATGATTCACTATCGCGTGTTCTTGAGTGGTTCACAGTTAATAATCTTTTGCTTAATGCTAAAAAAACTAAATGCATCAAATTCACATTGCCAAATGTAAAACATTATCCAACTAATATTAAAATAAATGGGGAGACACTTGATCTTGTCAAGTCTACTATTTTCTTAGGGCTTAATATTGATGCGGGCTTGCAGTGGGCACCACAAATTGTGGCTCTTGCTGGTAGACTTAGTTCCGCTGCATATGCAGTTCGTATAATAAGGCAGCTTACTGATGAAGCTACAGCTAGGCTTGTTTATTTTAGCTACTTCCATAGTGTTATGTCATATGGTATCATACTGTGGGGTAAAGCAGCAGATATCCAAGCTATTTTTGTCTTGCAAAAACGGGCAATACGTGCCATTTATAAAATGAAGTCGCGTGACTCCTTGAGAGAGCGTTTCAAAGAAATCAATATTCTTACAGTAATATCGCAATATATCTATGAAATATTATTACATACACATAAACACTTGGATAGTTTTATGATAAAAAGTGACGTGCATGGTATTAACACGAGAAATAAACACAAACTAAATATACCAAAATTTCGATTAAAGAAAGTAAGTGGATCTTTTATGGGGAATTCTGTACGGTTCTATAATAAACTTCCAGAAGGTGCATTTAAACTTCCTATTCGAAGATTTAAATCCTACATAAAGATGAATCTAATTAAAAAAGCGTATTACACTCTTGATGACTATATTAATGATAAAGCCGCGTGGCCTGATGTCGCTCTGCCCCTCGACTGCTAAAATGGAAATTTGCAATATCTGTACTTACCTATTTACATGTTTGTATTAGATTATTATTTATAAGTATAACAAGCGTAGCGTGTGCTGTCTTGCATATTTTTGCTGATGTTTATTTACTTTTGACTACCTTCCTAAGGTTTTTAAGTTCTCATTTACTATGTATCAGCAACTCCTTGCTCCGAGGCACCACACAGGCGCTTCTCACCTAGTGGTAAGACGGACCATTTATGTAAGCCAAGCCGAGTTTGTTGCCTGATTCTTCTAGGCTTGGTCGCGTTGGAACAGGAGTAATTTAATTTTATATAAGACGATTCAAAATGATCCTTGTGATTTCAATGAATAAAGTTCTTTTTGACTTTGACTTTGACTTTGACAATGCGTAGATCAAAAGGTAAATGGAAATACACGTTTCGTTGAATAGCCACCGCACGCATTGTTCAGCTGAGCAATCAGGTTACCTTTGAAGTGGCTGGCGGAATGTTACCGCAGCGCCTCCGAACATACCTCACAGGGTCCGTATATTGTACGACAGGATAATGTACAGCATGATATTGCACAGCATGATAATCCACGACCAATATTACAAAACATGGCTTCCAAATATCAGGCGGTGCAAAACATGCTTTTCGAAAGACTGCAAATGTTGAACTTTACAATGGAAATGAGGCTTGACAGTTGGCTTGGCGACTCCTTCGCATCGACCAATGGGATGTTTGGGATTAGATTTACTTTCGCCCTATCACAAGGTGGTCACGAAAAACAGGCTGTGCAATAACATGTTGAACATTGCCACTAGTGATGATTTTGTACTACCAATATTGTACAGCATGAAAATGCACAACCTGATTATTCATGTCCCTGGCTTTCAATGATCATGGTAAACAATATCAAGCTGTACAATATTAGTCCGTGCAATTTTCGGCTGAACAATATAGTAAAAATGCGAAAGCTTTCGACAGGTTAAATTCAATGAACATGGTTTTATAAATTAGTAATTTAAAAAAATGGTTTAAATGTAAAAGCTGACTACGCAAAAGCTGAAGACAATTAATATAAAAATGTTGTAAAGGAAAGCCAAATCCACGATCCTATATATTATCTGGATCCTACAATCTTAACAGCGGCCGCGGCATAAAATACGGTTTATACAAAAGGAAAATGTACGAAGATCTTGTTTGCCATAAATTTGCATAAAAGGTTGGTTATTATAAAAGCCATCATCGATTCATAAAACAAAATTTAGATCTTCTCAAGCAGTTAGGTAACTTATTTACCTGTGACAAACTTTCTCTGCGCCTTATTTGTTGTTGTAGCCAGAAAGTGATTGTTCTTTTATCGGCAGTTCTCAGACCAACACCCCAAGGAGATCGAGGAGCTGTGGTCGACGCTGTGCGCCTGCTGGCCCAACAACCTGAAAGTCATCATCCGGTACCTCATCATTGTTTCCGGGATGGCGCCCAACGAGCTGCTGCCCTATGTAAGTAGCTCTGTCTGCCGTGTACTCTATCAGCGCTCCAAAGAGATTGAGGTTTGAATCCATTTATAATGTTAGGAATTACAACTCGAGACGATTGCTTTTTACAGCGGTTTATTTTTCTTCATATAACTTTTCATTTAAAAAACCGACTTCCGCCATTGTAGTCGACTAAAATATCTGGATGAAAATAAATTATGAAAAAACCGTAGTGGTGAAAGGGTTATTTATTTATTTATTTAATTAATTAGAACGGCCTAAGCCAATTACACTAATTAACATTAATTAATTACAAAAATTATTAGCATTATTAAAAAACTTACAAAATACTTCTTACAACAAACAAATATATACCTACCTATCTATAGCAAGTCAGATATTAAAGTATAAATATTTAAATATATAGGTCAAATTATCCAAAATTTAAAAAAAAAAAAACATGTCAAATTACACATAACATTAATGAATGCAAAAATAATGTTATGATACTTTCTGAATGCAAATGCTTGATTTGTTGCTGAAAATATCATAAGCGCTATATGTATGCCTACAATATTTGAGGAGTTCCCTCAATTCCTCATGGATTCCATCATCAGAACTGCATTCTGAAAAAAATGGGACCAATCTGGAAGTATATCTATTCAAATAAAAAAAGAATTTTCCAAATCGGTTCATAAACGCCGGTAAAAATGGAATATAAAGCAATAATGTATGCACGTATGTATAACAAATTGATGTGATTGTCGTGGTGGTTTTTGAGGAATGAGCGAGCGGGCCACGGCCGTCGGCCACGGTTTCAACACTGACGTAAGCTGCGCTGTCATCCAAATTAAATATGCGCTCTGTGGCGTTAGCAATAAAATTGTCATTAAAATTAAAACAATACTTATATTATACCGAAAGAACGCGGATGATACCGCGGACAAGCGCTTGTCTGCTATGAAATGTATCTATGTTTCAGTACAACATACTAAGGGCCTTCCTTATTCATAATATTTTTAAACCTATTTTAGTTAAAATAGCTTTTGTTTTGTTCTCTCTGATGTAAAATGTCATACGTCAAAACAAGACAAAAGCTATTTTAACTAAAATAGTTTTAAAAAAGACTATGATTATGATTATGGGGGTAAATCTCTCCCTATTTTAAAAAGTATTGGTCACTCACCATTATCTGTCATCACGCCATCTTGACATCCTTCTATGCATTATTGTATGTAAATAATATAAATATCTAGGTATATAGTTGTCTTTTTGACGAAATCTGTGGCGCGGCGGGCGACTAGCCGGCTGAGATGCGAGAGGTTGCGGGTTCGATTCCCGCTGCGGGACAAATGTTTGCATGATCCACAAATATTTATTCCGGGTCTGGGTGTTGTGGTACCATGGTACTCGTAGTTCCTGATACCCACGCACGACACAGAGAATCCTATTGTGGGACACACACTAGGATTCTACACACACCATACATAGTCCTGAGACTATGTACCTGACTGTTGGGTGTTATATTATATTATGTTATGTTATGTTTTATTATATTGGTAGGATATTATATTTATTACAAGTATAATAAATCAATTTGTTCAAGATGTACGCCGCCGTCCTTGTTTGTTGAAAATATCCTATACTTCCAGAGGTTTTCTGGAATAAATCACTCTTAAGCGATAAGACCGCTTGGCCATTGTTTATCTGATTTGATACTTGTCTCTTTTTGTGTTTTTTTTTGTAATTATGGTATACAATAAAGTTATAATCTATCTTTCTACGGCATTCAGTAAGCCGAAAGAACAAATAATTTTCGTCAATTTTAGTTCAGATTTTAAAACTAGATGTCGCTAGTAAATCTGGTTTGTTTCTAGAACGCGCTATCAAAGCGTTTTGGGAAAATATACGCTTTCGCTCTGTTAGTTTTAAAGTCATACATACATACATAGAGTTTTTGAAAGGATAACTCATCGCAACGCTTAATCGCGGTGATGACGTGTGTCCGAAGAAGAGCTAATGACTAAATTACAATGATCCGTCCCGTCGCCCGTCGGTCGTCTTGTTGGAGGCAATTATTAATTTAAAAGTTTATTATTGTGCTAATAATGGATTGGATAAGGTCAAGGTCTACGTAACTGTCATCTACCTTAAGAAGTATTAGTTACTCCTCTTTTTAACCGACTTCACAAAAAAGGAGGAGGTTCTCAATTCGGTTGTATTTTTTTTTATGTTTGTTTCCTCGTATCTTCTTCGTTTATAAACCGATTTGGAAAATTCTTTTTTTATTTGAATAGACTTCCAGATTGGTCCCATTTTTTTTTAGAATCCAGTTCTGATGATGGAAGCCATCAGGAATTGAGGGAACTCCTCAAATATTGTAGACATACATATAGCGATTTTGATATTTTCAGCAACAAATCAAGCATTTGCATTCAGAAAGTATCATAACCCTTTGACCACTATGGTTTTTTCATCCAGATAATTAGTCGAATACAATGGCGGAAGTCGGTTTTTAAATGAAAAGTAATGTAGTAGTTTTATTTACTGAGACAAGTGAACTCTGATAAAACTTACTTATACATAGTCATTATCATTTTAAAACTTCATGTTAGTGTGACGACCCGCGCAGCTCGTGCGCACGTGGCTCCATTCATAGTATGCTATTATATGCTATATGGAAGGATTTATTAAAATCACGTCTGGCAGACGGATTAGTGATCGCAGTATTGGTGTATGTCCAACACTAAATCCAATATGAAAATTGTCCAACTTAACCTAACTTAACTTAAGAAGTATTCCTAGACTAGTTTCAATAAAGAATAATTTAGAAAATTTAGTTTTTTTTTGTCATTTTGACGCAACGATCTCTAATACTCACATAGATATCGGGTCGGCGCAATAAAAACGTCTCGGTGAATTTAAGCTCACTTGAAAAGTGAGTTTGTATTTGATTTAGTTCGCTTCAAACAAAGCCAATGTAAACACGTGTCACAATGCCGCAATGTATATTTAAAAGTTGCAAAAATAATCCCCGAAAAAACAATTTAACGGCCGGAGTGTCTTACTTTCGTTAAGTACATGTAGAATAAGTTGTATTTTAAGCTTTAAACTAACAAAAAGTATGAAATTTTGATCAAAATTACCGATTTTAAACCACCGCTACAAATGTTTGGCCAACGTTGACGCAAAATTGTCTGTAACAGAACAGTAGATGCATGGAGTAGATTTGTATTGTAATAATTTGTTTTTACCAGAACTTTAAAAAAATTTAATACTACTTTTGTGTCTGTTTGTTGAACTCTCATCAGATACTTGGCTTTCCTTTTTTTTATTTTAGCTTTCCGAGCAATCCATTTACGCTACTGTTATTTAACCAAATCTTTGGTTAACAACCCCTTTACATCTATACCAACTGATAATGAGTCCTCTCGCTTTGTTAAAATTTATGAACCAGAATCACTTATAGAACACATTATCGTAAAAAAACAGTACTTTTTCAAATTCTTTTATCATATTATAGGTATATTTCCCAAATATCAAATAAATGCCCAACCTACGGCAGGCGCCTGTACGCCCGCCCTCAAGCACTTTACGGTTTTTGTTGGAAAACTTTGATGGTCGATATCTTTTTTTATTATGAAACGAGACAAACGTAACAGAACATATATTTTTTATATTTGAGCTTTTTATAACTAGGGCTTCATTATCAGCCTGTAGGTACGCAGAATGGAAAATTTTTAATGTTGAGCTGTTTTAAACATTTTGGGTTTTGATCAAATTATTGCACTAAACTGTACTTGTATTATAAAGATTGTAAACATGAATATAAAGATGTGGAATTTAGTGATATTTTTATTTGTGACATCCAGCGATAGACATCTTGGCCAAAAACATAAACATACACATAAATATACACACAACAGAACGTTAATAAAATAACAAGTATATATACTATCAATATCAAACATACATGCCCAAAACATAAATAATTTTAACTTAACTTTAACGTGCATATTATAAATTATTTAAGTGATCAACGCGACTCCATACCTTCTGTAGTTAAATTTGAAGAAGCAAACAGAAGCGAAACCATGGAAACGGAAGGATGTAGCTCGCAAGGTAATAACGGGAAAAAGAACTTTATTTGTAGCTCTTTAAGGTTGATTTCACACTAGTTGTTTAACCTATGTCTTTTGATTTGACAAGTGACAGGAGTAATATAATTGCTTTGCTCGTTTTTTGTGACGAATGATCGTAAGTGTAAGATAATATTTTGAAGATTTGCTACTTTTTTGCTAGGTGTCATGGTTGTAATTAGGTTGAACTTAGAACTGTTTTAAAACTTTCATCTTTGTTCGTTAGTAAACAAATGTAGCTGTATAAGTATGTATCCATGCGGACAGTTTTTAGCTTTCATTTTGTACGTGACCCTGGATCTATTGTGAATTATAAGATCGTTGTTTTGACGGTTCACATCGTACCTTCCGATGGTCTAACAGTTAAAATACATTTTAGTTTCTACGTTTTCATTTTCATTCGTTTATTTAATCTAAACGTAAAGCAGTTTGTTTATTTCAAACGTTTCGTCTCGATTATGATTTGAATCTCGACAAAAACATGTTTATTGCTACGATAAATCTACTCAATCACCATGGTCGATCGATGCTGACGCACCATGGGTGCTACATATTTGTTTATAGCACAGTGTGACCTAAACCCGCACTTTACGCACGCTTTTCCGTGACTTAAATAGCTCTTTTTTACACCGTGCGAAAATGAAACGGCCAACTTCACAGATGGACAGTAAACAAGATAAGATACATAAAATGTCCTTTTTAACACTTCGAAATTCACAACAGACAAATGGAAGAAAAGGGATAGGTTAGCATTTCTCCCCCCCCCCCCGCGTCCGGGGCGGGTTTATGTCACTTGTGCTATAAAATAGTATACGATACTTGTGCCCTAAGTTGTCTATTAATGCACGGCGTTTAGCACCCTCGCTACGCTCGGGCGCTAACTTCACGCCGTGCAATAATAGGCAACTTAAGTCACACGTATCGTAACATACTATTACTGATCATGTGTACAAAATTTCATGGTGTTTGATAAATAATAACCCAAATAAAAGCAAACTTCGTTCGCGTACAAAAGGGCGTAAGCTCCCTACCGGTAAATAAAGTATTTTCTATTCTGTTCCATCTAAGTTTTTTTTATCTGCTGCCTCGTAGCTCCAAAACTACGCAGGCCGCTCACAGCTAGTATACAGGATGTTTTTTTTAAATGGGACTGTATGGGGATATCCGTATCCGTAAGAGATACGGGAAAACTGTCTTTGGAACCATTTACTCATTTTGTATGAAAACGATTTTGACATAGTTATTTTTTTGGTCAAGTGTGAGTTATCCATAAAAATGAGTAGTTTTGATAAAAAAAAATTTTAATGCGTATCGACTCAGTTTCATGTAAGGATTGTTTCATGGTATCGAAAGAAAAAAATCTGAGCAGCAGAAGTTTCAGAACACGTCTAGTGGCCTTAGACAAAGATGTTCTTATAAAAATTTTACTAACTTCTAAAGCTCTGATTTTTTTCATTTCACGAGACCATCAGAGCAGTAGAACAACATTTATCACACATCTTTGTCTAAGGCCACTAGAGGTGTTCTGAAACGTGCCCGTACCTGGAAACAGCAACAGGGAGGCCATTTTGAAAATTTATTGCAATAGTTTTACTAACGTAAGTGCCAAATTGCTTACAAATTGTATGAGAAAACATTTTATTAAATTTGACTAACTGCCGCTGCTCAGACTTTTTTCTTCCGATACAATGAAATATACCTTAAGAAACTGAGTCGATACGCATTAAATTTTTTTTTTATCAAAACAACTCATTTTTGTGGAGTACTCACGCTTGACCAAAAAAATAACTATACCAAAATCGTGTTCATACAAAATGGGCAAATGGTTCCAAAGACAGTTTTCCCGTATCTCTTATGGATTCGGATATCCCCATACTGTCCCATTTAAAAAAATCGCCTGTATAATATAATTGTATTTACAAGATTTTTAGTGTAGCCTAAAGATTTAATCAAGATCAGTGAAGTTTTGCAAGTGAACCACTAACATAGCTAGTTAGCTCTGTTTGAAGATCTACTTTTATTTATTTAATTCAAGTCGAAATAACTTACTATTTATTATTATAAAAAAACTTTTTATTTACAGATATTTTGTCAATGTTTCAATTGTTATCTTAAAACACTTCCAAAAATATTTCAACACCTTTACCCGCGACGTACGAAACCTGTTTGTGTGTTGGTTAACTTGGGCCTTATCATAGCTCATGCCCCTAGCCTAGAGCTACCCGATGTATTTCAACTCAATTTATCTGAAAATGTTTTCAGAGTGGAATCTTCGTTTTTGCAGGCAAAGCGAGTGGTGTTATACCTCGCGCGATCAAGACCAGAGCGGCTGCTGGACGAGATGATGACGGAGCTGCAGACCGTGGAGACCCTCAACTGCCTCATCGAGCGCACGGAGACTCCGCCCTTCTACCGGCTCACATCCATGCGGAAGGCTACTTCCGGCCACAGCGATGGACCCGGCACCGGCTCGCAGGTACCCCTTTCTACATCTTAGGTTGCATATGCGCAATACAATACAGCGAGCAGGAAAATAGTTTGACTACTTGATTTGCTTACCTTGGCCCTACCACCCTCAGGCTAGGCTCGTTAGCCTGTCCAGTTTGCATGCAGTTTAAGATACAAATCATTTACATTTTACTCTATCAAAAAAAACAAAATGTATTTATTAGGAACTAAAAACACATCGACTGCAAAAGTTATAAAATAACTGGGAAGCAGTGCCAGCGCCCTCCTCCAGAGCACATGTGGCCAGAGGGCGTATTACGAGTTTTTCATTGCAAAAACCGGAATGCGAAACGTGAGCATTCAACGTGCCTTAGCCGTAGTAACTATTTACTAATCTGTACTGTTATACCGACTGCGCGGCACAGAATAATTAATAGTTACTACGTAAGTCACGTTGAATGCTCACGTTTCGCATTCCGGTTTTTGCAATGCAAAACTCGTAATACGCCTACAGGTTCCAATAAAGGAAATAAAAGAAAAACTTATAAACTAAAATAAAAAGAAGAAAAAACGAATACTGTGAGGTTGTGAGTCAATGCGGGTGTGTGAATGTGTGAATGCGTGAATGCGGCGATGTGTGGATGTGTGTGGGCTCTCTATGGTTGTACACGGCAATCATTCAAATGACTACGTGGTAAATGACTTTTGATGAAAACTTAATGGTGTTGTCGCCCACCAGGACGCCACGGGCCGCACGGGCGAGCTGGTGCCGGTCGAGAAGGGAACCATCCACACCAAGAGACACAGCGGTGAAGACCCCGCCAAGTCCAGGTGAGCCAGCCGGTGCTTTCATACACTGGGACTCTCGTACAAGGGCCAACTTTAACAAGTTCCACTGTTTTGATTTCTTGCTTAATCTAGCGTTGTATGTATCAGCAAATCAGTGAAACCAAACGGCATCATCTCAGATCACCAAAACTATAAAGCATACAAACTTTAAATTAAGTTATAATTAATGTTCCTTTTAGCTTTTAGGTGCTCACTAAGATAGAATTTTACGATACTGAAACATAGCAATGCTCAGATTACTGCTTAGCGGCAGAAATAAGTATGGTGGTAGTACTTTCCCGGACGAACTAGGTACTACTCTTCTACTACCCTATAACTTAGCTCTAGGTCTTATGATGTATAGGCAAGCTAAAATTTTAAAATATAGAGCTGTTTTCGAAAAAAATATGAAATTCTGTTTTACTTCCACCGTACTACTCCTCAATATTAACAAATTTTATCAAAATATGTATGTGTATTGCGATAATTTGTAAAGACAACGAATATTTTGGTTTACGAGCCAGAGAATGTATTTATTGTCTCGAAAGCCGCCGCGCCTCGCCGCCGGGCGCGCTGAAACTCTATGGCTATTCTTACCCTAAGATAATTGTTGTTTTTCTGTTTCAAGAAGGACCAACGTTCAAAGGTACGATTCAAAATAATTGCACCTGCCACTTTGTAGGTATCATACGAGCTGTTTTAAACGCTTTTCCACGATCGAAAAATTCGATCGATTCGATTTAAATTTGTACTGGCACAAAACGCTCTTACTGTTTTGGTAATTTTTTTTAGTAAGCTAAAGAGTTAAACAATATACTTAATATATATAATACATAAGACCGAAGAGTAGAGTATAATCAGTTGCTATGTCTAGTGTTTGTGGACTGCGAGAAAGCCTTTGATTCAATTGAGACCTGGGCAATGTTATAGTTACTGCAACGGTGCCAGACCACTATGCAGGAAGGCCACTATGTCTATTCATCTTCAGGAAAAGAGCACGGATCCAATCAATTTGCAGACGAGGGTGTGACAAGTTGTATATTATGTGTCCGAAACGTTTCACCTTTATATTAGGGGACGTTTTCATCATTTTATGGTCAATAAATGAATATATGCTATTTGGCGATGAAAATGAAAAAGACCTTGGTTTAATGCTCAGATAGCTCATTAAATACCGTCTCCCAACATGTGGGTGTTACAATGAACATGGACAAGACGAACCTTTCAACCTGGCTGGGACCTAGCTTCCCAGCTTCGAGAAAGACATCAGCCAACGAATCCAACACGGATGTTCGGGAAACTACGTCATATATTATCGTTACAGATCGCTGACCGCTGTCTCAAGACAAAAGTCTATAGTAAGTTGTATTACCAGTGATGACACTGAGTCGCTAATTATTGGCCACATACACAAGCTCAAAGTCGCGCAGTGACCTATGGTGAGAGCTATGCACGGAGATTACATGATTTAATCCAAAATGAAGAGATCCGTAGAAGAACAAGTCACCGGCATAGCTCTCAGAATTAGCAAGTTGAAGTTGCAATGGGCAGGCCATCTAGCTAGAGAACCGACAACTCAGGGAATAACGGTTCTTGAGTGGCGATCATGAATCGGACGACGAGAAGGCCCCTTCGCTTTTTCCCTCTCGTTGGAACGACGACATTTAAAAAATTACAGGAATTTGGTGGAGGGAGGCTGCTCAAGTCCGTTCGTTGTGATATTTTATGATGAACCAGCGGCGAACTTTAACATATTACAACTCCATACACCACTTTTCTAGTTCTGTGCGAGGACAGGATGTCTTTGCCGGATCCGAGACAAGGTGCGGAAAAAAGATACTTCCTCTGAATCGTGGAATTAATATGTAATCTCTACATCACTTTGACTCGCACCCACAATGGGCGAACCAAAATAAACCACCCCTGATTCAATGGGTAGGTTTGGCGTGGGCAAGATGCTACACACGATTACTATGTCAATTATACAACACTTTCACAAGCTTTTAAAAGCACTTTCACAAAACTGTACAACCCGCTTAACCGAAATACTCAATGTAATTGTATAGCCTCGAGAAGAGGCCAAATAGAGAGCTAATTGGCTCTCATGTTCTCGTGAAACATTTTACTTCGATATAATCCTTATAAAGCTGTGACTGCTATATGTTTTTGTAGCCTATTGTTGGGGTATTTCTTATTGTGGACAGTGTATTGATTTGCTAGTGCTTCTTGCAGCGGCAGTAAGGGTCCAGAGACGCCAGCGTCGAAACGTGCTTCCGCCCCGCCCTGCTCCACGCCGCCGGGGGACGAGGAGCTTTCGCCGCCCTCCGATGGAGACGCTACACCGGTAGGTATACTCTGACACTCCCAGATAGTTGTAAATAACAGGCTATATTTGCCATCATCAGTCTAATGTTTCCATAGTATTCAATCTTTTCTTTTTTTGTAACTTAGAAGAAACATCGTAAATCTTTGCGCTGTGCAGTGTGCTGTTCATATAATCTCCCCGCTATCTTGAGTTGGCCCTGAAGTCAAAACTCTCCCCCTGAGTTACTCGGACAGAGTCGAACTCGACTTGTTGAGCTGGCAATAACTTGCCGGTGATTGGGAAGCTCATTTACACACACACAGATACAGGCATATGACAAAAAATTGCTTTAGTTATTTTGACTTACTGGTTATCTACACATTACTTATTGCTGAGGCTTTGTTCTGATAATTAAGCCTAATACAAAAGAACCTAGCATTGCCATTAAAAAAAAAATACTCATAATTTAAAATACAATTTTGTTGCTTTTAAAGAAGATTCAAAACATGAAATAAGATTTATAAATATGAGAATTAACAAAAATGTTATAAGTAACATTAAAAAGCCTAAACAGCTAGTTATATTGCCATAAGTCGTCACTGGCAACAGGCACTGATAGTACACCTTCTTTCCTTTGTCTTGAGCCTTTGTGGTATGTGTGCCGAAAATATTGGTGTAATTTCCCGAACGCTGCCCATCCGAGTTGAATTCGGCGTTTAAACAGCATAATACTTTTATGGGATTTGTTTGCGTACAAATGAACAGGCAAGATACTCGCTGATGTTTGTAAGTCATACGTACGATGTAATGTGCAGACGGGCCTCGGGCCGGAGTCGGGCGCGACGCCGTCGCCGGGTGGCGTGCTGCCCGCCGCGCTGGACGCGCGCGCCGACCCGCAGCCGCGCCCGCTGCCGATGCCGGAGTATGGCGGCTTCTTCGCACTGCTGACCGAGTTCCTGCCTGATAGCGGCCAGCCTATATCCGGATTCCACAGGTGCGTTTATGTGCGTTCACAACACCTGCAGTGCAAGTACGAACTTTGCGTCGATTCGACATCGAGATCGCATATTTACCGATTTTGTTAACGAATTTGGAAGTACGTAACACGCGTCGCTAATATTTAGAGGGGGCTGAATAGAGTTGAGGACGTGCACAGACAAAACATTTAAAGGTGGGATTTCTGTGGCACGACTGCCTATGTCCGAAATATTTAGAAAAATCCTTTGTTTTATAGATTTTTAGCATTGTAAACCATGTTTTAGGGTTTATTTCAGAGTAATTTCCAGTATTTGGCAAAATTTCCGTTTGATTTAGTAAAAATACAGAAAATATGCCATCTTCCTACAGCCACAGAATAAATAATAGTGTAACTAAAATGTAATAGCGTTGTGACCTTTGCCAAAAAAAAGTTTATTTTTATTTTCTTATTTATGGCTTCTGAGTAAAATCTCTTGAATTTTGCCATTGTCAAGTAGTTATATTATTCAATTGAATAAATTAAAGCGATGGCAGTTTTACTAGAATGCTGGTGGACAATTTTTAGTCTTATTCTTCTTTGATCAAGGCGGAGAGACAATTTGATTCAGCTAGTTTATTTCAACATAGAGAACATCACATAGGTATATATCGGGAATATTTAATCATCAATTTGATTTGGAATTTATGGTAGCTACATGATATATGACGCTGCCTCTGAATATGCATCACATTGTGATGCTGCTGCCGTTCTCCCTCATCACCTAGTCCTTAATTCATTATTAGTAATGATCGTATAGCTTATCGGCTTTTTGAAGGTGTCGGTAAATTTTCGCGATCGACAGCGTAAATTTGCGATCTCAACTGTCAAAATGACGTTACGTACAAGTACGATTGCATTTTCGTTAAGAGGCACTTCCCATTTGGAAATTTAGTTACCAAGATACTTTCAAACCAAGAAATAATCTAACACAAAATTAAATCGATCGCAGGAAAAAGTATCAAAAGTAAGTAGTCCAAAACTAGCGCGCCGTAATACATAGCATATCAATGTTCCAAGTAACTTGCCACAGAAAAAGAAGGTACCATCGGTGAATCTTTCCGAGCGCGATTTTGTGGACCTGCCCTTAAATTCGTAAAAATTTTAGAGTGTAATTACCGATCGTGAAAGTAGGAGTTACGTACTTGCGACATCAATTCGATACGATAAAAACTGATTTTATCGTGAATAACTGTCAAATTTATCGTATCGAGTCCTACGTACTTGCACTATCTGTACTTACCTATTTACATGTTTGTATTAGATTATTATTTATAAGTATAACAAGCGTTGGGTGTGATGTCTTGCATATTTTTGCTGATGTTTATTTACTTTTGACTACCTTCCTAAGGTTTTTAAGTTCTCATTTACTATGTATCAGCAACTCCTTGCTCCGAGGCACCACACAGGCGCTTCTCACCTAGTGGTAAGACGGACCATTTATGTAAGCCAAGCCGAGTTTGTTGCCTGATTCTTCTAGGCTTGGTCGCGTTGGAACAGGAGTAATTTAATTTTATATAAGACCATTCAAAATGATCCTTGTGATTTCAATGAATAAAGTTCTTTTTGACTTTGACTTTGACTTTGACTGCTGGTGAGGCGCTAACGACCCCACATTATTCCACACTGGCCCTTCAGCTTGCTAATCTTCCGGGCTATGTCGAGAAGTTTGGTTTTCTGTCGGATAACCATGTTTTGGATCTTACCCCTCAGAGAAACTCCGAGGATGGCCGTCTCCATAGCTAGCTGAGCGATTTTCACTTAAGCCAACCGTCCACCGGACGCAAGTGTATAGCGCTAATTGGCAAAAACGCTTGTACGGAAATGGTCTTCATCATAACGGCGTCTCTTGATTGCATACTTGGGTGCTTTGGTATAAGCGTATGTCTAGGAAAGTGGACCTAATAATATGTCAAAGCGCAGGTTTGCCTTCTCAGCAAGTAGTTGGTCCCATGATGTGTCCAGCCTGAGAATAGACCCCTGCTGCTCCTCCCGTGGATGTAGTAAAAGCCTTACTTAGGTGTTACATCAGGGGATAGGCAGCAGAATCCACCTGAGAGGTTATCACCAACTGCGATTACCAATCCGCCTGCCAAGCGTGGTGATTATGGCAAACCCCCCCCCAATGGGGGAGGTCTCGTCCAGCAGTGGACTTAAACAGGCCGGTGATGATGATGACGATGAAGTAGTTGGTTCCACGCGGGTAAACTCTAATTATGTATGTTTGTGTCGGTAGATGCAACGTGGCGGTGATGCTGCTGTGCGACGTGGTGCTGGACGGAGTGGAGCTGGACTGGTCCATCCACGTGCCTCTGATGCTGCACATCGTGTTCCTAGCGATGGACCATACTAGGTACAGTATGGACGCGGCTACGAAGCACTTACCTCAACACCACCTGATTAACAATTAAAATATCTTTTAAGTATTTCGTATGAAGAAGTATTTTTATTTTCCTCAAAAATTCATAGAGAAACGAATTCAAAGACCATTTCTATGTAATATGTTTGTTTTATGGCAGGTAGTTAGGCAGCTCATATAAAACTATTTTAATAATAAATGTATGAGCAAAACTAAAAAAAAATGTGTGACGATGTGCATGAGTCTGACTCGCACTTGACCGAATTTACTAACATGATGGTAAAAACACTAACTAGACCTAAGTATTCAGTGTTCGGGCTATCAAGGATACTGATGTGAAATCAAAAGTGTTTTAGTGGTGTTCAAGTACATGTTAGTATCCGGTGATACCAAAATGTAACTCTGACCACGCTGGTCACGCTGTTTTTGGTCAGAGACCAGCTGTAGGTATGTCGCATGCGCGCTACATGTCCAGAAACAGTTGTGACGTGTTATAGCTGGTGTTTGCAGATGGATAGTGCACCAGCACTGCCGCCAGCTGCTGCTGAACCTGCTGGTGGCGGTGGCGGCGCACCACGACCACCTGGCGGTCGCGCGCACTCTGCTGGCCAGCCGCTCCGCCCATCTGGGGCTGGCTGCGCCCCCGGCACCGCTGCACGTCAGGAATTTCACAGGTAAGATCGACTAGTTATATGGTCCTTCTTCTACGCGTTGGCAGCCAAAGCTTTCTCTTCGTCTTCGCTCTTCTTGCTCTCTTCGTTCGTCATTAACTTAGGGTAATGATCTTAACATGCTTTTCTTTCACATGCTGAAAAGAGGCGAATACGTAGGGTAAGACGAGACAAAGATCAGAGGCCCAAGCACGAAAATCTAACGTAACCGTGACGCTAGCGAGACGATCGTATACGTCAAATATTAACCAATCAACTTACAAAGATTTCGAGTTACCTCGTGGCCATTGGGCAATATCTGACATTTCCGACGTCTCGCTAGCGTCTCGATAACGTTAGTTGTTCGTGCTGACCCCACAGACAGGCATTAGGTGAAACGAGACATATCTCGTCGTGTCTGTGTGTCTGTGTCTCATTTTACTCTATGGAGTAAAATGAGACAATAGGTGATGCGAGACATACATTAGGACGTAGAGTTAGACGACACAATAGGTTAGACGAGATATAAGTTGAGACGAGGCCGTTATTAAGACAAGACATTAGATGAGATGTGTCGCGCCTTTTAACAATGGTATGCCAGGGTTATCACAAATGGTGAACTTCCCTTGCGACAAAATGATAAAGGGTGAGATTATGGGTCGACCACTAACATTTTATAAACTGCTTCGCAAATTAATTTACAACCCTAAGCTGGCTGAAGGCCGGGGATCTGTCGCCGATAACAGATCCCGTGATCGACCCCGGTCCACATCCACAATCACGCAAGGATCATCCAAGCGCCCACTGATTGCGCCCGGATTTCTAGCTCCTAATGGAGCAACCGGAATAGGGCTCGGTATCATATACCAAGTGCTCACACCTAACCACCCCAAGAGCAACCACCGCTTCCTCTCAAAATAGGGTCGACCACAATCACAAGCCCTCTGGATGGCCACAAGGTAGCCCCCTCCAGAGGCACTTCCATTCGGCCTATGCCAGGAGCCCTGAAGTACATCGTACCTCAGACCCCCCTATATTCGAGCAAGGCTCGATGGGTTCTGAATTATTCAGAACCTCTTTTCCCAGTACTATACAAGTACTCTCGGTCGACCGAACTAGTCCGTTGTACCTTCGTACACAAGGGGACTTTATACTCATTATCGCGGAGGAAAGATTTTATCGCGAAAGACAGTCTTCCTAAAATCTCACTACCCTCGGGATAAAAGGTGACTTTATTATCAGCTAGCACTTACCACGTGGCTATAGGTCTGTCCACTCAAGGCAGACCCTCACTCTCACACCCTCCTCGCACTCGGAGGTGCGCCACTCAAACTGAGCCACTTCGCACGTGGCTCGGAGCAATCTTTTACTCATAGGGTAGACGCGTAAACTTGTCAACGGATGACAAATTACCACCCACAATATTTTACATAGAAAACTGTTGCCATAGTGTAAAAATGATTGACAAGAAACAGGAAGTCAAATTAAATTTACTGATCGTTTTATGACCTCGTGCTTTGCGCGACAAGATGAGACATAGAGTTAGAAGACACAATAAGTCGAGACTTAGGGTAAGTCGAGTCATAGATGAGGGTGCATTAGATGAAATTATATTTTCTGAGGATGCCGCGCGAGGCTTGAAAGATTTGATACTTGTCACCCATCGTTTCCGCCATGTGGTCGACGAAGTTACGGTGCGGTACTCAAGCACGTGTTCGTGTTCCAGAGCCTGAGGAGAAGATGGATACCTACCCGGCGCCGGCGTGTGACCACTCGCCGCGATCGCACGCGCGCTCGCTCTCATCCGACCCGCAACTCACGCCTGAGGGCAAGTTCTTCATCATCATTAACATCAGACAGCCACAACACATATCGCTGGACCTAAGTGCATTGGCTACATTATTAAAGTAGCAGGTCGCAGTCGGTGGATGGAGGCAGCTCAAGTCCGTTCGTCATGGCGTTCTAAGAGAATGTCCATGTATAGCAGTGGACGGAGTTGATTATGTCTTAAGTCTGAAACATATTACCGGGTCGTGGCGACTTGTACAGTGTCTTTTCGAACGCCGTGTGCCAGATATTTTTCGGCCGTCCGAGCTCTCAAGGTCACTCAAGTTCACGCCCACGTCTTTTTGCTGATAGTTTGCAGGCATTGGCTAAATATAATTGGGCATATTTGGTATAAGTCGCGAATGTCGGACGCGTCTGATCTGATAACATTTTCTCGCCTTTATAGCCGTTTTTGCTATAGCTTTGGCTAAACAGGCGAGTGTATGTGAGTTTTTAGTCGAATCCTTATTATTGTGCTAGTTGCCTATTAATTTTTAGTTCAGTCAAATTAGTATTTTTTACTCAATAAGTAGGTAGGTAGTTGTAATAAGTTGCGTGAATGTTGATTCCAGCTGAGGGCGACCAATACCCGTCCCTGCCCGTGATCGTGACGGAGCCGGCGCCTGCGGCCGCGCCCGCGCCCACGCCCGCGCCGAGCCCGGCTGAGCTGCCGGTCGCCGACCTCATCAAGTCCCTCATCCACTTCCTGGCGAGCCGGCCGACGCACATGCCGCTGTGGCAATATGAGGACATCACCGCCAAAGGTAATAGGAGATTGTTGCACCGAGTGTTAGCTCTAAACACAGGAGTGCAACAAGAAGTCACTGAGCTAGTTTCACAATCTGCTTTTCTGTCAACTGCAAAAATCCATTTTTACAATATCTAACGTGACTTTCAGTTGCATTTACTCGATTCGCTCCAATTCGTTTCGTTAGTTAGCTTAGTCGGCTATTTATCGAAATTTATTCAATCTTTTTGAACGAATGTATTATTTTTAGTCAACTAATAGAAGTCGAAATAAAAACCGGCCGGGATGTAATGGATTTACATATTGATTGTTATGATATATGTGATAACTTATGCCACTGAGACGTGGTCGCTAACTATTGGTCGTATAGACAGGCTCAAAGTCGCGCAGCGGGCTATGGAGGGAGCTATGCTAGGAGTATGTAGGTTCACTACGTTATAGAATCTGAAATGAGGAAATCCGTAGAGAACCAATATCACCGACATAGCTCTCAGAATTACTAAGTTAAAGTGGCAATGGACGACTACCATTGGGGAATGAAAGTTCTTGAGTGGCGGCCACAAACCGGGCGACGCAGTAGAGGAAGGTAGCAGGAAGTCGATGTATGGAGGCGGCGCAAGACCATTCGTCGTGGCATTCTAGGGGGTAAGGGACTTGTACAGGCTGATGATGATGAAACGTCAAAGATCTGATAAATAAATTACCTATTAAGGTACGGAATCCTAAAAATAGTGGAAGTATTTCTGGTCCTTGCAACTCGAGTTGGACCGAGTGCAGGTCATTGATGTAATGTCCCCTCAGTGTGGTCGCTGCGGAGCTGCCAGCAGATGTCGGCGCTGTTGCGGCCCGTGCTGCGCGTGTTCCGAGAGTCGTTGCCGCTCGCGCTGGTGTCGGAGCGCTGGGCGCAGACCGCGCTGCAGCTCGGCCTGGCCTGTCCCTCGCGCCACTACGCCGGCCGATCCCTGCAGGTACACACCCGTGCCCGACGTATCACAGACAGTGCTGGACTTGCATAGTCCTTAGCATACAAGCAATTCAAATGTTAGTGCTGGCATTTAGTGCATGTCTAAACAAAGCGTCTCACAGTTTTTTTTTTTTTTTTTTTTTTTTTTTTTATTATGCTACTTGGCAAGCAGACAAGCTTTCGGCCCACCAGATGGAAAGCAGTTACCGTAGCCTATGAACGCTTGTAACACCAGAGGCATCACACGCGCGCTGCCGACCCTGAGACATAAAGATGAAAAGTCTCATGTGCCTGTAATTTCACCGGCACCCGTACCCTTCAAACCGAAACACAGCAATGCGAACACTACTGCTTGGCGGCAGAAATAGGTACGGTGGTAGTACTTCCCCGGACGAACTCTTTCACAAGAAGTTCTACTACTAACAACACAGTGACGTGCGAGCAATGCTGAAAGTGATTGAACTCATACATGTATGCTTGTGTTCTAGTAAATACTGTTACGTGCTGTGTGGTGTACGGTTTCAGTTCCTGCACCTCTCCCACCCTCTATCCTGGCGCTCCTCTGGAACCCTTGAAAACTCCTGTTCATACCTCAAAGTTGTACAGTAGTTGTTTCACACTGCAGTCTACTAAACTTTGGCATGCATTACCTGTTTCGATCCGACATGCTAAATCCCACCCTATTTCAAAAGCTCTGTACGTCATCTTGACATTCTTTTGTTATCACCGACACCAGGAATTATGTACCGTTGTATGTTTATATCAATTTATTTATCTAGGTGTGTATTTTATTATACTGGTTGGGATAGGTACCTATATATTTATTATAAGTATTTTCAATATCAATTTCTTCTTTTTTACTTGTGGTTGTGATTATTACTAAGATGTACGCCGCCGTCCTTCTGGAAGAGATCGCTCTTAAGCGATAAGACCGCCCATTGTACCTCTGATTTTATACTTTGTATCTCTCAAATCTTTGACCCTTTTTTGATCTTTGAATTGTATCTTTGTGCCTCTTCAGTGGAGGTGTTCAGGTCTAGAATCTATAGTAATTTCCTCAGTAAGATCGAATAAAGAGCAATTTATTTATTTATTTTTATTTAAGTATGTTTACTTTTCTATCTGTATATATTATATATTATTTTTATATATATATTTATAATATATTAGTTTATTTAATATCTTAGGCATTATTAGTAGGGACTTATAGTCCGATGAACGAGGCAATTCTTTGTATGCACACCCTAACAATAATTCCTCTGTCGCTGAAACTTTGCTGTGTGATAAAGTAAAGTTTATAGATTACGGTTGACAAGTTATCTATGATTTTTTTTATTTTTAAATTAGGTATTTCTGCCTAAACATGAAAATCACTTATAACATTCGGTGGAAAATTGCTCAGTCTGAAATTTCTTCGGTATATGTTAGTATACATTAATAAGTAAAAAATGCGGAGCATTGACGAAAAAATTAAACCACTGGTAGAAGAAAATAAGATGCTCCAATTGGAAGTAGAAATATTAAACTCCAGGATAAACAGATTGGAAGATACAAACAGGAAAAATAACATAATTATCCACGGAGTAGAAGAAACAGAGACTAACTTTGCAGGGCTCTTTGGCATAGTTGGTGAAATATTGGGGAAAATTTGTGTTAGAGTGGAGAACTACGATACTAACTACTATATCAATAAAATATATAGACTTGGAAAACAAAGCACAGGTAAAATAAGGCCAATAATGATTTTCCTTACTACTTATAACAAATAAATTGAAATTTTGAAGGGGAAAACCAGGCCTGTGAATACTCACATTACTGAAGATTTCTCTAAGGAAACTCTACAAAAACGTAAAGAGCTGCAAGGGCAACTCAGAGAGGAGAGAGAAAAAGGAAATCAAGCTTTTATAAAGAACAACAAAGTCATTGTAAAACAGACTAAGGAGACTGAGAAAAGGAAAAGAGACAGTTCAACTTCACCTGGCTCAACTACACAACAGGAAGGTAAGAAAACCGTTATCGCTCCGGCGAAGCTTATAAGAACTGATCCTTTCGCATACATGAGATCTAGATCTCATTCCCTAACAGAAAAAACACCAACTCAGCACATGGCATAGGATACAGCAGACATCGGTAATCGAAGAAAAACAACAACACATAAGGAACAACTGAATAAACCAAACAAAAATTTCCCCAATACGGTTGGTCACCGTGGGGTTATAGACCATAACCCCCCAGATTTGCTCACTAAAGATCAAAACAAATTGGATAAGGAAAATACACAGATTTTTATTGCAACACTAAATACCAAAACACTGAGAACCCAAGAAAGATTATACGAATTAGAAAATGCGCTACATCAAATAAAATGGGACATATTGGGTCTAAGTGAAATAAGGAGACCGGATGAGAAGATTGAAGAATATGAAGACTATATTTTTTACCAAAACAAATGTGAAATACCAGGGCGATATGGAGTTGGTTTTTTAGTCAAAAAACATTTGAAAGGAAGAATAATTGAATTTTTTGGAGTGTCCGATAGAATAGCAATCCTGAACATAAGCTTACACGACAGCAAACATCCCATATCTATAGTTCAAGTATACGCACCAACTGAACTCGCCAAAGAAGAAGCAAAAACCTCATTTTACAATAAACTTCAGCAAACAATGGAGAAGGTACACAAAACGGTTATTCTAATTGGTGATTTAAACGCTCAAATAGGTAAACAAATGAGTGAGGAAAGCAAGTTTGTTGGACCTTTCACACATGGGAAACGTAACAGTAACGGACAAAAACTAATAGATTTCGTCCAAGAACACAACTTATGTATTATGAACAGCTTCTACAACAAAAAGAAAAATAGAAAATGGACTTGGATCGCTCCTGGTGGTAAAGTAAAAAACGAAATTGACTTCATAATTACAAACAAGCCTAAACTATTTATGGATGTCAGTGTCATAAACCAATTTAACTTCGACACTGATCACCGGATGGTTCGTGGTAAAATTTACGGAACTCAAACAAAACAGCCCAGGTGGAATAATAATAACAACACAAGACCTCTACACTTACCCATACCAGAAAAAATCCTAGGTTCTTTGGAACATGTATTACAAAATAAAATGAAAGAAACAGATAACTTACAAGATAAATACAATACGCTCGAAAAAGTACTAAGAGAGACAGAGCAGAAAACAACATCAGTAAAGCTTTTTAAGGACAAAATTGGAGAAGAAGCAAGAGAACTCATAAAGAAACGGCTAGCTTTAAGACAACAAAAAACGTCCACAAGAAAGGAAATATCAGACATAAGCAAAAATATTAACCAATGCATTAGAAAGCATAGACAGAAAACAAGAACAGACAACATAACATACCATAATGAATCAACTGGAGGAGTCAAAAAAGCGTGGAAAGAACTGCAAGAAAACACAGATTGGATTCCAAAAATTAAAGACAAAAAAATTAAAACGCAAACAAAAAGATCTGAAATTCTTGAAGTAGCAACAGATTACTATCGCAACTTGTATAACGACGGAACGCCATCATCGACACCCGATACAATCTACGATATAGAAGAAGAAATTCCACCAATATTACCAAGTGAAATTATTAAGGCTATTCAATCGCAAAAAGACAGAAAAGCTTCGGGTGAAGATGGAATTTCCAACGAACTCCTTAAAGGCTCATCTCACGTTACTATGAAAACTTTATCCACAATTTTTAACGAAATACTAACAAAAGAAGAAATACCGACACAATGGACAAACTCAACAATTATACTACTTCATAAAAAAGGAAAAAAAGACGATATAAGCAACTACAGACCGATAAGTCTCATGTCCAACCTAAATAAAATATTTTCAAAAATTATACTCGACCGAATTACAATGGTTTTAGACGATAACCAACCGAAGGAACAGGCAGCGTTTCGCAAAGACTTTTCAACTGTAGATCACATACACACAATAAAGCAGATTATAGAAAAATACCAAGAGTACAGACTACAATATTACATAGCTTTCGTGGACTACAATAAAGCCTTTGACTCTTTGAAACACAATATGATTTGGAAGTCTCTATTAAATCAAGGAGTTAGTACTAAATACATTCGTATCATAAGAAATATATACAAGAATATGACAGCAAAAATTAGAACAGAAAAGATAGGAGACAAATTTAGTATCAAAAAAGGTGTGAGGCAAGGAGATCCGCTATCGCCAAAATTAGGAGACAAATTTAGTATCAAAAAAGGTTGAGGCAAGGAGATCCGCTATCGCCAAAACTATTTTCCGCTACTCTAGAAAGTGTATTTAGACAACTAGACTGGACAAATTATGGCATAAAAATAAATGGAGCCCTGTTTAACCACCTCAGATTTGCTGATGACCTGATAATACTCTCTGACAACCCGAACGATTTACTGATAATGCTGGAACAACTAGTAGTGGAAAGTGCTAAAGTGGGACTGCAATTGAACGCACTAAAAACTAAAGTAATGACTAATCACTCAAAAATTCCTATCATGGTCAACAACAGCATTATTGAGTATGTTGAAGAATATACCTACCTTGGACAAATAATTTCTCCTACACATCTAACTTCCAAAGAAATTCAAAATAGGATAAAGTCAACATGGAAAAGGTACTGGTCTCTTAAGGAAATAACAAAAAATCCAGAAATACCATTAAAAATAAAAAGTCGAGTCTTTAACTCTTGCATTCTCCCTATAATGACATATGGTTGCCAAACATGGCCCCTCACTAAAGAAAATATCAGCAAACTTGAAACTTGCCAACACAGCATAGAAAAAAGCATGTTAAATGTAAGAAGAAAAGATAGGATAAGCCTTGCGCTTATAAGAAATAGAACAAAAATAGCAGACATAACACACACAATTAAGAAACTGAAATGGAAGTGGGCAGGCCATATATTGAGGTGTAAAAAAGATAAAAGGGCCAAGGATGTGATTGAATGGTACCCAAGAGAAGGGAAAAGAGCTAGAGGCCGACCGTTTCAAAGGTGGGAAGACGACATCAGCGTAGCTGCAGGAGTTCTTTGGAGAAGGAAAGCTCATGATCGCAAACTTTGGAAAAGGCTGGGGGAGGCCTATGCTGAAAAGCAAAACAATCAAATTACTGATGTCTAATGATAAGATTTTGTAAACTAGAATTAAGATTTGTTTAATAAAGGCTATTGAAATTGAAATTGAAATTGAATTGAACTTTTTTATTTTTGCAATTCTTTTCTGTATAATTATCACTATTCTCTTTCTGTGCACTACCGACGCCTATTTTTGTCCATAATACACCAAGGTTATCTGGAAGAGAATGCTTCTTAGCATAAAGTTCGCCTTTGTACTGCTTTTTTTTATGTGCAATAAAGAATTTTCTTTCTATCTATCTATCTATCTATCTCTTTTTGTTTATTTTTGTAATTATGGTGTACAACAAAGTTATAATCTATCAATCTGTTATACGCAGGTGTTCCGATGCATCGGCGTGGCAATGACAGGCCGCATGGTGTCCGACATCCTGTCGCGGCTCGTGGAGACCGTGGCCGAGCAGGGCGAGGACATGCAGGTACCCGACCCTACCTTTAATTTGACTTCTTGTACGTACAGGGTGGGGCAAAAGTAATGGCATAATGTAAATTAATAAAACTAAAATTATCGTAGCTTGGTATCATTTTAGAAAAATTGCGACTACTCCACGTACTTTACTATTCTCCTGCTGACGTTTCGTTGACCATTTAGAGGTCCTTCCTCATGAGCGCCGACCGTGACCACGCTCGCTAAGCGGCTCATTTAGTAAATAAATAAATAATGCTGGACATTTCACACAACATTATCTAGCCCCAAGCTAAGCAGAGCTTGTGCTACGGGTACTAGATAACTGATATACTTAATACAATACATTACATAGATAGATATTTTTATTATGCATAGAAAAATTCCCAGAACACCCTGAACAAATATCTGCAGATCGTACTAATATTTGTTCCGAGGCGGGAATCGAACCCGCAACCCCCTCTTAGCAGTTTGGTAGACAGGGACGCATGTTCCACAGAATGAAAGTTCTACAGAATTCACGAAAGGTCCAGTAAAGTCTGGATTGGTCTACGGTGATCCAGAACATTCCATGAACTTCTAGAACGTCTAGTAACCTAAGCCTAGGATGTTCGATAGACCGTACTTGTCGATTTTAGTAGAACAGTCTTCTATTCTAGGCTTCTATTACACTATTGAAAATTTTATTGGAAGTGTAGTTTTGGTTAAACGTTCTCCCGGATGTCCCCTCCGATGTATACATATACACGATATGTATGCTGATACGACATCGCTCATTTCAGGGCTACGTTACGGAACTCCTCCTGACCCTGGAGGCCGCGGTGGACTCCCTGGAGTCCAACTTCAGGCCTCTGGACTACATGAGGGACATATTCAAGTCCACCCCCAACCTCCACAACAAGGATGGCGGCCCACAATCAAACGGCGCCGCCTACACGGCTGGTAAACCTCTGCTTTATAAAACTATTGTTTGGTTTATGATACCAATCTATGGGAGGAAACACTGACATTTTTCAAACTGAGAGCGTTAAACAGTACATATGGCTTAGTTTTTCGAAAGCTGCCCATCCGAGTTGGATTCGTCGCCGTGTGTGTCCGGCTGTCTATCTAAGTTTTTGTGTAAATAATAAGTTTATGTAGATATATTTTTCCGCTCCCTCAAAGAGTCACGCGACTTCATTTTATAAACGGCACGTATTGCCTGCTTTTGTAAGACAAAATATATAGCTTGGATATCTGCTGCTTTCCCCCACAGTATGATACCATATGACATAACACTATGGAAGTAGCTAAAATAAACTAGCCTAGCTGTAGTTTCATCAGTAAGCTGCCTTATCGTACAAACTGTGTAAGCAGCGGAACTAAGCCTACCAGTAAGTGCCTTTATGATTCCTACCGCAAACCTGCATTAATATTAAACCCTGAGAAAATAATAGATTTTTTGAAGTGTCTCCCCATTTCTATCCTCTCATATTAGGTGGATAATGTTTTACATATGGCAAAGTGAATTTGATGCATTTCAGTTTTTTAGCATTAAGTAAAAGATTACTTACTGTGAACCACTCTAGCACTCGCAATAGTCATTCATTTACACCATCGTAATTAGCTTTAGATCTATCAACTTTGAAAATCAACAAAAGTATCGTCGGTCACTTCCGCCCACATTGAAACTCTGCACTGAATGCTCACGACTTCAATCTCCATGCGATATCCTCAGATCTCGCTCAGGTCCGTGAGGATATCCCAGTAAGGGGTAGAATGGTCAGAGGCAAGATCAGACAATGCATTTGTGGCAGGTTGTCACTGTTCATAATTATGTTGTATTATCCATTGTAGGTAAACGGTCACCAGGCGTTTGCGTTGGATGCGTATCGAATCATACACGAAGCACGAGTTATTCCGTATCATACTGTGTTCGCAAGAACAACGCACCGCCCTCAACGGCAGACAAGCAGCAACACGGTAGGTGTCATCATCGTTCATCAACATCTCACACGTTAGCTTCACGAACACATAAACGGGTGGTTACGCTCGTTCTGACAGATTGTATGGTACGTATATCTTTGAAGAAGAACTGCTCAGGCTAACAGCCGTTGAACGACCCGTCCATGTGTTACACTTATCCCAAACTGGTGTGTCGCCATGTGCCGCGCGTGGTTCTGTCATTCATATACCACTAGACTCGCTTGTTGATCTGCCATAGCCTCGCTTGCTAAGCAAAGTGTGTCTGCAATGACACTACAACTCATTATTTTAAATCAAATACAGACACTAATTCAAACTATACCAGACGAAAGATAAAATAAAAAACAGCTTGTAGCTTTAATAATTAGAAAGTGCCACTTTTTATTAATATTCTTAAAAAAACTTATGAAGCTAATTACGGAAATTAAAAATAATATTTATATTTTATATTATATTTATAAATAATTTTTAATTGGAGCCAGAAGCCCGTGCGAAAGCCCTGTAGCGAAACTAAAAAACCCTTTCCTCATGAGACAGGCGTGAAGCGAAGTAAACCTTGACTGGAACGGTGGTTGAGTGAAGGGGCGACGCACGAGTCTTCCTGCGAGATTCCAAAAACTTGAAATATTTCTAAAATTACAACGATATCTGAGGGTCTGTGTACGAAACTCTTGTCTGAAACTGAATAAGTGGTCACAATTGATAATACTGTGTTGGTTCACTGTAGTTGGACTATAGTTTTTTTAACCCTACACTTGTTTCAATTTTACAACAGTATCCTTGTAAAACATCTCTAACTCGAGCTTGATTGCAGCGCTAACTCCCTTTACTGGTTTAGACGTAAACAATTTATGAATATGCAATAAATCAATTGAATGAAACTCGCGTTCTACTGGATTATATGGATATTTGAACGTGTTTTTAAGTTATTGTTGGTTATGGCAGAGACCAGTAAATACTCGTTTCTGGTTATGGATATTTTTTGTGTTCTGTATATACCTAGTTCCCAGCGGTCGCAGCCACGGGTAAATGCTACTCAATTTTGCAATATCCCTTTGGCCGTCTTATGCCTGTTGCAGAGATGCAAACCTAATCCTAAGTAGAATAAGTAATTCACCTTGATGGATGTCGTATGCTTCAGAATTTTTGGTTCTGCATCTAGATGTTGTTTGGATTTGTTTTCCATAGCCTTTTTGTAAAAATGCGAACCAGCTATTTTATGATCATCGTGTGCAATCCAATCGTACATCAAAGCAAAGCGTCAGGTGTTACGAAAAAGGACGGGATTGTATGCAGCGTTTATCGACCGCTTAAAGAGAGTCGACTCTCCAAAGCAAAACTGCGCTTGAATTATTGATCTTTTATTCAAGTCCTGACGCTCGCGATCACTTTAGAGAATTCTACACAGGATTGACTCTATGTAAACGCCCAGATCGTGTGTACCTTGTTCTATGTTACATGTTGTTCGGCAGAGCGGTCGCGACCGTGCAGCGAGGCGACGCGGGGCGCGTGTTCCAATCTATGTCGGTCCCGCTCGGCGCAGTCTCTCAAACTACTCGGAGATTCCGCTACGCAGGTACGGTTCTTCATGGTACCATGATGTCCAGTTTTTAGTTATTTATCTACAAAACATTGCAGGGTCTTTTGAAATAATCATACAAAAAAATTGTTGCTGAAAGTTGTAGGGCAAAAATGTTAATTAGGTTTTTAATTAGAATGGTACTTATGTTTTCTCAAAACGTGTTTCTTTTCCCGCAGGCTGGTTACAATAAGGTGCGTTATAAATAGTTTTAATTGCGACGCATAGAATAATGTTCTTCTTTTCTTCTTCAACTTAATGTAACTCGACCTATAATATAATTAATCCCTATAGCACTACCACCCACTTTACATTACACAAAGGTTAGCTGGAAGAAAATGCTCACTAGCATTAAGTACGCCTCAATAAAGCATTTTCGATCTATCTATCTAATGTACACCTCGCTCAAATAATCTGCGGATATGAAAAAAACCCACACCGATATTTGAGACACACAAGTTTTGACGTTGACGTGGCTTGCTCTCGTCCTTGTTCGTTCGTAGTGACGTATTGTGTGGCTTACAAATCCGCAGAATAGGGGGGGTTATCTATTTTTCTGAGCGTGCGCGCTGCCTTACTATACATATGCTTTGGGGCTGGACCACATCTGTAAGCATGCATCAGCACTGCGCCCATAGAAAACACGGTCCTTAAGTACGGGATGACAGGCGCGCCGTGAGAGCAAAATGTGGTTGCGTTGCAATCACGCGCGCCGCGATCCAAGAGTTGTCAGTACTTTCGACCAACACAAACGACGACGGTTTGCCCTGTGCGGAGTGCGCGATGAGGACCGTTGCTCTTAGTGAGTTTGAAATGATGCAAACCTGGAGCGAACGTGGAGTCCAATAATTCAATTAGGTGGAAGTTTTATACTAATCAATGCATTTATGGGACCATTTCTATGTTGTGCTGGTAATAACGCATGTCTTCAGGACGACAAGCTGACGATCCTGGCGACGCTGTTCTGGGTGGGCACGTCGCTGCTGGAGTCGGACTACGAGCACGAGTTCCTGCTGGGCGTGCGGTTGCTGGCGCGCGTCATGGCGCGTCTGCCGCTCGACCGGCCCGACGTGCGCGAGCGGCTCGACCGCACGCAGGCGCACACCGCGCCCTCGCTGCACTCGCTACTGCTCAAGGCAACGAACTTTACATAAATACAACACATAGTTTACGCATTCAATTAGTGTTACTCAAGAAAAAACACTGTCTCACTATTCTATTTTATTTTTAACCGACTTCCCAAAAAAGGAGGAGGTTCTCAATTCGGTTGATTTTTTTTTTTTTTAATGTTTGTTACCGCATATCTCCGGCGTTTATGAACCGATTTGGAAAATTCTTTTTTTTATTTGAATAGATATGCTTCCAGATTGGTCCCATTTTTTTCAGAATCCAGTTCTGATGATGGGATCCATGAGGAATTGAGGGAACTCCTCAAATATTGTAGGCATACATATGGCGATTTTGATATTTTCAGCAACAAACCAAGCATTTGCATTCGAAAAGTATCATAATCCTTTCACCACTATGGTTCTTTCATAATTTTTTTTTCATTCAAATATTTAGTCGAGTACAATGGCGGAAGTCTGTTTTTTAAATGAAAAGTTATTAATATTTGCTAATGCAATCCAAAAAGATATTGTTGCGACGATGTGGTGTCTGACATTTCAGAAGGTACCATACGATTGAATATTTTCGTTTTGGTCATTGATAGTGTGGGCATGTGGGGTCCACACTCCACCTCACTACGCCCATCCATACTAATAAACGATACGCAAAGGATGATAACCGTCGGACGCAATCCCATACAAAATACGCTTTTAAAATAGACACGGACATACGGGTCCTGTTCTTACAGTAGGTATGCTCGAAATGTTGTATTGATTAGAATGTAAATATACATGTTGCAGGGCTGCACGCACCCTAACACGTACGAGCCGGTTGTGGGGGTGCTCGGAGACATGATTCCCCTGCTGGAGCTGCCGGTCATCGACCCCACGCAGGCGCTGGCCTTCCCCATGACCGTGGTGGCCTTGCTGCCTTACATGCTGCTGCACTACGAGGACGCTAACGAGCTGTGCGTGCGCGCCGCCTGCCACATCGCACAAGTGAGTATGACTCTGCGAGTGCTGAGGTGGATGCTGCTGCCCGAGGGGTTTGCACGGTTGACGTCCATAATGTTGTACTTATGCGTAAATAAATATTGTTTCAGTTCACGGCCGAGAAGAGTAAGAAGCTGGAGAACCTGGGCACGGTGATGACGCTTTACTCGCGCCGCACCTTCAGCAAGGAGAGCTTCCAGTGGACCAAGTGCGTGGTCAAGTACCTCTGGGACACCTACTCGCATCTGTCGCTGCAGATGCTGGCCTTCCTCGTCGAGGTGCTCGAGAAGGTCGGTCCCGTGATTCTCTCTCTGTTTGATATTGTATATGTTACTAGGCGGTGGCTGTACTCTGCGCTCCCTGGCTAGGAAGTACGGCAGCTTTTGAGCAGGTTACCTAATTCAATAGTGTAATACTACTTTAGCTTTCATTGAAGATAAACATATTTATCAATAACAAGCGCCCGTTCAGTTGGAAACCCCGCCCCTTTTCTTTGATTTGACCGACTCGACTCGCGCCTACCATGACAACGCGGCCGAAGTCGTGAGCGGGCCTCTAGTCATTCATGAGCTATGCCACAATTATATCAAAATTTGATTAATAAATCGCGATCGAATTTGCTTGTTACCGCTAGTATGAGATATGATAACGTCGCCACGCTGTTTTAACATTATGCGAAGCGAACAAGTAAATATTGCATGGAATGTATCCGATCATGTAATAAGCAGTGCGATGTGTTCGGCAGGGGTCGGCGAACCTGCAGCCCGCGGTGCTATCCATCCTGCACTGCATGCTGTACTATGTGGAGCTGAACGCGCAGCCCGTCAACGCAGACCTGCTCAGAGCCGTCGCCAAGTTCATCGACGTATGTATGCATGATTATATGAGGAGGCAAACATTTTTCTCGCACCTCCTGCGTCTCGCCATGTAGGTCAACTTATTGCTATCTAAGTATGGTCGTGTGTCACGTAAGGTGGTTCACCACCGTGCCGTGCCCTTTAGCCCCCGGTATAGAATTATAGACGTGACAAGTGGTGACCTCATCGCCGCCATTTGGCTCTTTCCACGACCAACTCGGCTAACGCTTTCTTCCAGTATTAACACACTCCTAAATTAGGAGTGTGTTGAGTGTGTGTGAGTGTGTAAAGGAGTTTAGGAGTCCTAAATAAGCCAGCAGCCAGGAAAAATCTTATATCAACGAAAATTGCCCAACAAGTCCGGGTTAACCGCAATTTACTATTTATTTATGTGTTTAAATCGAGCAAAGCTTTATTCTTACGTTCCAGGACGGTAATAACTACAAAGAAGCCATGAAGATTCTAAAGCTGGTGGTGACGCGGTGCTCCACGCTGGTGGTGCCCCCCCACTGGGACACGCACGCCTCCTCCGTGCTCGACACGGACCTGCACGGGAAAAAGGTGACGTGGGCATCTAGCATCATTAGAACGGTCTTGAGCCGCCTCTATCCACCGACTTCATGCAACCATTACATTGCGATACATCACACGTCATGTCACACTTGTCTGCTTCGGGCACACCGAGAACTTGATCAGTGTTATAATTTGTAGGAGCTGCCAGGTCGCACGATGGACTTCACGTTCGACTTGTCCCAGACCCCGGTGATCGGTCGCAAGTACCTGCCGAAGGGTGGCGGGTCCAACCCCGCCACCGGCCCCAGCTCTCTGTCGTCCGCCTCCACCACCACACCCAATGACAAAGGTAACTTTATTATCCGACTCGGTTACGATATGCACGAGTATGCTGTTCTGTTCCCTCGTAGCTCCTTTTTGGAGGCCTTTTTCCAGCAGAGGGATGTCATATGATGCAATTTCTTACTTTTTAAGAAGTGATGTGGCGAAACTCGACGCTGTGGTACACGGTAGTCACAGTGCAACTTTTTCGCTGTCGGGGTTTAGTAGGTGATTGTGGATGGAAAGGTCGAGAGCAGAAAGTTTAGACTAGTTAGAAGACAAACATACTAAAAGTCCCCACCCTTGTGAGGTGAGCCCTAGGGGGGAGGGCACAAAGAAGGTCCCGTTTTTTGTTTTTGGCTTAATCTCGAAAACTTATACATCATAGGAAATTTTGACATATTATAATAAAAATAATAAAGCTGGTGCTTTGGTACCTTGTGCCACAGATGGGAACAGTATTCAACGTGCGACTAAACTTGTGCTTTGTAAAACAATATCCATTGATTAGGCGTAAAATACTGCTTGGCACGACTTAGCATTCCAAGTTTTTTGAAGAAGGTTCAAGAAGTGTCCGCTAGGTGCGCTCATATATGCTTTCATACAAAACAGTGTTACACCACACAATACGTCCGTGTAGTCCGAGTCAATTGTTTGTAAAACTTAAGACTTGTGGCTCAGCGCAGGTGGTGGCTTTATTGAATTTTTTGTATAAAGCTCTTGTGTGTCGTGCAGGGGGTGCGACGGGGGCGGGCGCGGGCGCGGCGCCGCACAGCGTTGCCTCGCCGCGTCGCTCGCTGTCACTCTCCCCCGCGGACGCACTCGCCTCGGGCTGGAAGCGTCCCTGGATGTCGCAGGTTTGATGCTCAAATATATTTCTGCTTTCAACACTAAATCTAAAAGCACGCACGGCAGACCACCGCCTTGTTACTCATTTTAGCAAAAAGAATTGGTGTCATGGAGCATTTTCGCTATACGTTGTTTAGCACGCGATGGTAGAAAGATTGCTACATAGTAATTAATTACTGCGTTTACACGTCACAAATTCAAACAGACAGCTATGCTTTATTCCAAATCCTCAGCGAAAAGCAAGTTATTTACCCAAAATATTATGATAGCGTCGAAAGAAAACGATGTCGATAGTATCGTTTTCCATACATTTATTCATTTGTATTCTTCCAGAGTCGCGTGCGAGAGTGTTTAGTGAACCTACTGACCACGTGTGGCCAACGGGTCGGTCTACCAAAGAGCCCATCTGTAAGTATAAGTACCTGTCTAAGTACGCACAATAAAACTCCAATTGTATATTATATCAAGTGTTCAACGAACGGCAGAAATATGGAAGGGCGGACGATGTATAAATTCGTGGGTTCGATCCCCCTCTTGGGTCAAATAGTTTTTATATTTTTTGCAAAGTGCAAATATTTGCTTGAAGTTCGATTATCGAAAGTTGTATCGTACGTCACTATAAGGAATCTCAGTATGGGGTAGAGCTATAATGACGGCTTAGGTTAGGAGTGGTTGGATGTTCAGTATATTTGTCAAACTATATTTATTGTACAATAACAAATATTTTTATCCATCGCTGCGTATAGGACGATTTATTAACCACTTTATGTTCTAAGGTAACGCATACTGTATATTATGTATATTGTATATATCACTACGCTTTGCACTCACTACGCTACGTGTATCAGCGTGCTCGAGATGCAACGTATCTATCTTGTATGGACCGCTGGTTATTGGAAGCAAATAATTGAGTTGGTATCGTTTATAATGATGGTATAACATTTTAGTATCGAGGCTGGGACAACTTTCGACCACTTGCCCATGCCAGGCTTCGCTTCATAGAATCCGTAGCTTCTATAAAGCGAAGCCAGCTAGGTTTTGCAAAAATGAAATGTAGTTCGTTGTACGTACACGTTAAACTTATCCTTTCCTTGGAAAGGTTTATATTGGTATCCTATACTGGGTACCAATATAAAATAATCATTTTCACATCGATGAGCGCTTCACGTCTTGCTTTTTCGTACTTTGTTATAAGTTAACCTGAAGTTTCCCACTGCAGGGCGAAGGCCCTTGGACCCATGGACGTTACTTTGAAATGTCAGAATCATTCATCCTGCATTCTGATTTATTGACATTTTGAAAATGTAGTCGTAAACGTTGTCAGATCGGCGTCGTATGCGTACGACGATTCTCTTTATGCTTAGTCGTGATGATCCGCACGCAGCGTGTAGTTGTTTTAATAAACAACAATAATAATAATAATAAATCGAAGCGAATTTTCTGATGCGTGCCGATGACGTCATACGAATTATCGATCACTTGACGCACTCAACTGCTGTTTTGCATTCAGCAGTTTGCGAAATTCCAATTCCATTTCCAGTTGAGGTTAGAAGGTTGAGCCTCGAATAACCAGTCGGCTATAGACACTATCTAAGTAATATCTAGTTTGGAAACACGGCCACAACACTATGGATGCGGCATGACGTGGACATGATCCTTCTTGGACTGGCGTCTGAGATCGCTGACCGCTTTGTTCACGGGAACATTACTTTGATTTGCTAAAGCCATTTTATAAAAGCTTTCATACATAAAATAGATCTGTGGTGTGTTTCGCTGGGGTAGCTTACAAGCTACACACTTGTGGCTTGTAACTTATATCTTTCGTGAAACATGGCCCTGATACTATAGATATCATAATCATATAAATATTAAAATCAGACTCCATTATTTTATTGGCTTCAATACATTCACATAAAGTAATTTGGATTTCAATAATAATTGGAGCATATTTGTACATAAATATAAATGACTGTAAAGACAATGACGGAATCAAGGTACAATTGCAAGCAGCATTCGGCTTTTTCACTATTCACGACAGTCAAATTTGTTTGACGTAAGGCACGTTATCTTAGTGTAGGTCGGCCTACGAGTACATAGGTAGTACACATTTTTAGTAAGACACATTTGGAACTAAAGGTACTGGCATCGTCGTGTAAGCTAAGGCTGCAGTTAAATTCACACAATTTATAAATCCGGTTGCGGTAATCGTTGCAAGAGCCGCGTGTTAAGGCCGGCTATGCGTCGCCTAGCACGAGTGCTGTTTGTTACCAACACAACTAGTTGTTGCATGTATGTGTTGTGTGTAACTCCGCAATCATTTATTCGAAAACGTCTTATTTCCTCCGATTCAACCGCAAACATCAGAAGTAACACCTGATTTCCGAACCAACCCACAGGTGATATTCAGCCAAAGCTCGGAGCTACTTGAGCGCGAGTCCTCGATGGCATCGTCGCTGGAAGAGGTCTCCGGGACTCCTGGCAACGAGCCGTCGTGCGGGGCGCCGCCCACAGACCACTTTGGAGTCTTCAAGGACTTCGACTTTCTGGAGTATGAAAGCGAGAGCATAGAGGTAAGGAAGACAGTGATGCTCATCGTCAACTAACAAACACGGCACAGACACAGAAAACAAATAAATAACAGGAGTAGGTACCGAAATGTCAAAATCATGTTCCTGGTAGCCCGTAACACTGTCAAACTACTCGCCGAGGCGTGTTAACTGGAACACCATGCGTGTTAACGGGGATGACTCAATATCTGAGACGGTAAGAAGTCGCGAGCCGTATTTATCGGGTGTTCGCAGTATACACGTCTCCTACCTACCTGCAACCTATACTTCTGAAAATGGGGTCGTGTGTTCGCAGTACATCTCTACCAATTATGGTAAATTATGGTTAGGATTAGCGAATGATAATGTTATAACGCAATTAATAGCATAGCTTGCATTTGAATGTTTGTATCGCTTGCAGGGAGAAAGCTCAGACAATTTCAACTGGGGTGTGCGCCGGAGACTTCCGAGCGAAGAGCGCGGCCAGCGCGCCGCGCTGCGCAGCCCGCCGCACCACGCGCCGGCGCCGGACTCGCTCGTCAGGCCGGTACGTTGCCGCGTCACCACACCACACATCATCGTCAGCTACTAGCAGTCTACTGGTGGTGGTGTGCTATCCACCAAACATACATCATCAACTAGCTTACCCGCTCGTGACGTTATCGTGTCGTATTTAGTTCCTTGGACGAATCCAAGGAACTAAATATCACAAAAGCGTTTTTTAAGCTAATTTGTATCAATCCGTGAGGACCATTAATTGGCTTTTCTGATGCCTATTTTTGTTAGCATTGATTTTTTTTAAATTAAGCTGTTGGCCTTCCTTTAATAAATAAAAGTTTCTTAAATGAAGAGCCAATGTTTGTAAGACACTCGTAATGTTGCACTTGTTTCCCGGATGGGGAGACAGGAGACAGACCTCGTTGTCTGAAGGAACATGCTCCTCGGTTCAAAGAGCTAACATGTGGTTGTGGTTGCGTGCAGAGTGGACACGAGGACTCGTCCGACGAGGAGGGTGGCTGGGAGGAGGGCGCAGGGCGCGGGGAGGGTGACGCGCACGAGCTCAATATGCGCGTGCGCACCCTGTCCTTCTCAAGTGCCTCTAGCGGGGAACCTGATGGTAAGTACCTACATAGTGCCAACTGTCAGAATGTAAGCAATAATCTGCAAAATATTCTTCCTTATCGACCCTCGACTCGAGTTCGCTCAGCGAGGTGACAGCTAAAGGCCACAGCACACCGGCTGCGTACGCGTAGTCGTAGACATACCATGACGTTGTAATGTATGGAACTGTATGAGACATGGCACACCGCTTGCGTGAACATACGTAGAGACGCGCGTGTCTACTTTACGTGCTTCATACGGTGCATTCGTACGGTGTGCTTTGGAGACCGACTTGGAGAAACAAAACTCATGATGTTGTATCGCGTGCAGGAGCAGGACTCATTTTTGTTTATGTTAATCATCTTTCATAATAATTCTTGTGATTTCGACTATGTATGACTCTACTAGTTCTATTTGTTGATATCGTATTTAATTCCCGCGATAAATACTCGTGACAATATCAACAAATATTTGTTATGATCGCGAAAGAAAAATTCAATGAGAATAGAGTTCCGTTAAGCAAACTACCCTGATTGTCTGTTGAACTTGAATGTTGGCAGAGATCAGTTAAACAGTTCCCGGTTTCATCATCAGACCTAATTCCTCAATTCTTAATTCTTCATTATGTCCTTATTATTTCATCTCATATGTGGGTATGTTTTTTAACCGACTTCCCAAAAAAGGAGGAGGTTCTCAATTCGGTTGTATTTTTTTTTTTTGTATATTTGTTACCGTATATCTCCGGCGTTTATGAACCGATTTGGAAAAATCTTTTTTTATTTGAATAGATATACTTCCAGATTGGTCCCATTATTATCAAAATCCAGTTCTGATGATGGGATCCATGAGGAATTGAGGGAACTCCTCAAATATTGTAGGCATACATATGGCGATTTTGATATTTTCAGCAACAAACCAAGCATTTGCATTCAAAAAGTATCATAATCCTTTCACCACTATTGTTCTTTCATAATTTTTTTTTCATCCAAATATTTTGTCGAATACAATGGCGGAAGTCTGTTTTATAAATGAAAAGTTATTTAGGAATACATAAAACATTTCAAGTGTCTACTCTACTACCAACGAATTCCGAAATTTTAGAACCATAGGGGACGACAGAGGGCTATCGAAGCCGCGTGCGGACACCAGTTCATAATATAAATGTACTTTGATTTGACGTGCAGGTGACCGCGGCGATGTGACTCCCGTGCCGCACTCGTGCTCGAGCGCGACGGGGCGCGACGTGAGTGCGGCGGGGCGCGACGCGTGGCGCGCCTCTGTCACGGCGCTGCTGCGGCACGCCGGCCACCTGCAGCCGCTCGCGTTGCTGCACAGCTTGCACACAGTACTCAAGGTACAGTAGGGTGGGTAGGCGAAGTCGCCGCGCGGTGCACGCTCATATGACCATGTATGTTGTATCGTGCAGGAAGTGACGTCGAAGACGGTGGCTCTGTGCTCGGAGGCGGGTGGCGGCTCGGCAGCGAGCGGCTCGCTGGCGGCTGTGCTGGAGCGGCTCGGCGCTGAGGAGCCGCCGCTGCTGTGGGCGGGCGCGGCCGCCGCGGACTGCGCGCGCGTGCGCGACGCCGTGCGCTACGCTGCGCTCGAGATTACCGAGCATCTGGAGACCTACTTCGACAGGCGTGAGCATGCGCTCGAGGTATACTTACTACACTATTCGATTTTGTTTTTGTTGGTTGTCCCAAAAAGGTTGGGACGTTGTGGGCTAAAATCATTTAATGCAATATCTGCCTTACCTCCGTTGTCTGTCGGTTTGCGAGTTTTTTTTACATATTGAGAAACAACCAGCTCGTCTCATACGAGGGAGAGCTGTTCTGAGCCTAGGGTATTAAAAGATGTGATAAAAATCGAAATAAAATTTATTTTTCCTACCTACTCAGCGCTGATTTTCAGCTGACACCAAGCAGTGATATAATTGTGATAGCGAGAGATGCTGCAATACATATTTTTTTATAGTTTGCCCCCCAGAATTAACCCCCGAAATCAGAAAAATTGGGTCATCTAACTTTACACAATATGTACCTACTATATTTCAACCCTACCCAGTACCTATACTATATGTTGTATACTATACATAGTACATACTACTAGAATATTATGTGAAGAATATTATTTAAAAAACTAGAGATAGTGATAAAATGGTTCTGCCTTGAATAGATCAACATACCTAACCTAGAGATGTTATCGAATGTTACTAACACAATAACGGTACTCATGAATAAATGAATCACGTGTTAATTTCTTTGTTCACTATAGAAACATTTTCAGTCGTTGGAGCCGTCGCGGGCGCCGGCCGAGGACACGGCGCGGTACCTCTACAAGCTGATCTTCCAGCTGCTGCTGCTCTTGGAGACCAACAACAAGATGGTGGTGGCGGTGTACCACGCCGCGCTCGACAACAGGGTGAGCTCCCGGACCCTACGCTGCGCCCTCCACCAGCCTCACTGACCGCGTTCCCTTTCGTTTATCGCATTTTGTTTTGCGTAAAGTTCGCGCTTCTTTTTCATTTCGCATTTTATTAAAATGAGGGTATGGTCGTGGTGGGCAGTCGATGTCTCGAGCTGTGGCCTCGAAAAGCTTTGCCTCCAAACACACACGGGACTTGTTTCTCGAGCCTATCAGAATAGGCCCGGGCTAGGCTTGGTAGCACACCAAAGCAGATGATGATCGAGTTGCAATCTTCCAGATACATAGTGATGTGTCTGAGACGTATCTATTTATTTATTGCGAAAATGGGTACAAAAATAGATATGTCAAATTAAAGTATAAATGCACCATAATCCGCTTCACAAGGCTTCACAGCATGCAATGTAAGAAATTGATACAAAATAGAACTAAAATAAACAAAACAAATAATAATCAAGTCAACAAGTAATAGTTAATTCAGTAATCTTTAAAAAAACAATGAGCACAGCTGTTGTTAACCTTCATAACAACACATAGCCTTCTAACCGAAACAATGTTGCGTGTGAAAGTTATTATGCCCAAACACAGAGTATATTTCAGGTACTAGTTTACCCTCGTTCAGGAGTTCCGATGGAATTGTTTTTGATGTGTATTGCGTCGTGTTGCATGTTGCAGGGCGTGGAGATGAGCGCGGCCGTGTGCGCGGTGCGCGGCGCGCTGGCGGCGAGCGCCGACGACGCCTGGAGCGAGCCGTCGCCCGCGCCGCTCGACGACGCGCCGCTGCTGCATCTGATGCATCGCCAGAGGTATGCACGCACACCCACACACGCACTAGCTCTTTGTGACTTTTATTGAGGGCCTCTTCCTTTTTCTTGACGTATTTCTTTTAAACTAATGTCTAATATTTATTTATTTATTTATTTATTTTATTTTTTGGAGAACCAACAGCTTACTTAAATACAATAACACAACAGAATAACAGTAGAGAGCCAATAACAGGTTCCCACGGATAGTAAATTGCGTAGGTAGTCAAAGAGTTGTGAACAATAAATTTTCGGGGAAGAAAAAAAAAAAAAAAAAAAAATTACCAATAAAACGCTTACTGCTTAACAAAAATAAATAACAGTAGAACTATAAGAATTTTAAACCAACTAACGTAGAAAAAAAAATGATTTTTGCATTTAAAAACATCATATTACGAAAAGAAATCACTGCTCAGTCGCTGCCGTGCCGAGCTGACGCTGGTGCAGAAAAGATCCAAGTCAAAACGGCTACTCAACCTGTTATAGTTATTGCTTGCTCGCCAAAGGTAAGAATTCTGCCTATAATTAGATGAAACTATTGGTACATACAGTGGCTTGTTGAATCTAGTTAATCGAAAAGGAACACTTAGTTTAATCTGGTTTAAAAGATCAGGACAGTCAATAAGGCCACCAGTTATTTTGAGAAGGAAGGTAATATCAACAATTTCCCGTCTCTTGGAGAGAGGGAGGGAAAAGTGAAATTTTTTGCAAAGATTATTGTAATCTTTAATATAGGGAACTCTTAGACGGTAACACAGATATTTCAAAAACTTAGCCTGAATCCGCTCGATTCGTGAAATGTATTTGTCATAGCGTGGGCTCCAGATCTGCGATGCGTACTCTAGATTACTCCGGACAAACGTGCAATACAACATTTTAAAGGTCTTGGCTCTCCTAAAGTCGCTTGAAGATCGCTTAATGAAACCCAGAGCCCTCGAGGCTTTAGACACAATAGACTCAATGTGGTCATCAAATATAAGTTCTGAGTCGTGAATCACTCCAAGGTCCCTCACTACGTTGCTCCTTTCAAGTAACTGACCTTTTAATGAGTACGATGAAGGAGTTATAAGTTTTTTACGGGTGAAGGTAACTACGTAACATTTGGAGGGATTCAACTCAAGCTTGTTGGAACCACAGTAATCATCCAAACGTGACAGGTCCGCTTGAAGCTTTTCAATATCACCGGATGAATTGATTTTACTAAATATTTTCATGTCATCCGCAAAGCAAAGCAGCTGACTACTATAGAAACACTTCGAGATGTCGTTTATGAAAATCAGAAACAGCAACGGACCCAGTAAGGAACCTTGAGGAACCCCACTAAGAATGCGTACCCACCCAGAAATATAGTTATTAATTACCACTGCCTGGGTTCTGTTATCAATATATGAAGAAAACCATCTATACAGATCTCCTCTTATGCCAATGAGTAGTAGTTTAGCCAGGAGAAGCTTATGATCAATTCTGTCAAAGGCCTTGCTGTAATATGTCTACAATTCGAGAAGCGGCCCCCAGAACTAAGTGTTGGTTATTGAGTGTTATTTATACCAAGGTTCTATAAACCTATCTGTACATAAAAAACTCGGATAACGGCTGTTACGATTTTAATGAAATTTACATGACTTTAAGTAGTTACTTAACAAGTACTAGTCAAGTGGTTATTGGACTAGAGTCGTTTCGCTATCGAGTTCAACTCGTACGAGTAAATGGTACAGCTAGTGCGCAATGTGTTGTGTTTCCTTGAAGGTGGGGAGCGGCGCTGGCGCTGGTGCGTTCGCGCAACGCCGAGAGGATCCTGGAGCGCGGAGAGCTGCCCGAGGATGACGTCACCAGTCTGCTGCACGTGTACTGCAAGGGACTGGCGCAGGCGCACCCAGGTACCAACCACACGAACTTAGTGCGATCACCGACCCGCCTGCCAAGCGTGCTGGGGCGTCGTCCAGCAGTGGACGTCTCCCGAATGATGGCGATGCTTGCTATATTATCGTATAACATAACTATTTCAATTAAATACCTAAGTACTGTGTTGCTATTACGTAATTCTGTTGCTATGGGGTTCAATCGTTTTCAATACTGTTTCTATCCGAAATGACGCTCTTGCTGTTACCCAGTTTACGCATTTTGCTTACAAAGGTTGATTGCAACAAGACTGTGTAAATTAGGTAATCGCATAAACTTAATTTCAAATAGAAAAAGCATTGAAATCGATTGAAATCAATAGCAACAGAATTACGTAATCGCCACTCTGAAATCTGCATCTTGTTAATGTGTACGCAGAAAAAGCACTCTGAATTTCAGCAGGATCGACAACACCTTGACACACACACGCACATCCCCACCCCCACTTACACACATCCTCCTGACCACCCCACCCCACCCCACACACAGCACGCACGAAGGCGGCCAACATCGATCGTGACATCGCAATAGGTTCAACCGTGATCTATTAACAAATGGACATCTATACTATGGCATTTATAGTATAAGTTTGATTGGACTTAAAGACCACTTGTTTATTAAAGTAAAAGTTATTTATTGCACAATCACGAGTCAACATGTCAACATGTTGTTATACATCTCATAAAAGTCATCCTTGACCCGCCAGCCGTACAGTTTAATTGAGTAGTGATTTAGTCACAGCCTAGTCTTTATTACACTATGCACTTTTCACTGACTCAATATAATACAAGCATTTATAATTTGCTCTCCTTTGTTTATTAAATGGTCATGATCTACATTGTGGTACATTTTACTGAGAAGCCAATCATTTGCCCAAGCCAAGGTTGAATGCCGTGTCCCTCGTGCCTTGTTAAATGGCGCCTGGAAGGCAGTTCATTGGAACATTATAAATACTCTTGGAAGGTACAATTTCATAGAAGGAGTATATAATGTTGTGGTCAATTGATTTGGTGCCTCAGAAAGTAATAGTGTTCACCAATTCTATCAAACAAATGTAAATTGTTGTAAGAAGTTTGATATAGAGACATGTGAGGTGATATCTAGAGAGGACTGTTGTGTTTCCAGACATGGTAGCCATCACACGGCCGGTACACGAGCTGTCTCAGAACCTGTCCTTCATGATGGAGAGCCTCTACAAGGTGTCCGTGGCGCTGCAGCGGCAGGACCCTGACTCCACGCCATAGAGCTTACTTCACACAACACACGCTTTACCTTTACATACTCCATCTACTATTAGTTAGGTATATAAATACTTAGAAGCAGTTCTCGTGATGGAGAGACTCGAGGCGAGGCAGAGCCTTAACACTTTATATAGGTACACTGTTACGCTTGCACTGGGTACTTGTAGCTCGGGTGTAAATGAGTACCTACCATTTATATCAGTGGCTATTGAACTTAGTAAGTTTTACCGGGCCCAAATCGATTATTATCTCAACGAAACGTAAACTAATTTTAATAGGTACTCAATCGTAAAATAGGTAGGTACTTTGTCTAAATTGTTCATGTCATTTATTCGATAAACGACGATTGGATCTTCAACAAGTGCGAGCAGAATAGGTCCTTTCTCCAAGAGACTTTCTTAGAGGGCAGTAATGAGTATTGAATTAGGAACATGAATATTGTTCCCTAGTGTTCCGCGACCAAAGAGATCGATAGAAAATATTTTATGAATAAAGTTAGTGCCCGCCTCCTTTTTATAATACTCATAGATTTGCTTCTTTTCATTTAAAATGATAAGTAGATTGACTATATATGTCGGAGGGTTTGTCAGGGAGGCCTCATCATCAGTGGGGTTCTCTTTCTATTCACAGCATCAACATTCTCCTCCGGGCCGAATATGACTTATTTTGGACAAACTCCAAATAATGAGTCTCATTCATTTTATCGGATGGATCTGAAATATTGGTTAGCTTAGTTTGTGATGCATTTCGTCACACACATAGGTTCACAGAAATAACACTTTTATCAGTTAAATGACTCGCAATTAACTTTTACTAAAACTCATAGTAACACGAGTATTCACTAGCCATGCTCCAAAGAGATTCTGAATATCCTATTTGAACCCAGTTCTCATTGTCAGTGCATCTCCCTGCTCTCGGGTCGTACTATCACCCTCAGTTCGCCACGCTATGGTACATTGATAGAAAATACTTTATTGCAAACCATAAACATAACAATTGAACTAATTAAATAAACTTAATATGATAAACAATGAGCGGTCTTATCGTTAAGTAGCGATACTATATGGATATCTACGACAATCACACACACACACACACACACACGCACACACACACACACACACACACACACACACACACACACACACTCTACATACGCACTCTGAGAGCAGGATGTTACTAAAGTGTCTTAGAAAGAAATCTGTTTGAAAAGTATATAATCTGACGAACCGCGAGCCGCAAGCTCGCAACATAATAAAATGTATAAATGAATTTGTCTTCGAAAATGGTTCTACAAATATACATGTATTTTTTAATTTACAATTTATTGTACAACATACAATGATTGAGCGCTCGCAGGTAAGTACTGCTTGTAAAATGTACTTACCTAATTCAATTAAGTTTTATTGAAAATGAAATTAAAACAGCTATCCTTAGAATTGATTATAATAATGGAGGTGTTCGACATATGTGATCCTGCCTGTAACATGTATAAATATATTATATAATATACAATTAAAAAATTATTTGTTTGCTGAACGAACATCCCATCCCACTAATAATATAAATACAAAAGTTTGTTTTTATGTTTGTTACTCAATCACGCCGTAATGGCTGACCCGATTTCGATGAAATTCGGTACACTATAGGATTGTATCATGCTGATCCAGAATCCAAGGATGGCCAGCTTTCCACCGCTATCCGGTATTTCAAATATAAGTCTTTTATCCGGACTTGTAAATATGGTGTAACTTAGAGTTATAATAATTAAACAGTAGCTGGCTGATATGAGAGAGGTTGTGGGTTCGATTCCCGCTGCGGGACAAATGTTTGTATGATCTGCAAATATTAGTTCCGAGTCTGTGTGGTGCGGTACCATGTGTACCTAGGTAGGGGAGTCCCTTTGTCCGATGATTCACGTACCGACGATGCTTCCGGCGGTCCCGCCACAGACTAGTTAGGAGTACCAAATGCCGGCCGAAGCGTCGACTGAGCAACAGCGACATCAGAAATTTGAATAGTTTTGAATCAGTGGAAATACATTTTATTGAAAGCGGTCTATCTTATGTACAATACATACAGAGTCGTCTGAGAACAAAGTATCTTACTATTCTATAAACTCTACCTCAACTTCGATAAAAGTGCCAAATCAATCATCAACTTTCACTTTTAATTTATAAATAGGTAGGTTATGTAGGAAGGTAGTACTTAAATGTAGTTAACTAAAATGCTTCTAGTACCTACCTATCGTTGCTTTTTATTTTCATGCAGAAAGTTTTCCCTCAGGGATAAAGCTGTCTTCGTCTTGGGCGAGCTTGAATCCCTCGCTGAAGAGCGAGAGACGCTTTTTACGCTCGGGATTAAATTTAGGCCCGTGACGTAAGACACTGCTTTCTATAACATTTTGCCCTTTCGGTACATGAGTCCTAATTACTTTTATTCACAATTCACAAAATTCCCACTTTCTTGATTTTACGTACTTTTTAAAACATTCATTAACTTAAACTCACACTTCATATAATATCGACTTCCCAAAATTCCCACTTTTTCAGATTTCTTATGCACGAGTATGTAGGTAGGTAATCCTCTTTACAATAATAACTGGCCACTTGAAATATTCATATGACGGCGCGTCGTCATCGTTCGGTTGTAAACACCACGTGCAACGCGCCGAACAAGTAACCAACCCTACTTTCCTTTGTTCTCGCTCGGGTATAAAAGCGAGCGCGCGGCCGCAGTTGGCAGTTTTGATTTGGCTTTGGCGCGGTGCACTTGTTGTCGTAGCGTTCTTGAAGTAATAAAATAAATTATGAAGTTCGACTCCTCTTTTATTGATGACGTCAGGACCTTAATCCGTCATCAGAAGTGGGATACGATCTTCACTCCCACTCAAACTCGGTCAATTCAGTGAAATATCATCCTGATTTTTTTGTTAAAAAAAATATCTGCAAAACACGTGTCGTGATAACCTCTGTGTTCTGTGTAACGTTCGCGCGCTGCGATTGTGTTTTCTGTTTTATCCACGTGAAATGTGTCAACTGCCTCGATCCTGATCTCGCGATTAGTGCTGTGAAGTGCCGTGGAATGCCACGCTGCCGTGGAGGCCGCGAAGATGGCGCTCACGTGGCAAGCGTTCGTGAGGTTGATATTTGCGTGGCTTGTTGCGAGGTCAAACTACGCGAAAGGAAACACGGTATCGTAGTTGTAGTTGTAGTTGTAGCTGAAGTTGCAGTGACCTTGATGTTAGCGGAGTTGATCGCAGTCACATGTGTTGCCTCAGATGCGACCACCGCAGTAATTGCATACCACCGTGTCTTGCTTACAGGATTTACATTGAAACGAAAAATCTATGAACCGGTTACCACCGAAACTGACCCGAAGAGATTTCACACATTAACAGCTTTTCGTGGAAATTGTCACTTCTGTGGTATCAGAATGCTTCTTCATCGTGGTATTGAATGTAGGGACAAACAACTTGTTCTTTCTAAAAACTTTTCCTGTTTTAGCAAAAAAAGGATCAAGCTAAGCCCGCTATGATCTGCGACGTGTGCAACGATCCCGGACACGTAGCCACTGTGTGTCCCAAGCGCTGGAAAAGGAAAGAAGACACCACTCCCGAATCCTAGCAACAAGCAAGTGAACCTGTGCTCCCAGTCTGCTCGAGATGTTTTACAGATAAGTGGTCTTCAGTTACTTTTTTTATTTTATTCTGGTTTAATGTAGTCTGGCTAGAAAGAGTCATATTAATTTACTTAAAGGCGAAAAGTTTTATGAACGAGTGGTTTTAAAGGGTCTTCATCATCATCATCAGCCTGTAGCAAGTCCACTGCTGGACTTAGGTCTCCCCTTTAGAATGCCACGACGAACGGTCCTGAGCCGCCTCTGTCCACCGACTTCCTGTGACGTTTATGGTATCTTTGGTCCATCGAGTGGAGGGCCTTCCTTTACCGCGTCGTCCGGTTTGTGGTCACCACTCAAGAACGGTTATCAGTTCTTCGAGCTATATGACCTGGCCATTGCCACTTCAACTTGCTAGTTCTGAGAGCTGTGTCGGTGACTTTGGTTCTTCTGCGGATTTCCTCATTTCAGATTATATCACGTATGGCCTAGCATAGCTCTCTTCATGGCCCGCTGCGCGACTTTATGCTTGCCTATACGACCAATAGATAACGACCACGTCTCAGTGCCGTAAGTCATCACTAGCAACACGCACTGATTCAAGACTTTCGTCTTGAGGCTCTGCGGTAACTGTGACGAGAAGATATGGCATAGTTTCCCAAACGCTACCCATCCGAGTTGGATTCGTCGGTTGACCTCTTTGTTGAAGTTGGACTCTCCTAGTTGAATCGTCTGACCCAAATAGACATAGTGGTCAACAACTTCGACATCATCATTTCCAACGTGTACCGGCATAGGTGCTACATGGGCATTTGACATAATTTTTGTTTTCCCTATGTTCATTTTAAGACCCACCTGTTGAGAAACGGTATTGAGGTCTCTGAGCATTGTGCCAAGGTCTTCCAGTGACTCTGCCATGATGACTATATCATCGGCATATCGAAGGTGATTGATGTAATCGCCATTGATGTTGATGCCATATCCATTCCAGTTCAGAAGCTTGAAAACGTCTTCCAATGCAGAGGTGAACAGTTTAGGAGGAATAACAACTCCCTGCATCACCCTTTCCTACAATTGGATAGGATCCGTGCACTGGTCTTTAAGACTGATAAACATAGTGGTCCTGCTGTACAAACACTTCAACACTTCAATATACCAGTAGTCGATTTGGCATCGCTGTAAAGACTGTAACTGTCCGCTGTTATCAGCGCTGTATCGCTGTAACACTGCCCAGGTCTCGACTAAATCAAAGGCTTTCTCGTAGGCCACAAACGCTAGACATAGCGGCTGATCATACTCTTCAGTTTTTGTATAATCTGCTGGAGCGTGTGGATGTGGTCTACGGTACTAAAGCCTTTTCGAAACCCGGCTTGTTCGGGGGGCTGGAAGTCGTTGAACCTACGTTCGAGACGACTGGTAACTACTCTCGAAAACAGCTTAAAGGGTTTCAAAGGGTGTTGGACCCAAAAACATTATCTGCTCATTACAAGTAAAATGCCCGACCATTGTACAAGGTTTCGATGTAACTTATCACATATTGCCCGATGAATGCTTAGCCAAAGTAATTTTATTAGGTCGTGATATTTTAGAGACAGGCATTTTAGTTGGAATTAACCTTTCTCTCTAGGTGACTTTATTTGTGTTAAAAGCGAACAAAGGCTTCAAACTAAGTTAGACCGAGAATATAAATGCCCCTTTAAAGTTACTGCAGTTTCAGAAAAATTACCGGTATGAGTTGAGACACATTAATGGAACTAATAGGGTTTAAAATTATTTTCACAAGCATTTACGTGAAGTACCTCGTGACCAATGGGAAATTTTCTGACAGCTAAAAGAAAGTAGTTCTAAATCCATGCATAGATGGCGCTGTCCAGATATAGTTGTCTAAATTTTGTCGGTCAGCCACCAACTGTCAGTGTCAATGACTTCACTCGCTCATGCTGTTCGTTGGTGAAGTAAACCGGACCAAGATGAGCAGGGATTATGGTATGGATGGTCTATAGTAGACTTGAAAAACGAGCTTCGGAATCACAACACAAAACTTAAAAAAAAAGGAGAAAACAAAGAGAATTTGTTCTCTGTGCTTTTGCAAAATCTTCACAAGACACAACCATGTCGAGTCACTGCCATCTACCGGAAATTTAAGAACTATTTTTTCTTTTCTTTTTAATAGCCTCTGAAAACCTAGCAAATTGAGGAAAATTATAGTGATGATGATGGCGTGACGGCGCGCGTGTAATAATGATAGTAATGTTTTTTTCATAAAACTGGCCACGGAAACAATAATAGTAATGGAGACACCATTTCAGTAACTAGTTACCGTGTTTGTGAATAGTGTGTTGACGACCTGAGTGGCGCGGCGGATGAGTGGCCGACTGAGATGCAAGAGGTTGCGGGTTCGATTCCCGCTGCGGGACTAACGTTTGTATAATCTGCAAATGTTTGTTCCTGGGCTGGGTGTTATATGGTACCATGGTACTCGTAGTTCTTGATACCTACAACACGGGGAGTCAGTGTGGAATCAGAGCTACGTATGTGACTGTTGTTGTTGTTATGTGACACTATGTCAGCTGATTCTCGTACCTTAATAACCAACAGCTATAATGCTCAACGTACGTCAATAGACTCGCTCAACCCAGAATCAAATAACATTATCACAATAATAATATTTTTTGTTAGTAGTGGAACTTCTTGTGAAGGAGTTCGTCCGGGGAGGTACTGCCACCATTTCTGCCACCAGGCAGTAGGGTTCGCGTTGACGTGTTTCGGTTCGAAGGGTACGGGTGCCGGTGGAGTTGCAGGCGCATGAGACTTTTCATCCTTATGTTTCAGGGTTGGCAGCACGCGTGTGGTGCTTCTGGTGTTGCACGCGTCCATGGGCTGCGGTAGCTGCTTTCCGTCATGTGGACCGTGTGCTTGCTTGTTTGTTTGTCAAGTAAAACAACAGCTCGGATACATCGAGAAAATAAAAAAATAAAAAAAATGTAAAAATGTGTAAAAATGTTATAGATCATTGAAGGATTGGAACAGGAGTAATTTTGGTTTATAAGACGATTCAAAATGATCTTTGTGATTTCAGACTTTGACTCAGACTTTGACTTTGACTTTAGAAGGGCATAGCCGGACCTATTGTAACAAAGCTACAGGGACCAAAAAAAAAGGTGTCCGGACTAGCAAATCCGGGCCAGTTCTGAGAACTGAAGGGATCCTGAAGGATCATTGATGATCGGACCAGGGAGCTATTGATGAAGGGTCAAGTAACTTGACCGGACCTGAGCAATGACTAACCTGAAGGGTAAAATTGGAAAACTGACCGGTCCAGATGTTTTAATAAGATAATATGTCAGGATGTACGAACAGATCTAATCCTGTGAACCCTGCAAGACTACGCGTACGAGGACGTACGCACGTCAGCATGGCCGTGACGGCGCGTCGTCATCGTTCGGTTGTAAACACCACGTGCAACGCGCCGAACAAGTAACCAACCCTACTTTCCTTTGTTCTCGCTCGGGTATAAAAGCGAGCGCGCGGCCGCAGTTGGCAGTTTTGATTTGGCTTTGGCGCGGTGCACTTGTTGTCGTAGCGTTCTTGAAGTAATAAAATAAATTATGAAGTTCGACTCCTCTTTTATTGATGACGTCAGGACCTTAATCCGTCACATATACTAAAATTAAATTAGCAGATCGAGAAGCCGAGCTGGTAGAATTAGCTAGAGCTAACTCTACCTCTAGCTCGGCTGAAGTACCAGGATACCATAACTATGACAGAAGTTTCATCTAGTCTAAATATTTCGTTAAAATACTTATGAAATATTGTGTTAGTAAGCACCACCTGACGAACGTATGACTCTGCAATGATTATTACAGGTTTTGACCAACATTGGATTTGACGAATGCATTTCATTGCAATATTTGCTTGCCCATCCTCCCATCTTAGAAAGAAACCACTCTGGTATCTTATGCTATCCTGGTACTTTCGAAATCCACACGATTTTCATAGGGAGGGTCGTTTATTCTCGTTTTAATGTAACGAGTAAAATAGTTGGTTTAAAAAGTGGAAATTTTGGGAAATGATAATTATAGGCAGTAGTGATTGTATTAAAATTATTACATTGAAAATCTATTTTAATGTAATTTCATGTTTGTACTGTAATTTGTAATGTTTGTTGTTCTCAATAAATTTTAATTTCATTTCATTTCATAATGGGCAACATATGAGTAGGTATTTTGGTAAGTGGGAATTTTGTGAATTGTGTATAAAAGTAATTAGGACTCATGTACCGAAAGGCATTTTGCCAATAGTTGAGGAGAGCCAATTCAACGCCGTGCAATCTTGCTCAAGATGACAATATTATGCGCTATTTGACGTCTCTCTTGAAGCGGCAACAGTGATGTCTTGTACACCTAGCACAGTTGGGACAGGAGTGTCATGGCTGGCACTAAGGTACATGTAAATTGAATGAATCTTTCTTTTTCAGCCAGGTCTTATCATATCATCCAGATGATCTTTAAGTCGAATCTCGTACTATTTAAATACTCCTCTTTTTAGTCGGGATAATGATCTACAAGTAGTTTGGTTGTATCACAGTGATTTTTGAACACTTTCGTCATCTCTAATGTAACTTAACCTAATAATACATTTGCGGCGATTGGCATACAGCGCGGAGTGGTTGCGGGTGTGGACTAGGCGATGTGCACGGGCAGCGACCCTGTGCTGGTGGGCTAGAAGGAGGCGATGATGGCTGCTACCGCCGAGTACGTGCCTGCCACCAGCCCCACCAGCCCCACCAAGAACAGCAGCACATCTTTGAGCAGGATCAGGCGCGTACCCTTCGCCTTGTGCGGGAACGAGAGGCACGCTTCCATCAGCACCGGAAAGCAAATGCCCAGCGCCGACAGGCACAGCGCGCCGAACAGGGATATGAACAACCCCAGCCGCGGCACCGCCGCCGCCAGCATGACTGGAACACGAGAGCGCGGGGTTAGCTACCTAGGTGTGTCTACCCAAGCGAGCCAGGGACCAGTAAGAGACTCACAGGTGAGCAAGCACAAGGCCACGCGTAGTGCCGTCTTGGTGAGGTGCAGCTTCCTGGAGGAGGCATCCGGGGACAGGCGCGGCTGCACGTAGCGCCACACCACCTCGACCGGCACGAAACAGTGCAGCACGTAGCTGATGAAGATGGCCACCACGAACATCACGATTACGCTGGTCGCTAGCCTGCAACATGAAAGGCTTATGTTAATTCATACTAAAAGCAAAAATTACAAAAGACTATCTGTGGATTATAATGAAACAATGATTGTGGTCAGTTTCCGTGAAACAGCAGCTGTAAAAAGCAGTCAATTTAAAAGAAGGCAAGTGTGCATTCACGGAACAGACTTTTGCAATCAAAAATTCAATAAATAGGTAAGTGTTTTTTTAAAACGAAGGCTTACTCTGAAGTGAACGTAATGGAGGAGGGAGAGAAGGCCCATGCCTGAACTCGCTCCAGATCTTGATTAAGTTTAACCTCTGCGGCCTTAATATCTTTTGGTTTAAAAGATAGGTACATTTGGATTTCGTCCGCGTAAATATGGAACTTACAATGCTGGATGCAATTTGTTATACAGAACTATATAAAATGAATAGAACTGGGCCGAGAATCGAGCCTTGCGGGACACCACTGGTATCGTCACGCATCTTAGACATCAGAGATACCCCACTGTCTTTCCTGATTTCAACAGATGAAAGTGGTATTTCACCAAATAGTTACCATAACTTTTTTATTCTTCGCTTTATGGCATTGTTCTAGTATGTGACCCGTAGGCCTAGTGTGAGCATCGCGTTTACGTGGCAACCGCGTAAACGCGCGTTGGTTGAGTATCCGGCAAAATTAAAGTATACGTAAAAACTGCGGCAGAGCACTACTCACTATACTGCGGCAGAGTACTACTGAGCAGTTTTTACGTATACTTTAATTTTGCCGGTTACTCAACCAACGCGCGTTTACGCGGTTGCCACGTAAACGCGATGCTCACACTAGGCCTACGGGTTCAATACGTTTTTCGCTTGCGATTATCGTACAGAATCCATTTTTCATCATATGTCACAATTCGGTCCAAAAAGGCAAGCTTCAACGCGTGCTCCTCTATGCGCATCAGCTAATTCATGACGCACCAATTTCTCGAGTTTTTTATTTTACAAATTTGGTGCTAATGTGTCGATATAATGTTGGTAAACTAATGTCAGACTTTGAAGCTAATTCCTTGGCTGTTTCATCAGGATCGGCTTCCACCATTACTTTGCGTTCATAGTTACTTGCCTTAGTGCCCGTCTTCAAGGAACATAATACTCTCTCGGTCTACGAAAGCGATTAAACCAAAAACTCAGTCCTTTCGTTAGTTGTATCCTCTCCAAACGCAGCCCTAGATAGCAGTAGCGATTTTCCTATTTTTTCTTCAATATCTTTTTACTATGCATTATAAAATCATTTGAAAAATATGCGCAGATATTTATCATAAAAAATTAAAATTCCTTTATTTACGTCCGTATTTAGGTCACCTAATTCTGTATACTTAATTTAACTTTTTTTGCTCAAGTAGATACAGAGAAAATCGGCCGGACAGACCGATAGACACGAGAGTAATAATCCTTTATAAAAGTTCCGGGTTGTCATCAGATGTACGGAACCCTAAAAAGGGTGTAACGAGCTTAAAGCATTTACGCAACGGGTTATCAAAGTTAGGAAACGAAAATCTGCGAATAACTCCAAAGAGAAAAATTGTTTTTTTAGCTCGACTGATTGGCAAGGTGGAACTGGTTTGAACTACACTAGTGGTTCGCCCCGAACTGAGACCTCGCGATGACACCTTTATCAGCCCGACTAATTTAAGAGGGGAAGAAAGGGTTTTGTATTTAACGGCTACGTAAGTATGTTTGTATGGATGATCCATCAGAAATCTAAAACTATCGAGTCAATTTCTCTAATATGAACATAGAATATGAAAGAGACTTTGTGAAGCAAGAAAAAAGTTTTTTTTATTTAAGCAATGCCATCTAGTAGTAGTTTTGCTACCTAATTTTTAAAGATTTAAGTTTTCTACTCTAAAAATGGATATTATCTACATAGAAAAAATCCTCAATTTTCGACTTCTCCCCGTAGAACAAAATATACTTAAATACTTAACAGCTTAAACATACACACACAACACACAACAATTAAACATTAGAGAACTTGAAGTATCTTCGAGATATTTTTTTGCATATTTTACTTTCTTTACCCTTCTAACCGATTTCTAAAAACATTTATTGAGAAAAAAAATTAACCTCTATAGGTAATTTTTCTACACATCATCGAAATAGCTTTTGATAGGACTAAGCAACAGGGCGTAAAATGACTACATACCTGTTAGTATTTAAAGTACTTGACGAATTAATTGATAACGTCCTTTTGACGAAAACCTAGAACTCTAATGTCATTCAAATTCCTAGGAATGGGAGGTCAACAATGGATGTTATATTGGTTAATGTTTTTTAAGGTTCAGGTTTCTAATTTCTTCAATTTCAGACTTTTCCCTGTATTTGTGATATAAAAGCCACAAGCATACCAAATTTCAGCATTGTGGGACTGCTGGAAGTACCCTAGAATTTTTGATTTTTGCGTTTTTTATTTTCCCTAATATCTCGGAAACTACTAAGTTTAAATACTTATTAAAAACAGTTTTGAAATGTCCAACTAAAGCGCTTTCATTAGACACCCCACTTGATCTGACTGTCTCACTTTTATTTTTTTTCCCTCGTCTTGGACCCCAATATCTCAGCAACCCCCTAACCGATATAGCTCATAACCTTACCTACAAATTGTACCAATACTATCTACTCCCATAGCAAATTTCATGAAGATCAGATTAACGGTTTGGAAGTTTTCATCGGACAAACATACATACATACAAACGCCGATTCTTCCAACTTGACTCAGAGAACTCGCTTCGCTCGTTCAATTACCAACGTGAAGCTAAATAAAGACGTTTTTCTAAAGGAATTTTCTACACGCAGACGAAGTCGTGAGCGGAACAGTTAGTTTACAATAAAACTATGTTGCTTCATTGTCCTCCCCGAGATTCTCAGAATGACATCATTGGAGCCCTCTATCGACAATCATAATTACTAATTGACCTGTTTATTGTTCTGACGGTGCGATGCGATGCCATGTCGGTTATATTTGCCGTTCATTGGAACAAATAGCTAGGTATATTCAGTACTAAGTAGGTATTTCTTCGTGTTCGAACAAGAACAAGCCGAACAGTTGTCATCTGAATAACTTTGAGACATGGATCAGTCAGGTAGGGAGGGTCATGGAAATACTGACGGCCCGGTGGGCAGGTCCAGCGTGATGGAGTCTCTGCAGGCGGCGCCGCAGTAGGCGTAGCCCAGCGCGCCCACCGCCACGTACAGCAGCACGATCAGCGTCATGCCCGAGTTGAGCACGCCGCACGGCCTGACGAACGCGCGCGGCGTCGCCATGTTGTTCTCCAGAGCGATCACCTGCAACCGACGAAACCGCGCATCAACACATTGCACTACCGCTACTGTGTGTGGACAAAGGGGGTCAATTCACTTTTTGTCAATCAACACAATTTTATACGCATTTTCTCATCACGACTATTTTCCATCAATTAGGTTTTCCCCAATATTTAAATATTTTGTTTTAATAAATTGATTGAACTGTTTGGGGGTAACGGTCAACGGGGGAGGCCTCGTCCGCGGTAGCGGTGGACGTAAACAGGCTGGTGATGATAATGATTATAAATACATTTGAATATATTACGTGTAAGTTGTTTAAACTCAAGACTATCACGTTTTCCCAGGGATTAAACCTAGCTAGGTCGGTTTTTCGCCCCCAAAAGTCCCCATATATAGCAAATTTCATCGAAATCGTTATTTTCGAGCCATTTTCGAAATCTCGAAACATAATTAGCTCCCTCCATATAGCACGCTGCGCGACATTGAGCTTGTGTATGAGGTCAACGTGTACATAGTTAGCGACAACGTTATCATTGGCAACTCGCAGTGTGAGTTTCGTCTCGAGGCTCCGCGGCATCTGTGACTTTTGTATGAGAAAAGCTCAGAATAATGAATGCTTCATCGCGTCATTATTCTGAGGAGAAAAGCGACGTTTGACAGCCATGATCGCAGCACAATTTACGCCTGTTACAAACCTGTCGCGAGATAGAGAGTACGGGGGCCGGAATAAATATTTGCGGATTATGCAACCATGTGGCTTGATATTACCACCAGTATTTATCTGCCTTCTTTAAGATGCGAGTCTTCGTAGAGAGATACTCACCACGCCAACGGCGGTGAGTGCGAACAGAATGGTGCCGAAGAAGAGCGGGAAAGTGGCCAGGGAGCCCCACATGTCCAGCTGCTCGCCGGACGCAGCGGCCGGTCGCTCCGTCCCCAGAAGGTAGTACAGCACGATGGCAAGCCCCACCAGCGTCAGCACGTTGGCCAGCGCGCTGAACGGTGCCAGCAGTTTGAGCGACGGGATCAGATTGAATGCCACGAGCGGGACCAGCAGGATGCCCATGTACTCCAACACCGACATCTCGTAGACCGGGTCTATCACCTGTAACCAACATGCCCGGTCACCCGAACGTATATATACGAACACCTGTGGGGTCAGCATGAATCATTTACGTTACCAAGACGCTAGCGAGACGATCGCAAATGTCAAATATTGACCAATAACATCAGGGTAACTTGAAATCTTAGTAAGTTGATTGGTTCATATTTGACGTTTACTATCGTAACGCTAGCGTCTCGATAACGCTAGATGTTCGTGCTTGGGCCTCAGGACCCGTCCAACTCGTATACCAAATAAATATGAAAAAGAGTCGGACCTTCTTCATGTTCTCGGCTATGAAGACGATGTATACGCAGCAGATGCCGAGCTGGTAGACGACGAGGAAGACATCTACGGTGATCGCTGCGGTTTGCGCGGCTTTGTGCAGAGGCGCGGGGCCTGCCTGCAGCGCCTCCGCCATGGAAGCCGGGTACGAGAGAAGCGGCACGTGGCGCCGCCGGCACGCCAAGTACTGCGCGCGCACCAGCACGTGCAGGCAGTGCGTCACCAGCACGCCTGCCAGAATAGTGCCCAGTGTGCCTGTGCCCAGCCCGGCGCGGGCGAACGCCTGCGGCATCGCCAGGATCCCCGTGCCGAGGCTGCACTTCACCAGGTGCACCAGCGTCTCCAAGTTGCTGCAGACAATATGCACGCTCATTGATAAAAATGCAATATATCATTACACCGTCGGTAGGTATATAGGAAGCAGAGTTTTATCTTTAATTTTTACTTAGGGACCTACCTAATTCGATTTTTTGTATTTTTTCGCATAGGTTCGTACTCACTTTGTAGGTTTCGGGAGCTGACGATGCGCGTAGGGGTCGTAGTCTTCGTTCAGCTCGTCGCCGTCCCTGAAAGTGACAGCAGTTCGGTTAGCACTGCTAGTCCAAGTGCCGTAATGTGCCCGGCCTAAGAATAGACCCCTCTATCTCCTCTCATGGATGTCGTAAAAGCCCTTGGCTTACACTATATTAGGGAGGCAGCAGCATCCACCAGAGTACTCATTACTCAACATAAATGCTGCAATCACCAATCTGTCTGCCAAGCGTGGTGATTATGGCAATTCACCCCATTGTATTTCATGGCCCCCATGGGAGGCTTTGTCCAGCAGTGGACGTCTAAACGCTGATGATGATGACTTATAAGTTCAATTATTTATCACTTACAGCCATACTTATAAAAAACAGGTTATTATGCGAATTTTTCATTCATTTTCGTATTTCATTCGGCACCTTTCACCAGAAATGAAAATGTTTGAACACAAAATGAAACAATCAATAGTGCCGAATGAATTCATTAATGAACTGATCCAACGATGTTGGATATTTTCATTCGCATCTTTCACTCCCACTCCGAATTAACGAAAAATGGGAACAATCTGAACACAGAGTGAACGTGAATGACGAACCAAGACGCACGGCTTCATTTGACGACATCTTTAATGAAAAGAGGAGGTGAATGGTCTTTTCTAAGTCATTCCAGCTAAGCCGTGTGAACATGGAATGAAAGAAAAATGAAGCATTCACTCGAGTGAACATTCATTCGAGTGACCCGTCTGATATCACCTTTAACTTTTTCTTTCTCTCGTTTATGGGAGTGATTATAGTGATAATAGTATCAGTAGGTATTGGACGGCGGACCCACTTGAGAGGCTGCGCGTCCCCTGCGCCGTGCGCGGCGGCGGCGGCAGTGGGCGATGCTCCCACCGCGTGCAATTGCATGCTCTCCGGATCTGAGACCATCGCACGCTGCTGCTGTGGCTGCGCCTGCGACTCGCACTCCATTTGCCTGCGCGCGCAGCTGCTGCAGGCACCACTCCCGGTCTGCAAAGGTGAATCACGACTCAGTATTGCAAGTTGGGTTTGAAAAGCATTTAAGTAGGTAATAAAAAATAGCAGAAGTTAAAAATACTAAATAGTGATTTACATGATACTTATACATCGTGTAAAAAGACAGCTCCCGAATACTGAAGGTACAGGTAAAGCTACCTATATCATAGCTATATAAAATAGCTTTCGCCTGAGAAGTGATTCATACCGGAGAAAAACTTTTTTTTCGTTTCGTATAGTATTTGTCAGCCAGCAATGAACGCATTTATTCCGGCCGCGCGGGTTCAACGCTCCGTCAGCTGATCGACACGCAGCGCGAGTATAATTCTTATGTGGTTTCGTTGCTTTTTTTGAAGTTTTTATTTATTAACGTGTTTTTAATGATGGAAATTAGGTTTTTGTTTGCCTTTAACGATATTTTATGGATATTTATAAAGAAAACTCGAAAAAAGCGGCCCAAAAGTGAGAACTATTTTTTCTTGTTTTTTCAGCTTCAATATTTTCAGAATCATGGTCTGAATGCACTGTTTCATTTTTCGGGAGTAGTCTTTACACTCCCTGTATAAATATTTTTTTTATACTTATACCTACAAGTTTTTACTAGCTCAAACAATGGAAAGTTTTCTGACAGCTGAAAGAAAATAGTTCTAAATCCATGCATAGATGGCGCAGTCTAGAAATATTTGTCTAAATTTTGTCGGTCAGCCACCAACTGTCAGTGTCACTGACTTCACTCGCTCATGCTGTTTGTTGGTGAAGTAAAGTATCTACGTAAAGTTTTTGTTGAAATTCTGATATATTTGTTAGTTATTGTTATAATTTTTTGTTGTTATTTTTGAAGCCGGACCAAGTAGGCCGGCCTATTGTAGACTTGAAAAACTAGCTTCGGAATCGCAACGGGAAACTTGGAGGAAAAAAAGATAAAACAAAGAGAATTTGTTCTCTGTGGCTTTTGCAAAATCTTCAGAAGAACCATTGCGAGTCACCGCCATCTACCGGAATTTTAAGAACTATTTTTTCTTTTTAATTGCCTCCCTGAAAACGCCCCATTACGCGGCAACGACACCAGTGAACGGAGTCGTTAGTAGTACAAACTATTTATTCAATTTACTTTAAACTGAATATTTGTAATTAGCGTTTTATTAAATAAATAAAGGTTGTTGCGTACTTACATAATAAACCAATAAAACTTCTTATCACAATAATAACTAGAATAATTCATCGGTTCCTCGCAGAGAGACATGAACTGCCGCAAGTTACGCAGTACGGATTCAAATGTACCTACCTATAGCATTAAGTAAATAATATGACACCTCCAAATTACTCAGCAATGACCTTCCCTTGCCACCTATTTCGTTTGGACAACCAACACCGTAACATCCTGTATATTATAGCGCCCGTCTGTGGCGGCCTTACTGCTCCAACAACAGCTACCTGCAACTCGAATCTGAGCCCAACACATTACGGAATTCACATCGCCGATGTTCCGTCGCGTACGGCGCGCGACGTAAATTCCGTCAGATGTGTTTGGGCCCTGAGTAAATCACTTTCTTCAAGAATGGGACAAAAATAGCCACAAGACTCGAGACTTCTGCTTGGCCATAAAGCCATAGACATGTATTATATTACTCGCTTGCGCTATATGCTTTACACTATTTTATGGAACATTTAGTATCGTAATATTGTAATGAATCTACTTGTTTCCGAAAGCTAAAACCACAAAAAAAACTAATAAGATTTCTTACGCCCACGGTAGCCGCGCCGGAAGCGCGGTGCCCAGCTACTTCGCACACTGCTCTCGCACGCAACCCTGACGCTAGGTCTGGCGCGGTGTGTATCCTTTCCTAGTGTGTTGATAGAACCGTGATAAAATGTTGGATAACTAAATACCTAGTCTTACCTGTTACTTAGTATTGTTTAGGAAGTGTGGCGCGGTGGTTATAGACTGGGTCGGCGCGGCCGCTGCGTGTGCGTCGCTGGGGCGGAGTGGCGCGGCCGGCAACGGGCGAGCTCGCTCACTGCCGCACCGCGCCCATCGCGCCCACGGCAATCAATCTCACTCAATACCCCAGAAGAAACAATAGTATCCCTTCTTTAAATTACAGCTACATCAGCGCGTCTCGCTTCGATCCTTCATGCGCCATGGGACCATAATCGGGTCGAGTGCCGCTGTTCACTTGTGATTTGGTTAAATTCAGATATTATTTCGCCAGATCAGAGTGAGTCGTGTAATTTACGTTCGACCTTACTTGCGCGTTGGATTTCCTGACTCCCTTCTGCCAGAACTCATTCATAAAGGTAGATGGCCAGTCCAATGAACTAGTGGCGAACCGAGATCTCACGAATACTACATGCTATGTAGGTTTAGTTTATTGAAGAAAATAAAGTCCAACATAACTGAACTAGGTACGAGTACAACGTCATTCAAATTCCAACAAATGGGAGCTCAACAATGGATGTTATAAGATTTCAGTTTAAAAGTAGTAGGTATGATAAGACAGGGTATGGAAAACATCCTGCAGAGTGATTTTCAAACGTACGGAAGGGTTTCCGATCGGATTCGTTAGTTTATCATTTCTATGTGGTAACGTAAGTAAAAACTAACGAAACCGATCGGAAACCCTGCTGATTATTCTGACATTGCTTGATTTTAATAATGGGTTCAATGCTGTGGACTTTGACACCCTGTTTGCTTCGCTCCATTAACATATTTATCTCCATCGGTGATTGACTAACTAATATTTAGATGGTTTCATGGGTTTCTTACTGAAAAATAAAGTAACTCTGTGATGCTATGTTGTACCTCGCTCTTCCTTTTAACATAAGTAATAGTTTGATAATTTGGAGATGAATGAAAGTCTCGACGTTCACTAACGTTAATTATATTAATTGGTTATACAATACAAATACACTTATAGTTATCTAATGGTTGATTAACCATTAGTTAGCTAAGTTAGCTCTAGTTATGGTGATGGAATATGGTTAAATGGTACAATGCTTTTTTTTGGGCACAAGGTGCCTCAATGGTAGATGGTCGCGGACTGCATCGGTATAGCCAATCGTAAAACAATGGTAAAATTATCAACAAAAAATGGTAAAAGATTCTAGGTACTTGCAACATTCATTTAACATGTGGTAAAGGCAATGGTTAAAATGAAAACTTCAAATCAAATGAATGATTTCTCAAAAGTAGAGTCAGTTGGCCCCGTATATGATTTGTCGAACACACATACAATTAGTTCACCTGACAATCATCTGTATATTTGCACACTCTTTTCACTACTGACTCTTTGGTTGAGACTTGCGGGCTATGGCGTGGGAGGCGCCGCTGACCCTGGCACCACGGCACGCACTGCGGAGAGCCTCACCGCGGCACCGACAGGCAGGACTCGGCAGCGGAAAGGCTACGGCTACTCCTTCACAAAGAAGCAGCTTCATTGACTTACAGTAGCTCGTAAGACTACTGAAGATCTGTTTGGTGAGACTTGTCAGCTGGTATCACGTACAATAATGCGATAACTAAAATGCATTGTCGTATTCGACCTAGCAAGTTCCTCGAAAATATAAACCTCGTGCCATAACTGCGGTATGATCACGTTTCAATGGCATTGTTTGTGAAAGTTGAATCAAAGATTTTTTGACGTGTTAACGTCTTATAAATCGATGGAGCCGGCTGCACGCTCGAAAAAACATGACTAATGCGTCGTTACCTCGTCATACGTCGTTACCTCGTCATGCGTCACCTCGCAAAACGCATGCACGTAGCGCATGCGATATATATATAAATATATACAGTTGTGGTCATATAATTAAGAACGATTTGAAGTTCTAGAAGTTTTTTATTTAAATCGTATCATACACAGAGATGTGTACCTTCTGAGAAGCAACTAGTTATGTTATATAATAGTCACATTAATAGAGCAACCTGACTTAAGAATAAAGTATGAAATCGCTAACTATTTTTTGCACATTTTATTGATTTTATCAAAGTAACACATTCAAATAGTACTGAAACTGGACAAATAATTAAGAACGATTTATTTAACTGCTCGGGAATTGTTTTGTATGACACTTAGATTTAAAAAATCACAATATTATGTAGCACAGGAAACATAAAAAGAAATTTAATAAATATTTAACTAAAATTAATAGTTAATAGCATATCCACAGCTTTTAATTACAGCTTTACACCGGCGAGGCATTGACTCTATTATTTTTTGACATTTCGCAAGAGAAATAGAGTTCCATTCTTCTAAAAAAACGTCATACAGCTCTCTTAAATTTCCACACTTTGTATTTGAAACCTTTTTCTTTACTTCAAACCACAGATTCTCTATTGGGTTTAGATCTGGACTGTTAGCAGGCCAGTCTAAGACAGAAACTAATTGCGCTGTAAGAAATTCCTTTACGGTGCGTGGTGTGTGCTTTGGATCATTGTCATGCTGGAATGTCCAAATGACCGGTAGAACGTCTTCAGCGTATGGTAACATTGTTTCTTCCAGTATATTTTTGTATTGGAACTGATCCATGTTACCTTCTATCAACTTTACAGGTCCTACACCATGTCCAGAAAAGCAACCCCAAATTTTCACATTTCCACCACCGTGCTTTAAAGTAACTTTCGTGTACTTTGGGTCGAATGCTGTATTCGGGGGACGTCGTACATATCGTTTTCCATCAGAACATACTCTGTTTATTTTCGTCTCGTCAGAAAAAAGTACATTTTTCCACTGTTGCACAGTCCAGTTTTCATACTTTCTCGCAAATGCAAGCCGGGCTTGCCTGTGGCAAAGTTTTAACATGGGTACCTTTCTTGCTATCCTACCGTGCAATTTTTCTTCTACCAAACGTCTTCGAATAGTGCGTGCTGAGATTGCTGAAGGGTTGTTTTCACCAAAATATTCTTTTCTAAGCTCATTGGACCCTTTAAAAGGATTTTGTTTTGCCATACGAACGATGTTTCGGTCATCTCGAGGAGTTGTTTTTCTCTGTTTAGGTACACGTGGAACATTCGAAGTAGTTTGATACGTAGCAAAATGCTTTACAGTGTGGTAAACCATCGTTTTTGAACATTGCAGATGGTCGGCTATCTTTTTATGAGACCAATTCTTCCGGCGAAGTTTTATTATTACTTCCCTTGTAGATTTATCACAACTTTTATTTTTTCCCATTGTTTTTTCTAAAGAAGCAATCACCTTTAATCTTTTACAGCACGTAATGGCGCCAAAATTATACAAACAGTAACAAATCGACTGAGTGTTATCTATTTAAATTTGAATAAAGTTATAAACTACTTAGCGTTCTTAATTACGTGACCAGCCAGTAATAAGGAATACTTTGTTTAAAAGTAGTGTAAAAAGTTTGCCTATTGATTTTTAGCCAATCATGTGTATCAATGAATACAGTGGTAATATGGGAATGTTTTACGATACAGAGAGAAATAAAAACAAATGCATACAATTAGTTTTGCATCTTAGTTGGAAAAAATCTTCCCTTTATATCAGCGTTCTTAATTATATGACCACCACTGTATATGTGCATGCGCGCGAGCGCGGAACGAGCGACAAAGAAGCACAATAACGACGTTGACACGTTGAACTATCGTCAGTAAACCGACTTTACAGACAACCGTTTTTTTCATTATCTTATGTTTGCCTATTCTCTTGATGGTTTCGGGGAGATGGTACAAATTCAAAGTTTATTTTAGCCAGGCTGGTGCTGGAAGCCTACCGTAGGTTACCTATCTACTGTCTACATCAGTTGATAGGCTGTGCACTGGTCAGCATTTTTGCGTGGTGACCGATTTGCGCTACATATAAGGTTGTCTAACTTTATTCTCGTAATAAACAAAGTAGAAGGTATGGTATCATTTTACAGATTAAATATTCCACATTGGTTTCGTTTCTGTTGGTTTTCAAATGATGTAGGCCGTGACAAAGAGCCTCTCCATCCACCGAGCATATAATCACTACGTTTTTCCACCATAAATTATGGTTTTGGACATAGGTCAATCTATCTCTCCTGGTTTTCGGTTCTTGGTTGATGGGATATTGGTTTCTGTTTGATACTTTTATTTTTCTCCAACTTTCTTCCTAACATTCCTTGTTGGACTGGTGCTGGTATTTGGTCAAGTTTTTTGATCATGCTCAAAGACTTCTGTTGCATGCTGGGAAGGCCGAGTAAGGTGTTCACATGCGATGTGAGTGACGATCCGCTTCTGGTTATCGTAACGATGTTTCAGTACCTCCAGACACAGCTGATCTGAACATGGTGATTCAGACGCTCAGTTCCTCCGGTTACCTTACCCTTTAAAATCTTTAATCTTTAAGATCTTTGGACATTCGAAAGTGATGGACTCTTCTGGGTGACCTCACTGAATAGATCCTTGAAAGTAGTCCATTGATTATAATTACCATCGAGTACTGGTATCTCTATTTTTGGTGTGGATTTCTCCCAGTGGTACACCAACCTCATCTTGGTGTTGAATGGTATTAGTAAATTTTTCGTGAAGTTTTTCATGCTTGGTGCATTCGGCCTGGTGTCATCTGTCTCCTCCCCCAAGCTCACCTTCTGTCTCTCAATGGAGGTTATCAAATTTACTCCAACGACCATCAAGAGATTTGAGTTCATTTTCAAACTACCACTTGCTCTCAAACTGGTCTATATTTATTTTACACACGCTTTAAAATTAATGGTTTGCTTCTCCACTTTGGTTATGTGTATAAATTGGCATAAATGGATAATGGCTGGAGATAATAATAGATGGGCCGCTCTGACCTGGTTTTGTCGTTATAGTCTTTGCAGCCCATCTCAGTCAAAGTCACTGCAATCCAACTGGTTTTGGTTTCACTGTTTCACTTGCTAGGCACCTGGTAGGTGATGTTCGAAGGACCATGTAAAAAGAAGCAGTAGCTCTGGTATGCTATGGTACCTAGTACCTACTTTGCTCTTCATTTTATCAAAATAGTTTGGTAGTTTTGAGACGTATGAAAAGTCCTTAACGTTCACTTAGCCGGTTCCAAATTTTTGAATTCCCACGGGAAAAAGATAATAAATATTTGTAGAATTGAAACTTTCGTGGTTGGAAATCATTTTAAATTGAAAAAACGGCTAATTACCACTGTTTTCCGTCACTTTTGCTGACGTTTCGAGACTGCGTTCAGAAGCCTCTTCATCATGAGCACCGCCCGCGACCGCGTTCGCCGCCAGTCTCGAAACGTCAGCAAAAGTGACGGAAAACAGTGGCAATTAGCCGTTTTTTCAATTTAAAATAAATATTTGTGTAAGAAAATGCGTAGGTAAGTATAAAATGTATTGCTTAAATTTCACCGAGGACCTAAGTTCAATAATTGGTTTAGTTTTTATTATGGTAGTCCAATTTTTGATATATGGATTCGTGTAAAAAGTACGAAGCTTTGAAGTGGTAATTATTGTACTCGTAAGAGTCAACAAACTGGCTAAACCGCTATTTGGAAATATCTGAAAAGTATTCGAAAAAGCAACATAAGTACCTACCTATATTGAAATAACAAAGAAAATTATTTACAAGTTTACGAGTTGGTAGTAGAACTTGTGTTTGTAATCAAAGATTTAAATCTTTGTTTGTAATCGCTTCCAAACTTCATACTAAGTCAATTCTTAGGGGTATAGGATCATTTCCATAAAGGGACGACCTCTGTGTCGCGGCGGCCGAGTAGGCGGCTGAGATGCCAGAGGTTGCGATTTCGTTACTAGAATATTTCGACGGCAAGACATACTTACACAGTATGTCTTGCCGTCGAAATATTCTTTTTATTTATTAGTTATAAGTTTGAGGCCATAGTGTGAAGTCTGTGTGACGTATTCGTATAGCTGAATCTCCGGAACGGGTGCGGGTGCTCTGATTTCAATTCGGTTTTGAATGTACGAAAGATGATGCGGTTGCTAGATGGTTATAGGTTATTCCTTACTGTGTGTGTTTGGTGCAGTAGTTTTCAGGATCATCAGCTCGCAACACTTTTTTTGCAGGTTCAATTTGTGCTCAAAATAGTAATTTTTGACAACATCAGGCTAGACTTTAGAGTCCAGGGTCTTATGATGACCAGGATCTAGGGTACCTATTGCTGAATGGAGTTGAATCTTTAAGATTCAATTTGAAAAAAAAACATTGCAGATGTGTTTTTCTGTAAGTAGTGTTTAATTTTTTTAATTTTAATTGAACTCTGAAAATAGTCAGGGGTTTTAAATCTTGTATAAAACTAACTTGGTATGTTTTTATTGTTATTGGCTAGGGCTTGCTTTTCTGCTTGCCAGCTTTTTAACGAAACCCCGATGTTAGATTTAACTTAACATCAATCTTCAGTAAGTACTTATCTAATAAATAGTTTAAACTAGGTACCTATACCTACCTGATTTGTCATTGAGATATATTTAACTAAGTTGTACTGACTTCGGAATCCTTCACAGTGCGTATAGTTCGACGCGCGCTTGGATGCTTTTTTTTATTAAATTGTAGGTACACCTATAAGTAGGTACTTACCTACTACTTTGATCAGGAAGCTAGAAGGAAGTCTGAGGGTTCTCTTTCTTCAACCAAAGACCAAACAATACTACTAAATGTCTATAAATTTTGTCTAACATTCAACAGCGCCAGTGGCTCGTTTACGCATAGAAACGGCAGGAGAAAGAACGGAGCTGCATTCGTTGTGTAACATTTTTTTTCCAAAATCCTCGTGTGGTTAATTATTAGAACGACTCATTTTTCAATCTCACTCTCATAAGCAAGTACTAGGTAGACAGCGTCCAAGATACAAATAACGCATTGCCAGCGTTATTTGAAGGTCATCTAAAAAACTAGGCGCGAACCATACCTCGGGCGAGTATCGCGGGCGCGGAGTCGGGAGGGACGACCGACCGACCGACGACGCGGCGCGGCGACTGGCGAACGAAGTGGCGACTGACTGGCTGGGCCACTGTTGCCAGATGGAATTTCCGAATTTCCCCTTTCTTTATGAAACGAATTTTGCTATTATTTTTTCAGTTGGCTGAATGTGGCACAACCCGAAAAGTGCATTCGCATGATGTCTCTGCAGTTTTGATAAAATCTCTAAAACATTTATCGATGAGAACGCTCTTTCCACCGCGGTGTCTGCGTTTCAAAGGGGGAAAACACAACATGCTGGTAGGCAATTATGCTACATTAAGTACTTACCTACCTAAGTTCCCAGTTTATCACTTCATACCATCAGCAGAGTTTTAACACCTGCTGAGTGCCTAATATTGATAAAAAAATAAACCTGCTCCCAAAATGGGTCACTACATAAATACTTAAATAAATAAATAATAAACTACATAATATCGTGACCGTGACTGACGTCCAAATGCTGATGCTCGAGCACTCTACCTACACTGCTGAATAGCAGTGCCAACTTAATTTTCAATAAAATTGCCAAAGGTGTATGCAGCAGCTATGTCATGTAAGTATAACTTGGTCTCATTGACTGGTGGCTGTAATAACTTCCAGTTTTCAAATCATTTGAGATCTTTTTTTGTTTGTAGGTACCTGTTCGCATAGCATAGCTCTACTAAAAAAGAAACGCACAACATTATTAAATAGGTACCTACCTATCTCCTGAGAGCAAATGGTTGCACTGAGTATATTACCATGTTTGATGAAACCATTACTTAAGTAGGTAACATATTTTTATCAATAATTTATACGTGCTTATAATTTCCCGAAAACCCCATAAGTGTTCATATTTATCCAAACTTTTCTACAACCATGTTGTTTCCCTAAAAAATATGCATTACCCCAGTTTCGCGAAAAAAAAACCCAATCTGGCAACAGTGGGCTGGGCTGTAAGCGTGGGTGGGTGGGTGTCTGCGCGCGACGCGGCGCGGCGTTGGCGTCACGGGCTCACGGGCCCCTCGCGGCGCGCCGCGCCGCCGGATGCGTGTGGCGCTGTGGCGCTCGCCTCTCCACCATGCTAGTATATTGTCATATTGGCGGTGGATTGCTGGTCCCTGAACCTAGTCTAGTCATAAGTAGATATTATATTGTACAGGGTGTTTTTTTTTAATGGGACAGTATGGGGATATCCGAATCCATAAGAGATACGGGAAAACTGTCTTTGGAACCATGTGCTGATTTTGTATGAAAATGATTTTGGCATAGTTATTTTTTTGGTCAAGCGTGAGTTCTCCATAAAAATGAGTAGTTTTGATCAAAAAATTGTTTTATGCGTATCGACTCAGTTTCATATAAGGATTGTTTCATGGTATGGGAAGAAAAAAAACTGAGCAGCAGAAGTTAGTCAAATTTAATAAAATGTTTTCTCATACAAATTGTAAGTAATCTGGTACCTACGTTAATAAAACTATCGCAATAAATTTTCAAAATGGCCTCCCTCTTGCTGTTTCCAGGTACGGGTACGTTTCAGAATACCTCTTGTGGCCTTAGACAAAGATTTTCTTATTAAAGTTTGACTAACTTCTACAGCTCTGATTTTTCTCATTTCACGAAACCATCAGAGCAGTAGAACAACATACCAAGACTGGTACAAGAGGCAATTGAGATTACTAAACACAGGAATTTCAATAGAGAAGATGGTTTTCAATTGTCTGGAGTCTGGAATCCTGTGGTGAGAATGTGTAGCAATCGGAAAAATTGTGTGGTACCAGTTGCTCGTCCGGATACCGTTAGTGTGGTGTGTCGAGATGGAGTTAAGTGTGACAATGAAGCTGATGGTAGGGGTGTTCGTAATAAAAGAGTGAGAAAGAGGGTAGATCGTTACGGCTACCTATAACAATAAAAATCTACTCGCAAAGACTTCAGTTTACTCGTGATCATGGCGCATGAAATTGTGCCGAAATATCGGGATTCAACAAAACTCAAAAATCATGGTAAATATCCCGTTTCTAGTGATAATTATAGTAGAACAACATTCACCACACATCTTTGTCTAATGCCACTAGAGATGTTCTGAAACGTGCCCGTACCTGGAAACAGCAAGAGGGAGGCCGTTTTGAAAATTTAATGCGATAGTTTTATTAACGTAGGTACCAGATTACTTACAATTTGTATGAGAAAACATTTTATTAAATTTGACTAACTTCTGCTGCTCAGATTTTTTTCTTCCTGTACAATGAAACAATCCATACATGAAACTGAGTCGATACGCATAATTTTTTTTTTATCAAAACTACTCATTTTTATGGAGAACTTACGCTTGACCAAAAAAATAACTATGCCAAAATCATTTTCATACAAAATCAGCAAATGGTTCTAAAGACATTTTTCCCGTATCTCTTATGGATTCGGATATCCCCATACTGTCCCATTTAAAAAAAACACCCTGTATACCTAGGGCTTAATTGACTAAAACTTAATTGCGACTAAGGCTTACCTGTCAATATACGGGACGCATGATAGAACCATGGACTTATTACCCTAGGGCCATGGATAGGATAGGATCCATCTTTGGGATGCACGTCAGCGCCCTCTCTTTTTCTTCCTTGAAGACAGTTCAGCTTTTCCTACTCGGCGGTGGGTGTCGCTGCTATAGACCTTTTTGTGTAACGCAATAAATCCGCCAGCCAGTGCCAGTAGAGCGGTTGATATTCTCAGGATCGAAGTTTGAGTGCCGCACCGGTATTATTCAGTTTCTAGTTTGTGAAAGTTTTAACTCGGTGAGTAGATAGTAAAACGATATAAGTTCTACGAACCATCTGTTTAATTTCACTTACGCCATTCTCCACCAGTCCAGTAGGTACGGATAAGAAATGGTTTTAAATTTAGCATAATTAGTAGTAGGTATGAGATCAAATAGTGTCCACTTTGATTTGATTTGTCATGTAGCGCGGTTTCAGGCGCGGTGCGCAGTGGCAACACTAGCGGCACGGTCCACGGCAGCATTGAGGCGGCGCAGGTGTCGCAGCTGGCGAAGCACGAGCCGCATGTGCTCGTCCCTCAGCGCGCGCACGCCCCCCGCCCACTCTGCACCCGCACCTGTAACCAAGCATCGATCTCAATCGATCCGGAATCGTGCGTCAGTCGATCGAGATTCAATATCGCGTCCGAAGCTCAAGCATAGAACAGACCAGACTCCGGTGGATCAGTGTTACTTGCGTATTTTCTTTGTGTGTGCCACGATGCCGCCGATATAAATAGGTACTTACCTACCTACTTCCCCGACGGACGGCCCGCGCTTGCTCGCAGCGGCCGACAGGGTTGTCTTCCGTACCTAATGTGGTCCTAACTTACCTTACTAACCTACCTACTTTAAATTTTTAGTACCTACTTACTTATCAAACTTAACTAACTTAGGTTACGCACATAATTAAATAGGAATCATACCATAGGTGGGTACAATTATTAATGTTAGGGGAATAAAATGTATCAACCCAATGAGATCTGATTCGCAACTGGTTTAATGAGTAAACTTATAAAACATGTAAACTATATCTAGGTTAACTAATTGAACGTTGATCGGCGCAAAATGTCGAGCCTACACATTATTAATAGTAGGTCAAATTGTACGGTTACCTCGTACATCCTGGCCACTCAACAAAAGGAACAAAAAATTAGAACAATGTAAATTTGTTAATGAGATAATGTCTATATGAATATAAATGTCTATATGAATATAAATGTCTATATGAATATAATGTCCTAAATTTTGATAAAGTCTATAATCTAAGAATGTTCAATTGTCTGGGTTAATTTGCACTAAGTATCACTTCACTCGCGCCTATTGATGTCACACACGGAAGGGATATCTAACTTCATAGTTGGAACTCGTGGAGCAACTTTAGGAGTGGTCGCTTTGTCTAAACTCGAGATGGATTCACTTAACACACACTTTTGTTCAATACTCGATGCTCCTGCCGCTGCCTGTGGGCCCTGGGGGGCCTCCACCTGGGCATCCTCCGGGAACGCCCGGAAAGCTACCGCCAATGGAGGGCTTACCCCCGCTTGCCTCGCCCGTCGTCGTAGTCGCATGATGATGTAGACTGCGCCAGCCGAGACAACTATAGCTAGCGTAATGTAAAGCAGTGTTTACTGATGTATGTCGTGTACATTGAGAGATACGTTGGACTGGGCCTTTAAATCCTCAATTTCAACCTTCAACTTGCCTTTCAAATGCTGCATCTTTTGGCAATTGGTAAGCAAGTGGTTATCATGAATGCTTTCGGAAAAAATATCTAGAAACGAAGGCCATTGCGTGTAACTACCTGAGAACACTGGAACGTCTAGCTTTGGAGTTGAATTCTGTAGATGGGCTGTCGACGCCAGCTTCCCATTAAGAGCCCTCATGGTGACTTCGTACAAATCTTCGTAATAGGAGAACTCTACCTCGTAGTCGGCGTCAGAACCTTGCAATTTGTTGTCCAACTGTAGATGAAGCGTCTCAATAGCGTCCCACTTTTTCTGCACACGCTTTAACTTCTCTTCTAACTCCCACTTCATCTTAATCTCCTCTACTTTGATGTTCCTTGAGCGCGGCTGAATGCTCTGAAGTTTGTGCGCTGCATGCTCATCAACTCGTCCGCTTGTCCAACCGGCGCCTGCGGTGGTCTCGATGGAGCTGTAGGGAAATCTAGTACCTGCTTCAGCTGCGGCTGTGGGGTGCTTGATCGAGACTGTGATGACGGTCCTGTTGGCAGGGTTTCAGCTGGTGTCTTCGTTACTGACGCCACTGGACAGGATGTTAGTTTCTGTCTCAATGTTTCGTAATAAATTTTAGCCCTTTCATACTGATTTTCCGCGAAATACGGATGATCTACCCATTCGTAGCCCGATGCCTTATCATTGATGTTTTTAAACTCTGCCCAGAGCTTATCTAGCCTATCCAAACGTATCTCTAAGTATTCTTTAGTTTTACGACTAGCTGTGTCCTTAGCTCGAGTTGCTTGATTGAGTCGAGAACTTCTCCTAGTCATACTGAATGGTTCCCGGCATGTCGATTCCACGCTACGTCGACTTCTACGCAGCAAGCTCTCCATGTTGTTAGATTGTAATAATAATAAAAGACCTTACTTGATGCTGAGATACTACGCAGGTATGTCCTTGGTAGTTGATGAAGTAAGGAAGAATGTTAGGGGAATAAAATGTATCAACCCAATGAGATCTGATTCGCAACTGGTTTAATGAGTAAACTTATAAAACATGTAAACTATATCTAGGTTAACTAATTGAACGTTGATCGGCGCAAAATGTCGAGCCTACACATTATTAATAGTAGGTCAAATTGTACGGTTACCTCGTACAATTAATGAAAGCAAAAACTTATGCTTTTATATTTAGGTAGGTACTTACATGATAATTTCAAACACATCACATCATTCAAAAACCTACCTAGTGTATTTCGTAAGGAACATAATTCAAAATGTTTTAAATCGCAACAGCGTGGCAGTAGCTCCATCATGCTGCCGCACCACCTCGCTCGCGCCACCAGCCCTCACTGATTAGCAGGCTTAGTATGCGCAAGTGATATTTTTAGTGCTGAAAATGACGCTGGTGCTAGGGTTTCACTGTGCGACCCTAGCACCATCAGTGTCATTTTTATTTGGTTAGTGGCTATTCATAATGACTCAGGATAGAACTCACTGTCAACAGTGAGGGTTCCGCCGTCACGTGATCCTAGGACCCTGGAAAAGACAAGGGTTTTCGTAACAGAGCGAGTGAACGATCGAAAAGCTCCGCGTACGGAGAGAGACTGAGCATCTCACTCGAGCGCCTGGACGGCGACGTTGCAGTGCCCCGCCTCCTCCGTCGGCATCGTTGGTGGGGCCTCCGCTGCGCGCGCGCCCTTCGCCTGCACCTTGGCCATGCTTGCGCTGCAACCAATAATTATAATGAATTGCTCGAGTGACCTACTTACTTTGAATCAGAATCTCGCTTTCGCTCCGCTCTGGATTCAAAGCTGTTTGCTCCCTTTTTGCTCCCTACTAGGTATTAGAAGGCTCTAAAGACTTGACGAATCTTTTATATTTGGTATATTTGCCGGTAACATTATGATAACCAGCCTTGGATATCTTTTTGCGTTATCTGAAGATGTTCATTAAATTTCTAGAAATAAAACAATATAAAAATATAAGTAGGTCACTCTGAGATACAATATGGTAAGTATAGGTACCTACATTGTTACCTTCTGCTAGTACAGTTACACTGTGATTGCCTAGAGCGCGCGGGACTTCGATAGCACGCGATCGTGTCGCGGTGCGGTGCCGGCGGCTGTGTTTGCTTTGGGGGCTGATGGAGCCAAAACACGTTTCATTTCGTGATTAGACAGTACCACTAAAAAAGTATCTAACCAGGAACTTTTAGAGGCGGGCAAGTCGGCGTCGCACGGCTCGCTCTGCTCGGTCGGCTCGCTTGGCAGGCGGGGACGAGGCTCCGTCGGGAGACAGGCGACCAGTTCGCGCAGTATGCTTCTGACTCTTCGACGATTCTTCGACACTTTCTTTTTCTGTTAGGCAATAATACAGGTTGTCCCGTAAAATAGTAGGTACCTATCAAAAGCACCAAAATCAGGGTTTGTCATGATTGGACTAGGGAGCAAAAAATAAAAATTCTGTCCTTTCTGATCACGCTCGACACTGATTTCATGTTATGCTTTGCATATTTACATCAAAATACCATCTCGAATGTCAAACTAAAAATGTCGAAACTACTTGGAAAGGATGGCGGCTCACCTCACCCATCGTCGAATGCCCATCCTCTCAAAGTCGTTCAACTTTCGGAGTTGAATTATAATACTAACTACCTACTTGTGGTTCGCCCCGAACTGAGATCTCGCGAATAGTCTCGCTGTAGATCACTTACTTTCCTTACCTTTCTAACCGACTCCAAACAACATTTAGATAAGACCCCTAATATAAAAATAAATGTCTACCCAGCTATTCAATTTAGCATTAAGCCTAACTTTTTTTTGTATGTGCAATAAAGCATAAGTAAGTAAATAAATAAATAGCACTTAAATAAAATAATTATCGGACTAACTGTTTGAATGTCATTTATCCTAAATAACTTCAAATAGGTAACTAAATATAGCTACCTACACAGGTAAGGTAGGTATGGACAGTAAAATCATGCGTTGAATACTTTAGGCAGCGGGAAGTTTGGCGTTGCAGTGGCGACGTCAGCAAACTGCACAGTCGACGCGACGGCTGTTGAGGCGCGCAGGGCATGCGCGGGCTGCGCGCGCAGGCGCAGCGGCGTCGGCGGCGGCTGCGTGCTGTAGTAGGCACGCCACACGTGGCCGCCGGCACAGGCCCGCGTTGCGTCATCAACTCTAACGGCAGAACGGCACTCTTCAGCGGCCACCCTACAAACAAATCAAGTAAAACGTTATACTTAACCTTAGTTAGGTAAACAGCCCGATTGTACTAATATATAATAGTAAAAATACTCTTTTTAACCGACTTCCCAAAAAGGAGGAGGTTCTCAATTTGGTTGTATTTTTTTTTTTTTTTTTTTTTTTTTAATGTTTGTTACCGCATATCTCCGGCGTTTATGAACCGATTTGGAAAATTCTTTTTTTATTTGAATAGATATACTTCCAGATTGGTCCCATTTTTTTCAGAATCCAGTTCTGATGATGGGATCCATGAGGAATTGAGGGAACTCCTCAAATATTGTAGGCATACATATGGCGATTTTGATATTTTCAGCAAGACACCAAGCATTTGCATTCAGAAAGTATCATAATCCTTTACCACTATGGTTCTTTCATAAAAAAAAATCATCCAAAATTATTTAGTCGAATACAATGGCGGAAGTCGGTTTTTTAAATGAAAAGTTATTATCAGTTAAGTATAGTAATAAATACTCTTAATACATTTTGATCACCGCCGAGTCCATGGGAGAGTTTTTACAAAAAAACAGGTAAATTATGGGGTTAACATAATAGGAAATCCCTTCCAATAGTATAGATAGGCCCTACACAAAAAATTACAAAAAACTATGCAAAATTTCATACTTAACCTCAAAACTTTATTTAAGTATATTTTCTCGAAAACTATAAATTTCCGCGTTTCCCCGCCTACAGGGGAGAAATACCCCCACGCCCCTCTGAGAAATTCTAACCTCCAACAAGCAATCAACTGTCAATTTGTAGACCATTGCTAAACTATATGGGCTGTCTGGTTTTAGAAAAACCAGAGATTCTCATTTTTGGCATATCTACTTAACCTCAGATTATCAAGCTCGAAAGTTGATTTTGGAAAATAAACCATCCGCTTTCGCATTAAAGTCGTTTATCCTAAATTGATAAACCTAGACTGGATAAGCCTGGTCTCAAACCAGGTTTAAACCATATTTCGTAATGAGACTCCTCCTTTTTTTGAAGTCAGCTAACAGATTACTTTAGGTAGGTACTTACTAATGAGGTGCAAACAATGTTCAATATAAAATTAGATGTTTTGTTTAGATGTTTATTTTCTTACCGGACCGGCGACGAACGCGAACGCAGCTTTCGTCTACCATTTGGTTCTGGAATCGCATAAGTAACACTTGTTTAGAGTAGGTACGTACAAGTAAACGAAATTATTGTTAGCCCGGACGGACAAAATACCTTCTAATGAAACACTTCATAACTTTTGTAATTTCTTGTATTTACACCAATACTTTTACATTAAAACCCGTAAGAGACTTAGATAAGTACCTACCTACTAGTATCCGCCATTAGCGCCATCTATAGGTATCCGTTTACCACTTGTACTGCTTTATCCTAATAGTATTTGCTTGCCTAATTAATTAAATTACATTCTAACAAATATAATAAAATAAAAATGATATTTAGAAAAATATCATTAGCTTAATAAGAAAACTATTATTATCAGTTATGTAGTCTAATCAAATGCATATTACTTCAGTACACCAACAGTACACCATCACTTGAGGAGGGTCGGAACAAAAACCGACAAACGACATGGACGTTTTTTTTATTTTTTCGATTCGAATATGTAGTCTGTGTTTGTATCTACCGTAACGACTCATTCAACCTGTACACAAACCGTCAAATCCACTACAAAAACGTACCTAAAAATCAACGATCTAATCATCTACCGACAAATCCATTAAAAAAAATTGATGTCCAAACTAAAACCGACAAGTCCTTTGTAAAGGCGATGTCCAACAGTGGTTTTTTAATAATCATTAAATCTAACCGGGATAAACTTAATATATTTGGGTAGAGATCACTAAACCTATCATTTCTATGAAAATCATTCATTTTTAGACCCCCCCCCGGTTAGATTTATTTTGGTGGATATTTAGACCTTTGGAAGAATTATGGCGGTTTGGTTACCACACAAAAAGCCAATATACTCTATCATTAATAAAAACAATCAAACTGACTGATCAAACCTTAGTTTAATCTTAATTCATTTGATCAAAATCCGATAAATCCTAAATGATTTTTTCAAAAACCGATAAATCCAATTGGTCTGATCAAAAACAGATCCATTTTGTTTTTTTTAATATCTCCTATGGAACTTTACATACAAGTTATGTGAATAAGGTGTCCAATTAGTGTTGCTATTACCGATAAATTGGCATACTCCATTCTCGTTTACATAGACTGACCATCGATAAAATAGTTTTTTTTCAATTTACCGAAAAACAGTCAAAGTGTATTTATCGGTTTTTGTTCAGAAGCTCCTCACTTGACGTCTCGAATAAATATTATGTTTTACAATACTATATTATAAACCCTCATGTAAGTACATACTTACTTTTAAAAATTAATTAAGTAATGTTTAAGTTTTGTATTGAGTCGAATGGTTCGCTTGGGCAGTTAATTTCCCCATCGCTGTGAGTTCGAAAGGGCTTTTGCTCGCCTTTTTCCGCTTTTTATAAAAAAATACGTTTTAAAAAGATAACCACTGTTATAAACAGCACCGATTTCCTAAGTCACCCAGAGAACTCTCGCTTCGCTCGTTCAATCGTTCGCTTGGCAGGCGGACCGGTGATCTCAGTTAGTAGGTACCCAGGTGGATGCTGTTGCCCATTTAATTGGCTTGTACAACATCCACGGGAGGAGAGGGAGGGGTCTATTCTAGGACGGACACACCACGACCTATAGATTGTAAGTAAGTAGCGTAAATTATTCTTGCTCACCTTCACGCTCCACGTCGGCAAGCAGCAGTCCGTCGCCAGCCGCCCGCGCGCTTCCCGTGCCCGCCCGCTCCGCGGCCCCCGCCGCGGCGCTGCTGCAACGCACACGCAGGGCATCGTTATAACAACCACCGCGTCAGCAGCCGATACCACTCTTCGCACTTCAGCTTCAGCACAGCCGTCTGCTGACGCGGGCGAACAGAGGTACGCTCGTTCTAGATAGCACTGAGCCCATACCAGAGGCCGTTGTCTTATGTTTTGACAAGTAATTGACACGGCCGTATGGTGTGTGTGGTGTAACACGGATTTTTTTATGCATTTATCGAGCTTCTCAGGGAGTATCAGTGTCTCTATAGGTACACGAATTCGTGTTACTACGTGCGTGTAAATGCTTGTCACAACTTGGACTACGGCCTCTGGGCTCATATAAAAAAAGCCGATGTGGGAATCGAATCCACGACCTTATTTTGCGTTAGTAGGCCACACTCGATACACTCGAGGATTACAGGTACCTACGAAGGTTACTTACATTAAAAAAACATTCTTCATTTTGTGCACGTTTTATAGGATCATTTATTATTTTATTATTTTCAGCAGAAACTTGCCAAATTTTAGAAAAAAAAAGTGCTAGTGTCCAATTTCTGACATTTTAATTTTTTTTTATAATGGCATCTGAGGGTGTACTCAATTTCGCCAATGTCAAGTAGCATAGATTAAAAACAATGTCCAGTCTTCAAGTACTCTGTCAAGTCATGTTCTAGATGGCAGTTTACTAGAATGTTCCAGGCACAGATTTATAAGTATAGTACTCCAGGACAATTTCCACCCCTTCGAAAAATGTTTATTTTCAGCAAAAACAATAAAAGTAGAAGCTTAAAAATTAAATAAGTACTTTGCAAACTACTGTACTTTGTTTGTAATTTGTGCTTTGTACTTAAAAATAGTAGGTTATAAGTTATACTTACAGTAAATTATCTTGATTTGCTGATGAGAATCATGATCCAGACACTTATTTTATTTAAATTCACTACCATGTGCTCTTTATATGCTACACCGGTTAAAATGCCACCAAAATTACACGATATAACTCAAAAAAACACTAGAAATTGAAATAAAATAAAAAAGGACGACGTCTCCCTTCGAAAGAGCAGAAAAAGACCCATAAGTGAGTCGCTAGAGTGAATATAAATGTACAAAAAAAAATTAAAAAAATGTTGAATAGTAGATATTACACACATGGTTACATTATTTTAATAGGTACTAAAAAAAAATCGAAAGTGAAGCATTTTTTGTTTGAAAAGTAACTAAAAATAAAAAATTAAATAAGAGAGCATTTATTCACTAACACTAATACTTATCTTAGTTCTCTTCTTCTCAGTCGTTACACTCTTGACAGAGTGGTCGTGATCGTCATGAAGTGCTGTTGTTGGGGGCAGATGTGGCTCGCCTCACGATATCTCGCCATTTATCTCTATTGGTGGACATCCTCGTGCATTCATGTAGGTTGCCACCCACTGCAGACTTGATCTGGTCAGTCCAACGCATGGGTGATCTTCCGCGCGGTCGGGTGCCTTCTACTCGTCCTTGCACTACAAGACGCTCAATCGAATCAGTGTCCCGCCTCGAGACGTGTCCGAAGAACTTAAGGATGCGAGTTTGTACTAAGTCTGATAGACGCCGCTTAATGCTGAGTTCCTGAAGTATCGAGACATTGGTACGAAATTCTGTCCATGATACCCCGAGCAGTCTTCTCCAGCACCACATTTCCAGAGCATCTATCTTTTTCTTCTCGCCTTCCCGCAGCGTCCACGTCTCTGCCGCGTATAGAAATATGGGGAAAACAAGTGTTCGCACTAGCCGGATCTTTGTGGCTTTAGTGATACTACGATTCCTCCATATTTTCTTCAGCTTATCCATTGCGGTCCTAGTTATCGCCATACGTCGTTTAATTTCATCTACGCAGCCGCCATTGTTCGAGATCAAAGTTCCAAGGTATACGTAGGACTGGACCACTGTGCAATTCGCAATCTGATTCACTTCCGGCAAGTTGTTGTTAGCGCGGTCCACGATCATCATTTTAGTCTTGCTGTGATTTATCTTCAATCCGAACTCAAGGCTAACACGCTCCATTTTGAGAAGTAACTCCTCCATATGCTTAGCACTAGTCGCAAACAAAGTCGTATCATCTGCATAGCGAAGGTTTGCAATTTTATAGCCACCAACAGTAACACCGTCTGCCCAATCTTCCAAGGTGATACGCATCAAAAGTTCAGTGTATGCGTTGAACAAAAGCGGTGATATTATACATCCTTGGCGGACGCCTGCACTGGGATGGAAATTGCTTGACAAGATGTCGTCTGTCCGTACTGAAGCAGTTCCTTCTTCATAAAGACACCTCAGAAGGTGTACAAGATGTTTCGGCGTGCCCATTTCCAGCAATGTATTCCACATCATAGGCCATTTCACAGAGTCAAACGCTTTTGAGAAGTCCACAAAGCATATGTAAGTGGGTTTGTTAAATTCTCGAGCCTTCTCGATTATCTGGCGGACGATGAAAATTTGTTCCCGAGTGCCTTTTCCCTTCACGAAACCAGCTTGTTCTGGTGCGATCTCCCTGGACAGATACGCCTTCAGTCGCTCGTTAAGAACATGTAACATGATTTTACTTGCGTGAGAGATAAGTGCAATAAGGCGGTAGTTGCTACATTTCTTTGTTGAACCCTTCTTATGTAAAGGAGTGAAGACTGTATGAGTCCACTCCATGGGCCAAACTCCAGTGAGCCATATCTTGTTACAGATGACGTGAAAGATATGGATGCCGTGATCTCCTAAGGCTCTTATAGTTTCAATGGGTATCGCATCTTTACCCGTGGCTTTCCCATTTTTAAGGTGTTTGATAGCGGCAACAATTTCGGATTTAAGTATGTCTGGCTCAAGATGTTCACTCTCAGGTTTAGTAGCTGGAAAGTTTCGCGACTGTGGGTCCGAGAACAGGGACTGACAGTAACTCTTCCAGGCCTCGGAGATAAGTTCTAGCTCTGTTATAACTTCGCCACTACTATCCTCAATCGCCCAAGTTTTGGAAGGCACCGTTTTTGTAATGAAGCTAATTTTGTGATGGAGATCTCTGGATTCGTACTTTTCTGAGTGTGCTTCGATCTCTTCGCATATTTTGCGAAAATAGGCATTGTGGTCTCGCCTGCAGTTTGCTTGAATCTCGGCAGACAGTCTGTTCTGGTCTCTAATATCTGCACCCCTAGCTTTCATCTCACGCCTCTTCTCCACTAGATCAAAAGTAACGTCCGTCATCCAATGCTGTCTTCTGTGTGGCTTAGTTGGTGGTTTGGACTCTAAGATTGCCTTATTAATAAAATTCTTTGCTCGGTCCCACATCACTTCAGGTGTTTCTTCAATCTGGTCTGCGTTAGTCCATTCTGTCCAGTTTCGTTCTGCAGCCACTTTAAACTTCGCGCTATCTTTTACATCAACTCTTCGCTGTTTGTTGGGAGTTCTGACCGCAGTCAGTTTTATCTTTAACTTCGAAATCAAAAGTTGGTGGTCTGATCCACACTCAGCTCCAGGTAGTGTATGCGCATTTTGGATGGATGTTCTCCAACGTGACCGGATCAGGATGTAATCGATCTGATTGCGGCATCTATCGCCAGGCGATATCCAGGTATATAGTCGTCGTGGATGGTGCTGGAACAGACTATTTGCTACCACCATGTTATTCTCTGTCGCAAACTGTATGAGACGTTCGCCTCTTTCATTACGTGTCCCAAGTCCAAACCTTCCCACACAATTGCTTAGCTGATGGGCATTGGCTCCAAGTTTGGCGTTGAAATCACCCAAGATCATAAGAAGCTCTCTGTTAGGGATTTTCGCGATGGTGGCCTCCAAATCAGAGTAAAATTGTTCTAAAGCCTCGACACTTGAGTTGCTAGTGGGGGCATAGACCTGTATGACATTCAGGTTAACCGGTGATGCTTTGAGTTTGATGCTAATCATTCTGTCGTTAACTGGTTCGTAGCCCATTACACAGTCTTTCTGGTGTTTAGAAATAACGAACGCCACCCCATTCTCGCTAGCACAATCATTGCCAGAGAAGTAAATGACGTGCGTGTCCGTGAGGAAATGACCGCTGTTTTTCCAGTGGGTTTCGCTGAGTCCACACAAGTTCAAACCACATCTAACAATGTCTCTCTCTAATATGGTGAGTTTTCCAGGTTTAAGAAGACCGCGTACATTCCACGTTCCTATCGTCTGGATTTGTCGCAGTTTAACATGACGTCCAGTAGTTGGATTTCCATGGTGAGCCTGGTTGCCTACTCCTCCATGGCCGGTAGCACATTTCCCACCACGTGCCCCGGAAGCAGCGCGGCGCCGGTTGCTAGGCGGTTCGCATGGCGATCGTGATCTTTGTATTTGTACTTTCATGTTGACTGTCTTGGGAATATAGTGGCAGTGGTTTCCCCTTGCCTTCTGCACCAGACCTTTGAGGGGTTGATTAGGTCCCGAGGCTGCTGTGACCTCTTCTGTATGGGTGGTTCAGTTTTAAGGCGCCGAATACTCGCCTTTTGCCCTTCTCCAGTCCGCTACTGCGCCTGCGAGGATATGGAAAATTTGCGACACTCGCGGGAGTAGGCGCAGCATTGCCCGGGGAGCACGACGGGGACGTTGGCAGATCGGACTGGCTGGTGGTGCCCTCTGGAAGCCTTGTCACACAGGCGTGACACGTGGCATATCTCGGCATTTTATAGGGGCTGGCTATCCCATACTTAACCAGCTCCACCGAGGCCTACACCAGCTTCGACTGTACAGGGTAAATTGTACAGTGTCAGGTAAAACCTGACCTCCCCTGTATCTTAGTTACAAAGGTACAAGTATATTAAAGATAAAAGTAGGTAGACAAGGTAGTGCATGAGAAAAGGGCGCGGGCTCAGCCACGCTGTTTTTCAGCCTCGCCTTAGAATGCTGCTGTCAACACAATCGCCCCGACAGACAGACTGACAGACAGACAGACAGACAGACAGACAGACAGACAGACAGACAGACAGAGGAGGCGAATGGTCTTGAGAGGAGCGCAATAGTCGTTGATCCTCAAGGCAAGTCTGGTGGTTATCCTTCACGTGGTTGCTGCCTGTTATTGGTCTATTTCCTTCTGAAATAGACGTAACAAAAACCACCAGGCGCCTTCACGGTCCATTTGGGCCATGCGAGTTGTAGGGTCCGTGCCCCGGACTGCTGGCGCGGTGTCGTCCTGCTCGGTTCCCGCGGGCCGGCGGTATGGGTCAGTCTTCTTGCGGGAATCTGGGTGGGGTGGCGCTTCAATGGCGGTTTGGGGAGCGGTAGGGACGGGCCCGCTTGCGGGCGTAGGTGTAGACTACCTAGGTTCCCCCATCTGGGCCTTGTACTCGACAGCAGGTGGCGTTTTGGCTCACACTTCAGTTGGCTGTCAACGCGCCTGTTGAAGGCCGCGGACGCCCTATCATGGCTCCTCCCGAACCTGGGAGAGCCCAAAGCGAGATGCCGGCGCTTGTATGCCGGCATCTTGAGGAGCATGGCCCTTTACGGGGCCCCCATCTGGGCGGATTCCCTCCACAGGAGGGAAAACGCCACCGCCATCCGCAGACCCCAAAGGGCCATTGCACTTCGGGTGGCAAGGGCCTACCGTTCGGTGGGCTTTGCGGCGGCGTGCGCTCTGGCTGGCACCCCTCCTTGGGAACTCGAGGCGTGGGTGCTCGACAGGGTGTACGAGTGGACGGCTGGGCGCAAGGCGCTCGGGGAGAGACCCGCTGCGGAAGAGCGGGAAGCCGTCCGGCGAGAGGCGAGGGACGAAATCGTTCACCATTGGACGGAGGACCTCGCCGCCGCCACCTTTGGCCGCCGAACGTTGGACGCGCTCGGGCCAGTCCTGCAAGATTGGCTCGAGCGGTCCCACGGGTTCCTCTCGTTCCGTTTGGTGCAGGTGTTATCCGGACATGGATGTTTCGGATCATATCTGCACCGAATCGGCCGTGTCCTCCACCGCGCCACAGTCCAGGCATGATGGGGTCTCCCATCATGCCTGGACTGTGGCGCGGTGGAGGACACGGCGCAGCACACGCTCGAGGTGTGTCCGTCGTGGTCCGAGCCACGACACAGTTTGATCGCGGTAGTTGGGCGAGACCTCTCGCTTCCCAGCGTGATTATCTCCATGCTGGAGAGTGAGGAGGCCTGGGCAGCGGTCGCCTCCTTCTGTGAGAAAGTAATTTCCCTGAAGGAGGCGGCGGAGCGTGCGCGAGAGGACGATCCCCTTGCGGCTCCGCTCCGTAGGCAAAGAAGAGGTGGGAGAAGGCGATTGTTTTAACGCCGTCTTCTCCCTCCTGGTGGTGAATAGCGGGCGACAGGTGCGGAGGCACCTTCGTCCGCATTGCACTTTCACCACCCATGTGAGGCAGGAATAACAAAGTCACGATCATTCCCGGGCCCCTCCCAGCTGGGTGGGGCATGAAGGCCCCGCTGTAAAGGCGGGCGGTCGTCGGTGGGGGACTGGATGTAAAGGCTCTGCCGGTTTCCCAGTCCTCCTCCACACAGACGATGCGGATGTGCTGCTGGGTTGTTTAGTGGGTATACCGGGCTAGTCCTGGGGAGGCCCACATAACCATCCCGTCCCCCGACGGGGTGGTATGCGTAAAGCATTTTCCCAGCAAAAAAAAAAAAAAAAATGGTTAGGTTCCCCCCAGAGGGTTCCCGCCTTGGCTTGGCGGGGGGGCTCAGTAACCGTGGCTTGGTGGACCACGGTGAAGCGAAGAGGAACCGGAGGTGGACCGCTCCTATGGGCTTTGCGTCTAAGCCCAGTATGGAGCGGTACAAGTGGCAGGCGATGGGGCCACTCATCAGACCCGTCGCAGGGGGACCTCGAGCGTTCAGTCACGGGGATGGCTGGGCGCTCATTTTGCTGGTTGGGTCCCCGAGGATGTGGTTACGGCACGCCATGGTTGTTCTGGGTGTCGTAACGGGGCGGAGCCCCTGAGGAGGGTCCGGCGACGGACGGCCGCGGCGGGTTCGCGGAGGTGTGCGAAAGCGTTGTGTTCCCGCCACTAGCGGCGGAGAAGGAACACCGTGAGGTTTTAGTCGGTAGGGCGGTTCTTAGGCGAGTCCGACATACCCTGCCCGCTTTCCTCGGGTGGGCGGGGATGCGTAAATGCATTTCCTCATGAAAAAAAAAAAAAAAAAGGTTAGGCTAGGTTACAGCTGTCTGTGGTTGCGTAGCGAGCGGTCGTGTTTTAAATTTTTGCTTGTTTGCGTGGCAGAAAAGGGTTTGTGTGTGCTGAATTGCGGACAAACGGCCCTTTTTAGGGCTAGGGGAGTGTCTGGGTGAGTGATCCCAGCCTTTTTCTTTTGTTGTTTTTATTTTTGTCTTTGTGTACGAGTTTGAGGTTACAACCTCAAACTCGTATACAAAGTGTGTGTTTGCGTGTCGTTATGGATATGGATACGGCTGAGACAAGGGCGCCGTCCGAGTCCGAGTCTGAGTGGACCGATGCTGGTGCGGTCGCGTTGGACGCGACGGAAGTGATGCCTGCGGTGCGAGCTGCGGCCGTTGCGGCGCCCGGAAAGGACGTGGGTGCGCGGAAGGCTGCTGTGCCTGCGGTGCGGCCCGTGGCTGGCGCGGCGCCCGGGGCTGGCGCGAGTGCGCAAACGGCAGCGGCGCCTGCATTGCGACCCGCTATCGGCGCGGTGCCCAGGGCTGGCGCAAGGACGGCGGCGGCACCCGCGGTGAGGCCCTTAGCTGGCGCGGCGCCCAAGGCAGGCGCGAGTGTGCGGATGATGGCGGCACCCGCAATGCGGGCTGCGGCCGGTGCGGCGCCCAGGGCTGGTGCGAGTGCGCGGATGGTGGCAGCGCCCGTAGTGCGGGCCGCGGCCAGTGCGGCGCCTGGGGCTGGCACAAGTGTGCGGACGGCGGCAGCACCCGTGGTGCGGCCTGCGGCTGGTGTGGCGCAAGCGGCACCCGCGACTGCTGCTCGCGGTTGTTTCCCAGCTGCCATCGTTGCGTCGACGAGCGGCAGTTTGTGGCAGGCGCGGTCACTTTCGAAGAGGCGTCTTGAAGAAGAGGACGGGCCGGACGGGTCGTGGGACTCGGACTTGGACGTTGGCCCATTTGTTGACAAGGTGGCACGTGTGACGACGCGCAGCATCACGGCCCGCCGCGGTGCAAGTCGCGGTCGCATGAGGGCAGGTGAGATAAAAGAGGTGAAACGCGCGGAGCTCACCGACCGGGAGGTGGCAGACCAGACGGTCTCATATCGACGTGCGGCGTCGCCGGCGTTGGTGGGGGACGTGCTTGGGTCGGCCACAACGGCTGACTTGTAAGCAAGGCGTGCAAGGCGGTTGAATATATTGCGGATGTAGGCCACAAATCCAAAAGCATTAGGGGTGAGCTGCTAGGCGAATTCAAGGTGGCGACTGCGTCCATCTCGGATGCAATCGCTGAGCTTGGCAGTCGCACGGTCACGGAAGAGTCCCGCCTACTGGTGGAGGAGAATGGCCGGCTCCGCGCCGATTTGGTTGAGATGCGGCGTGACATGGAGATCCTCAGGGAGGAGATCCAAAACATGCGCCGCACCGTATCTGTCGCCGCTGACGCGGTGCCGGTGGACGAAGAGGGACGCAACCGAGCGATTATGTTACAGGTGGGGACCATGGTGAACGCCCGGCTTGAGTCCCTTGAGAGTAGGCTCTTGCCAGAGACGCGATTGCGGCCGTCGCTTGCTGCCGACAGGCGCGTCACTTATGCGGCTGCGGCTGGGCGCCCCGCGTTGACTCGCGTGGTGCCCTCTGCTGGTGCTTTGGTGCGTGTCGCGCCTCCTGGCCGTGCCAGTACGGTGCGCGCTACGCAATCAGCTGGCACTCCGGAGCATGTTGCACCACCCTCCCGGGCCTGTATGGGCGCCCCTTCTAGTGTCCCGGTCCCGGTGCGAGTGTTTGCGCCCGCCAGAGCTTCTGGGCTAGCTGTGGCCCCGGTGCGTGCCGCGCCTGCTGTGGTGCCCGTACCGGTGGTTGTTGCCTCAGACTCAGATATGGAGGTTGAGGTGGTGGACGTCGAGTCCTCCCCTGCACTTGAACCTCGGCCTGCAGCAACTGCGGTGCTAGCTGAGAATTAAGTGACTCCCGCTCGGCGCCGTAGGCACCGTGGAGGTAAGAGAAAGACGATGGCGGGGCGCCGTGTGCCAGATGCAGAGCTTGTGGAGCACGCCTCGTCCTCCACGCCTGCTAAGGGGTGGACTGTGGAGGGGCCACGCCGATCCACCCGGAGTCTGCCGCCAGCGCTGCCGCCTGGCCAGCTAGCCGCGCGCAAGTTGCGCCCACCGCGCTCTGCTGCTGTGGTACTCACCTTGCAGCCCGCAGCGGTGGAGAGGGGTGTGACGTACGCACAGGTGATTGCTGAGGCGCGAGCAAAGGTAAACCTGGGCTCCCTGGAATTCCTGTAATAAGGAAGTAAAGTAGTTTATCATAATATACGTGAGGAGTGTGTAATTATATAAAACGCGTAACAACACGTAGTATTAGGATATATAAGATGATGTGAACGGTGGAATAGAGATCTTGTGTTGGACATTACCATGTAGTATCATTGAAGCTGCCCTCCCGAACAACGTTATTTCATGGCGACCGTGACAAAGTGATAAATAAAGCAGTGCTGCTTCAGCTAAGCGCAGTCCAGGTTCCAGCTGTTGCCAACGAGTCTCAAGGTACGGAATTTTGGAGTATTATTCCTATTATCATGGGAACACAGAATTCGAAGGATAATATTATCGTGGAGCAGTTACCATCGATTGCTACTGCGGCTACGGCTCAATCAGCGGGACTGGAGCTGGCTGAGATCCTGTTGATAGCGTTGGTGGTTATGGTCTGTTTGATGGTGGCACATAAAGCGTGGGAAAAGATTGAAGATTACCTAATCAAGGGGGTGGAGAAAAGGATGAACAGGCGGAGCATTCAAGGGACCCTTAATAGACAAGGGGCCCAGGTTGTCTAAATTCTCAGGCGATTCTCAAGCATGGAGGCAGCAGCAGTGCGGTTTATAAATTATATTGTTTAAATTCTGGTGCGTTTATGGAGTCATTATATGAATTCTTTTTTGGAACTAAAATTGATTAGAGACTCTATTGTAAAACTCAGTAAGGAAAAGCGTATCACTACGTAGGGTCAGAATAAATTGGAATTAGCAAAAGGAATTAGGGTTCATTTTAAAGAATTGTTTGAACAAATAAATTGTGCTAGTTTAGGGAAAGAGGGTGAGGCTGTGGATTCAAATCAGGCATTTCGGATTAGGGCTGATTTTGAAAATATTTTTGTTGAAATTGAGGGTTTAGTGGCATCCGTATCTTTGCAAAATATTAAAGAGGCAGTAGGTCAAGAAATAGTGTCTAAGATGGGGGACTTTGATCTAGAAACGGCTCTTTCTTTGTTTCCATCAGTTGAAGGTAGTGAGGAGCAAATAAAGAGGTTAATAGATAGTTTAGAGTTCTATAGTGAGAATATTAAGACATCAGAGCATTCAAAGTTAATGAAGTTTGTTATGAAGACAAGATTGTCGAGCAGTATCAGAGTAAAGTTGAATGAAAGTTACGATACAATTGTGGCTTTAATTGAGGATATACGGAAGTATTTACTTCCGAGGCACTCTGATGTAGCTATAATGTCGCGGTTAGTGAAGTGTAAGCAAGGAAATCGGACGCTGGAGGAATTTGGCAAGGAGGTAGAAAAGTTATCAGTGGATCTCACTATTGCACAGGCAGGGAGAAAAAAATTGTTATATCAGGAGCTTAGGACGATAAACGAGAGGATGGCTATAAAAAAATTTGCAGATGGTCTAAACAGCAAAAAACTAAGTACAATAATCGCATCAAGGGGGGTTAGTACGATAAGACAGGCTGTGGTAATAGCAAAGGAGGAGGAAGAAGAAGAGTCATCCGAAATTAGCATCAGCTATGCCAAGAATTTGAACAAAAAATTCGTTCAGCGTCCGAACCAGCAGGGATATAGGAATTTTTATAACTCGAATCGTAATAGTAATTGGCAGAATCGGCAAGGCCGACCAGTTAATTGGCAGAATCAGCAAGGTCAGGCTAGGCCATGGTTCAATAACAATCAGAGAGTAGGTCAGGTGCAAAACAAGTCAGCAAATGTGCGTTATCTCGAGTCAGCGGAGCAACCAGGCTCGAGTACGTCTAGGAATGCAGTAGTAATGTCAGAAATGGCCAGTAATAGTGGTGAGGAGTTTTTCGTGACCTATCAGAATAACTATGACGAATTTGAGATATTAACCTGTAATGGTGGAAGTAGGGTGGAGTTTGATTGTGCGGGCCGGGGTATTAGTTTGTTAGTCGATTCGGGGGCTGGTGTGTCGATTTTAAAATATAGCTATGTGGTACAATTTAGGGAGTTGAGAGTAATAAGTTGTGATCTAATTACAATAAAAGGGGTATGTGGTAATTTAAAGTCAAAGGGCTATGTAGATTTACAATTGAAATATCGAGGGGTAATTTTTAAGCATAGGTTTTATGTTTTTGAAGGGTTGCAGTGTTCTACTGATGGTATAATCGGGGAAGATTTTATTAGTAGGTATGCAGGGATTATAGATTACGAGGCTAGGACATTTAGTGTGAAGTTAGACGAAAGTAGTCAGAGGTTGAATATGAGTTTTATGGCAAAGAACGTTAGTGCTGTTATGGCGCCGGCGCGCTCTGAGATATTAAGATTTATTAATACTAATGTGATGGAGGAATGTGTAGTTTTGCCAGAGGAAATAGCCCAAGGGGTTTTTATTGCGGGTAGTGTGGTGAGACCAAATGATAAGGAGATTCCTATTAGGTTATTAAATACCCGGGAAAAGGATGTACAGATATTTAATTTTGCGCCAAAATTGCATCGATTATCAGAGTATTTTGTGTGTAATTTTGAGCATAGTGAGAGATCAGTAGAGAGGGTTAAACAGGTATTCGAATTACTAAAGTTGGATTCTTATTTGAAACATGAGGAAAAAGGTCAGGTAGAGAGGTTATGTGCTAAATACGCGGATATTTTTCACGTGCCGGGAGATAAACTGTCTGTTACAAATTTGTTTGAGCATACAATTAAAGTGAAGTCAGATGCAACGCCTGTCTATGTGAAACCTTATAGGATTCCGCAGACTCAAAAGGTAGAGTTAGCGAAACATATCGATAAGTTATTGGAGGAAGACATTATTGAGGAAGGGACTTCGGAATGGTCATCACCGATGTTGTTGATCCCTAAGAAGGTAGATAGTAGTGGGGAAAAGAAGTGGAGAGTGGTAATTGATTACAGGTTACTTAACAAGAAGATCGAAGATGAGAAATTCCCGTTACCTAATATAACCGAGATCTTGGATTCATTATCCGGGTCGGTTTATTTTTCTCATTTAGATCTTAGTTCGGGTTATTTCCAGTTGGGGCTATCAAAGGACTGTAGGAAATTTACATCGTTTACTGTAGATAAACAGTATCACTTAAAGCGCTTGCCTATGGGACTTAAAACGAGTCCGAGTGTTTTTTCTAAGTTAATGACGGTGGCTATGTCTGGATTAAATCATAATAAATGTTTCCTGTATTTGGATGACTTGATAGTGATTGGGAAAAGTCTGTCTCATCATAATCGGAATTTAGTTGAGGTGTTCGAAAGACTGAGGAAGGTAAATCTTAAATTAAATCCATCAAAATGTGAGTTTCTTAAGAAAGAAATACTATATTTAGGATATGTGATTTCATCAGAAGGGATGTTACCAGATGCTAAAAAGATTCAGGCGTTGGTAGAATTTCCAGTTCCAAAAGCAGCGGATGAGGTGCGGAGATTTGTGGCGTTTGCCAATTATTATAGGAAGTTTGTTAGAAATTTTGCGGAAATATCATGTCCTTTAAATAGGTTGTGTAGGAAAAACATAGAATTCACTTGGACCGACGAATGTCAACAAGCGTTTGATAAATTAAGGAAACTTCTTACGAGTCCACCTGTATTGCAGTATCCAAATTTTGAGAGTAATAATACCTTTAGGCTCCAGACAGATGCTTCGGGGTTGGCTATAGGAGCAGTGTTGTCAAATGGCGATGATAGACCTGTTGCTTATGCAAGTAGGCAGTTAAATAATTCCGAGGTAAATTATCCAACCATCCATAAAGAATTGTTAGCAATCGTTTGGGCGGTTCAACATTTTCGACCTTATTTGTATGGTAGGAGGTTTAGGATATTAACAGATCATAAGCCTTTGGTGCATATGTTTGGGATGACGGAGCCTAGTAGTAGGTTAACTAAATATCGATTGTATTTAGAGGAATATGATTTTGAGATAGAGTATGTAAAAGGTTCAGAAAACGTCACGGCAGACGCATTATCAAGGATAGTAATCATCACTCTAAGTGATTTGAAAAACTTGAGTAAAGAAAAAAGCTGTAACGTGGTAACGCGTGCGCAGCATAAATTATTAAAGCAAGGTAGCACAACAAAGGGTTCAATTGAGGTTGAAACGCAAGTGGGGGCAAGGTCACCTAGAGTTGTAGATATCATCAAAAAACCGGTAGATTGTTGTGAGTTAATTATGTGCAGTGAGAAAGATTTCTCAGGATTGAAGAAACAGGGAGTGACATACACCTATAGGTATTTACTTGTAGAGGGCTCTACGATTTATTTGAACCAAAATTCTTTGTTAGCAAAGGCACGCATAGACGAATTGTTAAAGGAACTAGGTATTCTTGGTAGGAAATCAAATATAGAGGAGCTGGTGGTAATAAAAAATGAGCAGAATAAGGGGTTAGTGGGAAAATTAGCTCGCATTATTTCGGAAGCAAAGCATACAGTATTTGGGAAATTACGGTTGTGCATAGTTAATGGAGTTAAAAGGATTACGGATAGGGAAATGGTGAGAGTAATTCTGAATGATTTCCATTTATTACCTACGAGTGGTCATGCCGGTATTAACAGGATGACAAACAATATTAGGAGGTGCTATTTTTGGACGGGAATGCATAAGGATATTGAAAATTTTGTTACTAAATGTAAGGATTGTCAGAAACAGAAATATAGTAATAGGAGGGTAAAGGAAAAAATGGTGATTACAACCACAGCCTCGTCCTCATTAGAAAAGATATTTTTAGATGTGGTAGGTCCGTTAGAAGTAGACAATAATGGCTATAAGTATATTCTGACTTTACAGTGTGAGTTAAGTAAATTTGTAGAAGCTTATCCTCTAGTAGATAAATCAGCAGATACTGTAGCCAGAACCTTTGTGGAAAATTTCGTTCTTAGATATGGTATTCCAAGGGAGATAGCAACCGATTGTGGAACAGAATTTATAAATACAACTTTAGAAAATGTTTGTAAAATATTAAAAGTAAATAAAATAAATAGTGTGGCATATCATCACGAAAGTATAGGTTCTTTAGAAAATTGGCATAAGCATCTGGGAAGCTACTTACGGATTCAGACTAAAAACCAAGGATCGAATTGGAGCACTTGGATTCCTTATTGGTGTTTTGCGTACAACACCTCAGTTCATACGGCTACCAAATATTCTCCATTCGAATTGGTTTTTGGAAAGAAGTGTCGCATTCCGAGCAATCTAAGTGACGTGGTAGAACCTTTGTATGTGTACGATAATTAACCTTTAGAATTAAAATATAGACTTCAGAAAAGCAGCGTAGAAGCTAGAGAAAACCTAATTGTATCTAAGTTAGATAGAAAAAATAAAAATGATTTAATATCTAATTGTATAACTTATAAGAGTAGGGATTTAGTGTTAGTAAAAAATGAATGTAGGGATAAATTGTCAGAAGTCTATAAGGGTCCCTTCACCGTAACGAGAGATTTAGGAGTTAATGTTGAAACTGTTAATAAAAGTAAGAAAGTTATTATAGTACATAAAAATAGAACTAAGTTATTTAGGGCTTAATTTTTTCAAGGGAGGGGTACACGCACCCGTCCTTTTCAAGGGAGGTGTAATAAGGAAGTAAAGTAGTTTATCATAATATACGTGAGGAGTGTGTAATTATATAAAACGCGTAACAACACGTAGTATTAGGATATATAAGATGATGTGAACGGTGGAATAGAGATCTTGTGTTGGACATTACCATGTAGTATCATTGAAGCTGCCCTCCCGAACAACGTTATTTCATCGCGCGTGAATTTCAAGCGCTCGGCTACCGGGGCGCGCATGCTGGAGGTGGCGGGTGGCGGTGCCGTGGCTAGTACCAAGGCAGACGCGCTGGCTCGGCGACTGATGGAGGAGCTCGCCACGGACATGGTGAGGGTATCGAGACCAGTTAAGACTGCGGAGCTGCGGGTGTCCGGATTCGATGACTCGGTCACTGCGTCAGAGGTCGCTGCAACGGTGGCACGTGCGGGCGCATGTGAGGTGGCCGCGGTCACTTGCGGCGAAGTGCACCCTGGTCGGTACGGCTCGTATGCGGCCTGGGTTCGATGTCCGGTGCTCGCTGCTAGGGCGATCCTTGTGGCGGGTCGTCTAGCCGTCGGATGGGGCTCAGCTCGGGTGGAGTTGCTCGAGGCGCGGCCACTCCGGTGCTTTAAATGCCTGGAGCCTGGCCACACGCGTGCACTATGCCCGTCCGAGGAGGACTCAACGACCAATGCTATCGCTGCGGTGAGCCCGGCCATAAGGCCGGTGCCTGCCACGCCATGCCGCGCTGCACCCTTTGCGTGGCGGCGGGCAGGCCTGCGGAACATCGGTTTGGCACCAAGGCGTGTGCTGCACCGACCAGACGAGGAGTGCCAGGGGTGAGCGGTGGCCCTAGGGTCTTGACTCAGCCCATGCACCCGACGCCCTCCGGTGCAGGGACGGGGACAGAGGTGGTCAACATGGAAACCATATCTTAGATGGCGTCCAGGTTCCTGCAGGCGAACCTTAACCACTGCGCTCGGGCCCAGGACCTGCTGGTCCAAACCCTAGTGCAGTGGCAGATTCATGTGGCGATTATTGCGGAGCCCTACCGGGTACCGTTGTATGGAGGCTGGGTTGGTGATGATGATGGCTCTGTCGCCATAGTCACCCGGACGACTGCCGGGGCAATTCCGCTGGAGCGGGTGTCGAAAGGGAGTGGGTGGGTCGCTGGGGAGGTGGACGAGACGCTCATCGTCGCCGTTTACTTCTCCCCGAACGCCTCGCTCGCTCGCTTTGAGCAGTACCTGCGTGAGCTGGAGACGTTGGTAGCTGGTCGTCGCTCCCACCATGTGCTGATCGCCGGGGACCTCAATGCCAAGTCGGCTATGTGGGGTTCACCCGTGGCGAACGCGCGCGGTAGGGAAGCGGAAAACTGGGTTGTTGCAGGTGAGTTCTCCGTGCTAAACCATGGGGGTATAACGAAGTGCCTGGGGACTGGACATACCACGGCGTTTCGTTGATATTTAAAATCGGGTTTACGGGACGGGGAGAGGGGACTCGTACAAATGAGACTCTAGGCCAACAATATTACACTATTTATTACACTGAACATACTACAAGCACTCTTATTCTATCTACTTATAACTAGGACGCGGTCAAACCCCACCGTTGGGGTGAACGCAATCAGGGTCAGGGACCGTGTAACTACGGCTTATTCGGGACCGCGAGTTCGAGGGTGCGCGCGGCCTCGTGATGAACGGGCGGTGACGGGGGAAGGCAAGTTATCCCCAACCTGCTGTCGAGGTTGGTTATAACTCCCTTCGGGTTAGTACTTAGAACGACCAGGGTTAACCATGAGGCCGCGCCAGAGAACCTTTCAGCTTCGGAGCTAGCCCACGAGTGTCCCGTCCTAATGACCGCGACGCCTTATATCATATGTCGCGGCGCGGCCGGCACGCGGAGGAGGGACCACGCTGCCGTCGATGTCTATGTGTGCGTTAGTCGCACCGTGGCTGGCATGGCGTCCGGATGCATGTGTAGCTGTGGCTCGGCGGTGCCCGTTACACTCCTCCTCCCTTTGAAGACTTTTGTAAAAGTCGCATGTTAAATACTGCTTGTGGTATCACTAATAACTTACATCGGTGATTACGAACTGGCTAGCCCGCCGCGATGGCGTCATGGCTTTTCTTACCTTGCACACTTCTTAAACCTACCTACGGAGTTAGTTTATCATTCTTGTAGAATAAAATATTAATCTAGGTAGTCTAAACATATATCTAAACAACCAAACAACGATTGGGGAAAACTAATAGTTTTTCTTCAAAATAACAATTCAATAACAAAATCAATAAGCAAGAGAGAAAAAATAAAAATAAACTTTTCCTGTTAATAACTTCTTAACAAAACTGTTCGAGGTAATATCGAACACGCAGCAAATGTGCGTTTCTGCTGCGTTAGCGATGTAGCGCACCTTTGCTCGCGCTTACCTAAATTCGGCAGTTCGCGACCGAGCATACCATCGAGAGCGCGGGCTCACTTAGCTTAAACCATTTTACCAAGTAATTAGCCTTAAACTCTGTCGGTCTAAGTGATTACTGTTTATAATACATAATTACATAGTATTCGCGGATATTGACTTTTACTACAACCATTAAGCATACCATAAACTCAAAGGGGCTTGGATTTGGACATACCACACAAGACAGGTCCCCTTTACATGGTCGTTCGAGCCGGAAACACAAGACAGGTCCCCTCTACATGGTCCTTCGAGCAAAACACCAGAACCAGTGCCTGTGGTAAAGCAGTTAGATTGCAGCTACAGGAAAAATCACACACTATGGAAGCCAAACAAAGTGAACCAAACGACGCGACGCGACGCGGATCAAAAAACAGACAAGAGTCGTGGTGGCAGGGTCTGCCGCGTCGTGGCTATTTTCCAGAAACCAAGTGATAAAACATAATAATAATAATAATAATAATAAAGCCTTTTTTATTTACAAAAATCATAAATAACAATAATAAATTTATATTCTAATTTCAATAATAAAAATACATGCATAAACAAAAATAAAAAATAAAATCCTTAATTCTAGTTACTTATTAATTTAAAAATGTAATTATAATGATATTTATTAATTCAAGTTATTATTAATTTAAATCAACTTGTAATTATGTTACATAGTATTTATACTTGAATTATTTCGATTTGGATGTCCATTTTTGGACGAAGGCCTCCTCCATCATACTCCAGTGTTGTCTGTCCTGGGCTAAGCGCGTCCACGTGGTACCGGCGCTGGCTACTATATCGTCCGCCCAGCGGCGCCGCGGGCGTCCTGGTGGGCGGCACTCTCCACGCGGGTACCAGTGCAACACCCTCTCGCTCCACCTGTCGTCTGTAGTTCTCGCCGTGTGTCCGGCCCATCGCCATTTCAGGCGACAAAACATTTTTGCTGCATCTATGACCTTTGTTTTCTCTCGGATATCTTCACTTCTCTCTCTATCCCTTAATTTTAGCCCCAGCATGCTTCTTTCGGCGGATCTTTGGAATATTTGTATCTTCTTAATAATTTATTTTGTGACTGGCCATGTTTGGCAACCGTAGAGTAAGGTAGGAGTCACGACGGTATCCATTGCCTTTTTCTTAAGATGGGTTTTCATCTGGGATTTAAATATATGTTTGAGTGACCAGTATGAGTTCCAAGCTTTTTTGACTCGTCTTTCAACTTCTTCCATGTAGTGACTATGAAAAGAAATGTTTTGACCTAAATATACATACTGGTCAACATAGTTATGGTTACCCCTCACCCCTCTGCCTTAGATTAAGTCTAGAATATACTTTTAGTAACTAAGCATTTATGTTTTAAGGCTGATTCAGCGGCGAGACAGCCCTCGGCGCTCTGACGCACATGTATTCTTTTATTTCAATATTAAAGCATCTCCATATCGATGCAGACGTATTTTTAATTTAATTTTAATTTTAGTTTTAAATTTTAATTTTTTAAAAACCCGTTTCTAAGCTCCCAAATCAAGAGTGGCGCAGCCCGGAGCGGATTTTCATAATTTTCACGGGTTTTTCCGCGTTTTCCCGACGTCCAAATTCGTCAGGAAAATTACCACGAAAAATTCCACGAAAAGTTAATCCGACGAACCAAATAAATATTCTCTTAAACGGGTAAAGAAAAGTGAGCAATGGGTGTAGCAGTCGGTTGGTGAGTACAACTTTTCGCCAATCCTTTGTTTCCCAAATCCTCCTCTTTGAAAATGGTTTTTAAACAATAATTTGTTATTATTGCGATCAAACTTCTCGCATTTTAACGTGTCTGGTTAACTTTGTATACAACTCTACAGAGTTAACCTTAGTATTAATTAGATAAGAAAATATAGAGAGTGCATAGTCTTCAAATTCAGATTTGTACTGTAAGTAATTAATTAGTGTTACGTAAACTTAAATGATCTAAAATCGATCGTATTAGAATTATAATTTAGAATAAAAACTCAACTTAGGAACTATTGGTTGACTTTGTATACAACTCTATCGAGTTAACCTTTGTTCTCTACCATTGAGCTATGAAAATATAGAGAGTGCATATCTTAAAATTCAGATGTGTACTGTAAGTAATTAATTAGTGTTACGTAAGCTTAAGTGATCTAAAATCGATCGTACTTGAACTATAATTTAGGATAAAAACTCGTATATTTTACAAAATATTTCAGTGTCAAACCAATTTTACAAAGAATTTTTATTTTATGCCCAACTATTGTTGTGCTTATTTTATTGTTTTCATTGACATTTTTGTGTCAGTCGTTTTTACAAAGAATTTTTGTTTTATGCCCAACTATTGTTGTGCTTATTTTATTGTTTTTTTTTATTGACATTTTTGTGTCAATACTTTATACAACCGCGTAAAGTAGAGTGAAAATTTTTCATTAAGTTTTTGTGTAATTTTACATAATCGCATAAACTCAAGTAAAAATTTTCATAAAATTTTTACACATTTTCCCAACTTTTTTTGTGTTTTCAATTGTATTTTTTGTGTAATTTTTACAACCGTGTAAACTAAAGTGAAAACTTTCCATCAAGTTTTCACCAATTATTTTTGTGCTTTTTATTGTGCTATTTTAAAGTGTGTAATTTTTAAAACCATGTAAACTTAAATGGAAATTTTCCATCAAGTTTTCCCCATTTATTTTTGTCTATTTTATTGTGCTATTTTAAAGTGTGTAATTTTTAAAAACCGTGTTAACTAAAGTGGAAACTTTCCATCAAGTTTTCCCAATTTATTTTTGTTTTTTATTGTGCTATTTTAAAGTGTCTAATTTTATACTACCGCGTAACCTTAAGTGAAAATTTTTAATCAAGCTTTCCTTTTATACTTTATTATTTTAGTGCTTTTAATTGTGTTATTTTAAAATGTAAACTTTTACATAACCGCGTAAACGCAAGTGAAAATTTTTCTTAAAGTTTTCCACATTTTCCCAACTTTTGTTGTGTTTTCTATTGTGTTTATAATGTGTTCTATTGTAGTGAGTAAAAAAAAAAAAAAAATCGTGTAACTCGAGTGAAAAGTTGCCTTCTCTGAATCGTTCGTAACTCTATTACTATGACGAAGCTATAGAAGCGATACTTAAAGAATTCATTCAATTGATACTATTATACAATGGTGATAAAAGACAGTTAAATTTATATTTGCGAAAATGTTATTATGTAATTGATCGGTTTAGTAACAGAGATTTCGAAGAACAAATTGTTTTGACTAGTCGACTTACAGAGAACGCAGCTGCGCTCTTATCGGAACGAGAGGATGTTGAGACTTGGTCTGCGTTGAAAGAATTGCTTGTCTAGCATTTTAGAGACCCGCGTAGTGAAGCGTGTATCAATATTGAATTAGAGTTTTTGAAAATAAAATCAGATGAAAGTTATCTGGATTTTTGTAATAGAATCCAAAGTGTTCGATATTTATTGATGTCGAAAGTGACCGTGATTGGTCCTCATTCACGATAATCACTGTCCTAGTGATTTAAAACGCGCAAAATTTATCATATTATAATAATACATCCTTGAATGTATTTTTATATAACCGTCCTGAGAATATGGTACGGGTAATGAGACTTTAGGTACCATCAACATTAGAGGCCGCCTTAAGTGATGTTCTTGAGGAAGTAAATTTTTTTGGAACAATACAACATGAAAAATCGTATACACGGCAGCAGTCAAATTATAAGTTCAGGTTCAAGGCCATTGATAAGCAACAATGCCCCGCCTAAGATGCCCCAAATTCAAGGGCAAGGTCAACCACAGAGTTTTGGAACGGACCGTCCACAAACTTTTGGGTACCGACCTTAGTTTGGCCTTCAGCCACAACAACCAGTAGGCCTTCAGCAATTTAGTTATAGGCCACCATAGAAATTTGGCTACAAGCCACCACAGCAATTTGGTTACAAACCACCTCAACCATTTGGTTATAAACCACTCGAACAATTGAATAATCGGCCAACTCAATTTGGATATCGACCACAATCTGGTATCCAGCCAACTCAAGTAGGCTACAGTCCCCCTCAGGTACAAAAGCCTCAAATGCAAATCAGTGACGTGTCTATATGAGGACAGCTCCTCCTATACCACAAGTACCACAACAAGGTTTTAAGTTAAACGAACTGATTATAAATGACTATGAATACGAACCTTATTACAATGAAAATTACGACTATAATCATAATAGTTATCATGACGTGAACAAAGTGAACTATTATGGTAACAAAAATTATATATGTAGGTAGTTAGGTACCGACGTAACGTACCGTAAGAAGACTGACGTATATCAGGCAGCCAAATTTTCTCAAAACTGCCTTGACTAAATCTTAGAACTAAATTGCGATCCTAATTCAAAACTTTCGTACATTATTTAAAAGAAATAGATGCAAAAAATTATTATTGATACCGGAAGTATGAGGTCATTCTTTTGTCCTCAAAACGCCTATCAATATTTTGGTAAATTTATTCGAAAGGAACCATTTCAAGTGATTAGCACCCACGCGTCCAGCAGGCACGATGAAATGATGGAAATCCCTCTCTTGCCTACTCTACTTTTGTTACAATAGTAATGATTGGCATAAATTTTATTTGTATGACGTTGACGCACGTTACGACGCTTATTCGAAATGATCTTTTACAACAATTGGTCGCGATTATTGATTTGAAAGAACAGCTTTTGAAAACGAATACTTCTTGTATTCCAATAATCAATATTAATTTAAAATATATTATTGATAATACCACTACGATCAGAACAACGGGTCAAGTTATTTAAGCGAAGCCATACTTGACTTCTATGAATTTAAGAACGGCTTACGAATGCCTAGTGCAATAGTGAACTGCATAAACGGTTATGCTTCTACGGTCATTCAGAATGCCTTAGATCAATCAAAACGGTTGACTATTACAACACCTTTTGCTGTAATAAATTAAGAAAAACATGTTACAAAGATTAGAAAATTAACAGCTAAAAAGAAAACAAAACACAATGACTAAACGACAAAAACAATATCAGACTCAAGTAGGACAGCGATAGCTGGTAGCCCTATAGCGATTTCTGATACATTATCAAGACATAGTATGGAAGTAGGTGAATACCCTATAAGACCAGAATCTAGTAAATCACAAACAATTAATTCTGCTGAAGATTTGGAATCAACTGGAATACCAATTTTACGAGAGGCAATTTACAACAAGCCAAATCAAATTCTAGTTTATTCATGGTTTAAAAATGAAATGCAAGTAAAGAATCTTTCGCGTGAAAAACAAAAGGTTTGGAAGTTTTCCTACCTACAGATAATTCAGAATTGGTCAAAAACTTTTTGAAACAATACATAAAGCCATGAGTAAAATATTTTATCTATTTTGAGGAAGAAAAGCATCGAAGATTATTTGGTAATTTAATAATTCAGTTTTTTTTTAAGAAAAGAATGTTTAATCTTTACTAATGCACAGAAAGAGTAATTTTATTGGAGATGAAAGAGAGCAACGAGCAATAATAGTTAAATATCATAAAAGAAAATCAATTTTTGCTAAAGATGTTAACAAGCGGATAAGCAAAGATAAACCTCGTTTTGTAAAAGCAAAAGTTATAGGCAGCCCCGAAAGAAACGTTTTACCTATACAAGTAGGAGAAAGAAAAACTAAAGTTCCTATTAAAAATGTCAAACGCCCTCCACAGGTGGTGCAACATACTGCTAATAATGACACCAACCCTGGCTCTTCATCTACAGACACTTGAAGGAAATCCAGGGATACTTCCAATAAAGGAAGGTCAGGCATACTATCAAACTGACTATTGGACTATAGTTAAGGTTATAAACTTGGAAAGGATTTACAGTGATTTAAATTACGTATCAATGAACTATGAACAACTGTGTAAACTGATCGATTGGAATACATCATATTCGGAAGAATTTAAAAATGTGAAAATACATACAGAGTTTATACGCGATATAACTATAGATAAATACCGACAACTTGTTCCACAGCAACGCTTTATGAGAGGTCTAATAAATCCATTGGGTTCCATTATAAAAGTTATTACAGGTAATCTTGACCATGACGATGCCATCAAATATGATAAACTCACATCTGAACTAAGTCATAATCAAATTATCGTTTCTAAGAAATTAACCTTGGTCTCTAAAATGTTCGATAGCTTTATCAATGTAACTGAAACAATGAATCAGAATACTGTTAATTTAGATAATCGCTTAAAGCAAGCCGAAATAATGTTAAGAGATTTAGCTGCTAGAAAAAACAATTGGGTTTTTTTCACATACATATCAGGATTATTTAGCGTCTTTACAAGCAGTTTTCGTACTATATTTATCAGGTTAAGTGAAATTGAAACAGCTCTAGCATTAAGTAGAGTCTCTATACTACATCAATCTATCGTGAACTCGACGGAACTCATGTATCATTTGAAATTGATTGCAAACTCAGAAAGCTTAGTGTATTTACCTATCGATGAAAATTTGTTAAAATTAGAAGAAACTATTTGTGTAAAATCATTTATTAAGAAAAACCAGATCACGTTTATTATGGAAATTCCTATTACTGATAATTGTACTTATAACTATTTTAAAATGTACTCCTTACCAATTTTCCACCAATCCGAAAATAAAACCTTGTCTATTTTCCCCAAATATCCTTACCTTTTGGCGAAAGGAATGAAATACTTACCGATTGTGAAACCATGCCGCCCGTTATCAACTGGCGACCATTTTCTGTGTAATGCAGACAACCGAGCAATGTACCATGAGCCCACCTGTATGGAACAGCTCATGAAATTTGAAGACAACCCTGATGATTGTACGCAGCATCAGGTTCGAATTGAAAATGTCAAGGTCCAGCAAGTCAGTTCTGACAGTTGGATTATTTTCAGCAGACTTAAGACTACGCTAACGAAGCATTGCGATAACGAAGTCAGTAAGCAGCCATTATTTGGAACTTATCTCGTGACCATCGACGAGCCTTGTGATTTGGAAATTCATGGAATTCGTATTCGACACCGTATCTACATAGAATCGGATGTTGTAGAGCCAATTCCAGTTATCATCTTGCCGCAGCTACGTGCGAACGCCAGTCTATCCGGTGCACGCGCACTCAACATGAAAGGAGTTCACTTAGATGAAGTTAAATACATGGCTTACTCTTTAAAGCAAAGTGCAGTGATCGAAAGTGTTTTAAATGAACAAAAAGACTTTAACTTCAGTGAACAATTAGGATACGTTACTTTATGTTTAGTAATTTTAAGTTTTTTGATGTTTTTGCTTTACGTGTTTCGTTTAAAATTGTTAAAAATATTACCGCTTAAGAAAAATTATCGGAATACATCTAAAATCGATCGAACCGATAATTTTCCTCTTAGGGATGGAGGAGTTATGGTTACCCCTCACCCCTCTGCCTTAGATTAAGTCTAGAATATACTTTTAGTAACTAAGCATTTATGTTTTAAGGCTGATTCAGCGGCGAGACAGCCCTCGGCGCTCTGACGCACATGTATTCTTTTATTTCAATATTAAAGCATCTCCATATCGATGCAGACGTATTTTTAATTTAATTTTAATTTTAGTTTTAAATTTTAATTTTTTAAAAACCCGTTTCTAAGCTCCCAAATCAAGAGTACATATTCAATGTTTTTGTTGTTGATAATCATCATGTCTTTGTTTCCATTTGTCATAATACAGGTTTTTTCAGGATTCATCTCTAGTCCACATTCTCTACTTTTTGAATCTAGAGAATGCAACATAATTTGGAGGTCAGTGTGGTTCTCTGTTAATATGACAATGTCATCGGCAAAACGTAGATGGTTTAAAAGTTTACCATTGATGTTAATGCCAAACCCAGACCACTGCAGTTTTCTAAAAATATGCTCTAGAAGGGAGTTGAAGAGGTTTGGAGAGATTGGATCCCCTTGTCTTACTCCTCTTTTCAGGTCGATAGTATCACCTTTCTTTTCCAGCTTCACAATGGCTTTGCTTTTCCGATATATTTCTACAAGTACTTTTATGTATTTATATTGTATGCCCTGCTCTCTCAAAGCTTTCCAAAGCTCGTCGTGTAGAATTGTATCGAAGGCTTTAGAATAGTCTACGAAGGCTATGTACAATGTTTTTCCATATTCTGTGTATTTTTCAATTGTTTGTCTCAGAGCAAAAATATGATCTAGAGTCGAATATTTGCTTCTGAAGCCAGCTTGTTCGCTTGGTTGCTGGTAATCTAACTCTTTCTTGATTCTGTTTAGAATAACATTAGTAAACAATTTATATGTTGATTGCAGTAGGCTGATCGGCCGATAGTTATTTATATTTAGGGGGTCTCCTTTTTTGTAGAGCAGCGTTATTATTGAAGTTTCCCATTGCTCGGGCAATTGTTCCTGTGTAAGAATATCATTGAATAATGTTGTAAGAACAGGTGTCAATGGCTCTATCAATGCTTTCAGCACGTCGTTTGTTATATGGTCGTCGCCAGGGCTTTTCATAGTTTTAAGGTTCGTTATGGCATATTTTATTTCCTTTTCTAATAGCAAAGGTGTCTCTTCTGGTGTGATGCTTTGCACGTCTGATGGGTCACCATAGGTATCATTTTTTTGACTTTCTTCTGTCATGCTGTAGAGTTTTCTATAGAAGTTGGTAGCTATTTTCAATATGTTATTTCTGTTGGTTGTTGTTGCGCCTGAATTATTTTTTAGTGTCTGGATCCATGATTTTTCGGTGTTTATACGTTTATTTCCTCTCTTAACAGATCGTCTTTTATCTAGTTCTTCTTCGAATATTTTCATTTTATAACTTTCTTTGTTTCTTTTTATGTTTTTACGAATTTTCCCATATAACTGTTTGAGACTTTTCCTTTCAGCTGGTGTCTTTACTAGTTTTTCCTTAAGTTTTGTTCTTTGTTTAATCATGTCTCTAGTTTTTTCAGTTATTATATGCTCTATTTTTTTTTTCTGTTTCCGACTGGGCATTTTGTTGACACTGTTTCTGATTCTGTGTAGCAGGTTGTTATAAGTTTCCTGAATGGTTTGGCAAATTTCAGTCCCTTTAGAGAGCCGGGTGAAGGTATTGTTCAGTGAGTAATGCTCTATTGGTGTAAGTCCTGACTGTCGTCTTTGAAATGATTTTCTATCCATTTGCTTTATATTCATAACCATCGTTGCACGAATTAAACGATGATCGGTCGGGTGTGTGGTCTTAATAACTTCAATATTTTCTATGGCGTGGGTATGTGACTTACGGGTAATAATAAAGTCTATTTCGTTAGTTGTTTTACCATCTGGTGACCGCCATGTCCACTTGTTTTTGGCTTTTTTCTTAAAGTATGTATTCATAATGTAGAGTTCGTATTCAAGGCAAAATTCAATAAGGGTTTTGCCCCTGTTATTTCTCGTTCCATATCCCCACGGACCTAGAGCTGCGTTGTCAGCTGGGGTACTTAGGCCAATTTTCGCGTTAAAATCTCCCATTACAATTGTGTTTGGTATAGAATTCTCTAGCGCGCTCCTTACGTTGATATAAAAAGTGTCAATTTCTTCTTGATTAGAGTTTTCTGTTGGTGCATAGACTTGAATAATATTTATATTATAGTTCTCAAAGGCCATGTCAAGCCTCGCCACTCTGTCTGAAATAGCCTTGAAGTCTAGTATATTTAATTTGAACTTCTTTTTTACCATAAACCCTACGCCGTTTCTCCCACTTTTCTTTCCTGTGTACAGAAAAATATAATCGTCGAATTCTCTTATATGAGTTCCTTCTTTTTTAATTTCTGATAGGCCTATAACATCCCACTTAATATTTTGTAGAGCATGTTCCAACTCTTCTTGTCGACCGGTTCCTACTAGTGATCTTACATTCATCGTGCATATAAAGGTGTGTTGGGTAGTAGGAACTCTTTCTTTGTGTATGATGGAGGGTGGTGGTCTACTACTCCCTCGGTGACCAACCGTATTGGGAGAGACTTGTTCTGGTGTAAGAGTTTTTGTATATTTGTTCCGGAGAGAGGCCGTCTGTAGTTGCTATTGATGTATGTCATTGTCGGAATTGTTTGATTTCGCCCCGGTTTCAGCAGTAGCATACGACAGCGAGGTAGATCTAGTCTTTACATATGAATCCATTGTAGTTTTATTTTTCTTCGCGTTGTGAACTAAACTTCTTTGTGCTGTTTTAGGTAGAGCCTCAGGAGATGAGTTTGGCTTTCTTTTTTGGTTTCGAATATTAGAGTTCCATTGCTTTTGTTCAGCAGGAAGCGACTGTGTTGTGCTTAGAGTTTTGCTTCTTAGTGTGATTATTTTATCAAATCTTATCGCTACATTTTCGCCTTGCTCCTTTCGTAATCTAAGCTCTTCCTGTAATTCTTTCCTTCTTTCTAGAATTTTAGGTGTGAAATCCTGTTTTATGTAAATATTTGATCCCTCTAAATATTTTTTATTTTTCAGTATTTGAATTTTCAGGCCCAGTGTACATAATGCCAATATAATGGGTCTGATATTTCCTGTTTGTTTTCCGATTCTTCTAACTGACTCTATCTCTCGTCGCTCGCAAGGTATTTTCATATTTTTTGTAATTATTTCTAGTACGGTTCCTTCTAGCTCATTGTATGACTTTTCTTTTTCTTCTACGCCAAAAAGTATTAAATTTCTTTTTTTCATGTGTTGTTCCATTCTGTCAATAGAGTTTTGCTGTTCTTCGATCTTTTTCTCTAAAACATTGAACTTTTTGTCAATATTTTCGAATTTTGAGTTAATATTCTTGTTTATATCTTGGATGATGGTATCCTTCATTTCGCTCATATCTTGACGTTGTTTTTGCATTTCCTCTTCAATGCCTTTCAGTATTCTCATCATTTCATCCATTTTAGTTTTTTCTGCCGGCCTCTTTAGGAGCAAGTCGTGTTTTTCTAAACGTATGTGTGATATCCGTATACAGCGCCCTCTATTGGTTCTACAGAGCCATCTAGTGGTGAGAAGCGGAAGCTCGTTAGTAGTAGTTGGGGTTCGTAGCCGCTGCTTTTTGTGGTGTTGAAGTATCACAACAGTATGGACATACAGATGGCATGAAAAAGTATTTTGCTATAGTCGATTTAATTGATGACTAATCAATAGCAAATTTTAAGGTTATCTTTATCAAAAACTTTAACTTTTCATAAGCTATTCAGGTTTTACTCACTGTTGTAATAGAGAAATAGCGCTTTTGTCTTTTGAATTTGCGTATTTAATCCTGATATTCACTGTTTTGTTTTGGTTTTCGTTGCAATCCGTTACGATTTATTTTTGTTATTCCTGGGTTTATCTCGGGTTGAATCACTTGGATAACACTGTTGTTCGTGAAATGGATATTTTTCTACGTGTAGATAATGTCTTTGATCGGAATTAACACACTTTCATATATTTAAATACAAAAATAACACAGAGGTGATGTTGGCGTGAGCACTGTGGCGCCCTCTTGTCAGTGATAAAACATAGAAGACATAAAGCCGAGATGAGAAGGCGTCCGTCTTCGGGGATGAGACAACAACCAAAAATTTTTACATGAACAGTAAAAATGATACCTACAATTCATTGTTTACGACATAAAATCATACTATACTGTTGGAGTCTGTCCTGTGCGAGGTGTTTGGGTTTTGAAATAAAATAGTCTTGAAGATTCTAATTACTTGTATTAATTAATTCTAAAGTTAAAGGACACGTTACAAGCTTGACGGGCCCAGGGAGACTGCCCGCTCGCCGCGTGCCTCGTGCAACCTACTTACAGTATTGTAGGATCAGCAAAAGTAAATGTTATAGTGTTGTAAGGTGGTCCCAACATACATCCCCTTCTTAAAAAAAAAATTTTAAACTAAAAAATTTAACAATACCAAGTTCTTAAATGGTGCAAAAAGGCACAAAGGAATATGCACACCCTGCAAGATCGCGGCATACGTGACCCGTCGCTGGGCGCGTGACGCAACGCGATCTTGCATTACATAGGTATCGGTTACGAGTTACTACCTACCGTTTACAATAACAAAGTCGAGCAAAATTTCCACGAACTCTTCCGGCCATTAACCCGTTACACATTCTTTATACTAGCTATCTACTTTTAACACATTAAAGAAAAAACAAAATCATAACTATATTATAACTACATTGTATATGAATTATCCGCAAAACAAAATATATATATATATAAATTGTCCAAAAAAATTGCAATTGTAAAAATGATTTGTAAAAAAAAAAATTAAAATACTGTAAAATCGCTTCAAAATAAAAATGTTCTGTAAACCACTTTTAAATCACTTTTATACCACTGACTTCCCACCTATGCCGATGTTATGCAGCCTTGGACATTCCAGCACTTTCTCCTCGTTTCCGGTCTACATAGCGCGAGTATCATGCCAGTCACTCGCAGCAGTGCGGTTGAGCAATCTCCAACGCCGACACTGATCCTCCGGTGAGTTTCCGGGCAACTATTTCCTGAGTGATCGCTGGCATATACTTCCAGTGCTGCCTATGTAGACCGTAGCGTGAACGTCTTTGGAGGACCGCGGGTGGATCGCAATCTCTTCCCGGGCCACACTCTGCCAATCTCGTCCACTGCGTCCATTTCAAACGGCATCCATTGGTGGCTGGCAACAAGCTTCGGATGACGTAACCGCATTCCATCCGCTTCCGGCTTCACGTGGCGTCTGGTCATGGTCAATTTTTCCAAATATTTATTTTAACCTCCTGAGATGTGAGTCTTCTCAGGAGGGAGTCTCCCCCCCGTCGCACAATTTCCTAAATCCTTCTGATTTTCCTCTTCTTACCACATCGAAGACCGTCGTGGGTCACCATATTGTATAGGGACATCTGACGACGTATATACCTGAAGTTAAATCACGACATAACTTCGATAATGGATTTTTCACTTTACTCACTTTTTCCCATAATAAAAAAAAAATGTCTTTCCGCAAATCACCTCGCACTTTTCACAAAAAATCACGTCGGGGTCACCAATGTTGGAGTCTGTCCTGTGCGAGGTGTTTGGGTTTTGAAATAAAATAGTCTTGAAGATTCTAATTACTTGTATTAATTAATTCTAAAGTTAAAGGACACGTTACAAGCTTGACGGGCCCAGGGAGACTGCCCGCTCGCCGCGTGCCTCGTGCAACCTACTTACAGTATTGTAGGATCAGCAAAAGTAAATGTTATATTTTTATAGTGTTGTAAGGTGGTCCCAACATATACCTAAGAGAACCGAGTTCGTCAACCTCGTCTCGTGTTGCACAAGCGGTCGCCACGCAAAAGTGCTGACCAAGTGAGAACACAATTGCACAACAAGTGGACATTAAGAGTTTACTACGACATGAAACCATACCGGGACAGCATGAGTACGTATAAAGAGATATCTAACTATAAACTGTGCGCAAATATAGAAAAACAATCACTATGTAATACTATCGTCCAACAAGCCCGTAATGATTACCAGGAAATATAGTACTACAACGACCCTTTGCTAGCGCAGCATTTTGAAATACCCAACAAGGTACCGGCGCGACGCGACTCAGACGGCTAGGCGCCGTCGAGGACTTATCGACGGTGTCCGATATCTTGCAAGCGATTTGCTTAGACTCGCGCTTTGCGGATCAGTATGCCAAGGACGATACTGCCGGCATCGGAGACCTGCTTCGGGGCACTGCGGCGGTCGCTTCCCGCGGGATGCTGAGGTGGCGACCCCGCCACCTCATAGACCTCGGCGTCGACGCGGAAGTCACCATCAACATGAGCCAGATGAAACTTCCGCGCCGCCGAGGCCCACCAGTGCAAAACCACCTACACCAAGTGAAGTGAAGTGATTATTAGTGCTAGTGACTTAAATAAACACCACACGCCAGTGATCGGTATAAACAACCAAAAATGTGATTTGAGCTCCATAAGTATGCCAAGCGTTGGCCAGAAGCAAGAGCGGACTATAACCACAGGGCGGTTGTTCTGATAAATAAGGCGTGCTCGATTTTTGGGTCGAACTGGGTCGGCTATTTACCCAACCGCGCCCTAGTTGTAAACAATCTTGTAAGCAATAAATGAATTACTATGAAATAATGATATTTTACACAATAATGGCACTAATGTCCTTATGTTTACTCTAAAGCTCACTAACGAATCATACATTTAGAACAAAATAATGAAGCAAAACTACAATTTCAATGAAAACTGTTGAAGCACTTGTGTAAAGTCAGCCCAGGCCGATACTGGCTTTGCCTCGTACCACAATGCACAATATTACACTCAGGCATTGTGAAATCCAACTTGTGTAGTAAAAAATATAGGTATTTGCTAATAAAATAGTGAAAATTTACGAAAACACAAAAAGTAAACAAAACTTTGAATGAAGGCAATCAAAGGTCACAGAGTATTAAATGAATGGTTGAATGGCAAGCTAATGGTGGGCAATTTTCATACAAAATAAATGTTACTGCCGCTCCATTTTGTTCCTTGCTCCAAGACTATAACGCAGTTGAACAGAGCCAAACGGGTCGGGGGCTGATGAATGACGGTTTTGAGATCGAGACGGTCTTATAGTTTTTGTATACCTATATTATATTATACCATACCATAAGTACCATAAGTTAATAATTTGTATGTTTTGTAAGTTAGACTAAGTAACCATTGTGCTTTTTATGATTTGCTTTTATACCAACATTGACATGTTATTATTACCAATTAATTTTATAGCTTTGATGTTTTGCTTTGATAATTTTGAGGTGTACCATTATCACTAACCAGGTCACATCATCTTCATCTTGTTCTCGGGAATATGTTCGAGGTAATATCGAACACGCAGCAAATGTGCGTTTCTGCTGCGTTAGCGATGTAGCGCACCTTTGCTCGCGCTTACCTAAATTCGGCAGTTCGCGACCGAGCATACCATCGAGAGCGCGGGCTCACTTAGCTTAAACCATTTTACCAAGTAATTAGCCTTAAACTCTGTCGGTCTAAGTGATTACTGTTTATAATACATAATTACATAGTATTCGCAAAAAATAAATAATTATAAAAGGATTCACGGTGGTTTGCAGCAATAAAGGTCAGAGCTATCCAATTATCAATTTGTATATTTGCCATACCATAATATCAATCTGCAATAATGGATGCTGATACTTTGTTCATCAACCAAACGGAGATCTACGAAGCTCTGAATAAGTTGCTGATTAATACCAAGAAAGATGGGGCGGATAGGAAAACACTTTCCTTGTATAGGCGGAAACTTGAGACTGTCGAAACCTATTGGCAAGAATATCTTGCAAACCATAAAAAACTCTGCGAGTCAGCTCGTGACCATATCTACTTTGAAAAAGGGTGTTTTACTATAGCGAGTGGAATCTATCAGTCTCTCAAAGAGATTGTGGAGAGAACCATAGACCAGTTAAGCAAGACACAGCAGTTAAGTATCAGCCCCCGGGGCCCAGCATTGGAGCAACAAACTTCACCAGGTACCAGTACCAACCAGTTTAGCTTTAACCGATCGCAGACAGATGCGGAGGTGGCGCAGACACGACCAGGTACTTCATCTCAGCACGAGCAAACCCCGCGAGGGGTGAGTGCTCCGCTATCCAAGCTGGACAGTCTCATCAAAAAACAGATGATTAACTTCAAGGCGCTCGAAAGAACGATAAGTAAGGCGCAGATTGAGATATGTTCGAGGTAATATCGAACACGCAGCAAATGTGCGTTTCTGCTGCGTTAGCGATGTAGCGCACCTTTGCTCGCGCTTACCTAAATTTGGCAGTTCGCGACCGAGCATACCATCGAGAGCGCGGGCTCACTTAGCTTAAACCATTTTACCAAGTAATTAGCCTTAAACTCTGTCGGTCTAAGTGATTACTGTTTATAATACATAATTACATAGTATTCGCGGATATTGACTTTTACTACAACCATTAAGCATACCATAAACTCAAAGGGACTCGGATTTGGACATACCAAAGAAGACAGGTCCCCTTTACAAAAACCCTTGATTTACTTAAATGAGTGTCCTTCACTGCTTAATCATCAATATCACTTTTTATATATTTTCACTATTATTATTATTATTATTTTTTTATATCTAGGTTGTCGGACTACGCCTTTCTTCTGGCCTCGCATTCTCTTCCTTCCTGTGCGTTTTTTCTTTCGTTTCCCCACCATTTCCCTCGATAGCTCCAGTGAGTCCTCAGGCTCGAGGGGCAGGTCTCCGTCCGAGATGAGGGACGTACCATTCCCGTCTGCGAAGATGGACAGACAGTCCCCGTCGTCCTCAGGGTTCTCTATAGCCTGTAGTACCTGGGATACCCATGCGCTCTCCACTAGGGGTAGTTGGTCTCGCTCCTCCTCACTGCCTGCTGTTAGGTCGATCACCTCTTGTGCTGGTGACGTACGACCAATTACGCACACTTGTCTGTTTCTTAATATTTTTATATTATTCGCCACGTTTGTGCCCTCGTACAACTGCCCTGGTGCCAATATGTTGCCTTTCGTTGGTTCTGTTTTTCCTGACATCTTTTCTCTTTCGTCTCTTCAGTTGTTGTAAGTCTTGCGTTCATGTGACGTGTTCTTTTATCCGTGTTCTATTTTTTATTTTTGAGGGTACTTTAATATTTCTTTTTGTCTGGATATTTGAGGGTGACGATGAGGTGTAGATTAATATTATCGATTGCTTTAACGTGTACTCATGTTTGGTGTTGGGAATTTATTCTTTTTCCATTTTAGCCCGCCGCGGAGGCGGGCGTTAAGGTTATTATTACCTTTTTCACCTACCTACTGTGTTGTCAAAAATTTTTTTTTTTTTTTTTTAGAATAAAATATCTATCTAGGTAGACTAAACTTAGTAACGCGGTTGAGTCTGTCTATTGTATGAATTCTTTTAAATCTTTTACGTGTGCGGTCCGTGTTTTGCGAGTATTGCTTTGGTCTTGTAACACGTATATCACGGGTGATTTTTGTTCTATTATTTTATATGGACCTATGTACTTTGGTGCTAGCTTTGCGCAGAAACTTTTGCTTGCATCTGATAGTGGGAAATCCCTTTTTAGTACCAAGTCGTTTATTCTTGGTCCCCATTCTCTTCTTTGTTTATCGTAATGGTGTTTTTGATGCTTAGAGAATTTATGTAGGGAGATGGCATGCTCAACTTCTAGTACTAAATTATTTCTGCCACTTTTTGCGGGAGGCGAGGTAAACACGTACAGCAAACATTTACTTACTCACGCACACTCAAGCAGAAAGTTGAGGCGTCTCTATAAACGCACACGGAAATAAAAGCTGTCACACAAACATAAAACAAGACCACAAATAAATAATTTCTGTAATTACACTATTGGTTAGTTGCACACTAGCGCAAAAACTAGTGATGGGGTGTAAAAGACTGAATGAAATTAAGATTATTCATTGTCTATGGATCTAGTCTATGGATGTATGTATTACGTTTGAATGGGTGAATTGATTCATAATGATCAATAGTAATCGCGTAACAAACATACAAAAAAACATGCTTAGTTAAAAAAATATTTTTAGGATTTAAGAGGTCACCGGTGGTACGCGTACGTCCTTTTGCACGGGAACGAAGTTTGCTTCTATTTTGGCTATTATTTCATCAAACTCCATGAAATTTTGTATTCATAATCAGTACACTAATACATCTAAACCCGTGGTGCGTTGGTTTCTTAAAATTATATGGTTTCCAATTCACACGCATCAGGCATGTATGATCTGCGAATATTTGTTCCGGGTCTGGGTGTTATGGTACCAGGTACTCGTACGTAGTTCCTGATGGGTACCTACGATACAGGGAATCCTAGTGTGGGATTAAGACTACGTATGTGACAGTTGAGTGTTAAAAAAAAAACATTATTTTGGCTCCTGCTCGGAATGGATGTAAGGTTGGGTCCCGTGGTATTAAGGAGCTCCTCCTCATTGACATGGCCATCAGACAGAAGGTCAGGAGGAGCAAGGGCAACCTCTCGGCTGCTTGTATTGATTATAAGAAGGTCTATGATTCGGTGCCACATACATGAATTTAACAATTATAAGCTGGGATTAAGACATTTTATATTGTATTTTTTTAATGAAAATATAAGCTTTTAGTTTTAAAATGGATCAATTTATTGTTATGAAAATGTATTTTCGTGGATATGCTTTTTTCATACGAAACGAGATTCGAATATCAATAAGTATACTTTTGCATACCTTCCTAATTTCATATTGTGATTGACGAAATAACCCTAAAACCGAAAAAAAAAACGGAAATACAAACCTCTAATATAACCTTACAACCCCTTCAAACCCCAAAAACAGCTAATCAAGCCTTTACCTATATTTTAGGCTAGTATTGAACGACGTAGGTATTGATATTTTTTATTTGGAATCAGGTGTTGGCACTTCTAGAATTTCCAACAGTTTCTACCCTCCAGGATGCGTCAGCTAGGATGGATGGTAAAATAAAATAATAAAAATGGATAATACTCAATTTTAATATACTCCTTTAGTTCCTTAATCACCAATCCGGAAATACAGAACACTTCTTCACTTCACTACTAAACAACTTATTCCTTCCAAAATCAACGATAGACTGAGCTGTGAGCTACCGATATCGCAGCTACGCAATGTCTCATCGTTACCCCATAATCATACTCGGTGGTAGTCGGCTAAAGTCGTACCACCACCGGCTACGATTGGTCGAGTTAGTTCACTGAGGCAGTCGCTAATAAGGAAGTCAAAACACTGCTATTACATTAATTATTAAGCAGTGTTTTGTATGGTTTACATAAGCTTTGTTATCATAAAATAAACTCTATTTTAATACAACTTTAAATAATTTACAACAGTCGGCCATCCAAAATTATTTTAGCACGCCCTCGTGCTTTTAATTATTATTATTATTATTTTTTTCATTTATATTTAATTACTCATTGTAATAGTTAATTGCATGAACTTAAAACTAGTAATAATACTAACTTATAACTTGGCTTAATACCCAAGTAGCAACTCTGAAGTATATTTCAATCGACAGAGCACAAACTGTAAATAACATATCCAATTTAAATTTTATTTGTTTATGCTTAATGTAATGTTAAGCTTACATCCAATAGTAGGTATAGCTACTATGCTAGTACATAGCCCCTGTTATTATAAGTACCAGTATTAGTAGTATAAGTATTGGCACCGCATGTTATTGTAAATTATTAGATCGATTACAATATTTAGAAGCGACTCGAGATTACTCACTTCTTTATGAGACTAACAGTAACATTCTTCAACATGATTATTATCTTATATAATCAAAACAGAAAGTTAAGTTTTAGTTTGTATGACATCTTATTAACATGTAATTCAGCAATATATATACTCTTTTGTCTAACACCTCTATAACATCGGAGCCACAGACAGTCCACTCTGCAGGGGGTGTCTGAGCGAAGAAGAATCGGCTGCCCACGTAGTCCTGGAATGCGTGGGAGTAGCAGCTCAACGCGAACAAATCCTCAACAACCCGAGGTCACTCCGCGAAGCCTGCGAAGACCCCAGGAAGCTTCTGTGCTTCTGGACGGAGTTAGGCTGTCTAACTATCTAGCCAGTTAACCCTCACGCATAATGGACCATACATAGAGTTCGAATGCGGAAAAGGGAGTTCTTTAACATTAACATTACTCTTTTGTCTTTTCTACGATGCCAAGATAAATGACAAAATATATATATTTTAATTTATGTGGTCAATGTTTTCAAATAGTGTCAAATGGCTTACATCTAACGGGTCTCACTCATGTAAGCACTGTAATACAGAATGGTTCGAGGAAATCCGTAGGTATAGGTGTACCTTCAAAATTCTTGCTAATTTAGTTTGGTTCCAAGTCTGTATTCTTCAATAATATTGAATACAATGAAAGTGTGCTTATGGTTGAACGTTTAAAGGCTATCTTGCTACTATGTTAATTACAATTTTAATTTAGCAGAATTACGACTATCCACCACGTACTTTACTATGCTCTTGCTGACGTTTTGTTGACTGTTTTGAGGTCCTTCCTCATGAGCAACGACCGCAACCACGCTCGGAGGTCGTGAGACGGGAAATAGCTCTGTTTCGTCGCTCCACACGCTCAGCCCGGCTGGATAGTGTGGCAGGCGGCGGGGGCGGCGCGAGAGGCAGTAACTCGTTCACCGTAGCTCGCGTCAGTCGCGTTTTTTCTAAAATGATTCCAAGCCACGATAATTTCAATTTTATTGTAATTATATTGTTTTTACCAGTAGTACATAAGACTGTAGTAGTGGTATGTGATATATATTGAGTTTTAAGAGATGGAACAGTTACTTCCTGATTGTCATTTATTTTCAGTGTACCTCACCTAATTCAGGTACCAAAGCATTATAGTAGGTAGGTACTGTGTCATCTAAAAGTCATGTATACTATAATAACATTTTTAAATTAATAATTGTTTAACATTAGCTTTAAATAAATTCTCATTAAGGTTTTTTTTTCAGAGTTTGGTATTTTATTATAAATACGTACTGCCATGCAGACTACACTCTTTTGCAACAATGCTGTTTTGTAGTTGGGTTTATATAGTCTGTTTCCATCTCGTCTGTTCCGGACTGCAACGTCAGATATACGTAGAAACAGATTAGGTTTATTTCTTACAAAGAATGCCATTTCACAAATATATAGGGACGGAAGTGTTAGAATTTTATATTTTAAGAATAGTGGCACGCAGCTATCAGTCATTTGCATTCTAAACATCGATCAAATGCACCGCTTTTGCATTTTGAAGATGATGTCTTTGTTGGTTGAGTTTCCCCAAAATATTATTCCAAACCTGAGTATGGATTCAACTATTCCATAATACGCCGTGATTAGTGACTATGTTGACAGTTGAGGATAATTTGTATAATGCATAGGCTGAACTGCTAATTCGCTGACTTAGTGTCTCGATGTGGTTTTTTCAGTTTAGCCGCAATGTCTATACCCAAAAATGTTGTACAGTCAGCCTGATTTACGTTATTGCCTCGAAATTCTAGATTTACGTTAGTTTGATTTTGAACTCTTTGGCTAAAATGCATAATATTTGTTTTTTGTAGATTTATTTTTAAATTATCATTGTCAAGCCAGGAAGTTATTGAACTAAGAGAATTATTTATGTCAGATTTATCTGAATGAATACTATTACATTTTATAGTCACTGTGCTGTCGTCTGCAAATAATGTCAAAGGTTGTTCTACAGCATTTGGCATGTCATTCAAATATATGATAAAAAGCAAAGGACCTAATAAGACATAATTAATGTGACAAATAATGTATGAAAGCATCTGTCAAAAGAATTAGTTAGGCTACAGGCACAGTTAGGTTAGACAGTCGTTAAACCATCTGTTCATGTATTGGTGAACAGTGGCCTAAGAAGTTAAACAGCCACTTGACTGGCTTATACTCCAGATGCAGATTTCAGTAGATTTACTGTAGTGATTATTGTTGTTATTATTATTTGAAAGAAATCCTTTGAAATTGTGGAAAAGGAACGTAATCGATGGATGAAACGAAATGTTTTGCTACGGCTATTGGTTTAGTACCTATATGATTGGGGAATACTCTTATCGCCAATTGATATTTGTAGCTATTAAGCAGTCAAAAATGTTGATTGATAAGGGCCCACCATTTTCGGTTTTCGTTATGGTTTTAATTTGAGACTTAAATTTATTTTGCATTGTAATATTTTGTTGTATGTACTTATCATATTTTGTGTGTCGTAAAACTCGAGAACTGATTCATATTTAAGCTATTCAACAGCTTATTAAACATTTTTAAGTGATTACAATTAAGTTCAAAATATGTTGTATTTTAGAATAATAGAGAGACGATACATCAAGCAGGACAGGCAGATCAACTCCCATGAGCCTCTCGACAGTCTAGATGTTTGTTCTGTGGTCAAGTAACCATGTGGACATGTATCTATGTAAAATATATGTATATGTATGTTGTAAAATATATATAAATCATCATCATGAGAATTTTATTATTCAATGTATGCGCAAATTTTATGAATTATGGCTGCTTGTCGACTTCACTAAGTGAATGCTAGTTTTTTGTTGAATGTACCTAGTAGTATTTTCTCTTTCGAGAGGATTTAGGATAAAAGCTTAAAATGCAGATACTTAATAGTATATTATAGTAACAAGTTTTAAAATAAAATAAAATACAATACCTATCAAAAGAATAGGTGTAAGTATGTGGATTGTATCTCTCCATCGTAATAACCGACTCTCCAAAATAATATTTTGATGCCGAGTGTAGTCATGTTGTTAACGATAACAGAGTACCGTTTAGTTTTATGTCACTTTCAAGATTAACTCAGTACCTACCAAATACAATAATTAGTTACAATGATAATGTTGGGTCTATAAACATCATCAAAGTAAAATAACTTCACAAATATTAAATTTAAAATAAGTCATGTTTTTATTCTCAACTTGTAATACTTCTAGACGTGAGACTGATGAGGCTAATCTCCAAACGATATTATTTTCTAAGTGTAGGTATTTACTACTTATATTCTGATGTACCAATCCTAAGACAACATGTTTATGGCACATGTTAAGTACGCCTGATATTGATTAAGGTACCTTTCGATCCAAACAAAGTTGAGCCAAAGGAAAGTTTGGACAAGTAATACTATTGCATCTTTATTTGTATCATTCTAAACTTGTAGAACTACATAGATACATTGATCACAAAAAAGTGCTGCCAGTAAAATGCGTTCAGTGTATACGGGCCTTTTACAAATCATTGAAATTAACTCTTAAGTCATCAAAGTAATGTCAGTGGACCAAAGTCGAGCTTCAGGAAAACTTCCATTTCACACCTCCAACCAGAGACAATAAAGTGCAAAGCTTTGCGCACTTTTTATTTTAGTGTGGAGAGTAATAGAGAAATTATGAGAACGATGGTTACTTTTAAACATCATTTAAAATTGATTACTAGTATCACTTAGCTGCACCAAAGTTACGTCATTCACTGCAAAAGAAGAGGTTTGTGCCTCTATTAGTTTACTCAATGGTTGATACTAACGCCAGATATTAAGCTAGAGGGTACTTTATTTACCATTGGGTACTTTATTTACCATTGAGTACTTTATTTACCATTGAGTACTTACTTTACCATTGGGTACTTACTTTACCATTGGGTACTTACTTTACCATTGGGTACTTTATTTACCATTGGGTACTTTATTTACCATTGGGTACTTTATTTACTATTGGGTACTTTATTTACCATTGGGTACTTTATTTACCATTGGGTACTTTATTTACCATTGGGTACTTTATTTACCATTGGGTACTTTATTTACCATTGGGTACTTTATTTACCATTGGGTACTTTATTTACCATTGGGTACTTTATTGACGCTGCGTGGCACGCTGCGTGGCTCGCTGCGTGGTCGCTGGCTGGTCCGGCTGCTGGCGCGCTACGTGGCAGGCTGGCAGGTCCGGCTGCGGGCGCTATGGCTGGACCAGCTGCAGATGCTCTGCGTGGCAGGCTGGCTGCACCGGCTGCTGGCGCGCTGCTACCACGCTGCGTGGCGCGCTGGCTGCACCGGCTGCTGACGCGCTGCGTGGCGCGCTGGCTGCACCGGCTGCTGGCGCGCCGCGTGGTGCGCTGGCTGTACCAGCTGCTGGTGCGCCGCGTGTTACGCTGGCTGCACCGGCTGCTGCCGCGCCGCATGGCACGCTGGCTGCACCGGCTGCTGGCGCGCTGCTACCGCGCTGCGTGGCGCGCTGGCTGCACCGGCTGCTGGCGCGCTGCGTGGCGCGCTGGCTGCACCGGCTGCTGGCGCGCCGCGTGGTGCGCTGGCTGGACCAGCTGCTGGCGCACCGCGTGGTACGCTGGCTGCACCGGCTGCTGGCGCGCCGCGTGGTGCGCTGGCTGTACCAGCTGCTGGCGCGCCGCGTGGTACGCTGGCTGCACCGGTTACTGCCGCGCCGCATGGCACGCTGGCTGCACCGGCTGCTGGCGCGCCGCGTGGTGCGCTGGCTGTACCAGCTGCTGGCGCGCCGCATGGTACGCTGGCTGCACCGGCTGCTGCCGCGCCGCATGGCACGCTGGCTGCACCGGCTACTGGCGCGCCGCGTGGTGCGCTGGCTGTACCAGCTGCTGGCGCGCCGCGTGGTGCGCTGGCTGCACCGGCTGCTGGCGCGCCGCGTGGTGCGCTGGCTGTACCAGCTGCTGGCGCGCCGCATGGCACGCTGGCTGCACCGGCTGCTGGCGCGCCGCGTGGTGCGCTGGCTGTACCAGCTGCTGGCGCGCCGCGTGGTACGCTGGCTGCACCGGCTGCTGGCGCGCCGCGTGGTACGCTGGCTGCACCGGCTGCTGCCGCGCCGCATGGCACGCTGGCTGCACCGGCTGCTGCCGCGCCGCATGGCACGCTGGCTGCACCGGCTGCTGGCGCGCCGCGTGGTGCGCTGGCTCGCTCTCCACGAGGTTGTACTGGAGGAAATAAAAATAACTCCGAAAGTAAACTTATTAACACGTGCTATTTTAAAAGTATGAGCAGCAAGGCGGGTTGTTAAAAGTAAAATTAAAACTTCATGATCATGCCTTGTAACCAGTCGTTAATTTAACGGTAATCGGAGGGTACAAAAAGAGAGAAAAAAAAAATATAAATCTAATTCTTCGTTCGAATCGCACTTCTGAGATGTTGGCACTTCTAGAATTTCCAACAGTTTCTACCCTCCAGGATGCGTCAGCTAGGATGGATGGTAAAATAAAATAATAAAAATGGATAATACTCAATTTTAATATACTCCTTTAGTTCCTTAATCACCAATCCGGAAATACAGAACACTTCTTCACTTCACTACTAAACAACTTATTCCTTCCAAAATCAACGATAGACTGAGCTGTGAGCTACCGATATCGCAGCTACGCAATGTCTCATCGTTACCCCATAATCATACTCGGTGGTAGTCGGCTAAAGTCGTACCACCACCGGCTACGATTGGTCGAGTTAGTTCACTGAGGCAGTCGCTAATAAGGAAGTCAAAACACTGCTATTACATTAATTATTAAGCAGTGTTTTGTATGGTTTACATAAGCTTTGTTATCATAAAATAAACTCTATTTTAATACAACTTTAAATAATTTACAACACAGGTTTTTTTTACAGCTTTAGAGATCGTTTTTTCGGCCTGAAAACTCCCTACCCTGTTAATTTCATAAAAATCGTTGCAGTCTCTTTCGTTCATTCATTCGTTCGTTGTTTTCACATCACTGGTCCCCGTACCAAGAAATTACGTATCGTTATTTCTGTCGTAAGCTTGCAGTAAGAAAATATATTTTACGGTGAAATTAATGGCTTAATTGTGTTGTCAATTACTTACATGTGATAAGAAACTCCATATTTTGTTAAAATTTGATGTTCCCGACCGCCATTTACACGAAACCATAGCACAACCAACCATTTTTAGGAGCTCCGTATAGCGACAGATATGAACGCAGAATGGCAAACGATCGTGGCTAAACTAGTTTTTATAAACTGACACGAACGACCGTTCATGTACTTCGGCAGAGGGGAAAGCGTATGCTTGCCATCTCCCTACTATAAATTCTCTAAGTTTTGATGGGTGGATGCTTTGTTCTGATAGGTTCTTACTAACTCGTATAGTTCCTCGGTTTTTACTATGTCCCGTATGGACGGTGTTGGGAGTCTATTCTTGTCGCCCGGGATTCTTAGCTCTCTTCCGAACAATAAGAATGCAGGGGTGTACCTTGTGGATTCTTGCTTTGATGTGTTAATTGCAAAGTTGAGTTCCGATAGATATTCGTCCCATTTCTTGTGATTGGTCGATACGTAGGTAGCTATCATCGTTTCTAGTGTCCTATTTACTCGTTCGGTTGGATTGCTTTGCGGTGTATATGGTGCCGTCAGTCGGTGATCGATTCCGTATTTCTGTAGTTCGTTCTCGAACTGTTTACTTGTAAACTGTTTACCGTTATCGGTTAATAAGGCCTTTGGGCAGCCATAGCGCATTATGATGCACTCCTTCAGTGCTTTCGAGACCGTGTTTGACGTTGCTGTTCTAAGTGGTCGTATCTCCGTCCATTTTGAGAACTTGTCGTGAAACACTATTATCCAGTTATAACCTTGCGATGAACGGGGTAAAGGTCCAATTGATTCTGTCGAGACTATTTCCCATGGTTGTTCGGCGTTTCGGATGTGCATCAAGCCTGGTCTTCTTTCTTGGGATGGTTTATGTGTTTGGCATGTGATGCATTTTCTTACATATTTTGCCACGTCTCTAAACATTCCTGGCCAGTAATATCTCTTGGCTACTCTGGTCAGGGTTTTCGAGGTTCCCAGATGTCCGGCTTTCGGTTCATCGTGGTTTTCTCTTAAGATTGTATCCCTTTCTTGTTTTGGAGCGCACAGCTTCCATTCTGATTTCGGGTTCAGTTTAACACCGTATGCTGTATTTGTAATTTTCTTATATAATTTATTTTCCTGTATCCTGTAGTCTTCATTTTCCTCTGGGTTCCTGTTAATTTCCCTTAACTTCTTTTTATACCAATCTCCTTCTTCTGAGTCGGTCGTATATACGGGGTTTCTGGATAGTTCATCGGCCACCACATTCTGCATGCCATTGTTATATTTGATCTCAAAGTCGTATTGTTGGAGTTCTAGTGCCCATCGGGCTAGTCTTCCTGACGGGTTCTTAACGGAGTTAAGCCACTTCAAGGCCTGGTGATCAGTTACTACCGTAAAGTAGTATCCTTCTAGGAATGCCCGCATCTTGCGTATACCCCACACTACTGCTAAACACTCTTTCTCTGATGTTGTGTATCGGGTTTCTGCAGGTAATAGAGATCTACTAGCATACATTATTGCTCTTTCGACTCCATCTACTTCTTACATCAGTACGGCCCCCAGACCTACATCGCTGGCATCTGTCTTTAGTATGAACGCCTCCGAGAAATTTACTTTGGCTAGGACAGGGTCTTCTGATACTATTTATTTTATTCTTTGGAAGGCATTTTGTTGTTCTTTGCTCCATGAGAATTTCTTGTCCTTTTTTAGCAGTTCTATCATTGGTGACATTATTTCGGAATATTTCGGTATAAATTTCCTGTACCATGAGGTCATTCCCATGAACCTACGTAAATCCTTTATGTTTTCCGGTGCTTTTAACCCTTTTATTGCTTCTACATATTTTCCCCTCATTCATCTTTATTCCATCCTTTGTGACTCTATGTCCTAAATATTCTACTTCTGGTTTACCGAATTCACATTTCTTTTTGTTTATTCGTAAACCTGCTTCTCTGATTCTTTTAAATATTTCTCTTAAGTGTTGTAGGTGTTCTTCGAATGTTGCGCTGCACAGGATGATATCGTCAAGGTATACGTATGCGTGTGGTTCCATTGCTGGCCCTATTACCTTGTCTAGTAATCTTTGGAATGTGGCTCCACTTGAGTGTAGGCCAAATGGCATTACTCTGAATTGGTATAGCCCTCTTCCGGGTACTGTGAATGCTGTTGCCGGTTTGCTATCTTCGCTCAACTTTACATTCCAGTTAGCGATGCGCGACTGTAACTAAATTTTACTATCGAATAATATGCCACTACTGAATTTCTCAGTCGACTTGAAAAATAGTGCTAAACTAGAAAAGTTATTCGAAAAAACGAATACTATTTTCAGTAATACTAGTACAATCCGCAGCGGAAAACCCCGAATGGATACGAATTCACTCGCGACGACTGGGTGCCGACGATGCGCGACTCGGCTTCCAAAGTTCCGATAGGCGGCGGAACATTGTGATTGGTGATCGAAGTACCTACTTACGGCAATAACCAGACTTGGATGGATGAATGAATGAATTCATTCGGTGTCCACGACTTCAGTCGCACTAGTTGGATGAATTTATTAGTCGACTAGTTCGAATACTTTTATTCATAGTCGCGCATCGCTAATTCCAGTATCCATCTTTCAGGTCGAACTTTGAGAAATAGTTACCCTTCTTTAGTTTCTCTAGGGTATCGTCGATTTGGGGTAATGGGTATGCGTCTTTCTCGGAGATTTCATTAATCTTCCTAAAGTCGATACAAAATCTATATTCGCCATTGTCCTTTCTGGCTAATACGACTGGGGAGCTGTATGGGCTACTTGATTCTTCTATTACATCCTCTTCCAGCATTTTGTCTACATGTTCGTCTATTTTCGCTTGTAGCTTCGGGTTGCGTGGGTAGTATTTTTGTTTCACCGGTTCATTGTGTTTAAGTTTTATTTTGTTTTCCACCCACGTATTTCCTTTCGGACTACTGTCACTTTTCTCGAATTCTATTTCCAGTAGTTTTTCGAGTTGTTGTCGTTCGTTTATGAGTAAACAGTCCTCTGGGGGGTTCTTATTTTCCTCCGTTTTCATGGTTTCACTTGTATGTCTGGATTCTGCTGTCTGTTCTTTTCCCGAATTCTTCCCCCTTTTTATTTCCATTCCTATTTCCTTAAGTATCTCCATACCTATTATGGCTTCTGATGCTCCTGGTAATACGTACATTATACGTTTGCTTTTCTCCTCTTCTATTTCTATGTTCAGGTTCAATGCCTTTTTGCTGTCGGTTATCGAACCGTCGGCCATTGTTATTTCTTTGTTCTCCATTTCGACCCTTGTTGTTGCGTTTACGCATCGGTAGTAGATATTGCTAGTTATGTACGACCTTCTCGACCCTGTATCCACTAATGCTTTGTATGGATTTCCTTCTATCTTTATCTCCATGAATATTCTATTGTCTTTACTTGTTTCTTCTTTCGCTGTTGACGCTTTTATTGGTGTTCTGGTTGAGTTCGATCTGCAGCAGTCTCTGCTCATAGTTCCGATTTTTCCACACTTCCAGCAAAATATTATTTTGTTGTTTCTACATTCTTTATAAGAATGTCCTGTTCTTCCACAGTTCCAGCAGCATTTTTCTGGGTCATAGTTTCTCATGTACTTCTGCTTTTTCTCCAGGTTTTCTACTTGCTTTTTGTTTGTTCTTCCGTCGTATTTGCTTGTATATTGCTGGCTTGATGTTCCTGGTTGAACTTCTCTTCCGAATGTTCTTTCCATGTACCTTTCTCTCGTTATTTGTTCATATTCTGTTGCAAGAAGTATAAGTTCCTTTAATGCGGCAAATTCCTGCCTTTTAATGTAAAACTTGTACTTTGGATTCATGTTTTCGTAAATTCTCTCTAATTTATCGGTTTCTGACATTTTTCCGTATCTACGGATTAATGTATGTATTCCGTTCAGATATTCTACGAAAGTTTCCCGGAAGGTTAGTTTCTTCGCTATTATCTTTCCCATCAGATTTTCTTCGTAATTCCTTGGAACGAAGTATAACTTGAAGTCTTCTCTGAATTCTTCCCATGTCTTCCATGTCGTATTATTATTTCTATACCATAATAACGCATCACCTCTCAAGCAGAATGGCAGCACTTGTACTAGATGATTAACGTCTTCATCGCATATCTGGGCTACTTCTTTGAGCCTTTCTAAAAACTCAATGGAATCATCCTTGGTATCGAAGCTGACGTTTAAGTTTTGTACTGTTTGCAAGATTTTCTTCATCCTTTGACCGGCATTATTGTTAGGCATGCTATCTTCCTTTGGGTTTTGTTTTTTCTCAGCTTGTGACATCCTGGTCTGGTAATCCCTTTGGGACTTTATTTTACTTGCTTCCTGGAGTTCGTCGTCTCCTGATGTTCCAGGTTGGTCGGCTGTTTTCTTATTTCCTTTTAGGTTCACTTTTTCACTTTTTATAAAATCGGAGAGGTTTCTTCTTAGATTCTCTACTGTTTGGTCTTGAGTTGGTAATCCTCTGTTTCTTGATTCTTCAGTTAATTCCTCTTTATTGAGCTTGTAGATCCAGGAAGTCGGCATTTGTTTTAACGTGATAATTACAATGTTGTGAGTCCCCCCGTAATGAGAGTTATTAAGTTAGGTTAGGTTAGGTTAGGTTAGGTTAGGTTGGGGTGGGCGGGTCTGTGTTTATCCATTAATAGTTGGTTTGGCCTAGCTCCGGTTTTGTATAAATACGGGCCTTCCTTGCCCGCTCCGGGAGCGGATGAGGAGGCGAATGGTCTTGAGAGGAGCGCAACAGTCGTTGATCCTCAAGGCAAGTCTGGTGGTCATCCTTCACGTGGTTGCTGCCTGTTATTGGTATATTTCCTTCTGAAATAGACGTAACAAAAACCACCAGGCGCCTTCACGGTCCATTTGGGCCGTGCGGGTTGTAGGGTCCGGGCCCCGGACTTTTGGCGAAGTGTTGTCCTGCTCGGTTCCCGCGGGCCGGCTGTATGGGTCAGTCTTCTTGCGGGAATCTGGGTGGGGTGACGCTTCAATGGCGGTTTGGGGTGCGGTAGGGACGGGCCCGCTTGCGGGCGTAGGTGTAGACCCCTGTTTGTGACTGGCAGTTCACTCGGGTCCCTCTCACTCGAGTGTGCTTCCACTTGCGAACGGGGAGGCGTTTCCTTCGTATCCTCTAGGGGTAGGGTCTCATACATCTGGAGGATACGATGGAGGTTTGGCGGGCGGTCTCTCTCCGGGTCACTGTATAACGAGAGTGCAGTGGCACGGAAAAAGACCGCCAACGGGATGGAAAGTTGGTGTGGGGGTGGTGGTCGGTTGGCTCTTCACCTGGATAACGAGGTGAAGAGCGGGCCGACTGTCACCCTGACACCAACTGTTGTGGTGTTCCCCCCTTTTTGGGGCGGGAAGGGGCTCTCCACGTGTCCCTCTGATTAGCAGAGGGCACAGTGTGAGAGCCGGTGTGATGTGCCCGATGGGCGTGGTGGAGTGCCTCTGCTTGCGACTGGCGGCACACTCGAATTTCGAGTGTGTCACCACTCGCAACGGGGAGGCGCTGCCCTCTCATCACCCAGGCAGAGCGGCTCCCTGCTATGCCTGGATGATGAGACGGCAGGGAAGGGCTGTTTGTTCCCGCGTTTGTTTTTGTCAGGGATCAGAAGCAAATGTGGGAATAAACGGCGAAGAGGTGTTTTGCCTTCTCTACCTTCCGGGCGTAGCCAGTTACGTGCAGTGACTGAACTATGCTCGGAAGGTAGATGACGGCCAGGAAGGAAGTGACGTCTCTCTCTTTCTCCACAAAGTCGTGTGTTTTGCTCGCGACTTTGTGGTGAAAGAGATGGATGTCGCTGGGCTCGCGTGGTGGTTGGGGTGAGGGCCCCGGCCACCCTCCTACGAGCCCGTGGACGGTGGCAGCACGGTGTGGACCCTGTGCTGCCACAACTTGGAGGGAGTGTTTGTGGTTGGTCTTTTTGGGCCAACCACGGGATGGGCCCGAAAGGGCACCGCGCGAGATGGGCACCGGTGCGTTCCTATGGAGATCCCGGAGCCCATCGACATGCGCAGAGGATGGCCACCGGGGGGGTTTTAGTGAGTCGGTCGGAGTCCCGGCAACCTCACATAACCCTATCACACCCTCAAAGGTGATAGGGTATCTTGTTGAAGATTTCCCCCTCGACAGCAAAAAAAAAAAAAAAAAGGTTAGGTTGGGGTGACGTGGTCGGGTTACCTCCTAGTGAGCCTTGAAGCCGTGTTTCTGGTCCTCTGGGATTTGTCCTGGAGGAACGGAAGCATGGTAGGCCGGTGCACCCTGGTTCCCACTGTTAATAACTTCTCACTTTTGTGGGATCTTGTTAGCGGTGGCCGAAAACCCGACACGATGGCTCCTCCGCGTGTCTCTATGAGGAGCATAGAGCACTGCGGATGAAGCTTGGCGGAGGAAAGGAGTTCCTACTCCGCCGGGTAGGTGTGACGCGCTCAGGTGAGCCGTCTAGGGTGTTGGATCTGAGGATCAGAGGAGGCCAAATCCCAACATATGGTTTCGGCGCCTGCCGAAGGGAGTATTGTGTGTGTGAGTCCGGATCTGCACTGCCGCATCTCATCCGCGATCGCGGTGTACGAGTACGTACACAGCAATCGTGGGCGGGAGGTTGCGGTGCGCATCCGGGCTCACACACGTAGTATGGTCGGGGGGAACCCGGCCGCTAGGGCGCCAAAGGGGACCTCACCCCTTCAAAAAGGAAAAACAAAAAATGAAATGGCAAACTTAAAAAACGAAATGCCTCAGGTGGGTATCAGCGTAGCTGAGGAATCCCACGGTGCTCCTGCACTCAGCCCCGTCGTATCTGAGGGGGGCAAAGAATGCCATGAAGTTAGGAGGTCTTCCCGCGGCTCAACATCATCGCGGAAGACGGCTGCTTCGGCAGCGCCAGCGGTTGCTTCAGCAGCATCCGATGGAGAACGGGAGGTGCCCTTCGCGAAGCCAAAGAGGCCGGCGAACATGACGAGTGATGGCGGTGAGGAGTCGGACGGTTCTGTGATGTCCGTCTCCTCATTTGCTTCTGTCGCTTCGACGGCATCGGTGACGACGCGTGGGGCGCGAAAACGTACGAGGAGGACGGACGATGGCGCCTCGGACCTTGGGTCTAAGCGCGCCACGTTTTTGAAAGACAGGGACGAGGATGAAGATGCCTTCAACCCTAAGGTCGTGCCTGACCCGACCATTAGGACGAAGGCAAATCTGCCGTCTGTAGACGTCCTAGGAGGTGAAATACGGGCGCTGCCAACTTCAGAGTTGGAGGCCTGCATGGTCGTCGAACTGCAGACCATTGAGAAGATCGCCGACAAGTCTAAAAACTTGCGCGGCGATTTTGTCAAGGGTCTGCGAGTTTCTGTACGGAGGGCTGAGGCCATAATGAGGGAGGTCACCCAGCGCTTCCTCTCGGACGTGAACGTAGAACGGCTCGAGCGGGAGAACGCCGAGTTGCGAGCCAAAATGGCTGCCCTTTCCACTAAAGTGGAGAAGCTGACGGATGCGGTGCAGCAAAAACGTCCCCAGGCCGACGTGGCCAAACCAGCGGCGTCACCACCTATCGCTGGAGGGACAGATTGGGAAGGCCAATTCATGGAGCGCATTGTCGCTCTCATGGACCGGAAGTTGGCTGAGGCTAGTAGAGCTCATCCTTCTTCTGCCTCGCAGGCTGGCGTGGCAACACCCGCGGCGCCTGGGCCTTCAAGAAGGCACACTGGTGGGGCTAGTAATCGCCCTATACCAACGGCCTCCCTGCCACCCGTGCAGTCGTGGTCTCCCGAGGAGCAGGTGCCAAAGGCATCAGCTTTCTCGTGGGCGACAGTGGTGGGGAGGAAAAAGGGTAAGCAGGTGAAGGCTCCAGCACTGGAGAAGTCTAGCCCGAAAGCTGGCCCCTCGGATGGCCTGAAATCTGTCCCCAAGACCGGACCAAAGGCTGGTCCCAGGGCCGGTCCGAAGACTGGTCCTAATACCGGTCCGAAGACTGGTCCCAAAACCAGTCCAAAGGCTGGCCAAAAGGCTGGTGCAAAAACTGGCCCTAAAACTGGCCCAAAGGAGGATGCTAGGCCATCACGGCTGCCGACATCTGCGGCGATAACGGTGACAGTTCCGGAAGGTTCGGATGTCACCCTTGCTGCAGTAATGGCGGCTGCTAAGGCCCGTATAAGGCTTGCAGACTTCGGGGTGGATAACGTCCGCTCTAAGAAGGCCATAACTGGAGGTCTCATTTTGGAGGTGTCAGGACCTGACTGCGCCTCCAAAGCCGACAAACTGGCTGAACGCATGAGCGTGGCCCTCAAGGATCTGGGTGTGCGTGTTGCACGCCCAGTGAAAACGGGGGAGTTGCGGCTGAAGGACCTCGATGACAGCGTCACACCACAAGAGGTGCAGACTGCGGTTGCCGAGGCCGGAGGCTGCTCAGTCATCGACGTGCGGGTGGGCGAAATACGTCGCTCACCCACTGCCCTGGGCACGGTATGGGTCCGTTGTCCACTAGTTTCCGTGCGGAAACTAGCAGCGGCAAAGCACGTTGTTGTCGGATGGGTGAAGGCCCGGGTCGACTATCTGACCTCGAGGCCACTCCAGTGCTTCCGGTGCTTGGAGTACGGGCACGTACGCAGCACTTGTCAGGGCACAGTGGACCGTAGTAGCTTGTGCTACGCGTGCGGCGAAGCCGACCATAAGGCGAGCCAGTGCACACGTCCGCACAAATGTCCGCTGTGCACCGACAAGGGCTGTAAGGCTGACCATAGGATGGGCAGCAAGAAATGCCACCCACCTAAGGGCAAGAGGAAATCACCTCCTCCAGCCCCAGCACCGGAAGGTAAAGCGGCCCCAACAGAAGGGGCCGCTAAGTCGGGTCAAAAAGGCTCGCCCCAGGAAGGCATGGAGGCCTCGTAATGGATCACACCATACGAGTCCTCCAGTGCAATTTGAACCACTGCCGGAGCGCGCAGGATCTTGTCCTGCAAACCTTCGCGCAGCGGTCCATTGCACTTGCCGTAGTTGCGGAGCCCTATCGTATTCCGGATCACGGTCGTTGGTTCGGGGACGATTTGGACTCCGTCGCTATTTATTGGGGCGGCAACCAAGGTGACCCCCCCTGTGCCCTTCTGGAGAAGGGTCAGGGTTTCGTGGCCACGGAATGGGGTCGCCTAGCCGTTGTGGGATGCTATATCTCTCCCAATTGTACCCTCGTTGAATTCGAGGTGTACCTGGACGCGGTGGGTAATTGCATTCGCAGGTGCCTTCCGCGTCCCGTGCTTGTCTTGGGCGACTTCAACGCTCACTCTAGTGAGTGGGGGAGTCCCCAAGACAACCCTAGGGGAGAAACCATTGTTGAATGGGCGGCGGGTATAGACCTCCGATTGCTAAATCGGGGGTCCGTAAGCACATGTGTGCGGTGGCAGGGGGAGTCGATCGTGGATCTCTCATGGGCGACTCCCTCTGCCACACACATGGTGTCGGGATGGAGAGTTGCGGAAGAGGTGGTCAGTCTATCCGACCACCGCCACATTGTTTTTAATGTGGCCCTGCACCCCCCGGACCGTGCGTCCCGCCGCGATGGCAGCCCGCCGCGACGATGGGCCCTCAAGCGGCTCGACATGGATCTGTTCGAAGCCGCAGCCATCGTCGCGGCCTGGCCGGATGGCCACGCCCTGCCTGATCCTGTGAGGGAGGCAGCCTGGTTCCGGGCAACGATGACGTCGATTTGTGACGCATCCATGCCCCGAGCCAGGCCAACCAAGCGTAGGGCGGTGTACTGGTGGTCGGAGGAGCTTGCGCGGCTGCGCGAGACATGCCTGCGCACCCGACGCCTGTACACCAGAGCCCGGAGAAGAAGGCGAGCCCTTGCCGAAGAGACGGATAGAGCCTACGAGGTATACCGAGGTGCGACAAAGGCGCTCCAAGGCGCCATAGCCGAAGCCAGGTCTCGGTCCTGGAGCGAACTCCTCGAGGGACTGGATAGGGATCCATGGGGCCGCCCGTACAAGACTGTACTGGGCAAGCTCCGCGCATGGGTCCCTCCACTGACGGAAACCCTGGACCCAGTGCTCGTGGGGGGAGTGGTTGATACACTTTTCCCAAGGGTCCAGGACAGTCCCTCTACCCCCGTGTCTTCATCGGACCCGAACATCTGGGCCGATGATATGGGGGTATCCGAAGAGGAGTTGGACCGAGCCGTAAAGCGCCTCAGGGCTCGTAATACAGCACCTGGCCCTGACGGAATACCTGGTCGGGCTTGGGTGCTGGCTCTATCCGCAGGCTTGGGGGACAAATTGAGGCGGTTATTTGATAGCTGCTTCTGTGGTGGTGTGTTCCCCAAGGAATGGAAGGAGGCAAGGTTGGTCCTCTTGAAGAAGGATGGCAGGTCCGCGGACTCTCCCTCTGCGTATCGTCCCATTTGCCTGCTGGACGAGGCTGGCAAATTATTCGAAAGAATAATTGCCGCCCGTCTATGCACACATCTGTGGCAGGTAGGCCCCAACCTGTCGGATAACCAGTTTGGTTTCCGGCAGGCGCGTTCGACGGTGGACGCGATTCTTCGTGTCCGTACGCTGTCGGACCAGGTAGTGTCCCGGGGCGGGAGGGTGTTGGCGGTGTCCTTGGACATCGTTAATGCCTTTAACTCCTTGCCCTGGAGGGCGATCAGGGAGGCACTCGTGTTTCACGGAGTGCCCCTCTACCTGCAGCGCATTGGTGGCGCGTACCTGCGCGACAGATGTGTGCAGTACGTGGGCAGGGACGGTGCTTTGTATGAGAGGGAGGTGTATTGTGGGGTTCCGCAGGGGTCCTGTTTGGGCCCCCTCTTGTGGAACCTTGCATACGACGCGGTCCTGCGCGTCGATCTCCCCGCTGGCGTACAAGTCGTCTGCTATGCGGATGACACGCTTGTATTAGCTGGTGGGGACTCCTTCGACAGGACCAAAGGGCTCGCCGAGCTTGGTGTGGCATGTGTCGTGGACAAGATCCACGAGCTGGGTCTGCGGATAGCGCCTCATAAGACCGAGGCGCTGTGGTTCCACAAGTTACCGAGGGGAAGGGAACCACCCAGCTTGTCGGTTCGCGTAGGTGACGTTGATGTCCAGGTGGGGCGGTACCTTAAGTACCTCGGCCTTACCTTGGACAGTTGCTGGGACTTCGGGGAGCACTTCAGCCGCTCCGTCCCCCGGATTCAGAGGGTAGTGGGTGCTTTGCATAGACTGCTACCAAATCTCGGGGGACCTAGGGAGGGCGTTCGCCGCCTCTACGCAGGGGTGGTGCGATCGATGGCTCTCTACGGAGCGCCCGTCTGGTCACACAGACTGGCGGGTGTTAGGCGTTATAGGCTATTGTATAATGGCCTACAACGTTCTATAGCCATCCGGATCGCACGGGGGTATCGGACGATATCCCATGAGGCGGCCAGCATCTTGGCGCGGTTCCCGCCCCTCGACATCTTGGCGGAGATGGACGCACGAGTATACGTGCGCCTCCGTCAGGATGCCATTGGCGAGAACACGCCTGCTGAAGTGCGGGTGCAAGGGCGCCGGCGTGCGCTCGTTAGGTGGCGCGAGCGGCTCGAGGAGCCAGGAAGCTCGCGCCAACGCGTCGTTGGCGCCATTGCACCAGACCTCGAAGCCTGGCTGGGAAGGCAACATGGTAGCGTCACCTATAGGCTTACTCAGATACTCACGGGGCATGGTTGCTTCGGTGAGTATTTGAGTAGGATCGGACGCGAACCGACACCACAATGCCATCATTGTGGGTGGGACTCGGATTCTGCGCAGCATACGCTGGAGCAATGCTCAGCGTGGTGCCTGGAGCGCGGAATCCTAGTCAACAGGATCGGGCAGGATCTCTCTCTGCCAAGCGTAGTTGAGACTATGTTGGCAGATGAGACGGCGTGGAAGGCCGTGGCCTCTTTCTGTGAGACCGTAATGGTTCGGAAAGAGGCCGCCGAGCGAGATCGGGAGAGGGCCGATCCCGCTCGGAGAAGGAGGCGGCGGCGGGGCGTCGGCAACGGCCGCCCCGCGCTGCCTGCCCCCCCATGAGGGGGGGTGTGCGGTAGCCCCTGCCGAGCAGGGGTCTTTTCGGGTCCGCGGGTAGTTGGAGTTGGGGACTCTGGCTGCCCGTATGCGGATCTCGGGAAGGCGGCGGCAACTTGTGGCAAGTTGTCGCTGTGAGCACCTTCAAGGTGCCGGGCGTGACTATGGGTGTCATTCCTGGGACTTGTGCTCCACAGGCAATTGCGAGAGGGGCACCGGTGCGTTCCGTATGGAGATCCCGGAGCCCCTTGACATGCAATGAGGCCGGCCACCGGGTGTGGTTTAGTGAGTCGTCGGAGTCCCGACAACCTCACATAATTCAATTACTTCCCCCAGTAATTGTTTATCTGGTTGCAGATTCCCACCCGTTACAAAAAAAAAAAAAAAAAGGTTAGGTTAGGTTAGGTTAGGTTAGGTTGGGCGGGTCTGTGTTTATCCATTAATAGTTGGTTTGGCCTAGCTCCGGTTTTGGATAAATACGGGCCTTCCTTGCCCGTACCGGGAGCGGGTGAGGAGGCGAATGGTTTTGAGAGGAGCGCAACAGTCGTTGATCCTCAAGGCAAGTCTGGTGGTTATCCTTCACGTGGTTGCTGCCTGTTATTGGTCTATTTCCTTCTGAAATAGACGTAACTGAAACCACCAGGCGCCTTCATGGTCTTTTTGGGCCGTGTGGGTTGTAGGGACCGTGCTCTAGACTGCTGGTGTGGTCACTTCCTGCTCAGTTTCCTGCGGGCCGGCGTCAGGTGCTTGCGGGAATCTGTTCACCACAATGGCAGTTTGGGGTGCGGAAGGGACGGGCCCGGTAAGGGGGTAGTAACCCCTGTTTGCGACTGGTGATGCACTCGGGTCTCAACTCGAGTGTGTCTCCACTTGCAAACGGGGAGGCGTTGCCTTCGTATCCTCTAGGTGTATGCTACTCATACATCTGGAGGATGCGACGGAGGTTTGGCGGGCGGTCTCTCTCCACTTCACTGTAGATAGATCCTGCAGTGAAAGGGAAAAAGACCGCCAACGGGATGGAAGGTTGGTGTTGGGATGGTGGTCGGTTGGCTCTTCATCGGATGGTCGGTAAAGAGCGAGCCGACCATCATCCTGACACCAACTAGTGAGGCGTTACCCCCATTTTGGGGAGGGGAGGGGCTCTCCGCGTGTCCCTCTGAATAGCAGAGGGCACAGTGGAGGGCCAGTGTGAGGTGCCCGATGGGCGTGATGGAGTGCTTCTGTTCGCGACTGGTGGCACACTCGAATTTCGAGTGTGGCGCCAGTCGCAACGGAGAGGCGCTGCCTTCTCATCACCCAGGCAGAGCGGCTCCCTGCTATGCCTGGATGATGAGACGGCAGGGAAGGGCTGTTTGTTCCCATGTTTGTTTCTGTCTGGAATCAGAAGCAAATGTGGGAATAAACGGCGAAGAGGTGTTTTGCCTTCTCTACCTTCCGGGCGTAGCCAGTTATGTACAAAGACTGAACTATGCTTGGAAGGTAGAAGACGGCTAGGAAGGAGGTGCCATCTCTCTCTTTCTCCACAAAGTCGTGAGTTTTTCTCGCGACTTTGTGGTGAAAGAGATGGATGTCGCTGGGCTCGCGTGGTGGTTGGGGTGAGGGCCCCGGCCACCCTCCTACGAGCCCGTGGACGGTGGCAGCACGGTGTGGACCCTGTGCTGCCACAACTTGGAGGGAGTGTTTGTGGTTGGTCATTTTGGCCAACCACGGGATGGGCCCGAATGGGCACCGCGCGAGATGGGCACCGGTGCGTTCCTATGGAGATCCCGGAGCCCATCGACATGCGCAGAGGATGGCCACCGGGGGGGTTTTAGTGAGTCGGTCGGAGTCCCGGCAACCTCACATAACCCTATCACACCCTCAAAGGTGATAGGGTATCTTGTTGAAGATTTCCCCCTCGACAGCAAAAAAAAAAAAAAAAGGTTAGGTTGGGCGGGTCTGTGTTTATCCATTAATAGTTGGTTTGGCCTAGCAAGTATGCCTTGCGCTGCTTGTCTTGGATAAACTCAGGCCTTCCTTACTCATCCCGCGATGGGTTCGGAGGCAACGGTCTTGGGGGAGAGCGCAGGTCGTGATGATCCCCAAGGCAAGTCTGGCGGGTACCTTCCCGTGGTGCTGCCCGTTATTGGTTTATTTCCTTCCGAAATAAACGTAACAGAACACCGTCAGGCGCCGCGTCATTTTATCTCATTTCATCCTTTCATCTTTTCATCATTTGTTTTACTCTTCTTTTCTTAGTTTTGTTTTATTTGTTTCTTTCGTTTTTCCCGTCTTTTCATCATCTCATCTAGTTCACAGGGCTATTCAACCCCTTATTAGTAACAAAATATTAAATACTCGGTACAGACCGGGGCCGTATTTCTGTTTGTCATCTGTGTTATGAGTGTTTTTGCTTATGATACGGATGACAAATTAGACTTACGGTGTATAAATTGTATAGTTTTTAGTATAGTTCACAGGGCTATTCAACCCCTTATTAGTAACAAAACATTAAATGCTCGGTACAGACCGGGGCCGTATTTAACTGTTTGTCATCGGTATTGTAAGTGTTTTCACTTGTGATACGGATGACAAATTAGACTTACGGTGTAAAAACAGTGTTAGTTTTAAGGCAAGGCTACAAATATTGTTATATGTTTATGAGTAGATGAAAAACAGTTTGACAGTGTGTGTGTTAAAATAGGGACCCCTCTAACTGGCCAACACCAGCGCCTACTACTGTCAAACATATTGTTACATAATCGAAAATAACCGCTATATCATATTTGGTAGTGACCCCTGTTCTGGTAACTAACGTTACTGGAGGCAGGGATAAACTGGCTGGACTGGATCCAAAACCCCGATGACAAGTGTATCCTTGGACTTCGGGAAAATACCTCTAAGGTATTGTCAGTCGTCTGAACTCTAAACTTCCGGAGGCTTGAGTAGAAAGAATGAAGCCTGTCCACTCCCAACAAATCTCTTTTATGGTGACAACTGAATTATTAAATATTTGATAATTATTCTGCCTTCACAGTTTTCACGTGCCGATACAGCGATAAAAGACGAGATGCCTAAGCAAGTAAGAGATACGAAAGGAAAGTCCGTAAAAGGCCCTTTTCAGGGCCAACCGAGTGGCCCTTCTCGGGACCACCCAGGGGGCCCTTCCCAGGGCCATTTGGGTGGCGATGACATTGACCACGAAAACGGCCCTTCTCAGGGCCAAACTTCAGCTGATCCCTCGCGGGATTCATCGGAGGTCCACATTGTGGAAATGGGGGTATCGGACGTTGAGTCCGTAGTAGAGGGGGGAGAGTCCGGCGGTTGCTAGACTGCGGACGAAGAAAACAGCCGAAGGAAGCGGCCTTACTCCACGTTCGACGTGCCCGGCTATTCCGAGTCGGACACGGAGACCGAGGGGACGGCGGCCGCAAAAGTAAATACGGCGCGAAGAGGGAGAGGGAAGGGTCCAAAGGCGGGCCATTCCCGCGAAGAATTTTTAAGGCCTCACCCAGTTTCTCTGGATGGAGAGTTGGAGGAGGCTATGCAAAGCCGCAAGTTTAAAAAGAGGCCGGCCACTGTGGCCGCCGAAGCTTTTCTCAACACCGGAAGCGATTCCGATGTCCTCGCGAGGTTTGGTGACCTCAGTGGGCTGAACGCCCAGGAGCTGAGGGCACAGGCGGGCGAGATACTCGCCTGCATTTTGGAGGTTGCCAAAAAATCTGGCAACCTCAAAGGCGAGTTTGTCGGTCGCCTGAAACGGTCGGCGTCGACTCTACGAGAGGTTGTAGATGCTCTCGCATGCCGGAGCGAGGCGGAGGAAACGCGGCGACTAAGGGCGGAGTGTAGCCGCCTGCGTCTCGAAGTCAAGGCCAGTAAGGAGGAGGTGAAGGCGCTACGCCGCGGCTTCACCGAAGCAAAGACGCAGGCGGCTGCTGCTACCTCTGCTGCGGCTGTTGCTGCCGCTGAGACGCCGGCGCCCCCTGCATTCCTTCAGGGGGCGGAAATAGTGGAGGAGCTGAGGCGCTCCTTGACAATGACTTTCGGGGACATGCTCAATTCCCGACTGGCGATGATCGAGGAACGCCTTTTGCCTAAGCCGATCTCGCCGCCTCGCCCGCCTCTCAAGGTGGACGCTAAAACGGCGGCGGCGGTAACCGCGCCTTCAAAACCGACGCCAAGGAAACGGGTCGGCCAGGCCTTGCAGGCTGCTGCCCCTCCCGTGACCCCGTCTGCGGGTCCCTCCACCGTGCGGGGAACCCAAGGTTCCCAGAGGGTTATCCCTGCTGCTGCTCCCTCCACTGTTGCCCAGGTTTGTGAATGGGCAACGGTGGTAAAAAAGGGCAAAGGCAAGGGAAAAGGGAAGGGAGGGTCTACCTCTCTCGCCACGCCTGCACCTGCACCTGCCCCTGTAGCTCGTGCAGCCCCCGCCGCCACGAAACCGACGCCAAAGCCAAAAGCCTCTGGGGCTGCCGGCTCAAAGACGGTGCTGCCGAAATCCCCCCAATCTGCAGTAGTAGTTCTGTCGCTCCAGCCCGGAGCGGCGGAAAAGGGGGTGACCTACAGTGCCGTCCTCCAGAAGGCGCAGGAAATGGTTGATCTCCAAGAGCTGGGGATCGACCAACTACGTTTCCGTCAGACGGCCACCGGAGCCAGGATGTTGGAGATCCCTGGCTCCCAAAACAAAGAGAAGGCGGACAGGCTCGCGGAGAAGCTCCGCGGTATCCTGTCCGAGGTGGCCAACGTCACCAGGCCCTTTAAGTCCGTGGAAATAAACGTGACGGGTCTGGACGATGCCGCCACGAAAGAGAAAGTGGCGGCGGCGGTCGCCAAGGAGGGAGGGTGTGACGTACTTCACGTCAAGGTCGGTGAAGTGCGTCACGGCTACGGCGGAGCCGGCTCCTGCCTAGTCTCCTGCCCAGTTCCAGCAGCAAAAGTGCTTGTTGGTAAGGGCAGGATTCTGGTAGGGTGGAGCTCGGTGCGGGTGGTGGCACTGGCGGCGCGTCCCATGCGCTGCTACAGATGCATGGGACTAAGGCATACGCGCCCAATGTGTCCCGCTTCTGCCGACAGGGGGGACCTGTGCTTCCGGTGTGGGGGCACAGGACATCGGGCGGCCAACTGCGAAAGGACCACCCCGCGCTGCACGATATGCTCAGAGTCGGGGCGGCCCTCCGGGCACAGAATGGGGGGACGCAGCTGCGTTCCCCCGAAGACGACGGGGAAGGCCACCAGGACCCAGGCCACCCCCCCTGCTGCTGCAATTCAGGCCGCATCCGAGGTCGTTCGCCGTGTGGCGAGCATGGAGGTTGTGATGCCCGATTAATATGGATCAAGTCGGACATCACAACCTCCTCCAGACGAATTTGAACCACTGCGTCAGGGCTCAGGACTTGCTAATGCAGTCCCTGGCGCAGTGGCGAATTGATTTGGCAGTCGCCGCGGAGCCATACTACGTTCCCCAGTCCCATCCCTACTGGGCGGGGGATCTGGATGGCTCCGTGGCCATAATTGGACGAGCCGGTGGCGGCCCACCCCTCTCGTTGTTGGAGAGGGGTTCGGGGTACGTGGTGGCCAAGTGGGAGGAGTATGCGATAGTTGGCGCATACTTCTCCCCCAACAGAACCGTCGCGGAGCTGGAGGTGTTTGTGGACCTCCTGGCCGCGGCGGTGCGAAGACAGGCGCCACGTCAGGTCCTCCTCATGGGGGACCTGAACGCCAAGGCCCGGGCCTGGGGCAACCCCTTCACTGACACTCGCGGGGAGGTTGTCAGGGAGTGGGCGGTTGCCACAGGGCTGACCCTCCTCAACAGAGGGTCGGTCCACACGTGCGTGCGGCACAACGGGGGGTCCGTGGTGGACCTTTCGTTCGCCACCCCGGCAGTCGCAGCACGTGTGCAGGCCTGGAGGGTGGTGTCGGAGGTGGCGACTCTCTCGGACCACAACTACATACGGTTCGAGATCGCCACCTCCTACACAGGAGGGACTCGGCGCGTGGCGCGAGCGGATTTCCCGCGCTGGACGATCAGTCGCCTCGACGCCGAATTGGCGGAAGAGGCGGCGATCGTCCAGTCGTGGCTTGCCGCCCCCACGCACCCGGAAGTGGACGTCGCAGCGGACCACTTCCGCGAGGCGGTGACGGCGGTGTGTGACGCCGCCATGCCGAGGTCCCGACGCCGCCCCGAGCGCCGCCAGGTTTTCTGGTGGTGCTCGGAAATTGAGGATCTCCGAACACAGTGTTCGGAGACGCGGCGTCGCTACGGGCACTGCAGGAGGCGGCGTCACGGCCGGACAAACGAGGAGCTGCCTGCGGAGCAGCTGGTGGCCGAGCGGCTCCTGTATGGCAATTTCCGGCTAGCCAAACAGGAGTTGCAGCTGGCCATCGGCCGGGCTAAGGCCCAGGGCTGGAGCGAGGCCCTAGACGGCCTCGACAGGGACCCCTGGGGGCGTCCATATAAGGCTGCCCGGAATAAGTTCCGGGGCCGAGCGCCCCCAATCGCGGAGTCCCTGGAGCCGGAGCTCTTGGAGAGGGTGCTGGGGGGGCTATTCCCCGACAGCGACCCCCACTACACCCCTCCACCGATGGCCATGCCGTCCTTCCAGGAGGAAGAGGACCCGGCCTCCATCCCGCCTATTTCAGAGGCGGAGATGGAGGTAGCAGTCGATCGCCTGCGTGGCAAAAGGACTGCCCCGGGACCAGATGGAATTCCCGGGCGGGTCCTCAGGATCGCCCTTAGGGAGATGGGCGGTCGGCTTCGGGAACTGTTCGACGCGTGCCTCACGTCGGGTCAGTTCCCGAAGCTATGGAAGGACGGGCGATTGTGCCTGTTGTGGAAGGAGGGGCGAGACGTTAGCTCGCCTTCCGCATACAGGCCAATCGTGTTGCTGGATGATACGGCTAAGCTGCTGGAGAAAATAGTGGCTTCCCGTGTCATCCAGCACTTGGGGGGAACTGGGCCTGACCTCTCTGAGGCCCAGTTCGGATTCAGGGCAAGGCGGTCGACGATAGACGCCCTGCTCTGGATCAAAGGGTGGACGCAGGACGCAGTCAGTGGGGGGGAAAAGGCGTTGGCTGTCTCGCTGGACATAGCCAACGCCTTCAACAGCCTACCGCATGGAACAATACGGGAGGCGCTCCGCTATCACGGAGTGCCCCTGTATTTGCGTAGGCTGTTGGCTGACTATCTCCAGGACCGTGAGGTCCTGGTGGAGGGACGCGACGGTCTGAGGCGACGTTGCGTGTCCTGCGGGGTTCCACAGGGGTCGGTGCTGGGACCGCTCCTGTGGAACATTGGCTATGACTGGGTGCTCCGCGGCACGTTTCCCGCAAGTATGCGGGTTGCGTGCTACGCGGATGACACCCTGGTCGTAGCCAAGGGGAGGGACCTCAGGGAAACGGTGCGACGGGCCACGGTGGCCACAACACTCGTGGTCAGTCGCATTCGTGCCCTGGGGCTGGAGGTTGCCCTCTCCAAGACCGAGGCCCTAATGTTCCATGGGCCTCGGGGGGGACCCCCTCCAGGAACGACGTTAGACCTGGATGGGGTCCCGGTCCGGGTTGGGACTCAGATGAGATATCTGGGTCTCATCCTGGACGGGCGGTGGACTTTTGGGGCCCACTTTACTCTTCTGGCCCCAAAAGTCATAGGCGCCGCAGCCGCCCTGGGGAGGCTGCTGCCCAACGTGGGTGGCCCGAGCGCCACATGTCGTCGCCTGTACTCCGGAGTGATCCGGAGTATGGCCCTGTATGGGGCACCCGTCTGGGTGGACGCCCTCGGTCGCGCGAACAAGGCTCTGCTGCGACGTCCGCAGCGGGTCATCGCGACGAGGGCGATACGCGGATACCGGACGGTGTCCTGGACGGCGGGCTGCGTGCTGGCCGGTGATCCCCCCTGGGAGCTCCAAGCGGAGATCCTCGCCGAAGTTTACCACTTTGTGGCGGCGAGGAGATCCCGCGGGGAGCCCACAGCGTGGGAGGAGGTCACGCGCATGCGGCGACGGGCGCGGGCTGCCCTGTTGCGGCGGTGGACGGAGGACCTGGCTCCACCGGTCCCTGGACAGAGGACGGTGGATGCCATTCGCCCGGTCCTCCGGAGGTGGGTAGGGCGGCGATTTGGGTCGCTGACCTTCCGATTGGTGCAGGTGCTTTCCGGACACGGATGTTTCGGTAAGTACCTGCATCACATCGCAAGACGTGAGGCGACCCCCACCTGCCACGAGTGTGGAGCGCCGGAGGACACGGCGCTCCACACGCTTGAGGAGTGCGCCGCATGGGGTCCCATGCGGCACACCCTCACAGCGGTCATAGGCGCAGATCTGTCTCTGCCGAGCGTGGTTAATGCCATGCTCGGGAGTGACAGATCGTGGCAGGCGGTGGTCTCTTTCTGCGAAGCGGTGATGGCGCAGAAAGAGGCCGCGGAGCGGGCAAGAGAGGACAACGTCCTCTCTGACCCGCTCCGGCGTAGACGAACTGGGGGGAGGAGGAGGCGGTTCGGGCGCCTCCTCTCTCTCTCCTAGTGCTGTGCGGATCACTGGTGGAGAGTCGGGGGATTCTCCACTGGCTTGCACGATCCCACACGTCTGAGGGATGGCCCTAGTGAGCCGGGTCATCCCTCCTTTGGCCGGGGCCCGTCACCGGTGACGGGCCAACCGCCGGGGCGAGATGGTGAATGCTAGCGCGACCCCATCTCGCTCCGACTACGCGGCGGACTGCTCATCCCGGGTTTTTAGTGGGTAACCTCGTTACTACCCCCCCCGTGGGGGTAGTAAGGCCCTTCAGGCGAGGACTCCCACATAACCACCCCGCCCCCCCCGGGGCTGGGTGGTATCCATAAAGGATTTTCCCGGGTCAAAAAAAAAAAAAAAAAAAAAAGGTTAGGTTAGGTTAGGTTAGGTTAGGTTGACAGCTGTCTGTGGTCGCGTAGCGAGCGGTTGTGTTTTCAATTTTTGCTTGTTTGCGTGGCAGAAAAGGGTTTGTGTGTGCTGAATTGCGGACAAACTGCCCTTTTTAGGGCTAGGGGAGTGTCTGGGTGAGTGATCCCAGCCTTTTCTTTTGTTGTTTTTACTTTTGTCTTTGTGTACGAGTTTGAGGTTACAACCTCAAACTCGTATACAAAGTGTGTGTTTGCGTGTCGTTATGGATACGGCTGAGACAAGGGCGCCGTCTGAGTCCGAGTCTGAGTGGACCGACGCTGGCGCGGTCGCGTTGGACGCGACGGAAGTGATGCCTATGGTGCGAGCTGCGGCTGTTGCGGCTCCTGGAAAGGACGTGGGTGCGCGGACGGCTGCTGTGCCTGCGGTGCGGCCCGTGGCTGGCGCGGCGCCCGGAGCTGGCGCGAGTGGGCGGACGGCAGCGGCGCCTGCATTGCGGCCCGCTATCGGCGCGGTGCCCAGGGCTGGCGCAAGGACGGCGGCGGCACCCGCGGTGAGGCCCTTAGCTGGCGCGGCGCCCAAGGCAGGCGCGAGTGTGCGGATGATGGCGGCACCCGCAATGCGGGCTGCGGCCGGTGCGGCGCCCAGGGCTGGCGCGAGTGCGCGGATGGTGGCAGCGCCCGCAGCGCGGGCCGCGGCCAGTGCGGCGCCTGGGGCTGGCACAAGTGTGCGGACGGCGGCAGCACCCGTGGTGCGGCCTGCGGCTGGTGTGGCGCAAGCGGCACCCGCGACTGCTGCTCGCGGTTGTTTGCCAGCTGCCATCGTTGCGTCGACGAGCGGCAGCTTGTGGCAGGCGCGGTCACTTTCGAAGAGGCGTCTTGAAGAAGAGGACGGGTCGGACGGGTCGTGGGACTCGGACTTGGACGTTGGCCCATTTGTTGACAAGGTGGCGCGTGTGACGACGCGCAGCATCACGGCCCGCCGCGGTGCAAGTCGCGGTCGCATGACGGCAGGTGAGATAAAAGAGGTGAAACGCGCGGAGCTCACCGAGCGGGAGGTGGCAAACCAGACGGTCTCATATCGACGTGCGGCGTCGCCGGCGTTGGTGGGGGACGTACTTGGGTCGGCCACAACGGCTGACCTTGTAAGCAAGGCGTGCAAGGCGGTTGAATATATTGCGGATGTAGGCCGCAAATCCAAAAGCATTAGGGGTGAGCTGCTAGGCGAATTCAAGGTGGCGACTGCGTCCATCTCGGATGCAATCGCTGAGCTTGGCAGTCGCACGGTCACGGAAGAGTCCCGCCTACTGGTGGAGGAGAATGGCCGGCTCCGCGCCGATTTGGTTGAGATGCGGCGTGACATGGAGATCCTCAGGGAGGAGATCCAAAACATGCGCCGCACCGTATCTGTCGCCGCTGACGCGGTGCCGGTGGACGAAGAGGGACGCAACCGAGCGATTATGTTACAGGTGGGGACCATGGTGAACGCCCGGCTTGAGTCCCTTGAGAGTAGGCTCTTGCCAGAGACGCGATTGCGGCCGTCACTTGCTGCCGACAGGCGCGTCACTTATGCGGCTGCGGCTGGGCGCCCCGCGATGACTCGCGTGGCGCCCTCTGCTGGCGCTTTGGTGCGTGTCGCGCCTCCTGGCCGTGCCAGTACGGTGCGCGCTACGCAATCTGATGGCACTCCGGAGCATGTTGCACGACCTGTGTCCCGGGCCTGTGCGGGCGCCCCTTCTAGTGTCCCGGTCCCGGTGCGAGTGTTTGCGCCCGCCAGAGCTTCTGGGCTAGCTGTGGCCCCGGTGCGTGCCGCGCCTGCTGTGGTGCCCGTACCGGTGGTTGTGGAGGCCTCAGACTCAGACATGGAGGTTGAGGTGGTGGACGTCGAGTCCTCCCCTGCACTTGAACCTCGGCCTGCAGCAACTGCGGTTGTACGGTTACGTATGTACCGACCAATGACGAGTGAGTGCACTTATAACGACCGCACAGAATGGTCGCGCGGCTGAGTGATAATCATCTATAATAATTTACTATAATTGTGAGTGGTGATTAATTAAATAACTATATCAATAACAGTGTTTAAGAACTACCCTAAAACTACATGATGCACAGTTCTTACTGGGACTGTACATTTTGGTCCTTCGAGCTTTTCATTCGGTGAATTTTGTGACCTTAAGTTGCGAAAGCGAATCGGTTACCTGGCCTCCCACAAGCGGGTCTCACCAGGCTAATTGAGAAGGCGTATTTTCGTAGCAGCGGGTTGCAGATGCACCGAGTGACAAGGACCTTCAAGCGTCACCAAAGTTCCATCGTCAACTGCGAGGAGCGACGGGAAACATTTGAAGAAGAAGACAAGGAAACTACTGCCTGTCGTCGTGTCCTGAATCAACACCTTTGAACTTCCACTCAGACTAACGTGGGTAAATAACTTTTTACTTTTGTGCACTCCCTGACTATCAACTAACTTGAACTACTTAATGAAAAATGGAATTACTTACCAAACAAGTAAGTTCCTTCGAAAGTATAAAAACTTTATGCTCAAATTATAAAAAGGATAGCCAATCCAGAAAAACTGTCGTTTACTTAGACGCAAAGCTTTCAACCCTAGAGAAACAATGGGTAGAGTTTCACGAAAGAAATGAAATCATAGTGTCAAATATTCAAGACAAGAGCGAAATCGGTTACTTCACTGATAATGTTTACGAGAAGACTAAACAACTATACGAATCAATTAAAGCAAATATGATGGACTTACTAATCTCTCACCAACAAAAGGAGGAAGAGAAACAGGAATCTAGTGTTGATTTTGACCTCTCTGGAATATGGGAGGATGAACCCGATCATAACATCAAACTACTGGTGAAGCAGCAGAAATGCAACTTCAAGGCACTGGAAAGAGCCATGACAAAAATAAAGATCGAACTTATATCTGAAAAATGGGAACTAGAAGATCACCTCTCAATTTTGAAAGTGAAGTGGGAATCTATTGACAAATTACACTGGAAGCTAGAAGAAGCACTGATGGGTTCTAACTTGAACGCAGAATATTCCGCCAAATTTGAAAACATAGAAAATAAATACGATGACTTGCGGAAACAATTGAACAACAAGATATGGTCTAACATGCACTATCAAAAATCAACACCAAAAATTGAAATCCCGGTTTTTTTTGGGGACTATGTTCATTGGATTTCGTTTAAAGATCTTTTTCAAGAAACGATACATAAAAATCCTACGATCTCCAAAACACAGAAAATGCAACACCTCAAAACAAAACTGATGGGTGACGCAGAACGCTTGGTGCAGCATCTCACTGTAAGTGCTGATAACTACGACTCCTGCTGGGAAATACTGTCACATCGATATGATAATCGCCGCCTTCAATTTACATCGTTTATGAACGCGATGCAGCAACTGCCCGTCATCCAACATCCGAACACCTACAATCTCATTAAAATTCATGACGTGATCACTGAAAGCTTGAACGGACTCACTAACATGGGGGTGGATGTGACAAGCTGGGGGCCAATTATTGTACATAACATGTCTCAGAAATTGGATCCCATTACTTTCAACGAATACTCGAAAGATATCCAGGACAAAAGAGAGCTGCCCAACTTAACAGAATTTAAATCATTTTTAGAAAGCAAATTTATGGCCTATGAAACTATAAAGAATCGTCAAAGGGACACAACAAATAACACTTCCCAGAAACAAAGCGGAAACACGAGCTTCAATAAGGCCGCAAACAGGTTTCATCAAACCTACAATAACTACAAAACAAACTTCAATGAAAAACAAAACTTTGCAAAGAAATCGACCTTATACAAAGACAATAAAGACCACGCGAGTACATACTATACTGCATTCGGAAAATGTCCTTTGTGTGACGGCGATCACGTACTAATGCAATGTGTAAAATTTGTTGACATGGCCATACCACAACGGAATAGTACTGTCGCTAAATTGAAAGTCTGCAAAAACTGTTTATACAACCATGGAAACACCGATTGTAACTCATCAAAGACTTGCAAAGAATGTAATTTGAAACACCACACGCTGTTGCACATTGCAAAAAAGACGTATGAACCAACTACTAAACCTGAAAAACAAAGGTTGGACTATCAACCTTCAACTTCCACACAACAAGGCTCTCATCACTTAACTACTATGAACATGGAAGTACTGCTAACTACTGTCAAAATAAAGGTCAAAGCCAATGATGGTACCTTTGTTACTCTTCGAGCTCTACTTGACCAGGGCTCACAAGTGAACTTGATAACGGAGAACGCTGCTCAACTGCTGCGGCTACCACGAGACAAACTAAAGGCAACTGTATCCGGAGTAGGATCCGTGTCCGGAGACTGCAAAGGCCGGGTTCAACTTACTTGCAAGTCCATTCACAATGATTACACTTTCAACACCAAAGCTTTTATACTGAAAAAACTAACTAACAACTTGCCTAACTGTACTTTTGAAAAGGCTAACTGGCCACATCTACAGAACTTGAAACTTGGAGACCCAGACTACAACGTTAGCGGTTCCATCGACTTGCTCTTCTCAGCTGATGTCTTTGCGAAAATTATAATGGACGGTGTTCTAAAAGGAGATCAGCATTCTCCAGTCGCGCAACAAACTCAACTGGGCTGGATTCTGTGTGGGAAACTACAAACTTTTAACTGTCATGTCACTATCATTGATCTCACTGATATATCGAAATATTGGGAGAGTGAAGACATAATTCAAGGAGATGAAGACATCAACCATGATGACCAGTGCGAAACTTACTACCAAAAAACGACTAAAAGAGACACTGATGGAAAATATATTGTAAAAATGCCTATGGTGAAAAACTTTGAAACTGAACTTGGAATGTCGAGGCCTAAAGCGGTCTCACAATTTCTACAGCTGGAAAAACGGTTATCAAAAAATGAAAAACTATCTACTATGTACAAAGATTTTATGAGCGAATACTCTGAATTAAAACACATGAAGCCGTCGTCTTCGAAATCATCGAGCAGTGAAGGCCAAGAATGTTACTTGCCCCACCACGGGGTCCTGCGAGAAAACTCAACTACTACCAAACTGAGAGTGGTGTTCAATGCCTCCAATAAAACGTCAAGCGGAAAGAGCTTAAACACTCTAATGGAAAAGGGACCCAACCTACAAAAAGATATTCAAGCTCTCATTTTGAAGTGGAGGTCATACAAATATGCCTTTACGGCTGACATCGAGAAATTCTATCGATGTATCTGGATTTCTGAAGATCAACAGCAACTTCAAAAAATTATATGGCGTCCCTCTACAACTGAAACACTGAAAGAATACACCTTATGTACCTTGACATACGGTACAAAATGTGCACCATGGCTGGCAATGCGAACACTCAAACAGCTGGCACTCGACGATGGGCACAAGTACCCGGCCGCTGCGAAAATACTGCAAACTGAACTTTATTGCGATGACTTGATCAGCGGAAGTAATTCATTACAAGGTGCCAAGGAACTACAAAGTACATTGATCAAATTACTGAGCGGAGGAGGCATGAACCTACGAAAATGGTCAACTAACTGCCCGGAACTACTAGAACACATAACTGAGGAACGAATTTCGACCAACAACATTTTTGATTTCAAACATGAAGATTCTACGAAAACACTCGGACTTGGATGGGATCCTAACTCGGACACATTCACGTTTAACTGGAGTTTGGAAAATAAATCGAAAATGCCACTAACAAAAAGAACCCTGCTGTCTGAGATCTCACAACTCTACGACCCATTGGGGTGGCTCTCTCCAGTAACAGTAACTGCGAAACTTATTTTCCAACGAGTGTGGGAACAAAAACTTGAATGGGATGAACTATTACCAACTAAAACTCAAGACGATTGGCTGAAGCTAAGAGAAAACCTTCCTGATCTACAATCTATAAAAATAAAAAGATGGATCGGAGGCAGTGATAAACATATTGAACTAATCGGATTCTGTGACGCGAGCGAAAAGGCCTACTCATGTGTCATTTATACGCGCGTCATTGACGAAGAGGGACAGCCTGCACTGAATATACTAGCAGCAAAAACTAGGGTTGCCCCACTCGCACAAAAAATAACACTACCACGACTTGAACTTTGTGGTGCTTTACTGTTATCACAATTGATGGAAAAAACTAAAAAATCACTGAGTGAAAGTAACATCACTATGTGGGCCTGGACTGACTCAAAGGTAGTGCTAGCATGGCTACAGGGAGAAACAACAAAATGGGAGAGATATGTAGTAAACAGAGTGAAGAAAATTACGCATGTGGTTCCATCCAAACAATGGTCTTACATTGAATCAAAGAATAACCCTGCAGGCTGTGCAACTAGAGGAGTGGACCCGAAAAAACTATTGAACTTCGGTCTATGGTGGAATGGCCCAACTATACTGAACACGTTCATGGAGACCAACGAAAAGGAAAATATGAACTGCCTATTTACAACTGACATTGATGAGAAGCAGAAAGAGGCAACCCTACAGAAATATAATAATCATTACTTCATTACTGACTTGATAAACAAATGCAGTTCATTAACACGTGCTAAGCGCATTGTAGCTTGGATTATGCGCTTTATTACAAAGACTCGTCATAACTTATCAACAACGGCGAAACTTGATACCGCTCGTGCCGATAGAGCGTTATCTACCTACTACTTAACAACAAACGAACTACTTGCATCAAACAAATTGATTGTGAAATTTATGCAAAGATGCGACTTTGAAGACGAATATAATTTAAAACAAAATGAAACTGAAAACTCTTCAAGAGAAAACAGCCATACTAGGGCTGCACGCTCAACATCTACCAAGAAGCGCAACCGAACTGGAAAGAAATGTTTCATCACCATGTTTGTTTCTTTTATAACAATGTTTGCATTTATAACTGAATCACACTGCGATACTACTGACGTCACTGATACGAACGAAGGCATGACACAGAACGCTCAGATTACCAACCTTGGACACGAGCGCCCAATTTACTTCGATACAGTTGGAAAAGTGCAGCTAATTCACGATGAATGGGTCTTACTTACATACTATAACTTAACGACTTACTGGCAAGCTATTCAAGATATCGAAAACTACTTAGAAGATGTGAAAATCCTGTGTCAGAAGTTGGATCCAAGATATTGCGAAAATACTATAAAACAACTATTCCATGAAATGGCACTAATGAAATATTATAACAACATACTACTAGCCCCGCACAAGCATTTATCTGATCGTAGAAAACGAGCGCTGATCGATGGTGTGGGCTATGTAGCAAATAGCTTGTTTGGAATCTTGGATCAGCACTTTGCAGAGAAATACCACCAAGACATTAAAGCTATACAGAATAACGAAAAATACCTACTAGAACTCGTGAAAAATCAAACTACAATCGTTGAAATAGAAAATGAAATAATGAAGAAAAATGAGAAAAACATTCGGCAACAGTTCGCACTTATGAACAAGTTTATGAATGATACCGGCATGAAATTGTCAAAACTTGAGTCTGAAATCGGAAATGTAATGGCCACTAACTACTTCAGCTCTGTATCGCTCACAGCACACTTGCTGCTAACTAACTTAAAGAATGTTCAAGAGATGCTTTTCAATGCCCTCGTGGATGTCTACAAAGGCCACATCGATGTGCATCTCCTCACGCCAGTCAACTTAATCAAGCAGCTGAATGATATATCTGGAAGACTGCCGAAAACTTTAACATTTCCTGTAGAAAACATTCAAGAAGAAATAAAGGATGTCTACAAACTACTCTATGTAAAGGCTCGCGTTACGAACAAGTACTTTATGTTCGAGATACACATTCCGTTGACAAGTGACGAAGATTTTACACTTTATCGAGTCATCCCGTTACCTATGAAAACGAAACAAGAAGAGGTCGAGATTACTAAATATGTATATGTTTCAGCTAAATATATCGCTGTCAACTTTAGAACGAACACCTACATCAGTTTCAATGAAGATAGAATGATGCAATGCATTCAGCGAAGTACAGACAACTTTGTGTGCAGCTTAAACATACCTATAAGAAACTTAGAAAGCAAAGACGCTCCATGTGAAGCCAAGCTATTGGGTCATCAAAGAACTTCGCCGTGCATTACGAAGAAAACTGAATGTGTAGCCACCTGGATCGAGTTACACTCATCAAATACATGGCTGGCGGTGTGTTGCGACTCGTGCGTACTGCGAACTGTCTGCGCTGGTGAGGTTGCATCTCACCACATCAACACGTCAGGACTCATAACGTTGAAACAGGGATGTGTGATGCAGAACAAGGACTTAAGTATCTACGCTCACAATCTATACCATAGTGACGCGAAAGCAAGTTTATACCTCGCAAAACCACCTAAACTCGAGAAATCTATAAACCACATCGTTACCTCGCAACGCACACCACAACTGCAACTACTCTCAGAAGACGAAAACCTAGAAAAGGTATCGAGACAAATAGAACAACAAAAAATAGACGAGCTTCAACTTCCAGCAACTATATCTACGCACGACATTCATCAATATACTATCTGCTACACGCTGTTGGCAGTCGTCGTTATCGCAGCGTTGGTATGGGCGATTAAGAGGCAAGGCTTTTGTAACAGAAAGGTTACGTATGTCACAGCTGCAGAACCTCCAAAACTAGAGGCAATCGAATTACAATCCCGCGCCCATAAACTGATACGATGCGATACTACAGCAATGAACAAAACGCGCAAACTGGGACGGTCCTCCTCGCTAGTGGAGCGCCCACGCAAGAATGAGTCACGTGCGGCGGCGACAGCACAGCGCGAGCGATCACAGCTTCGACAGGAGCCCGTCAAGGACATCGAATTTAATTTTGATTAACTTTGTTTGTTTACTTTTACTTAAACTTACTTTCTTTATATTTTTACTTGTAACTTTTAATATTTTTTACTTTTTAATATTTTTTACTTACTATTTGTACAGATGATTCTCTCTCCCGTTTTAATCTCGTTTTTTGGGGTTAGTAATATGTACGGTTACGTATGTACCGACCAATGACGAGTGAGTGCACTTATAACGACCGCACAGAATGGTCGCGCGGCTGAGTGATAATCATCTATAATAATTTACTATAATTGTGAGTGGTGATTAATTAAATAACTATATCAATAACAGTGTTTAAGAACTACCCTAAAACTACATGATGCACAGTTCTTACTGGGACTGTACAGCGGTGCTAGCTGAGAATGAAGTGACTCCCGCTCGGCGCCGTAGGCGCCGTGGAGGTAAGAGAAAGACGATGGCGGGGCGCCGTGTGCCCGATGCAGAGCTTGTGGGGCACGCCTCGTCCTCCACGCCTGCTAAGGGGTGGACTGTGGAGGGGCCACGCCGATCGACCCGGAGTCTGCCGCCAGCGCTGCCGCCTGGCCAGCTAGCCGCGCGCAAGTTGCGCCCACCGCGCTCTGCTGCTGTGGTCCTCACCTTGCAGCCCGCAGCGGTGGAGAGGGGTGTGACGTACGCACAGGTGATTGCTGAGGCGCGAGCAAAGGTAAACCTGGGCTCCCTGGAAATATCGCGTGTGAATTTCAAGCGCTCGGCTACCGGGGCGCGCATGCTGGAGGTGGCGGGTGGCGGTGCCGTGGCTAGTACCAAGGCAGACGCGCTGGCTCGTCGACTGATGGAGGAGCTCGCCACGGACATGGTGAGGGTATCGAGACCAGTTAAGACTGCGGAGCTGCGGGTGTCCGGGTTCGATGACTCGGTCACTGCGTCAGAGGTCGCTGCAGCGGTAGCACGTGCGGGCGCATGTGAGGTGGCTGCGGTCACTTGCGGCGAAGTGCGCCCTGGTCGGTACGGCTCGTGTGCGGCCTGGGTTCGATGCCCGGTGCTCGCTGCTAGGGCGATCCTTGTGGCGGGTCGTCTAGCCGTCGGATGGGGCTCAGCTCGGGTGGAGTTGCTCGAGGCGCGGCCACTCCGGTGCTTTAAATGCCTGGAGCCTGGCCACACACGTGCACTATGTCCGTCCGAAGAGGACCGCAGCGACCAATGCTATCGCTGCGGTGAGCCCGGCCATAAGGCCGGTGCCTGCCATGCCATGCCACGCTGCACCCTTTGCGTGGCGGCGGGCAGGCCTGCGGAACATCGGTTTGGCACCAAGGCGTGTGCTGCACCGACCAGACGAGGAGTGCCAGGGGTGAGCGGTGGCCCTAGGGTCTTGACTCAGCCCATGCACCCGACGCCCTCCGGTGCAGGGGCGGGGACTGAGGTGGTCAACATGGAAACCATATCTTAGATGGCGTTCAGGTTCCTGCAGGCGAACCTTAACCACTGCGCTCGGGCCCAGGACCTGCTGGTCCAGACCCTAGCGCAGTGGCAGATTCATGTGGCGATTGTTGCGGAGCCCTACCGGGTACCGTTGTATGGAGGCTGGGTTGGTGATGATGATGGCTCTGTCGCCATAGTCACCCGGACGACTGCAGGGGCAATTCCGCTGGAGCGGGTGTCGAAAGGGAGTGGGTGGGTCGCTGGGGAGGTGGACGAGACGCTCATCGTCGCCGTTTACTTCTCCCCGAACGCTTCGCTCGCTCGCTTTGAGCAGTACCTGCGTGAGCTGGAGACGTTGGTAGCTGGTCGTCGCTCCCACCATGTGCTGATCGCCGGGGACCTCAATGCCAAGTCGGCTATGTGGGGTTCACCCGTGGCGAATGCGCGCGGTAGGGAAGCGGAAAACTGGGTTGTTGCAGGTGGGTTCTCCGTGCTAAACCATGGGGGTGTCCATACGTGCGTGCGGCGGACGGGAGGTTCGATCGTGGATGTCACGTTTGCAACGTCAGCCCTCGCGCGCCGCATCTCTGATTGGGAGGTTTTGGAAGGAGTGGAAACGCTGTCGGATCACCGGTATGTACGGTTCGATATCTCGGCTCTTTCCACAGCCACAGTCGATCCATGGTGTCCCCTACCGGGTGACCCACCTCGCTGGGCCCTTAGGAAGCTGGACCGTGAGCTACTGCTGGAGGCTGCGGAGGTTGAGGCCTGGGCGTTGGGGCCCGCCGATGGTGTCGGAGAGGTGAACGTTCAGGAGGAGGCTGAGTGGATCCGCGGCGCACTAGCGCGCGCCTGCGATGCAGCGATGCCTCGCCTTGGACCACATGCTCCCTGGCGTCACATATATTGGTGGTCGGCGGAGATTGCGGCACTGCGGGTTGATGCCGTTCGTGCGAGGCGTGCATATACCCGCAGCCGTCGCCGCAGCCATCGCGATCTGGAGGAGGAGGACCGCCTATATGCGGCGTATAGGAACTGCATTGAGGCTTTGTCTTCCGCCATAGCGGCGGCCAAGGATGCCAGTTTTAAGGAGTTCCTCAGCACGCTCGACGCGGATCCGTGGGGTCGCCCGTACCGGATGGTGAGGGATAAGCTTCGGCCGTGGGCGCCGCCGCTCACCCGGAGTTTGCAGCCAGAGATGGTGGACCGGGTGGTCTCAGTTTTGTTCCCACCTGCGGATGCCTTAGCCCCCCCGTCGATGGAGCGGCCGGATGAAATGGGAGCTGACGAGGCGAATGATGACGGTGAGGTACCGGAGGTGACGTCGGTGGAGTTGGGGGTGGCGCTGCTTCGGCTGCGTGGCCGCACAAAAGCCCCAGGTCTAGATGGAGTTTCGGGGCGCGCGGTGATCATCGCCCTTGACCCTCTCGAGGAGAGGTTCAGGGCACTGCTTAACGCGTGCCTGGTGCAGGGTCAGTTTCCTCGCCAATGGAAGGCGGGGAAACTGGTCCTGCTGAAGAAGGATGGCCGGCCGGAGGACTCTCCTTCTGCCTACCGGCCGCTTGTGCTGTTGGATGAGGCGGGCAAGCTCTTCGAGCGTGTCCTGGTCGCCCGTCTTGTACGACACATGGAGGGAGTGGGACCGGACCTCTCTGATGCACAGTTTGGGTTCCGGCGCGCCCGCTCCACCATCGATGCGATCCGCAGGGTGAAGGGGATGGCGGTGGAGGTGATTGCGAGTCGGCAGGTGTTATTGGCAGTTTCCATAGACATAGCGAATGCCTTTAACACCCTCCCATGGAGCTGTATTGAGGAGGCACTCAGGTACCATGGCTTCCCGGGGTACCTGCGCCGGATCATCGGAGCCTACCTCTCTGAGAGGGAGGTCCGGTACCCGACGCGGGTGGCCTGGGAGGCTAAACCGATGACGCGTGGTGTTCCGCAGGGCTCGGCCCTCGGACCAACTCTGTGGAACATCGGGTACGATTGGGTGTTGCGGGGCACGCTACCGGACGGTGTGAGCGTAACGTGCTACGCAGATGACACGCTGGTCACGGCTCGTGGCATCGATTTTGATGATGCAGCTGCGCGTGTGACGGAGGGCGTTCAGTGTGTGCTGGAGCGCATACGGCGACTTGGTCTGGAGGTAGCTCTACCGAAGTGCGAGGCCCTGTGCTTTCATGGTCCGCGGAGGGGGCCGCCGGTCGGATCTCGCGTGATGGTGGGTGGGGTGTGGATCGATGTCGGGAAAGCTATGCGCTATCTCGGCATCATCCTTGATCCCCGTCTATCATTCCGCGAGCATTTCCGTCGGCTCGCCCCGCGCCTCATGGCAACATGCGGTGCCCTGAGTCGCCTATTGCCGAACGTCGGCGGGCCGAATGCGGCCTGTCGACGTCTTTATGTGCAGGTGGTACGGTCAATGGCACTTTATGGAGCACCCGTGTGGGAGGATGCTCTGGGACGGGTCAACAAGGCTCTCCTACATCGGCCGCAGAGGGCTATTTGCCTCAGGGTGGTGCGTGGTTACCGCACCGTCTCCTTCGAGGCGGCATGTGTGCTCGCTGCCTGCCTACCTTGGGAGTTGGACGCTCGCGTGCTCACTGCGGTTTATGACCGAGTTGCTGAGCACCGGGCAACGGGCGAGCCGCTTCCAAGGGAAGGGATGTTACGATGGCGTAGGAACGCACGCAGGCGTCTTCTGGTGCGGTGGATGAGGGCGCTTGAGGAGCCCTCCGCTGGTCACAACACCATTGAGGCGGTGCGGCCGGTCCTGGAGCGCTGGGTGACGAGGAGGCACGGGGTCCTCTCCTTCCACCTTACACAGATCCTTTCGGGCCACGGCTGCTTCGGGAGGTATTTGTGGAGGGTGGTGGGGGTGGAGCCCACGCCAGAGTGCCACCACTGTGAGTGCCCTGAGGATACAGCGCACCACACGCTGGCAGAGTGCTCGGCTTGGGCAGCAGAGAGGGCAGAGCTGGTCACGGTGGTTGGCGCGGATCTGTCGCTGCCGACCATTGTGCGCTCCATGGTAGACAGTGAGAGTGCGTGGGATGCCGTGTCCATGTTTGCAGAGGTGGTGATGAATGCCAAGGAGGAGGCAGAGAGATGGCGTGAGCGTGACCCCGATGCGCGCTTTGAGAGGCGAGAGCGCCGGCGGCACAGGACGGGTGCTGGACGCCAATCGGGGGAAAACCGTCGAGTCCCGTAAGTGTGATTTGACGGTTAGGGGATGGATGCATGAGGTGCGTGAATTGAGTGAGTGAATTGATGAATGTGGGCCATGAAGCCATATGGTTTGTGTGATCTTCGAGCGCGAGGTCCCTAGGGGCGGACCTCACGTCTCGAAGAGTTCCCCTATTCCAGGGATCCGACGTCGTACAAGTGTTCCTGAACGGCGGCGGATGTGGGCCATGGGGCCAAGGGCCATGAAGCCATGAGGTGTGAGTGAGAATTAAAGGTGATGGGTGGAGGAATGGGGCGGTGAATGTGCAAGAGTTGCGCTGCCGCCCAGGGAAGGGCGCACTGCGCAGCCGCGGTCACCACGCCGTGTCTGTGCAGCTTGCAGCCCTTCCAGGGGGAGGGGAAGATGATGAATGATTGATTGAGATGGCGGCTATAGCCGCCCAGTATGAGAGGCATTAACATCGCCAGTCGGATTGCGGAAGGATTTCGTTCCCGTGGTCTGGCAAGCATGGCGAGAGAGGGACACCGGAGGGGTTTTAGTGGGTATTCTGCCCTTTTCAGGGCGGCGAGTCCCACATAATTCCGGTCCCCCCGGACCGGTTTATTCGTAAATGAATTTCCCCTCTGAAGACAAAAAAAAAAAAAAAAAAGGTTAGGTTAGGTTAGGTTAGGTTAGGTTAGGTTAGGTTAGGTTAGGTTAGGTTAGGTTTTTTTTTTTTTTTTTTTTTTTTTTTTTTCTACAGTCTTCTAGAAAAGACACTACGGCTCCTGTTACCATGATTACGCAACAACCTTTATTACCATTCCCTAAAATTAATTCTTTAATAACTTTATTAATCCAAAAACAAAATAACCCCAACAGCTACACATACAACAATTTAAACATATAAACTATAACTGTAGTAATACAAAAGAATAAAAAAAAAAACTAAACATTTCAATTTAACAAAATAAACAATTTATACACATTACAGGCGTCCATTGCAACAACAACGGTTAACCCTCAAAAATAAAAATAAAAAAAAAAGAATAATAACTACAATTAAAAATAAATGTAAACTGAATTCCAATAACACAAAAAAAAATGACAATTTATTCCAATTAACCTCCATTAACAACAACAAAACAACAACAATTGAATTAAATTAAAATAAATTCAGTTCAGCTGAATAAATTAAAACTAAACTAACAGACAGATTAAAATCAAATAAAATAAATCAAATAAATTAAATCAGATTAAATTCAGTTCAACTGAATACAAACATTATACAAAATCCAATTTAAACTACCAAAACTCTATTTCAAATTATAACACAATTTAATTAACCCCCCCAACTTATATTCCAAATTAACACTAAAGAACCCATTACAATAATTTTAAAACACCTAGAAAAAAAATCCTACCCTCATATTCTAAAATAATCAAATTATGATCATAACATATTTTCAATTCCTTACATTATTAGACAAATACATTATAACAAAATTCAATTTAACTACCAACTTCTAATCCAAATTAATTACAATAGTATAACCAAAATTTCAAAAATTAACAGACAATTAATAAAATTACCCAATGGAAAACCCTGAACACAACCCCGACCCCCCAGACAGTAGCTTCAGCAGTATCGAACAGCCAACCTGGCTATCCGATCCCACTTCCTCCAATCTGGACAATCGGAACTATATGCAGGGTGAACAACGTCCTGAAGGTGCTTAGAGTGGCAATTAGCACAGAACGGAGGCTGACCTCTATTTGGGCATTCCCTCGTATCATGGCTTCCCGAACAATACCCGCAATGAAGCTCAGGAGCTCTGCACTCCATTGCTTTGTGCGAAAAACCATGACACCGGTAGCATTGCACCAAGGGTGACTGATCAACCACTGGCACCACCTGATATCCCAGCTTTACTCTACGACCCACCAGACTACCCCACACTTTGGGACTAGCCTGAACCGAAACATTAACCAGCCCAGCCCTTCTCCCCTTAACTCTCCTAACAACCTTCACCCCGCAATCCTCAGGAGGCATATGCAATAAAGACTGATTCTGGCGGATAAGTGCCTCCTCGATCTTAACATTGCCCATCTCCGCAATGACTCCAACAAGACGCAACATCGGATCTTTAACCCGAGGCTCAGTCACATTGAAGTCATCACCCAGATTCTTGATCGCTTCTCCCATTACAACCCTTTCCCGCTCTGACTCCAAAGAAATTGCCACCCTTCCATTCTTGCACTTGCGCACCCCAGTAATCCCCACACCCAAACTGACAACATCCACACCCCTCTTAATGGTAGAAATTATTTGGTCTCCCGTATGAATGGGGTTTTTAGACTCCACCATTAGAGGAAATGTGGCACCCGCAACAGCTGCATATGAGAGGCCTGAGCCTCGGATCCATTGACCACCACCAGCTGGTCCCTGACTAGATGTCAATCCGTCTACCCTATTGCAGAGCCGAGGCATCCCTACTGACTCCAAAAAAGAGTCAATGGGAGCCCCCGCAACGGGTTCAATAGGACCTAACAAGGCTGGGGCAATGATAGCTGATCCAGGTCGGCAGCACTCTTCCCGAAGAGCACATACCTCCTCAACCAGCCTACCAATCTCACTGGGACCCGAAGCCACAGCACTGAGCTGTGCAACGCTAACTTTGAGCTCATCCTGAAGCTCACGAACAAGCTGACGCGATCCTTCAGCCTCTTTCAAGGCTTCCTCACTCGCACGTCGCAAATCCTCAAAGTTAGACTGCATGCAGGTGACCATAGTTTCCAATTTGCCAACCTGAATACCCCAGTGCACTCCCCCCTGTTTCTCATTATCAAGTTCGAACACATCCAGTTCCCAGAAATGCCTATGAGCAAGCTGCTTTACCAAAGAATTAAGGCAATTAAAGTTAACCATTATAACTCTCTTAAGGTCCCGACTTAAATTCCGCGACCTATTGACAGCCAACCGACTCCTATGAAAAAATTCATTGGCTAATTGAGGAGCTTCATAGAAACTCGGTCCATAATCCACATGAGAACGAGCCGGGGAGGGCACAGGTGAAGTACACGTAATTCAGTAATCACCATCACCAGATAAAGGCGAACCACCACAGGGCTCAACAGGTGTGGATCGCTCTGGTGGGGTGGAATCCGGCAACACAACAGGCACCTGCCGAGAACGCAACCCCCTATCGCGAAGAGTCACCCCACCCGACGAAGCCCCCACAGGAGAATCCTCCCTAGACCTTGCCTCCCGGAGCACACCTGCTGCAAGCGTAGCACTCCGAAATGTACAAGGTAAACCTACCCCCAATGACTCCTTAACCATAGAAAAGGTCCCAGGTTGCTTATCCCCAACACTCTCCTCACTACCCGTGGCACCCTCCACATAATCTAACGACCTTGAACCCATAATACTAAAAACCCAAATTAACCCAATAATTTTTAATAAAAATAAAAACGTACTACCCGCAAAAAATTAACAATAAAAATTCTATCTCAGCCAAATGAGGAGCTAGAACCTTGGATTTTTCTTCACATGAATTTTGACTGTATTGAGCTCAAAAAAGGGCTAGGTAACTTTTTCTGTCAAAGTCACCGTTTAGAAGATACAGCCAAAAAACCGTCCGCTCCAAAGTTCAAAGGACCCCCTGCTCCTCAAATGGCTAGCTAGAGAGATCAAACTTACTGTTGTGAAAATTGTGCCCTGTATAATAATATTAACCTTAAAAAATATCCCAAAAAAGATTTTAAACTAAGGTTAAAACACAAAAAACCAAAAATAAATAAAAATTTTGGCCCAAAAATTCAAAAATAAAGTGAAGTTATAATTAAACCCCCATTTACATATTTAATTAAACATAAAAACTACCCATTAAATTTCAGGTACCACGTGTAAAACCTAAATTTTCAAAAATTTATAACTCTAAAACTGGCTGATAAACCTAGCCCAATTTTTTTTATACTAATACCTTAATATAATATTAATCTAATTATAATTAAAAAACTATATGTAACAGATCTTTTTAACAAAATAAAATTAATTTAAAATTCCCAAAAAATTAAAAAGTCTATAACTAAGCCAAAAACTAACTTTTTGAATTTTCAAAACTGCCTCCAGAGCGCCCACCAAATAGTCCTCCTGATGCAATGGTCAGATCCAGTACAACTCCTCCAGAAGACCAACCACGTGACCACGTGGCAATGGTTTTTTGCCCTTATCTCCACAGTTGTGGGTAGGAAAAAATCCGTAGAAATCCCAAAAAGTAGACCTTCAAAAGACCCTTCTTCTGGCAGTTCAAAAAGAGTAGGTCACCGCTGCAGATCTTGAGAAAATCCAATTTTAAAAATTTAACCTCTCAAAATTTTCACTTTTACGCCAATAAAATTGCGTACACTTCACTTTTTGAAAATCTAAAAACACGAGCGTGTGCACCTCGTAAAACCGCTTCTTTTTTTAACACATTGCACGACTGTTAAAACACAATTTTCACTATTTTCGCGAATTTTTGACCGCGGAGCAGGGTCACTTCGTGGCGCTTCCGAGGGCGGGTGAAGCGTGACTCGCGTGCGTGGTTAGGTTAGGTTTTTTTTTTTTTTTTTTTTTTTACCCTACCCTTACCACCATCTCGAAATGGCACTATGTAGAGTCTAACATTCCTCTAACATGATCAGAGACATTATTTACTATAAGGAGTTGAGCACAGGAGTCTTTATTTTTGTAAAACCCTTTATGGGTATAATTCCTTAAAACTAAATGTTCTAAACAAAAACAATCTGTATACATTAATAAGCAAAATTTTAAAATCTAATCTCATTATCTGAAAGTTTCCTTACAAAACTGTACGTATTGTCGTCGCAGTTCTGAAAGTATACACTACATAAAAATAAATACCTTTATTCATTATAAAATCAATTAAACACCTGTTTACAAAAACTTGAACGCTCATCAAACTACATCGAAATTAAATATATTAATCAAATTAACTTAAATTCACAATTGTTCCATAAAACTTGTACATAAACTTTTAAAAACTTACTGGTAAAAATAACAATCCCAAATTACATAATAACACATTAGTACTCACTTACTTAAATATACACGCGTATATTCAGAAGCATTTAAAACAATATTGCGTCTGCAACTATTTTGTAAACATTAATTCACAAAAAGCTCAAACCCTCATAAAAAATACACTCAACTTTAATATTATATAATCAAATAAATTAAATTAAATTAAATTAGAAACAGTTAATCCATGCATAATCCTAGCAATTTTCAATCTTAAAAATTATTCTTGATACAATTCAACTGATTAGTAACTCCTTAAACATATACTATTACAATTTAAACTTTGAACTTTACAATTCCAAACCCAAAAAGTTCCAATTAACACTCTATATAATATAAAATGTCAGCTTTTTAGAAATAGAAAGTTGCATGGCAAACCCAAGGCCTTCCAGAGCTGTATATATTATTATACACAGCTCTAAAAAGCCCCAAATCTACCATACAACCCTCTACTTCTAATTATAATTACTCACTTACTAAAATATACACCCATATATTCAGAAGCATTTAAGTTATTTTTTGTGTCCGCAACTATTTTGCAAATATTACTTCACAAAAATCTCGAACGCTCATAAAAGAATACATTCAATTAATATATATTTTTATCAAATAAATTAAATTAAATAACTACAATAATTACATAAATTATTTATTATTTCAATAATACATAATATAATAAATAAAGATCAACCTATAAATTGAAATAAAAATAACAATAACGTAAAACATAAAATTAAAATTCACACAGTCCAAGTAGCAGTGCTACCATTCGCCAAACACACCTCCCTAACAACCACCCTAGCAAAGCTAATCAGTAAACCCCCTTTCTCATCCTCCACTAAAATCGTACCCAAATTGTTCACATCAAGAGATTGCCCCAATTTGCTCTGGAGCCTAGTTCTTTCAGCATCAAACCTAGGACAGACTATCAAAACATGGAAAACATCTTCTACCACCCCCTGCCCACAAAAAACACACCAAGGATCACCTCTTAACTTAAAACGATGAAGGTACTGACCCAATCCCCCATGTCCAGTTAGGACTTGAGTGAGTAAACCATCTGCTCTCATTCCTCTCACAAATTTATAAGCCACACGAATGTCTGGGAAGAAAGTTTTAACATTGATATTTGTAGTTCTTTCCACAAACAGTCTGCTATACTTAACGACCGTGCCCTCCCGAATTACCTTCTTAGCATACGAAACCGGGTACCTATCATAGTCTGGGGCAGTTTTCCTATAAAGTGCCGCCCTCTTGGCCAGTTCATCAGCTCGTTCATTACCCGGCGTCCCAACATGAGCCCTAAGCCAAAACAAACGAAGCCTTACACCAAGGCCCCTAAGGGCAGCCGCATCCTTCTGAATTTGGAAGACAAGAGGATGAGCAGAAGTGAAAACAAACAGTGACTGCAATGCAGACCGACTATCACAAAAGATGTTAACTTCTGGTGCATGAATCTCTCCTGCCAAACTGACTGCCTTCTGCAGAGCCACCAATTCCGCCTGATAAACCGAACAACAAGGAGCCAACTTTAAGGTTCGGTACTTCACCTCTCTGTTATCCACCCAAACAGTCACCGCTGCACCCACCTTACCCTTAATCTTGCTACCGTCAGTGTACAAATGTGGTCCCACTATAGCATTATCCGCTATCTCCTCTTCAGTGAGTCTATCCAATGAAACAAAACCAAGGGGCACCACTGAGCTGGATGCGGCCACTCCCTGAAACATATTCTCCTCTCAATGAGCTGATCATCAATCTCAAGTGGCTTAAGTCCTCTTTTAATACAATAAAGAGTCGCAGCCTCATCTATTCTGAGGTGAAGTGGAATTAGCCCCGACAATGTCAAAGCCACCTCCAACGACAAAGTACGGTAACCCTTAACCATCTTAATCGCAAACCCTCTCTGCAGTGACCCAAGCTGCTTCTGAATATATTTCTTACCAACAGCCACATTCCACACACTAGCTGCATAGAGAATAATAGGCTCTATAACCGAAACATATATTATCCTAACTATCCCCGGACCCAGACCCCAAGTAACCCTAGCCGCCCTTTCTAACTGCTTATAAATTTTAGAAAGAAAGAAAGAAAGAAAGAAAATACGTTTATTTGTCCCCACTTAAAAAGAAACAAAAAATAAAAACAACAGTACCTAGGTAGCTACCTACCTAAGTAGTAGGTAACTTTACAAAAAACTAAACTAAACTAAAAAAACACCAAATGGCGTAAGGCATGTTGTGTGGGGGTCAAATAGGTCCCTGTCTCAGCATACAGCTACACCGAACCTACAAGTAGATACGGCGTGGCGCTGGTTTTCAGACAGGGCCTGCCCGAGTGACATCACGAACGTTGAAGACGAATATACTAAATATATTATGTAAATAAATAATTAATTCATCAGCAAACTAAAATATAAAGAAATAGTTATACTACACAGTTATCAACAAAATATAATATAAAAGTACTCTGAGGTCTGTTAGTAGTAGTTATAGTACTCTCCTTGGTAATGGCGATTTGTATTGTCTATGGCACAGAGCACTTTTAGTCTATGGTCAGTCAGTCAGTGTCAATTTATTTTAAAGAAATGAAGGTATACCTACGTATTTTTGCGAACAGTTTTTATCGCAACGCAAAATGAAGTGTGAAAACTGAAGTGAAGTGGAAGTTGCTATAAAGAAGAAGACTGGGAAGGGGTTAGCCAATGAAAGCTGGATAAATAGATAGCCCCACCCAGGCCGGACGTACGTAAAACGATGGTGAGTACATTACGTACCTAAGTCGTTTGCTTGCAGCTTGCAGAACCACTCAAAGAGTGACCAGTTTGCTCTGCAAATAGCAGTTTTTTTAACGTTTTCCTAAACATATTTGTTGTTTTCAGAGCACGCACTGGTGGTGGAAGGTTATTCCAACACCTAGATGCTGCGTATCTGAACGACCCGCGGAACGCCATCGACTTGTGTTTTTGTGTTACAAACACAAAGGAGCATGCTCTGCTTGGATATCTCGATCGAGCTCGAGCCCACTCAAATTTATCAAAAAGGTATTTTGGATATTTTTTATTGACTACCCCAAACAACAGTACGGCAAGGTGTAACTTTCGACGCGCTATCATTTTAAGTAGATTAGATGAGTTTAAAAAAGGCGTGACATGTGAACGTGGTGGGACATGAAAACAAAAACGGGCACAGGCATTTTGAACACGTTGGATGAGTTTCGTAGTTCTCACCAGTAGACACGGCCCAAAGACAACATCACAGTAGTTTAACTTGGACAGGATTAGGGATTCACAAAGACTAATTCTCACAGCCTCACCGATATATGGTCGAATTTTGTATAAAAGTTTCAAGCGGTAGAAACAATTTCGCACACTCTCAGCAACATGCTTCTCAAAATGCAGTTGGCTGTCCACGATGAGCCCAAGGTTTTTGGCTTCAAATACATATTCCACTGCCTCACCGTCGACTAGGATATTTATTGGAGCGGTCTGGAGTTCTTGCACTTTTTGTCTAGACCCCACAAGCAAAAATTTTGACTTTTTGGGGTTAATGACTAGTGAGTTACACTTAGACCATGCAGATATCTGTACTAAATCAGAGTTAATTTTGTTTACAGCATCATCAAGTTCAGAGGGTGGGAATGAAAAGTACAGTTGCAGATCATCAGCATAGAGATGATAACTACAATGAGTTATGGCCTTAATGATGTCTGCACTATATAAAACAAATAAGATTGGTCCCAATATTGATCCTTGGGGCACACCCCGGGTCACTGAGCGGCGGGTGGACTGCAATCTAGATCCATTCGGCATAGCCAGTTCCACAAACTGATGTCTTCCAACTAAGTAACTGTGAAACCAGCTGATAGTCCGCTCATCAAAACCATAGAAAGACAGTTTGGATAACAGAAGAGAAATATTTATGGAATCAAATGCACGGGAGAAATCAAGAAGCACCAGAATGCTGACCATGCCGCGGTCCTGAGCAACAAGTAAATTGTCAACAACATCGAGGAGAGCAGTCGAAGTACTATGGCCCTTGCGGAACCCTGACTGAGCCTGTGGAAGAATGTTGTTATCTTCAAGATACTTTGTTAGCTGCAAGCTCACTGCCTTCTCTAGAACCTTTGACAAACAGGGGAGCAAACTAATAGGTCTCAGATCCTGGCAGGATGAGGGATTATTGATCTTCGGTATTGGCCTTACCATGGCCACCTTCCAGCTCACAGGGAAAATCCCACTCATTAAAGACCTGTTCATAATTGCGGTAATTGCCTCCGAGGACTCAGGCAAAGTCATGAGGAGCATTGCTAATGAAATGCCATCTACACCTTGTGCATTCGACTTGAGACCACGAATGATAGCCATAATGATGTCTACGCTTACAGAGCTCAACGAAAAGGTCTCAGAGCTGTACCTATGATGCTCGAAGAAGGTGAGCTGCGAGATTGAGACATGGTCTTCACCGGGCACATTAAGAAAGTGAGAATTAACTATGTCCGGATTGTCAAATTGTGGTGGGAGTTCTGCATCCTGTTTTTTATTAGGTAAAATTGTACTTTTTAAATTTTTCCAAAGTTTCTTTGAATTTTTTATATTATTATTTATGTGTTCTGTGAAGTAGGCTGCCTTCTCGCTCACAATAGCTGCGATCACTAGATGCTTCATTTCTTTATAGCAGTTTTTAAGAGCTATTGTATGAACTGATCTCAACCTGTTGTGATAGTCATCGCGGATTCGGATCATAGACTTAACTGTATCAGTTATCCAGGGGTGGGGAGGTTCCTTAAATTTTGTAGTTTTGAGAGGAGCATGCAAATCAAACAATGTCACAATAAGGTCAGAAAACACTTCAACCAGTTCATTCACATCTGAAGTGTTTGCAAAGTACTCCCATTTTACACTATTAAGGTCATTACTGAACAGATCAAATAAAATATTTTTAAAAGGCCTGTATGTTACTAAGCGTGGACATGGCTTCACCTTTTTTATATCAAGTTCAACCAAAAGCATTGCGTGGTGTCCTAAATCAGGGGTATACTTCACAGTGACGCTACGGACTCGGGCATCTGTACACACTATATCTATAAGTGTTTCACTATGATTGGTAAAATGAGTTGGCCCAGTGATGACTTGATTTAATTTAAGACTGCGCAGAAACTGATTGAGTAGTTTAGTTTTCCAGAAATCTGGAGTGAGTAAGTCCATGTTCAAATCACCAACTAATATCAACCGATCATAATTAGTGAATGATGTGACAGAATCTGTCAATGCTTCCAGGACCTGATTGGGGTCCTGCCATGGTGGCTTGTACGCAGTTCCTATGATAATCTCCTGGCCATTCACCTTTACGCGAATCCACATTTGCTCAACAGATGGTGCGGGAGGGTGAAGGCAAGCTCTTGCAAAAATTCCCTTTCTGAGATAAAAACCAACACCTCCCCCACGCCCACGCAGGATATGAAGAGGCCTTGGGGAAAAACTCAGCCGATACCCTGGTACCCTCGGTGCCTTTTCTTCCTCACCTACCCCTAACCAGGTCTCATTAATAGCCATTATGTCTGGCTTCAAATCCTCCATCGCTACAATAAATTCATCATGCCCTGTGTTTAGTGAACCTGCATTAAAAAGTCCAACTCTAAGGTACCTTGTTTCAATCATTACAAAGTGTCAATTTATACAACAAACATAGAACTATAAATTCAAGATAATATAAAGTCAGTTTGCATGACCAGTCAAAAACTATATATGTGTCATAAAATACTTTGTAAGGCTTTTGAGTATAATAAAAGGGAAAAAAACCATTATTTAATTGTGATAAATGTTTAAAGAGTTTTAACAGATTAAATATTATAATTATTATGAAATAAGAATTTTCAATGCGATGTATGCTGATGAAATATATAAATAAAAGCATGATGGGAGGGAGATAGATATTATATATTATAGTATAACGTTTGATGCCTATTTTCCTCACACAACACACACAGAACAATGTTATTATGAAACACAACTGTTGTAGCAGTAAAAAACAATAGCAGTACACAATGTTTAAACAATCTAAACTACCTACAGGACACAATCTCAAACCGGCCCGCACCCAAAAACCCGCACAAGGTCGGCCTCGGTCCTAATGTGGTGGGCCTGCTCACCGTCAGCCTTCCGGGCGTAGATTTTACCTCGCTTCGTCCAGGAGAACCGCCAAAGAATCCTGCGGCACTCCTCGCGTACGCGGTGGAACAGCTGGCGATTGGCACGGGTCAGTCTCTCGTTGAGGAAAATGCGCCCGTGTGGCGCAACATCGGCGCGGCCGGCGTCATTGGCAGTCAGCGTGCGCCGGACCCGAGCGGCGTGCAGGAGCTCATCCCGCAGGTGGCGGCGCGCCATGCGCACCACGATGCGGCGCTCGCGTGGGACGGCGCCCTCGCCCGCCCCACGGACCCGCGCTGGCACAGCGGCGGCGCCCACGCGCTCCGCGAATACGATGTCCCGCTCATCCAGAGCGACGCCCAGCCTAGCAGCTAGCACGGTGACGGCGTGTACGACGTTCTCCCCTTTCTCCTCGGGGAGGTGGCCGATCTCCAGGTCCGAGAGGAGGGCCTCCTGGTCCCGGTCGCTGAGCTCCTGCCGCAGCTGGGCAACCGTGCGCTCCAGTACGGTGACCTCCGCGACGGGAGACGGCGCCGCTTCGCGACTCTCAAGCGCCTCAAGCCTCTGCTCGAAGCCCTCCATGCACGCCGTGACGCCCGCGGCAATGACACGACTCTCCGCGACCTCGCGCCGTAACTCGACCATCTGGGCCGCATAATCGGCCAGTTCACGGCGCAGCTCTCGGACTCCCTCGGCGGCGGCGGCAGCATTAGTGGCGACTAGAGCAAGCGACGCATCGCCGGGCTTCAACGGACAGGCGGTGGCGGCGGCGGCGGCCTCACGGGGAGGCACGGCGGCCTCACGGGTAGGCGCGGCGTCCTGCGACAAGCTTCCTTTACGAGTCTTCTTGCTTTTGCAGTCAGGGCATGTCCAGTCCTTACTGAGAGACGCAGTCTCAGAAATGGACACGCAAGCTCGATGGTACATAGACGGACAGAGTCCGCAGGTGGCAGCCCCCGGCGCCGAAATAAACTTTCCGCACACCGCACACTTAGCCATAGGCTGTTTCTTGTTAGGGTTATCGGGAGCCATCTCTTAAAGGTGTTGTTTCGTTTACCGTCAACGAACCAGTTAATTATCTAACTGGTTGACCAAACTACCCTCGACTGCGTAGATAAACAGATGACAATAACCTAGATTATTTGCTGTTTGTGAGCACTAATAACTGGAAGTACAGTCTCACCAACACTCACACAGACCAATCATTAATTGTTCAACGTCTGTACACCAAATTCCCGACTACTTTAGACTGAGTAATATTTTTACGATAATAATTATACGGAGCGTATGTTACTCTGGCAACGTCCGTGACGTAACTCTACTAACTAACTTCTAACTAATTTTAACCGCTTTGGCTTGAATTGCCAGAACATGCGGTCCAAACCGCAAGCAATCATCCAAAATAACACCTAGAACTTTAATTTCCCTTACCATATCAATAGACTGGCCATTTAAAGCTATTACAGGGGTTCCTACTATTTTCTTTCTTGTCAATAACATGGCTTTAGATTTGCTAGGCGCAATTCTTAACTTATTTACTTTACCCCACTCTGCAACAACTTCCATTGCCCGGTTCGCCTCTAACTCTAGTCCCTGTAAACAGCTTCCCCTAAAAATAAGCAAAAGGTCGTCCGCAAATGCCTGAGCATGTATCCCCTTATCCTCCAATTGATTCAATAGCGGATCCAATATTAAGTTCCAGAATAACGGACCCGCTATTGAACCCTGTACACAGCCTCTGGTCGTCTCCTCTACATAGATAGATAGATCATCCATCTGTTTTAGTTTTTGGTTAGGTTAGGTTAGGTTAGGTTTTTTTTTTTTTTTTTTTTTTTTGTTATCTAATAAATCCTCCGATTTGGTGGTCGGAGACATTTTTTGTGTTACTTTTATTTTAATTTAGATTTAATTTAGAACATCTGTGTACATAATAGTACAAGGTATATACCATGCTACAAATTTTGAATACAATTATTGTTATTTATTGTTATTATTTTTATAGATTTATCATAAATACTAATAAATATTTAATATATAATATATATATATATATATACATATCTACATTCACCAGATATTTAAAATTGATATTTAATCGATATATTCTTATGAATACACGTATTAATACATTTTATTATTTATTTATATTTATAGACATACATATATATTTTTTGGTATAAATACTAATAAATATTTAATATATAATATATATATATATATATATACATATCTACATTCACAAAGATTTATTTATATTTATAGACATGTACATATATATTTTGTGCTATATTTCAAAAACAAACATATAGTGCTATCTAGTGTTATTCCTTTTTTTAGCATCATTTGCTACTTTCGCGCAGAACTTTTCCAGGTATGGCCTGGAATCTTTCCCAGCCATCATTTCACACAATGATGTCGTGGTAACCTTTGTGTTTGTTTCACATTCCAGGTTATACCTGATTACATCATATTTTGGGCACTCCAGTAGCAAGTGTAATATTGTCTCATCTTTTTCAGGATCACATATGCATGCCGGGCTGTCTTTGCACTTAAAGCGGTTCAAATATGCCGAGAAACCGCCGTGCCCAGTCATGACTTGCGTCATTATAGGGGTGAGTTTAAATTTCCTAATAATTTTGTACGCCCTAGCTACCTCGGGCAAAAACAACTTAGTTACGCTTGCCGTGTCCCCTTCAGTGTATCTTTGACCCCATTTCTGTATTGTTGTTTGGCGGATTTTTAATTTTTCGTAGGACACGGGACTCTTGTCATAGTGGGGCAAAGTTTTAGTATAAAGGGCCGCCTGCTTCGCGAGTTCATCCGCCCGCTCATTACCAGGGACTCCAACGTGTGCTCTTATCCAGTACAGCTGGATTATACACCCACTTCCTTTAAGTTTGGCGATGTTCTGCCGAATTCCAAAAGCCAGAGGGTGAAACGTGTCCGGGTTTCGAACCAATTCCAAGGCTGATCTAGAGTCACTAAGTATTCCAACTGTATCCTGCTTCACCCTACACAATAACTCAGTGGCTTGATGGAGAGCGTAAAGCTCCGCCTGGAAGACGGTACAAAACGACCCAAGTTTCAACTTTTTAGTTCTCGTCTCGGTCCCCTTCGTCCAGTACGTATATGCGGCCCCAACTTTGCCGTCGATTTTGCTCCCGTCTGTGAATATCAACGTTTCCGGGAGCTGGTGTTTTCCAACGGTTTCGGTCCGCATATCATTGAGACACTCGAACTCTATATCCATCTCTTTAGCTGGATGTGGGGCCTGGGTGAAACAGACACGCTCCTCGATCTGCCTGTCCTCATGGTCGAGTGAAGGCTTGCCTCTCTTTGCCTCGTACAGCTGGGCAGCTTCCCCGATCCTGAGATCCAACGGAAACAGCCCAGCTAACACGAGTGCTGCATTGAGGGACACCGTGCGATAAGACCGACTAATCTTCTGCGCGAATCCTCTTTGGATGGTATTCAGCTGCTTTTGGACCGATATTTTTTGCGCGGCCAGTGCCCACACACCGGCTGCGTACAGGATTATAGGCTCTATTACAGAGACGTATATTGTCCTGGTGATCTCCGGGTTCAACCCCCACTCTATCTTGGCCGTTCTTGCTAGATTTTTATAAATATTGGCGGCTCTACGACAGACATTGGACACATGACTATTAAAAGTCAACTTTTTGTCTATCGTGAGCCCCAATAGTTTTATCTCTTCAACCGTTTGAATGGCTTCCCCGCCCATGTGCAGGCGTGGGGCATCAAACTTTAACTTTTTTGTGATAATCATCGCATTGGTCTTGTGTGCTGCAAATTTGAGTTTATTTTTGATGCCCCACTCGTGCACACGTGCGAGAGTGTTATTAGCCTCTTGTTCTATTTTACTGGTTGATTGCCCGGAAAACACCAGCACAACATCATCCGCAAACGCCTGAGCATATATTCCGCATGTATCCATCTCGTCCAACAGAGGGTCCAGCAGCAAGTTCCAAAATGTCGGTCCACCAATGGATCCCTGCACGCATCCTTTATCAGTTTCCCGTTGGCAGGTTTTACCCGCGTAGTGGACCACCACCTTCCTGCTCTCAAAGTAGTTGTCAATCATTCGCCTTAAGTTAAGGGGACACTTCTTCTGAACCAGCTGACATCTTATAGCTGGCCACCAGGCACTGTCAAAAGCTCCTTCAATATCGAGCGACACCATAACCGTGATTTCTTTTTGTTCCAGGTTGCTTTTGACGTGCCGCATGAGGTCATACAGGGCGTCCTCCGTACAGCGCTGCGGAACAAAGCCATACTGTCTGGGGTTTGTCCTCGGTAATAGGTGCCACCTCACTCTCCTTACCATCATTTTCTCAAGGACTTTCCCCAGTACTGACAAAAGCCCAATCGGTCGGTATGACTTTGCTTGGCTGTAATCGGACTTCCCTGGCTTCCTCAGCACCACGACAGCAGCTTCCTTCCAGGGCGAAGGAAAACACGACAAAGACAAGCATCTATTCACAATCTCCAAGAAAACTTCCATATTTGCACATATTGCCCTTTGGCAAATATCTGAGGTAAATCCGTCAGGCCCAGGAGCCTTTTTAGGGTTGAAGCTGTGCAGGGTCCGTTTTAGTTCAGCCTCTGTAAAAGGGGGATCGTCGGTGTCATCCGGTAACGCCTCACTGATCTTCCCAGCACTTTCCCTAATAGATTCGTGGATATCATTATCCTCGTCTCTATTATCACTTGGAAAGAATGTAGCCGCCAACAAGGCAACCGACTTTTCCGGACTCAGCACGGTTCCACCCCCCACCAGGAGAAGATCCTCGTTCCTCCCTGACGTGTTCCTAATTACCCGATATATACTATCCCAAAGGCTTTCCCTGTCTTGTTTGGTGCAAAAACTCTTCCAACTTTCCGTCTGTGCATTCGCTGCCTCTTCTTCATATTTTATTTTTGCTTTCAGGTACTCGTCCACCACGTGTTTCCGCCGGCGGGGAGCTGCGCACACTATCCTGCGTCTCTTCGTGGCCACATCTCTCTTCAAGGACTCCAGTTCGTTCGTCCTTCGGTTAGGTTAGGTTAGGTTAGGTTAGGTTAGGTTAGGTTTTTTTTTTTTTTTTTTTTTTTTTTTTTTTTTTTTTTTTTTTTTTTTTTTTTTTTTTTTTTTGCCATCTCGAAATGGCTCTACGATGTCCCTCTGACAGTATCAGAGACTTTCTCATTCTATGGTCTTATTCTACTCGTTTTATTTGTTTTCTCGCCCACTTAGGGATTTCACAGTACAGGTGAGTACATTTACTTTTTTTTTAAAATTGACAATTTAATGTAGTCTATACTTATTATCTTCTATACTATTTAAGTGGGAAAAGGAGGGGCACAGGTTTTCCTTTAATTTTCCTTAATCCAAAATCCAAAATTTTACATAAATTACTTACATACGACTTCTCTTATATACTATTAGTCCTTATAACTATGCAAATACATTGTTTTATATCTATTTAATTTATGCTACTGTTTTGTATGGGTACATTATTATATATTATATTAAATATATGATAGTTTTTCCAATATTACTACTTATTTTTATATACTACTTTTCTTGCTATGTTCTTACAAAATTCCATAAAAATACATCTACTTTCCTTATTTTCTATTATTTTATGCAAGTTGTTTTTATTTATTTCTATACCGATTTCAATTTCTGTTTCAAACCTTTGCCTCCCGTAGATTGGACATTCTAATATTATGTGTAATGCACTCTCTTCTACTTGCGGGTCACAAACACATGACGGATTATCCTTGCACTTAAAACGATGTAAGTACGAGGAGAATCCGCCATGTCCCGTCATTACTTGGACGATAATTGGCTCCAAGGTTATCTTTAACAATATATGGTAAGCTTTAATGGCATCTGGAAAGTAACACTTCGTTGTAGAAGCAGTTTCCCCACTCTGATACCTCCGATTCCATTCGTCAAGCGACCCCAGTCGGATTTGTCGCTTGACGAATGAAACCGGGCAGTAATCATAGTCTGGTCTGGTTTTACAACGAAGTGCTGCACTTTTTGCCAGTTCGTCCGCTCTCTCATTGCCCTGTAACCCCGCATGTGCTTTTATCCAAAATAGTTGCAAAGAACCATTTTTTGCACTTATCTTGTTAATGTTTGCCCTTGTTTTGACTGCTAGAGGGTGGGGAGATGCGTTATTTACAACCGTTTCGAGAGCGGACCGCGAATCACAGTAAATATTGCTACTTGACACTTTGCTTCGTAGAGCTTGGTTTGTCGCTTCATACATGGCCAACAACTCGGCCTGATAGACGGTGCAGCATTGATCGAGCTTCAATTTTTGGGTACTTATCTCCGCACCATTATACCAAATGGATAATGCCGCGCCGACTTTCCCCTCAATTTTGCTGCCGTCGGTGAATATATTTAGGCCATTGATGTTATAGTGCTGTTCTAATGCTGCACCGTCTATAAGGCTAATAAATTTTGATGTAGCTCGCTGCGCGGGGTGCGGCATGTCCTCAAAGGGCGTTGGTACCTCCACTTCTCGATCTCCTATTACTTGCTGCGAAAAACCTTTCTTTACCTCATAAAGTGAGGCTGCTTCCCGGACTCTTATGTCCAATGGAAGCAACCCAGCAAGCAATAGTGCCGAGCTGAGTGACACCGTCCTGTAGGCCTTTATAATTTTCTGAACAAACCCACGCTGCACCACATCAAACTGCTTCCTAACGCTTATTTTATTTGTTGCAGGTGCCCATGCACTAGCCGCATACATAATGACGGGTTCAACCACCGCTGTATATATCGTCCTGATTATCGCTGGTTGAAGTCCCCAATGGATCTTAGCGGCCCTTGAGAGCTGTTTATAGAGGTTCAAGGCCTTGCAGCAGGTGTGCGCCACATGTCTGTTAAAGGTAAGCTTCTCATCTATAATAAGGCCCAAAATCTTAATCTCTTTGGACATGTCAATGCAGATCCCGCCCATGCTCAGGCGTGGGGTGTCGTACTTCATTTTACGCGTGATGACCATAGCTTTGGTTTTATGTGGAGCGAACTTAAGTTTGTTTCTGACACCCCACTCCCGGACATACTCGAGAGCGGCATTGGCACGTCCTTGCACCTCAAGAGCCGTGTCCCCATCGAAAACCAGGACGACATCATCCGCGAAGGCCTGGCTGTACTCGCCTCGCTTCTCTAGTCCCTTCAGAAGAGGATCAAGGAGCAGATCCCAGAGAATTGGCCCCCCGATCGAGCCCTGAACGCAACCTTTGTGTGTTTCCTTGCAGAATTCTTCGCCGGCATATCTTACCCTAACCCGCCTGTTACTCAGATAACTGTCGATGACCCTCCTCAAATAAACCGGACAATTTTCCTCCGCCAGTCGGACCCTCATGGATGGCCACCAGGCACCATCAAACGCTCCCTCTATATCTAAAGACGCCAGTGTTACAATCTTCTTCTGATCCAGCTTTGTGTGAATATGTTGCATTAGCATATAGAGAGCGTCTTCGGTGCTCCTCTGGGGTATGAATCCGTACTGCCGTGTACTCATCCTCGGAAGCAGATGGTGTTTGATTCGGGCCATCAACATCTTCTCGTACACCTTTCCAAGCACAGGTAATAACCCTATTGGTCTGTATGACTTGGGCACGGTGTACTTATCCTTACCCGGTTTTCTAAGGATAATCACAATGGCCTCCTTCCATGGGTTAGGGAAATGCTGGTGTGTTAGGCATTTGTTTAGCAAACCCAGAAACAGGTCAGGGTTGTTAGTGACTGCCTGACCGCATATATCAGCAGTGAGCCCATCTGCGCCTGGGGCTTTTTTGGGGTTGAAGCTGCCCATCGCCGTTTGGAGTTCAGTCAGCGTGAAAAGTGGATCACAAGAACCATCTTGTTCTCCATCATTCACTCGCTCCGCTTGTTCTCTGATGTGGCGATGTTCTGCGTTATCCCCCTCCGTGTGGTCATCAGGATAAAAGGTTTCTGCTAGCAACCTGACGGAACCCTTTGCGTCCAATGCTGATCCCTCCATCTCCAAGGGCAGATCTTCGTCCCTATTCCTCGTCCTGCCAATTACCCTGTATATCCCCTCCCAGAGCCCCTCCCTATCCTGCCTCCCACAGAACTCCTTCCAACTCTCAACCTGAGCCTTCTTCACCTCCAGCTCATATTCTTCTTTCTGTTTCAGGTACCCTTCAACAACACCAGCTCTCCGGACCGGCGCGGCGCATCTGATCCTGCGTTTCTTAGTGGTGACTTCTTTTTTCATCTCTGCGAGCTTCTCGGACCACCATGGCATGGTAAGTGTTTCTTTAGTTTTCTTTTTTGGCATTGTTTTTGTGCTTGCTTCTGTGATTATTCCGGTATATGTTTCTATTGCTTTTTCTAATTTGTCTATGGTATCTATTTGGTTTATGTCTGTTAAGGTTAACTTATTGCTTATGTTTAATTGAGTAAGTTTCTCATGAAACACCTCCCAATTTGCTTTTTTAGTATTAAAGAGTCTAGTTGTTCTAGTTATATTCATGCCAATGGATTTTTGGAGCTTAATATTAAATGTAATGCCGTTGTGATCCGAGCTCGTGAGATTTTCCTCTACTAACCAGTCCTCCACCAAGTCCAACATGTCAGTCGAACAGGCTGTAACGTCGACATAGCTGTGGTACCGCTGACCACCTCTTATGGTGTCGAAAGTCGGGATATTACCCGTATTTAAGACCTGAAGGCCCAGTTCGTCAAGAGTCCCCACCATATCCTCACCTCTGTTATCAACAACAATGCTCCCCCACCAGGTACTTTTCGAATTAGCGTCGCCACCTATGAGCACCCTCGATGTCCCTAGCTTCTCCGTGATCCGGGTCAGATGTTCAAGATACGGGCCTATGGGCTGGTCCGGTTCGAAGTAGTAGGACACCAGCGTGATCTTCCAGGCACTTGTTCGGACTCCCACCACAACGATGTTGTTTGTGGTGAGTTGCGGGTACTGTATAATGTCAAGGCTTTGATCGAAGACGACTATTGCCGCCTTAACAGTCCCTTCCCCTTGCTCTGTGCTTTGGAAGACCCTTAGACCCCGACGTGCCCGCATTTTTCTTTCCGCGCCCACATAGGGCTCTTGTAGTAGTGCTATGGCAACTCTACGCTTGTCAGACTCTACCAGGAGCTCATCAGTTGCTAATCTCATCCTTTGGAGGTTGGCTTGCATGATTTTGTACAGGGCGCCCTTAGCAATACGCCACGGTGGATCTCGCAAGTGCTTCCCACTTGCGCCTCACCGGGCATTCACCTCCGAACGCGTTGTGGTCTGTCCTGTCCATTTTTGCTTTACTGCAGTTGATGCAGCTAGGAGGTGCCTCCGCGAGCCAATCAGCGCAATCGGTCTTCATATGCGCGCCTCCGCAGTGGCTGCACACATCGACAGCATCACGACAGAATCGCTTCCCATGCCCGTACCCTAAACAGCGCGAGCACTGTATAAGAGGTGACTGGTCCGCGACCCTGACCCTCTGCACATCAATGTGTACTGCCCCCGCATAAGTAAGGCGTTGCCAGATCCGTGGCGATACTTTGGCGACTACATGTGCTGTGAGGGGATTTCTTGCTTTCCTTCTGAACCGGATTTCAATACGGTCATCATCACCACTAACATCACTCATCAGATGTTTGTTCTGCGTTTTGATGGCCTTAATGATCTCCTCATCAGTGTGGCTTTGAAGGACACCATACATCACTATGAGCGGGTCTTTGTTCTTTATTTCCTCCACGTTTAGCTGTCCCCCTTTCTCTTCAATCCTGCTTTTAACCTTTCTCATTTCCTCTATGTCTCTACATCCCAGTATCACCTTCCTGTCCCTTGCCTTCCTAATCCTGTCAATTTTCACTCCTTCTTCCGTGGCATTTACGTACTTTCTGATTTTATCAAACACCTGGTCTCCCGTTTCCTGGTCATCGGTGGATGTTATGACGATGGAGTGCATAGCAGCTCCCTGCAGAGACTGTTGCCTTGGTGGACCGGCTGCGACACTGGCGTACGTGCCCCTTCCCTCGCACATCTCCTGCTGTGCCCTCAAAAGCTCGGTTAACCTGGCCATCTCCTCCTTGTTTTCTTTCAGCAGCTTACTATGCTCTCCCATTTGCTTCGATAGATCGTCGAGGCCTGGTGTCGGTACAGTTACCAGTGCTGGTTCCGGTTCTGGTGCTGGTGCCGGTGCTGGTGCTGGTAGTTGTTCAGGAACCTTTAACTGTCCTCTTCTCTTCACGCTATCCAATTCCTTGACCAGTTGGTATAGTCTTTCCACTGCTTGTGTTACCGCTGCTTTTATTTCAGTCTTAATATTCCTGGAGTTCCCAAGGTTGAGTTTTGCCTTTGCAACACAGTGCCTGGCCTCCTCTAGTCTGTCTGGTTGCTTCTTTATTTCCTGCTTTAGCGGGCTTCCCGTGGACTCCCCCGAGACACTTTTGGTTTCTGGTCTGCTCTCCTGTGAGAGCATTGTCTTCTGTTTCTGTTTCAGGTGCTCCCCCAACGGAACCCTTCTAGATGTAGAAGCAATCTGCTCTGGCGGACCCTTCACTGCCTCTACAGAAACTCTACTATTTACGGATCTGCTCTCCTGTGAGGGCGTCGTCTTCAGTTTTAGCTTCGAGGGCTCATCCAGAGCAGCGGCTCCCGAGGTGGAGGCTTGTGAAGCCCGTTTCCCTGATTCCCACTCTCCTATACTTCGCCGTACACTAGGCGATCGCTTAGCTTTTGGGTCTGTTGGAGTTGGTCCTGGTTTCTCAGGTGTCTGGCCTGCCGTCAAATTGTCTCGGGAAGAGTCATCAGTGCCCTTTTGGGTCTTTGTGGGGGTACGGTATCCAAACATTTTGTTGGCGGTCAGAGGGACTTTTCAAAATAATATGTAAATTTGTATAAGTTGTAAATTATTATTTTGTGACGTATTACTATAATTATATTTAATTTGGTTAATTTTTATTTAAATTATGAATTATGATGATGTACTAATGCTTTATTCTAATTTCAGATTCCTGCCAAGTCCAGAAGGAGTTTCCAGACTCGGGTAAGTCAAAAGTGAGTATTTAAAACAGAACTAAGATTTTTAATAAATATTTTGATGTTGTGCTAATACTTTATCTAATTTCAGATTCCTGCCAAGTCCAGTCCAGAAGAGGTTTCCAGACTCAGGTAAGTTAAGGTAAGTATTTGAAACAGAAATTAAAAATTTTTCTTTAACCAGTCAATTATAATCTAAACTAATATAACTAAATACCAATTGTATGCTTAAGATACTTAAGACGCGTCAAACTAGCTGAATAATGTGATCCAAAATTTTTAGTATAGGTAGAAGACCTAACGAACTATATTCTAAAAGTTTAAAAAATATATGTAATAGATCTATTTAGTGAGTTATAAAATTTTTAAAAATTTAGAAAAAACCTTAAAATTTAAAATGTCCATAAACTTGTCAAAAAACAATTTTTCAAAAAACTTCAAAAACCTGCAAGCTTGTCACGATGCTGTCCTCGAGATCCAATGTTCAGTTTAGGTCCAAGTACTTCAGATCCTGAACCACGTGGCCACGTGGTTTTCTCCTTTACGTGTTTTTACCGCGCGCCTGCGCAGTAAAAATCCAAAAAGACAACCAATGTGTAGGTAGTCAGGTGGTCCCCCTTCGAGCAGTTGAAAAAATGGTAGTCGTCGCTGATAATCGCGAGATAAATCACTTTTAAGTAAAAACTTTAGTGAAATTTTTACTCTTTCACCAATAATTTCACTTTCACTTAACTTTCTCAAAATAAAATTTCACGAGCATGTGCGCCTCGTGATTCCGCTTCTTTTAGTGCTTTAAAACTCTTTAAAACTTCACTTCTCACAATTTTCACGATTTTTCGAACGCGGAACAGCTTTAATTCGTGGCGCTCTCGAGTGCAGCTCGAGCGTGACTGGTTAGGTTAGGTTAGGTTAGGTTAGGTTAGGTTAGGTTAGGTTAGGTTAGGTTAGGTTAGGTTAGGTTAGGTTAGGTTAGGTTAGGTTAGGTTAGGTTAGGTTAGGTTCGCGACAGATGTGTGCAGTACGTGGGCAGGGACGGTGCTTTGTATAAGAGGGAGGTGTATTGTGGGGTTCCGCAGGGGTCCTGTTTGGGCCCCCTCTTGTGGAACCTTGCATACGACGCGGTCCTGCGCGTCGATCTCCCCGCTGGCGTACAAGTCGTCTGCTATGCGGATGACACGCTTGTATTAGCTGGTGGGGACTCCTTCGACAGGACCAAAGGGCTCGCCGAGCTTGGTGTGGCATGTGTCGTGGACAAGATCCACGAGCTGGGTCTGCGGATAGCGCCTCATAAGACCGAGGCGCTGTGGTTCCACAAGTTCCCGAGGGGAAGGGAACCACCCAGCTTGTCGGTTCGCGTGGGTGACGTTGACGTCCAGGTGGGGCGGTATCTCAAGTACCTCGGCCTTACCCTGGACAGTCGCTGGGACTTCGGGGAGCACTTCAGCCGCTCCGTCCCCCGGATTCAGAGGGTAGTGGGTGCTCTGCATAGACTGCTACCAAATCTCGGGGGACCTAGGGAGGGCGTTCGCCGCCTCTACGCGGGCGTAGTGCGATCGATGGCTCTCTACGGAGCGCCCGTTTGGTCAGGACGACTGGCGGGTGTTAGGCGCAATAGGCTATTATATAATAGCCTACAGCGTCCTATAGCCATCCGGATCGCACGGGGGTATCGGACGATATCCCATGAGGCGGCCAGCATCTTGGCGCGGTTCCCGCCCCTCGACATCTTGGCGGAGATGGACGCACGGGTTTACGTGCGCCTCCGTCAGGATGCCATGGGCGAGAACACGCCTGCTGAAGTGCGGGTGCAAGAGCGCCGGCGTGCGCTCGTTAGGTGGCGCGAGCGGCTCGAGGAGCCAGGAAGCTCGCGCCAACGCGTCGTCGGCGCCATTGCACCAGACCTCGAAGCCTGGCTTGGAAGGCAACATGGTAGCGTCACCTATAGGCTTACTCAGATGCTCACGGGGCATGGATGCTTCGGTGAGTATCTGAGTAGGATCGGACGCGAACCGACACCACAATGCCACCATTGTGGGTGGGACTTGGATTCGGCGCAGCACACGCTGGAGCATTGCTCAGCATGGTGTGTGGAGCGCGGAATCCTGGTCAACAGGATCGGGCAGGATCTCTCTCTGCCAAGCATAGTTGAGACTATGTTGGCAGATGAGACGGCGTGGAAGGCCATGGCCTCTTTCTGTGAGACCGTAATGGTTCGAAAAGAGGCCGCCGAGCGAGATCGGGAGAGGGCCGATCCCGCTCGGAGAAGGAGGCGGCGGCGGGGCGTCGGCAACGGCCGCCCCGCGCTGCCTGCCCCCCCATGAGGGGGGGTGAGCGGTAGCCCCTGCCGAGCAGGGGTCTTTTCGGGTCCGCGGGTAGTTGGAGTTGGGGACTCTGGCTGCCCGTATGCGGATCTCGGGAAGGCGGCGGCAACTTGTGGCAAGTTGTCGCTGTGAGCACCTTCAAGGTGCCGGGCGTGACTATGGGTGTCATTCCTGGGACTTGTGCTCCACAGGCAATTGCGAGAGGGGCACCGGTGCGTTCCGTATGGAGATCCCGGAGCCCCTTGACATGCAATGAGGCCGGCCACCGGGTGTGGTTTAGTGAGTCGTCGGAGTCCCGACAACCTCACATAATTCAATTACTTTCCCCAGTAATTGTTTATCTGGTTGCAGATTCCCACCCGTTACCAAAAAAAAAAAAAAAAAAAAAAGGTTAGGTTAGGTTAGGATAGGTTAGGTTAGGTTAGGTTAGGTTAGGTTAGGTTAGGTTAGGTTAGGTTAGGTTAGGTTAGGTTAGGTTCACAACAAGATGCTCCTGCGGAGGCCGCAGAGAGCAATAGCAGTTAGGGTTATTCGAGGATACCGAACGGTGTCGTTTGAGGCAGCGTGTGTGATAGCTGGGATCCTTCCATGGGACCTGGATGCGCAAGTATTAGCCAAATTCTACTGCCGCATGACCGAGAGCCGGAGTGAGGGAATTTTCCCGCCGCCCGAGGCGGTCAAGCGGTGGAGAACTGAGGGCCGAGATGAGGCGTTTGTTCTTTGGCTGGAAAGGCTGGAATCCCCAAGCGCCGGCCACAGAACGATTGAGGCCATTCGACCGGTCTTGGCAGAGTGGGTGCAAAGAAAGCACGGATTTCTCTCCTTCCGGTCTGTTCAGATTTTGTCAGGGCACGGTTGCTTCGGCAAATACCTGTTCAAGATCGCAAGGAGAGAGTCATCAGCAGAGTGCCATGAGTGTGGAGGAGCCGTGGATACGGCGGAACATACATTGGCTGAGTGCCCGGAGTGGGACAGCCCGAGGGCTGATCTTGTTAGTGTGGTGGGGGCTGATCTCTCACTGTCAACTATTGTTGCGGCAATGGTTGACAGTGAGAGATCATGGGACGCGTTCCATAATTTCTGTGAACTCGTCATGGCCCGTAAAGAGACTGCTGAAAGGGAGAGGGAAGAGAGGGCTATTGATCCCATGCGACGTCGTAGGGTAGGTCGCAGAAGGCAGGCGCATGAGCGCGCTTTGCCACCATAAGTGAGGCAGCCTGGGCGGCGGATACGGGGAAATTCGTCGCCCAGAGAGGTGTAAGTCCCGGGGTTGGTTGATGCGCCTAGTGTTCTGGTGCATCATCCTTCGGAGGAAGAAAGTGATTTCTATGTGGATGGGGTCCGAGGCCATCAAGCGGACCAGCGCTGTGAGGGTTGCGGTGGTGTTTTACAAAGTTCCCGCGGCCCTGACACGAAAGCGCCGAGTGAGAACACCGTTGGTTTTAGTCGGTGAGGGCCCGACATAACCCCCTGCGCTCCCCTTGACGCGCCGGGGGTATGCGGATAGGCATTTCCAACGAAAAAAAAAAAAAAAAAAAAAGGTTAGGTTAGGTTAGGTTAGGTTAGGTTAGGTTAGGTTAGGTTAGGTTAGGTTAGGTTAGGTTAGGTTAGGTTAGGTTAGGTTAGGTTAGGTTAGGTTAGGTTAGGTTAGGTTTTTTTTTTTTTTTTTTTTTTTTTTTTGGTTGGGAGGAGGAAATCCTCATGGATCCCTCGCGGGTATGTCCGACTCCACTGGTTGCCCAGTGACCTACGGACTAAAACCTCCTCCCATTGCAGGTTTTCCTCTGTATTTGGAGCAGAGACCTTGTTTGCCGGGTTAATTTATTTCCTTTTATTAATCACTAGGGGTATATCTATTATTTCCACAACTTGTATATACGCAGTAGTTTATTTAGTTTTATTTCTTTTAATAATTTTCATGGCAATTTTGCGACAATATTCCAAAAATTTTGATCTTTCGTTTTCTGTTCCACTAATAATTTCATAAATACTTTCTTTTTTAATTTCCATCCCTATCTCTATCTCTAGGTCTTGCCTTTGTGAGCCAAAGACAGGACACTCAACGATTGCATGCACAATGCTTTCCTCCTTCTTTGGATCGCATATGCACGATGAGTTCTCCTTGCACTTAAAGCGATATAAGTACTCGGAGAACCCACCGTGCCCTGTTATCACTTGAGCCAGCACGTGATCCACTTTAATTTTCCTCATTATTCTGTACGCCTCCACAGCGTCGGGAAAGAAGATTTTCGTGCCTGAGGCCGTCGCTCCTTCCTTGTATCTCCTGTTCCATTCGCCAAGCGTGTCCAGACGTATCTGACGTTTGACGAATGAAACAGGACACAAATCATAATCAGGACTTTTCTTTAAGCCAAGCGCAGCACCCTTAGCAAGCGCGTCGGCCCTTTCGTTGCCCTCCACACCCACATGCGCCTTCACCCAGAAAAGGTTTACACTTTTTCCGTGAATTTGAGCTGTTTGTAAGTTCGTTCGTGTTCTTTCTGCAAGGGGGTGGAGGGAAACGTTATCGACAATCGTTTCGAGAGCCGACCTCGAGTCACTATAAATGTTGCACTTCTCCGTCCTGCTTTCAACGGCTAGTTTTGTGGCTTTTTCCAGAGCCAACAGCTCCGCTTGGTAAACGGAGCAGAACGATTCCAGCTTTAGCTTCTGGCTCTTTACTTCCACGTTGCCTTCCCATACTGACAGCGCGGCACCAACTTTCCCTTGGATTTTTGAGCCGTCCGTGTAAATCCGTATGGTCCCACTTTCAAGCTGAGTTCCCTCCGCTACGTCCACCATGTTCTCAAAAGTCAGTCTGGCGTGCTGCGCGGGATGAGGTGTGTCCTTATAGGCTACCCGTTTCTCGACCTCTCGGTCTCCCAATACCCGCTGGGAATGACCTCTTTTTATTTCAAAAAGAGAGGCTGCTTCCTGGATTCGTAAATCCAAGGGAAGCAACCCAGCGAGTATTAGGGCCGAGTTTAGGGAGACCGTTCGGTACGCCTTCACGATCTTTTGGACGAACCCTCTCTGCACCGCGTTCAACTGCTTCTGCACGCAGATTTTGTGAGCTGCTGGTGCCCAAGCACTGGCGGCGTACAGAATCACTGGCTCCACCACAGCCAAGTATATCGTTCTAACGATCTCCGGCCCCAGTCCCCAGTGGATCTTAGCTGCTCTCGCGAGCTGCTTGTATAGGTTGAGCGCCTTGCGACAGACATTCGATACATGCGCATTGAATGTCAACCTATTGTCCACTGTAAGACCCAGGATCTTAATTTCATGAGACAGGCCAACGCACTCGCCCCCCATGACCAGGGCCGGGGTGTCAAATCTAAGTTTATTGGTGACTACCATTGCTTGGGTCTTTTGGGGCGCAAACTTGAGCTTATTCTTGACCCCCCACCCCCAGACATGCGAGAGAACAGCGTTAGCCCTCCCCTGAACCTCGGAACCTGTGTTGCCGGAGACTATCAGAACGATATCATCGGCAAACGCCTGAACGTGCTCACCCATCCCTTCTATATCTTTCAATAGGGGGTCCAATAAGAGGTTCCAAAAAGTTGGTCCCCCTATTGAACCTTGCACACAACCTTTCGTGGTGTTCCTTTCACACTCAGTCCCCGCGTATCTAATCCGTATCTTTCTCTGTTTCAGGTAACTGTCGACGAGACGCCTCAGGTTGGGTGAACATCCGGTTTCCGCGAGCCTGCACCTCACCGCGGGCCACCACGCGCTGTCGAAGGCCCCCTCTATGTCTAGTGATACAATCACGATGAGCTTCTTCTCCTTTAGCTTTTGCTTTATGTATTGCATCATGACATAGAGGGAGTCCTCGGTACTGCGCTGCGGTGTAAAACCGTACTGCTTCTCGCTCATGCCAGGTAAGATTTGCCACCTAATTCGCCTCATCATCATCTTTTCAAGGATTTTCCCAAGGACAGGCAAAAGCCCAATCGGCCTGTACGACTTGGGATGGGTGTAGTCAGCTTTGCCACTCTTCCTTAACACGACCACTACCGCTTCCTTCCACATAGTGGGAAAACAGGAGAGAGACAAGCACTTATTGAAAATAGCCAGAAACAGATCGGGATCTCGACAGATAGCCGCACTGCAGATGTCCGCCGTGAATCCGTCGAGTCCGGGTGCTTTTTTCGGGCTGAAACTCGCCGCAGACCATCGCAACTCCTCCGACGTAAATGGGGGGTCCCATGACTCATCATGTCCTTCCACATTCACACTTTCGGCTACCGCTCTCGTTAGTTGATGATCTGGGTTGTCCCTGTCTAGCCTGTCCTCCGGAAAGAAGGTCTCGGCCAGTAGACTCGCGGACTCCTCTCCATCCAGCTGTTTCCCGTTCACCACCAGCGGCACGTCCTCGTGTCGGGTGGCAGTGCGGCCTATTACCCGGTAAATGCCATCCCACATCGTCTCCCTATCCTGCTTGCTACAAAATTCTTTCCAGCTGGCGGTTTGGGCCATTTGAGCCTCCACCAGGTACTCTTCCTTCGCTTTCAGATATTGGTCGACGACCCACTTCCGACGGGACGGCCCCGCACTAGAGATCCTTCGCTTTTTCCGCAGCACCTCTTTTTTCAATGTTAGGTTAGGTTAGGTTAGGTTAGGTTAGGTTAGGTTAGGTTAGGTTAGGTTAGGTTAGGTTGGGGTGACGTGGTCGGGTTACCTCCTAGTGAGCCTTGAAGCCGTGTTTCTGGTCCTTTGGGATCAGTCCTGGAGGAACGGAAGCATGGTAGGCCGGTGCACCCTGGTTCCCACCGCTAATAACTTTTCACTTTTGTGGGATCTTGTTAGCGGTGGCCGAAAACCCGACACGAAGGCTCCTCCGGGTGTCTCTATGAGGAGCATAGAGCACTCCGGATGGAGCCTGGCGGAGGAAAGGAGTTTCCTACTCCGCCGGGTAGGTGTGACGGCTCAGGTGAGCCGTCTAGGATGTTGGATCTGAGGATCAGAGGAGGCCAAATCCCAACATATGGTTTCGGTGCCTGCCGAAGGGAGTATTGTGTGTGTGAGTCCGGATCTGTACTGCCGCATCTCATCTGCGACCGCGGTGTACAAGGTTGTACACTTCGGTCGTGGTCGGGAGGTTGCGGTGCGCATCCGGGCTCACACACGCAGTATGGTCGGGGGGAACCCGGCCGCTAGGGCGCCAAGGGGACCTGACCCCTTCAAAAAGGAAAACAAAAATGAAAATGGCAAGCTTCAAAAACGTACTACCTCAGGTGGGTATCAGCGATGCTGAAGAATCCCACGGTGCTCCAGCACTCAGCCCCATCGTATCTGAGGGGGGCAAAGAATGCCATGAAGTTAGGAGGTCTTCTCGCGGCTCAACATCTTCGCGGAAGACGGCTGCATCGGCAGCGGCAGCTGTAGCTTTGGCAGCAGCTGGTGGAGAGAGGGAGGCTTTGTTCACGAAGCCAAAGGTGCCGGCGAAAGCGACGAGTGACGGAGGTGAAGAGTCTGACGGCTCTATCATGTCCGTTTCCTCATACGCTTCTATCACTTCGACGGCATCGGAGGCGACGCGCGGTGTACGAAAGCGTAAAGGGAAGGCGAACGATGGCGCCTCGGACCCTGGGTCTAAACGCGCCACGTTCCTGAAAGACCGGAAGGTCAGAGAGGAGGAAGAAGCTTTCAACCCTGAAGTCGTGCCTGACCCGACCATCAGGTCCAAGGCAAACTTGCCGTCGGCATATGATCTTGGGGGAGAAATGCAAGCGCTGCCAACTTCTGAGTTGGAGGCCTGCATGGTGGTCGAACTGCAGACCATTGAGAAAATCGCCGACAGGTCCAAAAACCTGCGCGGTGATTTCGTCAAGGGTCTGCGAGTTTCAGTGCGGAGGGCTGAGGCCATTATGAGGGAAGCAACGCAGCGCTCCCTCGTGGACGTCAACGTGGAGCGGCTCGAGCGTGAGAATGCCGAGCTGCGAGCCAAGCTGGCTGACCTCTCCACTAAGGTAGAGAAGCTGACGGACGCAATCCGTGAGCAGAACAGTCCCCAGGCCGGCGCTGGTAGCGCGACCGAACCGGTGGTGTCAACACCTGCTGCCGGAGGAACAGAATGGGAAGGCCGGTTCATGGAGCGTATTGGTGCTCTAATGGACCAGAAGTTGGCTACAGCTCTCAGAGCTCAGCCTTCTTCTGCCCTGCAGGCCGGCGCAGCAGCGCGCCCAGGCCTTTCCAAAGGGCCCACTGGTGAGGCGAGAAGTCGCCCTTTGCCAGTTGCTTCCCTGCCACCCGTGCATTCGTGGTCGCCTGAGGAGCAGGTGCCTAAGGCATCGGCGTCCTCGTGGGCGACAGTGGTAGGGAAGAAGAAGGGAAAGGGAAAAGAGAGGGCTCCACTGCCAGCAAAATCCGGCCCGAAAACTGGTCCGTCGGCTGGCCCTAATGTCGGCTTGAAGGCTGGTCCCAAGACTGGTCCCAAGGCTGGTCCTAAGGCTGGCCCGAAGGCTGGCCCGAAGGCTAGTCCCAAGGCTGGTCCAAAGCCTGGCCCAAAGGTTGGCCCAAGGGGTGGCACCAAGAATAGCCCCATGGCTGTTTCTAGGCCGGCGCGGCTGCCGACAACTGCAGCAATCACAGTGACGGTTCCGGAGGGTTCGGAGGTCACTCTTGCGGCAGTCATGGCGGCCGCCAAGGCTCGTATAAAGCTGGCAGAATTTGGGGTGGACAATGTCCGCTCCAGAAAAGCCATAACTGGAGGTCTCATTTTGGAGGTGTCAGGACCCGACTGCGCCTCCAAAGCTGACAAACTGGCTGAACGCATGAGCGTGGCCCTCAAGGATCTGGGTGCGCGTGTTGTGCGCCCAGTGAAAACGGGGGAGTTGCGGCTGAAGGACCTCGATGACAGCATCACACCTCGAGAGGTGCAGATTGCGGTTGCCGAGGCCGGAGGCTGCTCGGTCATAGACGTGCGGGTGGGCGAAATACGCCACTCACCCACTGCCCTGGGCACGGTATGGGTCCGTTGTCCACTAGTTTCCGTGCGGAAGCTAGCAGCGGCAAAGCACGTCGTTGTCGGATGGGTGTCAGCCCGGGTCGACTATCTGACCTCGAGGCCACTCCAGTGCTTCCGGTGCTTGGAGTACGGGCACGTACGCAGCATGTGTCAGGGCACAGTGGACCGTAGTGGCTTGTGCTATGCGTGCGGCGAAGCCGATCATCTGGCGAGCCAATGCACGCGCCCGCGCAAGTGTCCACTGTGCACCGACAAGGGCTGTAAGGCTGACCACAGGATGGGTAGCAAGAAATGCCACCCACCTAAGGGTAAGAGGACACCAGTTCCTCCAGCCCCAGCACCGGAAGGTAATGCGGCCCCAACAAAGGGGGCCGCAAAGTCGGGTCCTCAAGGCTCGCCCCAGGAAGGCATGGAGGCCTCGTAATGGATCACACCATACGAGTCCTCCAGTGCAATTTGAACCACTGTCGGAGCGCGCAGGATCTTGTCCTGCAAACCTTCGCGCAGTGGTCCATTGCACTTGCCGTAGTCGCGGAGCCCTACCGTATTCCGGACCACGTTCGTTGGTTCGGGGACGAATTGGACTCCGTTGCTATATATTGGGGAGGCAGCCAAGGTGACCCCCCCTGTGCCCTTCTAGAGAAGGGACAGGGTTTCGTAGCTACGGAATGGGGTCACATAGCCGTTGTGGGCTGCTATATCTCTCCCAACTGTACCCTCGTTGAATTCGAGGTGTACCTGGACGCGGTGGGTAATTGCATTCGCAGGTGCCTTCCGCGTCCCGTGCTTGTCTTGGGCGACTTCAACGCTCACTCTTGTGAGTGGGGGAGTCTCCAAGACAACCCTAGGGGAGAGACCATTGTTGAATGGGCGGCGGGTATAGACCTCCGGTTGTTGAATCGGGGGTCCGTAAGCACATGTGTGCGGTGGCAGGGGGAGTCGATCGTGGATATATCCTGGGCGACTCCTTCGGCCACACACATGGTGTCGGGATGGCGAGTTGCGGAGGAGGTGGTCACATTATCCGACCACCGTCACATCGTTTTTGATGTTGCCTTTCGCCCCCCGGACCGTGCGTCCCGCCGCGATGGCAGCCCGCCGCGACGGTGGGCCCTCAAGCGGCTCGACAGAGACCTGTTCGAAGCCGCAGCCATCGTCGCGGCTTGGCCGGATGGCCACGCCCTGCCTGATCCTGTGAGGGAGGCAGCCTGGTTCCGGGCAACGATGACGTCGATTTGCGATGCATCCATGCCCCGAGCCAGGCCAACCAAGCGTAGGGCGGTGTACTGGTGGTCGGAGGAGCTTGCTCGGTTGCGCGAGGCATGCCTGCGCGCCCGACGCCTTTACACTAGAGCCCGGAGAAGAAGGCGAGCCCTTGCCGAAGAGACGGATAGAGCCTACGAGGTATACCGAGGTGCGACAAAGGCGCTCCAAGGTGCCATAGCCGAAGCCAGGTCTCGGTCCTGGAGCGAACTCCTCGAGGGACTGGATAGGGATCCATGGGGCCGCCCGTACAAGACTGTACTGGGCAAGCTCCGCGCATGGGTCCCTCCACTGACGGAAACTCTGGACCCAGTCCTAGTGGGGGGAGTGGTTGATACCCTCTTCCCAAGGGTCCAGGACAGTCCCTCTACCCCCGAGTCATCATCGGACCCGAACATCTGGGTCGATGATATGGGGGTATCCGAAGAGGAGTTGGACCGAGCCGTAAAGCGCCTCAGGGCTCGTAATACGGCACCTGGCCCTGATGGAATTCCTGGTCGGGCTTGGGTGCTGGCTCTATCCGCTGGCTTGGGGGACAAATTAAGGCAGCTGTTTGACGGCTGTTTCAGTGGTGGCGTGTTCCCCAAGGAATGGAAGGAGGCAAGATTGGTCCTCTTGAAGAAGGATGGCAGATCCGCGGACTCTCCCTCTGCGTATCGTCCCATTTGCCTGCTGGACGAGGCTGGCAAATTATTCGAAAGAATAATTGCCGCCCGTCTATGCACACATCTGTGGCAGGTAGGCCCCAACCTGTCGGACGACCAGTTTGGTTTCCGGCAGGCGCGTTCGACGGTGGATGCGATTCTTCGTGTCCGTACGCTGTCGGACCAGGTAGTGTCCCGGGGCGGGAGGGTGTTGGCGGTGTCCTTGGACATCGTTAATGCCTTTAACTCCTTGCCCTGGAGGGCGATCAGGGAGGCACTCGTGTTTCACGGAGTGCCCCTCTACCTGCAGCGCATTGTTGGCGCGTATCTGCGCGACAGATGTGTGCAGTACGTGGGCAGGGACGGTGCTTTGTATAAGAGGGAGGTGTATTGTGGGGTTCCGCAGGGGTCCTGTTTGGGCCCCCTCTTGTGGAACCTTGCATACGACGCGGTCCTGCGCGTCGATCTCCCCGCTGGCGTACAAGTCGTCTGCTATGCGGATGACACGCTTGTATTAGCTGGTGGGGACTCCTTCGACAGGACCAAAGGGCTCGCCGAGCTTGGTGTGGCATGTGTCGTGGACAAGATCCACGAGCTGGGTCTGCGGATAGCGCCTCATAAGACCGAGGCGCTGTGGTTCCACAAGTTCCCGAGGGGAAGGGAACCACCCAGCTTGTCGGTTCGCGTGGGTGACGTTGACGTCCAGGTGGGGCGGTATCTCAAGTACCTCGGCCTTACCCTGGACAGTCGCTGGGACTTCGGGGAGCACTTCAGCCGCTCCGTCCCCCGGATTCAGAGGGTAGTGGGTGCTCTGCATAGACTGCTACCAAATCTCGGGGGACCTAGGGAGGGCGTTCGCCGCCTCTACGCGGGCGTAGTGCGATCGATGGCTCTCTACGGAGCGCCCGTTTGGTCAGGACGACTGGCGGATGTTAGGCGCAATAGGCTATTATATAATAGCCTACAGCGTCCTATAGCCATCCGGATCGCACGGGGGTATCGGACGATATCCCATGAGGCGGCCAGCATCTTGGCGCGGTTCCCGCCCCTCGACATCTTGGCGGAGATGGACGCACGGGTTTACGTGCGCCTCCGTCAGGATGCCATGGGCGAGAACACGCCTGCTGAAGTGCGGGTGCAAGAGCGCCGGCGTGCGCTCGTTAGGTGGCGCGAGCGGCTCGAGGAGCCAGGAAGCTCGCGCCAACGCGTCGTCGGCGCCATTGCACCAGACCTCGAAGCCTGGCTTGGAAGGCAACATGGTAGCGTCACCTATAGGCTTACTCAGATGCTCACGGGGCATGGATGCTTCGGTGAGTATCTGAGTAGGATCGGACGCGAACCGACACCACAATGCCACCATTGTGGGTGGGACTTGGATTCGGCGCAGCACACGCTGGAGCATTGCTCAGCATGGTGTGTGGAGCGCGGAATCCTGGTCAACAGGATCGGGCAGGATCTCTCTCTGCCAAGCATAGTTGAGACTATGTTGGCAGATGAGACGGCGTGGAAGGCCATGGCCTCTTTCTGTGAGACCGTAATGGTTCGGAAAGAGGCCGCCGAGCGAGATCGGGAGAGGGCCGATCCCGCTCGGAGAAGGAGGCGGCGGCGGGGCGTCGGCAACGGCCGCCCCGCGCTGCCTGCCCCCCCATGAGGGGGGGTGAGCGGTAGCCCCTGCCGAGCAGGGGTCTTTTCGGGTCCGCGGGTAGTTGGAGTTGGGGACTCTGGCTGCCCGTATGCGGATCTCGGGAAGGCGGCGGCAACTTGTGGCAAGTTGTCGCTGTGAGCACCTTCAAGGTGCCGGGCGTGACTATGGGTGTCATTCCTGGGACTTGTGCTCCACAGGCAATTGCGAGAGGGGCACCGGTGCGTTCCGTATGGAGATCCCGGAGCCCCTTGACATGCAATGAGGCCGGCCACCGGGTGTGGTTTAGTGAGTCGTCGGAGTCCCGACAACCTCACATAATTCAATTACTTTCCCCAGTAATTGTTTATCTGGTTGCAGATTCCCACCCGTTACCAAAAAAAAAAAAAAAAAAAAAAAGGTTAGGTTAGGTTAGGTTGGCGTCCACAGCGTGTAATCGCGACGAGGGCAATTCGCGGATACCGGACGGTGTCCTGGACAGCAGCGTGCGTTCTGGCTGGTGATCCGCCCTGGGAGCTCCAAGCGGAGATTCTCGCCGAAGTGCACCAGTTTGTGGCGGCGAGGAGATCTTGTGGAGATCCTCCAGCATGGGAGGAGGTCACTCGCATGCGGAAGCAGGCGCGGGCCGCACTGTTGCGGAGGTGGACGGAGGAACTGGCCCCACCGGTCCCTGGGCAGTGGACGGTAGAGGCCATTCGCCCGGTTCTTCGGAGGTGGGTTGAGCGGCGGTTTGGGTCACTGACCTTCAGGTTGGTGCAGGTGCTTTCCGGACATGGATGTTTTGGAAAGTACCTGCACCAAATTGCGAGACGGGAGGTGACCCCAGCATGTCACGAATGTGGGGCACCAGAGGATACGGCGCTCCACACGCTGGAGGAGTGTGCCGCATGGGGCCCCCAGCGGCACACTCTTTCAGCTATAGTTGACGGTAGTCTCTCGCTGCCGAGCGTGATAAACGTCATGCTCGGCAGCGAGAGATCGTGGCAGGCAATGGTCTCCTTCTGCGAAGCGGTTATGACGCAGAAGGAGACTTCGGAGCGGGTTAGAGAGGACGATGTCCATTCTGATCCGCTCCGGCGCAGAAGAACTGGTGGACGGAGGAGGCGGTTCGCCCGCCTCCTCCATCCTCCGTGATGTGAGTGAGTGAGTGAGGTCGCTGATGGACAGTCGGGGGACTGTCCACCAGCTTACACGGCCCCATATGTCTCGGGGGTGGCCTTGGTGATAAGGTCATCCCCTCAAAGATGCCGAGGCCCGGTCTTGTTCGGGCCAACCGCCGGGGTGAGATGGTAGAATGCTAGCGCGACCCCATCTTGCCCCACCTCGGCGGAGGACTGAAAACTGAGGGGGTTTTTAGTGGGTTCAAGCCCCACATACCCCCTTCTGCCACCCCCATGGTAGAAGGGAAATGCGATGGCATTTTCCCCCTCTCCAAAACAAAAAAAAAAAAAAAAAAAGGTTAGGTTAGGTTAGGTTAGGTTAGGTTAGGTTAGGTTAGGTTAGGTTAGGTTAGGTTAGGTTAGGTTAGGTTGGGGTGACGTGGTCGGGTTACCTCCTAGTGAGCCTTGAAGCCGTGTTTCTGGTCCTTTGGGATCAGTCCTGGAGGAACGGAAGCATGGTAGGCCGGTGCACCCTGGTTCCCACTGCTAATAACTTCTCACTTTTGTGGGATCTTGTTAGCGGTGGCCGAAAACCCGACACGGTTGGCCTCTCCGCGTGTCCCTATGAAGGTAGCATAGGGCACAGTGGATGAGGCGGGAGAGCCCTAGGGGCTCAGCGGACCCGTTGGGTCGTAGGATGGCTGGCCTGCAAGGTCAGCGGCGCGGCAAGGAAGGTCAACTCGGCCACCTTGTCGGGCAGAGGAGAGGTTGCGGGCAATCCACCGCAACAGACCCTCAGGTGAGGATGGTAGCCTTTTTAGGCTGGCGGCGCGGCAGGGAGGGTCAACTCGGCCACCCTGTCGGGCAACAACTTGAAGAGCAGCTACAGCTGCAGCGGACCTTCGGGTCGTAGGATGGCGGGCCTGCAAGGCCTGCGGCGCGGCAGGGAGGGTCAACTCGGCCACCCTGTCGGGCATATGCGTCTCCAAATCTTAAGGTTTGGTGCCTGCCGAGAAGATGTATGGTCGGGGGGAACCCGGCCGCTAGGGTACCAAAGGGGACCTCACCCCTTTCCAAAAAAAAGGAAAAAACTCATGATAATGTCGAAACTAGGAAAAATATTAACCCAGGTCGGTACCGGTCTCAATGAGGCCGGAGAATCCGGCAGCACTACGGTGCTCAACCGCCCCCTCGTATCTGGGAGGGGAACTGTTCGACAGGTTTGTGAGGAGACGAAGGAGAGAAAGAGAGGTAGGAAGGAGAAGGCGACGGAGAAGGAGGGAGAGGTGAGAAAAGAGGAGGAGAAAGAGGAAAAGCTGGAGAAGGAGGAGCTTTCACTTCAATCTGTGGAGAAAACTGGTCTCTCCCCCATGTCCAATCTGGATGTGGGTGAGATCCCAGTTTTGAATTTATCGGAGTCGTCAGAGCAAGACTCCGATAACATGAGCTGGACCACGGTGTCTTCTCGCGGCTCCGGCGCGAGGAAGCTCCGTAAGCGCCAACGTTGTGAGGATGACCAGGTTGACCCCTTACCGTCACCCAAGGTCTCGGCGACTCGGCGCGGACGAGGACGTGGGCGTGGTCGCCCGGTGACAACCGGGGACTACGCTGGGTTAGCAGCGGCAAAGGCTGCTTTAAACGCCGCTAAGGCTGAAGAAATCAGGCTGCAGGCGGAGGAGGAGCTGGCGGAGGAGAACCGGCGCAAGATGGAGGCGGTGCGGGACATCTTCCGCAAAGTCCCCATCATCACCACCGCGCCGGTGAGTGAAGAGGCGGAAGCCCTGGCGTCGGACCTTGAGAGGCACGTCGTGGAGTCCTTGGCGACTATTCAGAAAGTCGCCAAGACATCCAAGAACCTCAAGGGAACCTTCGTCAGGGGCCTTCATGATGCGGCGGAGGCCATAAGGGTGGCGGTCGCAGGGCTGAGGAACCGATCGGTATCGGAGGAGGTAGTGCGGCTGGAGGCCGCCAACAAACGGCTGTCGGAGGAGCTGCAGGACCTCCGCAGGGAGGTTGCGGCCATGAAGGTCTCACGTTCCGCCGCCTCGGCCCCGGCCCCGGCACCGGTCCCGTCCCTGCCCCCGGCCCCGGCCCCTGCCCAGGCTCCAACCCCGGCCCCAGCCCCGGCCCCGTTTCCAAACTCGGCCCTGGCTCCGGGACTCGAACATATACTGCGGGAGGTTATGGTGCACGTGGGCACCATGATAAACGCCCGTTTCGAGGGCCTGGAGTCCAGGCTTCTGCCGGAGGAGCGCCGTCGGCCGCCACTTGCTGCGGACAGGCGCAACGCGGAGAGAACAGCGAAAGGCGCCAGGGTAGTTGCTGCCCCTAGCACAGTGGCGAAGGCCCAAAAGGCACCCGAGGGCCCTGCGGCCTTTCAAGCAGCCCCACCACCACCGCCACTGCAGGACGCGTGGAACGTGGTAACAAGGAGGAGGAAGGCGCGAGATACCCCGTCAGCAGGGGAGGCCCCGCCATCAACATCCGGCGCAACAAAGGCGGCCCCCAGAACAGCACGGGAGGCCCCTCCAGCAAGGCCCGCCGCAAAAAAGACGGCCGGCAAGCCAGCCCCAAGGCCAAGGACTGGGACGGCGAGCCTCCGACCCCCCCGCACAGCAGCTGTAGTGATAACGCTGCTACCGGGGGCGGAGAAGAAGGGCCTGTCCTATGGCGGGGTCTTGGCAGAGGCAAAGAGCCGCATAAATCTGGGGGCTCTGGGGGTACCACCCCTGAGGATGAGGACAGCGGCCACCGGGGCCCGCATATTGGAGATCCCCGGTGCGGATAGGGAAGAGAAAGCGGACTCCCTAGCCGGTAAACTGAGAGAGGTCTTCGAGGGGGCACCGGATGAAGTACGAGTGTCGAGGCCGAGTATGACCTGTGACTTACGTGTCAGCGGCCTCGACGACTCCATCACCCCCTCGGAGTTGGTGGAAGCCCTCGCCAAGGTTGGGGGCTGCGGTTCGTCGGACATTAGGTCCAGCGAAATCCGTAAGGGTGCGGCGGGCATGGGGGCGGCCTTTATAAGGTGCCCTAAAATGGCCGCCAAGAAAGTCATGGCTGGTGGTGGCCGGCTTCTGGTGGGATGGGTGGCGGCGCAGGTGCGGATATTAGAGGTCCGACCCCGCCGCTGCTACCGCTGTCTTGCAATGGGCCATGTTAGGGCCCAGTGCAAATCCGAGGTCGACCGCAGTGATGAGTGCCATCGCTGCGGTCTGAAAGGCCATAAGGCCAAGGACTGTTCGGCCGCCCCGCACTGCACCCTTTGTGCAGCAGCGGGCAGGGCGGCTGATCACCTCTCCGGGGGCAAGGCATGTGCCAAGCCCCCGACCAAGACAGGGGCGAGTAGGAGGAGGGATGGGGCTGAGGCCAAGGCCAAGTCCCAGCCGACTCGCCCCACAAGGGTTGCGTCGGAGAACATGGAGGAAGGTTAGGATGGCCCTAACCTTCCTCCAGGCGAATATCAACCGCTCCGCCAGGGCCCAGGACCTTTTACTCCAGACTCTGGCGGAGCGGTTGATAAGTGTCGCGGTAGTAGCGGAGCCGTTCCGGGTCCCCGCTAGAACCGACTGGGTCGGTGACCTGGACGGCCTGGTGGCCATCACCACTCAGTCTCCTGCCCATTCTCCTCCTTTCGGGGGAGTGGTTAGGGGCAGGGGACTGATCGCTGCGCAGATGGGAGAGATGGTGGTCGTGGGTGTTTACTTCTCTCCGAACCGGGCCCTCGCCGAATTCGAGACGTTTCTCGATGAGGTGGGGACCCTGGTCGGACAGAGTAGACCACGGCCAGTGCTCGTCGTCGGAGATCTCAACGCCAAATCACTGGCGTGGGGATCTTCGAGGACGGACGCGAGAGGCGAAGCCGTGGAAGAGTGGCTGGTGGGGACGAGCCTCTGTATTTTAAATCGGGGTACCGCGAATACGTGCGTGCGTCGGGATGGCGGATCGGTGATAGACATCGCATTCGCCACCCCCGAGATCGCACCACGTATTCGCGACTGGGAGGTTTTAACGGACGAGGAGACGCTATCTGACCATAGATATGCTCAGTTTAGCGTCTCCCCGTCCTCGACGGTAGCACGGGCCCTCCCGCCTTCGGCGGTCGGTCCGCGGTGGGTGCTCGGCCGACTTGAAAGGGACGTATTGAGGGAGGCGGCCTTGGTCCAGTCATGGAACGCCCCTCCCTCGGAGCCAGTGGACCTGGACGCGGAGACAGATGCCCTGTGCAGGGCGATGGCGCACGTCTGTGACGCCGCCATGCCACGTGCTGGGGCACCGCATATCCGCCGCCAGGTCTACTGGTGGTCAGAGAGGATAGCCGAGCTGCGGCTGAGATGTGTTGACCGCCGCAGGATGTACCAGAGGTACAGGAGGAGGAGACGCCAAGTTGAGGCCGAAGCGGACGCCCTCTATGCCCTGTATAGAGAGGCGTCCAAGGCTCTCCGCCTAGCCATCTCAGAGGCAAAGGCGGGGGCCTGGCTGCAGTTGCTGGAGTCCTTGGAGCGGGACCCATGGGGCAGGCCATACAGGCTAGCGAGGCAGAAGCTTCGCCCCTGGGCCCCCCCCATCACCAGCACTCTGCAGCCTCCGGTTCTCCGGCGGGTGATCGAGGGACTGTTCCCGGGTAGCCCGGGACCCGACTTCGTCCCTCTCACCATGACGGCGCCTCAGGGGGCGGCCGAGGTAGCGGCGGAGGAGGAGGAGGTGCCTCAAACCTCCGAAGGTGAATTAGGCGGCGCGGTACTGAGGATGAGGGCCAAGAACACGGCGCCGGGACCAGATGGAATTCCCGGTCGCGCGTGGGCCCTCGCCCAAGAACATCTGGCGCCCCGCATTCGGGACCTCTTTGATCGCTGTATGCGGGAGGGGAGGTTCCCAATGCGGTGGAAGGCCGGCCGGCTCGTCCTGCTCCGGAAGGAGGGACGGCCGGCCGATGAGCCCGGGGGCTATCGCCCAATTGTGCTGCTTGACGAGGCGGGCAAGCTCCTCGAAAGAGTTGTAGCTGCCCGCCTTGTCAAACACCTGGAGGTGGTTGGACCCGACCTGGCTGATGCTCAGTTCGGGTTCAGGAGAGGTCGATCGACGGTAGATGCCATTGCCTACGTCCGAGACCTCTCCGAGGATGCGTGTTCCAGGGGCGGGGTGTTGCTGGCGGTGTCACTCGACATCGCCAACGCATTCAACACCCTGCCGTGGACCACGATCCTGGCGGCACTGGAGTACCATAGGGTGCCCCAGTACCTGCAACGCCTCGTCGGGGACTATCTCTCTGATAGGGAGGTAGTCTACCCGACGATGAACGGAGAGGGCCGAAGCCCGGTTGCACGCGGTGTTCCACAGGGATCCGTAATGGGCCCCCTGCTTTGGAACATCGGGTACGACTGGGTGCTGCGGGCCGCTAACCTTGATGGCGTCAGCGTAGTGTGCTACGCTGACGACACCTTGGTTACCGCCCGGGGGACGACCTACAGAGAGGCGTCCCTACTGGCCACCGCTGGTGTTGCCTCGGTGGTGGCCAGGATTCGGCGGCTGGGTCTGGAGGTGGCGCTCCGCAAATCCGAGGCCATTTGCTTCCATGGTCCTCGGAGAGCGCCACCTGCGGGCTGCAGCATAATGGTGGGGGGTGTCTCCATCGCTGTCCGGTCGACGCTGAAGTATCTCGGCGTTGTACTGCACAGCAGATGGAGATTCGGCCCCCACCTGGAGGAGTTGGCCCCGAGGCTCGTAAGGACGGCGGCCTCTTTAGGCCGCCTCCTTCCGAACCTCGGAGGCGGAGGAGCGAGCTGCCGCCGCCTGTATATGGCGGTGGTGCGCTCGATGGCCCTCTATGGTGCACCTGTGTGGGCGGGCTCGATTAACTCGAGGGAGACCGCCGTGCTACACAGGGCCCAGAGGGTCATGGCGGTGAGAGTGTGTCGGGGCTACCGCACACTTTCGCATGAGGTGGCGTGCGCCCTCGCGGGCTCGCTTCCTTGGGACCTTGAGGCTGAGGTTCTGTCCTCGGTCTATTGGCAAAGGAAGCGAGCCCGCGAGGAGGACCTTCGGCCGGTGGCGCGGGAGGTCGCGCAGTGGAGGTTGGACGCCAGGGAGGAGGCCCTGGAGTCCTGGAGTAGGCGATTGGCCCTAGCCAACCCCCGTCGGGGTGCTGGGGCCAATCGGCTATTGGAGGCGGTTCAGCCCATTCTGAGGGAATGGGTGAACAGGGAGTACGGGGCGCTTTCCTTCCGGCTGACGCAGATCCTCTCGGGGCATGGTTGCCTCGGGAGGTACCTGTGTCGCGTCGCCCGAAGGGAAGCTTCCCCGGTATGCCACCAGTGCGGCTGCGCAGAGGAGACGGCGCAGCACGTGCTGGAGGCATGCTCCGGTGTGGATGGACCGCGACAAGCTCTAGTCGCGGTCGTGGGAGCAGACCTCTCGTTGCCGACCATCTTGGATAAGATGGTCCACGACGAGGGGTCTTGGCAGGCGGTGGTCTCCTTCTGCGAGGTTGTGATGTCGCAGAGGGAGGAAGAGGAGCGTGAGAGGGAGAGAGGTGCTCTCGCTCTCCCGCTCCGGAGGACGCGGACACGGAGGCGAGCTAGTAGAGCTCGCACTCCGTCTCCGCTTGGAGGGCCGGGGGCGATGGATGTTGGGGCATCCGTTGCGCCCTAGAGCAAAGGCCCTCTGAGTGTGGGGTGACGCGCTGGTTTGTCCCGTGTGCGTCGCCCGAGCCGAATGGGGGGTTTTCCCCTCCCGAGGCGGGTCCGCCTTGTTATTGTTAAGGCGGACGTCGGTAGATAGGGCTGCGGTAGAGTGTGAAAACGGACCCGTGGCCCTGTCTACTATCGTAGTAGAGGGACATCGTGAGGTTTTAGTCGGTAGGGCCGTCTTTAGGCGAGTCCGACATACCCCGCCCGCTTCCCAGGCCGGCGGGGATGCGTAAAAGCATTTCCTCACGCAAAAAAAAAAAAAAAAAAAAAAAAAAAAAAAAAAAAGGTTAGGTTAGGTTAGGTTAGGTTAGGTTAGGTTAGGTTAGGTTAGGTTAGGTTAGGTTAGGTTAGGTTAGGTTAGGTTAGGTTAGGTTAGGTTAGGTTAGGTTTTTTTTTTTTTTTTTTTTTTTTTTTTTTTTTTTTTTTTTTTTTTTTTTTTTTTTTGCGGAGGAGGGGGAAATCCTCGGAGGATACCGCGAAGGGGTACCGCGGTTATGTCGGATTCCGCCTTAAGCGAAGGCAGCCTACCGACTAAAACCCCCTCCCCACTGCAGTCCGCCATCTTTGGCATTTTGGGGGCCTAGGCTTTTGAGATGCGCCGTGGCCTCCCAGCGTCAGGTGATTTGGAGTTTGATGCTGGTTTGAAGATGCAGTTGCTTGAGCAGGTAAAAGTCTTGATGGCTATGGCGGTAAAATCTGGCAGGTGTGCCGGAGATTGTTCCGGCTGATTGAAGTTCCGGCGTTGTTTTTTCAAACTTGAGTGGAGTTGCAATTTTCTGGTGTAAACGAAGAGGGTACTGGAGTTAAAAGATGGTTGAAATCCCGGTGTTTTTAAGTTTTTGTGAACTCGTGAGTGGAGTGGAGAGTTCAGCTTGAGAGTGATGCAATGGCTTGCGATGGAGAGTAGAATATATGTGATTGGGTTTGTTGTTGTTGTTGTTGTCGCCGAAGTCTTCCACTGGAGATGGTTTAAATTTGAAGCCGGCTTGAAGAAACAGTTGTTTGAGCAGTATTTGAGTTCTGTTGATCTGGTAGAGGTACCGGAGAATAAAGTTCCAGCGTCGTTTTTTCCAAACTTGATTGGAGTTTGAATGTTATGGTGCATACGTAGAGGGTACCGGAGATTGAAGGTGGTTGAGTTTCCGGTGTTTTTGTGAACTCGTGATTGGAGTGGTGAGGCGAGCTTGAGAGCGATGCGATGGCTTGCGTTTGGAGAGAAGAGTATATGTGATAGAATTTGCTGTAGTTGTTGTTGTCGCTGATGTCTTCCACTGGAGATGGTTTGAATTTGATGTCGGCTTGAAGAAACAGTTGTTTGAGCAGTACTTGAGTTCTGTTGATATGGTAGAGGTGCCGGAAAATGAAGTTCCAGCGTCGTTTTTTAAAACTTGATTGGAGTTTGAATGTTATGGTGCATACGAAGAGGGTACCGGAGATTGAAGGTGGTTGAGTTTCCGGTGTTTTTGTGAACTCGTGATTGGAGTGGTGAGGCGAGCTTGAGAGCGATGCGATGGCTTGCGTTTGGAGAGAAGAGTATATGTGTTTGAATTTGCTGTAGTTGTTGTTGTCGCTGATGTCTTCCACTGGAGATGGTTTTAATTTGATGTCGGCTTGAAGAAACAGTTGTTTGAGCAGTACTTGAGTTCTGTTGATATGGTAGAGGTGCCGGAAAATGAAGTTCCAGCGTCGTTTTTTCAAAACTTGATTGGAGTTTGAATGTTATGGTGCATACGAAGAGGGTACCGGAGATTGAAGGTGGTTGAGTTTCCGGTGTTTTAAGTATGTTGAGGGTTTATTCAGGGTGGGTTAGTGATGCGAGTTGCTTGGATTGAAGCTGGCAGTGAGTGTGTGGCGAGTCAGGCCGGGGCCGCGATGCGTCGTAGAGAGTAGAGTCTTGTGGGTGTATGTTGATGTTGAGTTTAGACTTAATACTTAACGTTGAGGCTTATAGATACTACTTAGCATGATAAAAATAAAGGGTTTTTTTTTTTTTTTTTTTTTTTCTCCTTAGAATGACAGAGTTGAGATGATATAATTTTTTTTTTTTTTGTTGTAGCTTAAATATAATTACTTACATGAAGATTACACAGAGAGAGTTACATTATTACATGAGGATTACACAGAGAGAGTTACATTATTTACATGAGGCTTACACAAAGAGGGTTACATTATTTTAAATGAGGAGGGCGCAAGCTTGTTTGTTTGGGTTTGCTATATTCTAACGTTACAGATTGTATACAAGGAGTTTTGATTGGTGCGTATTATAATATGTTAGCTAATTTGTGCAATTTTAAATTTTTATATTTTTAACAAGGTATTATTCCTAGGGGCTTTTAAGTGCCTGTGACCTAAGTAATTAAATTTATTATCATTATCATTATTATATATATATGTATTTGTTTTTTTTTTTTTTTTTTTTTTTTATACAGTTTTGATACTTTTAATATCATTATGGTTACTTATGCTATTATTATGCTAGGTGAGAGTTTTTACATAATTATTATTTTTGTTGTTTTTTTTTTTTTATTTGTATTTTTTTTTTTTTTATTTTTTTTTTTTTTTTATATATCTTATTGTTTTGTTGGATACTTATTTACCTAGGGTTAATACATAAGGAGAAAAGTATTTATTTAATGAGGAGCAAGGTTTCTGTTCAGTCTGCAATGTTGTAACTTAAGTGATTATGTACAGAGGGGTGAGTTTTGATGGATACATCCTATATACTAGCTGATTTATATAATTTAGATTATATTTATAGTGGTAGGTACCGACATGCTTGGTTACATAGAGTGCGTGGTGTTTGATGAGTGCCTTAGAAGGCGGGCTGCTGTATGATTGAGGTGTTCGAGGCGCCAAGAAGAGAATAGTAGTGGCAGATAATCTAAAGCAGTATTTTTGTAGGTAGTAAGGAGTTGCAAGTCAAGAAACTTGTAAGTGCTGTAAGAGATGTATTTTGTTATTGTTATTATTATGTTTTTTTTTTGAAGAGTATACTAAGTTGTTTAGTACTTATGTTAAACTGTCATTTGGGGAAGAAGTCGGAAGTCAATATTACTTTGCGAATGAGTGGCGGATGGCTTATGATGGGTGAGTTAGGTTAGAAAAATGAGGTTGAGTTATGCGAAAAGTGTAAATATTTGACCTATATTGTTAATGTACTGGTTTGACTAATGTTTTGGCAGATTGAGGTGTGGTCGGTATGTGAGTAGGTGGGTTGTGGGTAGGGTCGAGAAATAGTTTAACAGTGTGTGATTTGAGCAAGTGAGGCCATTAATTGGTGAATTAAGTGTTAGGGAAAAGTAGGTGGCTTTGGGTAGCGATTTAGCAGACTGGAGAGAGTAAGGTGGGTCTGAAGTAGGTGCCTCGAGTTTGGGGGAAGTTTAGAGATTATAATGGGTATAATGAGTTGTGATAAACGCAAGCGAGTGTATTGGGTAAGATGAGAACAGTGTTGGCTAGTGATTACAGGTGGAGGTAGATGAGCTGTGTGAGTAATACGAGTTGAATGAGAATAGACGGGGAGTCTGAGATGGGGCTGGCTGAAGAGATATACGTGGGGAAGGGTGTGCCAGTGTGATTGGTGCAACTAAAGGTGTAGACATTGTGTTTTTGATTTGAATAGAGGTGTGGTTGGTCTGTATGAGGTTTGTTGGAGGGTTGGTTGGGTTTTAGGCAGTTTGTTGATTTGGCGGTTGCTGTGAGTGTTAAGGGGGGGTATGTGCAGTGATGGTGATGGGTGTGGTTGTAGCAAGTTTGTGGGTTATAATTTATACTTTGGGGGCTTGGATGCTGTGTGAGTTTGACGAAAAATGTGAGTAAAGTGAATTAAGTGAGTTGTGTGTGGGTTTGTAGAGAAAATGTGAGTAACGTGAGTTAAGTGAGTTTGGTGACTAAGGTGGTTTTTGAGAGTTAGGATGAGTTTTCTGCGGAGGGTGTTAGTGGCGTGGTAGGTATGTGCGTAGGTGGTTTGTGGGTGGGGTGGGGAAATAGTTTGCCAGTGTGTGATTTGAGCCAGTAAGGCATTTATTGGTGGGTTAAGTGTTAGGGAAAGGTGGGTGGCTTTGGGCCGTGATTTTAGCAGACTGGAGAGAGTAAGGTGGGCCTGGAGTTGGTGCCTAGAGTTTGGGGGAAAATTATAATGAGAATAATGAGTTGTGATGAGCGCAATTAAGTGTATTGGGTAAGATGAGATCAGGGTTGGCTAGTGGTTACAGGTGGGGGTTAATGAGCTGTGTGAGTAATGTGAGTTGAATGAGAATAGGCGGGGAGTCTGAGATGGGGCTGGCTGATTGGATATACGTGGGGAAGGGTATGCCAGTGTGATTGGTGCAACTAGGGGTGTAGAGATTGTACATGGATACTGCATGTGAGTTTGGAGAGAAAATGTGAGTTAAGTTAGTTAAGTGAGTTTGGTGGCTAAGGTGGTTTTTTGGGAGTTTTGGATGAGTTTTCTGCGGGGGTGCTAGTGGTACTAAGCAAGGGGTTGATGATGATGATGATGAATGGCGCCAAGGATGTGTGACATGTGATAGTAGTGGCAGAGAATCTATGCGGAAAGTGATTTATTGAGGTTGGCTAAGCGTTATGAGTCTGATGGAGCAGGTGCTAAGCCTGTACGGTGATGCTGTTGTTATGCCGGTACGAAAAATGGGCAACTCAGGCTAGACGACCTGGTTTTGGAAAGTAGGTTCAAATTCTGGTGGTTATTGTGTACTCTTGAGTAAAGTATGCATGTTTATACTACCGTTATTATTGTTTCAATCTTAGGAAGCTGTGAGTTGATTTAATGGCGGTGAAGTACTGTTTGTGTGAGATGGAACGTAAAGCTGTAATTTTGTAGGTAGTATGGAGATGTAAGTCAAAAACCTAGTAAGCGCTATTTGGGGGCTTGGATACTGTGTGTGAGTTTGGAGAGAAAATGTGAGTTAAGTGAGTTTGGTGGCTAAGGTGGTTTTTTGGGAGTTTGGATGAGTTTTCTGCGTAGGGTGCTAGTGGTACTAAACAGTGGGTTGATGAGTGGTACAAAGGATGTGTGACATTTGAGAGTAGTGGCGGATAATCTATGCAGAAAATGATTTATTGAGGTTGGCTTAGCGTTATGAGTCTGATGGAGCGAGTGCTCAGCTTGTGCGGTGATGCTGTTGTTGTGCCCGTGCGATAAATGGGCAGCTCAGACTAGACGACCTGGCTTTGGATAGTAGATTAAAATTCTAGTGGTTAGTGTGTACTCATGAATGAGGTATGTATGTTATACTATCGTTATTATTGTTTTAATCTTAGGAAGCTGTGAGTTGATTTAATGGCAGAGAAAGTACTGTTTGCGCGAGATGGGACGTAAAGCTGTAATTTTGTAGGTAGTAAGGAGATGGGAGTCAAAGCCTAGTAGGCGCTATTTGGGGGCTTGGATACTGTGTGTGACTTTGGAGGGAAAATGTGAGTAAAGTGAGTTAAGTGAGTTAAGTGAGTTAAGTGAGTTGCGTGTGAGTTTGGAGAGAAGATGTGAGTAAAGTGAATTGAGTGAGTTTGGCGACTAAGGTGGTTTTTGAGAGTTAGGATGAGTTTTCTGCGAAGGGTGCTAGTGGCTCTCAGCCAGGGGTTGATGAGTGGTGCAAAAAATAAGGGAATTTTGTGAGTTTGGTGCATTTTTAGGGGGGAGTTTTCTAGCCCTAGGCGTAATTGGTGAGTAGATGTAGGTGGTTTTATTTTGTTACGTTTTGGAGGCCTGGGTGTCGCATATTTGTGTCTCAGTGATGGGTGGGTGTCATTGATTAGGAAAAGAAGCTACAAAGGGGTTTTTGTTTTATTTAGGGGTCTGTATTAGCGCACCGTAAGAATGTGAGGATAAGAGAGTGAGGTGACAGGGTAGATGAAGGTATTAAGTTCTTGGGGTTTGTTTAGGAGGCATGGTTGCTATGCGTGAGTATGGCGAGTTTTGTGAGTTGTGTGAGTTGTGTGAATTTTTTGAAGTATGGTGGACGTACCGGAGCGGTTGTGGAGAACTCGGAGGTGGAGTTGCTTTTTAATTGGATGATTATTGTTTTTATTGTTTCCCTGTTTTCCTCTGAAGTGTTTGAAGCCGATAGATAGCGTTCTAGGTGCTTAAGGTGATTATTAGGGGAGGGTGGTGATGTGTAGTGTAGGTTAATTGTGTGAGTTGAGTTATTTGGTATGTGTATATTTCAAAGGGGTTTTTTGTTTTATTAGGGGTTTTATAAGCGCACCGTAAGGGTGTGAGGATAGGAGAGTGAGGTGAAAGGGTAGATAAAGGTATTAAATTCTTGTGGTTTATATAGGAGGCATGGTTGCTATGCGTGAGTGTGGTGAGTTTTGTGAGTTGTGTGAGTTGTGTGAGATGTGTGATTTTTGATGGTAGTAATGTGTAGTGTAAGTTGAGTTATTTGGTATGTGTAATTACTAAGGGGTTTTTGTTTTTATTAGGGGTCTGTATTAGTGCACTGTAAGAGTGTGAGGAAAAGAAAGTGAGGTGACGGCGTAGATGAAGGTATTAATTCTTGTGGTATATTTAGGAGGGATGGTTGCTATGCGTGAGTATGGCGAGTTTTGTGAGTTGTGTGAGTTGTGTGATTTTTGAAGTATGGTGGGCGTACCGGAGCGGTTGTGGAGAACTCGAAGGTAGAGTTGCTTTTTAATTGGATGATTATTGTGTTATTATTTCCCTATTTTTCCTCTAAAGTGTTTGAAGTAAATTTGGTAGGACTGGGGTGTAGTTTAAGTGTCTTAGCGTGAGCGTGTGAGTTGTGTGAGTTGTGTGAAATGTGTGATTTTTGATGGTAGTAATGTGTTGTGTAGGTTAATTGTGTAAGTTGAGTAATTTGGTAGGTGTAGTTACAAAGGCGTTTTTGTTATTATTAGGGGTCTGTATTAGCGCACCGTAGGAGTGTGAGGAAACGAGAGTGAGGTGACGGCATAGATGAAGGTATTAATTCTTGTGGCCTATTTAGGAGGCATGGTTGCTATGCGTGAGTATGGTGAGTTTTGTGATTTGTGTGAGTTAAGTGATTTTTGAATGGGTATTTAGTGAGGGATTTATCAGTGTATGTGGGGATTAAATGCAAGTAGGTAAGTTGAGTTTTGCCAGTGGCCGTAGTCTGATGAGCGCGGCGAGCGCGGCGAGGGTAATTCCGAGCTTCGTCCCGTAATGGGTGCGCGCACCCTTGGCAGAGTCCGCGCTTGATTTTTCTTATGTCATACAGGTGTGCACGCAGGTGCGCTCTGGTTCAGGAGTCGGCTGGACCCGCGCCTGCCCGTGAGGCATGGGGATGCGGGCTATTATTAGCAGGTAGATGTATTAAGGTGGTGGCTAGGTTTGTTTGTGGGGAAGTAGGTTGTACTATAGCTGTTAACTTAGCGTGGGAAAGTTATGTTAAATAGCGTTCTGGGTGCTTGAGGGGATTATTAGGGGAGGGTAGTAATGTGTAGTGTAGTGTAGGTTAGATGTGTGAGTTGAGTTATTTGGTATGTGTAATTACAAAAGGGGTTTTTGTTTTAATTAGGGGTCTATATGAGCGCACCGTAAGAGAGTGAGGATAGGAGAGTGAGGTGAAAGGGTAGATAAAGGTATTAAATTCTTGTGGTTTATATAGGAGGCATGGGTGCTATGCGTGAGTGTGGTGAGTTTTGTGAGTTGTATGAGTTGTGTGAGATGTGTGATTTTTGATGGTAGTAATGTGTAGTGTAAGTTGAGTTATTTGGTAAGTGTAATTACAAAGGGGTTTTTGTTTTTGTTAGGGGTCTGTATTAGTGCACTGTAAGAGTGTGAGGAGAAGAGAGTGAGGTGACAGCGTGGATGAAGGTATTAATTCTTGTGGTATATTTAGGAGGCATGGTTGCTATGCGTGAGTATGGCGAGTTTTGTAAGTTGTGTGAGTTGTGTGATTTGAAGTATGGTGGGCGTACCGGAGCGGTTGTGGAGAACTCGAAGGTAGAGTTGCTTGTTAATTGGATGATTATTGTATTATTATTTCCCTATTTTTACTCTAAAGTGTTTGAAGTAAATTTGGTAGGACTGGGGTGTAGTTTAAGTATCTTAGCGTGAGCGTGAGCTTAGTCCCGCAATGGGTGCGCGCACCCTTGGCAGGGTCCACGCAAGATTTATTTGGGTGGCAAAGGTGTGTACGCAAGTGCGCGCCGATTCCAGTAACCGACTGGACCCATTCCTGCCCGTGAAGCCTACGGATACGGGCTATTATTAGCAGGTGGATATGTTCAGGTGGTCGCTAGATTTGTTTGTAGGGAGGTGGGTTGTGATGTATTTGTTTACTTATATCAGTTTACTTGGGGTGGGTAAGTTATGTTAATTAGCGTTCTGGGTGCTTAAGGTGGTTATTTAGGGGAGGGTAGTAATGTGTGGTGTAGGTTAATTGTGTGAGTTGTTTGGTATGTGTAATTACCAAGGGGTTTTTTGTTTTATTAGGGGCCTGTATGAGCGCACCGTAAGAGTGTGGGGATAAAAGAGTGAGGTGACAGGGTAGATGAAGGTATTAAGTTCTTGTGGTTTGTTTAGGAGGCATGGTTGCTATGCGTGAGTGTGGTGAGTTTTGTGAGTTTGTGTGAGTTGTGTGAGATGTGTGATTTTTGATGGTAGTAATGTGTTGTTTAGGTTAATTGTGTAAGTTGAGTTATTTGGTTAGGTGTAATTACAAAGGCGTTTTTGTTTTTATTAGGGGTCTGTATTAGCGTACCGTAAGAGTGTGAGGAAACGAGAGTGAGGTGACAGCGTAGATGAAGGTATTAATTCTTGTGGCCTATTTAGGAGGCATGGTTGCTATGCGTGAGTATGGCGAGTTTTGTGAGTTGTGTGAGTTAAGTGATTTTTGAATGGGTATTTAGTGAGGGATTTATCAGTGTATGTGGGGATTAAATGCAAGTAAGTAAGTTGGGTTTTGCCAGTGGCCGTAGTCTGATGAGCGCGGTGAGGGTAAGTCCGAGCTTCGTCCCGCAATGGGTGCGCGCACCCTTGGCAGAGTCCGCGCTTGATTTTTCTTATGTAATACAGGTGTGCACGCAGGCGCGCTCTGGTTCAGGAGCCGGCAGAACCCGCGCCTGCCCGTGAGGCATGGGGATGCGGGCTATATTTAGCAGGTGGATGTATTAAGGTGGTGGCTAGATTTGTTTGTGGGGAAGTAGGTTGTACTATAGCTGTAAATTGGCGTGGGAAAGTTATGTTAAATAGCGTTCTGGGTGCTTGAGGGGATTATTAGGGGAGGGTGGTAATGTGTAGTTAATTGTGTGAATTGAGTTATTTGGTATGTGTAATTACAAAAGGGGTTTTTTGTTTTTATTAGGGGTCTGTATTAGTGCACCGTAAGAGTGTGAGGATAAGAGAGTGAGGTGACAGGGTAGATGAAAGTATTAGATTATTGTGGTTTGTTTCGGAGGCGTGGTTGCTATGCGTGAGTATGGTAAGTTTTGTGAGTTGTGTGAGTTGTGTGATTTTTGAAGTAAGGTGGACGTACCAGAGCGGTTGTGGGAACTCGGAGGTGGATTCCAGGAACAGGTTAATTGTGTACGTTGGGTTATTAGGTATGTGAATTTAAAAGGGTATTTTGTATTATTAGGGGTCAATTTTATAAGCGCACCGTATGAGTGTGAGAATGAGAGAGTGAGCTGTCAGGGTGGATGAGAGTATAAAATTCTTATAGTTTATTTCGGAGGCATGGTTGCTGTGCGTGAGTATGGTGAGTTGTGTGATTTTTGAATGGGTATGATAGATAGTTTTTATGGGATGGCTAGGTTTATTTAGGTAAATAGATCGGTAATATGGCTGTTTACAATCATGGGCAAGTTGTGAAAAAATTACCATTATAGGTGATTGAGATGTGTATTTAATATACATATGTTATAATTTTGGGGAGGGTAGTAGTGTGAAGAGTAGATTAATTGTGTGAGTTGAGTTCCTTGGCGTGCGTTATTACCAAGGGATTTGTTTTGTTGTTGGGGGAGTTAGTTTGCGAGGCTCAGGGGTATGAGAGGAGACCGAGTGAATGGTAGTATCGACGTGCTAATAGATTAATTAGAGGCATGTGTTTTTTTTTTTTTTTTTTATACACTTGAATTTGATGAGTTTGGTTTTTGTTTTTTGGATAGTTAATTTCGTGGGAGTTTTGAAAAGCGTATGTGGGGAGATTAAAGGGGTGAAGGCTTATGTGTTACTTGGTGATATGCGTTTGGGCTAGTAAAGTGATAATGGGACACGGCATGGTGCATCGCTGCCCGGTACTGACCCGGGGGCTCAAGAAGAGACTAGAGCTACAGAGTGATGACGAGGGCTAATAATGAAGATCAGTTGCAGTGGATTGAGCTTGATTTGAGAGTAGCAGAGGAGATGGTGATTTTAAAATGTAATAATAAGGGATAGTTGGTTATATAGTAAGTGATGTAGGAGGGGGTTTGAGTTATGAATCAAGGGTAGCAACTAAGGAGAGCTCTCTATAGAGGTTGGTTTGGTGCCGTGGGGCTGGTGAAGGCAGGCGCTCAGCCCGTGCGGTGGTAGGCGAGCAGGCGAGTGTGGATCTGAATGCGGCTGATAATTTGTATAATTTGAAGTTTGTTGTTTCTAGTTAAGCTTTTGCCCTCAGTGAGCTTTTGTATGATGAGTTCGGTGTCAGAGATAATGGAGTCCTTAAGATCCACGAGGAGTTCGGCGTGGATGGGGGAATCTGATGCTGTTATAGTCGAAACTGGGGAGGGGTTTGGTGGGGGGGAAGGAGAAGCTGGCACAGGTGGGCTGTTAGTTGTATAGTCCTCCAAGTATTGATTATGGGTACTTTAGTGGGGTTCTGGTGGGAGGTGGTCGTAGAAGTTTCCCCGTCCGATGGAGGGAGAAAGAGGGTGTTGGTCCATAATCGGGTTAGAGTGGTTAGGGTGGTAATAGAGAAGTGGAGTGGAGTGAATGTGTTTGTTAAAATATTATTATATTTATGCTGTAATGCTGTAGTTTATTGATTAGACAAGAAGATTAGTGCGTGTGAATAGAGGCGAAGTTAGATAAGGATGAATTAAATTACTTACGAGTGCGAATGATGCTGATGATGTCCCGAGCTCAGTGGTGCATCCAGGGTTGTGGCTCCCGCACCCACTCACACACACACACACACACCCGCACGTTGTTTTTTTTTTTTTTTTTTTTGTTTTATTAGTTTATTTATTTATTTATTTATTTTTTAGAATTATCGAAATATTGATGAGGTGATAAGAGGAATTGTATGTTGTGTTTTCGCGAGTATTTATACGAATGACGCGTAACATAACCGAGAGGAGTGTTCGCAGCCGTGGCAGAACGAGAACTGTGGGGAAGTCGGGGCCGCAAGTGTTGAATGGGGTTTGTGTAGAAGGTTCCAGACGGTGGCTGGTTTAAGATAGGTTGGTGAGTATGGGGTTTTGAGTGATTCAGGTGAGTAATGTGACTTTAGATGTTTATGGTGGTGGAGATTAGCTAAGCGTTGGTTTTTGAGTGGGTTAAGTATAGTTTTTACATGTGTTCCTATCATGTTAGGGGCGTGGGGGTTTGTTTTTTTTTTTTTTTTTTTTTTTTTTTTTTTTTTTTTTTTCTGTGTTTTATGGGTGGGCAGCTGAGTGGATAAATGATAATTAAGGAATAGCGCGATGTGATGGGATCGATTCTCGCGAATGTGGTTTGTTGTCAAGTATATGTTAGTACGTTTTTAGGGCAAGTTTAGGAATAGCGGGTGTATTGTATTTGTATAATGTGGGGGTTATTGCTTGAGTTGTTTTTTTTTTTTTTTTTTTATTATTTTTCCCTCATTGGAAATTTGGTAGCATTTATAACTAGGTGGGTGAGAAGAGTGATTGAGGAGTTTGAATATTGTGCTGGGGATGCTGGTTGTTTTTGTTTTTTGATAGATTATTTAGGTGGGTTTGGTAAGTGTGTTGGTGATAAAATAGAGTTGTGGGGGTCAACTAATTTTGTGTGAGATTAGTGAGTGATGTGAGTTTGGTGATTTGCCCTTTTTTCTTTGATTGTGAAGGGAAATTGGCAGTTGCCTTGTGGATTAGGTGGGTTAGGTTAGTGTGTTGGTAGTAACTTGGAGTGTTAAGTTGGTTAGGTTTGCCGCTGATTTCAGTGAGGTGAGGGGGTCTTCAGGTGTTTTGTGAATCCAAGGGGGTTTGGTGGGTGTTTATGGGGACGGGTAATTATTTAGTTAGAGTTGTGGGGTTTTTTTTTTTTTTGTTGGGTTAGCATTTGAGTGTTTTTAGATAGGTGGGTAACTGAGTGAGTAAATGATCATTAAGGAATAGCGCGATGTGATAGTATTGACTGGCGTGAATGTGGTTTGTTGTTAATTATATTATATGGTGGGACCTTTCGGGCTTAGTTTAGGAATAGTGTGTGTATTATGTTTGTGTAATATTAAAGTTGTTGTTGTTTTCCTTATTTTTTTTTTTTTTTTTTTTGGGAAGTGTGGTAGCTTTGATAAATAGATGGGTGAGAGGGTTGTTGAGGAGTTAAATATTGTAATGGGAATGCTGGTTCAAATTTGATAAATTGTTAGGTGAGTTTGGTGATAAAATTTGAGGTTTGGGAGGCAATAAGTTTTGTGTGAGTTTGGTAAGTGATGTGAGTTTGGTGATTTGTTATTTTTATTGAGTTTAGTTAAGGAAAAATTAGTAGTTACATTGTGAGTTTGGGGAGTTAGGATGGTGTGTTGGTGGTAGGTTGGATTGGTAAGTTAATTAAGTTTGTCGCTGCCTATGGAGAGGTGAGGGAGATATTTAGATGTTTTGTAAATTAAAGGGGTAAGATAGGAGTGTATGGGGAAGAGTTTTTGCTGGCTGACTTTTGTGTGAGATCTGTGAATTAGGTGATTTTTTTTTTTTTATTTGTGTTATCTTGGGGGATTAGGTGATGAAGTGTGGTTTGCATAGTGGTTTTTATAAGAGGGTTGAGGGTAATGTTGGTTCGTTAGTTTGCTTTGTGTTGATCGTATCTGGTGGGTGGCCAAATAGTTTTCCAGTTTGGTGTATGCGTGGAATGAGCGGGAGCTGTGTTCGTAGTAGTGGCAGAACGAGGGCTGCGGGGAAGCCGGGGCCGCAAGTGTTGAGTAGGGTTTAAGTATAAGGTTCCAGATGGTGGCTGGTTTTGAGATAAGTTGGTGAGTATGGGCTTTTGTGTGATTAGGTGCGTATTATGACTTTAGATGTTTTAGTTGTGGTGGTAGTGAAAGGTTGTTTTGCGTTGGTTATTTGGGTGAGTTAGGTATAGTTTTTATATGAGTTCCTTTTTTGTTGGAGGCGTGGGGGTTTTTCTTTTTTTTTTATTTTTATTTTATTTTTATTTTTAGGTTTGCGTTTGATTGTTTTCTGATAGGTGGATAACTGAGTGAAAAAATGATCGTTAGGGAATGGCACGATATGATAGGATCAATTAACGCGGGTGTGGTTTGTTATAAAGTGTATGGTAGTGCATGAGGTGTGGTGTAGGAGGCAAATAATTTTTGTGTGGGATTTGTGAGTGATGTGAGTTTGGTGGTATGTTATTTTTATTGATTGCAAGGAAAGTTTAGAGGTAAATTGTGAGTTTCGTGAGTTAGGATAAAGTGTTGGTGGGGACTTGGGATGGTAAGTTAGTTTGCCGATAATTTTATGTGAGAGTGGTTAGTTAAATGAGTTAGGGGTTTTGTTAAAGAGTGTGGTGAGGGAGTTTTTTAGATGTTTTGTGAATTTTGAAAGGGGTTTGAAAGATTGATGTGTGGGGAGGAATTTTTTAAGCCGATTTTTGTGTGAGATCTGTGATTTATGTGGGTTGGTAGATTTATAAGTGAGGCTGGCAAGGAGGATTCAGGTAGATTAGACAAGACGTCATTTTTATTAGAGGGTTGAAGTTGATATTGGTCCATATGTTTGTTTTGTATTAAAAGGCAAGTTTGGCGCGAGTTTTGGTGGTAACGTTTTAAAGAATTTAGGAGGCAAGGTTTTGAGTGTGATAGGTGACTTAAGTGAGTAAGGTGATTTGTTATTTTGATGGGCGTTTAGTGGATAAATGATTGGGGTGGGGAGATAATTGATGTAGATGTAAGTGAGTTGCGTGATAATTTTATATGAGAGTGGTTAGTTAAGTAAGTTGGGGGTTTTATTAATGAGTGTGGTTAGGGAGTTTTTTTTTTTTTTTTAGATGTATTGTGAGTTTTGAAAGGGGTTTGAAAGATTAGTGAATGGGGAGGTATTTTTATAAGCCAATTTTTGTGTGAGATCTGTAAGTTGTGTGAGTTGGTAGATTTGTTAGTTAGGCTGGCAAGGAGGATTCAGGTAGATTAGAAAGACGAGATTTTTATTAGAGGGTTGAAGTTGATATTAGTCCATTTGTTTGTTTTGTATTCAAAGGCAAGTTTGGCGCGTGTTTTGGTAGTAAAGTCTTTTTTTTTTTTTTTTATAGAATTTTTAGGAGGAAATATAGGTTTTGAGTGTAATATGTGACTAAAGTGAGTAAGGTGATTTGTTATTTTGATGGGTGTTTAATGGATAATTGATTGAGGTAGGGAAATAAGTGATGTAGATGTTTGTGAGTTGCGTGGTAATTTTATGTGAGAGTGGTTAGTTAAGTGAGTTAGGGGTTTTGTTAAAGAGTGCGGTGAGGGAGTTTTTTAGATGTTTTGTGAATTTTGAAAGGGGTTTGAACGATTGATGTGTGGGGAAGAATTTTTATAAGCCGATTTTTGTGTGAGATCTGTGATTTATGTGGGTTGGTAGATTTGTTAGTGAGGCTGGCAAGGAGGATTCAGGTAGATTAGACAAGACGTCATTTTTATAGAGGGTTGAAGTTGATATTGGTCCATTTGTTTGTTTTGTATTAGAAGGCAAGTTTGGCGCGAGTTTTGGTAGTAAAGTTTTAAAGAATTTAGGAGGCAAGGTTTTGAGTGTAGTAGGTGACTTAAGTGAGTAAGGTGATTTGTTATATTGATGGGCGTTTAGTGGATAAATGATTGGGGTGGGGAGGTAATTGATGTAGATGTAAGTGAGTTGCGTGATAATTTTATATGAGAGTGGTTAGTTAAGTGAGTTGGGGGTTTTGTTAATGAGTGTGGTGAGGGAGTTTTTTGGATGTTTTGTGAATTTTTGAAAAGGGGTTTGAAAGATTGGTGTGTGGGGAAGGATTATCATAAGCCGATTTTTGTGTGAGGTCTGTGAGTTATGTGAGTTAGTAGATTAGTTAGTGAGGCTGGCAAGGGGGATTAAGATAGATTAGACAAGTCGTGATTTTTATTAGAGGGTTGAAGTTGATATTGGTTAATTTGTTTGTTTTGTATTCAGAGGCAGGTTTGGCGCGTGTGTTGGTAGTAAAGTTGTTTGAATTCGGGAGGCAATTATTATTTTTTATTTAGAGTGTGATTGGTGACTTAAGTGAGTAGGGTGATTAGTAAATAGGCCTGGTAAGGAAGTTTTGCAGGTGTTATGTGAGTATTATTTGTTGAAAAATTTTATCTGAGATATAATGTGATAGATGTGTGTGTGGAAAGAGTTGAGAGTGGAGGGTTTTTTGATAATTTCCGTAAGGCAGTATGGATCAGGGATTGTTGATGCTGATATCAAATGGTTGAGACGAGTTGACTGAAATCTTGGGCAGTCCTTTATGAGATGGGATAGAGACTGTACGGAGACGTTGTCACATGGGCATGTGTCGTTGTCGGAGATTTGGAATCTATGGAGGTACTGTTTGTGGTATCCATGGTTGGTGAGAAGCTGTGTGATGGCGAAGTAAGGTCTGACTTGAGAGAGGTAGAGAGAGAGGTCTTTGTATGTAGGTAGTAGTTCTTTGGTGTGGGTGGTAAGTAGGTAGAGTTCTTCAGCTTTTTGTTGGGAGATGAGCCTGTTGTTGTGCTTTATGTAGCTGAGTGGGATGAGGTCATAGTCCGGTTGTTTGTGTAGGGAAGTGGCAGCTTTGGCTAATCGGTCCGCGAGCTCGTTGCCTCCGATGCCGATGTGACCCTTGACCCAGGCGAAGTGGATGTTGAGGCCGAGTTGTGTTGATTGGTGAATGTATTTATGAATTGTGACTGCGAAAGGATTGTGGCTGTTGGGGTTGGCTAGTTCATCCAGGCCGGATCTGCAGTCCGAGAAGATGTAGGCTTTGGGTATGTTTTTGTTTATGGTGAATAGGCAGGATTCTTGGATTGCCAACATCTCGGCTTGGAAGACCGAGCAGCAGTCGTGTAATTTGAACTTTTTGGCGAATTGTTTGCCGTAGGGGTCAAGGGAGACAAAGGCCGCGCCTACCTTGTCGTCGTGCTTACTTCCATCGGTGTATATCTGCCAGGCACCGTCCAGTTCGAAGCAGAGGTTGTCGAATTCGGTGGTGGTACAGACTTCCAAGTAGGTGATTCCTGTTCTAAGCGAGGGGTGTAGTAGTGCAGATGGTGGGGCAGGGAGTTCAATGCGAGTATCGCTAGGGAGGAAGCGTGAGGTCTGGTTGATCTTGGTGATTTCGATATCGGCCATTTCAAGAATTTTGTCGGGCAGGGGGGTAAGTTGAGCGAGGGAGATGGAGGCGGCAGTGCTGTTGGTGCGGAATCCTTGGATAATTTTGATGGAGAACATGCGTTGTAGTGAAAGAAGGCGCTTGTGGACTTGTTTGAACTTGAGTGCTCCCGACCAGATGCCCGAGGCGTAACAGATGATGGGTTGAATGACTTGTAGGTAAATTGTTCTGATATTGTCCGGGTGGACGCCCCATGTTGGTCGTATAAAGGTGACTAATTTGTTGAAGAGTTTTTTGGATTTTTCGATTATGTATTCGGTGTGTTTGATAAATTTCATTTTATCGTCAATGATGACGCCCAAGTATTTAATGCTGTGGACTATCTCGGCTTTGTGTCCTTCAATGAGGATGTTGCATTTTGCTGATTTGTTAGTGAATGCAATAACTTGTGTTTTTTCCGGGCCGAATTTGAGTTTGAACTCTATTCCCCACTCGATAATTTGGTCGAGGACAGAGTTGGTTTTGTTTTCAATTGTGAGGAGGTCCTTCGAGTGAACAATGAGTAGGATGTCGTCAGCGTATGCTTGTAGGTGGCAGCCGTTAGGTAATTGAGCGAGTAGGAGATGATCGAGGATGAGGTTCCACAGGGTTGGACCGCATACTGAGCCCTGAATGCAGCCTCTAGTCATGTTTTTACTGACTTTGCAGTCCGCAAAGTTGATTTGAACATTACGATGGTCGATGTAGCTGAGAAGGATGTGGTATAAGTTGCTGGGGCAGTTGATTGATCTTAATCTGTGAAATACAGCCGGCCACCATGCATTGTCAAAAGCTGCCCTGATATCTAGAGATACAGCGATCACATGTTCTCCGTTTGATTTGGCGCTGTTGATGGTGTTGAGGGCGGATTGAATTGCGTCAGTAGTAGATGTTTGAGGTTTGAAGCCAAATTGTTGTTTGCAGTTGTGGTCATTGGAGTAGATGTGGTGGGTTAGTCTGTTGATGATTAGTTTCTCGAGTAGTTTTCCTAGGACGTTGATGAGACCGATGGGACGGAAACAAGATGTATCGGTGTATTCCGTCTTGTTAGGTTTGGGAATTATTTTTGCGACAGCAACTTTCCAGAGTTTTGGGAAGTATTTCAATTCTAGACAGCGGTTCATGATTCCGGTGATGATTGTGGGATGACTGGAGGCGAATTGCAAGCAGATGTCTGAGGTGAGGTGGTCCGAGCCGGGGGCTTTGTTGGGATTCATGGACCTGAGGCAGTCCGTGATCTCGCTGTGTGTGAAAGGTGGTTCAGGCGGGGTGTGGATGGGCTGATGCATGAGGGACCTGAGAGTGTGCTGTTGCTGTGTGGTCCGGTGTGTCGTCAGGGAAGAATTTGTCGATGAGGGCTTGTGCCGTGTCCTTTGAGTTGGTGGTGAAAGAGCCATCATCTTTTTTGAGTGTAGAAGGGGGTTGGGTGATCGGTCTGGTTTTTATGATTCTGTTGGTGATAGACCAGACATCTTCCTTTTTTTGGTTGTTGCAGAACTCCTTGAAGTTCTCAGTTGAAAATTTGCGGATAGCCTCAGAGTAGTTACGCTTTACTTCTAGCTTTTCTGCCAGGATAGCGTCCAGGGGCAGCTTGCGACGGACGAGTCTGCTTAGAGTATGATGGTTGCGTGTGACTTTTGTTTTTAGTGCTTCAAGGTGGTCATTCCACCAGGGGGCTCGTGTGAGAGGGGGTTTGGCTCGCGGAAGAGCTTTGTCGCAGGCTTGTTGTATTGCACAGGTAGCTTTGGAGATGAAATTATCGAGTCCGTGTGTGGATAAGTGGCTGGTTTGAGTGTCAATGGGTAGGTGGGAGTTGATCTCATTGGTGAATTGCTCTCCGATGATTTCCCATTTAATGTTTGTTGTGTTATATCTGAAGGTGGTGAGTTTTTTATTCTTTTTGGGTCGTATGCTTCCCATGTTGAGATGGTATTGGATGGCGTTGTGATCGGAGGATGGGCAGACATTCAGATCCACTTTCCAGTCGTGAACGTGGCAGGTGCGGTTGTTGCTGGTAAGAGTGAGGTCGATGATAGATTCTCTATGTTTTTGGTGGGTGATGGTTTCGAATGTTGGAGTGTTTCCGGTGTTGCAAATTGAGAGGTTGCAGGTGGTGATGAAGTCGGAGATCTGGTTGCCACGTATATTGTTGCGGGGGGAGCCCCATGAGGTGTGCCATCCGTTGAAGTCTCCACTTATGATGTGAGTGGAACCAGCGGTTCTTTGGAGAAAGACTTCCAGCTTAGGGAGTGTGTGGTTAAGGTCATTCTTGGGTTCTATGTATGATGAGATGAGGTGGAATTTTTCACCATTTCTGCAGCAGACTTGTACTATGCATAAGTTGGGGTTTGAGTATTCGCTGTCTGCAATTGTGCTGAATACGTTTTTCTTGATGAGTATTGCTGCTTTGGTAGGGCAGGGAGTTGGTAAGTAGGAGGGGAACTGGTAGCAGCTGTATCCTGGTACGCCTTTGAACGAGCCAGTTTTGCCAGTGTAGGGTTCGTTGATGAAGATGATGTCATTTTCGTTTTTAGATATGTGAACTGATAGTTCTTGGGAGGCGTTTCTGCTGCGTCCCAAGTTGATTTGGATGCAGCTGAATGACTGAGAGTTGGGAGTGTTGAATTGATTGCCGTTATGCATGGGAGTGGTGAATAAGTATGGCTGGTGCCGAGATGTGAGGTGGTTGGTGTGGTAAGTTTGGTGAGTTAGGCGAGCTAGGTGAGTGCAGTGAGTGAGGCAAGAGAGGTGATTTGGGTGATTAGGGTGACAAGGGGGAGTTGGCTGATTAAGGTGTGAGGTGAGTTGAGACGAGAGGTGGGCTTGAGTGATTTAGGTGTGAGTTAAAAGAGAGCTGGGTTGATTGATAATGAAAGTGTGTGTGGTAATGTGAGTGGGTAGGCTGAAAGTTAATCGAAGTCCGGGCGAATGGTTGTGACTGGGTTGAGCAAAGTCGGTAAGGCAAGAAAGGTGAGTTAGATGAGTGAGTGTTAAATTGAGGGGCAAGAAAGGCAAGAAAGGCAAGAAAGGTGAGCTGAGTGAGCGAGTGAGGTGTGCAGAGGTGAGTCGGGCAAGCTGCGATGATTTAGTAGTTAAATAACTTAGTTGTGGGTTGGACGTATATTTGAGAGAAATAGTAAGGGGAGAGTAACCAGGGAAATAACGAGATGATTAGGTAATGATGGTGTTTACTGACCTTTGTTGCGCCAATTGGTTGTTTGAGAAGTGCGCTGGTTAAGGGGGGCTCAGGCTTCTCCTTTGTGATCCGAATGAGGTCGCACAAGAACACTCTACCACAGAACCCGCGATTCAAAGGCACTGATTATTGGACACCACGTAGAATTAAACAGATTTGCGGAATAAAAGCTAATTACACTAAAAACTTAAATTATAAAATTAAGATTATCAATTTAAACCTAAACAATCAATTAAAATTAAAATTAAACTAATCGCTAACGTTAAACTGAACTTAAAGTAAAGTAATTGATTGTTGGTAGCGTTCAGATAGCGGATGCATTTTGATTTGAATAACTAGTCAGCTGTTGGGCAAATTGCTAGTGTTTACCAAACCAGTATAGAGAGAGAAAGTTAAAATTATTAGGATTATTAAAGCAGAGGCTAAATTAAATCGCTAAATAGAATTTAAATTTATATAAAGTGATCAATGTTAGAAGAGTTCAGATAGTGGATAAACTGTAACTTTGTTAAAACTTTTACACTGTTGTTAAGAAAATTGAAATTTTTTTTTTTTTTTTTTAAATTTATAATTGGCAGGGCTTAATTAACCTAAAGTTCAGTTATTTAATGTTGCTAGCGTTAAGATGGCAGTAAAACTGTTTATTTGTTGACACTTATGCACTTTTGTTTGATAATTGTCAGAGTTTAGTTCGTTTGGTAAAACGAAACTTGCCCGACTCACCGAGCAAAACTCACAAAACTTGCCGCGTTTTCAGTGGCAGTCACCGGACTCACTTCCCGAACTCACAAAACTCGCCACACTTTCGGTGGCAGTCACCGGACTCACTTCCCGAACTCACCAAACTGGCGGTTTGGTGATGCTCACCGGATTTCGGGAGCTCCAGCCAAATGCGACTGCTCGCGGCCGCTGCCGGGCTGAGACCGGTTAGGTTAGGTTAGGTTAGGTTAGGTTAGGTTAGGTTAGGTTAGGTTAGGTTAGGTTAGGTTAGGTTAGGTTAGGTTAGGTTAGGTTAGGTTAGGTTAGGTTAGGTTAGGTTAGGTTAGGTTAGGTTAGGTTAGGTTAGGTTAGGTTAGGTTAGGTTTTTTTTTTTTTTTTTTTTTTTTTTTTTTTTTTTTTTTTTTTTGTCGTCTCGAAACGACTCTACGTTGTCCCTCTGACAGATGTCAGAGCCTTTGTTTAACCTTATTTCTATTCTCTGTCGTCTTTATTAATTTCTAGTCACTCTTTCAATGTGGAATGGGAAAAGGGGATGTACAATTTAAGTTTACACTTTATCTTATTTAGGATCTACCTGTTTTGTAGAAGCTTACATTTCTTACATGATTTGAATTTCTTAATTAAGACAATAATTTTATATATTTTACCTTACATGTTATACTATTCTTATATATTAACTTTATTACTTAATTTTAATCCTTTACATGATTCTCTTACTGCACTAATTTACAAATGTTTACTTATGCTAATTTACATAAATGCTGTTTATATATATTGTACAATATACATTCAACATTACTTATTTATCTATTTATTTCTTATAATTACTTTCTCCGCGATTTTAGTACAGTAATTTAGAAACTTGTATCTTATGTTTTTGTCAGCAAAGATTTCAGATACAGTTTCTGCATTTAATATACAACCTAAATTTTGTTCAGTTTCATATCTTTGCAGACCATACACGGGACATTCAAACAGACAGTGCGGCACCGTCTCGTCCACTCCGGGTTCACAGACGCACGATGGGTTCTCCTTGCACTTGAATCTATGCAAGTACCCGGAGAAACCACCGTGCCCCGTCATAACTTGGGTAAGTATTCCATTTGGCTCTATTTCACGAATTATTTTAAAACATTTTATAGGATCGGGTAGGAACATCCTCGTAACAGCTGCGGTCTCACCTGATCTATATCTCCGGCTCCATTCATCCAGCGTGTCCAATCGGATCTGTCGCTTGATGAATGAAACCGGACACTGATCATAGTTGTCCTTCGTTTTGGACTTAAGAGCAGCGTCCTTCGCCAACTGATCAGCACGTTCATTCCCTGCGAGTCCGACGTGAGCCTTTATCCAGAAAAGACTAACAGCCTTTTCCTGGTATTTTGCGGCTTTGAGGTTTTCGCGGACTTGTTTAGCAAGGGGATGGTTTGAGCTCGGATTTGTAAGTGTCTCAAGCGACGACCTCGAGTCGCTGTAAATGCCAAACGTGATGTTGGAGCTTTGGAGGATTTGCTTTGTGGCCTCACATATGGCCAATAATTCGGCCTGGTAAACGGTGCAGTGGGACGACAGCTTCAATTTTCGGGTTTTGGTCTCTGCCTCACCGTGCCATATAGACAGTGCTGCACCGACCCTACCCTCAATTTTACTGCCGTCCGTAAATATTCGCATCTCATGGTTACTGTGAGCGCTAACTTGTTCCTCGTCTACCAGGCACGTGAATTCAATGGCCTCATGCTCAGCCGGATGACCAGTTTTTGTAAATGCTACCCGTTTTTCCATCTCCCTGTCTCCTACTTCCGGCCGGAAAACTCCTCTCTTTACCTCATACAGGGCAGCTGCCTCCTGTATTCTGAGGTCAAGAGGAAGAATCCCAGCCAGAACCAGTGCCGAGTTTAGGGAGACTGTGCGGTAGGCTTTGCATATCTTTTGCGCAAACCCTCGTTGCACCACGTTCAGCTGCTTTTTAATTCCGAGCTTTTTGGCTGCTGGTGCCCAGGCGCTGGCTGCATACATCACGATGGGTTCCACTACTGCCGTATATATCGTACGTATGACTTCGGGATGGAGGCCCCAGGTGACCCTGGCAGCTTTTGATAGTTGCTTGTAAACGTTCAAAGCCTTCTTGCACACGTTTGTCGCGTGTGCATTGAACGTCAGCTTATTGTCAATCGTGAGCCCCAGGATCTTGAACTCCGTCGACATGCCAATGCTGATCCCGCCCATGTTCAGGTGTGGCGTGTCATACTTAAGTCTGCGTGTTATAAGCATCGCATTTGTTTTATGCGGCGCAAACCTAAGCTTGTTCCTGACACCCCACTCCCGAACATACTCAAGAGCAGCATTGGCACGTCGTTGGACCTCCATCGCCGTATCCCCGTCGAACAGCAGAACCACATCGTCTGCGAAAGCCTGGCAATAATCTCCGCGCTGTTCGAGACCGTGCAGGAGTGGGTCGAGGACCAAGTTCCACAGGATTGGGCCTCCAATGGACCCCTGTACGCATCCTTTCTTTGTTCCTCTGGTCACTTCCTCTCCTGCATACCGCACTCTAACGCTCCTATTCGTGAGGTAGCTGTCTATCAGCCGCCTGATGTTAATGGGACAGTTTTCCTCAGCCAGTCGGACTCTGATCGCAGGCCACCATGCGTTGTCGAAAGCTCCCTCTATGTCAAGTGAAACCACAGTAACCAGTTTCTTCTGTTCCAACTTTTGACGTATATGTTGAATCATGACATAGAGAGAGTCTTCAGTGCTCCTTTGGGGCACGAATCCGTACTGACGAGTACTAAGTCTTGGGAGTAAATGCCACCTTACGCGGCCGATCATCATCCTCTCCAGGATCTTACCCATGACCGGCAACAGTCCGATAGGTCTATACGATTTAGGATCAGTATAGTTCTCCTTTCCGGGTTTCCGCAGTACCACAACTGTTGCCTCCTTCCAGATGGTTGGGAAGTGGCTTTGTTCTAAGCACTTGTTTGCCAGTGACAGGCATAGGCTGGGATCCTGGAGAATAGCATGTTTACATATGTCGGCCGTTAGACCGTCTGAACCTGGGGCTTTTTTAGGGTTGAAGCTGTTCACAGCAGATCTTAGCTCCTCGGCGGTAAACGGCGGGTCATGGCTTCCATCATGCCCCAGTCCGTTTACTTGTTCAGCTCTCTGTCTAGTCTGCTTATGATCTATGTTATCTTCTTCCTCCTTGTCCTCAGGGTAAAAGGTCTCGGCTAAAAGATTTGCAGACTCTTTGTGACCCAAGATTGTTCCTTCCCTAACCAGAGGAAGATCCTCATGTCTTTTGCACGTTTTCCCTATCACCCGGTAAATCCCTTCCCATAAACCCTCCTTATCTTGTTTTTGACAAAATTCCTTCCAGCTATCTATTTGACATTTTTTAGTTTCTAATTCATAATTTTCTTTTGATTTCAGGTACTCAGTGATGACCTTCTCCCTGCGGATCGGCGCTGCGCAACGAATTCGACGCTTCCTCGTGAGGACCTCTTTCTTCAGCTTCGAGAGTTCTTCCGACCACCACGCGATGGTAAGTTTATTATTTGATTTATGTTTAGGTATACTATTGTTACTTGCTTTTACTATTTGATCTATATATGATTCTATTCTATTTTCTAAATGTTCCGTATTATTAATTTTTTCCATTTCTGTTTTAGTTAAGTTATCTTCTTCCAATAATTGGGCCAGTTTCACATGAAATTGGCTCCAATTAGCTTTTTTGGTATTGAAAACCCGCGTAGTTCTCTTAATATTGACGCCTTTTGCTTCCTGTAGTTTTAATTTTAATGTTATTGCATTGTGGTCTGAATTAATCATGCCTTCGTCCACCTTCCACTCCTCCACAAGACTAAGCATCTCCGCTGTACAGGCCGTTACATCTACAAAACTACTGTACGCTTTGTTTCCCCTTACAGTGTCAAAAGTAGGGACGTCACCTTCATTCAGCACATGTAGACCCATCTCATGCAAGGCACCAGCCATCTCTTCGCCCCTGCTATCAACTTTTGGACTCCCCCACCACGTACTCTTGGCGTTTGCATCCCCCCCAATGATAATTCTCCTAGATCCAGCTTTCTGCTCGATCTGCCCTAACTGTTCCAGGTATGGCTCCATATGCTGATCCGGCTCAAAGTAGAACGAGACGACTACGATCTCCCAGGCTTTTGTTCTAATTTTTACCACTGCAATGTTGTTTGTGGTAAAATCTGGACATTGGATGACGTCCATCTCGTCATCAAAGACAGCGATTGCTGCTTTGATGGTTCCGTCTCCTTGGTTCGTGCACTGAAAGATTCTTGCGCCTCTGTAGTCTCTCATCCTACCTACTGCCCCAACATATGGCTCCTGAATCAAGGCAAAGGCCACCTTTCTCTCGTTGGCTTCAACCATTAACTCTACCGTTGCTAACTGCTTCCTTTGTAAGTTGGCTTGAGCTACGAGGTAAGCCTTTGCGTCAGTCGAGGCAGCGTTTCTCCGTGGCACCACCTTAGCAATATGCCACCGTGGCTCTCGCCAGCGCGTCCCACTTGCGCCGGATCGGACAATCCGCACTAAAAGCATTATGGCCTGTGTTTCCTATCTTGGCTTGTGTGCAATTGCAGCAAGTTGGGATGTCACCGGCGAGCATCCTGTCACACTCGGTCCTCATATGCCCAGAAATCCCGCAGAAGCTGCATCTAGCCTCCTGTTCTTTGCAGAAGCGTCTGCCATGCCCATATCCGAGACAGAGCGAACACTGGACCAGTGGTGACTGGTCTGCCACTCGGACGCGCTGGAGGTCGATGCGGATCGATCCCAAGCCAAGTATCCTCTGCCAGATCTTGGGTGACACTCTCATGACTACGTGGTTTGCATTAGGGTTTCTGGTCCGCTTTTTATATATGATCTCCGTCTTGATTTCATTTTCATCGATGTTCTTGAACAGATCTTTATTCTGGTTCCTCAGGGCATTAAGGATATCAGCGTCGCTATTAAACGCGAACACATCCTTAAGGATTATGAGAGGATCCTTGTTTTTCACCTCTTCGATGTTTAGATCCTGCCCCGATCCCTGTAACCTTTCCTTAAGCTTCCTCCTTTCTTCCTCCGTCCTGCATCCCACTATCACCTTCCTGTCTTTGGCTTTCCTGATCCTTTCTATTTCAATGCCCCCTTCCTTTGCGTTTACTGCTTTCCTTATTTTGTTAAAAACTTCTTCCCCTGTTTCCAGCTCATCCTTGGCGGTGACAACGACTGAGTGCAGCGCAGTTTGCAGTGGAGCCGGGGCCTGGACTGCAGCCGAAGCCGAAGCAAGTGGCCTGGTGTATGCAGCTGCCACACTCGCGTAAGTTTTCCGCTCTTCTATTTCTTTTTCTAACGTTTCTTTTAACTTATCCATCTTTTCACTATTTTCTTGTATGCATTTCGTGTGCTCTTCTAGGGCTTTTAAGAATATGGTGTTTTCTCTTTCCCTTTCTGGTTCCTTTTCTTTCACTGTCTCTTTCTCAATCTCTATCTCTTTTACTTGTCTCTTCCCCTTCACACTCTCCGATTCCTTAATCAGTTGGTATAACCTTTCCACCGCCTGGGTCACCGCCAATTTAATCTCACTTTTTATGTTTCTGGAGTTTCCGAGGTTCAGCTTGGCTTTCGCCACACAGTGCCTGGCCTCCTCCATTCTGTCCAAAGGCTTTCGTTTTTCCTGCTTTAGTGGACTCCTCACTGCCTCCACCGAGACTCTACGTACTTCCGATCTGCTCTCCTGAGAGGGCGCCGTCTTCGGTATTGACTTTGAGGTGTCCACTAAAGCCACACTCTTAGACGTCGACGCCTGTGGGTCAGGTTTTCCAGACTCCCATTCCCCTATACTGCGCCTAACGCTAGGCGATCGGCTTGTCTTTCCCTTTTCCAGGGATGGTCCTGCCTTCCCGGGCGTCTGCCTCCCTGCCATCTTGTCTTGGGGGGCCTCGTCAGTGTCTTTTGGTTTTGTAGGTGTGCGGTACCCGAACATTTTATGAGGGGTCAGAGGGACTTGTCAAATAGGTTGATATGTAAATTTGTAAAAGTTTTAAAAACGTCTCCTAATCTAAATGTAAATAGTTTAAGGTTTTTTAAAAAGAGTCAGATCAATATATTTTTGCTCTATGTAAAAATTGTAAAAATTGTAAATATTTTATAGATTTTTAAGTAGTGTTGGGACTCTATCTAGGGTATTACCGGGCGGTCTACTAAAACAATAAAGATAACGAAATTATGAATGAATGTAAACGAATTGGTTGCAGAGATATGAAACTCAATACAAAACACGGATTTCAACAAATAATTTTTTGTAGCGCAAAAACTCTATTTTTCACTCTACAATACAACAAAGCTAATTAACTCTAAATTTAACTGTTTTCCTAACCCTTTTTTCCTTTGTTACAGATTCTGCCGCCGCAACTTCAGCCAGCCAGCACCACAAAGGTAAGTCTACGGTAAGTATTCCTTAATATATAAAACAAAAGTCATAAACAAAAGTCAAAAACGGTTTGACTCTACCTAGAGTCAGTCTATTTAAAACTAGTTACACAAAAATATATAAAACAAAAATTTGTTAAAAATAGTTTTTGTAGAGTCGTGCTCTACTTATGTCTCTACCGTATTAGTGTGTCAGGGTCTTAGATTTTTACATACACTATATACATAGTATATGTAAGCTCTGGTCAAAACTTGCCTAAAACGCTCGGATTCCGAGATAATTGACTCTATATGATTTCCAGAGTTAAAAGTCGAATAACTCAGAGGTCTCGGGTCCGATTTGCACTCAAAGTGAACAGTTAAAATTGTGACCGCCTAACGGTCAAAAAAGGGCTTGGTAACTTTTTCTGCCAGATTTGAACTCTGGCAGATATGGCCAAAAAACTGTCCACTCCAATGTTCAGTGGACCCCCTGCTCCTCAATAGGTGAGCCAGAGACTTAAAACTTGCTGGTGTGAAAATTATGATCTTAAGGATCCTAAATATAATTTAAAATATAGAACAAATCTTAAGGTAAATTTTAAATTTTGAAAAAACCGAAAATTTTTATTTAAAACTAGCACAAAAAATTTAAATTCCGTAAAAAAGATTTTTAAAATATGAGGTTAAATTACAAATATGCTTTTTAATAAAAATAAAAAAGTTTAAAAATTCTAGCTAAAATTTTTGAGGTAACACGTGTTAACCTCAAAAACTTTGAAAATTTTTAACACAAAAACCAGTTGATTAATGCGGGTCGAAATTTTTACTGTAGGTAGAGGACCTTTATATAGTTATAAAAAGAATTTAAAAAATACTGCTAAAAGATTAAATGAGAGAGTTATAAATTTTTAAAAATTTTCAAAATTTTCTAAAATATTTGAATTGTGAATAATTCCGTCAAAAACTAACTTTTTCAAAATTTTCAGATGACGTCTTGCTGGCTGCGAAGAGGTCCTTCGGGTCCCGTGGTAAGTTCCGGTCCTGGTCTTCTGGATCAAAAACCACGTGGCCACGTGGTTTCTTGGAAAAGTGTTTTTCCCCGCGCACAGTCGCGGGAAAATTCCAACTCAGATGCCAATTTGTAGGTCCTCAGAGGGTCCTCCTCCCAGCAGTAGAAAAAATACAGGTCGTCGCTCAAAATCCAGAGATAATTCACTTTAAAGATATTTTTCTTGGTTATTTTCACTATTTCACTGGTCACTTCGCGAAAACTTCACTTTTTTCAAAATAAACTTCACGATCATGTGCGTCTCGTGATTGCGCTTCTTCCAATATAATAAAATGTAATAAAAGTGGTAACTTGCAAATTTTCCGGATTTTTCGAACGCGGAACTGCTCAAATTCGTGGCGCTCTCGAGTGCGGCAAGAGCGTGACTGGTTAGGTTTTTTTTTTTTTTTTTTTTTTTTTTTTTTTTTTTTGGTTGGGAGGAGGAAATCCTCATGGATCCCTCGCGGGTATGTCCGACTCCACTGGTTACCCAGTGACCTACGGACTAAAACCTCCTCCCATTGCAGGTTTTCCTCTGTATTTGGAGCAGAGACCTTGTTTGCCGAGTTAATTTATTTCCTTTTATTAATCACTAGGGGTATATCTATTATTTCCACAACTTGTTTATATGCAGTAGTTTATTTAGTTTTATTTCTTTTAATAATTTTCATGGCAATTTTGCGACAATATTCCAAAAATTTTGATCTTTCGTTTTCTGTTCCACTAATAATTTCATAAATAGTTTCTTTTTTAATTTCAATCCCTATCTCTATCTCTAGATCTTGCCTTTGTGAGCCAAAGACAGGACACTCAACGATTGCATGCACAATGCTTTCCTCCTTCTTTGGATCGCATATGCACGATGAGTTCTCCTTGCACTTAAAGCGATATAAGTACTCGGAGAACCCACCGTGCCCTGTTATCACTTGAGCCAGCACGTGATCCACTTTAATTTTCCTCGTTATTCTGTACGCCTCCACAGCGTCGGGAAAGAAGATTTTCGTGCCTGAGGCCGTCGCTCCTTCCTTGTATCTCCTGTTCCATTCGTCAAGCGTGTCCAGACGTATCTGACGTTTGACGAATGAAACAGGACACAAATCATAATCAGGGCTTTTCTTTAAGCCAAGCGCGGCACCCTTAGCAAGCGCGTCGGCCCTTTCGTTGCCCTCCACACCCACATGCGCCTTCACCCAGAAAAGGTTTACACTTTTTCCGTGAATTTGAGCTGTTTGTAAGTTCGTTCGTGTTCTTTCTGCAAGGGGGTGGAGGGAAACGTTATCGACAATCGTTTCGAGAGCCGACCTCGAGTCACTATAAATGTTGCACTTCTCCGTCCTGCTTTCAGCGGCTAGTTTTGTGGCTTTTTCCAGAGCCAACAGCTCCGCTTGGTAAACGGAGCAGAACGATTCCAGCTTTAGCTTCTGGCTCTTTACTTCCACGTTGCCTTCCCATACTGACAGCGCGGCACCAACTTTCCCTTGGATTTTTGAGCCGTCCGTGTAAATCCGTATGGTCCCACTTTCAAGCTGAGTTCCCTCCGCTACGTCCACCATGTTCTCAAAAGTCAGTCTGGCGTGCTGCGCGGGATGAGGTGTGTCCTTATAGGCTACCCGTTTCTCGACCTCTCGGTCTCCCAATACCCGCTGGGAATGACCTCTTTTTATTTCAAAGAGAGAGGCTGCTTCCTGGATTCGTAAATCCAAGGGAAGCAACCCAGCGAGTATTAGGGCCGAGTTTAGGGAGACCGTTCGGTACGCCTTCACGATCTTTTGGACGAACCCTCTCTGCACCGCGTTCAACTGCTTCTGCACGCAGATTTTGTGAGCTGCTGGTGCCCAAGCACTGGCGGCGTACAGAATCACTGGCTCCACCACAGCCACGTATATCGTTCTAACGATCTCCGGCCCCAGTCCCCAGTGGATCTTAGCTGCTCTCGCGAGCTGCTTGTATAGGTTGAGCGCCTTGCGACAGACATTCGATACATGCGCATTGAATGTCAACCTATTGTCCACCGTAAGACCCAGGATCTTAATTTCATGAGACAGGCCAACGCACTCGCCCCCCATGACCAGGGCCGGGGTGTCAAATCTAAGTTTATTGGTGACTACCATTGCTTGGGTCTTTTGGGGCGCAAACTTGAGCTTATTCTTGACCCCCCACCCCCAGACATGCGAGAGAACAGCGTTAGCCCTCCCCTGAACCTCGGAACCCGTGTTGCCGGAAACTATCAGAACGATATCATCGGCAAACGCCTGAACGTGCTCACCCATCCCTTCTATATCTTTCAATAGGGGGTCCAATAAGAGGTTCCAAAAAGTTGGTCCCCCTATTGAACCTTGCACACAACCTTTCGTGGTGTTCCTTTCACACTCAGTCCCCGCGTATCTAATCCGTATCTTTCTCTGTTTCAGGTAACTGTCGACGAGACGCCTCAGGTTGGGTGAACATCCGGTTTCCGCGAGTCTGCACCTCACCGCGGGCCACCACGCGTTGTCGAAGGCCCCCTCTATGTCTAGTGATACAATCACGATGAGCTTCTTCTCCTTTAGCTTTTGCTTTATGTATTGCATCATGACATAGAGGGAGTCCTCGGTACTGCGCTGCGGTGTAAAACCGTACTGCTTCTCGCTCATGCCAGGTAAGATTTGCCACCTAATTCGCCTCATCATCATCTTTTCAAGGATTTTCCCAAGGACAGGCAAAAGCCCAATCGGCCTGTACGACTTGGGATGGGTGTAGTCAGCTTTGCCACTCTTCCTTAACACGACCACTACCGCTTCCTTCCACATAGTGGGAAAACAGGAGAGAGACAAGCACTTGTTGAAAATAGCCAGAAACAGATCGGGATCTCGACAGATAGCCGCACTGCAGATGTCCGCCGTGAATCCATCGAGTCCGGGTGCTTTTTTCGGGCTGAAACTCGCCGCAGACCATCGCAACTCCTCCGACGTAAATGGGGGGTCCCATGACTCATCATGTCCTTCCACATTCACACTTTCGGCTACCGCTCTCGTTAGTTGATGATCTGGGTTGTCCCCTTCTAGCCTGTCCTCCGGGAAGAAGGTCTCGGCCAGCAGACTCGCGGACTCCTCTCCATCCAGCTGTTTCCCGTTCACCACCAGCGGCACGTCCTCGTGTCGGGTGGCAGTGCGGCCTATTACCCGGTAAATGCCATCCCACATCGTCTCCCTATCCTGCTTGCTACAGAATTCTTTCCAGCTGGCGGTTTGGGCCATTTGAGCCTCCACCAGGTACTCTTCCTTCGCTTTCAGATATTGGTCGACGACCCACTTCCGACGGGACGGCCCCGCACTAGAGATCCTTCGCTTTTTCCGCAGCACCTCTTTTTTCAATGCAGCTAGCTGCTCAGACCACCACGGCAGTTTCGTTTGTCTGTTCTTTTTTACTAAAGGCATCATTTCTGTACAGACTTGCGTTATTGACTGAGTAATTTCGCCTAAAATCTTCTCTAAATCTTCTGTATTGTCCAGTTTTTCCACTACTTCTTTATTAATGTTATTAACTTCCCAAATTTGGGCCAGTTTCGCATGAAACTGGCTCCAGTCTGCCTTCTTCGTGTTGAACTTTCTTGTTGCACTTTTGATGTCTATACCTTTAGCTTTTTCTATTTTCAACTCAAACAAAACCGCTGCGTGGTCCGAGCATGTTACGTCAGCTGCCACTCTCCAATCGCTGACACATCCAAGAATGTTCGAGGAGCAGGCCGTGATGTCCACATTGCTAGTGTATCTCACGCCTCCCCTATACGTGTCAAATGTGGGTTCCGTGCCCTGATTTAGGATCTGCAGGTCAAGTTCCTCTAGCAACGCTGCCATTTCCTCTCCTCTTTCGTCTATGTCCCTGCTTCCCCACCACGTATTCCACGCATTCACATCCCCCCCCAATACCACGTTTCCCCTTCCAATCTCCTCCACAACCTTCGCTATGTGCAGTCCGTATGGCTCGATTGCCTTGTCTCCTTCCAAGTAGATTGACATCACCACAACTTCCCAGGCACTCGTTCTTAGTTTTGCTACCGCAATATTTTCGGTCGTGAGTGTCGGGCATTGGATGACGTCAATCTGCTCGTCGAAAACCAAGATGGCGGCCTTAATGACCCGGTCCGCAGCTCTGTTGCAGCACTGGACTACTCTCACACCGGGGTAGGTCCTCATCTCACCCACTGCCCCGATGTAAGGCTCCTGTACCAGTGCGAACGCTACTCTCCGGTTTGCTGCTTCCAAGATCAGCTCCGCTGTCGCGAGTTTGCTACGTTGTAGATTCGACTGCAGGACATGGTATCCTCTGCCTCCTAAGCTTCCAGCCATGACTGCCTTACTTGAATTCCCGTGGGTGCCCTTAACAATACTGTACGGTGGAGCGAGCAAACGCCTCCCAACGCCGTCTGACGGAACAATCCTCGCTGAAGGCACCGTGATCCGTCTTTTCCATCTTGGCCTGCTGGCAATTTGTACACCTTGGTGCTACTCCAGCCATACGATCAGTGCACTGAGCTCTTAAGTGCTGCCCCCCGCAATGGCTGCATACGTCCACGGCATCCGGACAAAACCGTCTCACGTGGCCGTATCCAAGGCACCTCGAACATTGTATAAGGGGCGACTGATCAGCCACCTTGACCTTTTTGATGTCCACACGTACGGTACCGGCCTCAGTCAGACGTCTCCACATCATCGGTGAAACCTTCAGCACGACATGTTCCATGAGTGGATTCCTTGCTCTTCTTCTATATTTCACCTCCATCCTGTTGTCCTCCTCATTCAATCCTCTAAATAGTTCCTTATTTTGGTTTCTGATCCCGTCAAGTACTTCTTGGTTCTTAGTAATTTTCATCACGTCCCACAATATTACTAAGGGGTCCTTGTTCTTAATGTCTTCCACTCTCAAGTCCTTTCCTGCCATCTTCAACCTTTCCTTAACCCTGCCAATTTCTTCGCGTGAAGTGCATCCTATAATCACCTTCCTGTCCTTGGCCTTCCGAACATTCTCTATCTGTACTCCCTCCTCTATTGCGTTGACGGCTGCCCTTATCTTTCCTAGGACCTGCTCCCCGGTTTCCAGCTCGTCATTGGAACTGACCACCACCGAGTGAACGGTCGTTCTCTCTGCCGGTTTACTTCTGGGGGGGCCTGCCACTACGTTAGCGTAAGTTTTGCCTATCTCTTCCTGTTGCTTTGCAACCATTTCTCTCAGCTTTGTCATTTCTTCCTTATTTTCTTTTAACAGCTCTTTACAGTCTTCTAAGGACTTTTGGTCATTTCCTTCTCCTTTCTTTCCTCTCTCCTGGTCTTCCAACAATAATCCCTTCAGTTTCTGCATCTCCCTTTGATTCTCTCGTAATAAAATCGAGTGTCCGTCTATCATTAACGTGTGGCTCTCTATAAGTTCTGCCATACGTTTTTCCATTTCTTTCCCACTGTCACATTTACCTATCTTCTTGTCGCCTCCAACCAAGATGCCATCATTCCTCGGTTCTTTCTCCTGCTTCTTCCAGCTTTGACCTTTGGCCGAGTCAGCCTCTTTTACCAACAGATAGAGGCGGTCAATGGCTAAATGGACCTCAGTCTTGATCTCTCTCTTGAGGTTTCCGGATCTGCTCAGGTTCAACTTAGCCCTTGTGACGCAAGCCTTTGCTTCCGACACCCGGTCAGCGTACTTGGCACTCGCCGGTCTCGGTGGGCTTCCCGATACCTCCGTTAACAGTTTCCGTGCTGCCGCCGGTTTCGGCTTTGGAAGACCCACCGAGACAGCCTCCGTGGGTGGGGTTTGTGTTTTCTTGGTCACCGTCTTCCCCGCTTCCCACTCTCCAATACTCTTCCTGACACTGGGTGTCGTCCCTGATGGTCCTGGCTCGTTCGCGTCTGGTCCTGCCGTTTAGGTTAGGCCGTTAGGTTAGGTTAGGTTAGGTTAGGTTAGGTTAGGTTAGGTTAGGTTAGGTTAGGTTAGGTTAGGTTAGGTTAGGTTAGGTTAGGTTAGGTTAGGTTAGGTTAGGTTAGGTTAGGTTAGGTTAGGTTAGGTTAGGTTAGGTTAGGTTAGGTTAGGTTAGGTTAGGTTAGGTTAGGTTAGGTTAGGTTAGGTTAGGTTAGGTTAGGTTAGGTTAGGTTAGGTTAGGTTAGGTTAGGTTAGGTTAGGTTAGGTTTTTTTTTTTTTTTTTTTTTTTTTTTTTTTTTTTTTTTTTTTTTTTTTGCCATCTAGAAATGGCTCTACGTGGTGTCCTCTAACATTATCAGAGATCTTCTCTGCCGTTTCTTTTGCTTATATACCTACGTTGTGTTAAAACCAAAGCGAATATCTTTATTTCTAATAAAGTTCTTAGTTGTAATTTACATGTTTTCCTTATTCTATTTTACATCATATACATCTATGCTGAATTTTTATATATTACAATTAATATAGTATTCAACAAAACTTGTCCAACATTATTGGTTTCTTACTATTTATTTATATACTACGCTTACATAGTTTGAATAGGCCTTATTTATATCTTTATTTTGCAACAGGTTCTAGTTAATAGTTTACATATTTTTCTTACACTATCTTACATATTATACCTTTGCTGAATTTATATATATTACATGAATATATTTTTCAGCAAAACTTATCTAGCACTATTTATTTCTTACTATTACTTTATTTGCTACCCTAACACAATATGAAATAAACTTATCCCTTACATTCCTATCGCTCATTAGCTGACTTGCATTTTCCGACTTTAAGGTGAGTTGTAGTTCCTGTTCAAGATCATATCGGTCTCTACCGTGGGATGGACATTCAAATAATACGTGCTCTATTGTTTCGGGTACATCGGGTTCACAGATGCATGATGGGTTTTCCTTACACTTGAATCGGTTCAAGTATTCTGAAAACCCACCATGCCCTGTCATTACCTGCGTCAGCACTCCAGAAGGTTTGATCTTTTTAACAACCTTAAAAGCTTTTACCGCGTCTGGGAAGAACAACTTTGTGACGGCTGCAGTTTTGCCCAGTTTGTACCTCCTATTCCATTCGTCTAGCGTCCCCATACGGGTTTGACGCTTGACGAATGAGATAGGACATTTGTCATACTCAGGGCGGGTTTTAATTCCTAGGGCTGCATCTTTCGCTAGCTGGTCAGCTCGCTCATTCCCCTCCATCCCTGCGTGAGCCTTTATCCAAAACAAAGAGACATCTTTATTTTGGTGTTTGCTGGCTTTAATGTTCTTCCGAATTTCCGCCACTAAGGGATGGATAGAGCCTTGGTTCGTTACTGTTTCAAGCGACGACCTAGAGTCGCTGTAGATGCCGAAACTTGTTTCAGGCCTCTTGAGGATTTCCACCGTGGCTTTCCATATGGCCAGCAATTCAGCTTGATATACGGTGCAGTAGGATGACAGTTTAAATTTGAGGGATTTGGTTTCGGCGGTATTATTCCATAGGGACAATGCCGCTCCAACCTTTCCCTCAATTTTGCTTCCGTCCGTGAATATCCTTACTGTTTGATTGTTATGGGCATTCACCTGCTCTTGGTCATCAAGGCATATGAATTGCAGGGCCATATGTTCCGCCGGGTGTGGTGTGTTAGCGAATGGGACCATTTGTTCCACCTCTCTGTCTCCTAGCTCCGGCCGGGACACCCCCCTCCTTGCTTCATACAAAGAGGCTGCCTCTTGTATACGAAGGTCTAGAGGGAGTATGCCAGCCAGAACCAGTGCCGAGTTCAGAGAGACAGTACGGTACGCTCTGCACAGCTTCTGTGCAAACCCTCTCTGAACTGCATTCAGCTGATTTTGGACCAGTATTTTTCTTGCTGCTTGCGCCCAGACACTGGCCGCATATAGGATGACTGGCTCCACAACTGCTACATATATAATGCGGATGACCTCCGGGTGTAGGCCCCAACTGACCCTGGCAGCTTTAGACAAGCGTTTGTAGAGGCCCAAAGCCTTTTTACAAACGTACGCTGCATGGATGTTAAAAGTCAGCTTATCGTCAATTATGAGTCCGAGGATTTTAAACTCCTTCACTATGCCGATGTCGATCCCGCCCATGTTCAGGTGTGGGGTGTCGTACTTTAGTTTCCGCGTTATGACCATCGCATTTGTTTTATGCGGTGCGAATTTTAATTTGTTTCTGACACCCCACTCCTGGACATAGGCGAGAGCGGCATTCGCGCGTTGTTGTACCTCAATTGCCGAACTCCCGTCGAAGACCATAACGACATCGTCAGCAAATGCTTGGCAATAGTCACCACGTTCCTCTAGTCCTTTGAGTAAGGGATCTAGGAGCAAATTCCAAAGAATAGGGCCCCCAATCGATCCCTGGACACATCCTTTAGTTGTTTTCCTGGTGACCTCTTCGCCTGCATATCTGACCCTGACTTTCCTATTTCGCAGGTAGCTATCCATGATCCGCCTCAAGTTAACTGGACACTTTTCTTCGGCGAGTCTCACCCTGATTGCGGGCCACCAAGCACTGTCGAAGGCCCCCTCTATGTCTAATGATACCATTGCTATGAGTTTCTTTTGTTCCAGCTTATCGCGTAAATGTTGGATCAAGACATAGAGGGAGTCTTCGGTACTTCTTTGGGGCATAAATCCGTATTGGTGCCTGCTGAGTCTTGGAAGTAAGTGCCACTTTATTCTGCCTACAAGCATTTTTTCCAGAATTTTCCCCATCACTGGCAACAGTCCAATTGGCCTGTAAGATTTAGGTTCTGCGTACGTTTCTTTTCCTGGTTTTCTAAGTATAACGACGGTGGCCTCCTTCCAGATCTCAGGGAAGTGACTTAATTCAAGACATTTATTTGCCAGTGATAGGAAAAACTCTGGATCCTGTACTATCGAATGCTGGCATATATCAGCCGTCAATCCATCCGACCCCGGGGCTTTCTTAGGATTAAAACTGTTCATCGCGTACTTCAGTTCTTCATGAGTAAACGGCGGATCATGGCTCTCATTATGCTCCAGCTCGTTTACTTGTTCAGCCGCTTCTCTTATACGCTGATGATCCGCGTTGTCCCCGTCCGTTTTGTCCTCAGGATAGAATGTCTCGGCTAGCAGTTTAGCAGACTCTTTTTGGTCCAGCAACTTCCCCTCCTTTTCCAGGGGCTGATCTTCCTGCCTCTTGGTTGTCCTACCTATAACCCGATATATCCCCTCCCATAGTCCTTCCTTTTCCTGCCTTCCACAGAAACCCTTCCAGCTTTCTATCTGTGCCCTCTTGGCTTCTTCCTCATAGTTTTCTTTTGCTCGCAGGTACTCAACGATGACTTTCTCCCTTCGGATCGGCGCTGCACATCGGATTCTTCGCTTCCTGGTGGCGACATCTTTCTTCAGCTCGGCGAGTTCTTCAGACCACCACGGTAAGGTAAGTTTGCAATTATTTTTCTTTTTTATTATACTACTGTTACATGCTTGTGTTATTATATCTATGTATGATTCTATTTGCTTTTCTAGTTCTAATTTTTCTTTAATGTTTATAATATTTACTTTATTAATATTATTATTCTCTAGCAATTGGGCCAGTTTCTCATGAAACTGGCTCCAATTTGCTTTTTTGCTGTTATAAACTCTTGTTGATCTACTAATATTTATGCCATTTGCTTTTGTTAATCTAAGTTTGAATATGATCGCGTTGTGGTCTGAGCTCGTCATGCCTACGTCGACTCTCCAGTCTTCCACCAGGTTGAGCATTTCCGTTGTACACACTGTGATATCAACAAAGCTAGTGTATCTCTTGGTCCCCCTGATCGTGTCAAAAGTTGGAGTGTCACCTTCGTTGAGTACCTGCATGCCCATTTCTTCTATAGTTCCAGCCATTTCGTCACCTCTGCAGTCCACTAATCCACTTCCCCACCAAGTACTTTTGGCATTCGCATCACCTCCCATTATTATTTTAGACGATTTGGTCATCTGCTCAATTTTCTTCAGCTGCTCCAGATATGGCTCTATCTGCTGTGGCTCTGGCTCAAAGTAGAATGAGACCACTACGATCTCCCAGGCACTAGTTCTTATCTTTACCACTACGATGTTGGTCGTGGTAAGGTCAGGACATTGGATCACGTCCAATTGCTCATCAAAGACCGCAATTGCTGCCTTTATGATTCCATTACCTTGATTAGTGCACTGGAAGATCCTCACCCCTCTGTAGTCCTTCATTCTACCTATCGCCCCCACATATGGCTCTTGTAGAAGCGCGAAGGCGGATTTGCCCTCGGTAGCCTCAAGCATTAATTCCTGTGTTGCCAGTTCCTTTCGTTGCAAATTTGCTTGAACTACTGAGTAAGCCCTCGTGCTGGCTGGAGCAGCTGATTTTTTGCCCGGGGCCACTTTAGCAATAAGCTATTGTGGCCCTAGCCAGTGCTTCCCACTTCCTTCTGATTGTGCATTCCTGGCTGAATGCACTGTGGTCAACCTTGTTCATCTTGGCATGTGTGCAGTTGCAGCACACTGGGGCCACGCCTGCAAGCCAGTCCGCACAATTCGTCTTCAGGTGGGGTCCCCCGCAATGGCTGCATTTTTCGATGGTCTCTTTGCAGAAGCGCCTGCCATGTCCGTATCCCAGGCAGAGAGAGCACTGGACCAGAGGTGACTGGTCTGCTACTCTTACCCGCTGGAGATCGATAAGGACAGATCCTGCTTCTACTATCCGCTGCCATATTTTAGGGGAGACCCTCAGTATGACGTGATTTGTGAGGGGGTTCCGCGTGTGCTTCTTGTATGCAATCTCTAACTTGCTGTCTTCCTTTTTCCCATCGAGGATAATATGTTTGTTTTGGTTCCTAAGAGCGTTAAGGACGTCTTCATCGCTGTTATACTTAAAGACGTCCCTGAGGATCACCAAAGGGTCTTTATTTTTCATTTCCTCGACATTGAGGTGTTTTTCTTCTCTCTTGAGCCTTTCCTTGATTTTCTCTCTCTCTTCTTCCGTTCTACATCCCACTATAACTTTTCTATCCCTCGCCTTTCTCACTCTATCCACCGTCACTCCTCCTTCTTTCGCATTCACCGCTTTTCTGATCCTTTCAAGAACCTCCTCTCCTGTCTCTGTCTCGTCCTTAGAGGTGACGACAACTGAGTGTAGAGCGGTCTGTTCTGGGGACTGCCTCCTAGTGAACGCCGCTGCCACACTTGCGTATGTCTGTCTTTCTTGAAACTCTTGCTGCTTTTCTATCGTCTCCTTTAACTTTTCCATTCTGTTGTTATTTTCTCGTATAAGCTGGGCATGTTCTTCCATTCTCGAGAGAAGTTCACTTTCTTCCTTTCCTTTTTCCCTCTCCGGTACTTTTTCCTTCTCCTGATCCAAAGAATCCAGCACTTGCTTCTTCCCTTGTCCTTTTATGCTATGAACTTCCTTTACCAATTGATAAAGCCTGTCAATTGCTTGTAAGACCTCTGACTTAATTTCAGTCTTTATGTTCCTGGATTGCCCCAGGTTGAGTTTCGCTTTACTAACACAAGCCCTTGCCTCCACCAGTCTGTCAGCGTATTTAACAGGGCTCTTCGCCACTTCGAAAGTCAAACTTTGGACACCTGCCCTACTCTCCTGAGAGTTTGTCAATTTTGGTTTTGGCTTGGGGAGTCCTACCACAGCTGGTTCAACCTTTTTAGGCGTGATTTTGGGCTTGTTTTGCGCTTCTGTTTTACCAGCCTCCCATTCCCCTACGCTGCGCCTCACTTTGGAAGGCTGCGTCGGTACGTGTGAAGGCCCTGCCTTCATTGTCAGCTCTGGGGATTGTTGAGGGTCGGTAACGGTGTTATTCAACACCTTCTTAACGGGGCTGCGATATCCAAACATATTGTTTGGGGACACGTAGATTTAAGAGTAAATTAAAGATTTGTAAAAGTTATAAAGGTATATGTATAAATTATATTGTGATAATATTATGTCAAATTTTCTAACTCTATGTTTATCTGTTTCAGGTACTGCGGATGCGATGCAAGTCAGCTTACCAACGTCAACACAACATACACAGGTAAGTACATATAATAAAAAAATAAAAATAAAAAAAAAATTAAATAAAAATTTTTTCGGACTACCCTAAAAATTCCAATTAAAAATCCTAACTCAGCCAATTGACGAGCTGGAACTCTGGAGTTTTCTTTATATGATTTCTAGCTGCCTTAAGGTCAGAAAAGGGCTAGTTAACTTTTTCTGTCAGACTGATATTTGAGCAGATATGGCCAGAAAACCGTCCACTCCAAAGTTCGCTGGACCCCCTGCTCCCCAATTGGTGAGCCAGAGACTTGAAACTTTCTGCTGGTTAGGTTAGGTTAGGTTAGGTTAGGTTAGGTTAGGTTAGGTTAGGTTAGGTTAGGTTAGGTTAGGTTAGGTTAGGTTAGGTTAGGTTAGGTTAGGTTAGGTTAGGTTAGGTTAGGTTAGGTTAGGTTAGGTTAGGTTAGGTTGGGCGGGTCTGTGTTTATCCATTAATAGTTGGTTTTGGCCTAGCTCCGGTTTTGGATAAATACGGGCCTTCCTTGCCCGCTCAGGGAGTGGGTGAGGAGGCGAATGGTCTTGAGAGGAGCGCAACAGTCGTTGATCCTCAAGGCAAGTCTGGTGGTTATCCTTCACGTGGTTGCTGCCTGTTATTGGTCTATTTCCTTCTGAAATAGACGTAACAAGAACCACCAGGCGCCTTCACGGTCCTTTTGGGCCGTGTTGGTTTAGGTTATGGCGGAGGCAAGGAGTCTCTTCTCCGCTTGGTAGGAGGTTGGTATGCTCATGGAGCTGCCATTGTGAGGGGTCCGTTTTCGGACCAGGTTGGAGACCAAATCCTAAGTTTCTAGCGCCCGGCGATGGGAGTATAGTGCGTGTGAATCTGGACCTGTTCTGCTTGGCTCCACACACGGCCCATGGCCGTGAGTGGAGTAGTGCGGTCCATGTCCGGATTCACACGCAGTGTATGGTCGGGGGGAACCCGGCCGTTAGGGCGCCAAAACAAAGGGGACCACAACCCTTTTCAAAAATCAGGACAACAAAAAAATGAAAATGGCCGATTCTAAAAAGACTACCCAGGTGGGTCCCGGCTTAGCCGGGGAATCCCACAGTGTTCCAGCACTCTGTCCCACGTACTCTGGGGGGGACAAGGATCGCCATGATGTTAGGGGGCCTTCTGTCGTTCTGACACAAACACAGAAGGTGGCTGCTGCGGCAGTGGCTGATATTGACTGCATGCTTGGATCTAGTGTGGATACATGCATGCAGCCAATGTCTTTGGAGGTGTTGGATAAGGAGGTTGCATTGAGTGAGGAGATGGCATTGTTGAGTAGGGCTCGCGTGGTGTTGACACGCTGCGCGACGCCAAGCCAACGCGATAATCCTTCGGGATCTTCTTCGACGTTGGAGGTGGTTGTACCTGGGAATGTATCTGTTTCGAACGCAAGAGCAGAGACGGTTAGGACCGCGCAGGAGATGGACATGCAGATGGACCAGTCCGAGTCGGACAACAGAATGCAGATTGACGAAGGCAACAATTGCGTTAAGAGCCTCAGCTCACAGCAAAGAGAAGAAAGGGAAAGACTTGCATCGGATTCAGACGGAACTGACGCAAGCATACGATCGGAGAAGTCAGCACGGGCTTCCAAGACCGCTAGCCCATTGTGGAGGTCAAATTCCAAGAGACGGCGTCTGGACGGCTCAGTGTCTTCTAGCGAAAATGAAAATCTGGCACTCGAAGCAGAAGCGCAAAAAACCCCTGCTTCGTTAAGTCACCGAAGGAATGAATTCCTCAAGTCGAGAAGAGAGGAAACCCGCTTGGGGGCTGAGGAAAGGTTGGAAGAGCTCTTGTGCAAAGCCAAAACGAGCCGAGCCACACTTGGGCTTGAAGTTACTGAACAAAGGGATGCCCGAACAGCCAACGCCTTAAACCAGAGAGTACAAGATGATACCGACATCATAATGAAGGTAGCGACAAGGTCCGGAAACCTAAAAGGTACGTACGTACGTGCCCTCAAAGAAGCAGCAGCATCTATCAAATCCGCTGTTGAGGTTCTACACTGTAGATCCTCTACGGAAGAGACTGCAGCACTGCAGGCAGACAACGCTCGTTTGCAGGCCGAGCTGGAGGCGCTCCGCAAAGAGGTGGCAGATCTCAAGGCTAGTTTCACGCAGGCCTACGAGCATAGGGAAGAATTGCCTCCTGCGATGCCAGAGCGCCCTAAATCGAAAGTCCCACTTAAGAGTGCCACCCGGAAAGGGTCAGTTGCTCCACATCGGCAGTTGCCCGAGACGATCGAGGAACCACGGGAGCATTTGTTCTCGCAAGGAAGTGGGCTGGTGGATGAATTGACACGCTCTATCATGCTGCAGGTTGGCGGCATGATGAATGCACGGTTGGAGGCGCTAGAGGAGCGTCTGCTCCCCGAAAAGCGCGTACGCCCACCGCTAGCCATGGACAAGAATAAAAACCAGGCTACTCCTGCTGAGGCAGCAGTAGTACAAGCAACGCAAAACAAAGAGGGAGGCCAATCCTCCCTTCAGCACCAAAAGGGGAAAAAGAAAAAGAAGGGCCAAGTAGCTCCTTCCCAGAGGGAGCCCCAGGTTATACGGAGCCCATTAGTACATGAGCCCACGGACGAGGATTGGACCAAGGTTATAAAGAGGAACTCCAAAAAGAAAGCTCGCACAGTTCAGAGCAGTACTCAGGAAGGACCACAACAAGCTAAGCAAACGACTAGCCGACTGACAAAACATCCGGCTAAACAACCGCCAAAGCTTCGACTACCTAGTTCAGCGGCTGTAGTGGTCACACTTCAACCTGGAGCCCAGGAGAGAGGCGTGACATATGGAAAGGTGCTTGCAGAGGCAAAAAGTAAAATTGATCTTTCAGGCCTTGGGATCTCGGCTCTCCGCTTCCGTAAAGCGGCTACCGGAGCGCGTATACTGGAGGTGCCAGGTACGATGAGTGCGGACAAAGCGGATTCACTTGCCAAAAAGTTAAAGGAGTCCCTTAATGTGGATGACATAAGAGTCTATAGGCCCTCTAAGTGCACAGAAGTGCGTATTTCAGGATTAGATGACTCGATCTCCACCGAAGAGGTCATATGTGCAGTAGTACGAGTTGGCGGGAGCCCCGCAGAGGCAGTGAAGTGTGGCGAAATTCGCCGTGATTCTTCGGGGCTTGGTACTGTTTGGGTGCGTTGCCCAGTAACAGCGGCGAAAAAGATGTCTGAAAGTAATAGAATTCTGATAGGATGGGTTGCGGCGCAAGTCAAGGTCCTGGAGCCCAGGGCCCTGCGGTGCTACAGATGCCTGGAGAGTGGACACGTGTATGCCCAGTGTACATCGGTGGTCGATCGAAGCACGGAGTGCTATCGCTGTGGCCAGCCAGGACACAAGGTGAGGGAGTGCACTGCCGCTGCTGCTCATTGCTCACTATGCGCGGCGTCAGAGAAACCTGCAGGGCATAGAGTAGGCAGCAAGATGTGTTTAGCTTCAAAGTCTAGTAGCAAAAAGAAGGAGAAAGCGGTGGCTGGGGCTAAAGTCCCCTCGCAGCGTACCTATCCTCTGGCTAAATTCAGGGAAGAGGAGGTTCAAATGGACACACAATAGTATGGCCCTGAAATTTCTACAGGCGAACATTAACCACTCCGCCAGGGCTCAAGATCTCTTGATCCAAAGCATGGCGGAGTGGTTGATTAGCATAGCTGTGATTTCGGAGCCCTATTTTGTGTCTCCAAGTTTAGACTGGATAGCAGACGAGGATGAGCTGGTGGCCATTGTCTCCCGGAGTGCTGACGGCTCCCCACCATTTACTAATATCGTTAAGGGTCGGGGATATGTCGCAGGTCTGCTGGGTGGCATAGTTGTCGTTGGTGCTTATTTCTCGCCCAACAGAGTCCTTGCTGAATTTGAGACGTTTCTCGTCGAAATGGGGGCTCTTGTCGGGAGAAGTCATCCCAACTCCGTGCTTGTGCTTGGAGACTTCAATGCCAAGTCCACAGCATGGGGATCACCAGCTACGGATGTGCGGGGAGAGGTGCTGGAGGAGTGGGCCGTGTTGTCTGGTCTCTCCATCCTTAACCGGGGATCGGTCAACACTTGTGTGCGACAGCAAGGTGAGTCCATGGTGGATTTGTCCTTCGCCAGCCCAGAATTGGTGCGTCGGGTTCAGGGCTGGAAAGTAATGGCGGACGTGGAAACATTATCGGACCACCGGTATATCCGATTCGATATTTCTACTCTACCAACTGTACCAAACAGTCCAACCAGGAGTGCCACTACCCAAATGGGCAATGTGCGATGGGCGTTAAGCCACTTGGACAGGGACGCATTGGAAGAGGCTTCTTTGGTGCAGGCCTGGATTTCTGTAGTAAGTGGGCCTGATGATATCAATGTCAATCAAGAGGCGGAGTGGTTTCGGGGGGCAATGACGCACATTTGTGATGCATCAATGCCCCGGGTTAGACCGTATACTCCCAAACGTCAGGTGTATTGGTGGTCGGCGGAGATTGCGCAATTGCGCAGGGCATGCGTGGTGACCAGGCGCCAATATACCAGGCAACGGAGAAGGCGTTTCCGCGACGAGGATTCGGAAGTGCGGCTATACGCCGCATATAGGGAGGCTAAAGAGACACTGCAGCTGGCCATTGCCAGGGCCAAAACCCAGGCTAGGGATGAACTTCTGGAAACCCTGAACCGTGACCCATGGGGACGGCCATACAGGTCAGTACGTGGGAAACTACGCCCGTGGGCCCCTCCACTGACGCAGAGCCTTGAGCCTCGGCTTCTTGAGGAAGTCATTCCAGCTCTGTTTCCCACCAGGGAGGAGCACACACCGCCGACGATGGTGCCACCTGCTTCGGATGTAAGAGATGCGGATACTGACGTGCCAGAAGTAACCGATGTCGAGATGAGGATGGCTGTGCTACGGTTGCAATCCAAGAAAACAGCGCCGGGACCAGACGGGATCCCCGGACGTGCTTGGGTTTTAGCCCTGAGGTCTGGTTTGGGTCAGAGACTGTGTGAGTTGTTTGAGGCGTGCTTGCAACAGGGTCGGTTCCCAGGACCGTGGAAAACAGGCCGCTTAGTCTTGCTGCGCAAGGAAGGTCGACCCGCAGACTCCCCGTCTGCTTATCGGCCCATTGTGTTACTGGACGAGGTGGGAAAACTATTTGAGCGTATCATCGCTGGTCGCCTTCTTGGACACCTGAGCTCAGTTGGTCCTAATCTAAACGACAACCAATTTGGCTTTCGAAGGGGGAGATCGACGGTTGGCGCAATCTTGCGAGTTAAAGCCCTCGCGGAGGAGGCAGTCTCCCGAGGTGATGTAGTTTTGGCGGTGTCACTTGATATTTCCAACGCTTTCAACACCTTGCCCTGGAGCTGCATAATGGAGGCACTCAGGTACCATCAAATGCCTCATTACCTTTGCAAAATAGTCTCCGACTATTTCGTGGATAGATTTGTGGTCTATCAGGGCCAGAACAGATGGTGTCAGCGTAAGATGTCGTGCGGTGTTCCACAAGGCTCAGTCCTTGGGCCACTTTTGTGGAACATCGGATACGACTGGGTGCTGAGAGGTGACACCCTCCCCGGCATCAGGATGACCTGCTACGCCGATGACACCCTGGTCACGGCTAGTGGTAGGAACTTTAGAGACGCGGGAATTCTTGCCACAGCCGGTGTGGCTCAGGTGGTTTCTAGAATTAGGCAGCTCGGGCTCGAGGTAGCCTTGAATAAGACCGAGGCCCTGTGCTTCCATGGGCCAAGGAAAGCACCACCAGCAGGATCCCATATTATTGTGGGTGGAACCCAAATAAGCGTTGAGTCGACGATGAAGTACCTGGGACTCGTCCTTGACAGCCGATGGAAATTCAACTCCCACTTCCAACGTTTGGCGCCAAAATTGATGGGTGTAGCGGCCGCTCTCGGAGGACTAATACCGAACCTCCGAGGCGCAAACGCGGGCTGTCGGCGTCTGTATATGGCGGTTGTACGTTCCATGGCACTGTATGGAGCACCGGTGTGGGCCGAAGCCCTGAACAGACAGAACGTTGCTCTGTTGCGAAAGCCGCAAAGAGTGATGACAATCAGGTTGATTCGTGGATATCGCACCATATCTTTTGAGGCAGCGTGTGTGCTAGCGGGATCACCACCCTGGGACCTGGACGCAGATCTCCTTGCAGCAGTCCATTTCTGGCGTGAGGATGCACTGGTCCGGGGTGAACGACCGGCACCAAGAGAGGTGGAGAGCCATAGAAATGAGCTCCAAGAAATTATGTTAAGGGAGTGGCAGGAAAGACTGGCACTGCCAAGCGCTGGTGTACGAACAATTGAGGCAGTCCGTCCAGTGCTACAGCAGTGGATAGGCAGAGAGCATGGTACTGTTACCTTCCGGATGGCACAGGTGCTTTCGGGACACGGCTGTTTCGGAAAGTACCTGTGCAGAATTGGAAGGGAACAATTTTCAAGATGCCACCACTGTGATGGATGCTCTGAGGACACGGCTCAACATACGCTCGAATTTTGCCCTGCCTGGGCTGAAGAGCGCCGTGACCTTAACACCAAAGTAGGACAGGACCTTTCCCTCTCGAATTTAATTCGGGCTATGGTAGATAGCGATACTGTGTGGAAAGCAGTTCTTGCCTTCTGCGAGGCAGTGATGACCAAAAAAGAATCGGCGGAGAGGGAAAGAGAGACGGAAAACCCTATTCAAATCCGCCGCAGAAGAACAGGGCGAAGGAGAAGAGCGTATGCTGATCTCCATCCCCCATAATAGTGGTCTATGGACGACGAGCTTGGGGAAGGTCGTCGCCCGTCTAAATTAGACCCGAGACGGTGGCGCATGTGTTCCGCGCTCCTCTTATAAATGGTTGGGACAATAAATTTCTAACAGTATTGAAGTACAAAAGATGGGGCCCGCAAAGCGGACCATTGCTGCCGGGGTCGCGGAAGAATGCTTTTGCGTACCCGTGTCCCTGGTAAACGGCATACAGAGGGAACACCGTGAGGTTTTAGTCGGTAGGGCCGTCTTTAGGCGAGTCCGACATACCCCGTTCGCTTTCCCAGCGGGCGGGGATGCGTAAACGCATTTCCTCACGTTAAAAAAAAAAAAAAAAAAAAAAAAAAGGTTAGGTTAGGTTAGGTTAGGTTAGGTTAGGTTAGGTTAGGTTAGGTTAGGTTAGGTTAGGTTAGGTTAGGTTAGGTTAGGTTAGGTTAGGTTAGGTTAGGTTTGTTCCCACGTACTCGTGGGATATGAATGGAAATTGATAAAAACACTGGGGAAGGGGGGGATATAGACGATAGAGGGTCTTCCAGTGCTTCGGCACAGGAGACGGACGTACGCATGAACATGGACTCCGATTTAGATCTGACGAAAGAAGTGCGTGTGGTTTTAACGGACTGCACAGTGACGGAAGCGAGAGAGAAGGATTTACCTGATGTCTCGGAAAAAGTGGTAAACCTTTCCGACACGGACTCTGACGTGAGCCTCCATACAGTGGATTCACGGGGTTCTCGGGTATCATCACCTGAGAGGGGCCGTTTCTGGAAAAAGCGACGAAGGGATGACGCTACCGTAGAAAGTGGAAATGAGGTGACATCGCCACTCAAAGAGTCGGCTAACAGGGGGCGTGGACGTCCCCCTACATCAGGAAAATACGTCGGTCTGGCTAAAGCCAAGGCTGAACTAAACGCAGCGAAGGCCGAAGAACTTCGGTTGATGGCAGAAATGGAAATGGCAGAAGAACTCAGGCAAAAAAGGGAGGAGAGAGCTGCCACTTTCCGTAAATCCCCGGATTTGGCAGTGCAGGGCAGTGAACCACCAGATCTGGTTCAGCGGCTGTTGGATTCTGTGGAAACAGTTAAAAAGGTTGCATTGACATCTGGCAATTTAAAAGGGACGTACGTTAGAGCCCTGAAAGATGCAGCGGAAACCATCAAAGTTTCTTTCGTTGAGCTGCGCTCTAGGACAATGACAGAAGAGGTTGCTCGGTTGGAGGCGGCCAATGCACGACTAGCAAGTGAGCTGGTAGAGGTCCGCAAGGAGATGGCCCAATTGCGGCTACAACGGCAACAGGACTTAGCTCCGGTACCGACCCCGACTTTGGAAGAGATTGCGCGTAAAGTAATGGTCGAATGTGGAGCCATGATGAACGCAAGACTTGAGGGACTCGAGGAGCGATTGCTCCCTGAGAAACGCCTGAGGCCCCCGTTGGCTTCAGATAAAAAGAAAAGCTTGACTGTGCCAGCCATCGCTACCCCGGCGGTGGCTGCTTCATGCTCGGTCCCGCCTCCACAGGCAAAGAAAATGATGGACGTTGTTCCTGCGGTTTCCACCAAAAAGGCTAATAAAGCCTTTCCTGAGCCTCAGAACAACAAAAACAAGGAGAAGCCCAAAACAGCTGCTAAGGAGTCACGTCCACTGCCTCCCCCACCCCAGTCCATGGATGAAGGGTGGAATGTGGTAACTCGGAGAGGCTCCAAGAACAAACAAAACAAGAAGAAGGCCTCCAAAAATGTGTCAAACACTCATGTAGCAGCACAGAAGAAGAAGAAGAATGAGCTACCCAAGCTCCGTCCCCCTCGCTCAGCAGCAGTTGTGCTGACGCTCCGGCCGGACGCTGTAGAACGTGGCATCACTTACAGTAAAGTGCTTGCTGATGCCAGGCAGCACATTAATTTGAAAGACATTGGCATAGAAGGCGTAAAGTTTCGCAGCACGGCTACTGGTGCCCGCCTTTTGGAGGTGCCCGGTGCCACCAGTGCCGGAAAAGCCAATGCCCTGGCCGAAAAACTCAGAGAGTCCTTAGATAAGGAAGTGGTTTTGATTTCCAGGCCCGAGAAGTGCGTGGAGTTGCACATTACGGGTCTGGATGACTCAGCTACCAAGGAGGATGTGATAGCAGCCGTGGCTGAAGTGGGTGGCTGCACAAAGGAGGCAATCAAGGCTGGGGATGTTATTCGTCTTCCTAACCGCAAAGATGGGACGATCTGGCTGCGATGTCCAATTGCTGCAGCCAAGAAGGCTACGGAAAGAAGGCTTTTAGTGGGCTGGGTCTCAGTTCAAGTCAAAATCCTAGAACCCAGACCACTAAGATGCTTCCGGTGTCTTGAGCCTGGTCACATGGGTATTCAATGTACTAGTGGCATCGACCGGAGCAGACTATGTTTCTGCTGTGGTAAACCCGGGCACATAGCAGTCCAATGCTCTGCTGATCCGCACTGTCCCATTTGTGATGCGGCAAATCAAGCGGCTGATCATCGTATCGGGGGAAAAGCGTGTTCTGTCACGTCCCCTAAAAACGGCAGAAAGAAGAAAAAGAAGGCTGGAGAAGGCCCCAAGGCCCCCTCACAGCCAACTCAGCCACCACCGCAAGAGGAGGATGCTATGGACACTGGTAGTTAGTATGGCAACTCCATTCCTGCAGGCGAATATCGGCCACTCTGCCAGAGCTCAGGATCTCTTGGTCCAGAGCATGGCAGAGTGGTCGATCCAAATAGCCATTGTCACCGAGCCCTATTTTGTTCCCTCCCGAGATAACTGGGTAGGAGACCATGATGACTTGGTGACCATCATCAGAGCCGCTGACTCCCCACTCTTTGAAAAGGTAGTAAAGGGTAGGGGCTACGTTTTGGTCGTTACAAACAGTATTGCAGTGATTGGGGTGTACTTCTCGCCAAACAGGAGCCTCGCTGACTTTGAACAAATGCTCGTGGATGTTGGTGCTCTTATTGGGCAGACACACTTAAGCTCTGTGCTAGTTGCTGGAGACTTCAACGCGAAGTCGAGTGCGTGGGGATCCAGAGTGACAGATGCAAGGGGGGAGGCGTTACAGGAATGGGCGGTGTCCATGGGATTGGAGATAATGAATAGAGGAACAGTTAGTACTTGCGTGCGACAGCAAGGCGAATCAATTGTAGATGTCACGCTAGCGAGCTCTGACCTTGCACGCCGAGTCCATGGATGGAAGGTAGAAGAGGACGTAGAGACATTATCCGACCACCAATATATCCGTTTTGATATTTCAACGCTCCCAATTACACCAGAGGGGGCAGATTGGTTCCCTATTGAGCAGGGTGCGCGTTGGTCACTGAAACGACTGGACCGGGAAATGGCAACGGAAGCGGCAATCGTAGAGGCCTGGGTTGATGATGAGTCTCATCCTGTGGTGACGGATGACGTGGATGCCACATCGGAACGGCTGGTTAACGCCTTAATCCACGTTTGTGACGCAGCCATGCCAAGGGTAAAGCCGACCCCGCCACGGCGTCAGCTGTACTGGTGGAAATTTGAACTCCGCCAATTGCGGACGGCATGCGTTGCATCTCGCCGTCTGTACACCAGATACAGGCGAAGACGAGTTCAGGACCAGGACCGGCTGCAAGAGTTATACACCGAATATAGAGCCACCTGCAAGACACTGCAGACAGCAATCAAACTAGCGAAAGAGTCGTCGTGGGAAGAATGGCTCGAGACCCTAAACCAGGACCCATGGGGGCGGCCTTATAAGGCAGTGACAGGTAAACTTCGCCCCTGGGCGCCCCCACTAACAAGAAGTTTGGACCCACAACTGCTGGAGCGTGTTGTAACGACCCTTTTTCCTGAAAGGAGAGAGTGGCAGCCACCTACTATGGCACCACCAGTTGGTTTGGCTGATCTACAGGAAGAGGAAGTCCCACCGGTCACAGAAGCGGAACTTGGGGCGGCTGTACTTAGGCTAAGAAGGAAAAACACCGCACCTGGGCCAGATGGTATACCTGGGCGAGCTGTGGCAATTGCGTTGACGGCGATGGGCGCAGGGGTGAGAGAGCTATTTTCTGAGTGTCTGACCCAGGGTAGATTCCCACGCATATGGAAGACCGGCAAACTCGTTCTGCTCCGAAAGAGCGGACGCCCAGCTGAATCACCGTCAGCTTACCGCCCTATCGTGCTGCTCGACGAGATGAGTAAGCTTTTTGAGAGGATCCTCGTTGACCGCCTCGTCGGGCATATGAGAAGGGTTGGGCCAGATCTGCATGATGGTCAGTTTGGCTTCCGCTGCGGTCGGTCTACCCTAGACGCCATTGCACGGGTACGCATTTTAGCTGAAGAGGCGGTTGCTCAGGGTGAGGTGGTATTGGCAGTCTCACTAGACATTGCAAACGCTTTTAACACTTTGCCCTGGGAGACCATAAAGGAAGCGCTGAAGTACCATGGCATACCCTGGTATTTGAGGAGAGTGGTGGCGGACTATTTTGTCGATAGAGCAGTTATCTATCCTTCCCGAAATGAGTGGTCCAGGAGAGTTATGACCTGTGGTGTTCCACAGGGGTCTGTCCTTGGACCGCTCCTGTGGAACATTGGTTATGATTGGGTGCTTCGTGGTCAAAATCTGCGGGGCATCGGTGTGACAGCTTATGCTGATGACACCTTGGTCACGGCCCGCGGACGCACCCACAGAGAGGCGGCCCTTCTTGCTACTGCTGGAGTTGCCCAGGTGGTCCGGAGAATAAGAGCTCTGGGCTTGGAGGTAGCCCTAAGTAAATCTGAGGCCCTTGTTTTTCATGGGCCTCGGAACGCACCACGGGCAGGAATGAATATTGTAGTTGGTGGAGCTCCTATCGCCGTTGAACCAACGATACGCTATTTGGGCATTGTCCTGGATGGGCAGTGGAAGTTCACGGAACACTTCCGGCGACTGGTGCCTAAACTAATGGCTTTTGCTGGAGTGCTTAGCACACTTCTCCCAAATTTAGGAGGTCCAAGCGTTGCGTGTCGCCGTTTATACGTTGGTGTGATTCGCTCTAAGGCACTCTATGGAGCGCCAATATGGGCGGACGCCCTAAATAATAAAAATAAGGCTTTGTTGCGACGCCCGCAGCGGGCAATAGCGCTCAGGGCAGCTCGAGCTTATTGCACCGTTTCGTTTGAGGCGGCTTGTCTGTTGGCTGGAAGCCCACCGTGGGATCTAGAAGCTGAAGTCCAAGCAACAGTATATCGGAGAAATGCAGAGGCACGTGCTTGTGGAAACTGGCCGCTTCCAGAAGAAATCAAGCGTTGGAGAGATCAGGCTCATGATGAGCTCATATTAGAGTGGTCCGAAAGGTTGGAGAACCCCAGTGCTAGCCATGAAGTGGTAGGCGCTTTTCGAACCGTGCTCACACCATGGCTCAATCGCAAGCACGGTGCACTTACCTTCCGCCTTGCACAGATCATTACGGGACATGGTTGTTTCGGCAGATATCTGTGTCGGGTGGTTGGTCGAGAGCCCTCAACAGAGTGCCACCATTGTGGGCAGAGAGAAGAAGACACAGCAAATCATACTCGTGCTGTGTGCCCTGCTTGGGCAGTGCCGCGTGCGACTCTTGAAACGGCTGTAGGTAGAGACCTGTCACTGCCGGCCTTGCTAAACGCAATGGTTGGTAGCAAGGAGGCGTGGGACGCGATGATCGCTTACTCGGAGACAGTAATGTCTGAAAAAGAGGCGGCGGAAAGGGATCGAGAAGAAGACGTCCTATCGCTTCCGATTCGCCGCAGGAGAATAGGCCGAAGGCTGTTGGCCTTTGTCCACCATATGCCACCATAACATTGACTTTTGGGTAATGGATCGGGGGATCCATGCCCAATTTCAGAAGTCCTGAGGAGTTAAAATTTCCCAATGTGTTCAGGGATGCCTTAAATGAAGAAAGTGGAGCATCTATGCTTCTAGAGATGAGCCCAATAATGGGTATCTGCCGAAGGGGTTACGGAAGCGCGACTAGCGATCCCGCGACTCCCTCGTTAAATGCAGCAAGGAGAACATCCCGGGTTTTTAGTGGGTATACCGCCTCATTAGGTGGGGAATCCCACATAACCATCTTGCCCCCCAAGCAGATGGTATCCATAAAGGATTTTCCCGGGTAAAAAAAAAAAAAAAAAAAAAAAAAAAAAAAAAAAAAAAAGGTTAGGTTAGGTTAGGTTAGGTTAGGTTAGGTTAGGTTAGGTTAGGTTAGGTTAGGTTAGGTTAGGTTAGGTTAGGTTAGGTTAGGTTAGGTTAGGTTAGGTTAGGTTAGGTTAGGTTTTTTTTTTTTTTTTTTTTTTATTGAATTATCTAAACTTCGTATTTTTTCCTCTGACAATAGTCAGAGCCATTGTTATCTACATGGCATGGCACTTCCGCAATCGAAACATGCTGGCCTTGCCAAAGGGTTCGACTGCGCATGTGCCATGCTTTTTATCAACACTTCTTTAATTTTATTATATGTTCCTTATTAAGAATCTAGATTTTTATGCACTCATGCTTTCTACTGTTTTATTAACCTATATTTAATGTATTTTAGCTTTAATTATTTTACATTGGTAAATTTCTACTTACTCGATGTTGCAACAAATGAATCTTAAATTTTGCTTAGTTATTATTTATATAAATATTTTTATTTTTATTTTATTTTTTTATTTATTTAATTTTATTTGTTTTTTTTTTATTTTTTTTTTTTTATTGTTTTTTACCTATGTTTAATGTATTTTAGTTTTCATTATTTTACATTGGTATATTTTACTTTATTCAATATTTTAACTAATGAGTCTACAACTGTGCTTATTTATAATTTGTATAAAAAGTTTATAGCTGCATATTCATGTTTTTATGTTTTATGATAATTATATATGTATATATGTACATTTTTTTTTTTTTTTTTTTTTTTTTTTTTTCCCTCTTCATATTTGTAAACACACACATATGTATTATGTTTTGTTGAGCTTTATTTTAATAACTATAATAATAACGTTTTAATTATCTTAATTTTTTAAGTATAACCTCGCATACAACTCCATTTATATGCAATAACTATACCGTTACAATCTCATCTGTTTAAGATTGTCCTTATTCATTATTTATGTACTATTATTAGTTATTCCTATTCGTATTCCTGCGTATTTAGGTATATTTTAAAAAATATAGTAAATACACAGTTTTGATCATATTTGTTCAACTATCACATATTCATATACAAATTATATGAATATCGATACACCAATACATATTGCCTATATATATATATATATCTATATATACATACATTACACAACTAAAACCGATAATTATAAAAGCATATAATAATATATTTGTATATATACCGACTAACACCCCTCGATGTTTTGACATGTCTTATTTCTTTCTATCGAATTTGACGTTACAGTTATTAGAATTCTTTAAAAATTTATGCCTACTTTCTTCCTCTCAAAAACACCTCATAAAGTGTTTGTTGATTAATATCTCTTTTAGATTCTATTTACAACATCTCTCTCCTATCCAAATATATTGGGCATTCCACTATTAGAGATAATTGATTCGTCTTTCTCTGGATCGTAATTATATTCTGGTGAAGCCTTTTAGTTTAAATCTATGTATATTGTAAAAAGTTTTGTGAAAAACCCCCCATGACCCGTAAAATTTTCCTAAATTCAATCGAAACTAAGTTCCCTAATGATTTTTATTTTTGTGCTAATTCTACATGGGGAATAATAAATTTGTTGTTTTTGCAGTTTCCGATTCTTCGCATCATTTCTGCCTGTCTTATAAACCTTTAATGAACGAGATAGGACATTTATCACAACTGGTGCAGTTTTCAAGGTAAGGTAAGGGCAGCCGCTTTTTGTGCGTTGTCTATCTTTGGTAATATATCTTACTACATGTCGTCGCTTTTACTCTACCCTTATACCCCTTCCCCTTTTGATTCGGAATCAATGAAGAGCCCTTAACAATATGCGACACTTGACCTTGCTAAAGAATCCCAGCGGCGTCGCGTAGGGCATTCCATGTCGTAGGCACTGTGGTCGTGCCGGTCCAACTTCGCCATACGGCAGTTTCGACATGACGGCACGTCTCCAACAGTCCATGCTGGACAGTCTTTACGCAGATGCGGCTCGCCACAATGACTGCATAAGTCCGCTGCTACCTTACAGAATCTACGCCCATGGCCAAAGCCAAGGCATTTCGTGCATTGTAGCAGCGGACTCTGATCGGCCACTGGTCGGCGCTGCAGATCCACATGGACTATTCCCGCCGTGGTCAACTTCTGCCATAACTTAGGCGATACTTGGAGGACAATATGACTCTCCAAAGGGTTACGCGCTCTTCGTCTATACTTTACTGATGCCCTATATTCCGCCTCAGGGATGTCCCCCGTTATGTGAGGATTTTGAGTCTTGAGAGATTTCACGACATCCTCATCGGTGTTAAAGGAGAGAACATCCCTGATGATGACGTATGGGTCCTTAGTCTTTGCCTCTTCCACTTTAAGGTCCTTTGCTTCATTTCGAAGTCTACCATGCAATTTCTGGACTTCCTCCTGGCTTCTACAGCCTATCACCACTTTCTGGTCCCTCGCCCTCCGTACCATATCGACGCGTATACCAGTAGATCTCGCATCCACTGCACCTCTTATTTTCTCCAATACCGTCGCGCTAGTGTCCGCCTGGTCTAAAGATGACACAATCAGAGCGTGGTTTTGCGTCGGAGGTACTGGTTTACGGGCCACCTCAGCGTAGGACATACCTTGCGTGCTCATCACAGTATCAAGCTGCACTTTATGGTCGCTCAGCGCTGCTTTTAGGCTCTGTATGCCCTCTCGAAGCATCTCAGTATCAGCTGGTACAGCTGGAGTACAGTTTTTCATAACCTCACACGCTTCCTTCATCTCGCTTTTAAGCTGATTGATGTTCGTCAGCGCTGGGCATTTCTGATGCTGAGTTTTTTGGCCCTCAAGAACGTCGAACACCACTATCTGGCGCAAGGATTTTATTTCAGCCAATATCTCAGTAGGCGATGGACCAGACTCCTTCTTCGTCAATTTCTCCGTAAAGGCATTATTAAGATCGACTAATCTCTTAGTGTGATCCTTTTCCTGAGTTAACATTTGCTGATGAACTTGACTCCTCATTTTCTCAATCTGCGTCTGTAAAGTTTGCTTCGACTCGCACAATTTAAGAACGATGTCGTAGATAGCCGAAAGATCAGCCAACACCCCCTCCTTAATCGTGCTCTTCAGATTGCCAGACTGCTCGAGTTGTTCTTTAGCATGTAAGAACAGTTTGTTTGCAGCAGCCCTCATAAACACCACTGTCGTGGACCCCGTCGATTCTCCAGATGACTGAGATGATGGGGTAGGAGATTGCTCTCTGGAAGATGGCTCGGATGTCGGTGTCGATCCCCTAACCCCTGAACCGCTAGCAGCCACTTCCGCACTTCGAATAAGGGCCTCCTTTCTCATGACTTCCGGTCTAGAAGGGACCCTTGCCTTTGATGGCTTTGGCTTATCCATTCCTTCGTGTCCCTCCTCGGGACCTCAATACCAAACAATGGATAGGCCGCAGCGATCAGGTGAAAGGAACGATCAGAGAGGGAAGGGGTGAGGGGGGGGGTATTAAAGCTGCAATTTGAAAAAAAAATTTTTTCGCGCGCGTTCCGCGCGCGCACCTGGTTGTATTTTTGTAGCAGAAGAAAATATAGAACTTTATGGTTAGGTTAGGTTAGGTTAGGTTAGGTTAGGTTAGGTTAGGTTAGGTTAGGTTAGGTTGGGCGGGTCTGTGTTTATCCATTAATAGTTGATTTGGCCTAGCTCCGGTTTTGGATAAATACGGGCCTTCCTTGCCCGCTCCGGGAGCGGGTGAGGAGGCGAATGGTCTTGAGAGGAGCGCAACAGTCGTGGATCCTCAAGGCAAGTCTGGTGGTCATCCTTCACGTGGTTGCTGCCTGTTATTGGTCTATTTCCTTCTGAAATAGACGTAACGAAAACCATCAGGCGCCTCCACGGTCCATTTGGGCCGTGTGGGTTGTAGGGTCCGTGCCCTGGACTGTTGGCGCGGTGTCGTCCTGCTCGGTTCCCGCGGGCCGGCTGTATGGGTCAGTCTTCTTGCGGGAATCTGGGTGGGATGGCGCTTCAATGGCGGTTTGGGGTGCGGTAGGGACGGGCCCGCTTGCGGGCGTAGGTGTAGACCCCTGTTTGCGACTGGCAGTAAACTCGGGTCCCTCTCACTCGAGTGTCCAGTTGCAAACGGGGAGGCGTTTCCTTCGCATCCTCTAGGTGTATTTTACCTAACGGAATACATCTGGAGGATGCGACGGAGGTTTTTGGCAGGTGTAGGGACCCCTGTTTGCGACTGGTGATGCACTCGGGCCTCAACTCGAGTGTGTTTCCACTTGCAAACGGGGAGGCGTTTCCTTCGTATCCTCTAGGTGTAGTATACCATACATCTGGAGGATACGACGGAGGTTTGGCGGGCGGTCTCTCTCCAGGTCACTGTATTGTGAGTGCAGTGACACGGAAAAAGACCGCCAACGGGATGGAAGGTTGGTGTTGGGATGGTGGTGGGTTGGCTCTTCATCTGGATAATGAGGTAAAGAGCGAGCCGACCATCACGCTGACACCAACTATTGAGGTGTTCTCCCCATTTTGGGGCGGGAAGGGGCTCTCCGCGTGTCCCTCTGATTAGCAGAGGGCACAGTGTGAGAGCCGTTGTGAGGTGCCCGATGGGCGAGGTGGAGTGCCTCTGTTTGCGACTGGTGGCACACTCGAATTTCGAGTGTGACGCCACTCGCAACGGAGAGGCGCTGCCTCCTCATCACCCAGGCAGAGCGGCTCCCTGCTGTGCCTGGATGATGAGACGGCAGGGAAGGGCTGTTTGTTCTCGCGTTTGTTTTTGTCAGGTATCGGAAACAAATGCGGGAATAAACGGCGACGAGGTGTTTTGCCTTCTCTACCTTCCGGGCGTAGTCAGTTGCGAGCACTCTGAACTATGCTTGGAAGGTAGAAGACGGCCTGGAAGGAGGTGCCATCTCTCTCTTTCTCCACAAAGTCGTGGGTTTTTCTCGCGACTTTGTGGTGAAAGAGATGGATGTCGCTGGGCTCGCGTGGTGGTTGGGGTGAGGGCCCCGGCCACCCTCCTACGAGCCCGTGGACGGTGGCAGCATGGTGTGGACCCTGTGCTGCCACAATTTGGAGGGAGTGTTTGTGGTTGGTCCTTTTGGGCCAACCACGGGACGGGCCCGAAAGGGCACCGCGCGAGATGGGCACCGGTGCGTTCCCATGGAGATCCCGGAGCCCATTGACATGCGCAGAGGATGGCCACCGGGGGGGTTTTAGTGAGTCGGTCGGAGTCCCGGCAACCTCACATAACCCTATCACACCCTCAAAGGTGATAGGGTATCTTGTTGAAGATTTCCCCCTCGACAGCAAAAAAAAAAAAAAAAAAAAAGGTTAGGTTATGTTAGGTTAGGTTAGGTTAGGTTGGGCGGGTCTGTGTTTATCCATTAATAGTTGGTTTGGCCTAGCTCCGGTTTTGGATGAATACGGGCCTTCCTTGCCCGCTCTGGGAGTGGGTGAGGAGGCGAATGGTCTTGAGAGGAGCGCAACAGTCGTTGATCCTTAAGGCAAGTCTGGTGGTCATCCTTCACGTGGTTGCTGCCTGTTATTGGTCTATTTCCTTCTGAAATAGACGTAACTGAAACCACCAGGCGCCTTCACGGTCTTTTTGGGCCGTGTTGGTTTTAGGTTAGGTATTGAAGCTCCTCCGCACGTCCCTCTGATATACAGAGGGCGTTGTGGATGGGGCTTGCGGAGGCAAGAAGTCTCTACTCCGCTAGGTTGGTGGGGCATGCTCAGCTGAGCTGCCAATTTATGGTGGTATCCATGTCTGGATAGAGTAGCCAAATCCCAATATATGGTTGTAGCGCCCGCCGAGGGGAGTATTGGGTGTGTGAGTCCGGATCCGTATTGCTGTCCCTTGCGCAGCCGTGGTGTGCGCCTACTTGGTCGTACATATCGGTTGCGGGGGGGAGATTGCGGTTCGGGTCCGGGCTCACACATGCAATATGGTCGGGGGAAACCCGGCCGCTAGGGCGCCAAGGGGACCTTACCCCTTCAAAAAGGAAACTTAAATTTAATGATGGCGACTTTTAAAAACGAACTACCCCAGGGGGGTACCGGCCAAGCCGGAGAATCCCCTGGTGCTTCTGCATCGATGTCCCGCGTATCTGGGGGGGGCAAAAAGCGCCTCATGAGTTTAAGCTCATGTGACGAGAGTAGGAGAGATGGAGAGTCGAATAGAGAAGATGACTCGGAGGAAAACAGTGCGGGGAGCGTTTCCGGAAGGATTGTCTGGAAAAAGCGAACCCACAAAGAAACCGGAGGAGACAAGGAGAAGATGATGGGTGGATCAGATGCTTCGTCAGACGAAGCTTCCAAACCCAAGATCGGAACGTCAGGAAGAGGTCGAGGCCGACCTCCCACTACGGGGAAATACATTGGCCTTGCCAAAGATAAGGAAGATTACAGGAAGAAGAAGGAAGAGCGAGAGTTGTCAGCTGAAGAAGAAATTACCGAAAAACTTGTACAAGTTAGGAAGGCATCTTCGCAACTTAAGGCGTCAGTTCGCTTGGCAATAAGTGAAGACCAATCGGTTGTGGATCTAAGCAAGCTTGTAGAAGACAACGTGGACGTCATTTTTAATGTCGCCACTAAGTCCAGCAACCTTAAAGGTACCTTTCAAAAGGCCCTTAAAGAAGCTGCGACTTCAATAAAAGAGGTCCTAGGCGTGCTTCAACATCGCACCATGTCAGAGGAAACCAAAAAGCTGCAGGAAGATAATGCACGACTTCAAACTGATTTAGCAGATATCAGGAGAGAGTTGGCAGAGTTAAAGGCCAACCTGATACGAGCTCCCCCGAGAGAGGACTTGGAAGAACTACCTCTGGTAGCTATTTCAGACACTCAAGCCAAGAAGGGACAGGAAGTGCCTCTACCAAGTGGTGATGGGGATACCCAAGAATTAGTGCGATCGATCATGATCCAAGTGGGAGGCATGATTAATGCAAGATTCGCTGGGATGGAGGACAGGCTGCTCCCTGAAAAGAGACTGCGCCCTCCGTTGGCGGCGGATAAAGCTAGGGAGGCCCCAAGCACTTCTCGTCCCATCATTCATGCAAGCGAGAGTAAAACAGGGGAAAAACACAAGAAAAAGCAGGGCACTACCCAAGTAGCACCCTTACCAAAGAAGGCTAAGGAAATGCCACTGGCTACGCCTCAGTCAGTGAAAGAGAAATGGTCCCTTGTAGCAAGGAAAAAGGGAAAAAAGAAGGCAGGTACAGTACAGTCTAGTACATTACCATCATCGGCCACTCAACCGGTTAAGCAAGTGACTAAACAATCGGCGAAGAAAACCTCCAAACTTCGTGCCCCGCGTTCGGCAGCCGTTGTTGTCACCCTTCAGCCTGGAGCTGAAACAAGAGGTATGACTTACAGCAAGGTTCTTACTGAGGCCAAGGGCAAAATAGACCTTGCTAGTCTTGGGATAGCTGCTCTCCGATTTAGGCAAGCTGCAACAGGCGCGCGGATCCTAGAAGTCCCAGGTGTGACAGGAAATGAGAAAGCTGATTCCCTTGCACAAAAACTAAAAGAGGCCTTCAGCCCTGAAGACATTCGTGTCCATAGACCGGTAAAATGCGCTGATGTGCGCATCTCGGGGCTTGATGACTCAGTGACAGTAGACGAGATCAAATCTGCTGTTGCTCGTGATGGTGAATGCTCGGTGGACTCTATTAGGTCAGGCGAGATCCAATCGGAGTTCTCTGGTCTCGGAGCAGTGATAGTGAAATGCCCAGTAGATGTGGCTAGGAAACTGTCAAAGAATGGCCGGCTTCTTATAGGTTGGGTATCAGCGCAAGTTCGGCTCATGCAGGCTAGACCTATGCGTTGTTATAAATGCATGGAGATAGGGCATGTCAGGGTTTGTTGCCCATCGGAGGTAGACCGCAGTACGGAGTGTTACCGCTGTGGCAAAACTGGACACAAGTCAAGACAGTGCTCAGAAGAAGCTCATTGTAATCTTTGTGCTGTGGCTAATAAGCCTGCGGGTCACAAGTTAGGCAGCTCCAAATGTGCTGCCCCCAAACCAAAAAGTAGAGGAAGAGCTATAAGGGCCATGAAGTCCCGGCAGCAGGCCAACTCAACGCCTAACGTTGAGATCAGGGCAGAGACGGTGTCCATGGATACCATTTAGTTATGACTATACGTATCCTGCAAGCAAATATCAACCACTGCGCCAGGGCTCAGGATCTTTTGATCCAGAGCATGGCGCAGTGGTTGGTCAATGTGACAGTCATATCTGAACCTTACAACATCCCTTCTAGGGACAACTGGGTGGCAGATTTGGATCAGACGGTAGCTCTAACAGTTCAAGCTGCAGTTAACTCCCCTCCCATTACGAATGTGTTAAAAGGAAGAGGATGCTTAGCGGCCCTGATTGGAGAATTTGTTTTTGTGGCGGTATACTTTTCGCCGAACAGAGTCCTCTCTGAATTTGAGAATTTTCTTGTTGAGGTAGGGACTCTAGTCGGAAGAAGTCATCCTCGTCCCGTGCTGGTTGCTGGGGATTTCAATGCCAAATCTACGGCATGGGGATCCCCCGCAACCTGTGCGAGAGGAGAAGTGCTGGAAGAGTGGGCAATTGCGACTGGCCTTTTGCTGCTTAATCGAGGGTCAGAGTATACTTGCGTGCGGCGCCAGGGTGGGTCGATAGTAGACTTAACCTTTGCGAGCGCATGTTTGGTACCGCGTGTCCAGGGCTGGAAAGTCCTTAAAGAAATTGAGACTTTGTCTGACCATCGGTACATCAGGTACGATGTTCATGGTTTACCGACGGTGCAAAATACATCACAGGTTGGAGGACCCCGCTGGGCTCTTAAGCACCTTGACAGAGTTTTGCTTTTGGAGGCCTCTCTAGTACAAGCTTGGGTTACACCACCTGACAATGATATTGAGGTGGAAGAGGAAGCCATATGGTTCCGTGACACTTTAACGGCCATTTGCGATGCATCTATGCCTCGAATGAGACCTGCAACGCCAAGACAGCAGGTATACTGGTGGTCCACAGAAATTGCAGAACTGCGAAGATTATGCGTAGTAGCAAGACGCCAGTTTAGCCACTACATTAGAAGGAGGCATCGCATTGAAGAAGAAGAGGCCCAATTTTACGAGTCTTACAGAGAAGCGAAAAAGATGCTTAAGTTGGCTATAATCCAGTCAAAGTCTAGGGCTTACATCGAAATGCTGGAAACTTTGAATCGAGATCCGTGGGGTCGGCCTTATAAGACAGTCAGGGGCAAACTCCGCCCATGGGCCCCACCTCTGACCCAAAGTTTGGATCCAGTGTTTCTTTCGGACGTAGTGTCTGCTTTGTTTCCTACGAGAGAGGAACACCATCCCCCTCCGATGGCCACGCCGGTCACCCTGCAACAAGCTGAGGACAATGAGGTGCCAGAGATATCTGAGGTTGAGATGAGGGTAGCTGTCCATCGACTAAAAGCCAAAAATACCGCTCCAGGCCCTGATGGTATCCCTGGCCGCGCGTGGGTACTTGCTCTTACTGAACTGGGACCAAGACTCTGTAGTTTGTTTGACACTTGTTTCAAGGAGGGAAAATTCCCTATTCCATGGAAAACAGGACGGTTGGTCCTGCTGCGAAAAGAAGGTCGACCTGCTGAGGTACCTTCTGCTTACCGGCCAATTGTGCTATTGGATGAAGTGGGTAAGCTTTTTGAGCGCATAATTGCTGGCCGACTGATCGGACACCTAAACTGTGTTGGTCCAGACTTGGACGACAACCAGTTTGGGTTTCGTAGTGGGCGGTCAACAATAGGTGCTATCATGCGGGTTAAGTCGATTGCTGAAGACGCAGTCTCACGAGGTGAGGTGGTCCTAGCAGTGTCTCTTGACATTGCTAATGCCTTTAATTCCTTGCCTTGGAGCTGCATTAAAGAAGCACTAATATACCACCAGATGCCTCTATACCTCCGTCGAATAATTGGAGATTATCTGGCGGAGAGGTACATCTTCTATGAGACGCGAGAGGGTTCATGCCGGAGTCAAATGTCATGCGGTGTTCCACAGGGGTCGGTTCTCGGACCACTCCTGTGGAACATCGGCTATGACTGGGTACTGAGAGGAGCTACTCTTTCAGGGATTACGGTCACATGCTACGCTGATGATACACTGGTGACAGCCAGAAGCCGGAACTTCAGAGAGGCGTCCATTCTTGCCACAGCAGGGGTGGCACAGATCATTCGCAGGATCCGCATGCTGGGTCTAGAGGTTGCCCTTAGCAAGTCAGAGGCAATATGCTTTCATGGACCACGGAGAGCACCACCGCCTGGCTCTGAACTGGTAGTTGGTGGTGTTAGCATCGCTGTTGGTTCAACGTTAAGATACTTAGGACTTGTCCTTGATAGTCGGTGGGGCTTTGGGTCACATTTTGTGACGTTAGTTCCTAGGTTGATGAAGGCGGCGGCTGCACTCGGAGGGTTGTTACCCAACCTAAAGGGTTCAAATACTGGATGCCGACGTCTATACATGGGCGTAGTGAGATCGATGGCCATGTATGGAGCACCAGTCTGGGCCAACTCCCTTAACAGTAAAAACATCGCCTTGCTGCGCAAGCCGCAAAGAGCGATAGCTTTAAGGGTGATAAGAGGATATCGCACCATCTCATACGAAGCAGTGTGCGTCCTAGCAGGATCACTCCCATGGGATTTAGATGCACATGGCCTCGCGGAAATTCATCATTGGCGCGAGCAGGAAATGTTGAGGGGCCAAAAACCAGCCCTTCGTGAGATAGAAAACCATAGAGCAGAGATCTACGACAGACTCGAAGAGGAGTGGCAACACAGACTAGCGAATCCCAACGCCGGAATTGTCACAATTGAAGCGATACGACCAGTCTTTTTAGAGTGGCTTAGGAGGGATCATGGGTTGCTTACCTTCCGATTGACACAGGTGCTTTCGGGCCACGGATGCTTTGCAAAGTACTTGTGCCTAATCGGAAGAGAAGCAACCGCAGCTTGTCACCACTGTAACTCGAGCCTAGACACAGCAAAGCACACACTAGAGGAATGTGTGGCCTGGGAGGACTATAGGCAAGAGTTAGTGACAGTATTAGGTGGAAATGATCTGTCTCTCTCGACCGTTGTATCAAAAATGGTCACTAGCGAGACATCATGGCAGGGTGTAGTAGACTTTTGTGAAACTGTCTTAACACAAAAGGAAAATGCGGAAAGGGATAGAGAAACCTCTACCGAATTCCCATACCGCAGCAGGAGAACAAGGCGTCGGAGGGATAACCTCCATCAATTACAGCCCCCATAACATAGGCTTGACGGCAGCATTGGGGAATGTTAGCCGTCCGTTCATAAGCCTCAAGACGGCGCGCGCGGAGGTTCCGCGTGCCTCTTGCACGACTAGATAGTAAGTCTATCTGAAGAGGAAGCGCATTAAGCGCTATCGATACTACGGCCATGGATGAAATGCGAAAGCGTACCCACAGCCCTGGTATAAGTCGATAAGATGGAACCCCGTGAGGTTTTAGTCGGTAGGGCGGTCACTAGGCGAGTCCGACATACCCTGTCCGCTTCCCCAGCGGGCGGGGATGCGTAAAAAGCATTTCCTCACGTAAAAAAAAAAAAAAAAAAAAAAAAAAAAAAAAGGTTAGGTTAGGTTAGGTTAGGTTAGGTTAGGTTAGGTTAGGTTAGGTTAGGTTAGGTTAGGTTAGGTTAGGTTAGGTTAGGTTAGGTTAGGTTAGGTTAGGTTAGGTTAGGTTAGGTTAGGTTAGGTTAGGTTAGGTTAGGTTAGGTTAGGTTAGGTTAGGTTAGGTTAGGTTAGGTTAGGTTAGGTTAGGTTAGGTTAGGTTAGGTTAGGTTAGGTTAGGTTAGGTTAGGTTAGGTTAGGTTAGGTTAGGTTAGGTTAGGTTAGGTTAGGTTAGGTTAGGTTAGGTTAGGTTAGGTTAGGTTAGGTTAGGTTAGGTTAGGTTAGGTTAGGTTAGGTTAGGTTAGGTTAGGTTAGGTTAGGTTAGGTTAGGTTAGGTTAGGTTAGGTTAGGTTAGGTTAGGTTAGGTTAGGTTAGGTTAGGTTAGGTTTTTTTTTTTTTTTTTTTTTTTTTTTTTTTTTTTTTTTTGTGGAGGAGGGGGAAATCCTCATGGATACCGCGGAAGGAAAACCGCGGTTATGTCGGACTCCGCCTTTGTAAAGGCGACCTACCGACTAAAACCCCCTCCTCGCATCTTACATGAGTGAATGTGTCAAGACATATGTTGAGAGCGCGGCACTATTGGGGTACACGTTGCTCTCAACTGTCAAGAGTGGATTTAACTACGTAAGTAAATTGAGCAAGTTTTCTAAGATGCTGGATGATACCCTAAATTTTATACAAATGAAAAGTAAAGAGTTAATTAATTTCTTAAAACTAGAAATGTACAGGCATGATTGTAGATCCATAATTACAAAATGTTACAATATGTTGGTGGCATATCTAAAAACCAACTGGATGTCTTAAAACTAGGTATGTACATGTATGAATACAGAAATATAATTACAAAAAGTTGCTAAAACATAGAGATAATGAGTTTTTTAAAACTAAATATGTACAGGTATGAATTAATAAACATAATTACAAAATGTTCCAATATGTTGGTGGCATAATTACATCTAAAAAGCAACTGGATGTCTTAAAACTAGGTATGTACATGTATGAATACAGAAATATAATTAGAAAAAGTTGCTGAAACATATTTACATCTAAAAAGCAACTGGATGTCTTGAAACTAGGTATGTGCATGTATGAATACTGAAATAAATAACCAAAAAAGTAGCTAAAACATAGAGTTAATGAATTTCTTAAAACTAGATATGTACAGGTTTATATTATTATTACAGTATTAATTCAGAAAAATATTTACAAAGAGGTGTTAGAAGTTAGGAGTAAAAACAGTGGGTATGATAAAGTGAGTAGAGTCCTTAATTAATTATTTACAATGCTTAAAAGATAATGGATTGTAAAATTTTTTTTTTTTTTTTTTTTTTTTTTTTTTTTTTTTTTTTTTTTTTTTTTCCCCTTTCAATTTTTTTTCCTTTTTTTTTTCCTTTTTTTTCTTTTCTTGATTTTTAATTTTTAGTATAAATATTCTTACTATACTACTATACTATACTATGACAAAAAGATAAGTTTCAAAATTTACAATAAGGCAGTTGTATTAGAAATCACTCCAAGGTCCGGACGGACAAAACTCACCTCGCGGCGATCAAGTCCAAGCCCCACCCAAGAACGCCCCTGTCACTTCCTTGTACACATGCAATCAAATAGATGAAACAATAACAGGGGCGTCCTCAAAGAGGGGCGATGACATACACACCACGAGGCGCAATCCATCCATCCAGACCCAAGAGTGCTAAGAAATTAGAATGAGAACATATTTAGGGTGAGATAAAGTGAATAGAAGTGATAATGTGTCATTGATTAAATAGTTACAGAGGTTAAAGAAAAATTCACAATAAGCCAGTTGTATTAGAAAACACTCCAAGGTCCGGAAGAATAAAACTCACATCGCGATAACCAAGCCCAGGCCCCACCTCAAAATCACCCCTGTCACTCCTCTGTGCCCATGCTATCACATAAATGTAAGAATAACAGGGGCATCTTCAGAGAGGGGCCATGACCTAACCACCGCGAAGCGAAATCCAATCATCCGGACCCAAGAGTGCTAAGAAAGTGGAATGGAAAAGTGACTAAGATTAGTGATGAGAATGATACTAGAGTCCATAGTCGGTCCTGGACCGGACCTTGTTTAACATGTGTAGAACAAGGGGGCACTTGTTAGATGTAGCACTGTGAGAGGTGTCCTTGGATTTAAGATTTTTGGCTTTGTTGAACTGAACACAGTTGTGGCAGGTGATTTTAGTGGGATCATTCTTGTTTGGGCAGTTTTTGTACACATGTGAGGATGAGGAGCAGTAAGAGCATATTGGGTTAGTTTGTGTACATTTGTTCCTGGTATGGCCAAATTGTAGGCATTGGTAGCAGTGAAGTAAAGGGGGGTGATCCTCTGCCTGGACGCGTTGGTGACTGATGTTGATTCGACCATTCTCAGTAATGGCCTTCCACAAGGTAGGGGTGACCATGAAGACCGCATTATATAAGTTGGGATTTTTGTTTCCCCGTTGGAATTTTAGTTGGAAGTCCTCCCTGTCTACGATGTTTTCCCTGACACAATCATTTTGTATAGGGATAATATCCGTGAGAGTTTCAGGCGTGGTAGATTTGTGGATGCCCTTAAGGATAATCATGGGTTTGAGTTTTTTGCATGGTTCAGCTTCTACCTCACTAAGGGGCAGCTTGGATTTGTTAATGGCAATCTCTCTGTGCTTTGGGTTGTCAAATTCTACAATGAGTTTATTATTGGATATGTATTTGATTCCAGCGGGGGCGAAGTTGGTGTCCTTAAAGGAAATGCTCCTGTGCCAAGCTTGTAGTGTCTCCTGATGGTTGGTTGCTGGTGTTTTTGTGGAGATAGTCATAGCAGATTTGGATATAGGAGCTTTAGAGGCATAACGGGATACAGCTGGTGCCCGGCTGAGTGAGGAGTCAGTGTAAGTGACAGGTGTTTGTTTTTGTATCTTCGAGACTTCTTGTTTGATGGTGTCTCTTATCACCTCAACAATAGAGTGATCAGTCATTGGTGTAGGTGTCGGCTTGGAAGTAGGAAGATTCGATGTAGATGCCGGCATGGGTGTGGGGAGGTCCTTATATTTAGTGCAAAACTGTTCTACACGGGTTAGAATGTCAATTACTCTTTGCTTGATGAATTCCTTGTTGGTTTTGGTAAGGCTTTTGCCTTCAGTAAGTTTTCTAAGAATCAGTTTAGTGTCACTGCGAGTATCGTCGAAGAGATCGCCAAAGGGATCGGAATCATCGAAATCGGAAAGGCCACGGACATCATTATCACTCAGGTTCAGTTCGTGAATGTTGGTGAAATCCATGATACACCCTCTGTGCAGCTAATGTCGGTTGCACTGAAGAGTGATGAGGAGGGATGAGGAGGAATGAGGAGTGATGAAGAGAGATGAAGAGTGATGAGGAATGAAGATGAATGATGAAGAGCGATGAGGAGGTATGAGGAGGGATGAAGAGTGAAGATGAGTGATGAAGAAGGATTAAGAGTGATGAGGATGAGTGATGAAGAGAGATGAGGAGGGATGAGGAGTGATGAGGAGTGAAGAGGAGTGAAGATGAGTGATGAAGAGCGATGAGGAGGGATGAGGAGGGATGAGGAGTGATGAAGAGAGATGAAGAGTGATGAGGAATGAAGATGAATGATGAAGAGCGATGAGGAGGTATG